>HG995372.1:0-2419355 GCA_905333075.3 Atethmia centrago
GAGAGTCATGACCCGGAGTTTACAGCGGAGGAGCTCAGGTTTGCGACGGAGAGCTTCAATCCCAAGAAGGCCCCCGGAGTGGACGGCTTCACAGCCGACATCTGCCAGCGGGTGATACAGCGAGACATGGAGCTGCATCTGGCACTGTTCAACAAGTGCTGGCGTCTGTCGCACTTTCCCACAGAGTGGAAAGAGGCAACTGTGGTGGTGCTGAGGAAACCAGGAAAGGACAACTATAGCAGTCCCAAGTCTTATAGGCCGATTGGACTGCTACCAGTGATGGGCAAAATGCTGGAGAAAATGATGGTCAGAAGGCTGGTTTGGTACTTGGCACCCCGAATAAGCCCCCACCAGTATGGCTTTATGCCACAGCGAAGCACGGAAGACTCCCTCTATGACCTGATAGCCCACGTGAGAGGCAAACTCCAAGAGAGGAAGCTTATCACGATGGTCTCGCTGGATATAGAGGGAGCCTTCGACAGTGCGTGGTGGCCGGCCATAAAGGTCAGACTGGCGGAAGAGAAGTGCCCAGCGAATCTCAGGAGGATGATAGCCAGCTACCTAAGCGACCGCAAGGTCCGGGTAAGGTATGCTGGCCATGAGTTCGCGAAAAGCACAAATAAAGGGTGTGTCCAAGGATCAATAGGCGGCCCCATCTTATGGAATCTCCTGCTGAACCCATTGCTGGAGAGTCTCACGCAACGTGGTGACTATTGTCAGGCCTTCGCGGATGACGTGGTGCTCGTGTTTTCGGGGGAGACCGCCCTGGAAATCCAGGGACAGGCCAATGCCGCTCTCGAACATGTTCGGAGGTGGGGTGTCATGAATAAGCTCAGGTTTGCGCCGCATAAAACTTGCGCCATGGTAGTCACCAGAAAACTTAAGTATGACACGCCACATCTGACCATGGGAGGGATCGACATTGGAATGTCTTCGGAAATAAAAATCTTGGGGCTCACAGTGGACTCCAAGTTGACTTTCAATAGCCACACGGCTAACGTCTGTAAGAAGGCACTTGGAGTCTACAAACAGTTGTCGAGAGCCGCCAGAGTCAGTTGGGGTCTCCACCCGGAAATAGTCCGTGTCATATACACCGCAACGGTAGAGCCCATCATCACGTACGCAGCTGGCGCCTGGTCCTCAGCATCAAAAAAGTTGGGAGTTCAACGCCACCTAAATGCCGTCCAGAGGGGCTTCGCCCAAAAATTGTGCAGAGCGTACCGCACGGCTTCTCTGCATTCAGCGCTTGTACTGGCGGGATTATTGCCACTTGACCTCCGCATACAAGAGGCAGCCGCTCTGTATGAGGCGAGGAGAGGGACATCCCAGCCAGAGATAGCAGACAGAGAGGTCGAGCGGAGGGTCCCATACCACTGTACACCTCACCCGGCGAAACATACTGCGATAGAGTTTATGAGCCTGGTAGACCAAGAGTCGGTAGATAGCCATAACAACCAGGCTATCCGGATATTTACCGACGGCAGCCGGATTGAGGGTAAGGTTGGAGCAGCGCTATCCCTATGGGATAGTGTTGCGGAGGTGAAGACCTTCAAACTCAGACTGGCACCATACTGCACGGTATACCAGGCGGAACTCCTAGCGGTATGCAGAGCCACTGAGGAAATCAAACGGAGAGATGAGAGGAGCTATGGAATCTACAGCGATAGTAGATCAGCTCTGGAGACCATAGCAAACCTCAGCACAACACATCCCCTGGCGGTGCAAACACGCGAGAACATAAGAGCCATTGGGAACCAGAACAAAACTGTGTCTTTGTTCTGGATCAAGGCACACGCGGGTCTTGCGGGTAATGAGAGGGCGGATGAACTGGCGAAAGATGCAGCCCTGAACATGAAGACCAAACCCGACTACGACCTATGCCCGGTTTCATTCATTAAGCGACATATCCGAAAGGGGTCGATTAATGAATGGAACAAAAGGTATAAAGAGGGTACCACAGCTGGGGTAACCAGAATGTTCTTTCCCGAAATTATCCCCTCCTATAAAATAGTTAAACAAATGAACCCAACCAACATAACTACCCAAATACTGACGGGGCATGGTGGCTTCTCTGAGTACCTGAACCGATTCAGGTGCAAGGAGAATTCATCGTGCATCTGCCACCCCGGAACTCCTGAAACGGTCATACATATACTAACTGACTGCCCAATTTACGCCCTAAAGAGACTCGAAGTTGAGAATGAGCTGGAATGTAAAATAATGGATAGAAACTTCCCTGAGATAATGTCAAATAGAAGACTTAGGGAAAGATTCATGTTGTACTGTATTGATATCGCAAGGAAAGTTATAGATAGAAATAAATAGTATGATAAATTTATGCTATATATATATTAATGTAAATATATTGACTAGCATATAGAAATCAAGTGTGATAAAATAAGATGTTAAAATTAAGTAGTACAATAAGCTAACCAGATAAGATAAAATGTTTAACAATAAGTATATATAAGAAAACAAGAAATGTCAGCTGGAAATGGAAAGTAGTTAAGTAGAATAAGCAGCAAATATAAGAAAACCGTGTAAACGCCATCGGGATGAATAGAATTAATAGCCTAGAATAAGATTAAGTATATAATATGGAAAAGACATATATGTATAGAGATAAGCAAAGAATTAAGATTCAATAAAAATAGGAGAGAAATAAATAAAGAAAACCCGTAGATACATCCCATCTCATAGTACAATTAAGGACTCTAATTATGTTAGAGGTAGCTCGCGGGCCGGGCCTTGCGCCCGGACAGGAAAAAAAAAAAAAAAAAAAAAAAACCTAACCTAACCAGTCTGGCCTCACCCGCCGCCCGATACGCCACGTTTAAACCGCGCTCCGTTGCGAAAAATCGTTTAAATAGTAAAAAGTGAACGGAAAAACAAGTGCGATACACCAAAACACGCGCAATCGAAAGACGATTATGGAAGTGAAAAGTGTTTTGTGAAAAGTGGAAAACTTTGAAAAATATCACCAAAACAGTGTTTTTTATTGAAATTCTGGACTTCGAAAGCAAAATAACTCCCGATTTTCATCGGTAACCAGAAAATCGGCAACTGCTATCCTGAGCGCTCGGCCAAGACCTTGAGCCTTGTGAAAGTTCCCGATTTTTTCCGCAAAGGCGCGAGGAAGTACGGCGAAAAAACCGTCTCCAAGGGGAAAACGTGGTCCCTTTTTTGGGGGCCGAAAATCATCCCTGACCATTCCCCAAGAAGGAGGACGGTACAAGGACCTCAAAGGTACTTTTAAAATTTAAATGTAGTGAAGTGGACCCTTTTTATCAGATAAACAAACTTAGAATATCTTGGTGCGGCTGTGAAACAAACGACAAATTTTTCCCGTCCAAAATAAACCCTTAAAATCCAGTGACGGCCAAATTTCAACCACTGTGCAAGCTAGCGGGAACATCACTTAACCTGGATTCACACAGAAAAAAATTTTAGGATAAGAACTTTCGTAGATAAACTAGTTTTAGTGGACAGAGAAATTCTCCCCGACAGTAAATAAAATTGGTTTCCTGTCGGAGAGGAAATAGTTAAAAACAATATATAGATATAGATTTTTAGAAATTAAAATTCTGTAATAGCAGCCTTCAGCTGATAGCAAGTGATTTTTAATAAAAATAAAAATTTTATGTAATAGTATTTGAGATATAGCAACTCCCAAGTTTCGGTTTTCCCCGATTCCAACTTGACTATAAGCTGTACAGAAGTTGCTATATCTCGGAAACGGGGAGTCGTAGAGGGAAAATAAGAAAATATAACACAGTTTCTTTCAGACGGGCTACTAACAAAATTTGCCCCATCCCTCTGCGACCTCTCTGGAAAAAGCTCGGGGTAAATTACGAGTTTCTCCCCACTTCTAATTTTTCCCCATTTTATCATTATTATATATTTTAGTCATTTAATTAGTAATAACCAAATAGGTTTTAATTTTATTTTATTGTAATTGACGTACACAAATCTGCGTAATTGTGAATAACTTTAAAATTTCAAATTTTTCACCAACCGAGAACCAAACCTGGGACCTCACAATCCCTACAAACGCCCATATCTCGGAAACGGAGCTAGATAGCCTACTTTTGACCTCGGACTGCATATACTATACTAGTATAGTATATGTTGCGACGCACCCCAGGCCATCCTCCTTCGAAACCCCTCCTTTGTTTTTATTAATATTTAATTTATCAAACTGCCGCCCCCCCCCCGTACGTCGCTGGAAGCTATAGTACTATCGTATGTATGTAATATCACAAAATCCAAATCTATCACCGCCCCCATTACTGTATTTATTCAAATCCGTCTTAGGTGAGGCGGACCCATCCTACTTTATTCACACTTTTATTCACACATTAATTATAATTTACTATATTCATTACCAAAAAATTTTACCCATACCGTGTCCCGAAAAACTCCCGCTTATAAAAAGTCAAATATCTCGAAAACGGCTGGATTTAGAAAAATTTTGAGCAAAATTTCCCCCCCCCCTAGTACCCCCCTCCCGGCCCGAACCCATATTCAGTTAAGACCCCTTGACCCCCTTTTTGACCCCTTCCTGTTTGACCCCATACACTAAGTAGCAGCATATCTAAATACATTCACACTACTCCGTTATACATATATAGACCCCACTAGAACCTCATTCGTATTTATGACCCCCTGACACCCCTTGTGTCCCCGCGACGCCCCCCCAATCTCAGCCCCCCAAATTTAACCTTATCATAGTGCCCCCCCCCCCCCCTCCTTCCCCCTATCGTAAACACCTCACCCCCCCGGGCCTTAACTTCGGAACCAGAGGTCGTAGACCAACCAAGTTTGGGGTCTCTGAAATCGGGAGGAAAAGATCTCCTCTTTAGCTCCGAAGGAATTACGATCGAGCCCCCTAATTTCAAACTAGCTTATCCTATAACTATATTTATTTACTATATTTACTTTTATATTGGTCTCGGAACAGTGTTGCAGCGTATACTGTGCGAAAGACAGACATACTGAACTGTGCGTCCTGTTGTTGCTGTTGTTATCGCTGCCAGATTACCAGTTGATCAAATACTGCAAGTAAAACGCAAACAACACAGAGGCTAGAGATTGGTTACTACGAAGTTATTTTATTTTATTTACATTGCAAAATTGTGTACTACTTCTTTTTGTCTTGTTTTACTCTTTCGTCCCTATTGACGCTTTTTATATGTGACTGCATCGTCCCTATTGACAATTTTTATTTTTATTATTTCTGACGCATACCTCGCAACATGTTCGGCTTTAGGACACCGATTAAGGCGACCGACGGCGTAAAATCACCGCCAAAACCGGGGGCAGGTGCTCCTCAAAACGTTAGGCGCAGCATAGGAGAATGGGAAGCCACTGGAAGCAGTGTCACCTCTCCCCTTAACGAAAAGACGTCGCAGGCTGGTCCTGCGAAAATAAAAACAATGCCCGTTTTGACACAGGGGAGCAAACCTGAAACGGCAACAAGAAAGCCACTAGACTCATCCCCGAAGACTAAGTATGCAGACCGAACGGCGGAGGCAAAAGCCTGCCTAACCAAGGCCAAATTTCATCTCGGTAGCTCCCGGAACACAAAAACCGAAATAAAGACCAGTATCACCGAAGCTACCGAAAGACTTTACCAGATAGTAAAAGAAGTCGAGACGGAGCTTAAAGGGTTAAAACAAAAAATGACCAAGGAAGGACCCGTTCTAGCAGAGACTGCGTCGGCTGCCGAAAAGCTTATTTCACTCGCTCCTCCACAGAACATAGATGCAAAAAACATCTTGCAGGCTATAGAACAACACGCAAAGCTCCTAGCCGAGAGCAATGAGAAAATTGAGGAGCTGAAAAACACCATGGATAATCAGAGAGATTTCCTGGAAAAGCGCCACAGTCGTGGCACGACGGGGTCTCCTCCCTTTGGATCCGGTGCAGGTGCGATCCGAAGCACCCATGGCCAGACAACACCTGCACCAGACGGAAAGAGAGAAAACCGTGGGACCGCTCGAGCCAATCCTTTAAGACTGGCCCGAGCGCGTCTAGCGTCCGGCGGCCGAAGGCGGCAGAGGCGAGGTCCTCCGTCCAGTGATGGACGATTGCTTCCTTCGCCTCCTGCCGCACGGCCTCCCGCTCTTCTGCGGCGGGGAGCTCCCCGAGCGCCTTTTGCCGCGCCGTCCACTCGTACACTCTGGTCAGCACCCATGCCTCGAGCTCCCAACGAGGAGTGCCAGCCAGAGCGCACGCCGCCGAGAATCCCACCGACCGGTAAGCCCTCGCCACCCGCAGTGCAATGGCCCTTTGGGGCCTGCGGATGGCAGTGGCGTTCTCCCTCCGGTGGAGGGCGTCCGCCCAGATTGGGGCCCCGTAAAGGGCCATGCTTCTTAGGATGCTGGCATACAAGCGCCGGCATCGCGCCTTCGGACCCCCCAGGTTCGGGAGGAGCCACGACAGGGCATTCGCGGCCTTCAGCAGGCGCGTCGACAGCTCGCTAAAGTGTGGGCCGAAGCGCCACCTGCTGTCAAGTACTAGGCCCAGGTACTTCATTTGGGCCTTGACTCCGATCCGGACGCCCTCTACGTCAATGTGGCCGTCTGGAGGGATGCGCTGCCGAGGCCCGTGGAAATACACGGCCTCGGTTTTATGTAGCGCCACCTTCAACCCTAGGCGGCGGATCCTTCCTGCCACTAAGGATCCGCCAGCAGAGGCCAGACTGGCCGCCTCCCTGAAGTCCCTCCCCCGGGCAATGAGGAGAGTATCGTCTGCGTAGCAAATGATGCTCGTGCCACGGAGGAGGGTCCCCCGCAGGAGCCAGTCGAATCCAATGTTCCACAGCGGTGGTCCTAGGACTGACCCCTGTGGAACACCGGACTCTGCGCCGTATTGCCTAACTCTGGCCGTCTTGTCTGCAAGGAGGACCACCCGGTCCTCCAAGTAGCTGGCCAAGAGTTGGCGCAAGTACTGAGGCACTCCGTGGTACCGGAGCGCCTCCAAGATGGTCGAGTGGGGGACAGAGTTGAAGGCGTTGGCAATGTCGAATGACACCGCCAACACTCCGTCCCCCGCCTCCACGGCCTCCCTCACCTGGCCCTTCAGTAGGGCCAATGCGTCCACGGTAGAACGACCCCGTCGGAACCCGAATTGGGCGTCGGACAGGTCCGGCCCCACCGTCACCAGCAGGCTTTCTAGCCGGTTGGCGATTATCCCCTCGAACATCTTACCGACCTCATCGAGCAAAACGATGGGCCGGTAAGCCGAGGGGGAGTCCGCCGGGCGTCCCCCCTTCCGGAGGAGGCATAGCCGCCCCTCCTTCCAAGGTTTCGGGAACCTCCCAGTCGTGAAACATGCGCTAAAGAGGTCCCGAAGCCTCTCCTCCATCTGTGAGGCGGCTATGGCCACCACCCGTGCGGGAACGCCGTCCGGCCCTGGGGCCGTGTTCTTTGCGCGAAGGCGAAGAGTGCCTTCGCAAAGTTCCGACGCCGTCACCGGGGGGATCTCCTCATCCGGCGGAGCCACCTCCCGCGGAGGGTCCATCACTGGTGGGGTGAAGTCGGTCCTGGACGGAAACAGGGACCGGACCACCCCATTCAGCAATGCCGGCTCGAGGGTCTCCGTCAGTGGAGGACCACAGGGGCGCAGTTTATTCCGCGCCGCCTTGTAAGGTCTTCCAAACGGGTCCCTATCGAGACCCTCCAGCATGTCGGCTCTCGTCGAGTCTTCGGCCGCGCACATCGCCAGCTTTAGGACCTTCTTTGCGTTGATGTAGGACGCATAGAGGCCCCCCTCGCTGGCTGGGTCTCGGGGCCTGCGCCTTCGGCTCCGCGTGTAGGCCCTCCTGGCCGCTACGCAGGCGGTTCGGAGCTCCGCCAGTTCCTCCGACCACCAATAGACGGCGCGGCGGGGAGGTGGGTGGCGGGACCGGGGCATGCTGGAGTTGCACACCTCGGTCAAGGACCCCCTCAACTGGAGCGCTGCGGCGTCCACGTCCAGGACGTCGACAGGAGGAGCGAGCCAGTCCTGGACGAACGCCGCCTCCTCCGCAGCCTCTCGGTCCAGGCGGGTAAGAGCCCACCGTGGGAACGCAGATTGGCCCGAGCGGACCCCCAGGGGGCTCTGGGTGGAGATGTCGAAGCGTACATATCGGTGGTCCGAAAAGGTCTCCGCCATCTCCACCCGCCAGTTCACGACGCGGGCGGCTAGCACGGGGGTGGCAAACGAGACGTCGACCACCGATCCTCCCCGTTGCCGCACACACGTGTGGACAGCCCCTCTGTTTAGGAGGGACACACCGCACGACGCCGCCCAAAATTCTGCGGCGCGTCCCCGGACGTTGCAAGAGCGGGCCGGGTTGCCCCAGGCCGTCGCTTTGGCGTTCAGGTCGCCCAATATGGCGACCTGTCGTGGCGCCGCCCTCCCGACCACTGCGGTGAGGATTTCGAGATAATTCTCGAAATCCGAGAGAGGGCGGTTTGGGGAGAAATATACGCCCACAAAGGCCAGGTCTCCCCACGCGGCGGCCACGTATCCCGGTCCCCTCTCTAAGAGCGAGAGGGGAGGGGAGTCCGTGGAAGACCGCGACACCAATGCCACCGAGCCGTCCCGATCACCCAGCCAACGGCCAGGCACCGAGTACGGCTCGGCAACCACCGCCACGTCCACCAACCACTCGGCCATTGTCTGCATCAGCAGATCCTGGGCCGCCCTGCAGTGGTTGGTGTTCGCCTGGAGGATACGATGCTTGACCTGACTATCCATTAATCAGACATCGCACCCCCCTCCACAGCCGCCAAAGTCCCAGCCTCAGGGACGGCGGTGGCAGCGACAGGCCGGATCGGCGCCTGCTCCTTGCCCTTCTTGGGGGGAGGATTGCACTTCCTCCCCAACATGACGTGGCCCGCCGGGCAGCCACTGGCAGCACACACCGCACAGTGCGGCGTGGCGGCCTCGCAGGAGGCGGACTTGTGCCCGTCCTTGCCGCAGCGGTAGCAGTTGCTCCCCCTGTCGACCTTGGACGGGCAAAGGGGCCGGGTGTGTCCGACTCCAAAACACTTGTAGCAGCGCAGAGGCTTGGCTGCAAGTGCCCGGACTACACCCGAGCTGAACCCGACTGCAAGTCGTCCTTTGGCGAGGACGGCTATGGCTGCGGCGACTGGGCAATCGAGGCGAATGGTGCCCATGCCGCTGCGACCGGTCCTGATGGCCCAACCTTGCACCTCTGTGACGCCACAGCCCCCCATCGCTGCGATCGCCGCCACCACCTCCTCCTTGGTGACCGAGTCGTCGAGGTCGGTCACCTCCAAGGCCACGGTCTTCACGGGCCTAGCGACATTGGCCGCGTCTGCGATGACCTCTTCCAACTTGGTTGCGAAGAGGTCGGCGTTGGCGCTGCCCTGAGCCCCCGGGAACTCGAAAATTCGAGCCCCGGCCTGGGTCCGGCGGCACGAGACTGTGCCAATCCCCAGTTTTTGGGGATCAGCGTTGGTTCGCGCCCGCGTCATTATCGACGCGTACGTCTCCCCCCGCCCCGCAGCCTCAGCGGTGAGCGTCACCACTACGGCTGCGGTCTTGGGGGGAACCAACTTCCTCTTGTCATTCCTGGCGGGGGCTCCATTGGCTGCAGTGGTAGCAGCGGTGGTGGGCCTGGGGGCCGACCTCTTCCCCTTCCCCTTTCCTTTTCCCTTTCCCTTGCCCGTTGTCTGGGACGGGCCGGGAGGGGTGGTGGTGGTGGCGGCAGGGCCAGCCTCCGTCCTCGACTTCTTCCTCTTCTTGCCCCCTCCCTTTTTGGCCACCTTCGTCCATCCTTGCTGGTTGGATGGGGTGGTGGACGGAAGACCGGCGTCTTCCACCTGGGATGGCACCTCCGACTCGCGTCGCCTGTTGTCCGCCGCGAGCGGCGGTCGGAGGCGCTTCTCAGGCAAGAGCCTGTCCTCTATGCCCGCAATACAGGCTCTCGTGAAGTTCCTCTCCTCCGTGACGACCTTGCGGATGATATCCTCAAGGTTGGAGGGGGGAACCTCAGCCGCCGGTCTCGGCTCGGCTTTGTTTGGCCGGGCCGTGGCTTCAGCTAGCTTCTGATGCAGCTGGCTGACCTCTGACTGCAGGCGATCAACTTTCGCCTGCAGTTGCCGCGTTTCGTCGGTCGCCGTGCGCTGCACCAGCTCCCCGACGATGCCGCGCATGCTCGCGGCCCTGCATTTAAGGGACTTTTGAAAAGTCCCTTTCAAATTGGAGGACTTAGAGGCGATTACCACTATCTCCTCTTCGTCCTCCTCAGCCATCAGCTGTAGCTCCGCCAGGGAGTGGTCCGCATACAGGACGCGGGACGCGCCGTACCCGGACTTGGCCCGGGCGACGCGCGTCCGTTGCTCCTTGGCTGCAACCTGCTCCTCCAGGTCTTGCTGCAGCTGCGCCCGCCTAATTAGGTCCAACTGGCATCTGGCCTCAGCTAGACCCACGTCGTGGGTATCAGACACCGGCTTCTGGGCCTTCGCGCGTGGTCTCCTCGAGTCCGAGGATCCCCCGGACCCATCTCTCTGACGGGCCCGCTTCCCCGGCTCCCGGCGACCAGTCATCGAACTAGCGTCCGACTCAAACAAAACGGACTCATTATCGGAGTCCGGCACCTCACAAAAGAAGCTGGTCGCAGACGGCGCGCGGCTAGCCTCCGACGCCGAAGCGCCCTCGGATTGGCCCTGAGAAGGGCCTTTTGGTTGGCCCTGAGAAGGGCCTTTTGGTTGGCCCTGAGAAGGGCCTTTTCTAAATCGTCCGGAGACGTCCCTCGGTTTAGGCATAGCCTCCGCAGATGTCGTAGTTTCCCACAATAAAATAAAATAAGATAAAATCGATTAAAATATGCTACGACTGCACAGTGCACTTTAGCCGAGCCCGGTCTGCCACTCCGTTACGGTGGTCAGAACCGGGTCGTTGCCCAGGGGACGCGACGTGGACGCAAGCACTGTGGGGGGTCCAACCTAACCTAACCTAACCTAACCTAACCTTTTTTTTTTTTTTTTTTTTTGTTGCCGGGGTGGAAAATCCTCATGGATGTCCTCCGCCCTGGGGTGGGCGGAGGGGTCTGTCAGACTCTTACTGACTAAAAACCACCCCGGTGTTCCCTTCCCACACTTGCACCGGGGATCATGGGATCTAATGCGACTTCCACGATCCCCGGCTAGTGCCGGCCCGCCTCTGCGGGCCCACCTCAAGTCTGCGGGGGGGTTTAGGTGTTAGACCCCCCCGCGACGTCTCAAAGGTGCGCGCGTGGAACACTACGCGCCGCCACCTCGGGTCCAGTGTGATAGGGGGCGGCGGACGTCCCCGAGTCCGCCGCCCCTGGACCCATTTAGGGGGGCCGGAAGAGGGCATTATCTGCCCTCTGCCGACGCCCGGTGCGCCTGCTGCGGGCCGGGTGAGCGGACGAGATCTCCCGCTCCCTTTCCGCAGCCTCCTTCTGCGACACGACTGTTTCGCAGAAGGATACTACCGCGTCCCAGGACTCCTCGCTGCCGGCCATCGACTCGACCACGGCCGGCAGCGACAGGTCACTGCCTACTTCTGAGATGAGGGCACGGCGTGGCTCCTCCCAAGCGGCACACTCTGCCAGCGTATGCCGCGCCGTGTCCTCCCGGCAGTCGACGCAGTGGTGACACCGGGCGTCCGGCTCCCTGTTTATGCGACACAGGTACTTCCCGAAGCAACCATGCCCCGAGAGCACCTGCGTCACCCGAAACGACAGGGAGCCGTGCCTCCTCCCGAGCCAGGGCTCGAGTACCGGCCGGACCGCCTCGATGGTGGCGAGGCCAGCGGTAGGGCGTGAAAGCCTGTCCCGCCATTCCGCCACCAGGGCTGCGCGAAGCTGTGACCGACGCAGCTCCACATGTCGCTGCATCAGCCACTCGCCCCGCGCCCTCACTTCCTCGCGCCACCGATACAGTGACGCGAGTACTTTCGCCTCGAGGTCCCAGGGCGGGGATCCGGCCAGTACGCAAGCCGCCTCGTAGGAGATCGTGCGATATCCCCTGATGACTCTGACGGCCATCGCTCTCTGCGGCTTCCGCAGGACTGCGATGCTTCCGGCCGTCAGGTCAGCCGCCCAGATCGGGGCCCCGTAAAGGGCCATCGATCGCACGATCCCCACGTAGAGCCGCCTACAGGCGGCGCTCGGGCCCCCCAGATTGGGAAGCAGCGTTGACAACGCCCCAGCCGCGCCCAACAACTTGGGCGCCAGCCGCCGGAAATGGGGGCCAAAATCCCACCGGCTGTCGAGCACCAATCCTAGGTACTTCATGGTGGACTCGACAGCGATTTGAGCCCCCCCGACCACGATGTGTGATCCCGGCGGCGGCGCCCGCCGGGGGCCATGAAAGATCAAGGCCTCCGACTTGTTGAGGGCAACCTCCAGCCCTAGGCGACGTATGCGACTCACCACCTGTGAGACCGCAGCCGTCGCTAGCAACGCTGCCTCCCGGTACGAGCTCCCCCGAGCCGTGACCAGTGTGTCGTCCGCATAACACGTCAGGTCCACGCCCGGCTGGAGCTCGCCCCGCAGCACCCAGTCGTACCCGATGTTCCACAGGAGCGGTCCTACGACCGAGCCCTGTGGAACACCGCACGACATGCAGCGCTGGTTTCCGCCATCACGTCCCGTGTAGGTGACACACCTCTCCGCCAAATAAGCCCCGACGATGCGGCGGAGGTAGGAAGGCACCCGATGGTAACGCAGTGCCTCCCGAATACAGCTCCAGGGCAGGGTGTTGAAGGCGTTGGAGATGTCCAAGGACACCGCCAACATCACCCCGCCCCGGGACACCGCTTCCTCCGCCAGGACTCTCACCCGCGAAATCGCGTGGATGGTGGAGCGCCCGTGCCGAAAGCCGAACTGGCTCTCGGCCAGGTCAGGCCCCTCTCCGAACCTAACGTAACCTAACCTAACCTTTTTTTTTTTTTTTTTTTTTTTTTTTGTTGCCGGGGTGGAAAATCCTCATGGATGTCCGCCGCCCTGGGGTAGGCGGAGGGGTCTGTCAGACTCTTACTGACTAAAAACCACCCCGGTGTTCCCGTCCCACACTTGCACCGGGGATCATGGGATCTAATGCGACTTCCACGATCCCCAGCTAGTGCCGGCCCGCCTCTGCGGGCCACCTCAAGTCTAGGGGGGGGGGTGAGGTGTTTAAACCCCCCCGCGACGTCTGAAAGGGGCGCGCGTGGAACACTACGCGCCGCCACCTCGGGTCCAGTGTGATGGGGGGCGGCGGACGTCCCCAAGTCCGCCGTCCCTGGACCCATTTAGGGGGGCCGGAAGAGGGCGTTGTCTGCCCTCTGCCGACGCCCGGTGCGCCTGCTGCGGGCCGGGTGAGCGGAAGAGATCTCCCGCTCCCGTTCCGCAGCCTCCTTCTGCGACACGACTGTTTCGCAGAAGGATACCACCGCGTCCCAGGACTCGTCGCTGCCGACCATCGCCTCGACCACGGCCGGCAGCGACAGGTCACTGCCCACTCCTGAGATGAGGGCACGGCGTGGCTCCTCCCAAGCGGCACACTCTGCCAGCGTATGCCGCGCCGTGTCCTCCCGACAGTCGATGCAGTGGTGACACCGGGCGTCCGGCTCCCTGTTTATGCGACACAGGTACTTCCCGAAGCAACCATGCCCCGAGAGCACCTGCGTCACCCGAAACGACAGGGAGCCGTGCCTCCTCCCGAGCCAGGGCTCGAGCACTGGCCGGACCGCCTCGATGGTGGCGAGGCCGGCGGTAGGGCGTGAAAGCCTGTCCCGCCATTCCGCCACCAGGGCTGCGCGGAGCTGTGACCGACGCAGTTCCATATGTCGCTGCATAAGCCACTCGCCCCGCGCCCTCGCTTCCTCGCGCCACTGGTACAGCGACGCGAGTACTTTCGCCTCGAGGTCCCAGGGCGGGGATCCGGCCAGTACGCAAGCCGCCTCGAAGGAGATCGTGCGATATCCCCTGATGACTCTGACGGCCATCGCTCTCTGCGGCTTTCGCAGGACAGCGATGCTGCCGGCCGTCAGGTCAGCCGCCCAGATCGGGGCCCCATACAGGGCCATCGATCGCACGATCCCCACGTAGAGCCGCCTACAGGCGGCGCTCGGGCCCCCCAGTCGAGCACCAATCCTAGGTACTTCATGGTGGACTCGACAGCGATTTGAGCCCCCCCGACCACGATGTGTGATCCCGGCGGCGGCGCCCGCCGGGGGCCATGAAAGATCATGGCCTCCGACTTGTTGAGGGCAACCTCCAGGCCCAGGCGCCGTATGCGGCTCACCACCTGTGAGACCGCAGCCGTCGCCAGCAACGCTGCCTCCCTGTACGAGCTCCCCCGGGCCGTGACCAGTGTGTCGTCTGCATAACACGTCAGGTCCACGCCCGGCTGGAGCTCGCCGCGCAGCACCCAGTCGTACCCGATGTTCCACAGGAGCGGGCCCACGACCGAGCCCTGTGGAACACCGCACGACATGCGGCGCTGGCTTCCGCCATCACGTCCCGTGTAGGTGACACACCTCTCTGCTAAATAAGCCCCAACTATGCGGCGGAGGTAGGAAGGCACCCGATGATAACGCAGTGCCTCCCTAATACAGCTCCAGGGCAGGGTGTTGAAGGCGTTGGAGATGTCCAAGGACACCGCCAACATCACCCCGCCCCGGGACACCGCTTCCTCCGCCAGGACTCTCACCCGCGATATAGCGTGGATGGTGGAGCGCCCGTGCCGAAAGCCGAACTGGCTCTCGGCCAGGTCAGGCCCCTCTCCGCACAAGTGGCTGACGAGGCGGGCAGCGATTACACGCTCAAACATCTTACCCACCTCGTCTAGCAGCACTATGGGCCTGTACGCAGACGGTGAGTCCGCAGGGCGCCCCGCCTTCCTGAGCAGGACCAGACGACCAGATTTCCACAAAGTGGGAAACTGGCCCTGCTCAAGGCACGCTGTGTAGAGTCCTGTCAAGTGGGGCTCTAGCTCCTTCAGAGCGAGGGCTAACGCTTGGCCGTGGATCCCGTCGGGCCCCGGAGCCACGTTCTTGGCCCGGAGCCGCACCACGGCTGCCCTCATCTCTGCTTGTGTCACCTCTGGGACGCTGATGGCGTTCTCGTCTTCCTCTGCAAGCTCTGCGGCTGTGGGCAAAGCCATCGGCGGTGGAGTACGCTCCGCTCTTGCCGGGAAGAGGGCTGCGACTACCTCCTCCAGCAGCTCAGGCTGGAGACTCTCCGTGAGTGGAGGCGCTGCGGCTCGAAGTTTCCCTCGAACCGCACGATAAGGGCGCCCCCACGGATCTGCGTCGAGAGTCCCCAACATCTCCTCCCTGGCTCGCGTTCTCGATTCGCCAATGGCCAGCCACAGGGCCTGCTTCGCCGCGCGGTACACCTCATACAGCGCGGCTTCTTCGTCAGGGACCCGACGACGTCTCCTCCGGTATCGGGTGTACTGGCGCCTGACCGCTACGCAGTCGACACGTAATTGTGCGATCTCGGCAGACCACCAGTACACCTGGCGCCTTGCTGGGTGGTTGCTGACGCGGGGCATGGACGCGTCGCAGATTTGCGTCATCGCCCCGCGGAACCACAGCGCCTCCTCTTCGACGTCGACGGGTCCAACCTAACCTAACCTTTTTTTTTTTTTTTTTTTTTTTTTGTCGCTGAGAAATGCATTACGCATCCCCGCTCGTGGGGGACGAGTCGGGGTATGTGGGACTCCTGTCGATGATGACAGTATACCCACTAAAACTCAGCGGTGTTCCCACATCGCCGTGATGGGGGGGCCATGGGAAACCGGCTCAGCCTTTACATCCACAACCCTCCCGGCGCATGCCCGCCTAGCTGGCCGGCCCCTCATGCCCCCCAGGGTGGGGAGCTACGAGAATGGCAGGGAACACCTGGCCATTCCCGTTCGACACTGGTGGAGGCCTGTGCAATACAGGCAAGGGTGCCCCCGCACCCGTTGCCTGCTGGCCTCCAACTGGGAGGAGTCGGAGATGACTTTCGAACTGACGCCTTCTTCTACCCCTCCTCCGCCTGCGAAGCGGCGCCGCGTTAGGATCGTCCTCACGCGCGCGCTCCGCTGCCTCCTTCTGGGACAGGACGTGTTCGCAGAAGGAGGCGACTGCCGCCCAAGACCTCTCATCCCTCAGCATGGCGGTAACTACGCCGGGGAGTGAGAGGTCCGGTCCGATCACCGCGATGAGATTGTCGCGCGGCTCAGACCACGTTGGGCACACTTCGAGGGTGTGCTGCGCCGCGTCCTCCGCCGCGCCACAGTGGTGGCACAACGGCGTCTCCTCCCGTCCGATTCGGTGCAGGTACGATCCGAAACATCCATGTCCGGACAGCACCTGCACCAGACGGAAGGAGAGGAACCCATGCGACCGCTCGAGCCAGTCTCGCAGGACTGGCCCAATCGCATCGAGGGTTCGGCGGCCGAAAGCTGCAGTGGCGAGGTCCCCCGTCCAATGGACGACGATGGCGTCCCTCGCCTCCCGCCGGACGGCTGCCCGCTCTTCCGGGGCTGGGCGTTCTCCTCTTGCCCTCCGTCCTGCCGTCCATTCATACACTCTGGCGAGCACCCACGCCTCGAGTTCCCAGGGAGGGGTGCTGGCCAGAGCACATGCTGCTGCAAAGCCCACCGTGCGATGGGCCCGTGCCAGCCGCTGGGCTATGGCCCTTTGGGGTGCCCTCAAGGCGGCGGCATTCTCCCTCCTGTGGAGTGATTCCTCCCAGATAGGAGCCCCGTAGAGGGCCATACTCCTCAAGATGCCAGCGTAAAGTTGCCGGCATCGCGCGCTGGGCCCCCCCAAGTTGGGGAGCAGCCACGAGAGTGCACCCGCGGCCTTCAGCAGGCGTGACGACAGCCCGCTAAAATGCGGCCCGAAGCGCCAGCTGCTGTCGAGTACAAGGCCCAGGTATTTCATCTGGGCCTTGACCTCAATTCTGACGCCCTCCACGAAGATGTGGGCGTCAGGTGGGGGGCGCTGCCGAGGGCCGTGGAAGAACACGGCCTCGGTCTTGTGTAGCGCCACCGATAACCCTAGGCGGCGGATCCTCCCTGCCACCAAGGATCCGCCCGCCGAGGCCAAATTGGCCGCCTCCCTGAAATTCCCCCCCCGGGCGGTGAGGAGAGTGTCATCCGCGTAGCAGACGACACTCGTGCCTCGGAGGAGAGTTCCCCGCAGGAGCCAATCATAGCCGACGTTCCAGAGGAGAGGTCCTAAGACTGACCCCTGCGGAACGCCGGCCTCAACGGCGTACCGCCGGACTTGGCCAGTCCTATTTACCAGGAGGATCGCCCGTTCCTCCAGGTAGCTGGCCAGCAGCCTGTGCATGTATAGAGGCACTCCGTGGAATCGGAGCGCCTCTAGGATGGTGGAGTGGGGAACGGAGTTGAAGGCATTGGCTATGTCGAATGACACAGCCAACAATCCGTCCCCCGCTTCCATCGCCTCCTTCACCTGGCCCTTAAGGCAGGCCAGCGCGTCCACCGTGGAACGCTCAGCCCGAAAACCAAACTGAGCGTCCGACAAGTCCGGCCCGATACTCCGCAGATGGCCCTTTAGGCGGGCAGCGATTATCCCCTCGAACATTTTGCCGACCTCATCGAGCAGAACGATGGGCCGGTATGCCGAGGGGGAGTCTGCGGGGCGGCCCTCCTTGCGAAGGAGGCACAACTGCCCCTCCTTCCATGGTTTCGGGAACCTTCCAGACGCAAGGCATGCGCTGAAGAGGTCCCGAAACCTTTCCTCCATTTGAGTGGCTGCGATCGCCACCACTCTTGCCGGAACACCGTCGGGGCCCGGAGCTGTCTTCTTGGCGCGGATATGGAGAATAGCCGCGTCAAGTTCCGACTCCGTGACAAGAGGGGCCTCCTCTTCTTCCTCAGCTGGCGGAGCTATCCCCCGCGGTGGGCCCATCACTGGTGGAGTGAAGTTGTCCCTGGACGGGAACAGGGACTGAACCACCCCATCCAGAAATGAGGGCTCCAGGGTCTCGGCCACCGGGGGACCAAAGGGGCGCAGTTTGTTGCGCGCCGCCTTGTATGGTCTCCCGTAGGGATCGTTGTCAAGACCTTCCAGCAGCTCTGCTCTCGACGAGTCTCTGGCGGTGGCGATGGCCCGATCGAGGACCATTTTTGCTTCCATGTACACCTCATAGAGGTGGTCTTCGTCGGCCAGGTCCCGTATACGCCGCCGCCGGCTCCGCGTGTAGGCCCTCCTTGCCTCCACACAGGCTGCTCGAAGCCCCGCCAGCTCCACCGACCACCAGTACACGGCGCGTTTGGGTAGTGGTCGGCGAGACCGGGGCATGCTGGAGTTGCATACCTCGGTCAGAGACTCCCTCAGGTGCCCCGCCACGGTGTCCACATCCAGGCCAGCGGAAGGCGGCGAAAGCCAGTCCTGGATGAACGCCGCCTCCGCCGCTGCCTCCCTGTCAAGGCGGGCGAGAGCCCACCGCGGGAACGGTGATCGCGCCGAGAGGGGCCGCGTCTCTCCGGGGCCACTGTTGGAGATGTCGAACCGCACGTAGCGGTGGTCCGACATAGTCTCCGCCAGGTCCACCCGCCAGTTCAACACGCGCGCAGCCAACGCAGGGGTGGCGAAAGTGACGTCCACTATTGAGCCACCCTGCCGCCGCACGCATGTCTGGACGCTTCCTCTGTTCAAGAGGGAGAGGCCAGAGGAAGCTGCCCACATCTCCACTGCCCGCCCGCGTGCGCTGGTGGCCCGGTTGCCCCAGGTCACTGACTTGGCATTCAGGTCTCCCAGTACGGAGACCTGACGCGGCGCCGCCCTGCCGACCACAGCGGCCAGCACTCCGAGATAGTTCTCGAAGTCCTGAAGAGAGCGGTTTGGGGAGAAATAGACGCCCACAAGGGCTATGTCTCCCCACGCGGCGGCCACGTATCCCGGTCCCCTCTCTAATAGCGAGAGGGGAGGGGAGTCTGTGGAAGACCGCGCCGCTAGTGCCACCGAGTCGTCCTCGTCACCCAGCCAGCTGCCGGGGATCGAGTAAGGCTCGGCGACCACCGCTACGTTCACCAACCACTCGGCCATGACCTGCACCACCAAGTCCTGGGCCGCTCTGCAGTGGTTGGTGTTCGTCTGGAGGATGCGGTAGTTAGTAACCATTACTCCGACATCGAAGCGGTCCCCTCAACTATCGCCGCTGGAGCTACAGCGGCGACGACGGCGGCGGCGGCGGTAGCAACAGGACGAACCTGCGCCGGCGGCACTACGCCCTTCCTCACGGGGGGCTTGCAGCTCCTTCCCGTCATCCTGTGGTCCGCGGGGCGGCCACTAGCGGCACACGCTACGCAGTGTGGCTTGGTGGTGGCGGCGCGGCAAGCGGTACTCCTGTGTCCCTCCTGCCCGCACTGGAAGCACGTGTCTCCCCAGTCGAACTTGGAGGGACACGTGGCTCGGGTGTGGCCAAACGCGAAGCACTTGAAGCAGCGAACAGGCTGGTCTTCAAGTGGCCGGACCACAGCCGAGCTGAACCCCACGAGCAGCCGTCCCTTGGTCGCAGCAAGGACGGCCCCAGCCGCGTCGACTGGGCACTCAACGCGAATGATGCCCATGCCGCGGCGTCCGAGCCTGATGGCTCCACCCTTCACCGCGCCAGCGTCGCAGCTTCCAGCCGCTGCAATGGCCGCCACCACATCCTCTTTGGTGACCGAATCATCCAGATCGGCCACCTCCAAGGCTGCGGTCTTAACGGGCCTGGCATCCGCGATAACCTCTTGCAATTTTGTTGCGAAGAGGTCCGCATTTGTGCCGCGCTCTTCCCCCGAGAACTCGAAAATTCGAGCCCCGGTTAGGGTTCGGCGGCACGTGATATTTCTAATCCCCAGCCGGGAAGGATCAGCATTAGTACGAGCCCGTCTGAGGACGGACTCATACGTCTCGCCCCGCCCCACGGCCTCCGGTGTGACGGTCACCACGACGGCCGTGGTTTTGGGAGAAACAAACTTTCTCCTACCGGCTGGGGTCCTTTTGGCCGCAGGACCAGTCACAGCGGGCTTCTGGGCTGACCCTTTCCCCTTCTTCCCTTTTCCTCTCCTGACCACTTTCGTCCACGACTGGTTGGACGGGGTGGTGGAGGGAAGAAGGGCATCTTCCTCCTGCGAGTTCTTGGGGTCTGCTGCTGGAGTAGCAGACGGCCCAGACACTCCCTCCGCACTGGTGGTGGGGGTATGAGGAGCCGCCTTGGTCCTCTTGCCCTTGCCCTTGCCCTTGGATACCGGGCCTGTTAAAGGCACAGGTTCCGGCTCCCTTGGCGGTGGACTCTTGTCCGCCGCTAGCGGCGGGCGGAGCCGCCTTTCCGGCAAGAGCCGGTCCTCGATGCCGGCGAAGCAGGCTCTTATGAAGGCCCTCTCCTCCATTACAACCCCGCGGATTGTTTCCTCTAGGCTGGCAGGGGAGGAGGAGCAGGCTCCTATCACCGGACCTGGGGCAGATTGAGCAGGCTTGGCCGTGGCCTCAGCCAGCTTCTGGTGTAGCTGGCTAACCTCTGCCTGCAGGCGATCCACCTTGGCCTGCAGCTGCCGCGTCTCGTCCGTGGCTGTCCGCTTCACCAGCTCCACCACAATGCCGTGCATACTGGCGGCCCGGCATTTGAGGGCCTTCTGGAAGGTCCCCTTCAAATTGGACGACTTTGAGGCGACCTCCAGGACCTCCTCCTTGTCTTCATGCGCCATGCGCTCCAATTCTGCCAGGGAGTGGTCAGCATATAGTACACTGGATGCACCATAGCCAGCCCTCGCCCTGGCAACTTGCGCCTGCTGCTCCTTGGCGGCGACCCTCTCCTCCAGGTCTTGTTGGAGTTGCGCCCTTTTCGCCAGATTCAGCTGGCGCTCGGCGTCCACCAAGCCCACATCGTGGGTAGAAGCCGCAGTAGAAGTCGAAGCCTTTTTAGACTTTGACTTCTTCTTCGCCTTACCCGGCCAACCCGGCCCTGAGAAGGGCCGTTGGATTGGCCCTGAGAAGGGCCGTTGGGTTGGCCCTGAGAAGGGCCGTTTGAATCGCCCTGGGAGGAGCGATTCGAGATAAAACGACCAGACGCATCTCGCGTTGGCTTAACCATCATATTCGCAGACGACCGCATGAATGTCTACGAATCACAGCACACTTTAGCCGCCGGTCTGCCACTCCGTTACGGTGGTCAGACACGGCGTTGCCCAGGGGATACTACGAGGAAGTATGCGCTGTGGGGGATCCCCCAACCTAACCTAACCTAACCTAACCTAACCTAACCTAACCTAACCTAACCTAACCAGTCGCACGGCACCCCCCGCCGCGAGCAGATCAGTTTTAAGTCGCTCCGCGGTCGAAAAATACGGAAAAAAGGTTTTTTCGCGAAAATAAACAAGTGTGATACATTGTTAGAAGCGCGCTGCTGAGACGCATGCGAAAGTGAAATTTTCATAGTGAAAAGTGAAAAATTGTGAAAGTTATTGGCAAAAAACCACTTCGAAAAAGCTTTGCGGCTCGACGCTGCTCGATTTGGCCCGAGCTCTTTAAAATCGGCAACTGCAGCAAGGTGCGGCTTGTGAAGACCTATCTCTGGACACCAAATTTGGATTTTTCCGACTTAAGGTTCCAGAGATACGGACCAAAAACAAAAAACCACGTGTAACGTGGACGGAGATCCCGAGGGTTTCGAGGGGTTTTTCCAACTAATCCCGAAGACTGCACAGACGAGGAGCCGGGTGATAATCCAAAACTGAGGAAATCGACCGCAGAACACCTGCAATATACGGTTAAAACTTTTAGAAAATTTTAATATTCTATTCCCGGGATACAAGGGAGTGTACACAAAATTTTAAGGACTGAAAAAATTAGATTTAGATAGTTCTTTAGGTATGTTAAGTTTGAGATTTTTTGGACAAATAGTTTTTAAGTAATACAGTTCTAAAAGTTTTAAAAAATCGGGGGGTCCTTGTTTTTAACCCTAAAAAAGTGGAAAACACTTAGCTACATGTATTTTGTGCCTTTCCCTGGACTAGTATAATTTGTTACTCCTACATTTAAAACTTATGCCAAATAATAGCTTTAAAAAATTTTTGATCCAATCTGTACCTAACTAAAAAACACAAATACACCCCTTCAGGGTTAAATTAAAATTAAAAAATTAGTATCACTGGATGGGGAAAATTGTCCTCTATCCAACGTTTTAAATAAAATCCACCCGAAACGCACATTATAGAAATAAAATATAAATAAGGCCAAAATACTGCGGCTGAAAAATTATAAACCTCCCCAGGGACAAAATAGACAAATAAAAATCTGTTTTAAAAATCAAAATACACTGGGCAGTTTATGGTTTTTAAGATACCGCACACAAACTAATTTTAAATTTAATATTTAGCATATATAACAGAAAAAACTGTTTTAAAAACAATACTTGTGGTAATTTTTGCGCAAATAAGGGTTGAAAGGGGGAATTGTACAACTCAAATTTCGGGAGGACATAGGAGCCTTCTAGACCTACGCCACAGCCGGATTTTAGATTTTTCGGGGCAGGGGAACACTTAAAACCACGCATTTTGCGTTTGTGAAACTACAACCCCCATCTTTGTAGCCACCCCACACGCAAACCCCTCAACCGGAAGATCCGAGAACCAAGTGGGGGTAAAGGGCAACGTTCCTTCTTTCAACCGGTACCTACAAAACCCACGCGCCATTAATAAGACACCGGCTACACCCCCTGGAGGGAAGTAAGCCTTGCTACGAATTGCAAAGTTAACTTTGTTTTACGAAACGGTCCACCAACCGAGAACCGAACCTGGGACTTTTAAAAAACTAAAAACGCTTGTAACTCGGGAACGGAGTGAGTTAGCCCGTTTTTAGCACCACCCAGTATATACTATACTACGTATAGTATATACTGCAGTGCCCCTCAGGCCACCCTCCTTAATATCCCCCCCTTCTTCGTTTAAATTATCAATTTATTTATTTTATTCGACCTCCCCTCCACCTACAAACATTTCTGTTGGCCGTAACTTAACAACATTTTATTTATAAGTTATCAGTATCACACGTTACATTATCACTCATTATATAATTATATAAATTGTACTATCAAAACAGATAATTATTTAGCATTACTTACATTTATTACACTTATTTACATTTATTTAGATTAAAATTCAAATATCTCGGAAACGGCTGGAGATATCAAAATTTTGACAAAATTTCCCCCCCCCCTACTACGCCCCTCTCAATCAGAACCTATTTATATATAAACCCCTTAAACCCCCTTTTTGACCCCATCCCATATTGACCCCCAAAATCAAGTAGTAGTATAATTATATTACAATAAATCTAAATAACACCCTATCTATACATTATATATTTATATACCTCCTCCCCCCCACCCCTTCAGGGCTACCTCACCCCCCCGAGCGTTAACTTTGCAACCAGAGGTCACAGACCTACCGAGTTTGGAGTCCCTGAAATCGGGAGGAAAAGACCTATAATTTGGCTCCTTTAAAATCAGGGAATAACGCCCCCATTTTGTAGATTGGGCAAAGTAAAGAAGATAGACTAAGGGTCTGCGACCCTTTTTTAGTAATTTTAAATTTGATTGTAGCTTTATTGAGCTAACAAAACCTAGAATAGTGACTGTAGTGTGTATCTGTTTATATAACTAGAGACAAACTTTTCTTTTTTATTTACTTTTATTTTAATATTTAAATAACAAGTCCTGCAGCCGTAGGATAGAAGTGACTATTTCTTGTAGTTTTAACCTTGAAAATTACTGCATAATTGTAAATTAGCTATAAGTAGATTAAGTGTATCGTGTATTGACCAGAGTCAGTGACTCATAATATACAATTATCCTGCTCTATCTGTGCAATCTTTTAGCGTGTACAACAAAAGGGGCAGCTCCTTTTTACAACTTCTACAAAATTGTCTGCCCCTCCGCATCATATTCCCAAAATGTTTGGACTCCGCACGCCTATAAAAAAGCAGGAGAGTGATAAGTCACCCCCAAAGGTGGCCGTCCGCAAAAGTATAGACAGGTGGGAGGCCGCTGAGCAAAATGAGGAGCGGACTGCAAAAGCATGTGCGGAAACAGCTAGGACCAGCGCGAAAACGCAGGCAGGCCCTGCAGAAACAACCAAGGTGGCCTCTAAAGCAGGGGGACACACCACCGTCACGCTCAGGGCATCAACGGGAAATGACGAGCCCCCCAAGAAAGTCTACGTCAGCAGAGCAGCGGAAGCGGCAGCCTGTCTGAATAAGGCGAAGGCCCACTTGAGGGCCTCACGGAACCTTAAGACAGAGATCAAAGAGGGGGTCGAAAATGCACTCGCAAGACTCCTTGAACTAATCAAGGAAGCCGAAATGGAGCTCAGGACAAAGGGAAGTACAACGGCGAGAGGGCGGTCGGGGGGGGAAGTGGGAGCGTGTGTTACTCCACCTTCCGACTCCGCCCCCTCTCCCTCCTCTACCTCCGACGAAAGCCTACTCATCGCACGTATAGAGGAACACACAAACCTGATACGGGAAAGTGGCAGGAAAATGGAAGAACTGAAGGCGACGATTGAAAGGCATGCCGAAAAAATGGAAAAAGTAGAAACGCCTACCTACGCCGGGGTCACCGCGACCCAGAGCGACAGAGCACCGCAAAAGCGTACGCTGCACTCGGTCGCGGTCACCTCGACCGTGGAGACGGAAACAGGAGAAGAGGTGCTCGAAAGAGTTAGAAAGGCCATAGACGCGAAGGAAGGATGGGTTAAGGTGGAGAGGGTAAGAAAGGCTAAAAATAGGAAAGTAATAATGGGCTTTGGATCCAAGGAAGAACGGGATAAAGTGAAGGATAGAATAGGGAAAGAAGGATGCAGCCTCACCATCGAGGACGTGGAGAACAAGGACCCGCTGGTCAGGCTTGGCGATGTCTTGTCAGTAAATACTGATGAGGACATCCTCAAGGCTCTTCGGAACCAGAACGGGGCTGTTTTCCACGACCTCGATGAGGGGGAAGATAGGATAGCAGTAAAATATAGAAGGAGAGCCAGGAACCCTCACACCAACCACGTAATTATTAGCGTGTCACCCAGTATCTGGAAGCGGGTGACGGAAAGGGGCTATGTTTACATAGATCTTCAGCGAGTTAGAGTGGAAGACCAGACCCCACTAGTCCAGTGCACGCGCTGCCTGGGGTACGGCCACGGCAGAAAGTACTGCCAAGAGACTGCAGACGCATGCAGCCATTGCGGCGGTCCCCATTTGAGAACGGAGTGCGCGGACTGGCTAGCTGGGGAGACACCCACCTGCAGGAACTGCAAAAAGGCGAAATTAACGCAGATAGAGCACAATGCCTTCAGCTCTGGGTGCCCTGTACGCCGCCGTTGGGACGAGCTGGCCCGGTCGACCGTCGCGTACTGCTAACGCCAACGTTGCCACCACCACATATAGCTATATGCAAGCGAACCTCCAACGGAAAAGGCTGGCAACAATCGAGCTGCTGCTCGAGGCACAGAAACAAAGGGTAGCCGTAGCCCTACTGCAAGAGCCATACATAGGGGGGACCAGGACAATGAAGAGCCACAAGGGAGTAAGGATCTTCCAGAACACTGAAGATGGAGAAGGGACCGTCAAGGCTGCAATTGCTGTCTTTGACAGCGATCTCAATATAAAGCAGTACCCGAAACTCACCACAAATAATATCGTCGTGGTGGGGATCCAGACCAGTGCCTGGGAGATCACCCTGGCGTCCATATACTTCGAGCCGGACAAACCAGTGGAGCCCTACTTAGACCACCTCAAAAAAATAGTGGCCAAAAACGGCTCTAAGCCCATAATCGTTGGAGGCGACGTAAACGCAAAAAGCACCTGGTGGGGCAGCCCGACGGTTGACCGCAGGGGAGAGGAGGTATGCGGGACTCTCGGGGAGCTCGGGCTGCATATACTAAACGCAGGAGAAATACCGACTTTCGACACAGTAAGAGGAGGACAACGTTATAGCAGCTATGTCGACATAACAGCTTGTTCGGCAAATATCCTCGACAAGGTAGCAGACTGGGAAGTCGTCGAGGGCCTGAGCAGCTCCGACCACAACGGCATCGTCTTCAAAATTATACAGAACAAATCAAAAGGGCTAAAGGTAGAAAGAACCACCAGAATATTTAATACAAAAAAGGCCAACTGGTCTGATTTTCATGCGAAACTCACCCAGTTGAGCCAAGAACACAAAATCACAAAAGACGAAATAGAAAAAATAAGCAAAGTAGAGCAATTAGATAAAATAGTAAATAATTACACAGAAATTATTACAAAAGCATGTAAAGCATCCATGCCCATTAAAAAACAAACCGAAAAACTTACCTTGCCGTGGTGGTCGGAGAGACTCGCAAAATTGAAAAAAGCGGTAGCTACCAAAAAGAGGAGGATCAGGTGCGCTGCTCCAGTCCGTAGATCCCTCGTTGTCGAAGAGTACCTGCAACAAAAAGAAGTATATGAGCTAGAGGCAGCCAGAGCCCAAACAGAGAGTTGGAAGGAGTTCTGCTGTAAACAAGATAGGGAGGGAGTGTGGGAGGGCATCTATAGGGTTATAGGAAGGACAGCGAGCAGGGTGGAGGACCCACCGCTGGTGAAAGACGGGGAGGTATTGGACGCGGAAGGGTCCGCCCGATACATAGCGGATACATTGTATCCAGAAGACCAGCCAGCTGCGGATAGTCCCCACCACAGTCGTGTCAGACTAGAGGCGGAATCGGTGAATGAAGGCGAAAATGGTGAGTCATACGACCCTCCATTCACTATAGCCGAATTGAAGACGTCGAGCGAGTCCTTCAATCCAAAGAAAGCTCCGGGAATGGATGGCCTTACAGCCGACATTTGCTATCGTGCTATTAGCGAAGATCCCGAAATTTTCCTGGCAATCCTAAACAAATGCTTAGCTTACAACCACTTCCCCAGAATATGGAAAGAGGCAACAGTGGTTGTGCTACGGAAGCCAGGAAAATCGGATTACACAACACCAAAGGCGTACCGCCCAATCGGCCTGTTGCCGGTACTCGGAAAAATCTACGAGAAAATGCTGATGGCCCGACTCAGGTTCTACATAGCACCGAGGATGAGTACTCGCCAGTACGGATTCATGCCACAAAGGAGCACCGAAGACTCCCTCTATAACCTCATGCAAAAAATACGCAACAAGCTGAAACAAAAGAAAATAATAACATTAATATCGCTAGACATAGAGGGAGCCTTCGACAATGCCTGGTGGCCAGCTATAAGAGTCCGACTGGCTGAGGAAAGGTGTCCGGTTAACCTGAGAAGGGTCGTCGACAGCTACCTGCGCGACAGGAAAGTACGGGTAAGATACGCCGGCGCTGAGCATCAAAGAAGCACGGAGAAGGGCTGCGTGCAAGGCTCAATTGGAGGCCCCATTCTCTGGAACCTAATACTGGATCCCCTCCTCAAAGACCTCGAGAAGAGAGGAGATTACGCGCAAGCCTTCGCTGACGACGTGATCCTAGTCTTCGATGGAGACACGGCGTTGGAAATAGAGAGACAAGCGAATGCCGCCCTCGAACGTGTTCGGGCGTGGGGCGTGGAAAACAAGTTAAACTTCGCACCACACAAGACCAATGCAATGGTCATCACGAATAAGTTAAAATATGACGCCCCACGCTTGAACATGGGCGGGGTCGACGTTGCTATGTCCAAGAAAATTAAAGTACTAGGTGTCACCATCGACGACAGGCTCACGTTTAACGCGCATATCTCTGAAGTATGCCGCAAGGCCATTGCAGTCCATAAACAGCTGAGTAGAGCTGCAAAAGTAAACTGGGGCCTAAATCCAGAGGTGGTAAAAATCATATACGTGGCTACGATGGAACCAATAATCCTATACGCCGCCAGTGCATGGGCGGAAGCCGCTAACAAACTGGGAACGATCAAACAGCTAGGCGTCGTGCAACGGGGAATAGCACAGAAGATGTGTAGGGCGTACCGAACTGTCTCACTGAACTCGGTGCTCCTACTAGCCGGGATACTCCCTCTGGATCTTAGAATCCACGAGGTGGCATCGCTGTATAGAGCCAAGAAAGGGGAGCCACAAGCTATACTGGGGGACAGAGAGGTAGAGCAGATGACTTCTGCACTGGAATCCCCGCATCCCGCGGAGCAAAGCGACCTGAGGATCGTCGGCCTGGTAAGCCGGGAGAAATTCGACGCCAATTCGGACCAACAAATAAAAATTTTCACCGACGGTAGTAAGATTGGGGGGCGTGTCGGGGCAGCTCTGTCCATATGGAATGGAGTGGCCGAGACGCGCGCCCTCAAGTTGGCGCTACCGAAATACTGTACGGTTTACCAGGCTGAGCTACTCGCGATATGCCGAGCAACGCGGGAAATCAGGAACACCACGGCGCTTACCTTCGGGGTCTTCAGCGACTCCATGGCGGCTCTTTTGACCGTGAAAAACCCCAGTTGCCTTCATCCCCTGGCAGTAGAGGCCAGACAGAATATAACAGCTGCATCTCTCCAAAACAAGGTTGTATCCTTGTTCTGGATAAAGGCCCACGCAGGGTTGGAAGGCAACGAGAGAGCGGATCAGCTGGCAAAAGAGGCCGCCATGAACCTAAAGAAAAGACCGGACTATGACCTGTGTCCGATCTCATTCGTCAAGCGCCACATACGCATGGGGACGCTCGAGGAATGGAATCGGAGATACAAGTCCGGCCAAACTGCTAACATCACCAAGATCTTTTTCCCGGATGCGGTGGCGGCGTATAGGACAATAACAAAGATGAATATATCCAACATCAGAGCGCAGATTATGACGGGGCACGGTGGATTCTCCGAGTACCTGAATCGCTTCAGGTGCAAGGGGAGTCCATCGTGCATCTGCGACCCAAACATAGATGAAACCGTGCCACACCTGCTTTTGGAATGTCCTGTACACGCTGCGGACAGATATGGACTGGAACAGGCACTCCAAATAAAATTGGACAAGGAAACAGTGGGGGAAGTGATGCAAGGAAAGGATAGAGAGAAATTTTTAGATTATTGTACAAAGATTGCACAGAAGGCAATAGATAGAAATAAAACAGCTTAAGGAAATATGCTGATAGTATATTTAGATATATATATATTAAGCATAGAAATAAGAATAAATGTTATTAGAGTAAGCAACAGTAAAAGTAAAAATAGAAATAAGAAGATAATGTAAGATAAGGAAATATAAAGATATTGAATTAGATTAAGAAAAATGTGTAACAAATAAAGATCAAAATGGACTATCATTCCCCCTACATTAAAATTAATAAGTTAAAAAAATAGATAGGCAAAATAGGTTTGCAGCGGGAATCCCACCCAGCACAAAGAAAGAAAGATATGACGAATGCAGAAAGAAAAAGTATGCGGCATGAAAGTGCGAGAAGCAAAAAAGTGAGAACTGGAATGAGAAAGAGAATGAGGCTTAACATAGGCTCCGATAACGTCGGAGGTAGATAGGAATTTAAAAAAAAAAAAAAAAAAAAAAAAAAAAAAAAAAAAAAAAAAAACCTAACCTAATCTAACCTTTTTTTTTTTTTTTTTTTTAACGCTGAGAAATGCATTACGCATCCCCGCTCGTGGGGGACGAGTCGGGGTATGTGGGACTCCTGTCGATGATGACAGTATACCCACTAAAACTCAGCGGTGTTCCCACATCGCCGTGATGGGGGGGCCATGGGAAACCGGCTCAGCCTTTACATCCACAACCCTCCCGGCGCATGCCCGCCTAGCTGGCCGGCCCCTCATGCCCCCCAGGCTGGGGAGCTACGGGAATGGCAGGGAACACCTGGCCATTCCCGTTCGACACTGGTGGAGGCCTGTGCAATACAGGCAAGGGTGCCCCCGCACCCGTTGCCTGCTGGCCTCCAACTGGGAGGAGTCGGAGATGACTTTCGAACTGACGTCTTCTTCGACCCCTCCTCCGCCTGCGAAGCGGCGCCGCGTTAGGATCGTCCTCACGCGCGCGCTCCGCTGCCTCCTTCTGTGACATGACGTGTTCGCAGAAGGAGGCGACTGCCGTCCAAGACCTCTCATCCCTCAGCATGGCGTTAACTACGCCGGGGAGTGAGAGGTCCGGTCCGATCACCGCGATGAGATTGCCGCGCGGCTCAGACCACGTTGGGCACACTTCGAGGGTGTGCAGTGCCGCATCCTCCGCCGCGCCACAGTGGTGGCATAACGGCGTCTCCTCCCGTCCGATTCGGTGCAGGTACGATCCGAAACATCCATGTCCGGACAGCACCTGCACCAGACGGAAGGAGAGGAACCCATGCGACCGCTCGAGCCAGTCTCGCAGGACTGGCCCAATCGCATCGAGGGTTCGGCGGCCGAAAGCTGCAGTGGCGAGGTCCCCCGTCCAATGGACGACGATGGCGTCCCTCGCCTCCCGCCGGACGGCTGCCCGCTCTTCCGGGGCTGGGCGTTCTCCTCTTGCCCTCCGTCCTGCCGTCCATTCATACACTCTGGCGAGCACCCACGCCTCGAGTTCCCAAGGAGGGGTGCCGGCCAGAGCACATGCTGCTGCAAAGCCCACCGTGCGATGGGCCCGTGCCACCCGCTGGGCTATGGCCCTTTGGGGTGCCCGCAAGGCTGCGGCATTCTCCCTCCTGTGGAGTGAGTCCTCCCAGATAGGAGCCCCGTAGAGGGCCATACTCCTCAAGATGCCGGCGTAAAGTTGCCGGCATCGCGCGCTGGGCCCCCCCAAGTTGGGGAGCAGCCACGAGAGCGCACCCGCGGCCTTCAGCAGGCGTGACGACAGCCCGCTAAAATGCGGCCCGAAGCGCCACCTGCTGTCGAGTATAAGGCCCAGGTATTTCATCTGGGCCTTGACCTCAATTCTGACGCCCTCCACAAAGATGTGGGCGTCAGGCGGGGGGCGCTGCCGAGGGCCGTGGAAGAACACGGCCTCGGTCTTGTGCAGCGCCACCGATAACCCTAGGCGGCGGATCCTCCCTGCCACCATGGATCCGCCCGCCGAGGCCAAATTGGCCGCCTCCCTGAAATTCCCCCCCCGGGCGGTGAGGAGAGTGTCATCCGCGTAGCAGACGACACTCGTGCCTCGGAGGAGATTTCCCCGCAGGAGCCAATCACAGCCGACGTTCCAGAGGAGAGGTCCTAAGACTGACCCCTGCGGAACGCCGGCCTCAACGGCGTACCGCCGGACTTGGCCAGTCCTATTTACCAGGAGGATCGCCCGTTCCTCCAGGTAGCTGGCCAGCAGCCTGTGCATGTATAGAGGCACTCCGTGGAATCGGAGCGCCTCTAGGATGGTGGAGTGGGGAACGGAGTTGAAGGCATTGGCTATGTCGAATGACACAGCCAACAATCCGTCCCCCGCTTCCATCGCCTCCTTCACCTGGCCCTTAAGGCAGGCCAGCGCGTCCACCGTGGAACGCTCAGCCCGAAAACCAAACTGAGCGTCCGACAAGTCCGGCCCGATACTCCGCAGATGGCCCTTTAGGCGGGCAGCGATTATCCCCTCGAACATTTTGCCGACCTCATCGAGCAGAACGATGGGCCGGTATGCCGAGGGGGAGTCTGCGGGGCGGCCCTCCTTGCGAAGGAGGCACAACTGCCCCTCCTTCCATGGTTTCGGGAACCTTCCAGACGCAAGGCATGCGCTGAAGAGGTCCCGAAACCTTTCCTCCATTTGAGTGGCTGCGATCGCCACCACTCTTGCCGGAACACCGTCGGGGCCCGGAGCTGTCTTCTTGGCGCGGATATGGAGAATAGCCGCGTCAAGTTCCGACTCCGTGACAGGAGGGGCCTCCTCTTCCTCCTCAGCTGGCGGAGCTATCCCCCGCGGTGGGCCCATCACTGGTGGAGTGAAGTTGTCCCTGGACGGGAACAGGGACTGAACCACCCCATCCAGAAATGAGGGCTCCAGGGTCTCGGCCACCGGGGGACCAAAGGGGCGCAGTTTGTTGCGCGCCGCCTTATATGGTCTCCCGTAAGGATCGTTGTCGAGACCCTCCAGCAACTCTGCTCTGGACGAGTCTCTGGCGGCGGTGATAGCCCTATCGAGGACCAATTTTGCCTCCATGTACACCTCATAGAGGTGGTCTTCGTCGGCCAGGTCCCGTATATGCCGCCGCCGGCTTCGCGTGTAGGCCCTCCTTGCCTCCACACAGGCTGCTCGAAGTCCCGCCAGCTCCACCGACCACCAGTACACGGCGCGTTTGGGTAGTGGTCGGTGAGACCGGGGCATGCTGGAGTTGCATACCTCGGTCAGAGACTCCCTCAGGTGCCCCGCCACGGTGTCTACATCCAGGCCAGCGGAAGGCGGCGAAAGCCAGTCCTGGATAAACGCCGCCTCCGCCGCTGCCTCCCTGTCCAGGCGGGCGATAGCCCACCGCGGGAACGGTGATCGCGCCGAGAGGGGCCGCGTCTCTCCGGGGCCACTGTTGGAGATGTCGAACCGCACGTAGCGGTGGTCTGACATAGTCTCCGCCAGGTCCACCCGCCAGTTCAACACGCGTGCGGCCAACGCAGGGGTGGCGAAAGTGACGTCCACTATTGAGCCACCCTGCCGCCGCACGCATGTCTGGACGCTTCCTCTGTTCAAGAGGGAGAGGCCAGAGGAAGCTGCCCACATCTCCACTGCCCGCCCGCGTGCGCTGTTGGCTGGGTTGCCCCAGGTCACCGACTTGGCATTCAGGTCTCCCAGTACGGAGACCTGACGCGGCGCCGCCCTGCCGACCACGGCGGCCAGCACTCCGAGATAGTCCTCGAAGTCCTGAAGAGGGCGGTTTGGGGAGAAATAGACGCCCACAAGGGCTATGTCTCCCCACGCGGCGGCCACGTATCCCGGTCCCCTCTCTAACAGCGAGAGGGGAGGGGAGTCTGTGGAAGACCGCGCCGCTAGTGCCACCGAGTCGTCTTCGTCACCCAGCCAGCTGCCGGGGATCGAGTAAGGCTCGGCGACCACCGCTACGTTCACCAACCACTCGGCCATGACCTGCACCACCAGGTCCTGGGCCGCTCTGCAGTGGTTGGTGTTCGTCTGGAGGATGCGGTAGTTGGTAACCATTACTCCGACATCGAACCGGTCCCCTCAACTATTGCCGCTGGAGCTACAGCGGTGACGACGGCGGCGGCGGCGGTAGCAACAGGGCGAACCTGCGCCGGCACTACGCCCTTCCTCACGGGGGGCTTGCAGCTCCTGCCCGTCATCCTGTGGTCCGCAGGGCGGCCACTAGCGGCACACGCCACGCAGTGTGGCTTGGTGGCGGCAGCGTGGCAAGTGGTACTCCTGTGTCCCTCCTGCCCGCACTGGAAGCACGTGTCTCCCCAGTCGAACTTGGAGGGACACGTGGCTCGGGTGTGGCCAAACGCGAAGCACTTGAAGCAGCGAACGGGCTGGTCTTCAAGTGGCCGGACCACAGCCGAGCTGAACCCCACGAGCAGCCGTCCCTTGGTCGCAGCAAGGACGGCCCCAGCCGCGGCGACTGGGCACTCAACGCGTATGATGCCCATGCCACGGCGTCCGAGCCTGATGGCTCCACCCTTCACCGCGCCAGCGTCGCATCCTCCAGCCGCCGCAACGGCCGCCACCACATCCTCTTTGGTGACCGAATCATCCAGATCGGCCACCTCCAAGGCTGCGGTCTTAATAGGCCTTACGACCGTTGCCGCATCCGCGATGACCTCTTGCAACTTTGTTGCGAAGAGGTCCGCATTTGTGCCGCGCTCTTCCCCCGAGAACTCGAAAATTCGAGCCCCGGTTAGGGTTCGGCGGCACTTTATGTTTTTAATCCCCAGCCGGGAGGGATCGGCATTGGTACGAGCCCGTCTTAGGACGGACTCATACGTCTCACCCCGCCCCACGGCCTCCGGGGTGACGGTCACCACGACGGCCGTGGTTTTGGGAGCAACCAGCTTTCTCCTACCGGCTGGAGCCTTTTTTGCTGCAGGAGCACTCGCAGCGGGCTTGGGGGCCGAACTTTTCCCCTTTTTCCCTTTTCCTCTCCTGACCACTTCCGTCCACGACTGGTTGGACGGGGTGGTGGAGGGAAGAAGGGCGTCTTCCTCCTGCGAGTTCTGGGCGCCTGCCGCTGGAGTAGCAGACGACCCAGGCACTTCCTCCGCGCTTGTGGTGGGGTTATGAGGAGCCACCTTGGTCCTCTTGCCCTTGCCCTTGCCCTTGCCCTTGGATACCGGGCCTGCTAGAGGCACAGGTTCCGGCTCCCTCAGCGGTGGACTCTTGTCTGCCGCAAGTGGCGGGCGGAGCCGCCTTTCCGGCAAGAGCCGGTCTTCGATGCCGGCGAAGCAGGCTCTTATAAAGGCCCTCTCCTCCATGACAACCCCACGAATTGTTGCCTCAAGGCTGGCAGGGGAGGAGGAGCAGCCTCCTACCACCGGACCTGGGGCAGATTGGGCAGGCCTGGCCGTGGCCTCAGCCAGCTTCTGGTGTAGCTGGCTTACCTCCGCCTGCAGACGATCCACCTTTGCCTGTAGCTGCCGTGTCTCGTCCGTGGCCGTCCGCTTCACTAGTTCCACCACGATGCCATGCATACTGGCGGCCCGGCATTTGAGGGCCTTCTGGAAGGTCCCCTTCAAATTCGAAGACTTTGAGGCGACCTCCAGAACCCCCTCTCTGTCCTCCTGCGCCATGCGCTCCAATTCCGCCAGGGAGTGGTCAGCATACAGTACATTGGATGCACCATAGCCAGCCCTCGACCTGGCAACTTGCGCCTGCTGCTCCTTGGCGGCGACCCTCTCTTCCAAGTCTTGTTGGAGTTGCGCCCTTTTCGCCAGATTTAGCTGACGCTCGGCGTCCACCAAGCCCACATCGTGGGTAGAAGGCGCAGTAGAAGTCGAAGCCTTTTTAGACTTCGACTTCTTCTTCGCCTTACCTCCGACTACCGTCGACTCCGAGGAGCCCTCGGACCTCTTCCGCTTGAAGCGGTCGCTTTCGGCCGCCGACGTGTCCATATTGGAGTCGTCGGAGTCCGACAACTCGTCTGGCCTAATGAAAAAGCTGGCCGCAGATGGTGCGCGGTCAGCTCCCGACGCTAAAGCGTCGCCAGCGTGGCCCTGAGAAGGGCCGTTGGATTGGCCCTGAGAAGGGCCGTTGGGTTGGCCCTGAGAAGGGCCGTTGGATTGGCCCTGAGAAGGGCCGTTGGGTTGGCCCTGAGAAGGGCCGTTTGAATCGCCCTGGGAGGAGCGATTCGAAATAAAACGCCCAGAGGCGTCACGCATTGATTTGTCCATCTTATTCGTAGACGTCCGCATTAAAATCAACGAATCACAGCGCACTTTAGCCGCCAGTCTGCCACTCCGTTACGGTGGTCAGACACGGCGTTGCCCAGGGGATACTACGAGGAAGTATGCGCTGTGGGGGATCCCCCAACCTAACCTAACCTAACCTAACCTTTTTTTTTTTTTTTTTTTTTTTTTTTTTTTTTTTTTTTTTTTTTTTTTTTTTTTACGCTGAGAAATGCGTTACGCATGCCCGCTCGTGGGGGACGAGACGGGGTATGTGGGACTCCTGTTAGACATACAGTATACCCACTAAAACTCAGCGGTGTTCCCGCAACGCCGTGATGGGAGGGCATGGGAAACCGGCGCAGCCTTTACATCCAAACCCTCCCGGCGCATGCCCGCCTTGTTGGCAGGCCCCGCATGCTCCCCCGTTTACTGGGGGGGCTATGGGAATGACCGGGAACACCTGGTCATTCCCATCCGACACTGGTGGAGGCCTGTGCAATACAGGCAAGGGTGCCCCCGCACCCGTTGCCTGCTGGCCTCCATCTGGGAGGAGTCGAAGATGACTTTCGTACTGACGTCTTCTTCGACCCCTCCTCCGCCTGCGGAGCGGCGCTGCGAGAGGGTCGTCCTCCCGCGCTCGCTCCGCGTCCTCCTTCTGTGACATGACTTCCTCACAGAAGGAGGCGACTGTTGCCCAGGCCTCCTCGCTTTCCAGCATCGAGTTGACGACACTGGGAAGCGAGAGGTCCGGCCCGACTGCTGCGACCAGACTACGGCGCAGCTCGGACCAGGCTGGGCACACCTCTAGGGTGTGCTGTGCCGTGTCCTCCGCCGCGCCACAGTCGTGGCACGACGGGGTCTCCTCCCTTTGGATCCGGTGCAGGTGCGATCCGAAGCACCCATGGCCAGACAACACCTGCACCAGACGGAAAGAGAGAAAACCGTGGGACCGCTCGAGCCAATCCTTTAAGACTGGCCCGAGCGCGTCTAGCGTCCGGCGGCCGAAGGCGGCAGAGGCGAGGTCCTCCGTCCAGTGATGGACGATTGCTTCCTTCGCCTCCTGCCGCACGGCCTCCCGCTCTTCTGCGGCGGGGAGCTCCCCGAGCGCCTTTTGCCGCGCCGTCCACTCGTACACTCTGGTCAGCACCCATGCCTCGAGCTCCCAACGAGGAGTGCCAGCCAGAGCGCACGCCGCCGAGAATCCCACCGACCGGTAAGCCCTCGCCACCCGCAGTGCAATGGCCCTTTGGGGCCTGCGGATGGCAGTGGCGTTCTCCCTCCGGTGGAGGGCGTCCGCCCAGATTGGGGCCCCGTAAAGGGCCATGCTTCTTAGGATGCCGGCATACAAGCGCCGGCATCGCGCCTTCGGACCCCCCAGGTTCGGGAGGAGCCACGACAGGGCATTCGCGGCCTTCAGCAGGCGCGTCGACAGCTCGCTAAAGTGTGGGCCGAAGCGCCACTTGCTGTCGAGTACAAGGCCCAGGTACTTCATTTGGGCCTTGACTCCAATCCGGACGCCCTCCACGTCAATGTGGCCGTCTGGGGGGATGCGCTGCCGAGGCCCGTGGAAATACACGGCCTCGGTTTTATGTAGCGCCACCTTCAACCCTAGGCGGCGAATCCTTCCTGCCACTAAGGATCCGCCAGCAGAGGCCAGACTGGCCGCCTCCCTGAAGTCCCTCCCCCGGGCAATGAGGAGGGTATCGTCTGCGTAGCAAATGATGCTCGTGCCACGGAGGAGGGTCCCCCGCAGGAGCCAGTCGAATCCAATGTTCCACAGCGGTGGTCCTAGGACCGACCCCTGTGGAACACCGGACTCTGCGCCGTATTGCCTAACTCTGGCCGTCTTGTCTGCAAGGAGGACCACCCGGTCCTCCAAGTAGCTGGCCAAGAGTTGGCGCAAGTACTGAGGCACTCCGTGGTACCGGAGCGCCTCCAAGATGGTCGAGTGGGGGACAGAGTTGAAGGCGTTGGCAATGTCGAATGACACCGCCAACACTCCGTCCCCCGCCTCCACGGCCTCCCTCACCTGGCCCTTCAGAAGGGCCAATGCGTCCACGGTAGAACGACCTCGTCGGAACCCGAATTGGGCGTCGGACAGGTCCGGCCCCACCGTCACCAGCAGGCTTTCTAGCCGGTTGGCGATTATCCCCTCGAACATCTTACCGACCTCATCGAGCAAAATGATGGGCCGGTAAGCCGAGGGGGAGTCCGCCGGGCGTCCCTCCTTCCGGAGGAGGCATAGCCGCCCCTCCTTCCAAGGTTTCGGGAACCTCCCAGTCGTGAAACACGCGCTAAAGAGGTCCCGAAGCCTCTCCTCCATCTGTGAGGCGGCTATGGCCACCACCCGTGCGGGAACGCCGTCCGGCCCTGGGGCCGTGTTCTTTGCGCGAAGGCGAAGAGTCCCTGCGCAAAGTTCCGACGCCGTCACCGGGGGGATCTCCTCATCCGGCGGAGCCGCCTCCCGCGGAGGGTCCATCACTGGTGGGGTGAAGTCGGTCCTGGACGGAAACAGGGACCGGACCACCCCATCCAGCAATGCCGGCTCGAGGGTCTCTGTCAGTGGAGGACCACAGGGGCGCAGTTTATTCCGCGCCGCCTTGTAAGGTCTTCCAAACGGGTCCCTATCGAGATCCTCCAGCATGTCGGCTCTCGCCGAGTCTTCGGCCGCGCACATCGCCAGCTTGAGGACCGTCTTTGCGTCGATGTACGACGCATAGAGGCCCCCCTCGCTGGCTGGGTCTCGGGGCCTGCGCCTTCGGCTCCGCGTGTAGGCCCTCCTGGCCGCTACGCAGGCGGTTCGGAGCTCCGCCAGTTCCTCCGACCACCAATAGACGGCGCGGCGGGGAGGTGGGTGGCGGGACCGGGGCATGCTGGAGTTGCACACCTCGGTCAAGGACCCCCTCAACTGGAACGCTGCAGCGTCCACGTCCAGGACGTCGACAGGAGGAGCGAGCCAGTCCTGGACGAACGCCGCCTCCTCCGCAGCCTCTCGGTCCAGGCGGGTGAGAGCCCACCGTGGGAACGCAGATTGGCCCGAGCGGGCCCCCAGGGGGCTCTGGGTGGAGATGTCGAAGCGTACATATCGGTGGTCCGAAAAGGTCTCCGCCATCTCCACCCGCCAGTTCACGACGCGGGCGGCTAGCACGGGGGTGGCAAACGAGACGTCGACCACCGATCCTCCCCGTTGCCGCACACACGTGTGGACAGCCCCTCTGTTAAGGAGGGACACACCGCACGACGCCGCCCAAAATTCTGCGGCGCGTCCCCGGACGTTGCAAGAGCGGGCCGGGTTGCCCCAGGCCGTCGCTTTGGCGTTCAGGTCGCCCAATATGGCGACCTGTCGTGGCGCCGCCCTCCCGACCACTGCGGTGAGGATTTCGAGATAATTCTCGAAATCCGAGAGAGGGCGGTTTGGGGAGAAATATACGCCCACAAAGGCCAAGTCTCCCCACGCGGCGGCCACGTATCCCGGTCCCCTCTCTAAGAGCGAGAGGGGAGGGGAGTCCGTGGAAGACCGCGACACCAATGCCACCGAGCCGTCCCGATCACCCAGCCAACGGCCAGGCACCGAGTACGGCTCGGCAACCACCGCCACGTCCACCAACCACTCGGCCATTGTCTGCATCAGCAGATCCTGGGCCGCCCTGCAGTGGTTGGTGTTCGCCTGGAGGATACGATGCTTGACCTGACTATCCATTAATCAGACATCGCACCCCCCTCCACAGCCGCCAAAGTCCCAGCCTCAGGGACGGCGGTGGCAGCGACAGGCCGGATCGGCGCCTGCTCCTTGCCCTTCTTGGGGGGAGGATTGCACTTCCTCCCCAACATGACGTGGCCCGCCGGGCAGCCACTGGCGGCACACACCGCACAGTGCGGCGTGGCGGCCTCGCAGGAGGCGGACTTGTGCCCGTCCTTGCCACAGCGGTAGCAGTTGCTCCCCCTGTCGACCTTGGACGGGCAAAGGGGCCGGGTGTGTCCGACTCCAAAACACTTGTAGCAGCGCAGAGGCTTGGCTGCAAGTGCCCGGACTACACCCGAGCTGAACCCGACTGCAAGTCGTCCTTTGGCGAGGACGGCTATGGCTGCGGCGACTGGGCAATCGAGGCGAATGGTGCCCATGCCGCTGCGACCGGTCCTGATGGCCCGACCTTGCACCTCTGTGACGCCACAGCCCCCCATCGCTGCGATCGCCGCCACCACCTTCTCCTTGGTGACCGAGTCGTCGAGGTCGGTCACCTCCAAGGCCACGGTCTTCACGGGCCTAGCGACATTGGCCGCGTCTGCGATGACCTCTTCCAACTTGGTTGCGAAGAGGTCGGCGTTGGCGCTGCCCTGAGCCCCCGGGAACTCGAAAATTCGAGCCCCGGCCTGGGTCCGGCGACACGAGACTGTGCCAATCCCCAGTTTTTGGGGATCAGCGTTGGTACGCGCCCGCGTCATTATCGACGCGTACGTCTCCCCCCGCCCCGCAGCCTCAGCGGTGAGCGTCACCACTACGGCTGCGGTCTTGGGGGGAACCAACTTCCTCTTGTCATTCCTGGCGGTTCCATTGGTTGCAGCGGGAGCAGCGGTGGTGGGCCTGGGGGCCGACCTCTTCCCCTTTCCCTTTCCTTTTCCCTTTCCCTTGCCCGTTGTCTGGGACGGGCCGGGAGGGGTGGTGGTGGTGGCGGCAGGGCCAGCCTCCGTCCTCGACTTCTTGTTCTTCTGGCCCTTTTTGGCCACCTTCGTCCATCCTTGCTGGTTGGATGGGGTAGTGGACGGAAGACCGGCGTCTTCCACCTGGGATGGCACCCCCGACTCGCGTCGCCTGTTGTCCACCGCGAGCGGCGGTCGGAGGCGCTTCTCAGGCAAGAGCCTGTCCTCTATGCCCGCAATACAGGCTCTCGTGAAGTTCCTCTCCTCCGTGACGACCTTGCGGATGATATCCTCAAGGTTGGAGGGGGGAACCTCAGCCGCCGGTCTCGGCTCGGCTTTGTTTGGCCGGGCCGTGGCTTCAGCCAGCTTCTGATGCAGCTGGCTGACCTCTGACTGCAGGCGATCGACTTTCGCCTGGAGTTGCCGCGTTTCGTCGGTCGCCGTGCGCTGCACCAGCTCCCCGACGATGCCGCGCATGCTCGCGGCCCTGCATTTAAGGGACTTTTGGAAAGTCCCTTTCAAATTGGAGGACTTAGAGGCGATTACCACTATCTCCTCTTCGTCCTCCTCAGCCATCAGCTGTAGCTCCGCCAGGGAGTGGTCCGCATACAGGACGCGGGACGCGCCGTACCCGGACTTGGCCCGGGCGACGCGCGTCCGTTGCTCCTTGGCCGCAACCCGCTCCTCCAGGTCTTGCTGCAGCTGCGCCCGCCTAATTAGGTCCAACTGGCATCTGGCCTCAGCTAGACCCACGTCGTGGGTATCAGACACCGGCTTCTGGGCCTTCGCTTGTTGTCTCCTCGAGTCCGAGGAACCCCCGGACCCATCTCTCTGACGGGCCCGCTTCCCCGGCTCCCGGCGACCAGTCATCGAACTAGCGTCCGACTCAAACAAAACGGACTCATTATCGGAGTCCGGCCCCTCACAAAAGAAGCTGGCCGCAGACGGCGCGCGGCTAGCCTCCGACGCCGAAGCGCCCTCGGATTGGCCCTGAGAAGGGCCTTTTGGTTGGCCCTGAGAAGGGCCTTTTGGTTGGCCCTGAGAAGGGCCTTTTCTAAATCGTCCGGAGACGTCCCTCGGTTTAGGCATAGCCTCCTCAGGTGTCGCAGTTTCCCGCAATAAAATAAAATATAATAAATCGATTAAAATATGCTACGACTGCACAGTGCACTTTAGCCGAGCCCGGTCTGCCACTCCGTTACGGTGGTCAGAACCGGGTCGTTGCCCAGGGGACGCGACGTGGACGCAAGCACTGTGGGGGGTCCCCCAACCTAACCTAACCTAACCTAACCTAACCTAACCTAACCTAACCTAACCCAGTTCCCCCCCAGCCCTCGTGGTGGTCGGATCGTTTTTAGCGTCACTCCGCACATAAAAATTCTTTAAAGTGGTAAAAAGTGCTCGGATTTTAAAAATTCAAGTGTCTGTGTGTGGAAGAAAGCTGCCCTCATACCCACAAGTTTAAATCACAAACCGGATTGCAGTGCTGTGCAGTGTATTAACTGAAAACCCTTCAAATTAGAGGTTAACTTCGTAAAAGTGAAACATTTTTACGTATTGCTGCGAAACGAGACTGATGATCCCGGGTTTTTCTTTCTAAAACACAGTGGGAATACTCCATCTTTGTTGTGGGCTGCCGTGAATATACCTCAGATTAAGACTTCCAGAGATATTCAGGAAAATCAAAAAAGCACGTGGTCTGAAAAACCTAAACAAGACACGACAGCTGCATGAAATTTTGCAGCACGCAAGAAACCCTTGGCGGAAGACGATTTTTGCAAGTACAAGAATTTTACGATTAGTACTTTTTATTTTATAACTATTTGAAAATTGAAACTTTCGACACCTGTAATTCTTGTTTTAATCAAAAACTCTCAAATCTTCAACTGCTATCTTTTGCGCGCTTAATAGAAAAGGACATCCTGAAAAAACCAGATTTTTAGCTTTATTAGTTTTAAGGTAGTAAATAAAAAACTGTAAAAATTGCATTTATATAAATTTTTGTAGGAAAAATTTTAAAAAGTATATTTTTTGTATTACTGTCTTATAGCTTGTTATTTGTTGATAATTTACACATTTTTTTCAAAATTTTCCGATTAGCGGTGCCAAAGTTATTAAATTTTTAGTTATTTTTTGACATAAAGTTGAAATAAATAGAATTATTAAAATTTTGACAACAGGATTGTCTTTTATATGTATATTGTGAACAGTTTGAGCCCAAAGTTGCACCCAATAACTTCTAGATTGACCGAAATAGCTTTTTCAGCCATTTTGGTTTTTATTGGTTGTTACATAAAACTGCAAACATCTCCGAAGTTATTGGACGTGGAAGACTCGGATTTGTACAGTTGTCAGTGGAATACTTGCGGGAATATTTTGACATAAGTTTCAGGCCTTTTTCAGGCCTGAAAGTTTTCAGCGCTGAAACCATTTTTTGTATACTAGGGAGGCTAGGCCAGGCACCAGGTTCGAAACCGCAGCTTTCTGGGACAAACGGTTGCGGAGCCACAGCCATTTAAAGTTGGCTTTTGACAGCTGGGCGGCCATATTGGAAAACTTTGACCCTACGTGACTCCGGACTGATTGGTCGTAGAGAGTTGCCGTTTTTAGATTTAGGTTCGGGGAGACAAACACTGTCTTGCAAAATAGTTTTCAGGCAATTTGGTGCTGAAAATTTTCAGGAACCTGGAAACTGCCTTGCACGAAGGGCCGGGTTGGGCCGAGCCAGAAAAGCCCAAACTCGGGTGTTCTGCGACTCTTCAAACTGTAGATATCACCTGCCAAAGATCGACTTTGACAGTTGTGCCGCCATCTTTGTGAATTTTAAAACGCCCATAATTCTGCAACGGAGGGTCGTAGAGCGACCGGATTTGCTTTACGGGGATCGGCTCATACTTGTCTTGCAGGTGGTGTAGCTTTCAGGCATTTTCAGGAGTAAAAAATTTTTCAGCCTGAAAGTCATATCATTGCATAGACCTCGTCGAGCACTATAAGATAAGCCCAAGCACGGGATAATTCGGTCTGGCGGATGCGGAGCTGTGAGGTTTTAACCACATTCTGTCCGCCATCTTGGATAGCAACCAGAATTTTCGAACTCTGATTGCTCCGGAACCCTTAGGGCTAGGTGCCTCGAGTTTGGGTTTGTTGAAACGGGCTCGGCGGGCTCTATCCAGTGAAGGCATTGGATTGACTCTATGTAGAGTCACTCTAGTAAAAATTAATAAAAAATTGTTTTGACAGCCGGAATTGACTCCGCGATCTATAAAGAGCCTTAATAACTACCCAGAATCTTGCAAAACCTGGGTAGAGCGTATGTAGAGTTAGATTACAATTTTTTGTTGTAACTATACTATAGTTTTTAAGTTTGTTAGTCCTTATTGACGTTTTTACTTTGACGCACACCTCCCAACATGTTCGGCTATAGAACACCGGCAAAGGCGGCCGATGGCGAAAAGTCGCCGTCTAAACCTGGGGCAGTGGCCCCATTAAATGTTACACGCAGCATAGAGGAGTGGGAAGCCGCAAATAGTAGCCCCATCCCCTCTACTACTGAAAAGACGTCGCAGGCTGGCACTGCGAAAATTAAAATTAAGCCTACCTTGACGCAGGAAAGCAAAGCTGCGACTAAAATAAGGACGTCTGTCGACGTAAATTCACCGCCAAAAATTAAATATCCAGACCGAACAGCGGAGGCTAGAGCCTGCCTAACAAAGGCTAAACTGCACCTTAACAGCTCCAGAAACACCAAAACGGAGATAAAGAACGGTATAACCGAAGCTACGGAGCGACTTTACCAGCTTGTGAAGGAAGTCGAATCGGAATTGAAAGCGGTAAGACAGAAAGAAACCGGGGAAGGACCTGTAACGACAGAGCCAGCTGCAATAAAGTCAACTTCTCCGGAAAACTTTGACACAAGTAGCATCATGCACACAATAGGTCAACACACAAAGCTCCTAGTCGAAAGCAACAAAAAGATAGAGGAGCTAAAGGAAACTATTGACCAGCAGAGAGAATTTCTGGAGAAGCGTAACACCTATGCAAGTGTGGCCGCAGCTCAGGGTGTAGGGTCACTGCCAAAGTGCAGTACCCTGCATTCGGTTGTGGTCACATCGAAGGATGAAACGGAGACTGGCGACGAGGTCCTAAATAGAGTAAGGAAAGCAGTTAATGCCAAAGACGGTTGGATAAAGGTGGAAAAGGTGAGGAAAGCCAAGGACAGGAAAGTAATAATAGGATTGGAAACCAAGGAAGAAAGGACCAGGATCAAGGATCGACTTCAAAAAGAAGGAGTTGACCTCGTTGTCGAGGAAGTAAAAAACAAGGACCCGCTTCTGATTTTGAGGAACGTCCTAGTAGTAAATACTGACGAGGACGTCCTTAAAGCGTTAAGGAATCAGAACCAGGGTGTTTTTAACGGCCTCGACAATGGAGAAAACAGAGTAGAGGTAAAGTATAGGAGAAGGACTCGAAACCCTCATATTGGCCACGTCATCATCAGCGTTTCGCCCACCATCTGGCGTCGAGCAGTTGAAATCGGTACCGTACACATAGATCTCCAGCGGATCAGGGTTGAAGATCAGACCCCTTTGGTCCAATGCACACGCTGCCTAGGCTTCGGACACGGTAAGCGGTTCTGCAAAGAGCCTGCAGACCTTTGCAGTCACTGTGGCGGACCGCACATGAGACCAGAGTGCTCGGATTGGCTTTCAGGCTCACCACCCGCTTGCCGGAACTGTACGAAGGCAAAAATAGAGCACGGTACGCCACACAATGCGTTTAGCCATGATTGCCCAGTACGGAGAAAATGGGATGACGTGGCCAGATCAACCGTTGCGTACTGCTAAAGGCATCCAAATAAAAAATTCCCCGTACAGAATAGCTCAGGCGAACCTCCAACGCAAGAAGCTTGCGACCAATGAGCTTCTTACGGAAGCTACGAAGCGCGGAATAGCGGTAGCACTTCTTCAAGAACCGTATGTGGCCGGAGCTAAAGTAATGAGGAGTCACAGGGGCGTTCGGATCTTCCAGAACACTGGCACAGGAGATGGGACTGTCAAAGCAGCGATAGCTGTCTTTGACAGTGACTTCACAGTCAAACAGTACCCAAAACTCACCACAAATAATTTCACGGTGGTGGGAATCCAGACGAGTGCTTGGGAGATCACGCTTGTCTCCTTTTACTTTGAGCCAGACCAGCCAATCGAGCACTACTTAGAACAACTAAAACAAATAGAGCTCGTAGTCGGTTCGAAAAAACTGATCGTTGGAGGGGATGCCAATGCCAAAAGCATATGGTGGGGCAGCCCCAAGGCCGACCATAGAGGGGAAGAGATGGCAGGAACTCTCGGTGAGCTAAACCTAAACATATTAAACCGGGGGGAAATTCCGACCTTCGACACCATCCGAGGAGGGAAAAGATACAGCAGTCACGTGGACATTACTGCTTGTTCCAATGATATCTTGGATTTGGTAGACGACTGGAGGGTTGACGAAGGACTCACGAGCTCGGATCACAACGGCATTATTTTTAAAGTTCTCTTACAGAAATCCAAGGGCATCAAAGTTGAGAGAACAACTAGGAAATTTAGTACCAAAAAAGTCAACTGGTCCGAATTTCATGAGAAGTTCGGCCAATTGAAAATAGATAATAAATTCACAGCAGCCGAAATAGACCAAATTAAAGACATAGAACAGATTGACACATTAACAAATAATCTCACAAAAGCAATAGACGAAGCATGCAATCAAACAATACCGACCAGGAAAGTCAAAGAAGAACTTACCTTGCCGTGGTGGTCCGAGAGACTCGCTGAGATGAAGAGGACCGTCGCTACTATGAAGCGCAGGATCCGCTGTGCTGCCCAAATCCGGAAGTCGAAGGTTATAGAAGAGTACCTAAAGCAGAAAGAGGAATATGAGTTAGAAGCGGCCAAAGCTCAGACCGAGAGTTGGAAGGAATTCTGTGGAAAACAGGATAGGGAGGGGGTTTGGGAGGGAATTTATAGAGTGATAGGTAGGACACAGCGTAGGGAGGAGGACCTGCCTTTGGAAAGGAATGGTGATGTGCTGGATGCGAAAGGCTCCGTGAAGTTTCTAGCGGAAACTTTTTACCCGGAAGACCGCTCAGAATGTGACAACGCTCATCACCGATCCTTACGAATTAAAGCCGAACGCGTAAACTGTGGCGAACAAAATGATCCTTGCGACCCACCGTTTACGATGGCAGAATTGAAGAATTCGATGGAGTCCTTCAACCCAAAGAAGGCACCGGGTTCAGACGGCTTCACCGCCGACATTTGTTGTCACGCCGTGGATAATGACCCTGAATTATTTTTAGTTTTTCTAAATAAATGCTTAGAATACCATTACTTCCCCACAGCGTGGAAAGAGGCAACAGTCGTAATACTAAGGAAGCCTGGAAAAGATAATTATTCCACTCCCAAATCTTACCGGCCGATTGGACTGTTGCCTATATTAGGTAAAATTTTTGAAAAAATGCTTGTGGCCCGCCTTAAGTTCCACCTCTTACCAAGGATGAGTACCCGACAGTACGGATTCATGCCACAGAGAAGCACCGAGGACTCCCTCTATGCTCTTATGCAGCATGTTCGCAATAAGCTAGCATTGAAAAAGATTGTAACGCTCGTATCTCTAGACATAGAGGGAGCATTTGACAGCGCCTGGTGGCCAGCGATAAGAGTCCGTCTGTCGGAGGAAAAGTGTCCAATCAACCTTAGGCGGGTCATAGACAGCTACCTTAGAAACCGAAAAGTCTCGATCAGGTACGGTGGGGAAGTACACAGCAAGGGCACAAATAAGGGCTGTGTCCAGGGCTCAATTGGGGGCCCAATCCTATGGAATTTACTGCTAGACCCCCTCCTAAAAGCTGCAGAGAACAGGGGAAACTATATCCAGGCGTTTGCGGATGATGTACTCCTAGTTTTTGACGGAGACACCGCACTGGAGGTGGAGGAATGTGCCAATGCCGCTCTCAGTCATGTTCTGGCGTGGGGTGTTGATAATAAACTCAAATTTGCACCACATAAGACAACCGCCATGGTGATCACAAGGAAATTAAAATATGACACACCGCGCCTGCGCATGGGTGGGATCGACATTGGCATGTCAAAAGAAATAAAGCTTCTGGGTGTAACCATCGATGAAAAACTGACTTTCAACACCCACGTGTCGCTTGTTTGCAGGAAGGCTGTTGCGATCTATAAACAGCTGTGTAGAGCCGCGAAAGTCAGTTGGGGGCTTCACCCAGAGGTTGTTCGGGTGATGTATGTTGCGACTATAGAGCCAATAATACTTTACGCTGCTAGCGTCTGGGCACCGGCTGCCCAAAAGAAGGGCATAATTAAACACCTTCGAACTGTCCAGCGTGGAATCGCTCAGAAAATATGCAAGGCATATCGGACGGTCTCCTTGAACTCAGCACTGATGCTGTCTGGAATGCTCCCCCTTGACCTCCGAGTTCGTGAGGCGGCTTCACTGTATGAAGCCAAGAGGGGAGTGCCCCTGGCGTCACTGGGGGACAGGGAGGTCGAGCGAATGACTGCTGCGATCGAGGGTCCACATCCTGCGGCACGCGACATCTTGCGTTTCGACAGCCTGATAAACCAAGAGCAACTGGACAACAACAGTAATTTTGACGTCCGCATCTTTACTGACGGGAGCAAGATCGGAGGAGGGGTTGGCGCTTCACTGTCCATATGGATGGGTGAGGCCGAGACCAGAGCCCTCAAACTTGTTCTATCAAATTACTGCACAGTTTACCAGGCTGAGCTTCTAGCAATAGCAAGGGCCACTAGGGAAATAAGTAAGTTCAAGGCATCTTCTTTTGGAGTTTTTAGCGACTCAATGGCAGCTCTCCAAACTGTAACAAATCCCGGTTCGCTACACCCTCTAGCTGTAGAGGCACGGGATAATATAAAATCTGCATCCCGCCAGAACAAAATGGTAAATTTGTTCTGGGTTAAAGCTCACGTGGGGCTAGTGGGGAACGAGAGAGCTGACCAGTTAGCAAAAGAGGCCGCTGAGAACTCCAAAAGAAAACCTGACTACGATCAGTGTCCGATTTCATTCGTCAGGCGAAACATACGTATGGCGACGCTTGACGAATGGAACCGTAGATACAAAACCAGTGACACCGCATCCGTTACTAAATTATTCTTCCCGGATGTACGGGTGGCTTACAGAGTAATTCGCAAGATAGGAATAAACAGCCTAAACACGCAAATAATGACGGGGCACGGTGGATTCTCCGAATACTTGAACCGCTTCAAGCGCAAGGAGAGTCCATCGTGCATCTGTGACCCAGACGTAAGAGAAACGGTCCCTCATATTTTATTCGACTGCCCACAGTTTTCAATACACCGATTTAGCGCTGAGAATGTATAAGGCCTGAAAATAACACCTGACAATGTAAAAGACATAATAAAAAGTAATACTGTAGAAATATTCCTAGACTACTGTAAATACATAGTGAAAAAAGTAATAGATCGTAATAAAACCGCATAAGTAAATATGCTGTCATAATATAGTGTATTATATTAGAGACTAGCATAGACATAAATATCTGCAAAATAGTTTAAGGTAAAATACAAAGATGACGTGAAATAGAAATAAGCCTAGTTTTTAAAGATTATGTAAGAGCTAATAAAATCCGCTCCCCGACTCTGTAAGACCAGAATAAGGATATAAATAAGAGACTGTATGTAATGTGTGTGTAAAATATTATAAAACTAGATTAAGAGATTTAATATGATTATGTAAAATAAATATAAACTTAGATTAAGTGTAAATGTATAGGTCACATATTAAAAATAGTCTTCCTGTCTTTTTTTTTCTGTAAAACCCAAAAAGATGAAATAAATAAAGTAAAGAAATTATATAGTAGTAGTAGAAGATAGCCGGAAAGATGATAGTTGGGAATCCCACCCAAAATTGATAAAAATGATGATGAATGAAAGAAAGATACGGTATGTAGAATAAAAGTGCGAGAGGAAAAAATGCGAGAACTGGTATGAAAGAAGAATAGCTAGAAATAGGCTCCGATCATGTTGGAGGTAGAAGTTTAAAAAAAAAAAAAAAAAAAAAAAAAAAAAAAAAAAAAAAAAAAAAAAAAAAAACCTAACCTAACCTAACCCAACCTAACCTTTTTTTTTTTTTTTTTTTTTTTTTTGTTGCCGGGGTGGAAAATCCTCATGGATGTCCTCCGCCCTGGGGTAGGCGGAGGGGTCTGTCAGACTCTTACTGACTAAAAACCACCCCGGTGTTCCCGTCCCACACTTGCACCGGGGATCATGGGATCTAATGCGACTTCCACGATCCCCAGCTAGTGCCGGCCCGCCTCTGCGGGCCACCTCAAGTCTGGGGGGGGGGTGAGGTGTTTAAACCCCCCCCGCGACGTCTGAAAGGGGCGCGCGTGGAACACTACGCGCCGCCACCTCGGGTCCAGTGTGATGGGGGGCGGCGGACGTCCCCAAGTCCGCCGTCCCTGGACCCATTTAGGGGGGCCGGAAGAGGGCGTTGTCTGCCCTCTGCCGACGCCCGGTGCGCCTGCTGCGGGCCGGGTGAGCGGAAGAGATCTCCCGCTCCCGTTCCGCAGCCTCCTTCTGCGACACGACTGTTTCGCAGAAGGATACCACCGCGTCCCAGGACTCGTCGCTGCCGACCATCGCCTCGACCACGGCCGGCAGCGACAGGTCACTGCCCACTCCTGAGATGAGGGCACGGCGTGGCTCCTCCCAAGCGGCACACTCTGCCAGCGTATGCCGCGCCGTGTCCTCCCGACAGTCAATGCAGTGGTGACACCGGGCGTCCGGCTCCCTGTTTATGCGACACAGGTACTTCCCGAAGCAACCATGCCCCGAGAGCACCTGCGTCACCCGAAACGACAGGGAGCCGTAACCTAACCTAACCTAACCTAACCTAACCTTTTTTTTTTTTTTTTTTTTACGCTGAGAAATGCGTTACGCATGCCCGCTCGTGGGGGACGAGACGGGGTATGTGGGACTCCTGTTAGACATACAGTATACCCACTAAAACTCAGCGGTGTTCCCGCAACGCCGTGATGGGAGGGCATGGGAAACCGGCGCAGCCTTTACATCCAAACCCTCCCGGCGCATGCCCGCCTTGTTGGCAGGCCCCGCATGCTCCCCCGTTTACTGGGGGGGCTATGGGAATGACCGGGAACACCTGGTCATTCCCATCCGACACTGGTGGAGGCCTGTGCAATACAGGCAAGGGTGCCCCCGCACCCGTTGCCTGCTGGCCTCCATCTGGGAGGAGTCGAAGATGACTTTCGTACTGACGTCTTCTTCGACCCCTCCTCCGCCTGCGGAGCGGCGCTGCGAGAGGGTCGTCCTCCCGCGCTCGCTCCGCGTCCTCCTTCTGTGACATGACTTCCTCACAGAAGGAGGCGACTGTTGCCCAGGCCTCCTCGCTTTCCAGCATCGAGTTGACGACACTGGGAAGCGAGAGGTCCGGCCCGACTGCTGCGACCAGACTACGGCGCAGCTCGGACCAGGCTGGGCACACCTCTAGGGTGTGCTGTGCCGTGTCCTCCGCCACGCCACAGTCGTGGCACGACGGGGTCTCCTCCCTTTGGATCCGGTGCAGGTGCGATCCGAAGCACCCATGGCCAGACAACACCTGCACCAGACGGAAAGAGAGAAAACCGTGGGACCGCTTGAGCCAATCCTTTAAGACTGGCCCGAGCGCGTCCAGCGTCCGGCGGCCGAAGGCGGCAGAGGCGAGGTCCTCCGTCCAGTGATGGACGATTGCTTCCTTCGCCTCCTGCCGCACGGCCTCCCGCTCTTCTGCGGCGGGGAGCTCCCCGAGCGCCTTTCGCCGCGCCGTCCACTCGTACACTCTGGTCAGCACCCATGCCTCGAGCTCCCAAGGAGGAGTGCCAGCCAGAGCGCACGCCGCCGAGAATCCCACCGACCGGTAAGCCCTCGCCACCCGCAGTGCAATGGCCCTTTGGGGCCTGCGGATGGCAGTGGCGTTCTCCCTCCGGTGGAGGGCGTAACCTAACCTAACCTAACCTAACCTAACCTAACCTTTTTTTTTTTTTTTTTTTTTTTTTTTTTTTTACGCTGAGAAATGCGTTACGCATGCCCGCTCGTGGGGGACGAGACGGGGTATGTGGGACTCCTGTTAGACATACAGTATACCCACTAAAACTCAGCGGTGTTCCCGCAACGCCGTGATGGGAGGGCATGGGAAACCGGCGCAGCCTTTACATCCAAACCCTCCTGGCGCATGCCCGCCTTCTTGGCGGGCCCCGCATGCCCCCCCGTTTACTGGGGGGGCTATGGGAATGACCGGGAACACCTGGTCATTCCCATCCGACACTGGTGGAGGCCTGTGCAATACAGGCAAGGGTGCCCCCACACCCGTTGCCTGCTCGCCTCCACCTGGGAGGAGTCGAAGATGACTTTCGTACTGACGTCTTCTTCGACCCCTCCTCCGCCTGCGGAGCGGCGCTGCGAGAGGGTCGTCCTCCCGCGCTCGCTCCGCGTCCTCCTTCTGTGACATGACTTCCTCACAGAAGGAGGCGACTGTTGCCCAGGCCTCCTCGCTTTCCAGCATCGAGTTGACGACACTGGGAAGCGAGAGGTCCGGCCCGACTGCTGCGACCAGACTACGGCGCAGCTCGGACCAGGCTGGGCACACCTCTAGGGTGTGTTGTGCCGTGTCCTCCGCCGCGCCGCAGTCGTGGCACGACGGGGTCTCCTCCCTTTGGATCCGGTGCAGGTGCGATCCGAAGCACCCATGACCAGACAACACCTGCACCAGACGGAAAGAGAGGAAACCGTGGGACCGCTCGAGCCAATCCTTCAAGACTGGCCCGAGCGCGTCCAGCGTCCGGCGGCCGAAGGCGGCAGAGGCGAGGTCCTCCGTCCAGTGATGGACGATTGCCGCCTTCGCCTCCTGCCGCACGGCCTCCCGCTCTTCTGCGGCGGGGAGCTCCCCGAGCGCCTTCCGCCGCGCCGTCCACTCGTACACTCTGGTCAGCACCCATGCCTCGAGCTCCCAAGGAGGGGTGCCGGCCAGAGCGCACGCCGCCGAGAATCCCACCGACCGGTAAGCCCTCGCCACCCGCAGTGCAATGGCCCTTTGGGGCCTGCGGATTGCAGTGGCGTTCTCCCTCCGGTGGAGGGCGTCCGCCCAGATTGGGGCCCCGTAAAGGGCCATGCTTCTTAGGATGCCGGCATACAAGCGCCGGCATCGCGCCTTCGGACCCCCCAGGTTCGGGAGGAGCCACGACAGGGCATTCGCGGCCTTCAGCAGGCGCGTCGACAGCTCGCTAAAGTGTGGGCCGAAGCGCCACCTGCTGTCGAGTACAAGGCCCAGGTACCTCATTTGGGCCTTGACTCCAATCCGGACGCCCTCCACGTCAATGTGGCCGTCTGGGGGGATGCGCTGCCAAGGCCCGTGGAAATACACGGCCTCGGTTTTATGTAGCGCCACCTTCAACCCTAGGCGGCGAATCCTTCCTGCCACTAAGGATCCGCCAGCAGAGGCCAGACTGGCCGCCTCCCTGAAGTCCCTCCCCCGGGCAATGAGGAGAGTATCGTCTGCGTAGCAAATGATGCTCGTGCCACGGAGGAGGGTCCCCCGCAGGAGCCAGTCGAATCCAATGTTCCAGAGCGGTGGACCTAGAACCGACCCCTGTGGAACACCGGACTCTGCGCCGTATTGCCTAACTCTGGCCGTCAACCTAACCTAACCTTTTTTTTTTTTTTTTTTTTTTTTACGCTGAGAAATGCGTTACGCATGCCCGCTCGTGGGGGACGAGACGGGGTATGTGGGACTCCTGTTAGACATACAGTATACCCACTAAAACTCAGCGGTGTTCCCGCAACGCCGTGATGGGAGGGCATGGGAAACCGGCGCAGCCTTTACATCCAAACCCTCCCGGCGCATGGCCGCCTTGTTGGCAGGCCCCGCATGCTCCCCCGTTTACTGGGGGGGCTATGGGAATGACCGGGAACACCTGGTCATTCCCATCCAACACTGGTGGAGGCCTGTGCAATACAGGCAAGGGTGCCCCCGCACCCGTTGCCTGCTGGCCTCCATCTGGGAGGAGTCGAAGATGACTTTCGTACTGACGTCTTCTTCGACCCCTCCTCCGCCTGCGGAGCGGCGCTGCGAGAGGGTCGTCCTCCCGCGCTCGCTCCGCGTCCTCCTTCTGTGACATGACTTCCTCACAGAAGGAGGCGACTGTTGCCCAGGCCTCCTCGCTTTCCAGCATCGAGTTGACGACACTGGGAAGCGAGAGGTCCGGCCCGACTGCTGCGACCAGACTACGGCGCAGCTCGGACCAGGCTGGGCACACCTCTAGGGTGTGCTGTGCCGTGTCCTCCGCCGCGCCACAGTCGTGGCACGACGGGGTCTCCTCCCTTTGGATCCGGTGCAGGTGCGATCCGAAACACCCATGGCCAGACAACACCTGCACCAGACGGAAAGAGAGAAAACCGTGGGACCGCTCGAGCCAATCCTTCAAGACTGGCCCGAGCGCGTCCAGCGTCCGGCGGCCGAAGGCGGCAGAGGCGAGGTCCTCCGTCCAGTGATGGACGATTGCTTCCTTCGCCTCCTGCCGCACGGCCTCCCGCTCTTCTGCGGCGGGGAGCTCCCCGAGCGCCTTTCGCCGCGCCGTCCACTCGTACACTCTGGTCAGCACCCATGCCTCGAGCTCCCAAGGAGGGGTGCCGGCCAGAGCGCACGCCGCCGAGAATCCCACCGACCGGTAAGCCCTCGCCACCCGCAGTGCAATGGCCCTTTGGGGCCTGCGGATGGCAGTGGCGTTCTCCCTCCGGTGGAGGGCGTCCGCCCAGATTGGGGCCCCGTAAAGGGCCATGCTTCTTAGGATGCCGGCATACAAGTGCCGGCAACGCGCCTTCGGACCCCCCAGGTTCGGGAGGAGCCACGACAGGGCATTCGCGGCCTTCAGCAGGCGCGTCGACAGCTCGCTAAAGTGTGGGCCGAAGCGCCACCTGCTGTCGAGTACAAGGCCCAGGTACTTCATTTGGGCCTTGACTCCGATCCGGACGCCCTCTACGTCAATGTGGCCGTCTGGGGGGATGCGCTGCCGAGGCCCGTGGAAATACACGGCCTCGGTTTTATGTAGCGCCACCTTCAACCCTAGGCGGCGGATCCTTCCTGCCACTAAAGATCCGCCAGCAGAGGCCAGACTGGCCGCCTCCCTGAAGTCCCTCCCCCGGGCAATGAGGAGAGTATCGTCTGCGTAGCAAATGATGCTTGTGCCACGGAGGAGGGTCCCCCGCAGGAGCCAGTCGAATCCAATGTTCCACAGCGGTGGTCCTAGGACTGACCCCTGTGGAACACCGGACTCTGCGCCGTATTGCCTAACTCTGGTTGTCTTGTCTGCAAGGAGGACCACCCGGTCCTCCAAGTAGCTGGCCAAGAGTTGGCGCAAGTACTGCGGCACTCCGTGGTACCGGAGCGCCTCCAAGATGGTCGAGTGGGGGACAGAGTTGAAGGCGTTGGCAATGTCGAATGACACCGCCAACACTCCGTCCCCCGCCTCCACGGCCTCCCTCACCTGGCCCTTCAGTAGGGCCAATGCGTCCACGGTAGAACGACCCCGTCGGAACCCGAATTGGGCGTCGGACAGGTCCGGCCCCACCGTCACCAGCAGGCTTTCTAGCCGGTTGGCGATTATCCCCTCGAACATCTTACCGACCTCATCGAGCAAAACGATGGGCCGGTAAGCCGAGGGGGAGTCCGCCGGGCGTCCCTCCTTCCGGAGGAGGCATAGCCGCCCCTCCTTCCAAGGTTTCGGGAACCTCCCGGTCGTGAAACACGCGCTAAAGAGGTCCCGAAGCCTCTCCTCCATCTGTGAGGCGGCTATGGCCACCACCCGTGCGGGAACGCCGTCCGGCCCTGGGGCCATGTTCTTTGCGCGAAGGCGAAGAGTCCCTGCGCAAAGTTCCGATGCCGTCACCGGGAGGATCTCCTCATCCGGCGGAGCCGCCTCCCGCGGAGGGTCCATCACTGGTGGGGTGAAGTCGGTCCTGGACGGAAACAGGGACCGGACCACCCCATCCAGCAATGCCGGCTCGAGGGTCTCTGTCAGTGAAGGTCCACAGGGGCGCAGTTTATTCCGCGCCGCCTTGTAAGGTCTTCCAAACGGGTCCCTATCGAGACCCTCCAGCATGTCGGCTCTCGCCGAGTCTTCGGCCGCGCACATCGCCAGCTTGAGGACCGTCTTTGCGTCGATGTACGACGCATAGAGTCCCCCCTCGCTGGCTGGGTCTCGGGGCCTGCGCCTTCGGCTCCGCGTGTAGGCCCTCCTGGCCGCTACGCAGGCGGTTCGGAGCTCCGCCAGTTCCTCCGACCACCAATAGACGGCGCGGCGGGGAGGTGGGTGGCGGGACCGGGGCATGCTGGAGTTGCACACCTCGGTCAAGGACCCCCTCAACTGGAGCGCTGCGGCGTCCACGTCCAGGACGTCGACAGGAGGAGCGAGCCAGTCCTGGACGAACGCCGCCTCCTCCGCAGCCTCTCGGTCCAGGCGGGTGAGAGCCCACCGTGGGAACGCAGATTGGCCCGAGCGGACCCCCAGGGGGCTCTGGGTGGAGATGTCGAAGCGTACATATCGGTGGTCCGAAAAGGTCTCCGCCATCTCCACCCGCCAGTTCACGACGCGGGCGGCTAGCACGGGGGTGGCAAACGAGACGTCGACCACCGATCCTCCCCGTTGCCGCACACACGTGTGGACAGCCCCTCTGTTTAGGAGGGACACACCGCACGACGCCGCCCAAAATTCTGCGGCGCGTCCCCGGACGTTGCAAGAGCGGGCCGGGTTGCCCCAGGCCGTCGCTTTGGCGTTCAGGTCGCCCAATATGGCGACCTGTCGTGGCGCCGCCCTCCCGACCACTGCGGTGAGGATTTCGAGATAATTCTCGAAATCCGAGAGAGGGCGGTTTGGGGAGAAATATACGCCCACAAAGACCAGGTCTCCCCACGCGGCGGCCACGTATCCCGGTCCCCTCTCTAAGAGCGAGAGGGGAGGGGAGTCCGTGGAAGACCGCGACACCAATGCCACTGAGCCGTCCCGATCACCCAGCCAACGGCCAGGCACCGAGTACGGCTCGGCAACCACCGCCACGTCCACCAACCACTCGGCCATTGTCTGCATCAGCAGATCCTGGGCCGCCCTGCAGTGGTTGGTGTTCGCCTGGAGGATACGATGCTTGACCTGACTATCCATTAATCAGACATCGCACCCCCCTCCACAGCCGCCAAAGTCCCAGCCTCAGGGACGGCGGTGGCAGCGACAGGCCGGATCGGCGCCTGCTCCTTGCCCTTCTTGGGGGGAGGATTGCACTTCCTCCCCAACATGACGTGGCCCGCCGGGCAGCCACTGGCGGCACACACCGCACAGTGCGGCGTGGCGGCCTCGCAGGAGGCGGACTTGTGCCCGTCCTTGCCGCAGCGGTAGCAGTTGCTCCCCCTGTCGACCTTGGACGGGCAAAGGGGCCGGGTGTGTCCGACTCCAAAACACTTGTAGCAGCGCAGAGGCTTGGCTGCAAGTGCCCGGACTACACCCGAGCTGAACCCGACTGCAAGTCGTCCTTTGGCGAGGACGGCTATGGCTGCGGCGACTGGGCAATCGAGGCGAATGGTGCCCATGCCGCTGCGACCGGTCCTGATGGCCCGACCTTGCACCTCTGTGACGCCACAGCCCCCCATCGCTGCGATCGCCGCCACCACCTCCTCCTTGGTGACCGAGTCGTCGAGGTCGGTCACCTCCAAGGCCACGGTCTTCACGGGCCTAGCGACATTGGCCGCGTCTGCGACGACCTCTTCCAACTTGGTTGCGAAGAGGTCGGCGTTGGCGCTGCCCTGAGCCCCCGGGAACTCGAAAATTCGAGCCCCGGCCTGGGTCCGGCGGCACGAGACTGTGCCAATCCCCAGTTTTTGGGGATCAGCGTTGGTTCGCGCCCGCGTCATTATCGACGCGTACGTCTCCCCCCGCCCCGCAGCCTCAGCGGTGAGCGTCACCACTACGGCTGCGGTCTTGGGGGGAACCAACTTCCTCTTGTCATTCCTGGCGGGGGCTCCATTGGCTGCAGTGGTAGCAGCGGTGGTGGGCCTGGGGGCCGACCTCTTCCCCTTCCCCTTTCCTTTTCCCTTTCCCTTGCCCGTTGTCTGGGACGGGCCGGGAGGGGTGGTGGTGGTGGCGGCAGGGCCAGCCTCCGTCCTCGACTTCTTCCTCTTCTTGCCCCCTCCCTTTTTGGCCACCTTCGTCCATCCTTGCTGGTTGGATGGGATGGTGGACGGAAGACCGGCGTCTTCCACCTGGGATGGCACCTCCGACTCGCGTCGCCTGTTGTCCGCCGCGAGCGGCGGTCGGAGGCGCTTCTCAGGCAAGAGCCTGTCCTCTATGCCCGCAATACAGGCTCTCGTGAAGTTCCTCTCCTCCGTGACGACCTTGCGGATGATATCCTCAAGGTTGGAGGGGGGAACCTCAGCCGCCGGTCTCGGCTCGGCTTTGTTTGGCCGGGCCGTGGCTTCAGCTAGCTTCTGATGCAGCTGGCTGACCTCTGACTGCAGGCGATCAACTTTCGCCTGCAGTTGCCGCGTTTCGTCGGTCGCCGTGCGCTGCACCAGCTCCCCGACGATGCCGCGCATGCTCGCGGCCCTGCATTTAAGGGACTTTTGAAAAGTCCCTTTCAAATTGGAGGACTTAGAGGCGATTACCACTATCTCCTCTTCGTCCTCCTCAGCCATCAGCTGTAGCTCCGCCAGGGAGTGGTCCGCATACAGGACGCGGGACGCGCCGTACCCGGACTTGGCCCGGGCGACGCGCGTCCGTTGCTCCTTGGCCGCAACCCGCTCCTCCAGGTCTTGCTGCAGCTGCGCCCGCCTAATTAGGTCCAACTGGCATCTGGCTTCAGCTAGACCCACGTCGTGGGTATCAGACACCGGCTTCTGGGCCTTCGCGCGTGGTCTCCTCGAGTCCGAGGATCCCCCGGACCCATCTCTCTGACGGGCCCGCTTCCCCGGCTCCCGGCGACCAGTCATCGAACTAGCGTCCGACTCAAACAAAACGGACTCATTATCGGAGTCCGGCACCTCACAAAAGAAGCTGGTCGCAGACGGCGCGCGGCTAGCCTCCGACGCCGAAGCGCCCTCGGATTGGCCCTGAGAAGGGCCTTTTGGTTGGCCCTGAGAAGGGCCTTTTGGTTGGCCCTGAGAAGGGCCTTTTCTAAATCGTCCGGAGACGTCCCTCGGTTTAGGCATAGCCTCCGCAGATGTCGTAGTTTCCCACAATAAAATAAAATAAGATAAAATCGATTAAAATATGCTACGACTGCACAGTGCACTTTAGCCGAGCCCGGTCTGCCACTCCGTTACGGTGGTCAGAACCGGGTCGTTGCCCAGGGGACGCGACGTGGACGCAAGCACTGTGGGGGGTCCCCCAACCTAACCTAACCTTTTTTTTTTTTTTTTTTTTTGTTGCCGGGGTGGAAAATCCTCATGGATGTCCTCCGCCCTGGGGTAGGCGGAGGGGTCTGTCAGACTCTTACTGACTAAAAACCACCCCGGTGTTCCCGTCCCACACTTGCACCGAGGATCATGGGATCTAATGCGACTTCCACGATCCCCAGCTAGTGCCGGCCCGCCTCTGCGGGCCACCTCAAGTCTGGGGGGGGGGTGAGGTGTTTAAACCCCCCCCGCGACGTCTGAAAGGGGCGCGCGTGGAACACTACGCGCTGCCACCTCGGGTCCAGTGTGATGGGGGGCGGCGGACGTCCCCAAGTCCGCCGTCCCTGGACCCATTTAGGGGGGCCGGAAGAGGGCGTTGTCTGCCCTCTGCCGACGCCCGGTGCGCCTGCTGCCGGCCGGGTGAGCGGAAGAGATCTCCCGCTCCCGTTCCGCAGCCTCCTTCTGCGACACGACTGTTTCGCAGAAGGATACCACCGCGTCCCAGGACTCCTCGCTGCCGACCATCGCCTCGACCACGGCCGGCAGTGACAGGTCACTGCCCACTCCTGAGATGAGGGCACGGCGTGGCTCCTCCCAAGCGGCACACTCTGCCAGCGTATGCCGCGCCGTGTCCTCCCGACAGTCGATGCAGTGGTGACACCGGGCGTCCGGCTCCCTGTTTATGCGAACCTAACCTAACCTAACCTAAGCTTTTGTTGCCGGGGTGGAAAATCCTCATGGATGTCCTCCGCCCTGGGGTAGGCGGAGGGGTCTGTCAGACTCTTACTGACTAAAAACCACCCCGGTGTTCCCGTCCCACACTTGCACCGAGGATCATGGGATCTAATGCGACTTCCACGATCCCCAGCTAGTGCCGGCCCGCCTCTGCGGGCCACCTCAAGTCTGGGGGGGGGGGTGAGGTGTTTAAACCCCCCCCGCGACGTCTGAAAGGGGCGCGCGTGGAACACTACGCGCCGCCACCTCGGGTCCAGTGTGATGGGGGGCGGCGGACGTCCCCAAGTCCGAACCTAACCTAACCTAACCTAACCTTTTTTTTTTTTTTTTTTTTTGTTGCCGGGATGGAAAATCCTCATGGATGTCCTCCGCCCTGGGGTAGGCGGAGGGGTCTGTCAGACTCTTACTGACTAAAAACCACCCCGGTGTTCCCGTCCCACACTTGCACCGGGGATCATGGGATCTAATGCGACTTCCACGATCCCCAGCTAGTGCCGGCCCGCCTCTGCGGGCCACCTCAAGTCTGGGGGGGGGGTGAGGTGTTTAAACCCCCCCCGCGACGTCTGAAAGGGGCGCGCGTGGAACACTACGCGCCGCCACCTCGGGTCCAGTGTGATGGGGGGCGGCGGACGTCCCCAAGTCCGCCGTCCCTGGACCCATTTAGGGGGGCCGGAAGAGGGCGTTGTCTGCCCTCTGCCGACGCCCGGTGCGCCTGCTGCGGGCCGGGTGAGCGGAAGAGATCTCCCGCTCCCGTTCCGCAGCCTCCTTCTGCGACACGACTGTTTCGCAGAAGGATACCACCGCGTCCCAGGACTCGTCGCTGCCGACCATCGCCTCGACCACGGCCGGCAGCGACAGGTCACTGCCCACTCCTGAGATGAGGGCACGGCGTGGCTCCTCCCAAGCGGCACACTCTGCCAGCGTATGCCGCGCCGTGTCCTCCCGACAGTCGATGCAGTGGTGACACCGGGCGTCCGGCTCCCTGTTTATGCGACACAGGTACTTCCCGAAGCAACCATGCCCCGAGAGCACCTGCGTCACCCGAAACGGCAGGGAGCCGTGCCTCCTCCCGAGCCAGGGCTCGAGCACTGGCCGGACCGCCTCGATGGTGGCGAGGCCGGCGGTAGGGCGTGAAAGCCTGTCCCGCCATTCCGCCACCAGGGCTGCGCGGAGCTGTGACCGACGCAGTTCCATATGTCGCTGCATAAGCCACTCGCCCCGCGCCCTCGCTTCCTCGCGCCACTGGTACAGCGACGCGAGTACTTTCGCCTCGAGGTCCCAGGGCGGGGATCCGGCCAGTACGCAAGCCGCCTCGAAGGAGATCGTGCGATATCCCCTGATGACTCTGACGGCCATCGCTCTCTGCGGCTTTCGCAGGACAGCGATGCTGCCGGCCGTCAGGTCAGCCGCCCAGATCGGGGCCCCATACAGGGCCATCGATCGCACAACCTAACCTAACCTAACCTAACCTTTTTTTTTTTTTTTTTTTTTTTTAACGCTGAGAAATGCATTACGCATCCCCGCTCGTGGGGGTATGTGGGACTCCTGTCGATGATGACAGTATACCCACTAAAACTCAGCGGTGTTCCCACATCGCCATGATGGGGGGGCCATGGGAAACCGGCTCAGCCTTTACATCCACAACCCTCCCGGCGCATGCCCGCCTAGCTGGCCGGCCCCTCATGCCCCCCAGGCTGGGGAGCTACGGGAATGGCAGGGAACACCTGGCCATTCCCGTTCGACACTGGTGGAGGCCTGTGCAATACAGGCAAGGGTGCCCCCGCACCCGTTGCCTGCTGGCCTCCAACTGGGAGGAGTCGGAGATGACTTTCAAACTGACGTCTTCTTCGACCCCTCCTCCGCCTGCGAAGCGGCGCCGCGTTAGGATCGTCCTCACGCGCGCGCTCCGCTGCCTCCTTCTGGGACATGACGTGTTCGCAGAAGGAGGCGACTGCCGCCCAAGACCTCTCATCCCTCAGCATGGCGTTAACTACGCCGGGGAGTGAGAGGTCCGGTCCGATCACCGCGATGAGATTGCCGCGCGGCTCAGACCACGTTGGGCACACTTCGAGGGTGTGCTGCGCCGCATCCTCCGCCGCGCCACAGTGGTGGCACAACGGCGTCTCCTCCCGTCCGATTCGGTGCAGGTACGATCCGAAACATCCATGTCCGGACAGCACCTGCACCAGACGGAAGGAGAGGAACCCATGCGACCGCTCGAGCCAGTCTCGCAGGACTGGCCCAATCGCATCGAGGGTTCGGCGGCCGAAGGCTGCAGTGGCGAGGTCCCCTGTCCAATGGACGACGATGGCGTCCCTCGCTTCCCGCCGGACGGCTGCCCGCTCTTCCGGGGCTGGGCGTTCTCCTCTTGCCCTCCGTCCTGCCGTCCATTCATACACTCTGGCGAGCACCCACACCTCGAGTTCCCAAGGAGGGGTGCTGGCCAGGGCACATGCTGCTGCAAAGCCCACCGTGCGATGGGCCCGTGCCACCCGCTGGGCTATGGCCCTTTGGGGTGCCCGCAAGGCGGCGGAATTCTCCCTCCTGTGGAGTGAGTCCTCCCAGATAGGAGCCCCGTAGAGGGCCATACTCCTCAAGATGCCGGCGTAAAGTTGCCGGCATCGCGCGCTGGGCCCCCCCAAGTTGGGGAGCAGCCACGAGAGTGCACCCGCGGCCTTCAGCAGGCGTGACGACAGCCCGCTAAAATGCGGCCCGAAGCGCCACCTGCTGTCGAGTACAAGGCCCAGGTATTTCATCTGGGCCTTGACCTCAATTCTGACGCCCTCCACGAAGATGTGGGCGTCAGGTGGGGGGCGCTGCCGAGGGCCGTGGAAGAACACGGCCTCGGTCTTGTGTAGCGCCACCGATAACCCTAGGCGGCGGATCCTTCCTGCCACCAAGGATCCGCCCGCCGAGGCTAAATTGGCCGCCTCCCTGAAATTCCCCCCCCGGGCGGTGAGGAGAGTGTCATCCGCGTAGCAGACGACACTCGTGCCTCGGAGGAGAGTTCCCCGCAGGAGCCAATCATAGCCGACGTTCCAGAGGAGAGGTCCTAAGACTGACCCCTGCGGAACGCCGGCCTCAACGGCGTACCGCCGGACTTGGCCAGTCCTATTTACCAGGAGGATCGCCCGTTCCTCCAGGTAGCTGGCCAGCAGCCTGTGCATGTATAGAGGCACTCCGTGGAATCGGAGCGCCTCTAGGATGGTGGAGTGGGGAACGGAGTTGAAGGCATTGGCTATGTCGAATGACACAGCCAACAATCCGTCCCCCGCTTCCATCGCCTCCTTCACCTGGCCCTTAAGGCAGGCCAGCGCGTCCACCGTGGAACGCTCAGCCCGAAAACCAAACTGAGCGTCCGACAAGTCCGGCCCGATACTCCGCAGATGGCCCTTTAGGCGGGCAGCGATTATCCCCTCGAACATTTTGCCGACCTCATCGAGCAGAACGATGGGCCGGTATGCCGAGGGGGAGTCTGCGGGGCGGCCCTCCTTGCGAAGGAGGCACAACTGCCCCTCCTTCCATGGTTTCGGGAACCTCCCAGACGCAAGGCATGCGCTGAAGAGGTCCCGAAACCTTTCCTTCATTTGAGTGGCTGCGATCGCCACCACTCTTGCCGGAATACCGTCGGGGCCTGGAGCTGTCTTCTTGGCGCGGATATGGAGAATAGCCGCGTCAAGTTCCGACTCCGTGACAAGAGGGGCCTCCTCTTCTTCCTCAGCTGGCGGAGCTATCCCCCGTGGTGGGCCCATCACTGGTGGAGTGAAGTTGTCCCTGGACGGGAACAGGGACTGAACCACCCCATCCAGAAATGAGGGCTCCAGGGTCTCGGCCACCGGGGGACCAAAGGGGCGCAGTTTGTTGCGCGCCGCCTTATATGGTCTCCCGTAAGGATCGTTGTCGAGACCCTCCAGCAACTCTGCTCTGGACGAGTCTCTGGCGGCGGTGATAGCCCTATCGAGGACCAATTTTGCCTCCATGTACACCTCATAGAGGTGGTCTTCATCGGCCAGGTCCCGTATACGCCGCCGCCGGCTTCGCGTGTAGGCCCTCCTTGCCTCCACACAGGCTGCTCGAAGTCCCGCCAGCTCCACCGACCACCAGTACACGGCGCGTTTGGGTAGTGGTCGGTGAGACCGGGGCATGCTGGAGTTGCATACCTCGGTCAGAGACTCCCTCAGGTGCCCCGCCACGGTGTCTACATCCAGGCCAGCGGAAGGCGGCGAAAGCCAGTCCTGGATGAACGCCGCCTCCGCCGCTGCCTCCCTGTCAAGGCGGGCGAGAGCCCACCGCGGGAACGGTGATCGCGCCGAGAGGGGCCGCGTCTCTCCGGGGCCACTGTTGGAGATGTCGAACCGCACGTAGCGGTGGTCCGACATAGTCTCCGCCAGGTCCACCCGCCAGTTCAACACGCGCGCAGCCAACGCAGGGGTGGCGAAAGTGACGTCCACTATTGAGCCACCCTGCCGCCGCACGCATGTCTGGACGCTTCCTCTGTTCAAGAGGGAGAGGCCAGAGGAAGCTGCCCACATCTCCACTGCCCGTCCGCGTGCGCTGGTGGCCCGGCTGCCCCAGGTCACTGACTTGGCATTCAGGTCTCCCAGTACGGAGACCTGACGCGGCGCCGCCCTGCCGACCACGGCGGCCAGCACTCCGAGATAGTTCTCGAAGTCCTGAAGAGAGCGGTTTGGGGAGAAATAGACGCCCACAAGGGCTATGTCTCCCCACGCGGCGGCCACGTATCCCGGTCCCCTCTCTAATAGCGAGAGGGGAGGGGAGTCTGTGGAAGACCGCGCCGCTAGTGCCACCGAGTCGTCCTCGTCACCCAGCCAGCTGCCGGGGATCGAGTAGGGCTCGGCGACCACCGCTACGTTCACCAACCACTCGGCCATGACCTGCACCACCAAGTCCTGGGCCGCTCTGCAGTGGTTGGTGTTCGTCTGGAGGATGCGGTAGTTAGTAACCATTACTCCGACATCGAACCGGTCCCCTCAACTATCGCCGCTGGAGCTACAGCGGCGACGACGGCGGCGGCGGCGGTAGCAACAGGACGAACCTGCGCCGGCGGCACTACGCCCTTCCTCACGGGGGGCTTGCAGCTTCTTCCCGTCATCCTGTGGTCCGCGGGGCGGCCACCAGCGGCACACGCTACGCAGTGTGGCTTGGTGGTGGCGGCGCGGCAAGCGGTACTCCTGTGTCCCTCCTGCCCGCACTGGAAGCACGTGTCTCCCCAGTCGAACTTGGAGGGACACGTGGCTCGGGTGTGGCCAAACGCGAAGCACTTGAAGCAGCGAACAGGCTGGTCTTCAAGTGGCCGGACCACAGCCGAGCTGAACCCCACGAGCAGCCGTCCCTTGGTCGCAGCAAGGACGGCCCCAGCCGCGGCGACTGGGCACTCAACGCGAATGATGCCCATGCCGCGGCGTCCGAGCCTGATGGCTCCACCCTTCACCGCACCAGCGTCGCAGCTTCCAGCCGCTGCAACGGCCGCCACCACATCCTCTTTGGTGACCGAATCATCCAGATCGGCCACCTCCAAGGCTGCGGTCTTAACGGGCCTGACGACCGTGGCCGCATCCGCGATAACCTCTTGCAATTTTGTTGCGAAGAGGTCCGCATTTGTGCCGCGCTCTTCCCCCGAGAACTCGAAAATTCGAGCCCCGGTTAGGGTTCGGCGGCACGTGATATTTCTAATCCCCAGCCGGGAAGGATCAGCATTAGTACGAGCCCGTCTGAGGACGGACTCATACGTCTCGCCCCGCCCCACGGCCTCCGGTGTGACGGTCACCACGACGGCCGTGGTTTTGGGAGAAACAAACTTTCTCCTACCGGCTGGGGTCCTTTTGGCCGCAGGACCAGTCACAGCGGGCTTCTGGGCTGACCCTTTCCCCTTCTTCCCTTTTCCTCTCCTGACCACTTTCGTCCACGACTGGTTGGACGGGGTGGTGGAGGGAAGAAGGGCATCTTCCTCCTGCGAGTTCTGGGGGGCTGCTGCTGGAGTAGCAGACGGCCCAGACACTCCCTCCGCACTGGTGGTGGGGGTATGAGGAGCCGCCTTGGTCCTCTTGCCCTTGCCCTTGCCCTTGGATACCGGGCCTGTTAAAGGCACAGGTTCCGGCTCCCTTTGCGGTGGACTCTTGTCCGCCGCTAGCGGCGGGCGGAGCCGCCTTTCCGGCAAGAGCCGGTCCTCGATGCCGGCGAAGCAGGCTCTTATGAAGGCCCTCTCCTCCATTACAACCCCGCGGATTGTTGCCTCTAGGCTGGCAGGGGAGGAGGAGCAGGCTCCTACCACCGGACCTGGGGCAGATTGAGCAGGCTTGGCCGTGGCCTCAGCCAGCTTCTGGTGTAGCTGGCTAACCTCTGCCTGCAGGCGATCCACCTTGGCCTGCAGCTGCCGCGTCTCGTCCGTGGCTGTCCGCTTCACCAGCTCCACCACAATGCCGTGCATACTGGCGGCCCGGCATTTGAGGGCCTTCTGGAAGGTCCCCTTCAAATTGGACGACTTTGAGGCGACCTCCAGGACCTCCTCCTTGTCTTCATGCGCCATGCACTCCAATTCTGCCAGGGAGTGGTCAGCATATAGTACACTGGATGCACCATAGCCAGCCCTCGCCCTGGCAACTTGCGCCTGCTGCTCCTTGGCGGCGACCCTCTCCTCCAGGTCTTGTTGGAGTTGCGCCCTTTTCGCCAGATTCAGCTGGCGCTCGGCGTCCACCAAGCCCACATCGTGGGTAGAAGCCGCAGTAGAAGTCGAAGCCTTTTTAGACTTTGACTTCTTCTTCGCCTTACCTCCGACTACCGTCGACTCCGAAGAGCCCTCTGACCTCTTCCGCTTGAAGCGGTCACTTTCGGCCGCTGACGTGTCCATATTGGAGTCGTCAGAGTCCGACAACTCGTCTGGCCTACAGAAAAAGCTGCCCGCAGATGGTGCGCGGTCAGCTTCCGGCGCCAAAGCGTCGCCGTCGTGGCCCTGAGAAGGGCCGTTGGGTTGGCCCTGAGAAGGGCCGTTGGATTGGCCCTGAGAAGGGCCGTTGGGTTGGCCCTGAGAAGGGCCGTTTGAATCGCCCTGGGAGGAGCGATTCGAGATAAAACGACCAGACGCATCTCGCGTTGGCTTAACCATCATATTCGCAGACGACCGCATGAATGTCTACGAATCACAGCACACTTTAGCCGCCGGTCTGCCACTCCGTTACGGTGGTCAGACACGGCGTTGCCCAGGGGATACTACGAGGAAGTATGCGCTGTGGGGGATCCCCCAAACCTAACCTAACCTAACCTAACCTTTTTTTTTTTTTTTTTTTGTTGCCGGGGTGGAAAATCCTCATGGATGTCCTCCGCCCTGGGGTAGGCGGAGGGGTCTGTCAGACTCTTACTGACTAAAAACCACCCCGGTGTTCCCGTCCCACACTTGCACCGAGGATCATGGGATCTAATGCGACTTCCACGATCCCCAGCTAGTGCCGGCCCGCCTCTGCGGGCCACCTCAAGTCTGGGGGGGGGGGGTGAGGTGTTTAAACCCCCCCCGCGACGTCTGAAAGGGGCGCGCGTGGAACACTACGCGCCGCCACCTCGGGTCCAGTGTGATGGGGGGCGGCGGACGTCCCCAAGTCCGCCGTCCCTGGACCCATTTAGGGGGGCCGGAAGAGGGCGTTGTCTGCCCTCTGCCGACGCCCGGTGCGCCTGCTGCGGGCCGGGTGAGCGGAAGAGATCTCCCGCTCCCGTTCCGCAGCCTCCTTCTGCGACACGACTGTTTCGCAGAAGGATACCACCGCGTCCCAGGACTCCTCGCTGCCGACCATCGCCTCGACCACGGCCGGCAGCGACAGGTCACTGCCCACTCCTGAGATGAGGGCACGGCGTGGCTCCTCCCAAGCGGCACACTCTGCCAGCGTATGCCGCGCCGTGTCCTCCCGACAGTCGATGCAGTGGTGACACCGGGCGTCCGGCTCCCTGTTTATGCGACACAGGTACTTCCCGAAGCAACCATGCCCCGAGAGCACCTGCGTCACCCGAAACGACAGGGAGCCGTGCCTCCTCCCGAGCCAGGGCTCGAGCACTGGCCGGACCGCCTCGATGGTGGCGAGGCCGGCGGTAGGGCGTGAAAGCCTGTCCCGCCATTCCGCCACCAGGGCTGCGCGGAGCTGTGACCGACGCAGCTCCATATGTCGCTGCATAAGCCACTCGCCCCGCGCCCTCGCTAACCTAACCTAACCTAACCTAACCTAACCTTTTTTTTTTTTTTTTTTTTTACGCTGAGAAATGCGTTACGCATGCCCGCTCGTGGGGGACGAGACGGGGTATGTGGGACTCCTGTTAGACATACAGTATACCCACTAAAACTCAGCGGTGTTCCCGCAACGCCGTGATGGGAGGGCATGGGAAACCGGCGCAGCCTTTACATCCAAACCCTCCTGGCGCATGCCCGCCTTCTTGGCGGGCCCCGCATGCCCCCCCGTTTACTGGGGGGGCTATGGGAATGACCGGGAACACCTGGTCATTCCCATCCGACACTGGTGGAGGCCTGTGCAATACAGGCAAGGGTGCCCCCGCACCCGTTGCCTGCTCGCCTCCACCTGGGAGGAGTCGAAGATGACTTTCGTACTGACGTCTTCTTCGACCCCTCCTCCGCCTGCGGAGCGGTGCTGCGAGAGGGTCGTCCTCCCGCGCTCGCTCCGCGTCCTCCTTCTGTGACATGACTTCCTCACAGAAGGAGGCGACTGTTGCCCAGGCCTCCTCGCTTTCCAGCATCGAGTTGACGACACTGGGAAGCGAGAGGTCCGGCCCGACTGCTGCGACCAGACTACGGCGCAGCTCGGACCAGGCTGGGCACACCTCTAGGGTGTGTTGTGCCGTGTCCTCCGCCGCGCCGCAGTCGTGGCACGACGGGGTCTCCTCCCTTTGGATCCGGTGCAGGTGCGATCCGAAGCACCCATGACCAGACAACACCTGCACCAGACGGAAAGAGAGGAAACCGTGGGACCGCTCGAGCCAATCCTTCAAGACTGGCCCGAGCGCGTCCAGCGTCCGGCGGCCGAAGGCGGCAGAGGCGAGGTCTTCCAAACGGGTCCCTATCGAGACCCTCCAGCATGTCGGCTCTTGCCAAGTCTTCGGCCGCGCACATCGCCAGCTTCAGGACCGTCTTTGCGTTGATGTACGACGCATAGAGGCCCTCCTCGCTGGCTGGGTCTCGGGGCCTGCGCCTTCGGCTCCGCGTGTAGGCCCTCCTGGCCGCTACGCAGGTGGTTCGGAGCACCGCCAGTTCCTCCGACCACCAATAGACGGCGCGGCGGGGAGGTGGGCGGCGGGACCGGGGCATGCTGGAGTTGCACACCTCGGTCAAGGACCGCCTCAAGTGGAGCGCTGCGGCGTCCACGTCCAGGACGTCGACAGGAGGAGCGAGCCAGTCCTGGACGAACGCCGCCTCCTCCGCAGCCTCTCGGTCCAGGCGGGTGAGAGCCCACCGTGGGAACGCAGATTGGCCCGAGCGGACCCCCAGGGGGCTCTGGGTGGAGATGTCGAAGCGTACATGTCGGTGGTCCGAAAAGGTCTCCGCCATCTCCACCCGCCAGTTCACGACGCGGGCGGCTAGCACGGGGGTGGCAAACGAGACGTCGACCACCGATCCTCCCCGTTGCCGCACACACGTGTGGACAGCCCCTCTGTTTAGGAGGGACACACCGCACGACGCCGCCCAAAATTCTGCGGCGCGTCCCCGGACGTTGCAAGAGCGGGCCGGGTTGCCCCAGGCCGTCGCCTTGGCGTTCAGGTCGCCCAATATGGCGACCTGCCGTGGCGCCGCCCTCCCGACCACTGCGGTAAGGATTTCGAGATAATTCTCGAAATCCGAGAGAGGGCGGTTTGGGGAGAAATATACGCCCACAAAGGCCAAGTCTCCCCACGCGGCGGCCACGTATCCCGGTCCCCTCTCTAAGAGCGAGAGGGGAGGGGAGTCCGTGGAAGACCGCGACACCAATGCCACCGAGCCGTCCCGATCACCCAGCCAACGGCCGGGCACCGAGTACGGCTCGGCAACCACCGCCACGTCCACCAACCACTCGGCCATTGTCTGCATCAGCAGATCCTGGGCCGCCCTGCAGTGGTTGGTGTTCGCCTGGAGGATACGATGCTTGACCTGACTATCCATTAATCAGACATCGCACCCCCCTCCACAGCCGCCAAAGTCCCAGCCTCAGGGACGGCGGTGGCAGCGACAGGCCGGATCGGCGCCTGCTCCTTGCCCTTCTTGGGGGGAGGATTGCACTTCCTCCCCAACATGACGTGGCCCGCCGGGCAGCCACTGGCGGCACACACCGCACAGTGCGGCGTGGCGGCCTCGCAGGAGGCGGACTTGTGCCCGTCCTTGCCGCAGCGGTAGCAATTGCTCCCCCTGTCGACCTTGGACGGGCAAAGGGGCCGGGTGTGTCCGACTCCAAAACACTTGTAGCAGCGCAGAGGCTTGGCTGCAAGTGCCCGGACTACACCCGAGCTGAACCCGACTGCAAGTCGTCCTTTGGCAAGGACGGCTATGGCTGCGGCGACTGGGCAATCGAGGCGAATGGTGCCCATGCCGCTGCGACCGGGCCTGATGGCCCGACCTTGCACCTCTGTGACGCCACAGCCCCCCATCGCTGCGATCGCCGCCACCACCTCCTCCTTGGTGACCGAGTCGTCGAGGTCGGTCACCTCCAAGGCCACGGTCTTCACGGGCCTAGCGACATTGGCCGCGTCTGCGATGACCTCTTCCAACTTGGTTGCGAAGAGGTCGGCGTTGGCGCTGCCCTGAGCCCCCGGGAACTCGAAAATTCGAGCCCCGGCCTGGGTCCGGCGGCACGAGACTGTGCCAATCCCCAGTTTTTGGGGATCAGCGTTGGTACGCGCCCGCGTCATTATCGACGCGTACGTCTCCCCCCGCCCCGCAGCCTCAGCGGTGAGCGTCACCACTACGGCTGCGGTCTTGGGGGGAACCAACTTCCTCTTGTCATTCCTGGCGGGGGCTCCATTGGCTGCAGTGGTAGCAGCGGTGGTGGGCCTGGGGGCCGACCTCTTCCCCTTCCCCTTTCCTTTTCCCTTTCCCTTGCCCGTTGTCTGGGACGGGCCGGGAGGGGTGGTGGTGGTGGCGGCAGGGCCAGCCTCCGTCCTCGACTTCTTCCTCTTCTTGCCCCCTCCCTTTTTGGCCACCTTCGTCCATCCTTGCTGGTTGGATGGGGTGGTGGACGGAAGACCGGCGTCTTCCACCTGGGATGGCACCTCCGACTCGCGTCGCCTGTTGTCCGCCGCGAGCGGCGGTCGGAGGCGCTTCTCAGGCAAGAGCCTGTCCTCTATGCCCGCAATACAGGCTCTCGTGAAGTTCCTCTCCTCCGTGACGACCTTGCGGATGATATCCTCAAGGTTGGAGGGGGGAACCTCAGCCGCCGGTCTCGGCTCGGCTTTGTTTGGCCGGGCCGTGGCTTCAGCTAGCTTCTGATGCAGCTGGCTGACCTCTGACTGCAGGCGATCAACTTTCGCCTGCAGTTGCCGCGTTTCGTCGGTCGCCGTGCGCTGCACCAGCTCCCCGACGATGCCTTTTGGTTGGCCCTGAGAAGGGCCTTTTCTAAATCGTCCGGAGACGTCCCTCGGTTTAGGCATAGCCTCCGCAGATGTCGTAGTTTCCCACAATAAAATAAAATAAGATAAAATCGATTAAAATATGCTACGACTGCACAGTGAACGGTGATCGCGCCGAGAGGGGCCGCGTCTCTCCGGGGCCACTGTTGGAGATGTCGAACCGCACGTAGCGGTGGTCCGACATAGTCTCCGCCAGGTCCACCCGCCAGTTCAACACGCGCGCAGCCAACGCAGGGGTGGCGAAAGTGACGTCCACTATTGAGCCACCCTGCCGCCGCACGCATGTCTGGACGCTTCCTCTGTTCAAGAGGGAGAGGCCAGAGGAAGCTGCCCACATCTCCACTGCCCGTCCGCGTGCGCTGGTGGCCCGGTTGCCCCAGGTCACTGACTTGGCATTCAGGTCTCCCAGTACGGAGACCTGACGCGGCGCCGCCCTGCCGACCACGGCGGCCAGCACTCCGAGATAGTTCTCGAAGTCCTGAAGAGAGCGGTTTGGGGAGAAATAGACGCCCACAAGGGCTATGTCTCCCCACGCGGCGGCCACGTATCCCGGTCCCCTCTCTAATAGCGAGAGGGGAGGGGAGTCTGTGGAAGACCGCGCCGCTAGTGCCACCGAGTCGTCCTCGTCACCCAGCCAGCTGCCGGGGATCGAGTAGGGCTCGGCGACCACCGCTACGTTCACCAACCACTCGGCCATGACCTGCACCACCAAGTCCTGGGCCGCTCTGCAGTGGTTGGTGTTCGTCTGGAGGATGCGGTAGTTAGTAACCATTACTCCGACATCGAACCGTTCCCCTCAACTATCGCCGCTGGAGCTACAGCGGCGACGACGGCGGCAGCGGCGGTAGCAACAGGACGAACCTGCGCCGGCGGCACTACGCCCTTCCTCACGGGGGGCTTGCAGCTTCTTCCCGTCATCCTGTGGTCCGCGGGGCGGCCACCAGCGGCACACGCTACGCAGTGTGGCTTGGTGGTGGCGGCGCGGCAAGCGGTACTCCTGTGTCCCTCCTGCCCGCACTGGAAGCACGTGTCTCCCCAGTCGAACTTGGAGGGACACGTGGCTCGGGTGTGGCCAAACGCGAAGCACTTGAAGCAGCGAACAGGCTGGTCTTCAAGTGGCCGGACCACAGCCGAGCTGAACCCCACGAGCAGCCGTCCCTTGGTCGCAGCAAGGACGGCCCCAGCCGCGGCGACTGGGCACTCAACGCGAATGATGCCCATGCCGCGGCGTCCGAGCCTGATGGCTCCACCCTTCACCGCGCCAGCGTCGCAGCTTCCAGCCGCTGCAACGGCCGCCACCACATCCTCTTTGGTGACCGAATCATCCAGATCGGCCACCTCCAAGGCTGCGGTCTTAACGGGCCTGACGACCGTGGCCGCATCCGCGATAACCTCTTGCAATTTTGTTGCGAAGAGGTCCGCATTTGTGCCGCGCTCTTCCCCCGAGAACTCGAAAATTCGAGCCCCGGTTAGGGTTCGGCGGCACGTGATATTTCTAATCCCCAGCCGGGAAGGATCAGCATTAGTACGAGCCCGTCTGAGGACGGACTCATACGTCTCGCCCCGCCCCACGGCCTCCGGTGTGACGGTCACCACGACGGCCGTGGTTTTGGGAGAAACAAACTTTCTCCTACCGGCTGGGGTCCTTTTGGCCGCAGGACCAGTCACAGCGAGCTTCTGGGCTGACCCTTTCCCCTTCTTCCCTTTTCCTCTCCTGACCACTTTCGTCCACGACTGGTTGGACGGGGTGGTGGAGGGAAGAAGGGCATCTTCCTCCTGCGAGTTCTGGGGGGCTGCTGCTGGAGTAGCAGACGGCCCAGACACTCCCTCCGCACTGGTGGTGGGGGTATGAGGAGCCGCCTCGTTGCCCAGGGGACGCGACGTGGACGCAAGCACTGTGGGGGGTCCCCCAACCTAACCTAACCTAACCTAACCTTTTTTTTTTTTTTTTTTTTTTTTTAATGCTGAGAAATGCATTACGCATCCCCGCTCGTGGGGGACGAGTCGGGGTATGTGGGACTCCTGTCGATGATGACAGTATACCCACTAAAACTCAGCGGTGTTCCCACATCGCCGTGATGGGGGGGCCATGGGAAACCGGCTCAGCCTTTACATCCACAACCCTCCCGGCGCATGCCCGCCTAGCTGGCCGGCCCCTCATGCCCCCCAGGCTGGGGAGCTACGGGAATGGCAGGGAACACCTGGCCATTCCCGTTCGACACTGGTGGAGGCCTGTGCAATACAGGCAAGGGTGCCCCCGCACCCGTTGCCTGCTGGCCTCCAACTGGGAGGAGTCGGAGATGACTTTCAAACTGACGTCTTCTTCGACCCCTCCTCCGCCTGCGAAGCGGCGCCGCGTTAGGATCGTCCTCACGCGCGCGCTCCGCTGCCTCCTTCTGGGACATGACGTGTTCGCAGAAGGAGGCGACTGCCGCCCAAGACCTTTCATCCCTCAGCATGGCGTTAACTACGCCGGGGAGTGAGAGGTCCGGTCCGATCACCGCGATGAGATTGCCGCGCGGCTCAGACCACGTTGGGCACACTTCGAGGGTGTGCTGCGCCGCATCCTCCGCCGCGCCACAGTGGTGGCACAACGGCGTCTCCTCCCGTCCGATTCGGTGCAGGTATGATCCGAAACATCCATGTCCGGACAGCACCTGCACCAGACGGAAGGAGAGGAACCCATGCGACCGCTCGAGCCAGTCTCGCAGGACTGGCCCAATCGCATCGAGGGTTCGGCGGCCGAAGGCTGCAGTGGCGAGGTCCCCTGTCCAATGGACGACGATGGCGTCCCTCGCCTCCCGCCGGACGGCTGCCCGCTCTTCCGGGGCTGGGCGTTCTCCTCTTGCCCTCCGTCCTGCCGTCCATTCATACACTCTGGCGAGCACCCACGCCTCGAGTTCCCAAGGAGGGGTGCTGGCCAGGGCACATGCTGCTGCAAAGCCCACCGTGCGATGGGCCCGTGCCACCCGCTGGGCTATGGCCCTTTGGGGTGCCCGCAAGGCGGCGGCATTCTCCCTCCTGTGGAGTGAGTCCTCCCAGATAGGAGCCCCGTAGAGGGCCATACTCCTCAAGATGCCGGCGTAAAGTTGCCGGCATCGCGCGCTGGGCCCCCCCAAGTTGGGGAGCAGCCACGAGAGCGCACCCGCGGCCTTCAGCAGGCGTGACGACAACCCACTAAAATGCGGCCCGAAGCGCCACCTGCTGTCGAGTATAAGGCCCAGGTATTTCATCTGGGCCTTGACCTCAATTCTGACGCCCTCCACGAAGATGTGGGCGTCAGGTGGGGGGCGCTGCCGAGGGCCGTGGAAGAACACGGCCTCGGTCTTGTGCAGCGCCACCGATAACCCTAGGCGGCGGATCCTCCCTGCCACCAAGGATCCGCCCGCCGAGGCCAAATTGGCCGCCTCCCTGAAATTCCCCCCCCGGGCGGTGAGGAGAGTGTCATCCGCGTAGCAGACGACACTCGTGCCTCGGAGGAGATTTCCCCGCAGGAGCCAATCATAGCCGACGTTCCAGAGGAGAGGTCCTAAGACTGACCCCTGCGGAACGCCGGCCTCAACGGCGTACCGCCGGACTTGGCCAGTCCTATTTACCAGGAGGATCGCCCGTTCCTCCGGGTAGCTGGCCAGCAGCCTGTGCATGTATAGAGGCACTCCGTGGAATCGGAGCGCCTCTAGGATGGTGGAGTGGGGAACGGAGTTGAAGGCATTGGCTATGTCGAATGACACAGCCAACAATCCGTCCCCCGCTTCCATCGCCTCCTTCACCTGGCCCTTAAGGCAGGCCAGCGCGTCCACCGTGGAACGCTCAGCCCGAAAACCAAACTGAGCGTCCGACAAGTCCGGCCCGATACTCCGCAGATGGCCCTTTAGGCGGGCAGCGATTATCCCCTCGAACATTTTGCCGACCTCATCGAGCAGAACGATGGGCCGGTATGCCGAGGGGGAGTCTGCGGGGCGGCCCTCCTTGCGAAGGAGGCACAACTGCCCCTCCTTCCATGGTTTCGGGAACCTTCCAGACGCAAGGCATGCGCTGAAGAGGTCCCGAAACCTTTCCTCCATTTGAGTGGCTGCGATCGCCACCACTCTTGCCGGAACACCGTCGGGGCCCGGAGCTGTCTTCTTGGCGCGGATATGGAGAATAGCCGCGTCAAGTTCCGACTCCGTGACAGGAGGGGCCTCCTCTTCCTCCTCAGCTGGCGGAGCTATCCCCCGCGGTGGGCCCATCACTGGTGGAGTGAAGTTGTCCCTGGACGGGAACAGGGACTGAACCACCCCATCCAGAAATGAGGGCTCCAGGGTCTCGGCCACCAGGGGGACCAAAGGGGCGCAGTTTGTTGCGCGCCGCCTTATATGGTCTCCCGTAAGGATCGTTGTCGAGACCCTCCAGCAACTCTGCTCTGGACGAGTCTCTGGCGGCGGTGATAGCCCTATCGAGGACCAATTTTGCCTCCATGTACACCTCATAGAGGTGGTCTTCGTCGGCCAGGTCCCGTATACGCCGCCACCGGCTTCGCGTGTAGGCCCTCCTTGCCTCCACACAGGCTGCTCGAAGTCCCGCCAGCTCCACCGACCACCAGTACACGGCGCGTTTGGGTAGTGGTCGGTGAGACCGGGGCATGCTGGAGTTGCATACCTCGGTCAGAGACTCCCTCAGGTGCCCCGCCACGGTGTCTACATCCAGGCCAGCGGAAGGCGGCGAAAGCCAGTCCTGGATAAACGCCGCCTCCGCCGCTGCCTCCCTGTCCAGGCGGGCGATAGCCCACCGCGGGAACGGTGATCGCGCCGAGAGGGGCCGCGTCTCTCCGGGGCCACTGTTGGAGATGTCGAACCGCACGTAGCGGTGGTCTGACATAGTCTCCGCCAGGTCCACCCGCCAGTTCAACACGCGTGCGGCCAACGCAGGGGTGGCGAAAGTGACGTCCACTATTGAGCCACCCTGCCGCCGCACGCATGTCTGGACGCTTCCTCTGTTCAAGAGGGAGAGGCCAGAGGAAGCTGCCCACATCTCCACTGCCCGCCCGCGTGCGCTGGTGGCTGGGTTGCCCCAGGTCACCGACTTGGCATTCAGGTCTCCCAGTACGGAGACCTGACGCGGCGCCGCCCTGCCGACCACGGCGGCCAGCACTCCGAGATAGTTCTCGAAGTCCTGAAGAGGGCGGTTTGGGGAGAAATAGACGCCCACAAGGGCTATGTCTCCCCACGCGGCGGCCACGTATCCCGGTCCCCTCTCTAACAGCGAGAGGGGAGGGGAGTCTGTGGAAGACCACGCCGCTAGTGCCACCGAGTCGTCTTCGTCACCCAGCCAGCTGCCGGGGATCGAGTAAGGCTCGGCGACCACCGCTACGTTCACCAACCACTCGGCCATGACCTGCACCACCAGGTCCTGGGCCGCTCTGCAGTGGTTGGTGTTCGTCTGGAGGATGCGGTAGTTGGTAACCATTACTCCGACATCGAACCGGTCCCCTCAACTATTGCCGCTGGAGCTACAGCGGTGACGACGGCGGCGGCGGCGGTAGCAACAGGGCGAACCTGCGCCGGCACTACGCCCTTCCTCACGGGGGGCTTGCAGCTCCTGCCCGTCATCCTGTGGTCCGCAGGGCGGCCACTAGCGGCACACGCCACGCAGTGTGGCTTGGTGGCGGCAGCGTGGCAAGTGGTACTCCTGTGTCCCTCCTGCCCGCACTGGAAGCACGTGTCTCCCCAGTCGAACTTGGAGGGACACGTGGCTCGGGTGTGGCCAAACGCGAAGCACTTGAAGCAGCGAACGGGCTGGTCTTCAAGTGGCCGGACCACAGCCGAGCTGAACCCCACGAGCAGCCGTCCCTTGGTCGCAGCAAGGACGGCCCCAGCCGCGGCGACTGGGCACTCAACGCGTATGATGCCCATGCCACGGCGTCCGAGCCTGATGGCTCCACCCTTCACCGCGCCAGCGTCGCATCCTCCAGCCGCCGCAACGGCCGCCACCACATCCTCTTTGGTGACCGAATCATCCAGATCGGCCACCTCCAAGGCTGCGGTCTTAATAGGCCTTACGACCGTTGCCGCATCCGCGATGACCTCTTGCAACTTTGTTGCGAAGAGGTCCGCATTTGTGCCGCGCTCTTCCCCCGAGAACTCGAAAATTCGAGACCCGGTTAGGGTTCGGCGGCACTTTATGTTTTTAATCCCCAGCCGGGAGGGATCGGCATTGGTACGAGCCCGTCTTAGGACGGACTCATACGTCTCACCCCGCCCCACGGCCTCCGGGGTGACGGTCACCACGACGGCTGTGGTTTTGGGAGCAACCAGCTTTCTCCTACCGGCTGGAGCCTTTTTTGCTGCAGGAGCACTCGCAGCGGGCTTGGGGGCCGAACTTTTCCCCTTTTTCCCTTTTCCTCTCCTGACCACTTCCGTCCACGACTGGTTGGACGGGGTGGTGGAGGGAAGAAGGGCGTCTTCCTCCTGCGAGTTCTGGGCGCCTGCCGCTGGAGTAGCAGACGACCCAGGCACTTCCTCCGCGCTTGTGGTGGGGTTATGAGGAGCCGCCTTGGTCCTCTTGCCCTTGCCCTTGCCCTTGCCCTTGGATACCGGGCCTGCTAGAGGCACAGGTTCCGGCTCCCTCAGCGGTGGACTCTTGTCTGCCGCAAGTGGCGGGCGGAGCCGCCTTTCCGGCAAGAGCCGGTCTTCGATGCCGGCGAAGCAGGCTCTTATAAAGGCCCTCTCCTCCATGACAACCCCACGAATTGTTGCCTCAAGGCTGGCAGGGGAGGAGGAGCAGCCTTCTACCACCGGACCTGGGGCAGATTGGGCAGGCCTGGCCGTGGCCTCAGCCAGCTTCTGGTGTAGCTGGCTTACCTCCGCCTGCAGACGATCCACCTTTGCCTGCAGCTGCCGTGTCTCGTCCGTGGCCGTCCGCTTCACTAGTTCCACCACGATGCCATGCATACTGGCGGCCCGGCATTTGAGGGCCTTCTGGAAGGTCCCATTCAAATTCGAAGACTTTGAGGCGACCTCCAGAACCCCCTCTCTGTCCTCCTGCGCCATGCGCTCCAATTCCGCCAGGGAGTGGTCAGCATACAGTACATTGGATGCACCATAGCCAGCCCTCGACCTGGCAACTTGCGCCTGCTGCTCCTTGGCGGCGACCCTCTCTTCCAAGTCTTGTTGGAGTTGCGCCCTTTTCGCCAGATTTAGCTGACGCTCGGCGTCCACCAAGCCCACATCGTGGGTAGAAGGCGCAGTAGAAGTCGAAGCCTTTTTAGACTTCGACTTCTTCTTCGCCTTACCTCCGACTACCGTCGACTCCGAGGAGCCCTCGGACCTCTTCCGCTTGAAGCGGTCGCTTTCGGCCGCCGACGTGTCCATATTGGAGTCGTCGGAGTCCGACAACTCGTCTGGCCTAATGAAAAAGCTGGCCGCAGATGGTGCGCGGTCAGCTCCCGACGCTAAAGCGTCGCCAGCGTGGCCCTGAGAAGGGCCGTTGGATTGGCCCTGAGAAGGGCCGTTGGGTTGGCCCTGAGAAGGGCCGTTGGATTGGCCCTGAGAAGGGCCGTTGGGTTGGCCCTGAGAAGGGCCGTTTGAATCGCCCTGGGAGGAGCGATTCGAAATAAAACGCCCAGAGGCGTCACGCATTGGTTTGTCCATCTTATTCGTAGACGTCCGCATTAAAATCAACGAATCACAGCGCACTTTAGCCGCCGGTCTGCCACTCCGTTACGGTGGTCAGACACGGCGTTGCCCAGGGGATACTACGAGGAAGTATGCGCTGTGGGGGCTGCGGCGACTGGGCAATCAAGGCGAATGGTGCCCATGCCGCTGCGACCGGGCCTGATGGCCCGACCTTGCACCTCTGTGACGCCACAGCCCCCCATCGCTGCGATCGCCGCCACCACCTCCTCCTTGGTGACCGAGTCGTCGAGGTCGGTCACCTGCAAGGCCACGGTCTTCACGGGCCTAGCGACATTGGCCGCGTCTGCGATGACCTCTTCCAACTTGGTTGCGAAGAGGTCGGCGTTGGCGCTGCCCTGAGCCCCCGGGAACTCGAAAATTCGAGCCCCGGCCTGGGTCCGGCGGCACGAGACTGTGCCAATCCCCAGTTTTTGGGGATCCGCGTTGGTACGCGCCCGCGTCATTATCGACGCGTACGTCTCCCCCCGCCCCGCAGCCTCAGCGGTGAGCGTCACCACTACGGCTGCGGTCTTGGGGGGAACCAACTTCCTCTTGTTATTCCTGGCGGGGGCTCCATTGGCTTCAGCGGGAGCAGCGGTAGTGGGCCTGGGGGCCGACCTCTTCCCCTTCCCCTTTCCTTTTCCCTTTCCCTTGCCCGTTGTCTGGGACGGGCCGGGAGGGATGGTGGTGGTGGCGCCAGGGCCAGCCTCCGTCTTCGACTTCTTCTTCTTCTTGCCCCCTCCCTTTTTGGCCACCTTCGTCCATCCTTGCTGGTTGGATGGGGTGGTGGACGGAAGACCGGCGTCTTCCACCTGGGATGGCACCTCCGACTCGCGTCGCCTGTTGTCCGCCGCGAGCGGCGGTCGGAGGCGCTTCTCAGGCAAGAGCCTGTCCTCTATGCCCGCAATACAGGCTCTCGTGAAGTTCCTCTCCTCCGTGACGACCTTGCGGATGATATCCTCAAGGTTGGAGGGGGGAACCTCAGCCGCCGGTCTCGGCTCGGCTTTGTTTGGCCGGGCCGTGGCTTCAGCCAGCTTCTGATGCAGCTGGCTGACCTCTGACTGCAGGCGATCAACTTTCGCCTGCAGTTGCCGCGTTTCGTCGGTCGCCGTGCGCTGCACCAGCTCCCCGACGATGCCGCGCATGCTCGCGGCCCTGCATTTAAGGGACTTTTGGAAAGTCCCTTTCAAATTGGAGGACTTAGAGGCGATTACCACTATCTCCTCTTCGTCCTCCTCAGCCATCAGCTGCAGCTCCGCCAGGGAGTGGTCCGCATACAGGACGCGGGACGCGCCGTACCCGGACTTGGCCCGGGCGACGCGCGTCCGTTGCTCCTTGGCCGCAACCCGCTCCTCCAGGTCTTGCTGCAGCTGCGCCCGCCTAGTTAGGTCCAACTGGCATCTGGCCTCAGCTAGACCCACGTCGTGGGTATCAGACACCGGCTTATTGGCCTTCGCGTGTGGTCTCCTCGAGTCCGAGGAACCCCCGGACCCATCTCTCTGACGGGCCCGCTTCCCCGGCTCCCGGCGATTAGTCATCGAACTAGCGTCCGACTCAAACAAAACGGACTCATTATCGGAGTCCGGCACCTCACAAAAGAAGCTGGCCGCGGATGGCGCGCGGCTAGCCTCCGACGCCGAAGCGCCCTCGGATTGGCCCTGAGAAGGGCCTTTTGGTTGGCCCTGAGAAGGGCCTTTTGGTTGGCCCTGAGAAGGGCCTTTTCTAAATCATCCGGAGACGTTCCTCGTTGGTTTAGGCATAGCCTCCTCAGATGTCGTACTTTCCCGCAATAAAATAAAATATGATAAAATTGATTAAAATATGCTACGACTGCACAGTGCACTTTAGCCGAGCCCGGTCTGCCACTCCGTTACGGTGGTCAGAACCGGGTCGTTGCCCAGGGGACGCGACGTGGACGCAAGCACTGTGGGGGGTCCCCCAACCTAACCTAACCTAACCTTTTTTTTTTTTTTTTTAACGCTGAGAAATGCATTACGCATCCCCGCTCGTGGGGGACGAGTCGGGGTATGTGGGACTCCTGTCGATGATGACAGTATAGATGAGCACGGAGGAGACGGCAAAGTTGTGGGAGGAGAATAGCCGTCTCCGGTCCGAGCTGGAGGACCTCAAACGGGAGTTTGCTGCTCAGAGGAAAGACTGGCAGCGGCAAGCACCTCCCGCAGCCACCGGCCCCACTCCTGCCGCGCCTTCGTCGGCCCCTGCACCTGTTCCACCACCTGCCTGGTCGGACCACGACATGGAGAGGGTGGCCAGAATTTGCATGGTGCAGTGTGGGGGCATGGTGGATGCGCGACTGGATGCCCGCTTGGAGGCCATAGAGTCGCGACTCCCCCCGGCTGAAATCATCCGACCGCCGCTTGCGGCAGATAAGCGGAGGAAGGAGGCGGAGGCGAGAGCGGCGGCGGTGGCTGAGCCGAACCAGCCCGGGAAGGGGGCCAAAAAGCCCGCGAAGGGGACCCAGAAGCCCGCGGAGGCAAAGTCCGTGCCCACTTCCCGAATGGCTGCTCCCCCGGCAACCGCGCCCGGAACCACCACAGAGGCCTGGACGACGGTCGTCAAGAAGACGAAAAAAAAGAAGAAGACGGCGCCGCCGCCAGCACCCGCTAAAGCACCGGCACCAGCACCGAGGAGGACCCAAAAGCCGCCTAGGACGAGAGCCCCACGCTCCGCGGCTGTGGTGGTAACACTGCAGCCCGCAGCCATCGCGAGGGGCCTCTCCTATCAGGCGGTAATGGTTGATGTGAGGAGCAAGATCGCGTTCCCCGACCTTGGCACACCAGCTGGCTTTATTTACAAGCAAGCCATTACGGGAGCGCGGCTGTTCGAGGTGTCGGGTGCCTCCAGCGCTGAGAAGGCGGACACATTGGCCGCCAAACTGAGAGGGGTCCTCAACCCGGAGGACGTCCGGGTGTCCAGGCCTATGAAGACTGCTGAGCTGCGTGTCGACGGACTGGATGACTCGGCGACCCCAGCTGACGTCGTGGCGGCCGTTGCCAAGGCCGGTGGATGTCCACCGGAAGACGTGCGGACGGGTGAGATCCGCGCCGACGCCTCCGGGCCTGGCACGATTTGGGTGCGGTGCCCGGTGGCGGCGGCAAACAAGGTCGCCAACGGTGGGCATCTGTTGGTGGGATGGGTTGCAGCAAGAGTCAAGCTGCTGCAACCCAGGGCATTGCGGTGTTACCGGTGCCTGGACATGGGGCATGTCCGGGCACGGTGCACCGCTGAAATAGACCGCAGCGAGCAGTGCTATCGCTGCGGTCAGCCCGGCCACAAGGCGGCCCAGTTCTCCGCGGCACCAAACTGCAGCCTCTGTACAGCTGCAGGGAGGCCCGCGGGGCACAGGGCTGGCGGCAAGGCCTGTCGTGCGCCAGCACAAAAAAAGAAGAGGGGAGCCATGGCTGCCGGGGGCTCTTTACCCCCCCCTCAGCCTGGCTGCCCTACGGCCGACTCCCGGCCTGTGAATGGTGCGGAGGGGATGGACTGCGTCTAATGGCGCTGTACCATTTCCTCCAGAGCAATATCAACCACGCTGCCAGAGCTCAGGATCTCTTGCTCCAGAGCATGGCAGAGTGGTCGATCGACGTGGCTGTGGTCGCCGAGCCGTACTTTGTCCCCCCCAGGGATAACTGGGTGGGAGACCTGGACGGTTTGGTGGCCATCATTGGCGGGGCTCTCGTCAACCCGTCCCGAGGACACGGCTGGGTGGCCGCCCTCGCGGACGGCATTGGCACGGTTGGGGCGTATTTCTCGCCCAACAAGAGTCTCGCCGACTTCGAGAACTTCGAAAAAAGGGTCGAAGAAGCCGGACCGGCTACGATCTGTGCCCCGTTTCATTCGTCAAGCGGCAGATCCGTATGGGGTCGCTCGACGAATGGAATGGGAGGTATAAAGCGGGGGCAACAGCCTCCGGCACAAAATTATTCTTCCCTGACGCAATTGCGGCGTACAGTGTAGTGAGAAAGATGGAGCTCACAAGTGTGACAACCCAAATCCTCACAGGGCACGGTGGATTCTCTGCATACCTGAAACGCTTCAAGTGTAAAGAGAATGCATCGTGCGCCTGTGAGCCTGGAATAGAAGAAACGGTTGCTCATGTTCTGCTCGAATGCCCAATCACAGGAAAAGCTCGATATGAGGCGGAGCAAGAACTGGGCACCAAACTAACAACCGACACCTTACCAAACGTAATGAGCGGCCGAAATAGAAATAGATTATTAGAATATTGTATAGAAATAGGAATAGCATTAATAAATAGAAATAAAATAGTTTAAGTAAGTAGGATACTTAATTATATAATAAGTATATAAGATAAGTACCTAAACAAAGAAGAATAAAAAAAAAAAATAAAAAAAAAAATTAAAAAAAATAAAATAAAATAAAATAAATAAATAAATAAAAAAAAAAAAAAAAAAAAAAAGGGAAGAACAATATTGCGAAAGAAAGAAAAAAAAAAAAAAAAAAAAAAAAATCTTCCATGAAATATAGTAGTAGTAGTAGTAAGTAGGCATGTCTCCGTTTTTGTAAATGACCTTTCAAGTTTTTATTATAAATTAGTATTCCGTTTAGGAAAAGCTGTAATTTTATGCATAGGTGATAACAGAAAACGCCAACAAGGGCTTTGACCATGTCAGAGGACACCTAGCGTGGCAGGAGTGGGTTTTTAGCCGGTAAGAGTCCGGCACTGCCCCGACTGACTCATAACTGAGGCAGTCGGGGCGTCCATGAGGATTTTCCCAATTCCAGCCAATTAAAAAAAAAAAAAAAAAACCTAACCTAACCTTTTTTTTTTTTTTTAACGCTGAGAAATGCATTACGCATCCCCGCTCGTGGGGGACGAGTCGGGGTATGTGGGACTCCTGTCGATGATGACAGTATACCCACTAAAACTCAGCGGTGTTCCCACATCGCCGTGATGGGGGGGCCATGGGAAACCGGCTCAGCCTTTACATCCACAACCCTCCCGGCGCATGCCCGCCTAGCTGGCCGGCCCCTCATGCCCCCCAGGCTGGGGAGCTACGGGAATGGCAGGGAACACCTGGCCATTCCCGTTCGACACTGGTGGAGGCCTGTGCAATACAGGCAAGGGTGCCCCCGCACCCGTTGCCTGCTGGCCTCCAACTGGGAGGAGTCGGAGATGACTTTCAAACTGACGTCTTCTTCGACCCCTCCTCCGCCTGCGAAGCGGCGCTGCGTTAGGATCGTCCTCACGCGCGCGCTCCGCTGCCTCCTTCTGGGACATGACGTGTTCGCAGAAGGAGGCGACTGCCGCCCAAGACCTTTCATCCCTCAGCATGGCGTTAACTACGCCGGGGAGTGAGAGGTCCGGTCCGATCACCGCGATGAGATTGCCGCGCGGCTCAGACCACGTTGGGCACACTTCGAGGGTGTGCTGCGCCGCATCCTCCGCCGCGCCACAGTGGTGGCACAACGGCGTCTCCTCCCGTCCGATTCGGTGCAGGTACGATCCGAAACATCCATGTCCGGACAGCACCTGCACCAGACGGAAGGAGAGGAACCCATGCGATCGCTCGAGCCAGTCTCGCAGGACTGGCCCAATCGCATCGAGGGTTCGGCGGCCGAAGGCTGCAGTGGCGAGGTCCCCTGTCCAATGGACGACGATGGCGTCCCTCGCCTCCCGCCGGACGGCTGCCCGCTCTTCCGGGGCTGGGCGTTCTCCTCTTGCCCTCCGTCCTGCCGTCCATTCATACACTCTGGCGAGCACCCACGCCTCGAGTTCCCAAGGAGGGGTGCTGGCCAGGGCACATGCTGCTGCAAAGCCCACCGTGCGATGGGCCCGTGCCACCCGCTGGGCTATGGCCCTTTGGGGTGCCCGCAAGGCGGCGGCATTCTCCCTCCTGTGGAGTGAGTCCTCCCAGATAGGAGCCCCGTAGAGGGCCATACTCCTCAAGATGCCGGCGTAAAGTTGCCGGCATCGCGCGCTGGGCCCCCCCAAGTTGGGGAGCAGCCACGAGAGCGCACCCGCGGCCTTCAGCAGGCGTGACGACAACCCACTAAAATGCGGCCCGAAGCGCCACCTGCTGTCGAGTATAAGGCCCAGGTATTTCATCTGGGCCTTGACCTCAATTCTGACGCCCTCCACGAAGATGTGGGCGTCAGGTGGGGGGCGCTGCCGAGGGCCGTGGAAGAACACGGCCTCGGTCTTGTGCAGCGCCACCGATAACCCTAGGCGGCGGATCCTCCCTGCCACCAAGGATCCGCCCGCCGAGGCCAAATTGGCCGCCTCCCTGAAATTCCCCCCCCGGGCGGTGAGGAGAGTGTCATCCGCGTAGCAGACGACACTCGTGCCTCGGAGGAGATTTCCCCGCAGGAGCCAATCATAGCCGACGTTCCAGAGGAGAGGTCCTAAGACTGACCCCTGCGGAACGCCGGCCTCAACGGCGTACCGCCGGACTTGGCCAGTCCTATTTACCAGAAGGATCGCCCGTTCCTCCAGGTAGCTGGCCAGCAGCCTGTGCATGTATAGAGGCACTCCGTGGAATCGGAGCGCCTCTAGGATGGTGGAGTGGGGAACGGAGTTGAAGGCATTGGCTATGTCGAATGACACAGCCAACAATCCGTCCCCCGCTTCCATCGCCTCCTTCACCTGGCCCTTAAGGCAGGCCAGCGCGTCCACCGTGGAACGCTCAGCCCGAAAACCAAACTGAGCGTCCGATAAGTCCGGCCCGATACTCCGCAGATGGCCCTTTAGGCGGGCAGCGATTATCCCCTCGAACATTTTGCCGACCTCATCGAGCAGAACGATGGGCCGGTATGCCGAGGGGGAGTCTGCGGGGCGGCCCTCCTTGCGAAGGAGGCACAACTGCCCCTCCTTCCATGGTTTCGGGAACCTTCCAGACGCAAGGCATGCGCTGAAGAGGTCCCGAAACCTTTCCTCCATTTGAGTGGCTGCGATCGCCACCACTCTTGCCGGAACACCGTCGGGGCCCGGAGCTGTCTTCTTGGCGCAGATATGGAGAATAGCCGCGTCAAGTTCCGACTCCGTGACAGGAGGGGCCTCCTCTTCCTCCTCAGCTGGCGGAGCTATCCCCCGCGGTGGGCCCATCACTGGTGGAGTGAAGTTGTCCCTGGACGGGAACAGGGACTGAACCACCCCATCCAGAAATGAGGGCTCCAGGGTCTCGGCCACCGGGGGACCAAAGGGGCGCAGTTTGTTGCGCGCCGCCTTATATGGTCTCCCGTAAGGATCGTTGTCGAGACCCTCCAGCAACTCTGCTCTGGACGAGTCTCTGGCGGCGGTGATAGCCCTATCGAGGACCAATTTTGCCTCCATGTACACCTCATAGAGGTGGTCTTCGTCGGCCAGGTCCCGTATACGCCGCCGCCGGCTTCGCGTGTAGGCCTTCCTTGCCTCCACACAGGCTGCTCGAAGTCCCGCCAGCTCCACCGACCACCAGTACACGGCGCGTTTGGGTAGTGGTCGGTGAGACCGGGGCATGCTGGAGTTGCATACCTCGGTCAGAGACTCCCTCAGGTGCCCCGCCACGGTGTCTACATCCAGGCCAGCGGAAGGCGGCGAAAGCCAGTCCTGGATAAACGCCGCCTCCGCCGCTGCCTCCCTGTCCAGGCGGGCGATAGCCCACCGCGGGAACGGTGATCGCGCCGAGAGGGGCCGCGTCTCTCCGGGGCCACTGTTGGAGATGTCGAACCGCACGTAGCGGTGGTCTGACATAGTCTCCGCCAGGTCCACCCGCCAGTTCAACACGCGTGCGGCCAACGCAGGGGTGGCGAAAGTGACGTCCACTATTGAGCCACCCTGCCGCCGCACGCATGTCTGGACGCTTCCTCTGTTCAAGAGGGAGAGGCCAGAGGAAGCTGCCCACATCTCCACTGCCCGCCCGCGTGCGCTGGTGGCTGGGTTGCCCCAGGTCACCGACTTGGCATTCAGGTCTCCCAGTACGGAGACCTGACGCGGCGCCGCCCTGCCGACCACGGCGGCCAGCACTCCGAGATAGTTCTCGAAGTCCTGAAGAGGGCGGTTTGGGGAGAAATAGACGCCCACAAGGGCTATGTCTCCCCACGCGGCGGCCACGTATCCCGGTCCCCTCTCTAACAGCGAGAGGGGAGGGGAGTCTGTGGAAGACCGCGCCGCTAGTGCCACCGAGTCGTCTTCGTCACCCAGCCAGCTGCCGGGGATCGAGTAAGGCTCGGCGACCACCGCTACGTTCACCAACCACTCGGCCATGACCTGCACCACCAGGTCCTGGGCCGCTCTGCAGTGGTTGGTGTTCGTCTGGAGGATGCGGTAGTTGGTAACCATTACTCCGACATCGAACCGGTCCCCTCAACTATTGCCGCTGGAGCTACAGCGGTGACGACGGCGGCGGCGGCGGTAGCAACAGGGCGAACCTGCGCCGGCACTACGCCCTTCCTCACGGGGGGCTTGCAGCTCCTGCCCGTCATCCTGTGGTCCGCAGGGCGGCCACTAGCGGCACACGCCACGCAGTGTGGCTTGGTGGCGGCAGCGTGGCAAGTGGTACTCCTGTGTCCCTCCTGCCCGCACTGGAAGCACGTGTCTCCCCAGTCGAACTTGGAGGGACACGTGGCTCGGGTGTGGCCAAACGCGAAGCACTTGAAGCAGCGAACGGGCTGGTCTTCAAGTGGCCGGACCACAGCCGAGCTGAACCCCACGAGCAGCCGTCCCTTGGTCGCAGCAAGGACGGCCCCAGCCGCGGTGACTGGGCACTCAACGCGTATGATGCCCATGCCACGGCGTCCGAGCCTGATGGCTCCACCCTTCACCGCGCCAGCGTCGCATCCTCCAGCCGCCGCAACGGCCGCCACCACATCCTCTTTGGTGACCGAATCATCCAGATCGGCCACCTCCAAGGCTGCGGTCTTAATAGGCCTTACGACCGTTGCCGCATCCGCGATGACCTCTTGCAACTTTGTTGCGAAGAGGTCCGCATTTGTGCCGCGCTCTTCCCCCGAGAACTCGAAAATTCGAGACCCGGTTAGGGTTCGGCGGCACTTTATGTTTTTAATCCCCAGCCGGGAGGGATCGGCATTGGTACGAGCCCGTCTTAGGACGGACTCATACGTCTCACCCCGCCCCACGGCCTCCGGGGTGACGGTCACCACGACGGCTGTGGTTTTGGGAGCAACCAGCTTTCTCCTACCGGCTGGAGCCTTTTTTGCTGCAGGAGCACTCGCAGCGGGCTTGGGGGCCGAACTTTTCCCCTTTTTCCCTTTTCCTCTCCTGACCACTTCCGTCCACGACTGGTTGGACGGGGTGGTGGAGGGAAGAAGGGCGTCTTCCTCCTGCGAGTTCTGGGCGCCTGCCGCTGGAGTAGCAGACGACCCAGGCACTTCCTCCGCGCTTGTGGTGGGGTTATGAGGAGCCGCCTTGGTCCTCTTGCCCTTGCCCTTGCCCTTGCCCTTGGATACCGGGCCTGCTAGAGGCACAGGTTCCGGCTCCCTCAGCGGTGGACTCTTGTCTGCCGCAAGTGGCGGGCGGAGCCGCCTTTCCGGCAAGAGCCGGTCTTCGATGCCGGCGAAGCAGGCTCTTATAAAGGCCCTCTCCTCCATGACAACCCCACGAATTGTTGCCTCAAGGCTGGCAGGGGAGGAGGAGCAGCCTCCTACCACCGGACCTGGGGCAGATTGGGCAGGCCTGGCCGTGGCCTCAGCCAGCTTCTGGTGTAGCTGGCTTACCTCCGCCTGCAGACGATCCACCTTTGCCTGCAGCTGCCGTGTCTCGTCCGTGGCCGTCCGCTTCACTAGTTCCACCACGATGCCATGCATACTGGCGGCCCGGCATTTGAGGGCCTTCTGGAAGGTCCCCTTCAAATTCGAAGACTTTGAGGCGACCTCCAGAACCCCCTCTCTGTCCTCCTGCGCCATGCGCTCCAATTCCGCCAGGGAGTGGTCAGCATACAGTACATTGGATGCACCATAGCCAGCCCTCGACCTGGCAACTTGCGCCTGCTGCTCCTTGGCGGCGACCCTCTCTTCCAAGTCTTGTTGGAGTTGCGCCCTTTTCGCCAGATTTAGCTGACGCTCGGCGTCCACCAAGCCCACATCGTGGGTAGAAGGCGCAGTAGAAGTCGAAGCCTTTTTAGACTTCGACTTCTTCTTCGCCTTACCTCCGACTACCGTCGACTCCGAGGAGCCCTCGGACCTCTTCCGCTTGAAGCGGTCGCTTTCGGCCGCCGACGTGTCCATATTGGAGTCGTCGGAGTCCGACAACTCGTCTGGCCTAATGAAAAAGCTGGCCGCAGATGGTGCGCGGTCAGCTCCCGACGCTAAAGCGTCGCCAGCGTGGCCCTGAGAAGGGCCGTTGGATTGGCCCTGAGAAGGGCCGTTGGGTTGGCCCTGAGAAGGGCCGTTGGATTGGCCCTGAGAAGGGCCGTTGGGTTGGCCCTGAGAAGGGCCGTTTGAATCGCCCTGGGAGGAGCGATTCGAAATAAAACGCCCAGAGGCGTCACGCATTGGTTTGTCCATCTTATTCGTAGACGTCCGCATTAAAATCAACGAATCACAGCGCACTTTAGCCGCCGGTCTGCCACTCCGTTACGGTGGTCAGACACGGCGTTGCCCAGGGGATACTACGAGGAAGTATGCGCTGTGGGGGATCCCCCAACCTAACCTTTTTTTTTTTTTTTGTTGCCGGGGTGGAAAATCCTCATGGATGTCCTCCGCCCTGGGGTAGGCGGAGGGGTCTGTCAGACTCTTACTGACTAAAAACCACCCCGGTGTTCCCGTCCCACACTTGCACCGGGGATCATGGGATCTAATGCGACTTCCACGATCCCCAGCTAGTGCCGGCCCGCCTCTGCGGGCCACCTCAAGTCTGGGGGGGGGGGTGAGGTGTTTAAACCCCCCCCGCGACGTCTGAAAGGGGCGCGCGTGGAACACTACGCGCCGCCACCTCGGGTCCAGTGTGATGGGGGGCGGCGGACGTCCCCAAGTCCGCCGTCCCTGGACCCATTTAGGGGGGCCGGAAGAGGGCGTTGTCTGCCCTCTGCCGACGCCCGGTGCGCCTGCTGCGGGCCGGGTGAGCGGAAGAGATCTCCCGCTCCCGTTCCGCAGCCTCCTTCTGCGACACGACTGTTTCGCAGAAGGATACCACCGCGTCCCAGGACTCCTCGCTGCCGACCATCGCCTCGACCACGGCCGGCAGCGACAGGTCACTGCCCACTCCTGAGATGAGGGCACGGCGTGGCTCCTCCCAAGCGGCACACTCTGCCAGCGTATGCCGCGCCGTGTCCTCCCGACAGTCGATGCAGTGGTGACACCGGGCGTCCGGCTCCCTGTTTATGCGACACAGGTACTTCCCGAAGCAACCATGCCCCGAGAGCACCTGCGTCACCCGAAACGACAGGGAGCCGTGCCTCCTCCCGAGCCAGGGCTCGAGCACTGGCCGGACCGCCTCGATGGTGGCGAGGCCGGCGGTAGGGCGTGAAAGCCTGTCCCGCCATTCCGCCACCAGGGCTGCGCGGAGCTGTGACCGACGCAGCTCCATATGTCGCTGCATAAGCCACTCGCCCCGCGCCCTCGCTTCCTCGCGCCACTGGTACAGCGACGCGAGTACTTTCGCCTCGAGGTCCCAGGGCGGGGATCCGGCCAGTACGCAAGCCGCCTCGAAGGAGATCGTGCGATATCCCCTGATGACTCTGACGGCCATCCCCCCAACCTAACCTAACCTAACCTATACCCTAAACCTAAACAAACAGAGAAGAAAAAAAAGGAAAAAGAAAAAAAATATATATATCTTCCATGAAATAGTAGGCATGTCTCCGTTTTTATGAGTTTTTGTAGACGAGACGAGTTTTTATTATTTTAATTTGTATAATTCCGTTTAGGAAAAGCTGTAATTTTAAAAAGAATAGGTGATAACAGAAAACGCCAACAAGGGCTTTGACCATGTCAGAGGACACCTAGCGTGGCAGGAGTGGGTTTTTAGCCGGTAAGAGTCCGGCACTGCCGGACTGCCTCAAAACTGAGGCAGTCTTTCACTGCAAATTTTATTTATATTAGTTTCAATAGTTACTTACCTGCCTTACCCGTATTCTGGTGCGCGTTCCGCGTACTTCAGTCCTGTTCGGTAGCCGTAATTTCAGTTTTTTACATACTTTTCAGTCAGAAAACACGTTTTTTGACCAAAACTCAAAATTTTTGTTCCGCATAAATTTCATTCGCTCCGTACGTCACTGGCCCGCGCGGAGACGCGTCTTTTGACATCTCGCACGTGTGCCTAGCGAATATAAAACTGCAAAAAAATTGCCCTCCCACCCTCCCTGTTCTCATTGACCAGGTAAACTTTCAGTTTTATCACAAAATCCGTTAAGGTGTTTAGCTCTTCCAGCTGCATCTGTACATTTATTTATAATATAAAATAGGGATATCGACGGTTTTCAAGACTTATTAACTGCCTCCTGAAGGCTTTTAATTAACTTATTATTATTTGACCCGACTGAGTCCTAGCTATAGGGCTAGTATTATACACATTTATTTTTATCTTACTGCTGGCTGATCCCCTCTTTACAGGGATCAGTATAGATACTAGTGACCTCAGACAATATATTTAATAATCAGTTCCGAACCTTCGATCTCTCCAGAATGTTTGGAATTCGGACACCAGTTAATAAGACAAAGGTCTCGGAGGAGAGTTCGGATATAGGGAGGCCACGACTGGCACAGGCTGGCCCGTCGGTGAGGCGTAGTATTGGGGAGTGGGAGGCAGATAGACTTAGTTCTGGAAAGCCTCATAAAACACCAACGCCTCCGAAGAAGGCCCCACTCTCTACCCCCCCTAAACTTAAGTCCAAAGCAACACTCGTCCATCAGAACAAGTTGGATGGATCAAAGTAGGCGGAGGGAACTGAGGAGGGCTCGCCGCAGAAAGCGAAACCCGTGAGATACTTAAATAGAACCACGGAGGCAAAGGCGTGCCTCTCCAAAGCAAAAATCCAATTATTAAGTTCCCGTAACCTGAAAAAAGAAATAAAGGACGAGATAACAAAAGTGGTCGAGAGACTTTACCAACTGGTAAAAGAGGCAGAAACTGAAAAAGGAAGAGGAGCTGAGGAGGTTGAAAAAGTGGAAACCCGACAAGAGCCTAAGCCGACCACAGATGAACCGACAGAGCTGATGAAGAGCCTTGTGGAAGGCCTTCAACAACACAAGCAGGCGCTGCAGGAATGCAAGCAACATACCCTGGCTCTGTCGGAGCATCTCCAACAGGCCCCGACTTTCGCCGAAATGGCCGCCGGCCCGAAGCAGCACGTCCAAGAGCTTCTTCACTCAGTGGTCGTATCGTCAGTCAATGATCAGGACACCGGTGAAGAGGTTATTGAGAAGCTCAGGAAGGCGGTCGATGTCAGGAACGAGGGCACTAGGGTGGAACGGCTGCGTAAGGCGAGGGATCAGAAGGTGGTGGTCGGCTTCAGGACCAGGGAAGAGCTCACCACGGTAACCGAAAGGATTAGGAAAGTGGGAAATCTAGTGGTAGAAGAGTTGAAGAACAAAGATCCGCTCGTTATCATAAAGGACGTCCTCTCCTGCCACTCAGATATTGAGATAACCCAGGCCCTGCTGCGGCAAAACACCCACCTGATCGGGGACATACCTGCAGAAGATGTGAGGTTGGGGGTGAAGTACTGTCGAAGGACGAGGAACCCCCACATGTGTCACGTCATCCTGCAGGTGTCCCCTACGGTATGGCAGAGGCTGACTATGGCGGGTCGTGTGCACATTGACCTACAACGAGTGCGAGTGCAGGATCAGTCCCCACTGGTGCAGTGCACTCGCTGTCTGCGCTTCGGCCACAGTCGTAAACTGTGCACGCAGCCTGCCGACCTCTGCATCCACTTTGGTGAGCCCCATATGCGGGCTGATTGTCCTTCGCGGCTGGCAGAGGAGGCCCCAAAGTGCCACAATTGCCTAACAGAGAAAATGGACATTACGGACCACAACGCCTTTGACAGCGTGTGCCCTATGCGTGTGAAATGAGACGCGTTGGCACGCCTGTCGGTGGCGTATTGCTGAGGTGCATCCAGCGTTTCCCGGAAGTAAGAACCACAACGGTATTGATTTCAAAATTAATCTACAGAAACTCCAAACTACAAATTTTACAAGAAAAAATAGAATATTCATCTCAAAAATAGCTAATTGGAGCCGATTTTATGAGAAATTGGCCCAATTACAATCAGGCACTAAATTAAATTCATCCAAAATTAGAGAAAAACTTACATTACCGTTGTGGTCAAACGAGCTTACTCATATGAAGAAGGAGGTCAACACATTGCAAACCCGGATTAAAAGCGCTGCACTAGTCCAAAGTGCACAGGTCATCGAGCTGCACCTGAAACCAAGAAGGAATTGTGAGTACGAGACTGTGAGAGCAAAGGCCAAAACCTCTTTTGTATTTGTTTTAATAGTATTGTTTTTAGTTATAATAGCAGCACTGAATTTGCCAATAAGTCTGACACCAATTAAAGAAGGACAAACATATTGTATTGAATTAGCAGTAAAAATATATAGAAAGGAGATAAAAATAACAAAGTAGAAAAGAAATCATGTCTATATGATATATTGAATATATATTAGCATAGCCATATTATAAAGAAAGTAAATATTAAGGCGCAGATATATGATTTTAGTGACTTTTAAATCTGTTATTATGCCTTCAATGAATGCAAGTAAGTTACGCAAAAAATGTATGTTAAACTACACCGCATACACATCAATTCTATCTGTGAATATTTTAGTATTGTAGTAAAATACTTTATGAAATAAATTCAGGAAGTAATGTCTACCCAAATATAAAAATCGAAATTTCTTCCAAACTACTAAAGATATTTTCATGGTTTTTTTTTTTTGTATGAATAGACTATTTTGTTATCTATAATTCTATCTGTGATTTTTTTCAAATATTCATACTTTTATTACTAAAAATAAATATTCCCTATAAAATCGAACGTCTGTAAAAGAATCGTCTGTAAAAGATCGCTTTTAGCGATAAGACCGCCCATTGTGTCACCCCTTGTAAAATTTCAACATTTGTATCTGTAATTTTTATGGTGTACATAATAAAGAGTATTCTATCTATCTATCTATCGAACGGAACGGCATGCGGCGCTCTGTGCGGGCGACGGGCGGCAGTGTACCGCTGACCATTGTCACGGGTAGACGCTGACACTTTGCGCGACCGCTGAACTTACGTATTTTTTCGACAATATGGGTAAAACAACTAAAGTTCTGAAAGAGAAATGACGTATACATGAAAGAAACATGATACTGAGGTAAGTTTCTCATATATTATTATAATATAATGAGGTTGGCTAAATGTTATTTTGATAATAATTTGTGCGCGAGTATATCCATTATTTATTTACGAGTAAGTACAAACATAACTTCAGATCCGTATCAATTTTTTTTTAGTAGGTTAGGAAATAATACAGATTCCCGAAACGAAAATGCGGAAAGCAAGTAAGTACCTAATAAATTGTAAATTACCATTTATTATGTTTTTTTGAGGACAATCCCGTTACAGCAGGTTTGAAACTTACCTAGCTTAAAAAAAACAGGTGTAGTACATTAATACGATTATGTTTTATTTTAGTTGTTGCGACCCGACGGAAATAAATAATGATAAAAATATTGAAAGAACTGACAATGATTCCCAACATGAAAATGCGGAGACAAAGTGAGTATGAATTTGTAGATTGTAGGCATACCATTTATTATGGTTTTATGGGGACAATCCCGTTATAGTAGGTTAGAAACTTGTCTATTTTAAGTAAACAGGTGCAGCTCATTAATAAAATTATGTTTTAATATTTTGGTTTTTGCGACCCGACGGAAGTAAATATTGACGAAAATAGTGACAATGGTTCGTTATTTATTATATAAAATGTAGATTTACAGGTTTTGTTTATATTTCCAGGACGATTAACTGGAATGGAATTAATGATTTTGGTTCAAGGCAAAATACAAACGAAGAAGAGACAGAGAAACAGGATGATCAAGACACTCGACAAGAGAAACATTTCGAAAAATGACTACATTTCTACGAAATGTAAAAAAAGTTATTAGTACAAACATAAAAACGTACATAAATTCACGACTTCTTCCCAAGGGGCAGGGAAATACTATAAAAAAAAACAACCGACTTCAAAAAAAAACACTACAAAGTGAAAAATAACTCTAATTTTCTGAATTCGGTGGCAAAAAACCTAAAATACAAATCCAAAGGCACCGACTTCAAAAAAGTTTTCTATTCAAACACCATGTCACCTTCCACATACCTTATTCACATTTCCTGCCACCTACCACCTTTGTCTTATTCACATTTATATTCATCCCATTCATCTTATATGCGTCATCCATCACAGTCACTATGTCTTGCAGCTGTTCTGCTGAAGCTGCAAGTAGAACTTGATCATCTGCGTAAAGAAGGCATTTGACAACCCACTCATTAATTCTCTATCCACATTCACCCTCTTCTAAATCTATCAGACAACTATCCATATACAAGTTGAACAGCCGCGGTGACGCCACACAACCCTGTCTAACACCCCTTAACATGCAGAACCAGTCTGTATATGCCCCATTTATCCTAACACAAGCATTGGAATCCTTGGATAAAGATATCAGTGCCCGTACCAAGCGCCAGTCCACACTAAACATGGATAGTGTTGACCACAGTTCTTTTCTCCACACTGTCATAGGCATTTTCTAAATCAACGAAAGTACAGTAGACTTTCTTGTGCTTTGCCAGATGTTTTTCGGCTATGCACCTTAAGGAGAAGATCTGTCCATACAGCCCATTCCCTCTCTAAATTCTGCCTGCACATCTCATATTTTCTCATCTGTCACTAAAGAAATGAATTGTTTTATTTTGGAATTAAAGGTGAACGGCAGAGTTCGTACCGCTTACTTTTTTCGGTGTTTTGTTATAGAATTTGTACCACATATTAAGGCAACTAAGTCATTTATTTTCATGTAAGTGTACTATTTTTAGAAGCTCTGATTAATTAATAATATAAAAAAAAAGATTTTAATAACTACACGTAATTTAGTCGTAAACTTAACGCATTTATGTTGGTATTTAAGCTATGCTCGCCATGAGGGTACTACCCGACCTGCCCCCTTCTTAGATGAAGTAATATTAAGAATTAATTATAAATAAATAGTGTACTTATTAAAACTATTTAGGGTATTGTTTTATTTACCTACACTCAAAACCCCATCAGGACTTCATCATTATCAAACTGTTGCAGTCAGCTGCTGGACATAGGTATCTCCTAATGCAATCCGCTGAGTAGGTGCGATCCTCATCTCAATTTACCTACTTAAGTAAGACACTACAAAAATAGCGACGACCAATCTAGAACATATACTTTGTTACGGAAACAATGTTTATGTGCCTTTAAGTAACAATCTAAATTGGTACACTAGTACATAACCTTAAAAAATAAAACTGGTTATAACTTTTACGTCCCAAGTTCTAAAAATCCAAGAATTTAAAAAGGGCTTGTCTATGATATTAACTACCAATTAAAACAAAAAATATCCCGCAACATGAAATTTTATTAACGGTACGAAATTCCCATACATACCTGCCGTTCGCCTTTGTTTATTTAGATTTTTGGCTTTTTATGTGAAATAAAAAGCCAAAAATCTGTATATTGTTTCTATAGCTAAGGAGCTCGTTAGTCGCATCACAGCCGCACGGGCCAATCAATTACGTTAAGCTGTTCTTGCCGCAGTTGTTCCGTGGATGGGTGACCATCTTTACGTACCGAGACTCCTCCGTGCCTCGTAAAGATGCGAAAAAAAAATCTGCTGTTCCCTACACTTATATTCGCTTAACTCGTCAAAATGTAGGGAACAGCTGTTTTTTTTTTTTCGCGATTTCATGTTTTGTTCCATAGTAAAAGTTGTTTATAATGATGAGTACAATGACCCCTTAAGAGGTTGATCGTGTTTAAAATTACACCCTGTAAAAACCAACTTATTCAATGCAAACTATTAAAATAATATAATACATATGTTACAATCTTATTTTATTATCTGAATATTACCTCATTTATTAACACTACATAAAAAAAAATTGGATGATGATAAAAAATTAGCCAGGACAGTCCTCACCAACTGAAACGCATGGTTACCCTACGTTACGTGCGTATGGTTGCGGGGTCGCGGGGGGTGACGCAAGCTCCTCCCACCCGCTCAAGGTCGCTGGTATTTACCGTCCTCTTAAGTTAAAGATTAAAAATATGATAGGTATTAGCATAAGTAGGTTCAGAAAATGTAAAAAACATAAAGAAGTAAAACACAATAATAATATAGAGAAATAAGTTATAAGGTATTAGTTATGTAAGCTGTTAAAAAAACCATTATATACGGTGTTAGATAATAACAAAATTTGTTGAAATGAGGCGACACCTCCAGGAACTATCCACTTCCTATTCAGAACCGACAAATATTAAAAATAAAACCGAACTGCTACAATCAGAACATTGTAAAACAAGGTCTCTGATCATGTCAGAGGGACACTAAGCAAAGGCAGGAGTGGGTTTTAGCCGGTAAGAGTCCGGCACTGCCCAGACTGGCTCACAAGTGAGACAGTCTGGGCGTCCATGAGGATTTCCCACTCCTGCCAAAATAAAAAAAAAATAAAAAAAACCTAACCTAACCTAACCTAACCGCGTGCTGGAGTCCTGTTCGGTAGCTGTAATTTCAATTTTTTACATATTTTTCAGTCAAAAAACACGTTTTTTGACCAAAAGTCAAAATTTGTGTTCCTCATAAATTTCACTCGCTCCGTACCTCGCTGGCCCACGCTGAGATGCGTCTTTTGACACCTCGCACGTGCGCCTAGCGAATATAGGACTTCAAAAAATTGTCCCCCCACCCACCCTGACCACACTGGCCAGGTAAACATTTCACTTTTTGTAAAATAAAATAAAACAAAATTTTCTTCACTTAAACCTTTTTTGTATAGGAACATACAAATCGTGGTTCCAAGGGCTTATTATCGTCACCTTGAATTTATATCCTTGACAAATATTTATTTGACTCGACTACTTAGTCGAGTCTACTAGTTATAGGGCTTGATTTATTTTATAATATTAATTTTGTTGTTCCTTGCTGATCCCCCCTCTACAGGGACTCAGTAAAAGACGCAAGTGTCCCCCTGATATCATAATGTTTGGACATAGGACACCGGTAAATCCGTGCTTAGCCGTGGCTTCGTCGTGTCCGAACGTTCCTCTGAGATCCTCTGATCTCAGAGGAACGTTCGGACACGACGAAGCCACGGCTGACACAGGCTGGCCCATCAGTGAGGCGTAGTATTGGGGAATGGGAGGCTGATAGGCTGAAATCTGGACAATCTCTCTCTGTACAATCCCTCAAGACACCAACGCCACCAAAGAAGGCCCCGCTGTCTACTCCCCCTAAAATCAAGTCCAAAATAACGCTCGCACAGCAGAGTAAGACCGATGGACCGAAACAGCCTGAAGGGACACAAGAGAGCTCGCCGCTGGAAGCGCAATCCGTAAGGTACATAAATAGGACCACGGAGGCAAAAGCGTGCCTCTCGAAAGCTAAAATCCAACTTCTAAGTTCCCGAAACCTAAAAAAGGAAATAAAGGATGAACTTACAAAAGCGGTCGAAAGATTGTACCAGTTGGTAAAGGAGAGAGAGAGAGGAAAAGGTGCCGAGGGGGTAGTCGAACCCGAAAAGGCCCGAGAAGACCTGAGGCCGCCCACGGATGAGGCGACGGAGCTCATGAAGCAGCTCATGGCAAACCTTCAAAAGCATGGCCAGGCGTTCGAGGAATGCAAACAGCATACACGGGCCCTGTCGGAGCATTTGAAACAGGCCCCTCGCTACGTCGCAGGCCAGGGTCCGACCTTCACCGAAATGGCCGCTGGTCCAAAGCAGCGCATCCAAGAGCCTCTTCACTCGGTAGTCGTATCATCTCTCAATGATCAGGACACCACACACACCAGGAATGAAGAGGTTATTGAGAAGCTCAGGACCGCGGTCGATGCCAGGAATGAGGGCACTCGAGTGGAGCGGCTGCGAAGGGCGAGGGACCAGAAGGTGGTGGTGGGCTTCAGATCCAAGGATGAGCTTACTAGGGTAACAGAACGAATTAGGAAATCAGGCGGTCTAGTGGTGGAAGAGGTCAAGAATAAGGATCCGCTTATAATCATGAAGGATGTCCTCTCCTGCCACTCCGATGTGGAGGTTACCGAGGCCTTGCAGCGGCAAAACACCCACCTGATAGGGGACGTACCTGAGGAGGAATTAAGGCTGGGGGTGAAGTACCGTCGAAGGACGAGGAACCCCCATATGTGCCACGTCATCCTACAGGTGTCCCCTACGGTATAGCAGAGGCTGACCATGGCGGGTCGCGTGCACATCGACCTACAGCGAGTGCGAGTGCAGGATCAGTCCCCACTGGTGCAGTGCACTCGCTGTCTGCGCTTCGGCCACAGCCGGAAACTGTGCACGCAGCCCGCTGACCTCTGCATCCACTGCGGCGACCCCCATATGCGGGCCGACTGCCCGTCACGGCTGGCTGCGGAGGCACCAAAGTGCCATAATTGTCTATTGGCTAAAGTGGACAAGGCCGACCACAACGCCTTCGACAGCGAGTGCCCGATACGCGTAAAGTGGGACGCATTGGCACGGCTGTCGGTGGCGTATTGCTAAGGTGCAGCCAACCGTTTTCGGAAACAGGAACCCAGGCAGTGAGATCCGAACTCACCCTAGTGCCCGCAAAAACTACCGGGTTATCCAAGCGAATCTGCAGAGGAAGAATCTTGCGACCCAAGAGCTCATGATAGTGGCTAGTGAGCGGAAGGTCGCATTCGCACTGCTCCAGGAGCCATATGTGGGTGGGGTTAAAAGGATGCGAGACCACCGGGGAGCGAGAGTCTACCAGTGCGCTGAACAAGGAAGTGGAACTGTGAAGGCGGCAATAGTCATCTTCGACCAAGATCTTGACGTAACACAGTGTTTAAAACTCACCACCAATAACATCACGGTGGTGAGAATCCGTACTAGTGCCTGGGAAATCGCAGTAGTCTCATTCTACATACCTGGAGCAGCTTATGCAGATTCGTAAGGAAATGGGCCACACTAAAATAATCATGGGAGGCGACGCAAATGCGAAGAGCACCTGGTGGGGTAGTTTGGTTATCGATAGCAGGGGTGAGGAAATGTCGGGGACACTAGACGAAATGTGCTTGCAGGTGCTCAACGACGGAAACACGCCAACTTTTGACACCATCAGGGGTGGTAAGTCTTACACCAGCTTCATTGACATAACAGTGTGTTCAACAGAAATGCTGGACCTGGTGGAGGACTGGAGAGTTTAGGAAGGCATCACAAGCTCGGACCACAACGGTTTTGTATTCAAAATTAACATTCAAAAAGCAAAAGGGACAAACATTAACAGAACCACTAGACTTTATAACACTAGAAAAGCAAATTGGAGCCAATTTCATGAGAAATTGGCCCAATTAAAGGTAGAATCAAACTTAAATTCAATAGAAATTAGTAAAATTAATAATAAAACAGACTTAGAAAATAGAGTAAATAATTATATAGATACCATTACCAAAACGTGCGAAGAAACTTTGACAAAAATTAAAAATAATGAAATACTTACAATACCGTGGTGGTCCAACGAGCTTGCTGATATGATGAAGGAGGTTAATACCAGGAGACGCCGCATTCGATGCGCTGCACCAGTCCGGAGAGCAAAAGTCCTCGAGGGAGCAAAAGAAAACTATGAGCTCCAAGCCAAAAAGGCGCAGGTCACTAGTTGGAAAGAGTTCTGCGAAAAACAGGAAAAGGAAGGAGTATGGGAGGGCATCTACAGGATCATAGGACGGACCGCAAAAAGACAGGAGGACTTGCCGTTGGTGAAGGATGGGGTGCCACTCAATGGTAATGATTCGGCTTCATTGCTGGCGGAGACCTTCTACCCCGAAGACCTGGAAGAGGAAGATAACGACGACCACAGTCGGACGCGAGAAGCGGCCAGTCGTGTAAACGTGTGGACGCATGATGAACACCATGACCCACCGTTTACACATCAGGAGCTAAAAACCGCGGTGGAAAGTTTCAACCCTAAGAAGGCACCAGGGGTGGATGGTCTCATAGCCGACATCTTTTCCCAAGCCATATTCCGGGACCCGGGAATGTTTCTTGCGCTGGCAAACAAGTGCCTCGAACAGGGACACTTCCCCGTAGCCTGGAAGGTGGCAACAGTGGTGGTACTCCGGAAGCCGGGAAAGGATTGTTACACCACCCCAAAATCCTACAGGCCGATCGGACTCCTACCAGTCTTAGGAAAAATTAAAAAAAAAATGTTGGTAGCAAGGTTGAAGTGGTATCTGATCCCGCGGTTGAGTACTCGTCAGTTTGGCTTCATGCCCCAGAAGAGCACCGAAGACTCCCTCTACACCATGATACAACATATCAAAACAAAGCTGAACCAAAAGAAGCTGATCACTGTTGTCTCACTTGACATAGAGGGAGCCTTCGACAGCGCATGGTGGCCGGCAATCAAGACCAGACTGGCTGAAGAAAAGTGCCCGGTGAATCTCAGACGGATGTTGGACAGCTACCTGGCTGGTAGGAGTGTCCGAGTTAGGTACGCCGGAGCTGAGTGTCAGAGGAATACCAGCAAAGGGTGCGTACAGGGGTCGATTGGCGGTCCGATCCTCTGGAATCTGCTGCTGGACCCTTTGTTAAAGGGGCTGGAAGGACGGGGAGATCACTGCCAGGCCATCGCCAACGATGTGGTCATGATCTTCGACGGTGACACAGCATTGGAGGTTCAAAGACATGCCAATGCTGCCCTCGAGTATGTTCGGAAATGGGGCATCCAAAATAAGCTGAAGTTTGCACCACATAAAACCTGTGCAATGGTAGTAACCAAGAAGCTAAAGTACGATGTCACACTCCTGAGCATGGGCGGGGTTGACATTGGCATGTCTAAGGAAATTAAAATACTGGGGCTCACAGTCGACCACCAGCTCACTTTCAACACCCACGCCGCAAACGTTTGTAGAAAAGCTGCCAATATTTACAAACAGCTATCTAGAGCGGCCAATGTGAGCTGGGGTCTGCACCCGGAGGTCATACGGAGCATATACACGGTAGCGGTGGAGCCGGTGGTGATGTACGCGGCAAGTGCCTGGGCGCCGGCAACTAAGAAAATAGGAGTGCAGAAAATGCTGAACACGGTCCAACGAGGATTCGCCCAAAAGCTCTGCAAATCCTACCGCACCGTTTCGCTGAATGCGTCTCTGGTGCTGGCTGGGATACTCCCACTCGACCTCAGAATACAGGAAGCAGCCGCCCTGTATGAGGCAAAGAGAGGAGTGCCCCAGCCAGCCCTTGCGGGCAGAGAGGTGGAGCGTGTGGTGGCGTTTGCGGAGACCCCACATCCGGCGAAACATATGGCCTTGGAGTTCATGAGTCTGGAGGACCAGTCCCTTGTGCCACACCCACAACAGCCAGGCGGTCCGATTTTTCACCGACGGCAGCAAGAATCGCGGGCAAGATCGGAGCAGCACTGTCACTTTGGGACAGCAATGCCGAGATCAAGTCCGTAAAACTTAGCTTGCCGTCGTGCTGCACGGTCTACCAGGCGGAACTCCTGGCCATATGCGTAGCGACGAGGGAAATCCTCAAGCGCAAAGAGGGAACCTTCGGAATCTATAGTGACTCAAAGGCAGCACTACAAACAGTCACGAACCAAGGTTCCCTCCACGCCCTGGCGGTGGAAGCGAGAGCAAATGTGGGCGCGGCTTTATCCCAGAGCAAAGATGTTTCCTTTTTCTGGATAAAGGCCCACGCCGGGCTGGAGAGCAACGAACGCGCAGACCACCTTGCGAAAGAAGCTGCACTCAAGCTGAAAAAGAAGCCGGACTATGACCGCTGCCCGGTTTCATTCGTCAAACGACAGATCCGTATGGGGTTGCTTGACGAATGGAACCGGAGATACAAGAACGGCGAAACAGCCTCTGTCACCAAATTGTTCCTCCCGGGCGCCATAGACGCCTATAAGGTAATCACCAAGGTGAAACCACCTGGAGTGGTCACACAGATTTTGACGGGGCATGGTGGGTTCTCTGAATACCTACATCGCTTTAGGTGTAAGGAGAGCCCATCGTGCGTCTGTGAACCGGATGCGCTGGAAACGGTCACTCACATTTTGATGGAATGTCCTGTGTTCGGAGCGGAGCGAATTGATGTAGAAATGAGACTAGAGACGAAATTAACTAGGGATAATATAAGCAGTATAATTATTAACGGAAAACATCGCAAAATTTTATTGGAGTACTGTCAAGAAATAGCCAAGAAAGTAATACGAAGAAATAAGGAAACATAAAGCTATGCTTTTAATATATACACATAATATATAAAGACAAAGCATAGAATAAACAAATTGATATTTAAAAGTAAAATTAAAGATAAAATCAGGATAAAAATAATTTAAAAACTGACTCAAATTAATACAAGTAAACCCTTATTTAAAATTCAGTAAAATCAAGAAGAAATGTCATATCAAAATAAAACTTTTAAAAAGGTCCCTGACTAAGTCAGGGGGACACTTAGAAAGGCAGGAGTGGGTTTTAGCCGGTAAGAGTCCGGCACTGCCCAGACTGGCTTACAAGTGAGGCAGTCTGGGCGTCCATGAGGATTTCCCTCTCCTGCCAAAACAAAAAAAAAAAAAAAACCTAACCTAACCTAACTTTTTTTTTTTTCCCGTGGTGGAAAATCCTCATGGATGTCCTCCGCCCTGGGGTAGGCGGAGGGGTCTGTCAGACTCTTACTGACTAAAAACCACCCCGGTGTTCCAATCCCACACTTGCACCGGGGATCATGGGATCTAATACGACTTCCACGATCCCCGGCTAGTGCCGGCCCGCCTCTGCGGGCCACCTCAAGTCTGGGGGGGGGTGAGGTGTTTAAACTAACCTACCTGTAAGTCTGTATAGTGACAGCCAAAGCTCACTAAGTTTAGCTGCTAATCCGTTATTTCACAAGCGCACTAAACATATACATAGATATTCGACATCATTTTGTTCGTGAATGTGTATTTCATAATAGAGTTAAACTTGCATATGTATCTACCTCTGAAATGCCAGCTGATTTACTCATAAAAAGTCTTTGTAGCAATAAACATTATAAGTTTTTAAGTCTAATGGGTGTTGAGAAAATATAAGTATACATATAAGTTTTGTCTTAACGTAGTTTTATATTTTGTTAATGTTAATGCTTGTGTAGTTTATTTTGTTACGAGGGGATGTTAAATATGTATCAAAACAAACTACATACATACTACAAGCGCCATCTGCTATCTATCAGTGTGTAACTATGTGACGTTCTCGAACATTTTCAATAAATGTCAGTCTGTTGAAAGCCACGCTGAAGTTTTATTACCCGGGTCGACGGCGCGTTGTATTCCAAGCGTGCCTCAAAGAGATGTCGTCAGCACAAGTGTCGGGGTCCACTAGGGTCGATGCCGGCCGGGGTCGCGGGAACGTACTTAAGGGTTACCGAGGCCCCTGGCAACACAGGCAAAAGTTCGACAAAGTGGACCATAAAATCCTCTTAAAGAAGCTTGAAAGTTTCGGCATATTTGGTCAGCTACTCCTTTGGTTTAAATCATATCTCACAGAGAGGAAGCAAAGAGTGGTTGTAAAAAGGTATGAGTCACCAGTTAATTTTTCGTCATCTGGAGTCCCCCAAGGTTCACACCTAGGCCCAATTCTCTTTCTAATGTTCGTCAATGACATAGTTCGCTCAGTAAAACACAGAAATTGCTTTATTTTCGCTGATGATTTAAAAATCTATAAAGAGGTAAACTCATCCGTCGACGTCCATTTACTCCAAGCTGACCTCGACGCAGTTCACGATTGGTGCTTAAAAAACCGCATGTCTCTCAATGTGAAGAAGTGCTACCACATCACATTCACTAAAAACGGAAACCTATTCCTACGTTTTACTCATTAGATGGGGTAACAATGCAAACAGTGGACACGATTCGTGACCTGGGAGTCCACCTTGACTCTAAACTCACATTCGTCAGCCACTTTGACAATATCACCGCCAAAGCTGCAAAAATGTCTGGCTTTATAAAACGAATATGTCGGGATTTCCAGTCGATCTCTACCCTAAAGGTGCTCTTTAATACTCTGGTGAGAAGTCTACTGGATTATACATCTCCAGTTTGGAACCCCACTTACCGCGTTCACGTAAAGAGGATTGAACGTATACAAAGAAGTTTCACTAGATACCTTCGGTTTACAAGACCTAGCTGTCCACGAGAAACTTCTTACGATCAAAGGCTCAGTCATTTTAAAATGTGTTCACTTGAACACCGAAGAGAAGTGACGGACCAAATCCTCCTCTATAAAATTATAAATGGTATACTAAATGTTCCCGATCTTTTGGTGGAAGTATAGCTGTACCTTGACAGAAAGCTTTTGGATCTGATCGCGAAACGGTAACCATTGCTACAACTCCAAGTCGTACTAACCTTGGTAGCACCGCACCTATGAACCGTCTAATGGGAACCTACAATAAAATCGCTACACGAACCAATAGCATCGGCCTCAGCCACGGCGGTAAGCGCTAAGACCATCTGCGACGTATGTAATAAGTTTTTCAGTGTAATAAGTTTGAAATGTATAAAGTTTGCCTTGCCAAATGTTAGGAATCTAGGTCCCGACATCGTCTTAGATGATGAGGTGTTTGAAACTGTAGACTCGGCAGTTTTTCTTGGTATAACAGTAGATGCCAAACTTCAGTGGGGCCCACATATATCAAGCCTAGCGGGCAGCCTCAGTTCAGCAGTTTATTACAATACACTGACATTGATACAGCTCGATTAGTTAATTTTTATTAGTTTATTTTAGTTATTTTCATAGCGTTATGTCCTACGGTATTCTGCTGTGGGGCAAAGCCGCTGACATATATTATATTCGTTCTTCAAAAACGAGCTGTTCGAGCTATTTACCAGCTTGGTGGCAGAGTTTCTCTGAGAGATTTTTTTTAAATATGTTGGTATTCTCACGGTGGCATCACAATTGATCTTCGCCAACATCTTATATATTAGGCAAAATATACACTTATACACTAAAAACAGTGATATTCACAAAATTAACACCAGAAATAAGGACAAATTACGAGCTCCATTTCACCGGCTTCATAAGGTACATAACTCATTTGTTGGGCTTGGTATAACTTTTTACAACATGCTGCCCTCTTCTTTGCTAGATTTGCCTTTTAATGCGATTAAAACTAAAGTAAAACCCACCCTTTGCTCAAAGGCATACTATTGTATCAATGACTACTTAAACGATAAGAATAGTTGGTCGCTGTGATTAACTCAAGACAATGTTTATGTTCTTTCTCCAGAATTAGCTTACCTACTGACAGGTTATGTGAGTTCATATAATTGATTATTTTTTTATTTGACTGTATAAGTCAATGTAATTTAAATTTAGTTAATTTTAATTTATTAGTGACATAATCTACTCATTACTCAGTTGTATTGCAATAAGTGGTTAGCTAGCGTCCTCGACTATTGATTATACTATTCTTGCCTGAGCAACCGGCAGTAAGCTCGTCATGCTCCCTTAGATGTCACTGCCTGCGGTAGCGTCGGGGGTCGGGTTGCCTCCTTCCCTCCAATATGGCGAGGGGGGTGATGGCTGATCTTTGCGTTATGCCCGTGAATGGGTGCTGCTTGTGGTGACTGGTCGTCTTGCTGATCATGGTTTTAATTGTTATTAGTAATTATTTACTTATTTTACTTCGATGGTGCTAGTTTATCATTTCTCACTTCGAGTTACAGCTATAGCCTTATGTAAGCGGGCACGCCCTTTATTCCTGGAGGCTTTTATTAAGGTATTAAGTTCCATTTACGTTTTTTTATGTTGTAATTTTCATCTAACGTGTGCTAGCTAACATAATGGCAAGTATGTAATTTAATCTAATGTTTTGTGTTTCGTAATGTTAATTACTTTGAATACGATTTGTATAGAATCGGGTTTATATAACTAAACAGACAGATGTGCTGCTGGGGAGTTTGTTCGGCCACTTCTTCTTCCCAGCTAAAGCACTAGGAAGTGGTGAAGGGCGGACATTTTTGGGGACTGCCTTATGTAACTTTGACGTTCGAAAAGTGATATTCAGCCTAGTTTGAATAAATGACTTTTGATTTTGACGATAAGCTCGCGTTGGACCGCCGGAGTCCCGCAGTGCCGGAGCCGTGACAGAAACCATGATTGCTGATCATGTTGCATGCTCGCTTGCATGCTGCATACTTGCTTGCATGCTGCATGCTTGTTGCATGCATGGTGTATGCTTGTTTGCATGGTGCATGCTTGCTGCATGCATAGTATATGCTTGTTTCAAAGTATATCCCCTGACCGTTTAACGGACCTTTTGATTTAATGACTGTCGATATGAAATGTATACCAAAAGACGATTCTGACTGTGAACTTTCTGCGATATGATTCTACTATGGTTCTACTTTTTAATTATAATGGATATAAAATGTATGCCTAAAGATGATTCTGACTTACAAACTTATGAGTTTTGAATGTATGATAAATGAGTGTCTGCCAAACGATTTTCTGCGAAATGATGTTTGTGCGGTCCGGTTTAGCAAAATAATATTATGACAAAAAAAAATCTGCCATAAAGGGTAGACCCATCCAACGCAGGCATATAAGGATCTTCTCCTTTTATATACCAAAAAAAACACAAAAAAATATTAATACACAAATATTAATAGTATTAGTTGTCCCGTCTTAGTTATCATTATTTTGTTTTGTGCCCAACTGTTTACATATTCTGTTTCAATTTCTATCGAGGTGTATCGGTTTTTCGATAACCTCAACAGTGTTTATTTAGCTAGTTCGAGTGAAAAATGTATATAATAGTAAATGTCAGTTTGTCAGCTTGTCAAATTGACGTTGATAATATTAATTGATGTTGACGTTTCATGAATACGTTCTGAAATACTAAACATCCTATGATCTCGTCAGTGCTATTCGCTCACACAAATATTATTGCTAACGTTACGTTTCATGATGCGCTTCATCCGCTCAATCTGCAGTTGGGTGTGCCACTTTTGATTTTTTTTTTTTTTCTCTCTTATATTATTGGTAAATACGATTTTCGCTTTGTTTCCAGTAAAGTGGGCAAAAATGTTAACTCATGCTATTGTAAGTGTATGTCAGGCTATTGTATGTGTATGTAATTTTGTCCTTTTGTTAAATTGCTATTAGTGTTAGTGTTAGCTGGTGGGTGGTGCAGTGTCTCTGTGTTTATAAATAGTATAATTAATTATATATTTATTTCAATATATTAACTACGTACTTATATTTATGTCAGACAATGAATCTTATTTTTCTGCTAACGAATCTACTGCCTCTTCAAGTGATGAAAGCTTTTGTTCATTCAGCGACACCCTTGGTGACTTTTTACAACACAATTTCATGGATAAGTCTAATCGGTTGGTGAATGTGTGTCACATTAACGCTCAAAGTGTTCCAAGCCACTACAGCGAGCTGTACGACGCGTTTAATAACAGCAACGTTCACGCTATCCTGATCTCCGAAACCTGGCTCAAACCGCATCTCTTGTCCACTACTTACCCTCTTACTGGTTTCGTTCTTATACGGAATGATCGGATTGATAAAGGTTGGGGTAGTGTAGCCATATACCTTCGCAGTGACTTTTCTTATAAAATACTTGCTACTTCCTCTTCACATTATTCTGCTTCTGCCGAGTTTATTTTCCTTGAAGTGTGTGTCAAAGGAGCCAAAACCATTATTGGTGTTGTCTATTGTCCTCCTACTGTTGATTATTTCACTGAATTCGAATCAGTACTTGAATCTTTGTGTTCGGAGTATGCACATCACATTATCATGGGTGATTTCAACACAAACCTCCTTGCCCATAACTCCCCTCGATCCCGTAAGCTCGTCCATCTTATCGAATCAGCTAGTCTGCACGTCTTGCCGCTCCAGCCTACTCATCATAACACTGTCGGCGATGATACCTGGCTCGATCTGATCCTTACTTCAAATCCTTCCCTCGTTTCCAACCATGGTCAACATGACGCTCCTGGCTTTTCTCATCACGACATGATTTTCCTTTCATATATCCTGAAACCTCCCAAACCTAAACCCATGGTTCTGTACAGGCGTTGTTTTGCGCGGATGAATGTCGAGAAGCTCAAGGGGGATACATCTGTGGTCGATTGGGAGCCTATGATGGAAGCCGCATCAGTGGACGACAAAGTTGCAATCTTCAATGATATTGTAGTAAACCTTTATAACATCCATGCTCCTGTCAGAAAAGTAAAGTTGAAACGCCCACCTGCGCCATGGATGACAAGAGGGATACAGATGGCAATGCGACGTAGGGACCGCGCGTTTCGTAAATTTAAGAGGGATCGTACTGATGAGAACTGGACGTTATTCAAGGCTGCAAGAAATAGATGCAATCAGATGATACGCAATGCTAAACGCCACCATATTCTGGATACTATCACTTCTTCCTCTTCTGCTGATATTTGGAAATTTCTTGGAACTCTTGGTATCGGCAAACCGCGACACTTAGACCTTCCTAGTTCAATTGATTTAGACGATCTCAACCGTCATTTCTCCACTGTTTCTACCATAGATCGTCTAACCAAGCAACAAACTCTGTCTTTAATATCTGGTCTAACGCGTCCTCGTATTAATCCCTTCAGTTTCATTCCAGTTGAACCGGGAGAGATCAGAAAGATCATTCTCTCTATCAAATCGAAAGCGGTGGGATGTGACAATATCACCCGTGGTATGGTCGTAACTATTCTGGATCATCTCTTACCCGCGATTACCCACATTGTAAATTTTTCCCTGTACACCGGAGTATTCCCTTCCCTGTGGCGCAAAGCCTGTTCGTCCACTACCTAAAGTATCTAATCCCTCTATTCCTACCGACTTCCGTCCAATTTCTATACTTCCCTTCCTATCGAAAGTGCTCGAGGCCTGTGTCCACAAACAATTCTCCAATTTTGTTCATCGTAATTTACTAATGAGCCCATTTCAATCTGGGTTCAGGCCTGGGCATAGTACTGTTTCCGCTCTACTTAAAGTGACTGGTGATATAAGGGCAGGACTGGAGGAGGCCAAAGTTACTACTCTAGTCTTGGTCGACTTCTCGAATGCCTTTAATACCGTCAGTCACGACATCCTGTTAGCTATTCTTTCCTATATTATGGTCTCTCCAGAAGCACTGGAATGGTTCTCCTCTTACCTTCAGGAACGTCAACAGGCCGTTCATGTTGGGGATTCTTCGTCATGCTGGTGTGATTTGGAGGCTGGCGTTCCTTAAGGCGGTATTCTTTCTCCTCTTCTATTTTCTATTTTTATTAATCTTATAACTTCTGAGCTCCAGTGTGCGTATCATCTGTATGCAGATGACTTGCAGTTGTACTGTCAAGGGAGGGTTGACGAAATACCTGACGCCACCGACAAGTTAAATAGGGACTTGACAGCCATTAAAACCTGGTCTGATAAATTTGGTGTTGCAGTAAACCCTAACAAGTGTCAGGCGATCATCATTGGGAGTCATCGTAGTATTAGTAGGGTGGATGGTTCAACCTTGCCACCAGTTCTCTTCAATGGTATGATCGTTCCATTTAGCACTGAGGTCAAAGACCTAGGCTTGCACGTCGATTGTACCCTGAACTGGCGTACGCAAGTCACTAGGGTGAGCCAGAGGGTTACTGGAACGCTGCGGGCTCTATACCGACTAAAACATTTATTACCATCAAATACCAAGACAATGCTTGTGCAGTCCTTAATTTTCCCTATTATCGATTATGGTGATGTGTGCTACTACGACCTGAATGCGGATCTCCTCGGCAAACATGACCGTCTTCTCAATAACTGCATTCGATTCATTTTCAATCTGCGTAAATATCGACCGTAGCAATTAACATAGTCATATGTGAGAAATCGCTACTTTAGGGTACGGCCGTTCAAAGTTTCAAATATGTATAAAGTGAAAAATATTCAATGCACCTTAACCAAATTTGGTATGACTTAAAAACATTAATTACCTTAAATAGTAGTATATGCAAGTTTATAAAAACTGTATTGGAAATATGAGAAACTGCACATGCAACATTATTAACCGCAAAATCATGCAACTATTTTGTCGGAAATGGCAGATCCGACATTATTAACCGAACAATTATCATTAACAATTTCTGAATTTGGTCGGATGTGGCACAACCCGCAGTATTCCCTGGACTTTTAAATGTCCTAAAAGTTGGATGTACCACTTAATACGTTATTGCTCGATGTATAAATATTTCATTATGTAGATACAACTTACACTATCGGAGACTTGGGTAATACAATGTTGAGTTACTACATACAACATTGAAATACTTAGTACTGAGTTAATTAAATGAATAAATAGCAAAATATTAATTTTCTTATCATAAGTAAAACCCACTTTTTTTTTTTTTCTAACAAAACAGTTCTCCTACATTAATGGACAAGGAACTCGTCCTTTAAGTAACCTATGTACCTACATACTTCTACGCAAGTTATACCTACGACATTCCCTCATAAGATAAGGACAACCGTGCCTTTAATTACCTGGCCCGGAAGGCTTTGTAAGGTACAGACGCCTATCAACCGACTACAATCTGTCAAATTTCTTTAAAGATTTTCAAATTTATCTTTATAGCGTTAAAGTTCAAGGTTGATTGGGAAAATTAGACAGATTGGAGTAGGTTGATGTGCGTGTGGATATTTTACACGTTCCTAGAAAATAAGAAGTCACTGTGTTAAGTAATCAAATTAAAATCCTTTATTGGAAAACTAAATCACAATCCAGCTTTTTATAATGTAAACACTATCTAACTTCGCATACGAATCAACAAAACACGAATTAAATTTCCTGTAACTAAACAACAAACCAAATGACAGTCTTATTAAGTTACATTTGAGATCAACCTTATTTCACATTAAACTTATTTTTAATGTAATCTATTTGCTATATAACCACAAACAATTTAGGTCCAGGACAACATTCATAGATTAGGCTACAGTAGATAGATTACAAAAAGACGTACACATGGCTACACATCAAGCTATACTTTTCCAGTTTAAGCTGATCTCGCATTGTACGGAAATCCTATACAATATGAGATCAGCTTATACTGCAAATGTATAGCTTGATGTGTAGCCGTATGTACCTGCGACAATACTTTTAGTAGAAACCATAAAAATATAATAGATAGTCAAGACAATAGGGAACAAAATAATCACTAATTTATAAAAATAAGTAGGCTAGCTTAATTTAAATTCACAACCTTTTATGGCACAATCATGGTAAGTTTTACCTTAATATACGTACTACCGTTAATAAAACACTGTTCTAGAATTAGATTGAACCTAATTGGTTTTAACCTAATCGTCTTCTGATTCACTTTCTTCAAGAGTAAGATTAGAAGTGTTTGTGTGAGGTAGGTTTAAATAAAAGTCATGGTAGCGCTCAGGAATGATTCTCCCTCTGCAGAGATCTGTAAGATCCTTGTATTTTTCTTTACTGATGGACAAAGGCCCTTGATACGCTTGATTCAGTTCCAGATAATTTTCCAACCTTTTCTTGTTTCGGGTGCCAGATCGCAAAACAACGATTGTCTTTGGTTCTTCATCAAAATCGTACTTATAATCTATTCTGTCGTTTTGTTCTGCACTTACTTTCACCTCTCTTATGGAATTCCACGACACCTTCTCGTTTTTGGTATTCTTTGTCCAATTCTTATTTACTAGCAAGGCTTTGAAATCGAAAATGTCTTCTTGTCTTATTTCTTTCACGACGTAAGGTTCACCTTCAGATTTAGCCCAACGGACTAGGCAATACCATTCTTCTGGCACCCAAATCGTTTTGTGTTTGCTATACCATTCTACTGTCGCGTGCACACTATCACCCTCATTTTGTGTATGACCTTTTTCTAGAAAACGATGGGTCACAGTTACTCCGAGCTTTTTTGCTACGAACATGTAGAGCGAAAACACGAATTGGTTCCTATTTTGGCCTGCGCAGTTATCAGACCAAAAACGAAAATCCTTGACGCCTCGTTCAGCATGGAATTTGATGAAGTTGAGTAGACAACTAGATACTTCGATAGAGCCACGCCGAGCGATCGCTTCATGCCACATGTAACAGGTGCCTATCTTGGATACTAAATCATAGACCGTGAAATTTAGTGTAGAGAATCGCCTCTTGTAGTAAAGTACGCTGATTTCTCCGTAAGGGGTCACTAAAACTTTTTGAAAATCAAAAGTAGCAGTGACCACATCTTTGTTGACTTGAGCTTCTTGCTTGTCGGATTTCTTTAAATGTCGTGCCCTATTTTTTCGATGTTGGTGTAAATCAAACGCAGCTTTCTCTTCGTCTGTTCTAGTTGATTTATTCTCAAACACGTGGCAGACATCACATTTATCTTTTTTAGGTCTATGCAGTGCCAGGTTGAAGTTGGCATTAACTACTTCTCTATACTGTCTTTTCGTAGTTGCTTTTGAAGAATATTTGGTAGCATCGAACCATTCGCAGTACAGTTTATACATCCGAGATATACTCTCAACGCCTTCTAGGTAGAGCTTGTTTGAATTCTTACGAACGTAATGAGCCTCAACTACTGGAAAACATCTTACGTGATCGCAAATACTTTTGACCATGTCATCATTATAAACGCGTCTTTCATGTTCATAACGACCCCTTTTGTCATCTTCTATCAACGTGTTCCCATCAAACTTCTTCCAGGCCGTGCTCACCACCCGTTCACTTAGCGCTATAGTGTTGAGAAACATTGTCTTCCATACCTTCACTGGTTTCTTATCTGCATCCGGCAAAAAGTACTGATAAGTGTTCTGTCTGTCGTGCTTCGTAACTTCTGTTGTTTGGCGTCGTTTGAGACTCTTCTTTGTGTTTTTGATAACAAATTCCCTGTGCTTTTTCTTCTCACCTAAAAGCCAAAAATATTTAAAGACTCGCTTCCGATCTTTATGAGAAATTTTTTTGTTACACTTCAATCGGCACTTATCGGTACAAGGATCTTTTAATTCTTTACTTTCGACCACCTTCCCCTTTTTATTCACAAATTCTTCACCGCTGTTTTTCTTCAGTTTTCTTTGGACCACAAGCCACCTTTCTTTGTGGGCAAGGCGCTTCTTCCCCTTATCAGTCTTAAAAGTTTTTTTTCTGGAACTAATTGTAGAAGATGGTGTATGAACATGACTTACAGAAGAGATCTCGGATGGTGTTTCCATGTTTTCATAAACCTCGTGGGTGAGAAGCGCGTGGTTCATAGAAGTGATCTGGGGCGGTGTTCCTATATTTACACTCTCACCATCGTTAGGGAGCCAAGACATGGGACTCGGGGACGGTATCGGTGTTATTTCTGTGTAATCTAATAGTGTGAAAACTTCATCTTCATTGTTCTCCAGAACTTGAGGCGAGTTGCGAGTTGTTCCTAAGCTCTCAGGAGCACGAGCGCTTGGAGTTGGTGTCTTTGGTTGAGTAACTGAATTCACGTGGCTCTGAAAAGCATAATACAACTATTGTATTACGTTAAATGAGAAAGTTTGACAAGACGTAGGTTATACGTGAAACTACAGAAGTTGGAAATCCGGAAAAGACTTTACCGGATTCACTATATCAGGAATGTCTCCCACGAGGCTCTTTGCACTGTCATCAAAGATGTCTCCAATCAGATCTTCCAGTTGCACAAGCTCCTCTTCAAAGCCAACAGGAAGCAGTGACGGTTCTCCTAAAATAAATGTTACTATGTTAGCAAAAAAACCAAGGAAGCCAAACCAATTAAGTACAGTTAGAAAGATGACTTAGAGCTTATTTAAAAAAAAAATCTACGTAACTGATTCCTCTTCTATAAGTGTTATCACATAAACAAAAAAAAAAATGCGAACAAACAACAATGTCAGTAGTACCATATTCAAAAGTAGCTTGTTATCATTTAGGTGGAAGCTCCAGGGTAGCCCGCGAAATACAAATTTTCTTACGTTTCTTGCAACTTGCAAGTCAGTATTTACATCCGACACCAAAAAATTATAAATAATCAGTTAAAAAGTCAGTATTGCCTTATCCGACAAAATACAATCAAGCACACAGCAGTCTAATAATGTAGAAAGTGGTACATCCTACAATACTATTTATCAAATGAACATGCAACATGGTCTGTAGTACCATATCCGACAAAATAAAACTATCTCCGATCAAGCAATAATGTAGTATGTGACACATCCGACACAGTAAACGAAATAGAAAACCATAAACATTGATGTATCTGGCATATACGACATTATTATCCGTTCAGAGTAGTTTCAACATTTCTTAAAAAAATATGAATTTAATAAGTCGCTAATAATAAACAATTATTAACATTATGTTTAGGCTAGGCATAATGAAATGCTAAAATAAATGTTTTTACTTACTTTTTCTCTTTCTTCTTAGATGAGTTTCCACATAAGTGTCGGTAAATTCAAAATTTGAATCGTTTTGTTGCGGAACTGATGCATTTTTTTTTTTTTTTTTTTTTTTTAAAAAACGTTGCCCCACACTAGGAATTTCTTCCTGTATTGTGGGTGCGTTTACAAACATAGAAACTCACAAACACAAACACCCAGACCCAGAACAATTACTTGCAGATCATACAAATACTTGTTCCGTGCGGGGATCGAACCCGCGACACGCTGCGTAGCAGTCGATCGCTCAGCCATTACGCCAACCGTGTCGTCATTCAATAAGTCTAATATCCTTCTTGACCTCGACATAATGGGAACATTGAATTTCTAATAAAATTGGCGAATTGTATACTGGTTGAAAAATAAAAACCGACGAGTGCGCTCCTCCCGCTAACATTGGCCGAAGTGGCAGATCCGCGCCGTGCGCTCGCGTCTGTTCCCCTCCCGCGCCCCGCAACTAACGTCTCAACGTATTATGTGACAATATTAATCGTGCGCATTAAACACATACGAATTTTTCCACTTGGAAAAACAAAGATGCTTGATTTTAGGAATTTAATAATTTGTAGGGACATTTATAAACTTATTCTAAGACCTTTAATGCAATAAAATAAAAATCGCAAAAATGTAGATCCGACAATGTTAATTGCTACGGTCGATATGATCATGTCTCTGCGCATCAGTTGCTTCTAAAGTGGTTGCCCATACGTCAGCGCAGAGAGCAAAGGGCGCTGACCACGTTGTTTTCATTTCTTGACTCGCCCTCTTCCCCTAGTTATCTGGCCCCCCACTTTCAGTACATTTGCGCGAACCACAGTAGAAACCTACGTTCATCACACAATCGTCTTCTTCAATGTCCCACTCACCGCACTGACTTCATTCACTCTTCCTTCTTCGTTCAGTCTATCTCTCTGTGGAATGCGCTCCCCCAGGAAATCAGGATGGCAACCAACCGATTATCCTTTAAAGTCAAAGTTCGCGAGCATATTCGTAAGAAGCTGGCAGTATCATCACAATGGTAATGTTTTCACATTGTTTGTCTCATCTGTTTTAGTATATTCGTGTATTTATGTGTATTTATTAGGTCCTATATTTATGTATAATTAGGTATATATTTAAAGTTTTTAATAGGTATATGTACTCGTATGTATATCCTTATATTTAAATAAATATTTATTCCATAGTTTTCGCTATTGCACCTAACACTGTTCGTCTCTGCATCACCCAAAGGTTGACTGGTAGAAAATGCCTACGGCATTAAGTCCGCCTCTGTATATTTGTGTGCTTAAAGTATTAAATAAATAAATAAATAAATAATTAATAACAAAGTAGACGTTTTTAAATTACAGTAAACGTTACTTATAGATTTTGATTTTATATGCGTAACTGAATATTATACTAATTAAATCGGAATCAGAATCCTAATTTAAGCAGTTTATTCAAAGTATTGAAAATTGGAATGTCGTTTTGTGGACCGAGGACCCATCGAGCATTTGATTCGTCGAACGTATGAAAATAGGAAAACAAACAAATCGCATTTACGACTTTCAGTAAAATAAATTTCGGGATTTTCAATATTAGACATTATAATTCTTAGGTATTATGAAATTCGCACTTTTAAAAATCGGAATATCGAAATTAGGAATAAAATATTTCGGAGTATTTGGGTGTGCCCCTTTAATAGGTGTCTTATTTTTATTTGCCAAATATGCTGTTATTAAATGTGATTAATTTAAAAGTAGCTATGAGTATTAAATGAAACACATTTTAAATATAACTAGAAACTATTTTAGTTTTATTGAAGAAAAGTAATGTTTCCTTAAGAAACGTAATTACTGTAACGTAATCTTTTCAATCTAAAAATCAACTATAATATAAAACCAGACAGGTGCTTTACTTTGTGTAAATTATTTCATCATCACTGCTCTCAAAACCATGAAGGAAAACATCGTGAGGAAAGCGGCATGTCCTAGAACGAAAAATTCGAAGACATGTGACATCTATCAAGCCGCACTGGGCCTGCGTGGTGGATTACGGCTCACTCCCTCTTACAGAGAGGAGGCCTAAGTCCCAGCAGTGGGTACATTATAGGCTGATTATGCTAATATGCTAGAATAGAAAAAATATTAACTCGAATAGTATTACAGTATTTAACGATATTATTACCGCAGCTCACAAACATATCCCAAAACGGTATGTTTTGAAGCACTTCATGTATTAACTCAAATCGGTTATACACTCGTAGTCACTCACTAAGTATCTATTATTTTCGCCCACTCAGTATTTTTTTCGCCCAATTTTGTATTTAATTCAGACACTTGGAATTTTAGTCACTAGCTTAGTTTAACTGTTTCCTACTGCTCATTTTATGAATTTTAATCATTCATAATCATCGCCAGTTAAATTATTTTTTCGCAAACATAATTCGATGCTGCTCGGTTTAGTGTTAAGTAACAGTCATCCACATATTATTTATTCGCCTGGTTAATAATTCCCAATTTAAAATATTCTATGCTGAAGCCGTCATGACCGGGCGATTTTCCACGTTGCATATGGTTTATTATGTTTCTGATACCCTTAGCTGAAAAAAATCGTCTTACGCTGATACATGACGGCACTTGCGTCGTTTGACCACTTTGTCGTTTCGTGATTAACATGTATACCCACGCCAAATTATAGCTTTCTAGTACTAAGAGGCTCTGAGCTAAGCCGGAGACAGACACATAGACAGACAGATAGACGGACATGGCGAAATTATAAGGCTTCCTTGTTGACTAGATTAGACATTAGTGGAAGATATTATTAGTAAATTTAATAGGAAAAAGAGGGTAGCTGGCATTTTCCTTGATTTAAGCTCTGCCTTTGATACATTTGACCACAAATTACTCATTGCGAAATTAGAGCATTATGGTGTGAGAGGCAAAACCTTACAACTTTTCTCTCCATATTTAAGAATCAGAAAAATGTATGTGGATATTGGTAATATGCAAGCTAATGGTAATAGCAACTGTAGTAAATCCTCTATGCAGGATATAGTAGCGGGCGTACCTCAAGGATCGATTTTGGAGCCTATTTTGTTCATATTATTTACAAATGATTTAATTAATTACATTAATACATTATTTCCCGACACACAGTTGTCAGTTTTTGTAGATGACACCAACGCTATAGTTGAGGCTAACGACATACAGGAGTTTTCCTCAATGTTTAATACTGTGTTAAAAGTTTTTGATTCATGGTTGGAAAGTAACAAGCTCATAATTAATACTGAAAAAACTAAAATAATATTATTTAATACAACAGCTCGTAATTAAGACAGCATGACGATTGCACTTAATGATATTTAAATTGACACAGTTAACTAGGTAAAGCTTCTAGGGTATACATTGACAAATATTTAAACTGGAAAAGGGAATTGCAAGCCATTGATTCGTACATTTCCTCAGCGTGTTATGCCTTACGCAGTCTTAGGGATGAAATAGACATAAAACACCTCAAAATGGTGTGCTATGCTCTGATAGAATCAAGATTGAGATAACGTGTTCAGTTTTGGAGGAATAGTTTTAAATATAACTGCCAGGGAGCCTTTGTACTTCAAAAGAGAGCAATTTGAACCATGGTCCGGAAATCACAAATAGAGAGCTGTCGGCCACACTTCATAAATTTAAAAATTCTTACTGTGCCCAGCCTTTGTTTTAGTATTGTTGGTGAATTAAAAAAAAATACCTGCTTACCTATGAAACAGATGAGGAGAGACAGTTGAGGAAAAGTACACGCAGGAAAGATTTTAAAAGCAAAATAATACCCTGAATTAATATTGTTCAACATATTACAGTAGTACAGTAGTAGTACAGTCCTCAATATCAAGCAGTGCGGATTTTTAAGAGGTTGTTTAAGTCAAGACTTAGAATTCCTATTGCAGAAATGTCTGTATTCGATAGACGATGACATTTCCACATTTTAAAAATTCCATACTTTAGTCAATGAGAGACTGGGTAATATTAGTATGTAGTAGCTTGTAACGTTATTGTTTTTTGTATTAGTTGTATAATGTTAATGATTTCAAACACTAATAAATTTGAAATTTGAACCATAGGGTTGATTGTTGAACAGTTAGCCGCACACAGCTGGTATTCGGTCATCGCACGACGATATTGTGGGAGCGCAGATCAAGGGAGAACGCATAATTCGCTTCCAGTATCCACTAAAAATTGGACTTTCGACCTGCGATGTATCACGAACAGGCGACCAGTTGTGGAAAGGAAATCTTCATCCGCCATTATTGACGGCCTGTTTAGTTTCCCGACTTGTAATCACACGGGTGGACACATTTATTCGCGTGGCTACCGAATTTGTAGTGGTACCAACTCTTCGGAAACTTCTTGTAATTGAACTGCGACCTTTGTGATGAGCTGCGACTTCTATGGCGGAAAGGTTGGGCCAGGTGCGTGGGCGAGAGTGTTTATACCTTTCAGTGGTCAGCGCATCGACCTTCTCCGTCAGCTCCATGCTTCATCATGTCCGTCTATGGTTCAGCTCGTGATGTGGATGCTGCAGCGACTAGCGGAGTAGGAGGCGCCATGTCGTGAACTCTATCAGCGAAGTCCACGAGCTCGGTGAGGGACAAGGTCATCTGTGATGTCTTGATCGTCTACAGGTTACTTGGCAAGCAACTCGTCCATATGGTGCGGAGGAAATTCTCTGGGATCTTTGGTCGTGCTTGGTGTTGCAGGTGCCGCAAGAACGGTTTGTAGTCACCTAGTTCCTCTGACTGGAGAAGCTGTTTCACCTTCTTTTCTTTTGAGATGAACAAGCAGAAGGCGCAGTTATGATACGCAGCTAGGCCGTTTTGTATGGTGTCAGCTGAAAAACGTTAGTGACTATTGAATAGATTACGTTAAGTTTCTTACCTATCGAAATCTATAGTGCTCATGGTACGAATTTTAATTCTTTCTGTGACCGCTAGGGGCGCTGCACAATATTTCATACATATAATTTACGGAGACGCTAGCGAGTTTTGACTGTGTAAACCAGGGATGTTACGAATGTTTGCGTTGGAATTCGCATATGCGAATGATTCGCATCATTTCAAACACTCGCATCAACACTCGCATTCGCATCAAACAATGCGAATCTTTAGCGAATGCGAGTGTATGTAGGTCGATACAAGTAGGAATGGGTGGAGCTAAGCGGGTCATCATCGCGTGTTTGTTACTTTGTTTCTAGTTGTCACTTGTCGATCAATCAATAAGGCAGGTATTGTGATTAAATGAATTAACACAGTTTCGAGTTGTGGGTTATTTAAAGCTAGGATAAGTTATTATAAATAGTTATTTAGAACTTTATTTTTGTATTATGGCACCGGGGAAGAAAAGTGAAATATGGCGATATTTCACATCTATTGATCGAGATCATGCGAAGTGTAATATTTGTGAAAAGTATATTAACGCGTTAGGCGTACTACTTCGTGGCTGCGAACTCATTTGAAAGCCGTTCGTGCCGAGGAGTTCGAATTTCAAACTCAAACTCAAACTCAAAGCATTTATTTCAATTAAACCATTTACAGGCACTTTTGAATTGTCAAGGAGTCGGTCAGTTAGAAATATGAAGCTAGTTGCCCATTCCAAAGCGTAGTAGGTACCTATGGAGAAGAACGGGCAAGAAACTCTATGGACACTCTTTTAAATTAAATTGATACATAAAGATTAGTACAAAAATAATGTTGAAATTATAACTAAATGTGAGGACGATGTAAAATAAAAAAACGCGCCCATAGTAAAAAGAGAAACAAAAACAATTTCTAAATAAAATAATTACAAATAAGCCGAGGACGCTAAGAGGTGACCAGTCCCAACTAACGGCGCCCGTTCACGAGCATGACGCATGGATTAGCACTATTCAGCTCAACCATTTTGAAGGGAGCTAAATGATCCAACACACGCGCCACCATCAGCGAGACATCTGAGTGAGCATGACATACTCTCAGCCGCCAGGACCCATTCAAGTCAATTACATAACCGGCAAATGGTAGCTCTATTATACATAGTACTCACACCTGTGCAATGCAATTATACAATACAACGTAGGTTGAATTTATACAATGCAAAGATAGTCTTACAATGTTCAGCTGCTCCAACATTATTTTCAAATGTTAATTATTCAATTGGTTGTGGTTGTGGAGCGGGACCAGCATTGAGCCAAGCATTTTTATCAGCGATGTAATCACCCAACTTATAATATGCCTGCCTGCATAGTGTGCGTTTGATACAAGATTTGAATTTCATTTCATTCAGTTGAAGTATGTGGGGTGGAATTTTATTGTAACATTTTAAACAGTACCCCATGAAAGATGAGTCTACTTTAGCCAGTCTGAAACCTGGCTGAGATAATAGGTCCCTATTTCTAGTACTATAATTATGTCTTTCACCTCTTTTACTAAAATGATGTACATTTTTTCTTACGTACATGATGTTTTCGTAGATATATTGACAAGGTACCGTGATGATGTTAATGTCCTTAAACCGGTCCCTTAGAGAATCGCGCCTGCGGAGATTATAAATGGCTCTGATAGCTCTTTTCTGCAGAATAAAAATTGACTCGATGTCTGCAGCCCGTCCCCAAAGTAAAATACCGTAAGACATGATACTATGAAAGTAACTAAAATAGACTAGCCTCGCGGTATCTACATCAGTAAATTGACGGATTTTTCTGACAGCATATGCCGCTGAACTTAGCCGTCCTGCAAGAGATGTTAAATGAGGACCCCACTGTAGCCTTGAGTCGAGCGTGATCCCCAGGAAAACAGTTTTATCGACGAATTCTAGTTTCTCTTGATTCAATACTATCTCATAATCACCACTTTTGACATTTGGTAAAGAAAATCGAATGCACTTAGTTTTTTTCCCATTTAATACTAAATTATTGGCAGTGAACCAGTTCTGTACCTGCAATAGGGCGTTATTTACGTCGTCAACATTCGTGGCACGTCTATCTACCTTAAAAATTAAAGAAGTATCATCAGCAAATAACACCATTTGTGGTTGATTATTTAATAAATGGAGTAGATCGTTAATATACACTAAAAAGAGGAAAGGTCCCAATATCGAGCCTTGTGGAACACCCATTTTTACTTTTAAACCGAGTGAATTGATACCATTAATTTGTACTTGCTGTTGTCTATCATTTAAATAAGATTTTACTAAGCTGAGCGCATGTTTTCCAAGTCCGTAATGCTCAAGTTTCAAGAGTAAGGTTTCGTGGTCGACGCAATCAAATGCCTTGGAGAGGTCACAAAAGATTCCTATGGCGTCTTGCGCTTCTTCCCACGCGTTAAAAATGTGTCTTAGCAAGGTTACACCGGCGTCGGTCGTACACCGTCCTTTAGTGAAACCATACTGTTGATCGTGAAGGATTTTATTCGAGTTAAAATGATTGAGCATTTGATTAAGCATTACCTTTTCAAACACCTTGCTGAAAACCGGCAACACGGATACGGGTCTATAATTATTGGTGTCTTTACTGTCCCCGGAATTGAAAATTTACCTTACTGTATTTCATTAAATCCAGGAAGACTCCTTGATCCACACACAAATTAAATATTAAGGCTAAGTAGGGCGCTATAGTCTCAATTATAGAGGTACAGACTTTAATGGACATTCCCCAAAGATCTTCAGACAATTTGATCTTTTGATGAATTGTTAATACGTGCTGAAACAGAGGTCCAGGCTTCAAAAATTATCATACTTCCGGAAACGCCACTGAAAGAGGTAAAAATGCAATTACCTATTGAAGAATCTATAACGAAAAAGAACTCAACATTCGCACTCGCATTCGCATTCGCACATTCGCCTTTCAAACACTCGCATTCGTATTTGCATTCGCGAATGTCTAAAATATGACATTCGTAACATTCCTGGTGTAAACTCGTACCATGGTAGAGCTAACGAATGCGCGGCGAAAGAATGCGTGCGCGCGTACGTCACACAAAGTATAACTTCACGCGTCTTAGTCCAAGGGACTCAGCAGGCGACGCGCGTGTCCAGTGTAATATAGTAGACGGTGGCACCCCCGTTGTGAGTTTCGTTAACATAAAGAGTGTTCAGCCAGAAATTCATCACTTGGGTCTGTCTGATCACGAAACAGCACAAACAGTTACTGTAAAACAAATATAAACAAAAGAATAACTTGTTGGTCAGAATTGAAACGTGACTACTGTGTAGAAAACCTCGATAAATTTCGCGAGTGTATGTCTGCTCTTTCGTTTTCGGAAACACTTAACTTAGACACTCTAACTGAAGCCTTTAATATATTTTATGAAACTTTTACATTATATTACAATCTGTGTTTTCCGGTGATTAAGGTTAAGGCTAATAATAAACCAGTTATACAAAACTGGATAACAAAAGGCATTAAAAAATCTAGCGAAACAAAACGTCAGCTCTATCTAAAATTTAAAACAAGTAAAATGAATAAAAAACATAATGAGAAATCCTACAAACTTTATAATCATATGTTTAGGCAATGTGCACAGCGAGCGCAAAAACTTATGAATACAAGACGTACGAGTATACAAAGGCATAAAAATAAATGTAAAGCTACATGGAATGCAATCTCATCAACAATAACTGGTAATAATTTGTACAAAATTGACATTGACGAAATAAATTTTAATAATGTGACATATAATAATCCATCAGACATTTGCAATATATTTAATAACTACTTTTTTAATTTGACATCTATTCTTCCTTCAAATTATAATAATTCGCGTAATTCTAATAATTCCAATAATTCGTATAATTCTGACTCTAATAAAAAAACAAAACTCTGAATACTATATTCTTGAATCCTGTAGATGCAATGGAAGTGTACACAATAATTATGTCCCTGAACAATAGCAAAACTAGTGGATATGACGGCATCGCCACAAAGGTCTTAAAAGCTTGTGCTAGTTGGATATGTCATCCACTAGCATATGTTATAAACTTATCTTTTTTGGAAGGTGTATTTCCTGACCAGCTTAAAATGTCGGTTGTGAAACCATTATTTAAAAATGTAAATAAGTCAGACCCTAATAATTATCGGCCTATCACGATAGTACCCATTATATCAAAGATTATTGAAAGAGCAATGCTTAATAGGTTAAATAATTTTCTCTGTACACATGACATACTATGCAGAGAGCAGTTTGGTTTCCGTAAAGGTAGTTCAACTGCTCTTGCAATCTTTAACATTATTAAACTTGTAACAGAAAGTATTAACAATGGCAATCCTGCGGTGTCCCTGTTTTTAGACATGAGTAAGGCCTTTGATTTTGTTAACCATTATAAGCTAATAAATAAATTAGACTTTTACGGTATTAGAGGAAAAGCATATGCATGGATATCTAGTTATCTAGGAAACAGGCAACAGTGTACCGAAATATCCATAGTTGTAAAGAAAAGTGACAGAGAATATTCCAAAGAAAAATTCAAATCCATTGCGGTGATAAAAAAGTGTGGCGTGCCTCAGGGTAGCATTCTCGGTCCTTTACTTTCTTACTTTATATAAACGATCTTCCAGAGGCCACTTTGCAGAAATGTATACTTTTTGTAGGAATCCCTACACAGATGATACTACAGTTGTCATAAAATGTCAAGATAAAAGCGACTACCAATCAGCTACGGAAAACACCCTAAAAGATGTAATAAGTTGGATGCAAAATAATAACTTAAATATAAATGTTAGCAAGACAAAATTAATTGAATTTAACTCCTATAATAGCAAACCATTAGCTTTGGATATTCTGTATAATGGTGATACAGCAAGTGGATCAATTAAAATTCTTAGGAATTCAGGTAGACAAAAACCTGAATTGGAAAAGCCATGTGGAGCATATAGGTCAGAAACTTGATAGGTTTGTGTTTGCTTTAAAAAAGCTGAGACAAAATGTGTCTGTAGAAGCTGCTCTTGCAGCTTACCATGGTTACGTTTCATTTGTTCTAAGCTATGGACTAATCATGTGGGGTAACTCGACCGATACCGACACAGTTTCCAAGCTCCAAAAACGCTGCATCTGGGTAATAAACAGGGTATGGTTCTTAGATAGTTATAAGCCACTCTTTCAAAAGATGAAGATTCTTCCACTGCCCTGTATGTATATTAGAGATATCTGCACTTTTACAAAGACTCACATGCATTATTTTAAGCAATATACCGAGGTTATACCACGACAGAAAAGGGCTATGTTTCGCAACCTCTTATATCATCCAGTTGGACATAAAGATATATATAAGAAAAATGTGTTTAATATGTGTATATTAGTTTATAATACCATACCAAACAAATTTAAATTGTTGCAGGGTAATCTTTTTAAAACACAATTATCAGAGTGGTTACAAAAAAAGTGTTTCTACAGTATTAAGGAATTTTTAGAACATAAAAATATTTGTTCAGAGTATTAATTAATGAATCTATTATAAAATAATTAATGACATTTGTGTGTAATAATAATGTAATGATAATGTAATAATAATGTACTAATAATAATATAATCTGCATAATAATTATGAATTTATGACATTTAAACATAAATAATTTGCACGCTTGCTTGCAGGCTGAATACAATTACTTTAAGGCTGTAAGTTCTTCTCTTGTAAACTATGTTTTCTTTGCAAATAAATATTTTGAATTTGAATTTTGAATAACTATAGACTAATACGTGGTGTGCATGGTTTATTTAAATTGTAAGTTTTTAAGTTGCCCGCAATAGATTTTATTTGTAAGAATTTGTATTAGTAGCTAAGCTTTTCTAGAATAAATTCAGTACCGTTTAGTGTCTTGAACTGGTCGTTTCTCTTCATCGCCTCAGCTCCTCCTCAAAATGATTCCCATTATATTTAGGAACTATAATAGCATGGCGATATAAATAAATAAAAGCTCATGACGGTTTGGCGATTTCAAGTTCCAGGTTTCGTCACGAAGTTTTTCCTTCACCGATGTCAGTATGGCGAAACTGGCTTTAATGTTTTACATTCGTAAGGGCTTCCGTTAAGGATATTTTTTATTTATTTAATTAAACTGCATAATTTACAAACAATCGTTTTATTTCGTCTCTATCAAAAGAAATTCGACTTATTTTCGATCGAGTCGTTTCGTCGTATAAACTATAATATGTATGTATATTATTTACAACGTCGTAAAATTACGTTTTGCGGAGACCCAAGATACCGGGAAAATACAAACGGACATTTATGGTGTCTCTGGGTCACCGTAACATATAAATTATAAAAAAAAACGTGCGCATAACGCGGCAGCGCCTGGCGCAGTGGCGTGTAGCACGTCGGCATGACCACGTCAGCGCGAGCATGTCGGCGTGAGCAAGTCGGCGTGAGCACGTCGGCATGTGGCACTTCGGCGTCGCGTGTAGCGCGCCAGTGTCTAGCGCGGCGGCGGTGGACGCGGCTTGGCTGTCGCATACGCAATTTCCGAAAGGCGTACGTCAATGGGAGCGCGCTCGTCGTACAGCGTCGGCGCCTGGAGGATGATGCCGGCTGAGCCCACTATCACGGCCAGCGTGAAAATCCACAGGAACAATCGGTCCAGCACCATCGCGACATACTTCCAGTCCTCTTTCACCTATGGAAAACAAACCCGGTAAGATTGACGCCAGTGTAATGTGAAGGACTCGAACGTAGGTGCACCGGAAGTGGTGAACTCACCCTAGTAGACTCCTCTTCTTTGCGCGTTTGTTCTGCAATATAGTTGATGCCATCGATGGCCTTATTCAACTCTGGGCAGCGATGCCAGCGGCGCAGAGCGTCGCACAGCGCGGGCGCGTCATGCATGCGACAAGTGCGGCAGGCGCTGCAAGCAGGCCCGCCCGGCGCGCCCGGCCCCACGCCTAGCGGCGATCCCTCGTCCCACGGCGTGCTCTCGCTCACCGCCGTCACCAGCCCTGCACTGCAAGCCGCACACATGATTCGCGCGCGCACTCGGCGAGGGCGCGGCGTGGGCGACGCACGGTATACTCACAAGCGGCTCCGGTGCGGGTCCACCCGGTGGTGCGGGCGCCGCATGACCAGCAGGCGCGGCAGCACGTGGATGAACACGCGCCGCACCCACGGCGCCATCGTGTGCGTCTGCGGCGACCGGAAGTGCACGTTCAACACCACCACCGTCACGCATATGCTGCACCACATTACAAATATTAAATCACCGACTTTTGTACCGTCTGGATAAAGTAGGTTATGAACGGAGTAGAAGGCTTTCGCACAAAAAATCATTTTTTTTTATAAGTATCAAATCTATAAAGTAATTATGTTTTGTATATGGACCTACCAATAAAACTCCGGAATTTAAAACGATAAAAATAGTCATTAATGTCATTATGCAATAATCGTCTATTTGTTTAGAAAGTAGACACAGTCGCCAGCACATCAAGTTACCACAGTCTGTCTTTTCTCATTCGATTTTGAACTTATCAACATTTTAAGGTTTAAAATCATTTGGACAAACTTGACAGTTTGTGGTAACTTGATATGCTGGCGACTGTATACAAAATAAAGGTGTGTACAAAATTTTGTGATCCCTCTACAATCTACCTTACGTTACGCATGCAAACATTGAAAAAATTTTATATTATACAGGGTGGAATTTTGTAATGCCACCTGGAGGGAAAGTACTCTTAATACTGCAGATAGAAAATTTTACTCAAAGGAAACATTCCTTTATTTTTGAATAGAAAGCAAACTGCATTCAAAGATTTTCGAAAATTCTCTTCTCCCACACCCGGGAATCGAACCGGCTAAAATCTGAAAAAATTATACCCTGTACTTTTATTGCATCGATCGTTAGGGTCAATTATAAGGATGAAATCTCTCTAACAAACATGATAAATTAAATGAAAGGAAAACCAGGAAATCTGACATCAATAACATCCATCTTTTGTAATGCAGACTCCTTTGCGACATACTCGTAGCTGCGTGTATGAGGTAATTTAAATATGGAATGTTAGATTAAAATTTGAAAATTAGATTGTCATAGTTGTTATTCACATTTGATTGTTTTTACAACTCATTTCACATTTTGTCTCACGGTGAAAATGGCTTATCAAGAACAGTTTGATTTAATGGAAGCTTATTTTTTAAATAAATAAAAACGTGAATCTTGCTCTGCGGTGGTATGGAGAGAGATATCAAGACCGACAGGCACCAACTCGGTTCGTATTGAAAAGAATGGTAGAAAATTTAAAGAATACGGGTGGTTTCAAGAAGAGACGGCAAACTATTCAGCAAAACTATTTCGATTGTGAACTAGATGTTTTAACATACTTTGAATCATTTCCAAAGGCTTCAAGTAGAGATGCTGCCGATGAATTAGGAACAACCCACACTCGCGTACTTAAAGTGCTGAAAAAGTATAAGTATAAATGCTATCGTGAAGGTCGGTTGGTGCAAAAATTGCATATTGGGGATCGTGACAGACGATTACAATTTTGTGAAAACATGCTTGGAGAAATTGACCGAAACCCTAATTTTTTGAGTAACATTGTATGGTCTGACGAAACCAACTTCAGCAATAATGGCATATACAATCGCCGCAATAACCATTATTGGTCTCGAGTGAATCCTGTTCGTGTTCATGAAACTAACAATCAAGTAAGATTTTCTTTCAACGTTTGTTGCGGAATTATGAGAAATAATGTAGTGTTAGTCCACGTGTACGAAGGTCATTTAAACACTGTCAAGTATATTGAAATACTGGATCTCTTAAGAAACGAGTTAAATGGTTTCCCCGAGGAAGAGCGAAACCAAATAATTCTACAGCAAGATGGTGCTCCAGCACATAACAGCAGAATCACTACTGCCTACATTAATAACCATTTTAATACCTGGATTGGTACAAACGGCACAATAAGATGGCCTGCGAGATCGCCAGATCTCACCCCATTAGATTTTTTTTTTGTGGGGATATGTAAAAAATCAAATTTACATGAAATCTTATGCGAATGACAACGAGGTGAGAGTTGAAGTTCAGAATACGATTTATAATATTCACCACAACACTTTATTAAAGGTTACTAGAAATTAATTCGTTAAAAGAATAAATTTGTGTATCCAAGAGAATGGAGCCCATTTCGAGCAACTAATTAGTTAGTTTACCATTTTTTGTAAATAATTAAATTAATTTAAGATTTCCTGGTTTTCCTTTCATCTAATTTATGTTTGTTAGAGAGATTTCATCCTTATAATTGACCCTAACTATCGATGCAATAAAAGTACAGGGTATATTTTTTTCAGATTTTAGCCGGTTCGATTCCCGGGTGTGGGAGAAGAGAATTTTCGAAAATCTTTGAGTGCAGTTTGCTTTCTATTCAAAAATAAAGGAATGTTTCCTTTGAGTAAAACTTTCTATCTGCAGTATTAAGAGTACTTTCCCTCCAGGTGGCATTACAAAATTCCACCCTGTATACAACAAAAATAATATAGAATTTAAAGCGAGCATAATTAATAATAATAACAAAATGTATACACAATGGTGCCGATTCCCTTGTTCACAAACTAAACTAAATTTAAGTTCAGTGCATCTTTTTCTTTCTATTTCATTAAGAAAAAGACATAAGATAAATTATAGTTTAGTCCTGTCAAATTAATCAGCGCTTGACGTAAATTGACGTAATTTTAGTAGACAAGATTTTAGTCACGTCTAAACTTGTATGGAGTAATGACAGGCGCTGATTAATTTGACAGGACTAAACTAAAATTTATCTTCTGTCCTTTTCTTAATGAAATAGAAAGAAAAAGATGCACTGAACTTAAATTTAATTTAGTTTGTGAACAAGGGAATCGGCGCCAATGTCAAACATTCAGTCTAAAGTTAAGTATCATTTAAAAGAATGAAGTGAGTCGGGATGAATTTATGCCAAGAACAAACTTAACATTGTAGTGGAAAAACATGTTCCCCTTTTTATTCCAACTGCAAATGTAATTAGTGTTTGTACGCACAATATTGAGTGATTTACCATGTTAGTTTAAGACCATAGAAATGACAATCATCAATAGACTTACTGTTTTACTGCAATCGATAGGTATACAACTACTCTCTGTATTTTTTTAATTTTTTTTTGCTCAGCAGTTTTGGGGATAAGCGGGAATGGCCAGTTTTCATCAATTTTCTTTAATAACTTTAAAACGAATTATTTTAAAGTTATAAAAAAATATGTATATTTAAAATCCTCATAGTAAGTCCTTTCATTTGATATGTAACACGGTACAGTTTGCAAAACTTTATCATTATACTAGATGCACCCCGCGGTTTCGCCCGCATAAGTTTTTACCCCGTGGGTATATCGGGATAAAAAGTATCCACAGCACACAGATAGTGTATAAACAGGAATAACACATATGTTATTCCTGGTTATAAACTATCTGTGTGCCAAATTTCAACCAAATCCCTTTTAGAACTTTTTGCGTGAAAGGGTTCCGTTTTTCCTTTTGAGGTACAGAACCTTGAATAATAGAACTTATGAAGTAATAGGGCAAAAAAGAGTTAAAAAAAATTGGATTTGATTATTTTTTTCAATAATATCTGGTATTTTATTTATTATACAGGATGTCCGGTATACAATGGAAAACCTTGAAACAGCATATAATAGACCTTATGGTCGTTCTAAAAAGAATAAAAAAATATCCTAAGTAGTAGACCCTAAGATTTTTTTGGAAAAATACTAACTTTTTTACCTTATTACCCGACTGCCTCAGGAGGGTAATGTTTTTTAAAGTATGTATGTATGTATGTATGTATGTATGTACGTATGTATGTCTATTTCTTTGGCACGCTCTGTAGCCTAAACGGCTTGATGGATTTTAACGTATAAGGTGTTCTTAGATTTGTCTTAATTGTGGGAGTGACATAGGCTATATAGTATTTATAAATAGTATCTGCAAATACAAAAAAAGGAGGGGAAGGGGTTTTTTTTTAATTATTTGCAACAATATTGGTATCAAATAAAAGCTAGTAATGAGTAATTTTCAAATATATACGAGTATGTTAATAAAACTAAAAAGCCTGAAATAAAATAAATTATTTAAAAAACAAAAAACCCGACTGCAAAAACACATAACTGAAAAGGGAAAAGCAAGCATTATAATCTATATAATTTTGGTCTTGCAGGCGGGGACAGTCGAATAACCTGAAATATGGTGTAACTTTTGATTGTACCCGCCTGCGATACCAAAATTATATAGATTATAATGCTTGTTTTTCCCTTTTCAGTTATGTGTTTTTGCAGCCGGGTTTTTTGTTATTTAAATATTTTTTTTTTTTTACATTCTTCTTCAAACAAATGACTGAAAGAATTCATTCATTTGTTTTAAATGAATGAATTCTTTCAGTCATTTGTTTTTATAATATTTTACCTTGACTAACGCACCCGTTGACAGAGAGGCAGTAAATAATGTGACAAAAACAGCCACAGTATTTTAAAAAAAATGGTGTCGTGGGTACTACTTCGTATATATTTATTTTAGAACGGCTATAAAGTCATTTATTTCATTTATTCATTTATTTGCGTTCCACAAGGTAAAACAAAATTTTAACAAAAGGCTTGGAGCTAAGAGCCGTTGTAGACCCTGTCAGGACACAGCGAAAATAATTTTTAGATACATTGCTATTAAGTACTTAAAGTTATACATGAAAATTGTATTATTACATTCGCATAAAAAGTCAATACCAATAAATAATTATATTATTGGTAGGCAAGTAGCTATTTTATTAAAATACTATTATTACGTTTAGATAAAGTTATATTTACTTAGGTAATATTATTACAAACACGTATTTAAGTCTATAGAATGCTTTTTCAAGGTTATTCATTCTTTACCGGATACCCTGTACCCTTGTAGATAAATTGTCAAAGAAGCTTAGCTCTGCAGCATACGCCGTTAGAAAAAATCGTGATTTAACGGATTTAGACACAGCCCGTTTTGTATACTTTAGCTATTTTCATAGCGTAATTTCGTACGGTATTCTGTTATGGGGAAATGCCGCCGATATTCAGACATTTTTTGTTTTACAAAACAGGGCAATCCGTTCAATTTATAAATTAAGTCCCAGATACTTCCTCAGTACGGTTGTCGCAACCCAGTGCTGGGCACGCCATGATTGCAGCGATAAGTTCCCTCTTTGAGGAGTGGCTAGAGAGGCGCCACGGCGTCCTCACCTTCCGCTTGACGCAGGTCATCACCGGACACGGCAGCTTCGGGAGGTTCATGTGTCGGATAAGGCGGGAGGAAACGCCCGGGTGTCACCACTGTGTGGATCGCCCGGAGGACACGTTGGAGTATACGGTGGACGTATGCCCGGCTTGAGCAGAGCACCGCCGTGTCCTCGTGGAGGCGATCGGCGGCAGAGATCTCTCGCGTCCGGCCCTGGTTCAAGCCATGGTACGGAGCGAGAGGGCATGGGCAGCCGTCACCTCCTTCTGCGAAGCAGTAATGCTCGCGAAGGAGGAGGCGGGATGGTTGAGGGAGAGGCAAATTTCGCGCTTTCTCGCCCCTAGCCGCCGCAGGAGACGCCCTAGCCATCGGGAATCCCGGGCGGAATTCCGGCCACCGTATTCGCGGGCTTGCGTACGGTGAGCAATGGGTAGCTCACCGTCCGGTAAGGACTAGGCCCGGGTCGACGGCGCGTTGTATTCCACGCGCGCCTCAAAGAGATGTCGTCAGCACAAATGTAGGGGTCCACTAGGGCCGATGTCTGCCGAGGTCGCGGGAAGGTACTAATTGGTCAACGAGGCTCCCGCAACACAGGCAACGGAAGGAATACGGGTGGGTTTTAATCAGTAAGAGTCTGACACACCCTCCCGCTCCGTCCAGAGCGGGAGAAGTTATTTGATGATTTCCCATCCAAAAAAAAAAAAAGTGACTCCCTCAGAGACTAAAGAGATTAATATAATGACTAGCTTCGTAGAATATTTGTAGAATATTTACTTTGTAAAGTAATACTCGTATATTATTTTAAGTATTAGGAATGTGAGGACTATGTGGGTCATTGATTGTTTTTTTTTTGTCTCTCAGTTAGTTTTAATGATGGTCTGGCAGTTTGAGTACTTTATGCGGCCTACCCAAATGTCTTTTCTGTGGTATTGTTCGTCAAATTATTGAGCTCCTTAAGTTTTGAGTTGAGCTGCATGATAACTGACAAATGCGTGCACTGACTGAACAGGTCCACAAGGTTGTCTGTGTGGTTCATTCCTCAAAAGCGCATCAAGCGTCGTCTGTGGACACTCAGTCGTACGGTACACACCGGCCAATTAAATAGATCGTCAACCTTTTTCAAATTTCTCTTAATTATTTATCATTATTCACATTCAGTGATTTAACAATGAAAACGTGCGGATTATGTAACGTGCAGTTCAACGATGGCGTTCAGTGTGGGAGCTGCAAGAAGTGTTTAGATGTGCAAAAATATCTGAAGCTGGATGGAGAAAGCTGGGTGCTACAAGAATGGCACAGTGGAAGTGCTCAGCTTATAGAATCTCATCTCCAGTTGTACCCACTTCTGATCAAGCGTCCCTTGAAACGATCCTGAGTGAAATTCGGGACATGAAGCGTCAGTTGTTTAATTTACCGACACTAAGTGATTATATTAAGTCGATTAAGGATGAGCTGTCTGAGCTAAAGTTGACATGTCAAGGTACCAGTGGCAAACTCGATGAATTTGATGCGAGGATTGCGGAAGTAGAAACTAAAGTATTTCAACTTGATAAGATGCAGTCGACCATAAATGACTTGCAGACAGATTTATCAAAGGTGAAGTTTGAACTCTCATCGAATGATCAGCGGTCTCGATTAAATAATGTGGAGATCAAGGGAGTTCCTACAAGAAAGGACGAGAATTTATTCACCATTATTGAAGCCATTGGTCGTAAAGTAAATTATAGTTGCCCCAAAACACTGATGAACTACGTTTCGAGGGTGCCTATTTTCAACTCCTACGATAAACTTATTATAGTGAGTTTCATGAACAGGTACGTCAAAGATTTTATAGCGGCAGTGCGAGCAGAAAAGAATTTATCTACCTCTGATATCGGGTTCCAAGGCACTTCCCAGCGTGTGTTTGTGAATGACCACCTTAGTGTAGAATATAAGAAGCTGCTAAGTAAAGTTAAAACCATCGCCAAGGATAAGAACTTCGAGTTTGTTTGGGTGAAACACGGAAAAATTCACGTACTCAAAAACACTAACTCCAAAGTTCTCATAGTGAGAAAGGAATCGGATTTAAACAAAATCGCCTAATATGCCACATACTCGTATACCGTATACTGTCTTATTTGCTTTATTGTTTTATTATATTTCATGTTGTTTTACTAAGATGTTACAAATTGTTTAGCACCTCTGCCGCACGAAAAAGCCCTTCCCCTTTCTATTGTTCGGTTCAAAAAATCCTTTGTGGTTCTTATCGCGCTGTTAATTTTAAAGTGTTAGTGCAAAATAATATGCCTGGCTCGCTCGTGCTTGAACGTATTACACATTACTGCTTGCCTGCTCACACAGTTGTTAACCGCTCAATGTCGAATAATTCTTGCACACCAGTAATAATAGTCGCCGTTAACTTACTTCAATTGTATTTATTTTCCAACCACCCTGATTTATTTAATATTTTTATGATAAGTGTTATTGTGGTCTATTTTACTGATTCATATTCTGTTGTTGATGTTTTGTGTGATGAAGTTAATATTAATCTCGGGTAGATTAATATTAACTTTAGTAGCCATCACAAGTTCAAGTTTAAACATATTTTATCAGAACGTTCGTGGTCTACGAACCAAAACCGATACTTTCTATCGTCAAATGGTAGCCAGCTCATTTGATGTTATTGTTCTCACTGAGACTTGGTTGTTTGATGGTATTTTGAACTCGGAATTTTTTGATGAAAATATATTGTATGGCGTCGGGATCGGGATTACGCTCTGACTGGACAATCACGTGGTGGGGGAGTTCTAATAGCCGCTCGTCGAGAATTATCAGTAACATGTCAACAAAATTTTCATTCTACAGCTGAAGATCTCTGGATAAGCATACACTTGAAAAATTCGAATACGCGTAACTATTTTAACTTACATCTCTGTGGGATTTATTTATGAAAACAAAATTTGGGTCTTTCCTTTTCTTCACAGTTGACGAACTTTCTTTCGACATTAAATCAGTCTGTAATTGGTGATGTTTCTGATAGATTTCTTATTATAGGTGATTTCAATATGAGCGAAATAAGTTGGGTCCCATTTGATAATCTATCGTTCGTCCCATCGAATCTTAAGAGTACTGACGAAGTGCTACTTGGGGATGAGTTATGTACTCTTGGCTTTGGTCAATATAATGGCGTGACTAACAGATACGGTAAAATACTTGACTTAGTCCTCTCGAACCAGGCAGTCAACGTGACTGAAAGTTTAAACGCACTAGTACCAATCGATTATTGATAATAATCGATTGGTACTAGCATTGTTAATTACAATGGATCTTGTTGAAACACCTCCCCTTGAGTGTGCGTCACGTATACAATTTTTATATGATAAGGGTGATTACGAATCCATTAACTGTCAAACTCAACTCAAACTCAAAGCATTTATTTCAAATAAACCAATTACAGGCACTTTTGAATTGTCAAGAGTTCGGTCAGTCAGTCAGAAAGATGAAGCTAGTTGCCCATTCCAAAGCGTAGTAGGTACCTATGGAGAAGAACGGGCAAGAAACTCCAAGGACACTCTTTTAAATCAACGTATTATGGTTACAAAATATTGTTTACATCATTCATTTTGAAATTATACGTGTGAGAATGATGCAAAACGTAAAAGCGTCCGTAATAAAAAGATTACAACAAAAACAAAAGCAATTCAAAAATTAAAGTTAAAATAAGCCGTGGCAGCTAAGAGATGACCAGTCTCTACTGACGGCACCCGTTCACGAACATGACGCGTGTATCAGCACCATTCAGCTCAACCATTTTGAAGGGAGCTAAATGATCCAACACACGCGCCACCATCAGCGAGACATTAGAGTGAGCACGACATACTCCCAGCCACCAGGGCACATTCAAGTCAATGAAAGACGTATCCAGTAAATGGCAGCTTTATAGTACATAGTACTCACATAACAAAGTGCTGTGCAGCTATACAATACTAAGAGATTGAATTTATACAATGCAAAGAGAGTTTTTAAAATCTTCAGCAGCTCCAACGCTATTTTCAATACCTGATCAATTAGTTTTTGCGCCCTTTTGGAGCAGGACCAGCGTTGAGCCAAGCATTTTTATCAGCAATGTAATCCCCCAATTTATAATATGCTTGGCTACATAGTGTGCGTTTTATACTAGATTTAAATTTTGTTTCATTCAGTTGAAGTATGTGGGGAGGTATTTTATTGTAACATTTTAAACAGTACCCCATGAAAGATGAGTCTACTTTAGCCAGTCTGAAACCTGGTTGAACTAATTGGTCCCTATTTCTAGTGATATAATTGTGTCTTTCACCTATTTTACTAAAAAGATGTAGATTTTTCCTTACTTACATGATGTTTTCATAGATATATTGACAAGGTACCGTCATGATGTTAATTTCTTTAAACAGTTCCCTTAGAGAGTCGCACCTGCGGAGGCCATATATGGCTCTGATGGCTCTTTTCTGCAGAATTAAAATAGACTCGATGTCTGCAGCCCGTCCCCATAGTAAAATACTGTACGACATAATACTATAAAAGTAACTAAAATATACTAGCCGTGCGGTATCTACATCAGTAAATTGACGGATTTTTCTCACAGCATATGCTGCTGAACTTAGCCGTCCTGCAAGGGAAGTTAAATGAGGCCCCCATTGAAGCCTTGAGTCGAGCGTAATCCCCAGGAAAACAGTTTTATCGACAAATTCTAATTTCTCTTGATTCAATACTATCTCACACTCTACTATGTGACATTTGTAAGACGGACTGGGAAAGTGAGTTCTCAGTAAGTTCAGCTGACGATTCCGTAAGTTTTTTCAATAACGTTATCTATAATCTTCAATCGAAATATATTCCTCAGAAACATTGGCGTAATAAATCATATCCGACCTGGTACAGTTCTTCATTGATAAAAGCAATAAAAGAGAAATATAAATACTTAAAAAAAAACATAAAACCTACGGCAATAAAGCTGACGAACTAACATTTAAACTTCTTCGTGATAGGGTAAAAATATTAGAAAGTCAGTGTTACGCAAATTATTTGAAACTTACCGAAGCGTCTATTAAAATTAACCCGAAACAATTTAGGACCTATGTTAAAAAACGTCATAATAAAAATGAAATTCCAAGCTCGTTCAATTTTAACAACGAAACACTGCGTACCGGAGAGTCAATATGTGAGGCGTTTTCTACTTATTTTCACTCCACATTTTTAGATCCCAACCTTTTTCATGGAGATAGATCAAATTCCTCTTCTTTTGCTGAATCCTCAAACCTGTCGTCCGATATCAGTCGTATCACGGTGAACATCGAAGACATAGCTAACTTGCTTCGTTAATTAGATACATCGAAAGCGCCAGGCTCGGATAATATCTCATCCAAGCTTCTCGTACGTTGCGCTGCTTCTATTGCAATTCCTATTTCAATTCTATTTATAAAATCTTTAGATGCTTGTGTTGCCCCTAAACTTTGGAAATCGGCATTCATAACGCCTGTACATAAGAAAGGAGTCAAAACAGACATTGCTAATTATAGACCGATATCCAAATTGTGCATCATTGCCAAGGTTTTCGAAAGGATAATTTATAACCAGGTCTATTCTGCTCTGGAACAATCGTTTAGTCCCTTCCAATACGGCTTTCTTAAAGGCAGATCCACTGTCACCAATCTTATTTTGCATAATAACTACATCACCGACGCAATGGACCATGGTAAACAGGTCGACGTTGTCTACACAGACATGGTAAATGTTTCGACTGAATCGACCACGTCATCCTATTACGGAAGTTAGAGGGCATCGGTATACGCGGGGACTTACTCAGATGGTTTTCCTCTTACATAGAAAACAGGTCGCAAGCTGTGGTGTACTTAATAATTATATATCTAGCTGGGTTTTTGTCCCCAGCGGAGTCCCCCAAGGTTCGTTGCTCGGTCCGTTATTATTTATCATCTATGTAAACGACATCGACTCTTGTTTGAGCTCTTCCAAATTATTGTGCTTCGCTGACGATATGAAAATTTATGCTACCATATCATCAACTGCGGACATGACAGCATTTCAAACTGACTTACAGTGTCTTGAAGTATACTGCCAAAAAAGTAAGCTCGACCTCAATCCCAAAAAATGCTCAGTTGTAACGTATTCCCGTGGACGGTCAGTCCTAGCCACAACATATACTCTTGGTGGCCAAATATTACCTAGATGTAGTACTACGATCCCCCAGACTAGATGAACCCCCAGATCGCGAAGATCTGGGGGTTCATCACGATTCCAAACTTATTTTTGATAAGCAGGTCGATGCCATCGTCGCTAAGGCCTCAAAATCCCTTGGATTCATAATGCGATTATCCAGGTGCTTCACGCAAGCAAAAACGTAAAAAAATTCTATACTGCACTTTTTTTAGAAGCCACTTAAATAAATAAATAAAAGACCATTTCGGACACCAACCTACATGGTCCTCAAATGATTTGACCAAGATTATGTCCGGATATATCTACACATTGACATTGATGAATTTTATTTATGCAATGGCATGAATATTTACTCTGTGTAGTATTATATTATTTTAATTATTGTAAATGTGAAGACTATGTGTGTCATTGTTTAATTTTGTTTTATTCTCAGTTAGTTTTTAACATGGTCTGGCAGTTTAAGTATTTTTGCGGCCTAGCCAAATGTCCTTTCTTTCGAATCGTTGAGCTCCTTTAGTTCTGAGTTGAGCTGCACTACTGACAAATGCGTGCACTGACTGGACAGGTCCACTCAATCTGTGTGGTTCTTTCATCAAAAGACCATTTCAGCCACTGATCGACATGGTCTTCACATGATCTGACCAAGATTATGTCTGGACTTTAAAAGAGACTGTGACCTCTGAGTGAAACGCCGACCTAGTTTTAAAAATATGTTTGACGTGTAAAAGTGTTTGTAAAAACCTACTTACAGAAATAAAATCATTTAAGTATCATTTATCATGCCGAAAACAACCTGTATTGTAACTACCATTTAGGGTCCTTGATGTTGGTTTGTAACAGGCCCTTTTCTAGTTTCTGACTCTGTTAGAAAGTAATACAACTTGTATTTTACTTTTTAACCGACTTCATAAAAAAGGAGGAGGTTTTCAATTCAGTAGTGTGATTTTTAAATGTTTTTTACCTCAGAACTCCGTCGTTTATAAACAGATTTGAAAAATATTTTTATTTGAAAGGATTTATACTTCCAGATTGGCCGCATTTTTATCAAAATCCAGTTCCAATGATGGGATCCATGAGGAATTGAGGGATCCTCAAAGCACAAAGTAAACATGTCATTGCGTTTGCGCTTTGCTGTGGGTCCCCCATAGCATAGCATCATGCTGAGTGGAAGCCTACTTGTCACAGTCACGGCGTGCAGTTGCCGACTATATGTATATGTTCTGTGTCTCTCTGTGTAAATCTGTTTTGTTTTATTATTTACAAGAATTACCCACAGCTTTCATGTGCACGTGTTTCTGTGACAAATAAATCTATTTTTCTTTCTTTCTTTCTTTTCATTGTGTTTAGAATAATTATTAAATGTCAAAGTGTATATAAAAAAAAGTTACAGTATGCAAAAATTGGAGCAGCTCAATCCCAAGCCATTCTGTCCTCAATATAATCTTTAACGGTATAAAAGGCTTTCTGGCACAACTTACTTTTAATAAATGATTTTAATTTATTAAGGCTTAGATCATGTGGCGTGGCTTGGAAGTTTATTATAAAAACAAGGAACACAAGTAAACAAGGAACCCTTATAGTTTCGCCAAGTCCGTCTGCTGCCTGTCTGTCTGCCCCCGGCTTAGCTCAGAGACTCTTACTACTAGAAAGTTGTAATTTGGCATGAGTATACATATTATTCACGCCAACAAACTGGTAAAACAAAATCTTGAAAAAAAATAAAATTCTAGGGTAAAATATTGTACCTCCCTTGGACGTAAAGTGGGGGTGATATTTTTTTTATCGTCTACCCCATAATGTGGGGTATCGTTGGATAGGCCATTTAAAAATGTTATAGGTTTTTGAAAACCATTTGTCGATTTAGGGATCCATTTGCGTGATATTAAGCTTAAAGTACAATTTTTTGTTAAAGTCAAGTGTTTCTCTGGCAACTAAACGGTTGTTTTTGGATAGTTGAATAAATTCATGGCGGTAGCACTGGTAACGAAATTAAAAGGAAAACTATTACAGCTAAGTAGGATTTACAAGATACCGACTAATAGGCAAACAACTTTCATTTGCAGTTGGAGAATTGACCGTGACATATATATATCGATGTATGGGAGAATATGTTTTTCAACTACACTGTTAAGTTTGTTTTTGGGATAAATTCATCCAAACTACGGAACCCTTCATTACGCGTAGTCCAACACGCATTTAGCCGGTTTATTAAAATTCTTTCACTTGATAGAGGAAGCTTTCGCGGTGGTCCCATATACATTTTATTAACTTTCCTTGGGTAGTTTTTGAGTTAGCTTCAATAATACATATTTCATCCACTCGGTGTATGTTGATGAAGGTATTATAAAACTTCCTGTCACTGTTGTTTACTCAAATATTGGTATGTGAATTGGTGTGGGGTAAGTACCACAAATAAAAAGTGAAAAATAGAAAACCTTTTTCGACCATAGAATAGAACCATAGAATTTCGAACCCTTAAACCAAAATAAAAAAATTGTGATAGATTTTTTCTCCTTAATACTTATTACCAATTAATATCAATACTTAAATATAATAATTACGTGGATTTTGTCTACGGTTCGTATTTTCTCTTACTGAATTTCAAATATTAAAAATTTTGTATATTATTTGTTCTTCTGATTTTTGTATTCTCGTTGTAGGAACCTCATTTTCCAGATCCGTCGAGCATTAACTCTATAAATAAAAGTAATCCCACGACGAACTGGTATGTAATACCCTCATCTTTTTCATTCTATTAAAAAATTTGGCTAGTAAGTTGACATAAATAAAGATTAAGATTATGGATAAGTTCCATTAATCTTTATTTATGTAAGTGCGTTATCCTACTTAGCCAGCACTTTTTGGCTTCAATACCCCGGTTGAGCGGGTTAGCGACCATCATGATTGAGACGTAGCGGTCTATGCCATGACCTGAAAGTAAATAAAATATACTAGCCGTGCGGTATCAACATCAGTAAATTGACGGATTTTTCTCACAGCATATGCTGCTGAACTTAGCCGTCCTGCAAGGGAAGTTAAATGAGGCCCCCATTGAAGCCTTGAGGCGAGCGTAATTCCCAGGAAAACAGTTTTATCGACGAATTCTAATTTCTCTTGATTCAATAATTTCTTGAGGGTGTGTCAGACTCTTACTGACTAAAACCCCGGGTGGGTTTTAGTCAGTAAGACGACATCTCTTTGAGGCGCGCGTGGAATACAACGCGCCCTGGTCCTTACCGGGCGGTGAGCTACCCATTGCTCACCGTCCGCAAGCCCCCGCCTACGGTGGCCGGAAACCCGCCCGAGATTCCCGACGCCCAGGGCCTCTCCTGTGGCGGCTAGGGGCGAGAGGACGCGAAATTTGCCTTTCTTTCAACCATCCCGCCTCCTTTTTTGCGAGCATTACTGCTTTGCAGAAGGAGGTGACGGCTGCCCATGCCCTCTCGCTCCGTACCATGACCTGAACCAGGGCCGGACGCGAGAGATCTCTGCCGCCGATCGCCTCCACGAGGATACGGCGGTGCTCTGCCCATGCCGGACAGACCTCCACCGTATGCTCCACCGTGTCCTCCGGGCGATCCACACAGTGGTGATACCCGGGCGTTTCCTCCCGTTGATTCAATACTATCTCACAAATACTACTTTTGACATTTGGTAAAGAAAATCTAATTAACTTAGTTTTTTTCCCATTTAATACTGAATTATTAGCAGTGAACCAATTTTTGACCTGCAATAGAGCGTTATTTACGTCGTCAAAATTTTATCCACGTCTATTAATTTGAAAAATAGAGGATGTATCGACAGCAAATAACACGATTTGTGGTTGGGTTTTTAATAGGGTAGATCATTAATATATACTAAAAAGAGAAAAGGACCCAATATCGATCCTCGTGGTACACCCATTTCTACTTTTAAGCCGAGTGAATTGACACCATTTATTTAAACTTGCTGCCGTCTATCATTTAAATAAGATTTAACTAAACTGAGCGCAAGTTTTCCAAGTCCGTAATGCTTAAGTTTCAAGAGTAATGTTTCGTGGTCGACGCAATCAAATGCCTTTTTTTTTTTTTTTAGGGTGGGAAATCATCAAATAACTTCTCCCGCTCTGGGCGGAGCGGGAGGGTGTGTCAGACTCTTACTGACTAAAACCCACCCGTATTCCTTCTTGTTGCCTGTGTTGCGGGGGCCTCGGTGACCCATAAGTACCTTCCCGCGACCCCGGCAGGCATCGGCCCTAGTGGACCCCTACTATGTGCTGACGACATCTCTTTGAGGCGCGCGTGGAATACAACGCGCCGTCAACCCGGGCCTGGTCCTTACCGGACGGTGAGCTACCCATTGCTCACCGTCCGCAAGCCCGCGCCTACGGTGGCCGGAAATCCGCCCGGGATTCCCGACGCCCTGGGCGTCTCCTGCGGCGGAATCAAATGCCTTGAAGAGGTCACAAAATATTCCTATTGCATCTTGGGCCTCTTCCCACGCCGTAAATATGTGTTTTAATAAGGTGGTCTTGATTTGTTTGAAAGCTTTTATTACTTTTATGGGGTTTATATGCTTGAATTTAAATTTAATCGGGCAGGATGAAACGTTTGCTCTTAATAAATCAATAGAATGTGAGGGCGAGGAATTTAGGGTTTCAGTAGTTTTAATTGGGACTGGTAAAAAATTCACAAAATCTTGTGCAACTTCTTTGTTTGAGCTTAAGAGACCACGCGAAATTTCTAGAGTGAAATCATTATTATGTCTTTTACACCGAGAACTTTTCGGCAGAAACGCAATCTTGCATTATAATCTCTTGGTTGAAGAGTCTGCACGCGCGTAACGTTGTATTAGAATGGTCATTCGTTTTACCATGACCCATTTTAAGGTTATCCATTAATTACCCGACACCCTGTTTATAGATGAATTGAGAATCTCCTCCTTTTTTTGAAGTCGGTTTAAATCATATTATAAAGCCAGAGTGCATCTCATGACAATTACAATAAGCCCAACCACGGCTAGTGTACGCACTGGGACTTATATCTTAGTACGGCCGTTATTCCAAATGTGTACAGTGTAACTGTGTTTGAGACAATTGAGCTTGGCACCTAATAGTTACCTAAGACCCTACTGTCTGTAAACCTAGCCCTACAGTAATGACCTAGCACCCTAGTTATTTTACCGCACTAACCTACCATACAAACCATACCAAACGTAAGTTACGTTGGTTTTACGTGCGGGAAGTCTGTTACAAGGAGACGTACGGTAACAGACGGAGTTTGGGTAGGAATAGGAGTTTGTGTACGTCGTGCAATATACACAGGAAATAGATTTCTCATTGGCGATCTAACAGACTCATAGGAACGATAGTAGCTAAAGGTGTCCTGGCCACAGTGAGAGGAGTTCTAAGAGATGAATCACACTGGACTCCAGCTTGATGACTATTTATTACAATAATTATAACCTAATACAATATAAAAATCTTGTGGTAAATACACATTGATACCTATTTACATGTGTGTTGTGTGTGTATCGAGCCGATGAAGTGAAGTTCTCAGTAGGTTAGCGCTGACGGTGCACTGGTGTTGGCGGCGCGAAGAACCAATGTATGTCGCTCTTAACGCTGACGTTGTGGTGCTTGTTCTTGGTTGAACAGTTAGGATACATTGTTTTATTACGGTGTCCAGGTGCCTACCTTCCGGCTTCATCATCAGATCAGTTTGATGGCACCATTTTAATCAGAACCATTTATTTAAGTTTGCTTTGGCATAGTCGCTTAACTACCTATATTAATCGAGATATCTTATCGCCACCCGTGAAAAACTTATCATTGAAGAGGTGGCCATCTGTGGTCTTCTTTATCAGTTCCACTTTACCAGACGATACTTTCTGAATGTAAATGATTACTTTTTGATCAAAATACAAAAATCGCTATATGTATGCTTATAATATTTTATTTGAGTGTATTTTTTGGAAGTCGGTTGTTTTTTTGTCAAAAAGTTTTTTGAATCTGTGTTGGAGTTTTTACAAGAAAAACGTTGGTTCTGTATTTTCGATTATTTGGCACCGACTTCCGAAATTAAGGTTATTTGTCGCTTTTTAGTGTATTTTTTGGAAGTCGGTTGTTTTTTTGTAAAAATGTTTTTATTTTTCACTTTTTTGTTGTAGTACCTACCCCACACCAATTCGGATACCAATATTTGCTATGTAAACAACAGTGAGAGGAAGTTTTATAACATCATCAACATACCCCGAGTGGATGAAATATGTATTATGGAAGCTAACTCAAAAATATTAAAATATTAAAACCGTACAACCGAATTGAGAACCTCCATCTTTTTTATGAAGTGGGTTAAAAAGATCCGAATTTGAAAGAAAATCTGAACAATTGTAAAACAGATATTTATTACTTGACTGATATGTTTATCTTTACTGATAAGTTGAACAAAGTTAATTTGCAACTGCAGGGTGACGATCTCAACTTGATTAAAACAAAATCAATAATATCGGCATTTGTGGGTCTCACTTTTATAAACCAAATTTTATCAGAAAAGAATATATACAGTTTCCGCATTTGTCAAAGTTATCAGAAATGCTTCAAGACGATGTTAATTTATCATATATCACTCACTTGGACGAATTCCCCCCCCCCCCCCCCCCGTACCGATCGTCGCGGCGTGCAGTCGTGTTTTTAAGTGTGTTTGGTCTAGTGGCAGTAGCTTCCGTTCTGCATTAGCTACTCGAGAGTACGCAAGTTCGAATCCAGCTAAGTACGAACAGTTATTTTTTATACTTTTTATAAGTTTTATATTTTTATACGTGGTTCTAAGTGCAGCGTAGATAGTTGGTTGTTAATCATGCCGATTAATCGATCACCCCCGCCTACACCTATTATTGTTACCACTGCGCTCACAACGCCGACAACTTCACTTCACCATAGCTCATCGGAACCGGATATGACCAAAAAAGGCCAACCTATCGCTGACGATTGTAATTTCCCTAATGTTACTCACCGGAATAAACGAAAATGCACTGAATCGGGATTGGATTCGGACAACCAGGTTTCTATTTATATGGCAGAAATAAAAGCTATGTTCCAGGATTTCAAAGATGAACAAAATAAAAAAATCGAAATGATATATGAAGGTATGGAAGAGATTAAACTCCAAAATTCACAAATTCAATCATCGGTAACATTCCTGTCCCAAGATTATGATAGTTTAAAATCTAAAATTGAATCACTTGAAAATCAGCTAGATGAGGAACGTAAATCTAATGCGTTATGTTTACAAAATTACGAAGAAAAGATAGAAAGACTGGAATGTGATTCTAGATCGTCCTGTGTGGAATTAAAGAATATCCCTGTAAACAAACCAGAGTCTAAAGAGAATCTATTAAAGTCGGTTGTCAAGGTCGCCTCCGTTATGGATATATCCCTACAACCACACGAGGTTAAAGACATCTTCCGCATAGGGACTAAAGACAAAAACAACAGAACAATCATCGTATACTTCTCCACCAATCTACTGAAAATAAAATGTATTGAAAAGTATAAAAAAATCAACAAAGGCAATAATAAACTGTCAAGTGAACATCTAAAAATTGGCGGACCTGTGAAGCCTATATTTATTTCAGAAAACCTTAGTCCCAGAATGAAAAGGCTCTTTTTCCTTGCCAAAGATTTTGCGAACACCAGCAATTTCAGGTACTGCTGGATAAAGAATGGAAAAATTTATCTTCGTGAGAAGGATGGTGCACCACATATATTGATTAAGACTGAAACAGACTTCCCGAGAAAACACAACTCAGAGTGACTAGTGAACTTTGATCATATGATTGTTAAATACGCAAAGGAAATAATATGTTGTAATCATACCAACCAGCTAATCACACTGAATATTATTAAGAACATGTACCTAGGTATCACTAATTGTAAAAGTTGTTATCACAATGTAAATCGCATACAAATTTCAAAGTCGTTACTGCTCTGTACACGGAGTGCCATAACCATGCAAACCACAAAAAGTTATACACAAATTATGTTAACACACCACACCACACTTACTCTCACACCTACAATCACACATACAAACATACGCGCATCATTATCATATTTAAACTCTCTCATCTCATCTCTCTCGCACTCACCCACACCAGGTCATATCGTGCAACCTTTTTCACCTCCCACTATAGCCTTAACTTAAAACTAACGTGCTGCAACGCGTATCGAATACGTTGGCTTGCTTCAAACCCTCACTGGATTGATACTGTGACAAGTTTGTTACCCCTTAGAATTACAAAATGAATGAAAATACCGAAATTACACACGAACTAGAACAACTATCAGTCTCGTCATCCTATCAATGTTCCCCAGAACAATAATACTTATTTAAATAATGTTGTAAACGGTCTTAATATATTTCACTTGAATATTAGAAGTATAGGCAATAGTACTAACTTTAATAATCTTTTAATCCTACTAAACAGAACTAAGGTGCATTTTGATGCTATCGTTTTATCGAAGTGTTGGTTTAGCAAATGTCCTTATCTTCCTACTATACCGGGATTCGAAGCATTTCAGTCCGGTCACACGAACCAAAATGACGGTATTGTTGTGTATGTTAGGCAAAACCTACGAGTCATTGTTGAAGTACCGAAATTTACGGATGCAAATTGCTTGATATTAAAATTCGGCACAGAAATAGCCCTTATGGCAATATATCGATCTCCGTCGTCCCGGAATACTAAGAACTTTATTGAATGTCTAGATGTACGTAACTCTGCACTCGTTAAAGACGTTTAAGACTATTGTTTTAATTGGCGATATCAATATAAATATCTCCCAAAATAATAATGATATAAATTCTGACACGTATCTTGACACAGTAGCATCCCATGCAATGCTTCCTGCACATTTGTTTCTCACTCGTATCAACGCCTGTCTAGACCACGTAGTTATCAAATCAAACAAACCTGCTATAACCTTAGTCCTTGATTATACTATAACGGACCACGCTCCAGTGATTGTGTTTTGCAAATTAATATTTGATATAACTAAAGCCCCCTCATCATCGCGCCGAGTGGACGTGGATGCATGCGTGGCAATTATAAAAACTGTAGATTTTTCTTCAGTGATGAATTGTGATGATGCAGCCACGGCTGTTACTGAATTTGTTAATATTGTTTCTACAGTGGTCAATAGCAACTCTGTTACTCGCACTACACCAAGTAAAAAAAGGATTACAAAACCCTGGATCACACCTGGCCTTCTGAAGTGCATACGAAACAGGGATAAACTTTGCCTTAAATCTAAACGAGACCCTAATAATAGTATACTACAAGTGACATTCAAGCGGTACAGAAACTTCTGCAATAATTTACTTAAAAAAATTAAACGGGAATATGAGCGAACTGAGTTTGAGAGACATCGTAAGAATCCTAAGGCTACATGGAATCTTATTAAATCAATTTCTAATCTTCAAAACAACAAATCTTCTGCTACTGAACTTTTATCCATTACTCCCGATCCCTCAGATTCAGTGGATAATGTAAATGACTTCTTTGCGAATGTGGGGAAAACCCTTGCGTCAAAAATAAAAAATGCACAATGTACACGCTCTTTTAACAACAATGTCTATCCTAACTCCATGGCCATTGCCTCAACAGACTGTGAAGAGATTGAACGCATCATCCTCGGCCTCAGGGTCAATCGCGCCGTGGGTTGGGATGGCATTTCTGCTGCCTTGATCAGGGCTGCCCGCGACACACTAATCCCTGTTATTTCACATATATTTAACCTTGTACTCACATCAGGAGTATTCCCGGCTGTCTTTAAAAGAGCACTTGTACATCCCATCTACAAGAGTGGGGACAGGGGCAGTGTCAATAACTACAGACCTATCTCTGTTCTTACAATTTTATCCAAAATGTTAGAAAAAATCATAAATAGTCGACTACTTAATTACCTTAACTCACAGAATAAAATTTCAGCGAACCAATACGGTTTTCGATCAGATCAGGTAAAAGCACAGAAGATGCAGTGTTGGAAGTAACTGGAACTATAGCAAAAAATATAAATAATAAACTCAAAACTATAGCAATTTTCCTAGACCTTTCAAAAGCTTTTGACACTGTCTCTGTTCCCCTCTTGCTTGAAAAATTGGAACGAATTGGTGTTAGAGGAGTGTGTCTAGACATTTTTAGGAGTTACCTGAGTGAACGTTCTCAAACCGTAAAGATAGGAAATCACGTAAGCAAACAGCAATTTTTAACCTACGGAGTCCCGCAGGGTAGTGTCCTTGGACCTACCCTCTTTCTTATTTACATAAATGACCTATGTAATCTGGCTCTAAGTAACGCTAAAATTATAACCTACGCGGACGATACCGTCATGCTCATTCATGGTAAGGATTGGTTGGAAACCCGCTCATATGCAGAGTCCACTCTGCTTGCTGCAATGAAATGGTTGAATAAAAACCTGCTAACCTTCAATGTAGAAAAAACCAAGTTACATTTGCTCCAAGTAGAGTCTCTCAACCTCCTTCTCCCTATACTCTGACGGCGCATAAATGCGGGTTAATATCGACTGATTGCAGCGATTGTGCTCAGATTACGCGCACGCATAGTATTAAATATTTGGGTGTTTTAATAAATAGTACGCTGACATGGAAGGAGGAAATTGAGGCTCTGGTTTCCAGGGTCAGAAATCTAATATTTGTATTTAAAAACCTGCGAACATCTGCTGATTTTGCCACACTACGCACAGTATACTTCGCTCTGGCGCATTCTATCCTAAACTATTGTGTTGCCGCTTGGGGTGGGGCTGGGAAGTGCTTAATGCTCCGTCTGGAAAGGGCACAGAGGGCAGTGTTAAAAGTCATGACTCACAAACCTGTTCGATTTCCAACTGCTGAACTGGACGCTCTTTGCGAGTTACCAACAGTCAGACACGCATTTGTTCTTGCTGTAGTGCTGCGTAAACACTCAGACCTTCCATTCGATCCTGTTGTCGGTACCCAAAAACGCAGATCTGACAGAGTCTGCCAGGTGGAATCTGCCAGAGTTCAAGTTGTTCGGAGGCAATATCACTTTCTTAGCTCCACTTTGTATAATCGAGTAAATAAACAGCTCAATGTATATCCACTGACCTTGCAAGAATGTCGAAAGATCACAGGTAAATGGCTTTATACACTCACTTATGAAGAATTAGAATCATATGTAAAAACTTAAACTCACTTTCCAATTGCCCTTTTTAAGTATAATATGCGCAAACACACACTCCCCCAAACAAACGAACACCTCTATCCGACACACACACACAAACACACACACACACATATATACACTCTACACACAAAAAATACACAATCCTTCCATACAAACACACAATCTCACATAAATTACTCCTTAAAAATATTGTTCAGTTTTAATTTTAAGTTTTAATTTATTTTAATTTTTAGTTTTGCTTTTTGTCTCGACTTTTTGGAGGTGGGCGTTAATGACTGCGACACAGTATTATACTAATGCAGTTGTTATCGAACACAGAGTTTCTGTAAACTGAGTTTTTTCGTTTCAATAAAAAAAATATTATTATTAAAAAAATATTATTATTATTAAATTACACAAGGATTTTTCTAAAAGGTTTGAGGATGATCTCCTTAATTTACAAATTCCTCAATGGATAATAAATCCATACAATATCACAGCCATGGAAGAAGCCAATGTGATAGTGTAAGAAGAGTTGGTTACCAACAGCACTTCCCTTATTTTTAAAATCAAACGACTGCTGGTCAACTTTGAACATGTTAACGATGCACTCTCTAAAGTTGTCCATTGGTTTAATGTAAATAATCTTCTCCTGAACGAAAAAAAGACTAAACTTATTAAATTTTCAACGCCAAATGTCAGGCAGCTAACTACCAATGTTCAACTTAATGGAATAGAGTTGGACCCTGTTGAGTCGACAGTTTTTCTTGGAATAACTATTGACGCTAAATTACAATGGCGCCCACACATAGATAAATTGTCAGGAAGGCTAAGTTCGGCCGTCTATGCTGTTAGAAAAATTCGACAGATAACCGATGTAGAAACGGCCAGAATTGTTTATTTTAGTTATTTTCATAGTCTTATGTCATATGGGATTCTTCTCTGGGGAACCTGTGCGGACATTAATACCGTCTTTGTTTTACAAAAAAGGGCTGTTTGAGCCATTTACAACCTAGGTCCAAGAGATTCCCTTCGAGAAAAATTCAAAGAAATAGATATTCTGACTGTAGCCTCTCAATATATATTTGATAATCTTATGTATGTACACAAACATATATCAAATTTTAAGAAAATGTCCGATATCCACAGTTTAAATATCAGGAATAAACATAATCTTGCTGTACTTGACACTCGCCTCCACAGAGTAGGCAACTCGTTCATGGGTCAATGTATACGCTTTTACAACAAACTTCCTATTGCTATTCGAAATTTGCCCGTTGAACGATTTAAAAGCTGTATTAAAACCAAACTTTGTAAAAAAGGGTACTATAAAATTTCATATTATTTAGAAGACAAAAAAGCTTGGGATTGAGCTGCTCGCTCTGATAAGGTTTGTGCTAAAACCATAAAATTTGATTTTTAAATTATGCAAAATCATCATTATATACAACTATATGTACATATTGACATTGATGAATATTATAAGCAAAATTAAGTGAATATTTATGTACCTTGAAAAGTATTATATTACTTTAATTATTGTGAATGTGAGCACTATGTGGGTCATTTTTATTTATTTCTTGTTGTTTTTTTTTTCTCTTAGTTTTAATGATGGTTTTTTTTTTTTTTTTTTTTTTTTTGTGATGGGTTTGCTCTTGACCTTAGTCTATGTCAGAGGCGACAGAAACAAAGTCGACGATGGAGCGAGCTTACCCAGAAGAAGCCTGTTCACTCTCACTATGAAGAGATTAGGGTTATATGCGTTCGGAAACACAGACGCAGGCAGAGAGTTCCATTCCCTTGCTGTGCGCATTATAAAAGAAGTTTGGAAACGCTTAGTGCGAGTTGGTGGGATAGCCACCAGGAAGGGATGGTAACCTGAAGTGCGCCTAGATGACCGATAATAGAAGGGGGCCGGTGGAATGAGGTCGTGGAGTTCTTGGGCACACTCTCCGAAGTACAATATATAGAAGACCGACAAGCAGGCAACCTTGCGACGATGGGCCAAACTGTGAAGCTTGGCATTGCGGCCAACCCAATTGTCCTTTCCTTGGTATTGTTCGTCGAGTCGTTGAGCTCCTTAAGTTTTGAGTTGAGCTACACGATTACTGACAAATGCTTGCACTGACTGGACAGGTCCACTCAAATTTGTGTGGTTCTTTCCTCATAAGACCATTTCAGACATAGATCTACATGGTCCTCACATGATCTGACCAAGATTATGTGTGGACTTTAAAAGAGACTTTGACCCTTGAGTTTGTTTCGCCATTTCTTCTAAGGGGTAGTCAGATAGGAAATGTCGACTCCATCTAGCTTATTTTTTAATATGACGTGTAAAAGTGATTCTCATATCCTATTAACAGAATAAACAATTTCATTTCATTTCAGCACAGACGAGGAGCTTAAGCAGAAGTTCAACCAAAGTTATCAGAAGCTCTGGTTGCAATGCAACATTGAAACAGTATCCTGCATTGTGGAACATTGCTGAAAAATACCTTATCGCTTTTCCATCATCATACATAACATACATAATCTGCCCCCATTCCCACTGCTGGGACACAGGCCTCCTCTCTGTGAGAGGGAGTGGGCCGTAATCGACCACGCGGGCCAAGTGCGGGTTGGTAGATGACACATGTCTTCGATTTTTTGGTTCTAGGGCATGCCGGTTTCTTCAGGATGTTTCCATCATCATATCTAGTCGAAAAAGGGTTCAGTGGGGTTACAAACATTTTGACAAAACAAAGAAACCGTTTGAAATTCAACGAACGCGGAGATTTAAGGCTGCAACTCACCAATATTTAACCGGATTTAGCTAGAATGGTAAAAAGTCACCAGGTTCATCCATCTGAATGCGAAATTTTTACTTTGCGATTTAAATATTAAAAAAAAATATCTACAAAAGAATTTTTACGTAATTTGCATTAATAATAATCATTAATTATTACACTTGATATTTACTGAATTTTATATCTATTTATTTTGTTAAATTTTGATGAGAAAATTATATCAAGTTTACTGACCAACTGCAACTAACCAACCGCAAAGTTTTTAAATTGGTAAGTATTTTGTATCAATATAAAAAAAAACTGGAGCTAGGATTCTTAAAGTAATTTGGCTGTGGGGGTTTGATGTATTAGTTTTGGAAAGGGGTCTCTTGCGCAAAATAGTTTGAGGATCCCTGCTTTAGAGCTTAGCGCCGCGTTTTAGGTTAAATGATCTTGGAATCATTTAATCGTACCGGGGGGGCTGGTTTCAATCATACCTTTAGAGCTTAGCGCCACGTTTTAGGTTAAATGATTTCAAGATCATTTAACTGCTGGCTGCCGGGGCTGGTTTCAATCATACCGTTCGGGCGTATTTTCATCCATCCTAAAGAGCAACATAAGTCTCCTAAACTCTTTATCATTCACGTCAAGAGCATCGAAAACTACTCGAATCTTGGTTACTTATACTCTTTTTTCTCATAGAATTTTAACTGTCACTTAAATATTCCTTTTTTAAACCATAATCTTATTTTCGAAATTATACGTTTATTTTTTTCACATAATATATGATTTCTTTATTTAACTACGCCACAATAGGTACATAGCTGTATGTCATTTTCAGGCCACACATTGCCCTTATACAACGTTTTTTGGCCTTAAATACTTGTTCTCTCATACTACAGTTACCCTAGAATATAATTCCAAATCGCAGAATTGATGCCACTAAACCACGGTAAGCTAGCAATGTCACAGTTGTACTCACTTTTTTACTTAAATTGATGATATGCATAAGTTATTAGTTTTTTACACACCTCTTCGGCTTGGGGTTTCCATGTTAACTGACGTCTATCAATATTCCAAAAAAAAATGGCACTGTTATTTGGTAAATATTTTGTTCGTCGTAATCTATAGTAATTTTTTGTACCGGTGAACATTGATAGATATACATTATTTTCGTTTTCGTTACATTTCTGTTTAAATTACAATTTTCTATGTCCTTAAGTGATTATTTATATTAAAAAATATATCAAAATTCAAGTAAATAAATCTTCTTTATGGGTGAAAGTTAGTCGCGGTACTATGAAGCCGGCGGATAGATACAACCACTATAGTGGGAAGCATTGTTTTTATATTTTAGAATGTTTGCAACTTTTACAATATTTGTGAAAAATAATAACGCTGTGGTTTTATGCTAGCATAAAACCACAGCGTTATTATTTTCGAGACGGTAAAAAGTGAGCTAGTATAAATGCCTACTTTGAGGGTCAGTATCAGTGCTGTCACTTGAGACTGCGGAGGAGGAAGTACCTGAACGTGTCGAGGATCATGGTGAAGAGAACGAACTTGCCGAGCAGAGGCACGACGAGTGACGTGGGCGGGATGATCTCCGCTAGCAGCAGGAAGAATACGGTGAGCGACAGCAGGATGGAGATGGACAGCGACACCTTCTCGCCGCTGTCCGATGGCAGGTAGAACACCAGCACGGTGAGGAACGAGATGCCCATGCAAGGGATGATCAGGTTCACTGTGTAGAACAGCGTCTTACGCCGCATCGTGATGTTGAACGTTATGTCCAGGTACGGCTCGTCGCAGCACGTGTAGAACTTTTCATTTCTGAGAAACAAGGGTAGCATTGTGTTGTGTATACGAGTAACGAATGAGAATGTATTTATACAGAAGAGACAGTCCACGAGCTTGTTACCTGACGGCGGGCACCTCGAGGATGTCCCACTCCACTGAGGTGTAGAACTCTGACAGGTCCACGCCCAGCTCCACCACGTTGGTGCCGCGCGCCTCGTCGATGTGCCGCAGGTCCACCTGAGCACACAACCCATGTAGCACCGATTCAAGATTCGTTGCACTCACAGTGTCACAGTGTGCTGACCGCGGCGGCGGTTACCTGAAAGCCGTCGTAGGTCCACGAGCCGAACTTCATGACGCACGTCTGCTGGTCGAAGGGAAAGTACTCCACGTCAATCTCGCAGGAAGACTTGTAGATGGCTGGCGGCCGCCACTCCACGCGGCCTGTGTAGTTCAGCGTCGCCTTCGTCGCTAGCGTCACCTCGAAGTTGCCGTCGGCGCTGTGACAACAGCACGGTTAGCACGTGGCGACACAGTCTCATCTAACGACGAGGAGTTGCTCACACTCACTTGTTGTAGAGTACTATATCAGGCCGCCAGATGTGGTCGGAGGGCACGTGAAGCATTTCCACTCCGCCGTACTCCCGCGGCTCCCACGACAGTTTGTAGTCGTACCAGCTCTGCGGACAAGTGGTACAAGAAGACGATTAGCTCGGCTCCATAATTGACAACTGTACTGTCGAGGTGATCCTTACCTGCTCCACCCACAGGTTGGTCGTCATGATCTGGTTCTTAAGGTTCTGTAACAGAAGCGAAGCTCATGTAAGACGGACTCGGTCGAGGGACCGTACGCACAACGTGTACGGTAGTGCGCTCACCACGTCGATGAGCTGGCTCAGCTTGAGCTTGATGCGCACGGTGAGCGCGTCGCTGACGTTGAGCACGGGGCGCACGAGTTTGTTGTAATTAGACAGCAGGTCATCGTACAGGCGCTTGGCGTCGGGGTTGGCGGCGCAGCCGACGAGCGCGGCGAGCGCCACAAGCAGCAGCAGCGGGGCCGCGTGGTGCGGCGCGGCACGGCGCGGCATCTCCGCCCGCGCATGACGTCAGCGCATCGCGCCGCCACCGCGCGCCACCTGCCCTCACTCTGAAACAAAACACTCTCATATCTCATATCTCATCCGCTAGGTGGCGCTGTGTGTGTATTGACCAATGACTACATAGCCTCTTGACTGCTCATGCGGGTGTCAGAATATGCTGTATTTCTAGACGAATAGTCAATTCCGAACGAAACCTGTGATCTGTGAGTCAGTCTAAATAAATACAAAAACTTATCTTACTTTCACCTAAAATTAAATGATAACAGAATTATAAATTGTATTTAAAATATTTCCTTGATTTTATATGCTATTTCGTTGTTTTGTATATATAGTTGTTTTATATCAAAGGTTATTTTTGTGGCTTAAAATACTATTATTACAAACACCGTTTCTAGACGACAAGCAGGTATATCAAAACATAAGTTATGGTTGGTGGTTTTTGATTAACCAAAACAAATGTTTATTAATTTAGAATTACAATAGATGGTTAAGGTATAATTAAAATTATACTATAATGTTTATTACGGTTTTATATTGCCATTTTCAAATAACAAGTACTTAGTTTAAAACGATTTCCAGAACTTGTAAGTTGGTTTTAATAACTTATCAGTTTACTTTTCGATTACAAATAAGTACATACTAAATTGCTTAATTATCTTATTAAGTTTTAAAAAAGTTACACTACCTTTGATTTGTTAATTATTACTTAAATTAGAAATGATTAAACAATAATTGGTGACCTTCTGCGATTGGTCTAAAATGGCGGCAAGGTTGGTTGTACTTGAGTAATATGGGGAGACTATAAAAAATAGGTGTACCCGCGAGTTAAAGGACTTTTTGACTGTTGTGAAAGATTACTACCTATAATGTTCCGTAAGTTAATTGATCCTATAATTTGAATATTGCTGATAACTATCTTATTCTGTATGTGTTATCATATGTGTTAAATCGAATTAAGGAATATTCATGTTGTGTTTCTTTCCGTTGATAAATTTATATAGCTTTGAGAAATGGTCGATGAGATTAATGTGATAAAGATAATTAATTATACTAATTTAAAAATGTGTTGATAAAATACTCTAAACTAAGCTACCATGGAGTTTCTTGTCCTTCTTCTCCATGATGACCTAGTTTTGGAACGGACAACTATGTAGTTTTGTCTTTAACACATTTAACTGACAAGCCTAATTTAAATATGTACCTAGTCTTGTCTCTCTGTGCTTTTCTTCATGAAATCCTTTCCCTACACACCATATTCATAGGTACTTTCATACACAGTACATAACTAGTAACCATTCTGACACTCAAAACTTGCTTATTTAGTGGATATCATTACCTATACATATAGTCTTCCATCCACGTATCTGACACGGGCGACTCAGGCATTTGCACTTCTATTAGATGACGATATTCCGTGTGGTGCCGGACGTAAAGAATAGTACCATCCCATTTCTTCCCGTGGGTGTCGTAAAAGGCGACTAAGGGACTTACTAGAGAATGGGCAGCAGCGTTCTCTATGCATATTAACACCATACTGCGATCACCAACCCGCCTGCCAAGCGTGGCGATTATGGCAACCCCCCCCCCCAAATGACAAGCACTAAAAAAATCCACTACCTATAACCCTAGTACCCGGCGGCCCGCCTAACCTTGGCTACGGTAGCGGTCAAGGCTACGGTGAGGCAAGGGGTGCTAAGAATCCCCGGAAGAGATCCGGCTACCAAAACCACCGAAAACTAGACCTGGCAACATATAACACGCGTATACTCCGGACCGACGAGAAGATCATCGAACTCGAGGAAGAATTGAGCAAGTTACGATGGGGTATAGTAGGGTTATCTGAAGTCCGAAGAGAGGGGGAGGATTCGATAATCCTCAAATCCGGGAACTAGCTCTATTTCCGGGAGGGCGACCAACAGTCCCAAGGTGGTGTCGGGTTTATCGTCCGCAAGTCCCTTGTGAGCAACGTGGTGAAGATCGGGAGTGTGTCGACAAGGGTGGCGTACCTTATACTCAGAATATCCAAAAGATATGCGCTGAAGGTCGTACAGGTTTACGCCCCGACCTCGTCACACCCCGACGATGAAGTAGAGACCATGTATGAGGATATTTCAAGAGCCATGCATGGCTCTAAAACTCTCTTCACCGTTGTCATGGGGGACTTCAACGCGAAACTGGGCAAACGAAACGGTGATGAGCTGCGAGTGGGGCAATTTGGAGTTGGACGTCGGAACCACCGAGGCCGCCTACTAGCCAGTTTTATGGAGAAGGAAGGCCTCTTTATGATGAACTCCTTCTTCAGAAAACGTGAGCACAGAAAGTGGACCTGGCAGAGCTCTGATGGTGCAACAAAAATGAGATTGACTTCATTATGTCGACGAAGAAGCAAGTATTCAATGATGTCTCTGTGATAAACGCGGTGAAAACCGGAAGTGATCACCGAATGGTAAGAGGCACATTGAATTTAAATATCAAGCTGGAAAGATCTCGACTGATGAAGTCTACGCTCCGCCCAGCACCGATCCAAGTCCAAAACCCCGAGAGCTTTCAGCTCGAACTTCAGAATCGTTTCGAGTGCCTAGGGAGCTCCGTGGACGATTATAACGATGGGTTCGTGGAAACTGTCCATACGGTCGATTCTAAGATCTTCAAGACCCGTCGTACAAATAGAAACAAGAAGCTCTCTGATCTTACTATACGGCTCATGGAGGAGAGGCGTGAGATGATCCTGCAGTCTTCAGTTGATGCGCTCAAGTACCGCCAGCTCAATAGACGGATCTCTAAGTCCTTAAAAAGCGACCTTTGCCACTTTAATACAGAGCGCATTAAGGACGCGATAGAGCGGAATAAAGGCTCCAAGGTCTTTACAAGAGATCTGTCTATTGGGCAGAGCCAGCTTGTGAAACTGAAGACCGATGATGGCAGGGTCGTATCCGCCAAACATGAGCTGTTGAGAGAGATCGAGAGTTTCTATGGACAGTTACAGTTATACACGTCAACAGGCAACCCTGGTATGAATCTGGCAAACGACCCAAGAGCTAGATTGACCCGACACTACACCGAAGATATCCCGAACGTCAGCTTGTACGAGATTAGGATGGCTTTGAAGCAGCTCAAAAACAACAAGGCGCCGGGTGATGACGGAATTACGGCTCAACTTCTGAGGGCCGGTGGAAAACCCGTTCTCAAGGCCCTCCAGAAGCTGTTTGGTTCCGTCATACTCGAGGGCAAAACGCCACAGGCATGGAACAGAGGTGTGGTGATACTGTTCTTTAAGAAGGGCGACAATACCCTCCTTAAGAATTATAGGCCCATCTCACTTCTGAGCCATGTCTACAAGCTGTTTACAAGAGTCATCACGAACCGCCTCGCACGCAGGTTTGACGACTTCCAGCCTCCCGAACAAGCCGGATTCTGTAAAGGCTTTAGCACTGTAGACCACATACATACGCTGCGGCAGGTTATACAGAAGACCGAGGAGTATAACCTGCCTCTCTGCTTAGCGTTTGTGGACTACGAAAAAGCCTTCGATTCGATCGAGACATGGGCTGTACTGCAGTCTCTTCAACGGTGCCAGATCGACTATCGGTACATCGAGGTGCTTAAGTGTTTGTACGAAAACGCCACTATGTCAGTCCCACTCCAGGACCAGATCTCGAAACCTATCCTTCTGCAGCGAGGTGTGAGGCAGGGAGACGTTATCTCTCCGAAACTGTTCACCGCTGCACTGGAAGATGTCTTCAAGGTTCTGGACTGGAAAGGGCCAGGCATCAACATCAATGGCGAGTACATCAATCACCTTCGGTTTGCCGACGATATAGTTGTCATGGCTGAGACTATGGAGGACCTCAGTACAATGCTCGATGACCTCAGTAAAGCTTCCGAAAGAGTGGGTCTTAAAATGAACATGGACAGGACAAAGATCATGTCAAATGCCCATGTTACACCCACTCTCATGAAAATCGGAGACGCTACGCTCGAAGTTGTGGACGAGTATGTTTATCTAGGACAAACTGTCCAGTTAGGTAGGTCCAACTTCGAGAAAGAGGTCAATCGTCGAATCTGATTCGGCTGGGCAGCGTTCGGGAAGCTACGCAATATCTTCTCGTCCCACATACCACAGTGTCTCAAGACGAAAGTCTTTGACCAGTGCGTGTTGCCAGTGTTGATCTATGGCACTGAAACGAGGTCGCTTACAATGGGCCTTATAAAAAAGCTAAAAGTCACTCAAAGGGCAATGGAGAGGGCTATGCTTTGAGTTTCCCTACGTGATCGAATCAGAAATGAAGAGATCCGTAGGCGAACCAAGGTCACCGACATAGCCCGAAGAATTGCCAAACTTAAGTGGCAGTGGGGCACATTGCTCGCAGAACAGATGGCCGATGGGGCCGAAAGGTTCTGGAATGGCGACCGCGTACCGGAAGACGTAGCGTTGGAAGCCCTCCTACCGACCGATGACCGATGACCTTGTGAAGGCCGCAGGAATCCGCTGGATGCGGGAAGCACAAAACCGGTCGAAGTGGCGGTGCTTGGGGGAAGCCTATGTCCAGCAGTTGACGTCTTTCGGCTGAAATGATGAATGATGAGATGACGATATGAGTAGCCATTTTAGTTTAGACCAGTTATTGGATCTCTGCACACGCTGTTATTTTGATACCTTTTAAAACATTTCAGCATAAATAAAAACAATTATGAGTTCCAGTTCAATTAAATGGTGTGGGAAATTGTCTAGAACATCCTGCTATAAAAAAGATGGCAAAACTTTTCATCAGTAAGTAAAATGTATTTATAATTATGAATAATATCGGGGCTCAAGCTAAACCGGTTGTTTACGTAAAATGTCACAAAAATGTACACCGCGTTGATGTCTTTTTGAAAAGTCCTTTTCTCTCACTACGATATTGTCAATATGTCTGTCCCTTTCTATCTGTACTAAAACTGTAGTATACAACTTCAAAACGAAGTCGATATTGACGATAAAAATTATAGATGTTTCCTAATGGAAAAAAAAGTAATATTACTTAATATTTACATTTTAGATTTCCATAATATTCCGGAACTGAAAGAAAAGTGGATTAATGCATTAATGCGTTCACAGGGAAAATTGGTTTCCAAAAAATATAGCATTATTTGTTCAAGGCATTTCACAGCTGATAATTTTTTGTATTTTAAACAGTGTCCCCTGAGTTTGGTTTGACATTCCTTATCAGAGTAGTAGCTTGTTTAATAATGTCGTCTAAAAGTGATTTTTAAATCCTAATTGCACAATAAATTATTTGAATTTGAATTTCATCTATGAGAATTTATTGTTCTTAAAATGTGGAATTAATAGACGTCAATTTTATCGATATCGATATTATTTTTACAAAACTGACTTGTGCATCTTTAGGTTTGAAACATTCGTCCTGACATTGTTGCATCGACCTATCACAACAGCTGTATTTTCTTCGTCCCCCGGCCCGCAGTGGTGAGTCGTGTGCCTAGACAAAATCGGTCTATTAGCTCTCAAGTGGTTTAATTCTCTTTGGTGTTGACCTACGTATTATGCCCTCTGCAAACTTTAATTTATAAAAATAGAAAAATCTGTTATTGTGTTATATACACCTTAACTGATTGTAACAAGTCTTCGAACAAGTTCAGATTTGAAGTGAACTATGTTTATTGTGTGTGAACTGTGTTTGAGTACGTGATATACTGTTTACGCCGTTAATGAAATAATTGAACCTATCAAGTGCCAGAAATCGTTATAACCAACATTTTAAATAATCTAGAAATCAGTGTGTCACAGAAAATCTCTAAAAATAATTCCTAGAAGTTTTGAGACTTCAATCAGTGATTTGTAAAACTTCGATTTTGCATTGTCATCACCTATACAAACCAACGCCATCTGTGGCTAATCATTAGAACTGCTAAAATCGCTTATGACTCATTAACTCCGTACTGCTAATTTTCAAATCTACGTGCGGCGATAAGTGGCGCTACTTGTCATCTGGCCGATTACACTTTATTCAACATGAACTGTGCTGGTTGTAATACACTTTTCGTAACCGGGGCTCGGCTTCTTAAATGTAAAACCTGCAAAGGTAGATATCATTTCGAATGCCTCGTCAATTTGAAGCTCTCACAATAGAATTTAAGGCAGCTCTGAAGTCCCCGTCATGTAACAATGTTACGCGCCGTACGCGGTCAACTTGCTTACACCTGTACAGGCCGCTCTAGTTTCTACACTCGAAGATAGCATGAAAATGTCGTGCGATATCATAGAACATTATCCTGCCTCACCGTGCAACTCTAGTGCCTCGACAATCCTAGCCAATGAATCCGTCGTTCAAGATACAGCTGACACTTTCCAAAAATTTACAAATGAGCTGCACATTACATTGCAGGGATGGAGAAGCGACATAAATAATACTCTTGCATGTTTCAAGGAGGACATAACGAGTACATTAAACGGCTGGCGCGACGAAATGGACACAGGTTTAAATTAATTGGATAGCAAATTAAGATCCGCCCTGGGTGAAATAAGGGATGAGATGAGCAATCTTCACACTGAACATAATACTCATAAACAGAATGTATCTGACTTAGCCCTTGAAGTAACACATTTGAAAACTTCTGTGGAATTCCATTCGGGGGAACAGGTTGATCTCAAGAAGCGTACGATTGAAATATGTCGACAAAGTTCTGAGCAATCTAACCAATCTATTGCTTTTTTCGAGACCAAACTTGATAATCTCGAACAACAAGCAAGACAGTGGAAATCTTTAACATGCCTGAAACGCGTAGTAAAAGCCTGATTCATATAATGGAGTCGATTGGTACTGCTATGAACTTCCCCGTTAATCAAAGAGATATCATATCAATTCACAGAGTTCCACATGCTCACCAGCAAACAAATAGACCAAAAAACGTGATTGTAAAACTATCATTGCGTATCCTGCGGGACAACTTACTCGCTGCTTTTCGCAAGGTCAAAAACATGAAGTCTGACCAATTGGGTTTTACATGTGCACCGGTTACTCTTTACATGAATGAGCATTTGACACTCAAGAAAAAACATTTATTTCGGAAGGTTAAAGATGTCGCTACATTGCACCAGTTTAAGTACGTCTGGATTCGAAATGCCACTATTCTCGTGCGCGAACGGGATGGTGGTACTGCTTTTGCAATACATACAGTCGACGATATTCGTAAGATTAAAAGCAGTCCGCCAAATACTAGTATTGATAGTGGTTCCAACCCCAACGAACAAATCAAATCAAAATCAAAAGTCATTTCTAATCAAAGTCATTTATTCAAACTAGGCAAAGGATCAGCACTTTTCGAACGTCAAAATTACATAAGACAGTCCCCCAAAACGCCCACTCTTCGCCACTTCCTAGTGCTTTGGCTGGGAAGAAGAAGTGGCCAACAAACTCCCCAGCAGCACAGCTGTCTGTTTAGTTAGAGAAAATAATGGATTCTATACAATAGTATGCAAAACAATTTACACCACGTGAAACACAAAACATTAAGTTATTAGCCATATGTCAGCTAGCACTATACCAACAAAAAAAAAGTAAAGAAAAAGACCGAAAACTATTCTCAAGCAGAGATAAAAAACGTAAACAGAACTTAAAACCTAAATAAAAGCCTTCAAGTATAAAAGGCGGGCCCGCTTACATATATCTACAGCCGTAACAGTCACAAATGATGAACTAGGACCATCAAAGTAAAATAAATAAACAGTTAATTACTAATAACAAAACATAACAATGGTCAGCAAGACGACCAGTCCCCACAAGCAGCACCCGTTCACGAACATAACGCAAAAGTCAGCCATTACCCCCCTCGGCATATTTGAGGGAAGGAGGCAACCCGACCCCCGACGCCACCGCAAGCAGTGACATCTAAGGGAGCATGACGAACTTGCTGCCGGTTGTAAGAATAATAATATTATTCTTACAACCGGCAGCAAGTTCGTCATGATTATATTATAATCAGTTATCGAGGTCGCTAGCTAACCACATATTGCAATACAACTCAACAAAAACATTGTAATGAGAAGATTATGTCAATAGAACTATATTTACGATAAGTTTTATTCCTGCATATTTCTCTTTCTTTCCATGTTTTTTTAGCATGTAATATATTAATCTGTACTGTATTTGCATTGATAAGTTACTCTGTTTTGTGTGATTGCTGCGTATTATATTGCGTGTGTTTGCCTAGACTACACGCCCGATTGTCTGTTATTGTAATTTCTCTTCTTTTATTAAATCTTAAATGTGTCTATTGCTGTTTCGTCAGAGTTCAGTGTTGCTGTATGCCTGGTATAATTTTTATTTTTATAATTGCGAAACATTATTTTTACTTATCTGTTATATTCAATATTGAGAGCATCTATCCATATACTACCAAAACTGTAAAGGCATCCGTACAAAACTACACACGCTTTACATGAACATTCTGAATGGTAACTACGATATCATCGTACTCAAGAAAACTTGGTTAGTTCCGGAAATTAGCAAAAATGTTATTGAGCAAGTTTATTGAGCAGCGCTATATTGTGTACAGATGTGATCGTGATCGTATTACCACTAAAAAACTAGATAGCAGTGGAGTGTTGGTGATTTCTGCGAACACTTAAATCATCTGAACTTGTTATTTCTGTTAATCTTACTAATTCACAATTTTGTAATCTTATTGAACACATCCTCATAGAAGTGCCAATTGTACTACCGTCTAAGCGTCATGTGCCACTTATATACCGCCTAGAATGGCTACCTCTATATATGAGCAACATTTTGAAGTCTTGCAGCAGGTACTGGGTGACCCTAGTGTTGACTGTTTCTACATAATAGGCGACTATAATCTCCCAGAAATAACTTAGATCACACTGGGTCCAGCTGGACCTCTTATCGGTAGTGGGCTGGGTGCAGGTGCTACCATAACGTGTCAGTTAAATAACTTAATGTCATTACTTGATGCTTTGCAATATAATGTAGTGGCAAATAGTAATGGCAAAAATCTTGACCTACTTATATCTAATCACCCTTGTAAGGTATCGGCTGCGTTATTTCCCCTGCTTCCAATCGACACGCATCACCTACCTTTTATCTGTGATATACGTCTAAATGTAGATGTTCAACCTATGAAAAAGCAACCGCTACAAAAATATAACTTTTACAAATCTGACTTTGAGAACATTAACCGCAAAATTCAGGATACTGAGTGGACGGACCTTCTTTCCCATTTTGGTATCCGAAGAGGCACTCAGCACGTTTTGTAATAAGATTGACGATATAATTAAATAGCACACACCACTATCAGCATCTAGGATCGCTGGTTATCCGGTCTGATTTTCTAAAACATTAATTAGCTCACTTAATAAAAAACAAAAGGCATGGGTAAAATGGAGCGTGCGGTCCATGGCCCTTTACGGGGCTCCTGTGTGGGCGCGTCCCTGGCGCTGCAGCCAGCCCGCCAGTTGAGCACGGCCCAAAGGGTCATGGCCATCTGGCTGGTCCGGGGATACCGCACGGTCTCCTGTGAGGCAGCGAGCCTCCTTGCTGGATTGCCGCCATGGGATCTGGAGGCAAATTTCCTCGCGCACGTATGGGAGTGGCGCGAGGAGGCGAAACGCCGGGGCGTAACTCCGCTGCCACGAGAAATCGCGGCGCAGCTGACGGAGCTCCGGCAGGATCTCATGGCGACATGGAGAGTATGGTTGTCGCAACCCAGTGCTTGGCACGCCACAATTGCGGCGATAAGTCCCCTCTTTGAGGAGTGGCTGGAGAGGCACCACGGCGTCCTCACCTTCCGCCTGACGCAGGTCCTCACCGGACACGGCAGCTTCGGGAGGTTCCTGTGTCGGATAAGGCGGGAGGAAACGTCCGGGTGTCACCACTGTGTGGATCGCCCGGAGGACACGGTGGAGCATACGGTGGAGGTCTGCCCGGCTTGGGCAGAGCACCGCCGTGTCCTCGTGGAGGCGATTGGCGGCAGAGACCTCTCACGTCCAGCCCTGGTTCAGGCCATGGTACGGAGCAAGAGGGCATGGGCAGCCGTCACCTCCTTCTGCGAAGCAGTAATGCTCGCGAAGGAGGAGGCGGGACGGTTGAGGGAAAGGCACGTTTCGCGCCCTCTCGCCCCTAGCCGCCGCAGGAGACGCCCAGGGCGTCGGGAATCCCGGGCGGATTTCCGGCCACCGTAGGCGCGGGCTTGCGGACGGTGAGCAATGGGTAGCTCACCGTCCGGTAAGGACCAGGCCCGGGTCGACGGCGCGTTGTATTCCACGCGCGCCTCAAAGAGATGTCGTCAGCACATATAGTAGGGGTCCACTAGGGCCGATGCCTGCCGGGGTCACGGGAAGGTACTTATGGGTCACCGAGGCCCCCGCAACACAGGCAACAGGAAGGAATACGTGTGGGTTTTAGTCAGTAAGAGTCTGACACACCCTCCCGCTCCGTCCAGAGCGGGAGAAGTTATTTGATGATTTCCCACCCTCAAAAAAAAAAAAAAAGGCGTCAACAAGCAAAACGTCAAAAGACTCAAATGTTAATCGCTGCTACAAGTTCAAAGAAATTGGGCATTACAAAATCCAATGTCTTTCAGGAAAAGCGAAGATGAACGCATTTAGCGTGGTATTCCTAACGAGTGAATTCAATCAAGACAACGTACGTTGATTCGGGCGCAAGTACTCATTTAGTGTCGGACAAAACTATGTTGAAAAACATTTCGTATCAACCGAAAACCAAAGAAATAATTGTGGCTAATCGAACAAGTGTACAAGTAGTATGTTCGGGAGACATGCAAATTACGACTGCAGTTGGAAACAAGCAGTATGAAATACCGGTCAAAAATGTCTTGTGCGTGCCTAACCTCACCACAAATTTGTTATCAGTGAGTCATATAATCGGAAGTGGAAACAAAGTGACATTCACTCATAAGGGATGCTTCATTTATAACTCACAGAATGATTGCATTGGCGAAGCAAGGTCAGAGAACGATGTATACAAATTAAACATTGTGAAGTCTCAGCAACTACTAGCGGTGGCAGTCAAAGCTTCAAGTACGACGTGGCACAGACGATTAGGTCACATTAATCTTAGTGACCTATGCAAAATGGAAAAATGCAGTTGAAGGTGTAACATTCTTAGACAAAGAATGTGACATTGACAAATCCAGCTGTACGGTATGCTGCCTAGGTAAACAGACAAGGCAGCGCCGGAACTTGGCGGCCGCAAACCCTCGCAGTTCTTGCGACACCTGCGCCACCTGGCGGGACCGAGCGTACCAGAGCGGAGTTTCTACGAACTATTTGGACCAGCCGTCTGCCGAGCAGCACGCAGACAATTATTGCTTCGCAAGCTAAGGCAAGCCTAGAGGAAGTGGCTGAGCTGGCTGACCGCATACAGGATGTAATGCCAGCAACCCCGCAAGTAGCAGCGACAACAAGCCAGATGGTGCCGCCGGGGAGCAGCGTGGACCAGATGAGTGGTCAAATCGCCGAACTCACACGACAAGTGCAAGCCCTCACATCACAGGTCGATATATTATCCCGGTCGAGGCAAAGGTCCAGCAGAAGCGACAGTCGGGGACGTTCACCTTCTAGAAGGTCAAATTCAAATTACAGAAAATTCCCAAACTGCTGGTACCATTATAAGTTCGGCGATAAAACAACGAAGTGCATAAAGCCCTGCGACCAATCAGGAAAAGCGACAGGCAGTCGATAATGGCGACCGCCGACTGTCGTAGCACTGGTCGCTTATTTGTTACGGACCAGAACACCAAGATGCAGTTTCTCGTCGATACCGGTAGTGACGTCTGTGTGTTCCCAAGGTCAGCAGTGAAAGAGCGCCGTAATAAAACTGGCTACGAACTAAGTGCGGCTAACGGTAGTGCGATAAATACCTACGGTTACGCGTATTTAAAATTAAATATAACTATGCTTGGCGATTTATAGTGGCGGACGTGACAAAACCAATAATAGGGGTTGATTTTTTATCACACTAAAACTTAATTGTAGATGTCAGAAGGCAGCGCCTTATCGACGCTAACACTACGCTTGCGACCCCTGCTTTGCCTGCGCGTCCTTCTGATATTGTTTCTTCGGTTAAGGTAAGAATTGGTGACACTACATATCACGACATACTCCGGGAGTTTCCTGACATAACCCAGCCGTCGGGTATACAACGTACACCTACACACAATACCTTACACCATATACGTACAACACCTGGGCCACCCGTATCGTGCACACCACGTCGGTTGGCTCTAGACAAATTAAAAATTGCTAAGGAGTAGTTTGAATCCATGCTTTCGAACGGCACAACCAGACCCTCCGACTCACCATGGGCTTCACCCTTGCACCTGGCATCTAAGAAGGATAATGGATGGCGCCTATGTGGTAATTTTAAGATGCTAAACGCAAGAACAATACCCGATAGGTACCCAATTCGCCACATCCACGATTTCCAAGTATTTTCGACGATAGGCCTGGTCAAAGCATATAACCAGATACGCATAAATCCCGAGGATATACCGAAGACAGCCATCACCACACCGTTCGGGCTATACGAGTTTCCTTACATGACGTTTGGACTTCGCAATGCAGGGCAAACTTTCCAACGTTTTGTCGACGAAATGCTGCGAGGCCTTGACTTCTGTTTTGGGTATTTAGATGACTTTTTGGTTTACTCGAAAGACCAAAAAGAACACGAAGACCACCTGCGGCAGCTGTTCTCCAGATTGAAAGAATATGGGATGGTGATAAACAAATCAAAATGCGTATTTGGAGTCTCTCAGGTAACATTTTTAGGCTACTTAAAACGGTTGAAGCGATCAACAGCTTCCCAACGCCGAAAACAGTGCGAGAACTAAGAAAGTTTTTAGGGATGGTCAACTTTTACAGGCGGTTCATTCCAGAGGCAGCTCAAAACCAGGCACCGCTGAACAGGCTTCTAGAAGGCTCGGTAAAAGGCTCGCACCCCGTCAGTTTCACACCAAAGGAGGACGATGCGTTTACAGCTTGCAAAACAGTTCTCTGCCAAGCAGCAATGTTAGCGCATTCTGACTGCAGAGCAAAACTAGCCTTGGTGACAGACGCCTCCGATACGGCCATGGGTGCAGTCCTTCAACAGTTAAAGGATGAGGAATGACAACCCTTAGCTTTCTTTTCTCGTAAACTAAGCACAAGTCAGCAAAAGTACTCACCTTATGACCGGGAACTGCTTGCGATATACGAAGCAATTAAGTACTTCCGACATATGGTCGAGGCTAGAGAGCACAGACCACAAGCCCATCTGTTACGCGTTTCATACGCGGAAGGAGAATTGCTCACCACGACAGTTTAGACACCTGGATTTTATCTCGCAGTTTTCTACAGACATCAGGTACTATCGGCCAAACTTCCGCATGCTCACCTCTAAGGCGATAATCGTACAGCACGGCTTACGACTCGATCGCCCGATGCAAGCGTTTTGACCAATGGGATGAACAAAACGTATTTTAGTCGTGTTCGTTATAACGTAATTATGTATAGAAGTGTGACACTCATACTAGGCGCGTGTTATGCTCACTTGTTGTGAGATCATTTTTAATGGTCTCGGCCAGCGAGAGCTCTTTATGAATTATTATTGTTGACAAGAAGTAATTTCGTACTCATATCTTCCGTTTGGTTTAGAAAATGTAATATGCTGTATATGATGTAGTATTGCTATATTTAATTAGTATCAATAATAAAATATTTCCATAAAAAATATAATAATTTGGAATAAGGAATGTCAAACCACAAATTATGTCTATTCTATACACTTTGATATTTACCTCTCTCCGACACATGGCTATGCTCTGTCGGGTATATAAATTTAGTTATTTATCATTACTTTCACTGCCTCTCCAATTTTCGCGATGTCCTATGCGATGCCGGCAAACAAATCGCAGCGTACGCGCTAGGTGCGTTAACCGACACTGCATAAAGGTATAAAATGTTTATATTGACATTTTTGTGTTTTATCAGCGTGCGACTTGTTACTTGTGCAGTGCTATTGGAAAGTAAATAACTGCATTTAAATGTGTTTAAACTTGGGAACTTAAAGCTTAATATCACGCATATCGATCCCTGAATCGAAAAATTGCTTTGAAAATCAGCAATATTCTTGAACGGCCAATCGAATGATACACCTATGGGATAGGAGAAAAAAGTTATCATCGCCACTTTACGTGCAAAGGACGTACCCTAAAAAAATGTTTTTCAAGATTTTAGTTTACTACTTTGTTGGCGTGATTAATATGTATACCCATGCCAAATTACAGTATTCTAGTAGTAAGAGTCTGTGAGCTAAGCCAGGGACAGACAGACAGACGGACAATGCGAAACTTTAAGGGTTCCTTGTTGACTACGGAACCCTAAAAAGGAGCAAGTTACGTAGTTTTGTTAGAAATTGACAACATTTGGTATATTTTTCTTTTATTGCTCTGTTTTGATTGAAATAGCAAAATTACAGTAGTGTTTGAACCAATAGTTGACGCAGTTTTTCAGAGATTTTTGTTTATTGCTGTCGCAACTTTTGCAACTGCAATAAAAATAAGTTCATTATCTAAGTACCATTGTTATTGGTCGACAACCGGTTAAACAATAGGACGGCTTAATAGAAGGGCCATAAAATACGGTCATAAAAATGACAAAATATTTCTTCAACACACTTGCTTGTAAAGTGACTCTTATAGCAACGCATTTAGGTTCATAATTCAGCGTTTATTACACTAGTATTTTTACTTTACAGTTATTTTTCTCAATCTCCGCAAAGAGTTTTTATATCTAAAAACAATGAATATTTTTGAGAATAAATAAACTATTTTAGGATACATTTATGATAAATCAATCATCAAAATTATTATCATTTCTTCAAATGATATATTTTTCACTACGAATTTACCTTAATTTGCGTATTCAAAACTTTATTTTGTTTTTATTATATTTTTACATGGGCTGTTCAGCGGTTTTGCCGTGCCTTTATTTACACCTGGACGCGCATCGCTAGCGTGGCGCGCGGAAGAAAAGAAACCAGCACGCCATTTTCTATAAATACTCGTTAACGTTTTCGTTGTGTGGTTAATTATTATCAAAAATGTTGACTTCAAGTAGGGAAGAAGAGCGAAGAGCAACACGTAGATTTGACCACCCCCGGAAATTAAATCGAGGCACGAAACGCGAGTGACACGCCTTTTGCCACCAAAATCTAGAGAGAAATACCTAGCGGCCTACGAAACTATAATAACAATACAAGTCTGTTTTTTCCTCTCAAGTTGAAAACCATCGTATGAAACGCGTGTGTATTGATAATTACTCACTCGGCGCCCTTATCGCGCTCGTCTTCGGCTCGCGCGAACAATACCGGTTCAAGTGTAGTTAGTAACCAACATCACACACTTGTATCATAATGTACTAGTATGTCTGTTGTTATTTTTTGTTACCCGCCCAATACTCACACAAATGCATATTGCCTCTAATTGGACGAAACCAGGAAGAGGTGTGGTCTGTCACTAGCTGCGCTTGCCGCAGAAATATTTTCTTAAGTGAGCATGCTTAAGTTTTGCCGATAGTACATTGCGGGCAAGGATAACGTTGTCGCCGATACCCTGTCACGAATAGAGGCAATCGCCCAGCCGATTGACTTGAATGTCCTAGCCAAGTCCCAGAGTTCCGATTCTGAGTTCAGACAGCTGCTTGACGGGGAAACGTCACTGCGCCTAAAAAGGTAACACTGCCGGGAACACTGTCTGAATTGTACTGCGATGAGAGTAGCAAGTCGCCAAGGCCATATGTCACGAAAGAACTTCGCCGCCAAGTCTTCGACAATCTACACTCCTTGAGCCACCCACGAGCCAACGCCAGTGCCAAACTGGTAGCAGAGCGTTACGTGTGGCCCAAAGTGAAGAAAGACTGCAGAGAATTTACGCGAAACTGCTTGGGATGTCAACGTACAAAGATAACTCGCCATGTCTCTGCAACCCTTGGCAACTTCGAACTGCCACGATCACGTTTCATGCACATTCACATAGATATGATCGGGCCACTGCCAATCTCTCATGGATTTCGGTATTGTCTCACGGCTGTAGATCGCTTCACGCGATGGCCAGAGGCAATATCAATCAAGAATATCACAGCTGAAACCGTGGCTAACGCCCTTCTGTATGGCTGGATCGCACGCTTTGGCTGTCCCACAAAGATTGTGATGGATCGTGGCAGACAATTTGAGTCAGCTCTGTTTAAACACCTGTCGGAGATAGCTGGATTCGAGCACAGAAAGACAACTGCTTTCCACCCTGCCTGTAACGGTATGGTTGAGCGGTTACACAGGCAGCTAAAAACAGCCATTACCTGCCATGGAAATCAAAACTAGGTAGAATCGCTGCCACTGGTTCTTTTAGGTATCCGAAGCGCGTACAAATAAGACGTACAGGCAACACCGGCTGAACTGGTATACGGTGAAACATTACGCCTGCCAGGAGATTTATTTGAATCAGAAGCAGTCGGTCATATTCGTGTTGCTACACGAATATGACCGACTACGTATCAAGATTACGCATGTTTGCCAGAAACATCCAACCATCTCCAGCATCGCGACATTCTAATAGTCGGGACATATTCGTGTTTAAGGACCTTGCCAGTGCAATACACGTCTTCTTAAGAGACAACGCGTCATCCGGGTAATTTCAACTAGCATACACAGGGCCACATAAAGTACTAGAGAGGGGTGATAAAGTATTCAAACTCCTCCTTAAAGGTAAAACAGTTTCAGTATCAGTAGACCGAGTCAAACCAGCCTACATACTTCAAGACTCACACACCACAATAACACACAACAACACGGCACACCATAATGAATTGTGTTAGTCATACGTTATTGTGTTAGGCGGATGCAGCGATATAGAAATTCGCCAACTATGTAGATTTATATCGATATCGTAGGATATCGATATAAATCTACATCGTTGGCTAGCATCAACCGCGAATACAAATGTGATCATCTCGGAAGTACCTGAAAATAGGTTTTTACAGGAATCAAAAATTAACTATTTACTTAGGTTTATTTATAATAAATATAAAAATGTACTGTACATGGATATGAACTACACTAGATTATTACCTAGTGGACGAAATTATGAAGTAAACCTTGCAAGATCTTTAAAAGAAACATTATGTTTAAATTATCATTTCCAACACTTTCAATATGAACAAATTATTCAAAATAAAAGTAAAAAGTCTTTTGAAAACAAATATGTCCAGGTCAACTTAGATTCTGACAAAAATGTACTACTCAATAAATTAGACGCTAACAATCAAACAGCTGAAATAACTACGAATACTTTTTTTCGTGAATAAAAATGTATACATTATGCACCAAAATATTGCAGGACTCCTAGCAAAATCTAACATGCTCACCGTGTGTCTATATGAGTTATTAGAAAAAAGTATACAAGTGGACCTGTTATGCATTACGGAGCATTTCATGATGGAAGGCTATGAAGTCCAACTCAATATTCTTAACTACTGTTTAGCTGCATGCTTTAGTCGCAAGGAAAATAAAAGATGTGGTGCTTGTACACTCATAAAAAATGGTCATCATTGGAAAGAATTACCGAAAGTCTCCAAATTATCTATAACGGGTATTTTTGAATGTTGCGCCATAGAACTTATAAATTATAGAATTGTAATTGTATGTATATATAGTGTACCAAATTCAAGTAATTTTGATGAATTTATGAGTAGATTAGAGATATTATTACGTGTTCTGATTAAAAAAAAACATTTAAAAATGTAGTACTGGCGGGTGATTTCAATATAGATATATTGAAGAAAAACAAACAGACTCTAGAATTTTAAAATTTATTATTAAATTTTAATTTAAGATTATCTATACGTCAACCTACTCGTTTGAAGAGCAAGACATGCATCGACAATTTTGCGCATAATTTTAATAGGTGTCGTAAAGCTATAGTTTTGGAACTGGCTTTGTCTGACCATACGGCAGAACTACTCAATTGCCCGATTAGCGCCGCAAACACTAGAAATCATTGGCGGACCACTAGACGGGACTATAGTAAAGAGAACATAGACAAATTTAAATCCTACCTCAATAGCCTATCGTTTGCTGAAGTATATGAAAATAAGGACCCAAACATTGCTTACAATGCCTTCACAGAAATGTTTTCTTTCCTATATACTCGTACACAGTGCTTCCCTGAAACTATTCTCTGTAAATGTGAAAAGAAGGCCTAGTTGGGTCTCACAAAAAGAAACGTCAATTATTATGGCAATATACACAAAAACCTACCGAAATTAATACAAATAAATTTAAGAGTTATTCAAAATTGCTTAAAAAAATAATTTATTTAACTCAACGCGCACAAAATATACATAAAATTAAATAATCTAATAATAGATCTAAGACTACTTGGGAAATAATAAGCCAAGCAAAATTAAACATACCTAAAAACACTATAGACAACATTCGATATAATAATGAAACTGTAACTGACCCTAAAATTATTGCAAATATGTTTAACGATTACTTTATAGATAAAATTAAACCTATGATAAGCTCGGGAACCACATTCACTGAACATATTTTAGCCAGAAAAGACTCAATGTTCATGGCCCCAAGTGTCGATTTTCAAAAAACCTTGTTGTTAGCAGCACTTGATATGTTTAAAATTATCGTAGCCCTAAAAAATACAAACAGTGTAGGATACGACGGCATAGCTACAAAAATTGTTAAGACTGTATCATATGAAATCTGTGGCCCAATAAGCTACATTATTAATTTAAGCATCAGTGAAGGTATATTTCCAAAAGCGCTAAAAAATCTATTGTAAAGCCGCTATTTAAGAAACAGGATAGGGAACTAACTGAATTTTACAAGCCAATATCATTGATACCAATATTTTCAAAAATTATCGAAAAGTATATTTCCAAGGAACTTAGTAACTATGTTGAAAAAAATCATATACTCTGTGATGATCAGAAAGGATTTAGGGAGAAAAAAACAATTAACTTGGCCGTATGGTAATTGTGCTTACTACTCGTAATAATACATTATGTGATTTATTATATAATAAATATCTTTGAGACTATCTAGATTTGTTGTTTCACTTTCCTTTTCTATTTTTGCATTGAATATAAGCCAGAATAATAAGTAAAACGATATAAAGGTTCAAACACAAAAATGTCTTTTATTCATTTTAGAAGTACACCACAGTAATAAGACTTGTCCACAATAATTGTAGGACTAAAGCACACCAATAAATTATAAAATCATTCTTGGCCGCGGACCGCCCACGCTCCATACAAAATTGCCCATTGTCCTTTGTTATATACATAACTGAAGATGTTACATCTTTTTCAAAGGAAGAAGCACTACGGACATTTATTGACTTAGACCTTAACAAAGAACAGTATGGGAAACTTCGACTTTGTTTGGCGGACAAAAACTGCTCAGTGTTTCCTTCTTATCCAACTTTAGTCGAAGCGAAGAAGATGTGCTACCCACCAGGTTCGAGAATAACCATTACTAACATAAGTGCAAAAGTCAATCTGCAGGACTTGTTGGATCATACTGTGGCACGTATATTACTAATTGGTTCAGTTTACAAAAACGGTTTAAGAAAGTTGAAACTATTCTGTAAATGGGGTTGTGACGGGTCATCAGGGCAGAGTGAGTGCAAGCAAGTTTTGCCCGAAGAAAGCGATTTTATATCAGATGCAAACCTTTTTATTGCTTCACTTGTACCCATTAGACTCCTAGATGAGACAACTAATACTGTTGTTTGGAAGAATTAAACTTGCTCATCTGTAAGATATTGCAGACCTATATTGTTAGAATTTGCCAAAGAAACTCCTGAAAAAACTGCGTCTGTTGTGGCTGATATCAACAATCAAATACAAAATCTGTCTCCTTCCCTGATAAATAAGAATAGCGAGGTAATCGAAATTACTCATGACTTATTTTTAACCATGATTGATGGTAAAGTGCCACAATTTTTAACTGAAACTCGTTCGAGCGCTTCTTGTACAGTTTGTGGTGCTACTCCTCGGCAAATGAATAACTTAGAAGCAGTTAAGACACGAGATGTGAACGAAAGTTCATTTCAATACGGACTGTCAACACTACATGCTTGGATTAGGAGTATGGAGATGATCTTACATATTTCTTATAATTTGTCTTTTGAAAAGTGGTCAGCTACTACACCGGAAAATAAAAAAAACAAAGACGAAAAGAAAAAAATGGTACAAAAGCGGTTTAGGGAGGAAATGGGACTGCATGTCGATAAACCTCGAAAAGGCACTGGAAATAGTAATGACGGAAACACAGCTCGGAGATTTTTTCAGAATTACTCTTGCTCTGCAGACATTACAGGTGTAGACGTAGAACTGATAAAACGAATGTACATAATACTACAAACTATGTCATCTGGAATGGCTATTAATTCAAATAAGTTTGGTGAGTACGCATATAGTACAGCCCAACTGTACGTAAATATTTATAATTGGTATTATATGCCTTCCTCCATGCATATAATACTTATTCACGGAGAAAAAATCATTGAGTACTATGCTATTTTACCTATCGGACAATTGTCCGAAGACGCGCAAGAATCCCGAAATAAGGATTTCAAAAAGTTTAGACTTCATCATTCTAGAAAGTGTTCAAGAGCGGTTACCAATGAAGATGTGTTCCATACCTTATTGTACACTTCTAAACCATATATATCAAGTTTGAGGAATACCTCAGAAACAATATCGAAAGAACTTTTAAATGAAGCCAAGGCTATTGCTTTCAACGAAAATCTGTAGGAACTTCCTGAATTTTGTATTTTATTTTTCTCGTTTGTTTTAATTATTCCATTTTAAGTAAATTTAAAATTAAGACCATTTTTGTTTGTTTTTTCTTGTAAAATGCATGCTTTTTTTAAGTTTTATTTTTAAATTAATTAATAAACAGAATGTTCAAAATTAAAATTATTTACACTAAACTTTATACATCCAAGAATATGTGTGCAAAATTACAGCTCAATTAGTTTTGAAACAACTGAGATACGGAGTTTTGAGACGAAACATACGCGATTTTCCCATAGTGTGGCCCCACGCAAGCTTATCGTCGCAGATGGTTTTAACGCTCACCACCGCAGCTTCATAATAAAAATCAAAAGTCATTTATTCAATCTAGGCTCAGAGTCAGCACTTTTTGAACGTCAAAATTACATAATAAGACAGTCCCTCAAAACTCCCACCCTTCACCACTTCCTAGGGCTTTAGCTAGGAAGAAGAAGTGGTGCAACAAACTCCCCAGTAGCACAGCTGTCTGTTAAAGAAAAAAAGGATTCTATATGCATACTATTATGCAAATCATTTACACTACGCGCAACACAAAACATTAAATTATTAGCCATAATATGGCTAATAAATTAATGTTTTGTGTTGCGCGTAGTGTAAATTTGTTGGTATAGTGGTGTAATAGCTGACATATTATGCCAGCTAGCACACCACTATACCAACAAACAAAAAAGATAAAAACCGAAAACTATACTCAAGCAGAAATCAAAAACATAAACAGAACTTAATACCTAAATAAAAGCCTCCAAGCATAAAGAACGTGCCCGCTTACATATAGCTATAGGCGTAACTCAGTCACAAATGATAAACTAGGATCATCGAAGTAAAATAAATAAACAGTTAATTAAGTACTACTAACAAAACAAAACCATGGTCAGCAAGACGACCTGTAACCACAAGCAGCACCCGTTCACGAACATAACGCAAAAATCACCCATTACCCCCCTCGCCATATTTGAGGGAAGGAGGCAACCCGACCAACGACGCTACCGCAAGCAGTGACATCTAAGGGAGCATGACGAACTTGCTACTGGTTGCTGCAGTAAGAATAATATAATCAATTATCTAGGTCGCTAGCTAACCACATATTGCAATAAATCTCAACAAAACACATTGTAATGAGAAGATTATGTCAATAATAAACGAAAATAAAATTTAAAATAAATTGTATTATATAGTCAAATAAAATAAACAATTTTATGAACTCATATAACCTGCCAGTAGGTAAGCTAATACTGGAGGAAGAACATAAACATTGTATTGAGTTAATCACAGTGACCAACAAGTCGTATCGTTTAAGTAGTCGTTGATATAATAGTATGCCTTTGAACAAAGTTTAGATTTTTTTTTAGTTTTTAACGCATTAAAGGCAAATCTGGCAAAGAAGATGGTAGCTTGTTATAAAAAGTAATACCAAGCCCAACGAACCTTGTGAAGCCAGTGAAATGGAGCACGTAATTTGTCCTTATTTCTGGTGTTAATATTGTGAATATCACTGTTTTTAATGTATAAATGTATATTTTGCCTAATATATAACGGCGAAGATGAATTGTGATGCCACCGTGAGAATACCAATAACTTTAAAAAAATATCTCAGAGAAACTCTGGCACCTACCAGGTAAATTTTTCGAACAGCTCAAACAAATACATTTTGAATTTCAGCGACTTTGCTCCACAGCAGAATACCGTAGGACATAATGCTATGAAAATAACTAAAATAGACTAACTGAACTGTATCAACGTCAGCGTATTGTCTTACTTTCCTGACGCCGTAAGCGGCCGAACTGAGCCTTCCCGCTAGGCTTTATATACAAGGGCACCACTGAAGTTTGGCATCTACTGTTATGCCCAGAAAAACTGCCGAGTCTAGTTTCAAAAATAACATTATCCAAGACGATGTTGGGTCCTAGATTTCTATCATTCAGTAAGGCGAACGTTATACATTTCGTTTTCTTGGCATTGAGAACTAAGCTATTTTAATATTGAATGAAAATTTTACCAAGTAACTGGCTATATATTTATGACCAAATAACTCAAAATGTTGTTTCGGTGTGGTGAAAATATGGCAAATAAAGCATTTGGCAAACGAAAAAGTTCAAAAGAGGCTTCGGCCAATTAATAGTAAAAAGTTAATTTATAAATCGCCGAAATATACTTCGGTAAAATAATACCTACCTATCTATGACACATACTTCGATGATCTAAAAATATGTCAAATAATGCATATAGCAAAAAAGACGTCGGTCAAACGCTTTCGCTAAAATAAATTCGAACAAAAAAATTTCGGTAAAGTGTTCGATTCCTGCCTAACGCGGGTTTCTCGTAAATCGATGTTGCATATAACAACAATAATTTAGATTTGAAAGATATTGTAGCAGGTATGTGCTGTATGGATCACAGCGACCAAGTAGCCCAAATACTGGTATGGACCAAGAAAAACCAAAGAACTTGGTGCAAATAAGTAACAAGTTATAGTTATTGAGACGAATTCATTATCTTAGATTTAGCGCCTGCTTCACCACTTTCGAGTTCCTGTTAAATTACCTACTTGATAATAATTGTCACGAATGCAGTTTTATCGAATACCAATACGATACAGACGTAGCTTCAGCCGGCGCAAGGTGCTCACTCGCCAGTCGCTAGTGTGGGTCTCTTCTACTTATATCACTTCAAACATGATTAATTCACCTAGGTGTCTAACAGAAAATCATATTAAAAATATTGCGTGGATCAAAACTAACGACAGTCGGTAGTGTGTGTCAGTTGTTTGACATGATAAGTTTCATATAAATATAAAAGCTTGAGACGTGGACGACTGATTGTCCTTCTTCTACATGAATATACCTAAGCCTCAAGCATATAAGAAAACAGGAATGTTCTAAGTTTACGTAAGTTTTATTTATTTAGTATATTTTATTTCATTTGAACAGACAGGTGTGCTGATGGGGAGTTTGCTCCGCCACTTCTTCTTCTCAGCTAAAGCACTAGGAAGTGGTGAAGGGCGGGCGTTTTTGGGGGACTATCTAATGTAACTTTGACGTTCAAAAAGTGCTGATTCTCAGTCTAGTTTGAATAAATGACTTTTGATTTTGATTTCATGAGAAGCTTGTTTTAAAACGGATTTTACGTTTATGTTGTTCTTAATTTTTGGTTTGAGATATAATTGACGCATTTTATATCAATGTGATTGCAATAGTGTGAATGTCTGAATGCTCCTTCTAATGACGAGAATATTATGTTTATTATGAACACGTGACATGGTTCAGGCCACTTAGAAATAAATAAATCCTGTATTTAATGTGAAACAAACTAGGGACACGATACGGCGGTCAGGTCGAAAGCAATAATTCTACAAACTAAGAAACAAGTAAAATGTCCGATTAATCTCAACGCCCAATACCAGTGCCGCCTCGTCTAGCCACCTTAAAACAATTCTGCGGAATATGGGCCGGCCGGGGTTTTTTGACATGAAACTACATCTTTCATTTCGGTCAGTAGGGGTCACTTGCAAAAACCATAATTATGTAACGAAATATGTTATGGCAAAATGGCTTATTACATTGTTACTACTTATTATATTATGACTTTATATTGTTGCGTGAAATGATATCGTTATATTCTTTATCTACACTTTTAGATAAGTAGGTAATTTTAAAACTAGACTAATATTCTTAAGCGCTACTGCTGAGCATGAGGTCCTGGGTTCGATTCTCGGGTCGGGTAAAGTGCTATTGGGTTTTTCCATCTGGAAATTCTCAGTAGCAGCCCGGAGTCTGGATTTGTGCCCGGTTGATGGCAATAGGCTCGCCCCCTATTACATGGGACTTAAACATACCTGGCGAAATGTGGGTGTACTACAGGTACACCTCTGCCCAACCCTTCGGGGAAACAAGGCGTGATGTTATGTACGTGTACTAATATTCTTTGTGTACAACTTCGTTGTGCAAGCGGAGTTTGCCTGCACCTAAGTAAACAATTGTTGGTGAATTAATAAAATAAATAAATTACTTTATTACCATAATTTAGAGGAAAGAAGCCATTACTCGGCAGTGCTTTAAGTCGCTGCACGCTGGCGTAAATGGCGCTTTAATCGTGCGCAGCACGACGCATTCGGAACTAAATGTACCATCACGCGCTGTGTTTACTTATTTAGTAATTACTCAGCGGTACATTGATCGATTCGAGCGGTAGTGGTCGTGTTTGGCAGAGCTCAGGACATTATAGTAGGTGTGATACATAATATTCATAGTTACCTACTCATAAGATTGTATTGCAGTAATATTAATAATGAATATATACTTATTGCATGTGTGGAAAGAAATGGAGGAGGCCTCCTCCATTTCTTTCCACTCTGCTCGGTTTAAAGCTTTCCTTGTCCATAGTTTTCCTGCTATCGCCTTTATCTCGTCTACCCACCTTCGAATCTGTCTGCCTTGTTTCCTTTTCCTATTTCTAGGGTACCAAAACACTATGCTTCTGTTCCACTTTTCGATGCCTCTTATTGTATGTCCCGTCCATTGCCATTTAAGTTTCCGTATTCTAGTTGTAACATTTTGTATTTTAGTTTCTGATGGTTTTGTTTCGTACTCTCTCTGATTTTCTTAGATTCAGCATGCTTTTCTCCATTGCTGTCTGACAAGTTTCTAATTTTTGCTTTGCGCGATTAAAGGCTATTTTTACTTTATTATACTATTTTTACTTTACTATCCTCTAAGTATTCTTGTACACTGCAATATGTTTTTTCTAATAATAATACCCTTTTGAACAACGGCAATGGCAAATCTTGAGTACTATTTGGAAAATGGTTATACGAGTATATAATAATTGCCATGCATTAAGTATTTATTTTAAATAGCATTAATCGTTTTATTTGGGGTAATTTTAGTTTATCTTTGTGCCGTGCTTTACTATTTATTTTGTAATTGCTTTATTCGAATAAACTATATTTTTTTTTACATAAATGCATATTTCATAAATATAAAGACATGGTAAAAACAGTTTTCTAAGCTTTTGAAATAATGGTTTACAGCTATCTAAATAGTGGGCTCCATACATTGCCATGATGTTTTTTGTGTCATTTAAGTTTTTAAAGGACAATAAAATGCATCTTTGCATGTCTACTGAGTTTCCCCAAATTATAAGACTATATCTGAGTACAGATGCTACATAAGCATGGTCAGCAACCATTGAGGTATTTAGATTAACAGTTTGTCTTATTATTTTCGGGACATACACAAAGCGATCTATTTTTTTGAGTATTTTATCTACGTGTGGTTTCCAACTGCAATTTTGATCCACGGTTATACCTAAGAATACACATTCATTAACAGTGTTTAAGGAGGAATTGTTATACTGGATGTCTAGATTATCTGTGTTTGTGTTGAGTGCTTGAAATTTTATTATATTTGTTTTTGTCATTTTTATTTTAAGTTATTATTTTCTAGCCATTTGATTGCCTTGTCCAACGCTTTAACAATTCGTTTTTCCAAGTTTTTATTATGGCCGCTTTTAATAATCAATGTTGTGTCATCATCAAATAGTAAGCATACTCCATTAATTGTCTCTGGTAGGTCGTTGATGTATACCAGAAAGAAAAGAGGGGATAAAATTCCTCCTTGAGGTGTGCCGAAGTTGTTTTGTCTGTATGTTGACGTAAATTTATTTTGTTCATTTTGATAATTTCTTGTTATTTCTATGCACTGCAGTTGGTCGGTAAGAAACAGGGGCGTGCCATCCATAGAGGCAATTAGGCCTAGCCTACCCTACCAACAACGCCAAATGCATTTATTTTAACTATGTAATACAATAATACAAAATATAAAAAAAAAGTTAAACTCCTGTTAAAACTCTTATAGCAACTTGTCGCGGACGCCACGTGACTCACAGTTCGACGGAGCTTGGTACGGTAGGTATGCGCGATTTATCAGGCAAGCATTCGACTAGCCTACATTCCGTTCATAAATTTACGCACACTCGTGTATATTTTCGTGAATATGAACGGCACACAATAGTGACATGGTTTAAATTAGGGGCGTAGCTCCTGCGGCAGGAGCTTAGTACCCATTGGCTGTGTGTAAAGTCAAGATTTAATGAATGAAAAATATTGAAGGCCAGGGTTCCCAATTTTTGGACAATTCCCCGAATTGCGGGGAAGTTTCCTTCATGACTACTAGAGACAATTTAAAAAACAGGGTGGTCTTGTCGAATTTATACCTTCCAAAAAATTATAAATTGTAAGGAATAGCAAATAGCAAAAGCCCTATAAAAATAATTAAAAGCTTCATAACTTTTTATTTTTCTTCTCATATTTGGGAAATTTCGCATGGTTTTTGGGGAGTTGGGAAAATAGGTTTCGGCAAACCTGGACTGTGTTATCCGGCAAAATATGGTAGTCCCTTTTGTGGAAAAACACGGTATGACAGTAATACAATTTTAATTGGTAGTGTTTTTTTATCGACCAGCCATCTTGTTTCATGTGACACGCAAATTATATCCGAACTTGAATATTTTGCTTTTCTAAATCTTATTAAGTTATAAGTAATTCGTTTTGAAACGTAAAGTAGTGTACATGTCGGCGTCGCATTGTAAACAACACGTGCATCGGGCCATGCGGTAGCGCGCTACGTGATTCTCTCACCTCCTCGCTGCGGGGCGGAGTTAGCGCGTGCTACGTCGCGTAGCGCACTACGTCGTAGCACACTGCGTCATTACCCCAACTCCAATTCTAGTGTATAAAAGAGTCCGCACAGCGGCAAAATGGCATTCTGACTTCAGGCGTGGCCCGGTGCACAGGTTGTATTACCCTTACTTATTGTTACTCTGCCTTTCTGTACTTTGTTGCTATTTTGTCTGAACTAAGGTATTACTGGTGTCAAAGCTAATATTATAAGATATTAAGTCATAAGACGCTTTTCATATAAAGAAACTGATTATGTGTGGTTTCCTGTAAAATTATTCAATTAAATAAGTTATAATAAATTCTAATTTATTACAGTATTGAAAGAACCACTTTTATTTTACAATATGTCTGATCTTGTGCCGTCATACATATTATTTGTTGTGTTATTATTTGTTTATTTACCTAAGAATGGTGTTCTGTTGTGAAGTTTGCGCCGATAATGGTGCCGATTCTCTTGTCACAAATTTCTCTAAACTAGACTAAAAATCACTAAAATTTTGTTTATTCCTGTCAAACGACGTTTCCCATTCTGAAACTAACTAAAGTGACATAAATTAACTATACTATAGTTTAACACCACTAATGTCTTTTAGTTACTTAATTTAGTGAAAATGGCAATTTTGCTATTCTGAATTTGACGTTTTTCATCTAAAATTTAATTTTCAAACTAAATCGGCTATTTTTAATCGCGATTAAAAAGGTGTGGAATAAAATTAGTTGTCATGAACTAAAATTTACAAAGCATATTTCTGTTAGATTTCTTGAAAGTTTGGATGCTTGTGGGTTTGGAAAATCTTAGATCAGTAAGGACGCGTATGTAATTGCAGCTGTTGTCCATGCGGCAGAAAGAAATACCAAAATTATTGTTATTAGAACACAATACGAAATTCATTCCTGAAAACTTTATTATACATAAGTATAATAAATAATATAATAAATACACGAATATACTAAAACAGATAAGACAAACAAAGGGAAAACATTACCCTTGTCATGATACTGCTGATTGTTTAGTTTGTATAATTCTTCCTTTAGTGCTTCTACATCTGGACGTCAAGGGGAGGAGAGCGATGCGGGGTCGGAGTCCGACGCTGCATCCGGCGCAAAGAGCTCCGGGAGCTCAAAACGCGAAGAGGTCGCGGAGAGGAAGCAAGGGTTTTTAAGAAACCCGAAGCGACCCAACTCGGGGTCGTCCTCCGACGAAGAGGTCGGGCGGAGGATGAAGATAAACTCCAGCCGGTGGGGTGGAGCCCGAGGAAATAAAGGGGTGGATAGAGGGCCCTCCACTAGGGAGGCCGGCAAGCCGAGCCGAGCCAACCAGCTCAGCTCAGTCGGCTCAGCGAGCCGAGAAGCTTGCCATGGAGGGGCCCCTCTCTGAGGTTCCTGGCGGGGGGCCGGACGCCGCTGGCTCCAATTCAGAGCGTGTGGCTGGGTTTGCGGAGGTCGTGCTGGCCGCGATCAGGGGAGTGGCCGTGAAGAGGCTCAAGTCCTCAAAGGATCAGGCCATATCCGCGGCCACGGCCTCTATTGTGGCGGCAGCGGAGGCACTTCACCTCGGGCCTTCGTCGGACGGTATGTCCGAGATGCGGGTGGAGGTCGCCCGCTTGTCGGCCGCCATGGAGCTGCTCCGAAAGGAGAACGAGTAGCTCCGAGCGGACCTGGCTCGGCTCCTAGGATCCGGCCCCCAGATGGAGCCGCAAGGGGGGCAGAAGCAGGGACAGGGACAGCCCGTGTCTGTGGAGGACCGGGTTTTGACCCTGGTGCGGCAGGAAATGGCTTCCTTGTGGAGTCGTTTCTCCGCCCTGGAGGCCATCGTCCTGCGCCCCCCGTTGGCGGCGAGCCAGCCAGCCTCGGGCAAGCAGAAGCCCGCCTCATACTCGGCTGCCGCGGGTGTCACGGCCAAACCGGGGTCGTCGGGGCAGAGCAAGGGCGCGGCGAAAGCGCAGGCGAAGAGGGCTCCGGCCTTGGCAGCGAGGGCATCGGCCCTGGTGGTGAGACCGCCGCCTCCTGAATCTCTTCCGGCCGATGCCGAATGGCAAGTGGCCGGGGAGAAGAAGAAGGCGGGTAAGGCAGCAAGGGTGGCCAAAAAGAGGGAGAGGCGGCAACAGCGCAAAAAGCGCACCGCCGCGGCTAGGCTCCGCGCCCGCAGCCGTAGTGATTACTCTACAGCCGGATGCGGAAAAAAAGGGCGTGTCTTACAAGACCGTCCTTGAGAAGGTGGGTGAGGTGGTGCGCCTCGAGGAGCTCGGCGCTGCCAGGGGCCTGAAATTGAAAATTACGGCGACTGGGGCCCGAATGGTGCAGGTCCCTGGTGCGGCTAGCGGCCCGGCCGCTGACGCCCTGGCCGAAAGGCTTAGGGCGTCACTAAATGTGGACGAGGTCCGAGTGTCCAGGCCCACCAAGTGCGCTAGCATGCGCATCATGGGCCTGGACGATTCCGTGACAAAAAAAGGGCGTGTCATACAAGACCGTCCTTGAGAAGGTGGGTGAGGTGGTGCGCCTCGAGGAGCTCGGCGCTGCCAGGGGCCTGAAAATGAAAATTACGGCGACTGGGGCCCAAATGGTGCAGGTCCCTGGTGCGACTAGCGGCCCGGCCGCTGACGCCCTGGCCGAAAGGCTTAGGGCGTCACTAAATGCGGACGAGGTCCGAGTGTCCAGGCCCACCAAGTGCGCTAGCATGCGCATCATGGGCCTGGACGATTCCGTGACGGAGGACAACGTGGTCGCCGCGGTGGTTAGGACCGGGGGGTGCTCTGCCGAGAAGGTGAAGGCAGGCACCATCCGTCCTGACTCCACGGGGCTGTAAACCGTTATGGTGAGCTGCCCCGTGTCGGCGGCCAGAAAATTGCCGGGGAGGGCCAACGGCTATTGGTGGGCTGGGTTTCCGCGCAGGTGAAACTGCTGGAACCCAGACCTCTGAGGTGCTTCCGCTGCCAAGTGGGCAACCACGTGCAAGCGAATTGCACCTCGGAGGTGGACCGCAGCGGTCTGCCCGGGCACAAGGTCTGCCCGAGCACCGGATGGGGGGCAAGGCCTGCGCCGAAACTGTATGCATGGGCGAACCGTATTCGTAGGTATAAGCGGCGAGTTGACCGATACACTCAGAATCGCACCTTCCAGAGCGATGAAAGGTGGGTTTATAGGGGTTGGGAGCAGCGAGACCAAGGTGTGACTGACACGCGCCTGCCAGATGACGATGTCATGTGTTCGTTTTGGCGCAGTATCTGGTCGGTGCCTGTCAGTCACACCGAAGGTGATTGGGCTCGAAAGGTCGAGCGAGCCTGCGATCCATTACCAGAAATGGGGGCTATTACATCTGCCCCCAAGATGTAGCTCGTGCAGTCCGTCCGTTACCTAACTGGTAGTCTCCAGGGCCGGACGGGCTGCACAATTTCTGGCTCAAATGGTTTTTAGGGTCGCACGCTCGCTTGGCGGCTCAGTACCAGACTGCTTTGGAATCTGGTTCGCTGCCCCAATTCCTAACGATAGGCGTTACCCACCTGCTCCATAAATCAGGTAGCACCGCGGAACCCAAAAATTATAGACCGATCACGTGTTTACCGACGGTATATAAAGTTCTTACATCCATTTTGAGGGCTAAAATTAACAAACATATAGACACCAATTCCATCATGTCTGCCTCTCAAAATGGATGTAGGAACGGGTCCCGCGGTACTAAGGAGTTACTCCTCATTGATATGACCATTAGCCAACAGGTTCGTCGTTTCCGAAAGGATCTGTCGACATGTTGGATAGATTATAAGAAGGCCTATGACTCGGTGCCACATACATGGCTCATGAGGGTGCTGGAGTTGTATAAAGTAGATGCAACTCTGCGCACCTTCCTGATGTCGTGTATGGGGCAATGGAGGACGGTCCTTCGCTATCCAGGATGTCGAAATATCCAGAGGAATAGCGAACCGATAAGGATCGAGCGGGGCATTTTTCAGGGCGATAGTTTGAGTCCGCTTTGGTTCTGCTTGGCCTTGAATCCTCTAAGCACGCTGCTGGAGGATTCAGGTCTAGGCTATCGGTTGAGGAGAGGTGGTCAGGTAATATCTCACCTCCTCTACATGGATGACCTAAAACTCTTTGCCTCCAATAATTTGCAACTGATGGAGCTACTGAAAATAACTGAAACTTTCAGTAGCGCCATCAGGATGGAATTTGGAGTGGATAAATGTGCGGTCATGCATGTAAACAGGATTCCATAAACCTTAGAGCCCTCTCCGCATCCGAAACCTACAAGTATTTGGGTATGTCGGAAGCGTTGGGCATCAATGTTACTGACATGAAGCAATCGTTGACGCAGCGCTTTTTTGACCGCCTGAAGAAAGTATTTAATAGTCTTCTATCAGGCGGAAACAAGGTGCGCGCCTTCAACGGTTGGGTCATGCCCGTTTTGATGTACTCTTTTGGCATACTCAAATGGACTCAAACCGAACTCGACGCCTTGGATAGGAGGGTCCGTACGCTGTTGACTGCATATCGAATGCATCACCCACGGTCATCGGTAATGAGACTGTATATCCCGCGAAAGTGTGGAGGTCGAGGCTTTTTAAACGCTAAGACCCTCCACAATCGCGAGGTATGCAGTCTCAGGGAATATCTCCTAGAAACCGACGTGGGGATGCATCGAGATGTGGTCGCGGTGGACAAGGGCCTCACCCCACTCTCCTTGGCTAAAGAGAACTGGCGCAAGCTTGTAGTGCTTGACACTAACGATCGCAGGGAGGTATGGCAGAGTAAGGAGCTTCACGGACGCTTTTTCCGGGCCCTACATGAACCCGATGTAGATTTCCAAGCGTCCGTAGCCTGGCTTCGTTTCGGTGACCTCTTTGGGGAAACCGAAGGTTTTGTCTGTGCAATTATGGACGAAGTTATCATGACGAAGAATTACCGGAGATTTATTGTGAAGGACGGCACGGTTGACATGTGTCGGGCATGCCACCGTCCGGGAGAATCAATCCGACACATTATCTCCGGGTGTTCTCGTCTAGCTAACGAAGAGTATTTGCATAGACACAATCTTGTAGCCAGGATTATCCATCAGCAACTTGCTCTTAAATACAGCCTTGTAGAATCTGAAGTGCCGTACTACAGGTATGTGCCCGACCCAGTTCTCGACAATGGAAATATCACTTTGTACTGGGATCGATCCATCATCACTGACAGGACTATTGTTGCCAATAAGCCTGACATAGTGGTGGTAGATCGAACAGAGCGGCGCGCAATGATTGTTGACATAACAGTCCCTCATGACGGGAATCTCGTGAAAGCCGAGAAAGATAAACAGATCAAGTATCTTGACTTGGCTCGCGAGGTTGTCGACATGTGGGATGTAGATTCAGCAATCATTGTGCCGATAGTCGTATCAGCCAATGGCTTAATTGCCAAGAGCCTCGACCAACACCTAAGGAGGCTCACGTTGGACGGCTGGATTAAGGGCTTGATTCAGAAAGCGGTACTTCTGGACACGGCCCGCATTGTTAGGAGGTTCCTCTCTCTGGAGCCCTGACCGCCGGTAGCTTGAACCCTGTTCCCGATACCGGTGGGCCACCATTTTTTTATATTTTTAAATGTTTTTATATATTTTTGTATATTCTAATATTTAAAAATATAATTATATTGTGTAAATAATGAAATAAAAGAAAATAATAATAATAATGTTTTATTTTCTCACCACAATATTACAAAATACATATTACATGGTATCAGAGTCAGACAAAATTTTAATATTGTGGGAGACTGGTGCCTAAACTAAGCTCTACGCCTGTATTTCAGATCACCAGGTCTCCGCCCTTTTACAAAATTATACATTTTATTTTTTTATGTACTTGTACACTGACAACCTAAAAGAAAACAACATTATAGAAAGATTGGTGGCTTGGGTGGAAATTTTAAACTTTACATATTATAAACTAAACTTTTTTTAAATAGGTTATTTGTGTATGGAAGTGTGTGTGTGTGTGTGTGTGCGTGCGTGTGTGTGTGTGTGTGTGGAGTGGTGTTGGTCAGTGCGAGCGTTATATTTTTTATTATGTGACTTAAAGGTAACTTGAAGACTTGAGAATGATGATGATGATGTAGATAGGTTTTCATTTTGTAGGGATATTGCTACAGCTGCAATATTACACCATACAGGTAAGTAAGTTTTCAGTATCCTCATAGTTTAGTTGTTGTAGTAAGGCTGTAACTTTATTTTTGCACATAGTTCTAGTGAGGTTAACTATGGGTGACATCCTGTTTATTTTATTATATAGAAAACCACCCAGGTGGCAAAAAAACCGCTTTGAGAATTGGGTAGTAGATAGGTGTTTAAGACGGCGGTCTACAGGTTTGTACCGTCTTTTTCGATGTGAGGCCGTGGGATGATAAGTAAGTAATGAGTGCTGTTTTAATATGATATTAAGAATAAAAAGTTGACGCACTGTCAAAACTTTAGCCTCCTTGTATAGGAGCTCTGTGGGATAGCGGTAAGGGAGGAATGAGGACACTTTCAAGATAGCTCTCTGGGCTCTCTCCAGTTCAATAATTGTAGTTTTTGGAGCACCTCCCCAGACAGAGATACAGTAGGTTAACAGTGACTGAGCAAGGGCAAAGTACACGGATTTTTTTAACTTGTCATCAGCTACTCGTCTCAAGGTTTTGAAAATATATATCAACTTGCGTAACCTGGTTTAATGGCCCCATTACGCCTCCTCCAGGCGAACATCAACCACTGCGCCACCGCTCAGGATCTGTTGCTCCAGAGCATGGCGCAGTGGTCGATTAACATCGCCGTGGTCGCTGAGCCGTACTTTGTCCCGCCCAGGGATGACTGGGTGGAGGACCTGAGCGGCTCAGTGACCCTAATTTCGTCGGCCGCCGCCGGTACCCCGTCCCTCGAGGCCGTCAAGAGAGGACGGGGCTGCGTAGCAGCACGGTTCGGGGAGATTGTCGTGGTAGGGGTCTACTTCTCTCTGAACCGAACTCTTGCCGAGTTCCACAACTCCCTTGCGGAGTTGAGAGACGTCGCCGTCGGGTTTGGTTCCCTCCCCGTGTTCGTCCTCGGTGACTTCAATGCCAAGAATTTGGCTTGGGGTTCCCGGTTAATGGACACACGGGGCAGGATGGTGGAGGACTGGGCTCTGGAGACAGGCCTGGTCGTCCTAAACCGGGGTTCTGTCCCCACGTGTGTGCGGATGCGGGGTGAATCAGTGGTGGACATCTCGTTCGCCAGCCCCGCTCTGTTGCCGCGTGTAGTTGACTGGCGTGTCATGGAGGGGGTGGAGACCTATTCCGATCACCGGTATATCCGGTTCGACGTCTCCGCCCAGACCTCGGACGCGCCGGTCCGACGGGCCCCAAGTGGTCCGCGGTGGGCGCTGATGCAGCTGGACCGGGAGCTCCTCCTGGAAGCCTCGATCGAGCAGGCCTGGGTGTCACCACCAGACAGGCCTACTGACATCAACGACGAGGCGGAGAGGTTCCGGGAGGTCATGTCCGACATATGTGACGTGGCAATGCCCCGGGTCCAGCCTGGACGTGCCTCGCGCCAGGCGTACTGGTGGTCGCAGGAGCTGACGGCTCTGCGCACTGCGTGCGTGGCTGCGCGACGCCGGTACACCAGGCACCGCAGGCTCCGTATCAAACCTCCGGATACGGAAGTCATTTAGGCGGAGCTGTACGAGGGGTACAGAGCGGCGAAGACCACCCTCCAAGCGGAGATCCTGCGGGCCAGGGGGTTGGCCCGCGAGGAGTCGCTGGGGACTCTGGACAGGGACCCGTGGGGTCGCCCGTACAAAGTGGTGCGGGATAAACTCCGCCCATGGGCTCCCCCGCTGACGCAGAGTCTCCGGCCCCAGCTAGTGGAGGACGTGGTGAGCGCTCTATTCCCTTCCCGAGGGGAACACACCTCCCCGCCTATGGCTCCGCCTACTGCGGTGCCCGATGCGGACCACACCGCCAACGACGACGACAACGACGATGCTCCGGAGGTGACCGAGGTAGAAATGAGAGCGGCGGTACGCAGGCTTAATGCCAAAAATACCGCCCCAGGACCCGACGGCCTGGGAAGGCCTGAGTCCTGGCCTTGGAAGCTCTCGGACCTCAACTTAGGGGGCTCCTAAGCGCATGTTTGGAGAGGGGCCAGTTCCCGCTTCGTTGGAAGACGGGAAAACTGGTCCTCATAAAGAAGGCAGGGCGCCCTGCGGACTCTCCGTCCGCTTATCGGCCCATCGTGCTGCTCGACGAGGTGGGCAAGCTCTTTGAAAGATTCGCCTCGTCAGCCAGCTGGTGCGGGTGGGGCCGGATTTGGCGGAGAGCCAGTTTGGTTTCCGCAGAGGGCGCTCTACGGTAGACGCCATCATGCGTGTGCGAGCCCTGACGACGGGGAATGCTGTTGCCCAGGGTGGGGTCGTCTTGGCGGTGTCTCTAGACATCGCCAATGCCTTCAATACCCTGCCCTGGAGTTGCATCAGGGAGGCACTCCGGTATCACCGGATGCCGACCTACCTCTGTCGTGTGGTCGAGGCCTATTTGACGGACAGGGCCGTCATCTACCCCGGTCACCAGGGAGTGTGGAACCGGCAAGAGATGTCGTGCGGTGTCCCACAGGGATCGGTCCTGGGGCCGCATCTGTGGGACATCGGATACGACTGGGTGCTGCGCGCCGACCTCCCTAGCGGCGTCAGCGCAGTGTGCTACGCTGACGACACGTTGGTCCTGGCGCAGGGGAGGTCGCACCAGGTGGCGGCCGAATTAGCGGCACGCGGGGTTGAGACAATCGTCGAAAGGATCCGGCAATTGGGATTCGAAGTGGCCCTGCACAAGTCCGAGGCCATGTGTTTTCTGGTCCTCGGAACGCGCCACCGTTGTGGTCCTAAATAACGGTAGGAGAGATTTCTATCGGCGTCAAGTCGACGATGAAGTACCTGGGACTCGTCCTCGACAGCCGGTGGAACTTCGTGGAGCATTTCCGACGTTTGGCTCCCAAACTGGGGCGGGCGGGCGCTGCATTGAAGCGGCTCCTGCCCAATCTAGGGGGTCCAAACGCCTCCTGCCGGAGGCTCTACGCGGGGGTCTTGCGGTCCATGGCCCTCTACGGGGCTCTTGTATGGGCGCGCTCTCTGGCGCTGTGGCCAGCCCGCCGGTTGAGCGCGGCCCAAAGGGTCATGGCCATCCGGATGGCCCGGGGATACCGCACGGTCTCCTGTGAGGCAGCGAGCCTCCTTGCCGGATTGCCGCCATGGGATCTGGAGGCAAAAGTCCTCGCGCACGTATGGGAGTGGCGCGAGGAGGCGAAACGCCGGGGCGTAAGTCCGTTGCCGCGAGAAATCACGGCACAGAGGACGGAGCTCCGGCGGGATCTCATGGCGTCATGGAAAGTACGGTTGTCGCAACCCAGTGCTGGGCACGCCACGATTGCGGCGATAAGTCCCCTCTTTGAGGAGTGGCTGGAGAGACGCCACGGCGTCTTCACCTTCCGCCTGACGCAGGTCCTCACCGGACACGGCAGCTTCGGGAGGTTCCTGTGTCGGATAAGGCGGGAGGAAGCGTCCGGGTGTCACCACTGTGTGGATCCCCGGAGGACACGGTGGAGCATACGGTGGAGGTCTGCCCGGCTTGGGCAGAGCACCGCCATGTCCTCGTGGAGGCGATCGGCGGCAGAGACCTGTCGCATCCGGCCCTGGTTCAGGCCATGGTACGGAGCGAGAGGGCATGGGCAGCCGTCACCTCCTTCTGCGAAGCAGTAATGCTCGCGAAGGAGGAGGCGGGACGGTTGAGGGAAAGGCACGTTTCGCGCCCTCTCGCCCCTAGCCACCGCAGGAGACGCCCTGGGCGTCGGGAATCTCGGGCGGATTTCCAGCCACCGTAGACGTGGGCTTGCGGACGGTGAGCAATAGGTAGCTCACCGTCCGCTAAGGACCAGGCCCGGGTCGACGGCGCGTCGTATTCCACGCGCGCCTCAAAGAGATGTCGTCAGCACAAAAGTAGGGGTCCACTAGGGCCGATGCCTGCCGGGGTCGCGGGAAGGTACTTATGGGTCACCGAGGCCCCCGCAACACAGGCAACTGGAAGGAATACGGGTGGGTTTTAGTGAGTAAGAGTCTGATACACCCTGCCGCTCCGCCCAGAGCGGGAGAAGTTATTTGATGATTTCCCACCCAAAAAAAAAAAAATTGCTTCTACATTAGGGTGGGTCGAAAATATTTTTTTCCGAATTTCGATTTGTAATAGTACGGAAAACATGACCTGGGTAGAGACTTAAAAACGTATATATTTATTTTTATTAATATTAACATTAATTACCCGCGCATGACGTTTGAAAATTCGGAAAAATTGTTAAAATTGGATTTATTTTATCAGAGTTTATTGTATAAACTACATGGCGTAAAATGATATTACATTCTTATATTCTGAGATACACGTAATACAAATAATAATCAAACCAAAATATTAGAATAATCGTGCGTATAGTGCGGGGGAAGGAGTAGGGAAAGTGGGCGTAAACTGTCGATCACGCGTCATTGTCTCAGTGCCCCTAATTAGTTCCGGGTGAAAGGTCGCACCCATTTTTTCTAATTTTTTCGCTATTTTAAGTAGTTCTTGTTAGCTTTGTGACGTTGTGCATCATGGAGCTTTCAAGTAATACCCGAAAATCCGCAAGTTGTCCCATTTTGGTGCTCCGGAAGAAATTAACGAATATCAACTACCCACATACAAACTAGTTATGAAATATTACATTTTAGTAAGACGTCAGCTTAAACTTGAGAACAATTTAAAAAAAGAGCCATCCATTAATGAGATATCTGAAATAGTGTCATCTAAAGTTGAATCTTTGTGGAGAAAAGCGTCTATTCCTACTGTGTCTCATAATCGTCTGATACAATTGTTTAAAAGTTACCACGCGAAGTGTAAAAAATTATTAAAATCTTTGAAGCGTTTACCAGAAGAAAATATTCAAGATTTTCATAGATATTCGGAAAGACTGTTTGATTTGAGTTCATGTAAGTGTAAAGATTTAGAGTTATGCAAATGGTCCAAAGACCAAAAGATTCCTAAGGAAGAACGAACTTTTTTAATAGATCAAAGAACAGAGAGAAAAATGATTATGGGAACTGTTGATTTATTGACAAGAGCAAAATAAAACTGAGTGATAGAAAAAATAAGCTTAAATCCTATTACGATTCTAGCATTTGTGAACCAGACCCTTCTCACAAAAATCCTAATAACTCAATAACGTCTGAAAGTAGCGATGAAGAACAAACTTTGCCCTCAAGTACTCACGAAAATCCTAATACCTCAATAACGTCTGAAAGTAGCAATGAAGAACAAACCATGCCCTCAAGTTCATCAAAACCAGCATCAAAAAAACGTAAAATAGCATCTCTCAAGAATTTGTCAACTATCTGTGACCGATACGGGATATCCGACAGAGCAGCTGCTGCTGTCGCTTCTGCTGCTTTGCAAGATGTGATAATCAACAACGAAGTAATCGATAAGTCGAAATTGCGACGAGCGAGACAAAAATTACGAAAAGAAACCTTATCTCAAGGCCAACTGGATACTATTCCTGCCTTATTTTTTGATGGACGAAAAGATAAGACCCTGAAAATTGTTATGAAAGGGGGAAAAAAATACCGCTTAACATCCGTGGAAAGAATCTTAATACCGTTGCGTGCTTTCTTGACGTGGACAATGCCTATAATAATGTTGACATAAAAAAACTTTTATCAATTTTAGACACATTGGGAGTTGGCTCAACAATATGTACCTATTTGTGGAACTTTCTAAGCTCAAGATTTCTTAAAATTAAATTGGATAACTTGGACGTCACAAGAAGAACCGGGCGTGGTTTGGCTCAGGGTGACCCTCTATCTCCCTTGTTGTTCAATGTTGCGACTTATGATATGTGTAATTCAATAAATAATACATTTGTATCACAATATGCAGATGATTTTGCTATTTATGTTATGGATAAAAATATAGAATCTGCTTGTAATGTCCTCCAATCAGCTATAAATATAATGGTTAAGTCTTTAGAAGAATTGGGTCTAAATGTCTCACCCTCTAAAAGTAACGTTTGTGTTTTTAAGAAAGGTCCAAATAGATCCCGTGTCAACCTTATGATTAATGGCATACAGTTACAGGAAGTAGTAAATGTTAAGTATTTAGGACTTTGGCTAGACCGATCTTTAAGGTGGGGAAAGCATATAAATGAGACAGTAGAAAAAACGATGAAATTTTTAAATATTTTTAAAGTGTTGTCTGGTCCGGGTTGGGGAGTTCACCCTAAACATCTACGACGATTATATATTTCAATTTTAAGAAGTCGCTTAGACTACGGTAGTTTTTTATTTGATAATAGCTGTCATTCTAAATTGTTTAAGCTGGACAAATTACAAAACAAAGCTATGCGCATTATCGGGGGATACGTAAAAAGCACCCCTATCCACGTTATGGAAAGCGACCTGTGTTTGCAACCACTATATATTCGCAGAATGTATCTAGCTGGTAAATTTTGGATGAAATCCATGTCTCTTAGTAATAATCCCACCATTTTAGTACTGAACGAACTAAGTTCCCTTGTGAATCATAGATACTGGAGGCGAAAAAAGATCCCTATACTTATAACGATTCACAATACGTTTAAAGACATTGTAATTCATTCTACTGAATTGTTAGACATGTACACATTAAACCATTGGATGAATTACTATAATATCGCAGACATACTAAAGCCTAAAATAGACATCATCAGCTGTCCAAAGAGATTTTGTGATACCACAACCTTACGTAATAAATGCATAAACTTCCTTGAAAGCCAATATACAGAATACTATAAAATTTTTACCGACGGGTCTAAAGATGGAAATAATTTCATGGGAATTGCATTCTTTGACCCTCAATCTGATACCTTCATGAAATTTAATATCTCTAATAATATTTCGATCATGTATTTAGAACTTTTAGCAATTAATGAAGCATTGGCATACATAGAATCTATTGAACATACAAACTTTATCATTTTAACAGACTCTAAAAGTTCAATCCAACATTTAGCTCGATGTACCTCTGGCTTCAGAGGAACACCGATAGCATACAAAATTATAGACTCAGTTATCAGATTGAGGGCCAATTCAAAAAATATTATCATACAGTGGATTCCCTCCCACGTAGGCTTAGTAGGAAACGAAAGGGTAGACCAATTAGCAAGACTGGCTTCAAGTGATGGCATACCATTAAATATCCAGCCATTTTATACAGATTGCATGAGATCTATACGCGAACATTGCTTTTTCAACTGGAGGGAACACTTTGATCAGAGGTCTCTAGAGAAAGGGGTGTGGTATAAAACAATACAAGCAGAACCATGGAAATCACCATGGTTCGATTCATGTTTTTTGGGCAGAACAGATATTGTGACAGCTCTCAGACTTCGTTCTGGACATATCCCCTTAAATAAGTTCGCATATATGATGAAAAAAGTTCCTTCCCCCAACTGTACAGAATGTGGGAAAGTGGAAGACGTCCTTCACATCATGGTGGAGTGTGCCCGGAACGAAGACCTCAGAGCTGAGTTATTAATACAATTTGGTGTTAATGTCAAAGAGGTGGGAAGATGCAATAATATTCTTGCATTCCCCTCGTCAGAAACAGCGAGGCTATTGTACAAACTTGTGAGGATTGGTATTCAAAAAAGATAGTTACAAGAGTAAAAGAACTGTATCATATTTATAAAATACTGTTTTATATTATAAGAAAGCCTTACGGAGCGACTTAGTCTTGTAGACCAAGCTCCTTAAATAAAGATTTAAAAAAAAAAAAAAACATCCGTGGAAGAACATATTTCAATAATTAAAGAACCAGGATCAGTTTATGTCGGATATGCCGTTCCAAGCCAGCAACTGCAAAGGGGTTGGAGTCTTTCAAACAGTAACAGGTCAACTGAAAAGGTTCACCCTTGTTTGATAGAACAACGTTTGATATAATATTACTAAATCGAATTTTAGTTGCAATAAAGTCATTTCGAAGAATTATTCATTTGACCGAATAATTCATTGTTAAATTTTTATTTAGCGTAATTATTTATTTGAACTAATTTCATTTCGCCGAATTTTCAAATGCACTAATTTTATTTAAACTAATGTTTCACTAGACTAATAAGGATTTAGTCGAAAGATCGTATCGAATATTCAGTTCTTAATGAACTGAATATTCGATACGATCGTTCTCAATAGCCTGCTAAAAATAATCTCTTTTTATATATTTTTTTCTATATAATCTATTCGTTTCTGGGTGAAACAAGAAACAAGGGTGAACCAACTGAAATCCAATCTCTAGAGGATACTCTTGCCATAGGTTGTGATGGGACGGTAACCAATATGGGCAAATACGGTGGAGTCATACGGCTCTTAGAAAAGCGTTTACACCGACCACTTCAATGAATCATATGCCTTTTACACTTAAATGAACTGCCTTTAAGACATTTATTTGCAAAACTTGATTGCACCACAACAGGGTTCACCCTTGTTTGATATAATATTACTAAATCGAACAACGTTTAAGAAAATCATCACTTTGTATAATATCGTTTGACAGAATTTTCAGTTCATCGAATATTTATTTGCTATAACAACATTTGCGCTAATGATCAAAAGGTATAATGTTCATTTGATGTAAAGTTCAGATGGTATAACCATGTATTTTATCGAATATTCAATTGGTTTAATGTTATGCAGAAAAGAAAACATTGTAAATATTTGTAATTTTTTAATTTTGAAAAAGAAAACACTTAGACTAATCTTAAATTAAATGCGATCGCTTTAAGTAAATCTAATTCTGTGTAAGTTTCAAAATAATGGTTAAGTTAGGTTAGGTTAAAACTGTGACCTCCTACGCACGAGCCGAGCGAGCGAAGCGAGCGGTGCCGCGGCAGCGGCCGGCGAGTGCCAGAAACGAATAGATTATATAGAAAAAAATATATAAAAAGAGATTATTTTTAGCAGGCTATTGAGAACGATCGTATCGAATATTCAGTTCATTAAGAACTGAATATTCGATACGATCTTTCGACTAAATCCTTATTAGTCTAGTGAAACATTAGTTTAAATAAAATTAGTGCATTTGAAAATTCGGCGAAATGAAATTAGTTCAAATAAATAATTACGCTAAATAAAAATTTAACAATGAATTATTCGGTCAAATGAATAATTCTTCGAAATGACTTTATTGCAACTAAAATTCGATTTAGTAATATTATATCAAACGTTGTTCTATCAAACAAGGGTGAACCTTTTCAGTTGACCTGTTACTGTTTGAAAGACTCCAACCCCTTTGCAGTTGCTGGCTTGGAACGGCATATCCGACATAAACTGATCCTGGTTCTTTAATTATTGAAATATGTTCTTCCACGGATGTTTTTTTTTTTTTTTAAATCTTTATTTAAGGAGCTTGGTCTACAAGACTAAGTCGCTCCGTAAGGCTTTCTTATAATATAAAACAGTATTTTATAAATATGATACAGTTCTTTTACTCTTGTAACTATCTTTTTTGAATACCAATCCTCACAAGTTTGTACAATAGCCTCGCTGTTTCTGACGAGGGGAATGCAAGAATATTATTGCATCTTCCCACCTCTTTGACATTAACACCAAATTGTATTAATAACTCAGCTTTGAGGTCTTCGTTCCGGGCACACTCCACCATGATGTGAAGGACGTCTTCCACTTTCCCACATTCTGTACAGTTGGGGGAAGGAACTTTTTTCATCATATATGCGAACTTATTATTATTGGTTACCGTCCCATCACAACCTATGGCAAGAGTATCCTCTAGAGATTGGATTTCAGTTGGTTCACCCTTGTTTCTTGTTTCACCCAGAAACGAATAGATTATATAGAAAAAAATATATAAAAAGAGATTATTTTTAGCAGGCTATTGAGAACGATCGTATCGAATATTCAGTTCATTAAGGACTGAATATTCGATACGATCTTTCGACTAAATCATTATTAGTCTAGTGAAACATTAGTTTAAATAAAATTAGTGCATTTGAAAATTCGGCGAAATGAAATTAGTTCAAATGAATAATTACGCTAAATAAAAATTTACCAATGAATTATTCGGTCAAATGAATAATTCTTCGAAATGACTTTATTGCAACTAAAATTCGATTTAGTAATATTATATCAAACGTTGTTCTATCAAACAAGGGTGAACCCCACAACAGGACCTAATACTTATTCAGGTGCTATCGGAAAGTTATTAGATGACTGTGAGAAGCGCTCTGTTGTCGTGTTTGAAAAGATAGAAGGTATGTTACCAAACATTTCAAATGTAAAAGACCTCAGTTCTGATCAACGTTACCTTTATGATATCACATCTGCCGTCATAAGTGGTAAGTACTCTCCGGGAAAAATGTCACTAGCCAGGTGGCTAACAAAGGCCAACAGGATTTTGCGCTTATATGTGTCTACTGAGATACCTACAAACGAACTGAAACAACTCGCTACTTTTGTAGTTAAAGTATATGCTCCTATTTGGTTCGAAATCAAATTAAATCCGACATGTAAAGATGGAGCAAGGCACTTTTGGAAGTTGGTATTTTATTCTCGATATCTTCCGCAAGAATTGAAGAGTGTTGTTGATCCTGTAATAAAGCGAAATGCTTTTTTCGCGCACCCAGAGAACTTGCTCTTGTCTATGTTATCTGATGAAAAAAAACATGTGAGAGAACTTGCCGCTAGACGCATTTTAAAGGCAAGGAAACCATCTGAATCCCTTCAGCTTCGAGTCTTTGAAGTGCCTAAGATAAATTTAAACGCTTCATCTTACATCGATTTGTTAGACTAGCAGCAATCTTACTCGCAACCACCTATATTGACCAATGTTTCGGGTGAGACTCTTCATTCCCTAGTTGAGTCAGGTGGTGATAATGAAGTCCTTTTTCTGCGGCTACCATGTCATACTCAAGCTGTGGAGCGGGCTGTAAAAACAGTAACAGAGGAATCTATGCAGTTTTGCCACAAAACAGCAAGAGAAGCTTTAATGAAGAATAAAATTATTTCACGAAAGCTTATGCCTAAGTTCGATAGTAAGAAAGATTTTAACATGATTTGAAGATATTTTATTTTTATTTTGTCTTATTATTTGTTTATTTTTCTTTCTTAATAATAAAATTTAGTCCAAAAGCACTTTATTTTATTAGTTTACGTAGTTATTTTTCCTATGAGCCACGAGAAATAGATTTTCAAATAATTCACAAAAAAATCAAAAATTTCAGTTTTTCAAACTCAATGCGGGTAGAAGGGTTAAACTAGAAAATTATTTTTCGTTATTTTTTCATGAATGGGCGTGGGGCACGTTTTTTTTTGCTATTACAAAACGCATTGGACAATTTTATTTTTTTCCATACAAAAGCGACTCACCCTATTCTACATCTTCTGTGTGGGTTGTGGACAGTCTGGTAAACTTCTTGTACATGGATTAAATATTCCTGATGAGTAGGATAAGTTTACTGATTCATTGGACATATTTGTTTTATTTCTCCTAAGAGTAACATTGTCGAAACTCCTCTGCCTTTGCAAGTTATCCAGGATTGTGAATATTATGTATATATGTACATAATATTATTAATTAATTAATATCATCACAGGTATTATTAATTAATATCACCAAAAATTGTTCACATTTATAAAATTTCGTCCCACGCTATCTATCGAAAAAATTTTGTAGTAATACTCATCGATACCAGTCTCTGACACTCGATACTAGATGTCGCTGTCTTCAAGTACATGCGTGGAAGAGTTGCATAAACTTTTTAGCTGTAACTTTTTTATTTGTAACCGTTTTCCACACAAATTCTTGTTTCTATAATATCGCGAGTTTCACTCACTGGAAATAGTAAAGGGAATGCTTACTTTGCCTTTCCGGTTTAGTACTGTCACATCTGGGCTGAGATTATTTGCAAACTAGAATGTTTTTTTGGCTCACAGACTGTGAGTCACAGTCACTATGTTATTGTCACTGGTATATCTCCCATCAACGTTCACAGGTTTCGAGAGAATAAAATATATAAATAAATGTTACTTGTGTAGTATTTCTTAGATTATCTATATCAGGGCCTGTTCTGTAGGCAGTAGTGCTTATTACGACACACTCTCTAGCATGCACAAGACGTTTCACGTAGTCCACTGCAACTGCGTCCCTGATACAGCCTACCCAATTTTTTGGACTTTTTATGAAGTCAACAAACAATGACTTTGACAACAGGACACTTAGTTGTAGACAATAGGGAACGGTCGACGTAGTTACTAGCAGAGTTAAGACTTAGTCGATAGCAATGTGACTATGTCTCTGTGGAGAGATCGTAAGGGCGAAGGTGTTATTTAATACGTTGTATTACTTGTTATTTAGTTGTTGTTTTAAATCTGTTTATATTAGTCTAGTATTCATGAAATTAGAGTGAGAGATGTGTGAATCTCAGTGAGTGTGTTGCGTGAACGATTGGGTGAGTGTTGAATATTGTAACTCTTCTTGTTTCTTTCTGTGACATGATCGTTGTATCCTACACCTGCGTTTGGTGCCAGGGACTCGGCGAAAGCCTTCTATATAGAGTGTCACACTTACCAAAAAAACTGTAGACAAGAACTCTACCAGCAGACGACCGCTCAGGCTGCCACACCGCTTATGGAGGGCTGAACCAAATTAATACTCGCAACTCGTTAGAGCCAATTTGAGCTACAATATATGCTACTTTGTAGTTGTTTACGCACACAAACCAACCAAACGTTATTGATCTATTGACTGACTAACTACAGAATACCTTACATTGCACTTGATGTGCGCACACTTCCCGGGAGGGGTAGGCTTCACCAAGTAGGTACCTACTAGTAGGTAGCCGTTCTAAGGGACGCTAGGATGCGTGTCTCGTTAAATCACAGTCGGCTTTAGGACCTCTCACTGGTACCAAATAATAATATTTAGCGAGGCATCCAAATTAGAAGCAACTCTTTGTTGTTAGACAAGGATATTCGCACGGCTGCCGATTACACTGCAAGCATCCATCCTCTAAATGGGGTCTAATAAAGAAGTGAGAGGTGACGATTTGGAATAAACACTTTAGCGTACTATAGCAGGAGCAATCGTAAAGAATCCTGCAACCGACTGACGATGCGGTACGCTTGTGCTAGTTTTGTATTGTCTTAGTAGAGGATGAGTAGGCCGTTATAAGGGATTTATTACATTAGTTCGCGCCGAATAATACTGGTACGCGTCTCGTTCAATGGCAGTTGAATTTCACAATACTCTGTCTTTGGATTGACTAAGACATGACTGTACAGCTTAGGGAACGTGGTTTCGAACGGAATCGTAGCAGTGTCCTTGGTGGTCCTACGCGTTCAGGCCTACACACGCACGACGCTGTAAAGCAGCCCCACGTCGCTTGTGATGGGTTTGTGGTCTATTGTAAGGAAATCCATTAACGTAACTTTAAATAATGTGTACCCCAACGCAAGCGTTACGCATCAATTATCGTTTTTAGGGTTCCGTAGTCAACCAGGAACCTTTATAGTTTCGCCGGTTCACTAATGTTTCACCAAAACTCATTCGACAAAATTTTAGTGTACATCTAACGTTTCATTTAATATTTATTTCACAAACAACTTAATCCGCAAATCTTTAATTTTATAAACACTTGCTTGACCAACATTTATTTGGCAAACACTTCTCTTTACAAATGTTTCGCATGATACCTATTTAATCATTTATACATTTTTCATTTAATATTTAGATTCTTTTGAGAAAATCACGTTTATACTAAATATGATTTTATAATAAAAAAATTAAACCAGTCACAAAGTGAAGACGGTATTGTTTTGTATAGGTAAGTAGTTCCATAAGATTATTACTGAACTACCTACCTAAAACTATTATTGCGCTGACATTCGAAGTAGATGTGAATTATTCTATAATTATCAATGCGGTCAGTATTTCATACAGTTACAAATTAATTATTGATATTTCTTTATTTATTCAATAAATAAATTCAAAATTCAACTCAGAAAATTCACGCAAGAAAATAGGAGTGCATAAACCAGAAGAGCCACAGTCCGACCTACTAGTTGCTACACTCACCGACCTCATTACTGCTCCTGGTTCCCTAGTACATCGAGGCAAGTTGACCAATCTAAAGGTACAAATTACTCATTTACCTGCCTACGCGCATAGCAACGCCCCTAGTAAGCACAAAGCCCCGCCTACCTGCGTGTCATTGGACCGTCAAGGACAGCCTACCGTGTGGAGTTGACACTGTTGTGTGCGAAAACAAATTAGCTCATCACACTGCTACAATACCTTATCTCTGCGGGCGCTAGTTGCGCAGGACCTCCTTTCATTAATGTTCTCCTGTTGGATTGGCCGATTTTACTAAATCAAAATTGCGCAGTTATTGCCAGCAAGACAACACACAACTGCTAACCGTCTGTAGCATATCTTCTCTGTTTTTAATACCTCTTGGTACTGGGAATGGAGGAAATGAGTAGCAAATCCCTTTCCGAACCGAACTTTTCCGATCAACTCGAACAAAGCACCCTTCCTGAATTCGTATCTCGACGCAGCAAGAGGTCGGTAGAGGATCTTTATAACTACGACTCCGACTTCTGCTTTTTCAGGGAGGAAGTCAAAGAACTAATATCATTTTTAGTGTCACCAAAACAAGAGGAGATTAAGAAGATATACCAGACTCTAATGGAAACCACTAATAGCAGCATAGAATTCTCCATGACTTTTCTGACAGCACAAAATGAAGAACTAAAGTCCAAAATTAAGCATCTCGAAGAACAATCCAAAAATTTATAGAAACTGCATCACAATTTTAGAGGATAAAATAGAAGATCTGCAAAGAGGTAGCAAAAAGCCGAATTTTGAGATGAAAAATGTCCCAAAAAATAGCGAACGAATCCAAAAAAGACCAGATAAATATGACATTATGTTTATCCAATGAAGTAGGCTGTAATATCACAAAACCGGATATTAGTGACGGATATCGAGTAAATAACAAACGAACTAGTACAAAATATAGCCCTATTGTAGTTGAGCTAAGGTCGACTATTCTTAAATCAGACCTCGTGAAGTCAACTAAAGCCTTTAATAGAAAACAAAATGGAAAATTATGTGCGAATCATCTCGGATTTAAGGCAGATGAGAACACGCCAATACATCTCGGAACAGTTAACTTCAAGAGGAGCTCGACTACACTTTCTTGCGCGTGACCTGGCAAAATCTAAGGAATATAAATACTGCTGGACAGCCTACGGGAAAGTATATATTAAGAAGGATGATGATTCTCATATTATTGCTATAAATTGTGAGTCAAGTTACATAACCTCTTACAGCTTATAATATTTTACAAGCGGCTTACCGTCCATACTTTATTTTCTTACTAGATTTGCCCATCTTTACCCATCGTTGCGCGAGCGCAACATTTCAAATTTGTTTTTTTTTTTTGTTTTAAAAATAAGGAAATAAATCTATGAAATGTAAGCCAGTCTCGAGAAGAACAACTAAGAGATGATTAAAAAAAAATTTCAATGGTTTTTTAAATACAAATACATAATATTTTTATTTTTCAAAAACTGCTAATTGAGTCATCTCAAGATCGACAGATTCATCCAATCATAAAAAATATTAATTGAAATAAAGCTATACTTTTTTACACTGTATAAAGCTTTAGCAATATCTTATTTATGATATAATACGTGTTGTTTATTTTAGATTTCCAGGAAGCGTTGCGTATGCGCAACGTTGGGAGAAATAATAGTCCGTTGTTATTGTTACACAGCTTGCCATTCATGTTAGAAATTTATTGTAAACAATGGGTTCTCGGTATACAAAGAGTACAAGCACTTTTGTTTTATTAGTTAGTCGGTTATAGAACGTCAAGCTAACCGTGTCACATAGTAATTCTTAAAAACGAAAAGTGAGTGTACACAAATCAGTGAAAAAAAGTAAACAGTTGAAATGGCTTGGCAACGATCTATATCTTCTCAAAAAGTTCTGAGTACATTAGAAGAGGAAGAGGATTTAGAAGATGCCAATCAAATCGATGCCGTGTACATCCCCCCGACGGTTGACAATCTTACAGACGAGGAAGACCTAGACGATGACGCGCTAGGTGATTACAACAATAGTGTGCCCACTGATATCGCTGGAACGTATGAAATCCACACCGATTTACCCGCAGAGACAGAAAATACGCAAGGTGAGCCCGGTCCATCAGCTTCAAAAAAACCAAGACTGCCGAAGAAGTCACCAAAATGTGTTCCAGACTGGAAAAAAGAACATCCAACTTATACACATTTTCCTACAAGTGACGAAACAGCAATGACACAGAATATTGAAGAACGTGTAGGTGGAAAAACACCTTTTGAAGTATTTTCCCTATATTTTAGTGATGAAGTTTGGGAACAGATTGTAGGTTTTTCAAAAAAATATGCTTGTGACCATAACCGTCATTTATTTATCCTCACGGTAGCAGAACTCAATAGATTTTTTGGTATATTATTACTGACTGGATATCATTCTTTGCCTGCTGTGAAATTATACTGGTCAAAAGAAATTGTATGAGTCTTATCAAATTCGACTCAATAAAGGAAAATATTCATTTATGTGATAATGCTGATCTGGATCAAAATGATAAATTCGCTAAATTGCGTCCTATTTTCAATACAATAAACCAAAAAAATATGCAGTTTGGAATATTTTCACACAACTTATCAATTGACGAAGAAATGGTGCCGTATTTTGGACCATTTCTTCTTTTGATGAACATCTGGTTGCACCATGACGTTGCAAGATGTTCATCAAAGGAAAGCCTGTAAGATTTGGATTCAAGGTATGGTGCTTGTGTAGTTCAAATGGTTATCTGTACCAGTTTATTCCATATGGCGGAAAGAATAGTAACGTCACTAGAAATGATTTAGGTCTAGGAGAAAATATTGTTCTGGACCTATTGTCCGTTATTGAACACCCACCTAAACATCGCATTTTTTTGATAATTTCTTTTCTTCACATAAATTATTTTGCATTCTGAAAGAGAAAGGCTATTTTGCCACTGGTACTATTAGAGAAAATAGAACAATGAATAAAACATTGATAAATACGACAAGTCTTCAGAAAAAAGAGAGGGTCATTTGACTATAGATTTGACCAAAAACATGAAGTACTGTTGGTTCGATGGAATGACAATTCTGTGGTGAATGTGGCTACTAACAACGCGAAAATCGAACCATTGCTTACAGCAAAACGTTACGATAGAAAAATAAAAAAGGAATGTGCCACAGCCCCAGGTTATAGCAGATTATAATAAAAATATGGGTGGCGTAGATCTCCATGATAATGGAATAGCCAATTATAGGATTCGAGTAAGAGAGAAAAAGTGGCGGTGGCCACTGTTCATCAATTTGATAGACAGTGTTTTGGTAAATTCGTGGAAAATTTACAACCTGGCAAATGAGCGATGTTTGAGTCAATTGGAATTCAAATCTTACGTTGCCGTAAGTTTGATGAAAACCGAAGAAGCCCAACTTGCAGATAATTCGCACTTTTTGTGTAATTCAAATACAAATCTGGGAAGACCATCCAAAAATGCGTTACCTTCCAATATTCGCTTCGATAATATTGGTCATGTCATAGAAGAGCACGAAAGTAAACAATTTATATGTGTAAAAAATGTCAAGTACGTCTTCATGCCGATTGTTTTAAAATATTTCACTCACGCTAATACTCCTACGTTGTTAGACTTGATAGTAAAGCTTAAGTCCAGTAATCCCAATGTTGCTTAGACGCAACATTTTGCGGAATGTAAACTAATTATTCAATATTTTTTTTTACTATAATTTTATCTATTTGGATGTATTTGTAAACTTAATAAACAATAAAACCAATAAATATGTTTTTATTTTTACCCTTGGGAATTAATGGGTAAATAAACTTTCATCGGTTTTTTAAACTCTTAAAATTAATTGGAATGAAGCTAAACACTAAGTTAAGTAATAATTTATGTTTTGTTTACCAATGGCGGCATAACACTCATTCTTCATCACTCAAACCTACATTCAATCCGGATACCAAATACACAAACTTTCAAATCACACGTACCTCTACACACTCTCACCCATATACGAAATATTAATACAAATATAATTACGTCTTCCTGCATTTATAAAACTTATCTTAATGGATAATACTCTACTCGTTTTGAGTGACATTGACAATTTTGAAGTAGCACAAGTGTTTGATTGTGATATTGCTGACTTTACTCAGCATGTAGCGCCTAACTCTTCCGGCTCTGCCATGGTTTCGCAAAATATTAGATCTGTCTACTCTAATTTTGATTTTCAACTAAATTTACTCAATCTTGGAACAGATATTGATCTGGTAATCCTAACCGAATGTAGGTTGAACTCTAATAAACCAATACCCCAAATAAATAACTATAACTCGTATCAAACTACACACCATCTGAATAAGGCTGACGAAGTAGTCGCCTATATTAAAAGCACACACAAAAATAAAAGAAGAAAAGTTAGCTCATGCGTTTTACTTGGAGATACCTACATGTTACGCCTGACATTATAGTTATTGGGATTTATTGATCCCCATCAACTTCCAACGCAGACCAATTTATACAATCCTTAAACAATCACCTAGCTACCCTTGCATCAACCAAAACCATAATAATCGCTGGAGACATAAATATTAACCTGATATACAGTGAAAATGAGCGGTCACACGAACGTACAAACAGAATGAATTATCTCAACATGTTAGCAATGCATGGTCTATTGCCTGGTCACTCGCCTCCTACGAGAGATAAAACATGACCATTTCATGAGTATCTTAAAAATCTCGAACCATTCAAACTCAATAAGATGCTCAAAAACAAAAACAGTTTTTAACTCTGAGAAGGGGCTTGAGCTCCTCAAAGCCAGTAACCTATCGGACTTCATCATCATCTGCCTAGCCTTTTCCCAACTATGTTGGGGTCGGCTTCCAGTCTTACCGGATACAGCTGAATACCAAGTATTTTACATGGAGCGACTGCCTATCTAACCTCCACAACCCAGCTACTGGGTAACACGACACCCCTTGGTAAGACTGGTTGTCAGACTTTCGAGCTGCTGACGACCCGTAACGACTGTCAAAGATCTACAAAAGACAGCCGAGACCAACGGTTTTACGTGCTTTCCGAGGCACGGAGGGGTCTTGGTATGTAAAGATGATCACCCATCCACAGACCAACCGCGGAAAGCAAAGCTTAACCTGATCGATCGACCCGTGCGGCTGTTATTACTTAACCACAAGCCCCTCTACCAACCTATCGGACTTATTAAAACTAAATGATAAAAGATTTTATTTCTGTAAGTAGGTTTTTCAAACACTTTTACACGTCAAACATATTTTTGAATACTAGATGAGGTCGGCGTTTCCTGACTACTCTGAGAAGAAAGGTCGAAACAAACTCAGTGGTCACAGTCTCTTGGTCAGATCATGTGAAGACCATGTGGATTGATGACTGAAATGGTCTTTTGATGAAAGAACCACACAGATAACCCTAACACCCTTACTAATAACCTAATTGAAAAACTACAAAATAGCGTCACACTCAGTACAATTACAATGAATATACCTTTGAAAAATAGAATCCTAAAACCATGGATGACAATTGGCTGGTTGCGCTGTATTTTGAACAGACTTAGGCTTGACTCATACAACGAGCTGCTAAAAATCACATACAAAAGGTATCGTAATTACTGTTGCACCATTATTCGGAAACAAAAACGTACACATGATAGAGATCAACTTTCTAAAGCGCACAGAAACCCTAAAAAAACATGGGCTATCATTAATAACATCACACAACACAAACCTAAAAAAACCAATAATCATGAATTGCTAGATATACTCACTACCCTACAAAACTCTGTTGACAAGGTTAATGACTTTTTCGGTAACGTAGGCAAACTTCTTCCTTAGCGGGAAATAATATCAACCCTGACTTATTCTCGGCAGACAGTCCTTTCGCCACATCTTTTGTTCTTGACACAGACCCCGACGAAGTCCGTTCAACTCTAATGAGCTTGAAATTGGATAGTGCCCCCGGTTGGGACAAAATACTAGTCAACTTTCTAAAATCATCGCACGAATAAATTGTACCAATCATAACCCACTTAATTAACTTATGCTTCAAGCTGGGATTTTTCCCGGACGCTATGAATGTAGCCCTTATAACGCCTGTGTACAAGTCTAGAGATAAGTTTGACCCGTCTAACTATAGACCAATTTCGGTCCTACCATGAATTTCAAAAATCCTTAAAGAAACTTATAAACTCACGCCTAATTAAATTCCAATCTAAATATAAAATACTGTCGCCTTCTCAGTTTGGGTTTAGACAGGGAAAGTATACTGAGGATGCAGTTCTATCACTAACTTCTGCTCTAGTGGACGGTGTAGATGGTGGAGCCAAGTGACTAGCTGTTTGTCTTGACCTCAAAAAGGCCTTTGACACAGTGTCTGTCCTCTTACTTTTACAGAGGCTTGAACGCATAAGGGGATCCGCTCTTGAACTTTTTAAATCCTATCTCAACAATCTCGAAGAAATAGTTAATATTGCGATGTACACCAGTTCCGAGTCAAACGTCACTTTCGGAGTCCCCCAGGGCAGTGTTCTTGGACCGACTTTGTTCCTTATCTATATTAATAACCCATGCAACATGAAGATTGATGCTGGGCTCATTTGTTCAAACGCCGACGATACTGCTAAGACTTGGGATAATGTTCGTAGGTTATCCGAGCGTGGCCTTGCGAAGATAGCAGCCTGGCTAAACCATAGTCTCCTCACACTAAATGCCTCCAAGACCAACTACATCTGTTTTACTAAGTACCTACCATAACTCGCAACCGTCTGTCCCAACCTCCCAATCCCCGGCTGTTCTTGCTTAAAAATTGACAGGTTACAGCATACCTACCAAATATTTAGGTGTTAAGATCGATCAGCGCCTGTACTGGCACATGCACACCGAACTTATTATGAAAAGAGTTAGGAAGCTGATATGGACTTTTAAAATATGTGGCTTATAAGCAACTTCTGAAGCAAGTATACATAAATATCACAAGCCTAATCTATCCTTAGTTACTGACTTTCTGGGAAGGGACAACAAAGCTAAAATTCTTGGAACTTGAGAGGGCGCAAAGAACCTTACTTAAAGTCATGTTCTTCAAACCATATAGGTAACCCACCCACAGCCTCTACCTTTTATCTGTTCTTTTGTCAGTGAGAAAGCTTTATTTGCTTCAACTTACACTAATAAATACACATCCCTCCTATATGACCCCTCTAGGCCAAAAAGAAGAAGGAGCTACTTAGTCGCTCAAACTGACAATGTTAGATCTGCTTTCGCTAACAGGCAATACTCAAGGCAATCATCTAATATACACAACTTGCTGAATAAAGAAGTACGAATATATTCCATGAGGCTCCGGGACTGTAAAAGAGTTGTAACCGATTGGCTTAAAACTAAAACCTACGATGATTTTGAGTCTATTATATCTACTTTTCAATAACCAAATTGGTTACTGAAAAGTAGATATAATATATATAACTTCCGTGTGGTGCCGGACGTAAAGTGGGTGTCGTAAAAGGCGACTAAGGGACTTACTAGAGAATGGGCAGCAGCGTTCTCTATGCATATTAACACCATATTGCTATCGCCAACCCGCCTGCCAAGCGTGGCGATTATGGTAACCCCTCCCCCCCCCCAAATGACAAGCACTAAAAAATACGGCCCCTAGTACCCTTGACCCTTGCCTCGGCAAAGGGGTGCTAAGAATCCCCGGAAGAGATCCAGCTACCACAACCATCGAAAACTAGACCTGGCGACATTATAACACGCATACACTCCGGACCGACGAGAAGATCATCGAACTCGAGGAAGAATTGAGCAGGTTACGATGGGGTATAGTAGGGTTATCTGAAATCCAAAGAGAGGGGGAGGACTCGATAATCCTCAAATCCGGGAACTGGCTCTATTTCCGGGAGGGCGACCAACAGTCCCAAGGTGGTGTCGGGTTTATCGTCCACAAGTCACTTGTGAGCAACGTGGTGAAGATCGAAAGTATGTCGACAAGGGTAGCGTACCTTATACTCAGAATATCCAAAAGATATTCGCTGAAGGTCGTACAGGTTTACGCCCCGACCTCGTCACACCCCGACGATGAAGTGGAGACCATGTATGATGATATTTCCAGAGCCATGCATGGCTCTAAAACTCACTTCAGCGTTGTCATGGAGGACTTCAACGCGAAACTGGGCAAACGAAACGATGATGAGCTGCGAGTGGGGCAATTTGGGGTTGGACGTCGGGACCACCGAGGCCACCTACTAACCATTTTTATGGAGAAGGAAGGCCTCTTTATGATGAACTCCTTCTTCAGAAAACGTGAGCACAGAAAGTGCAAGAAGCGGTCTCATAACATAACGTCGTACGCGGAGACTTAACGACAATTTTTTTTTCGGAATATTTCTCCGAGTTTCGGGACACGTTGTTTCGGGACACATGTTTCTGTTAAAATCTAAATTAAAGCACTGAATCTTTCCCTTACGTTGTTTTCTTTCACCGTTTTTAGAGCAGTGGTGATTAAACAATTTACACCAAGTAAAGTGCCTGAGTTCGAACGACGAGAGACTGAGACTGAGACGACCACTCGTAAGACGCGGCCGTTACCACTGAGCCACCACTGCTCTATACGGTGTTACACCGCTGGTCGCTTATAACTTATGCCAACAACGCAACGTTGTTCTCAATGTAACATCGCCAGTTTGTCAGTGATGTGATCGCTGCACCGATACGCTGCGGGCATGCGGCTCCAGCAGAGTCTTCACTGACGGATATAGGTACGAGGCGTTTTGGTGACAACTGACTATGTTATTGTGGTAGGACTTGATTTTAATCGGGCAAAAGTCAACGTTCACGCAACGAAAAATATTATAGGTATTTTGAATATATTTTTTCTTACAAGCTTACAAGGCCGTGACTTCCATCCTCGTGGAAGTCAACTGTAAAACATATCCTATGGCACTCGGCGACAGTGCAGATTTATATCAGTGTAATATATAAATCCGAACATTCCCTAACTGAACTGCAAGCTCAAGCAAGTCAATGACTATTTCTCATCATAACTGTATTTGCCATTGTATGTATCTCTTTACTTCTCAGCCACTATACATTTACAGAAAATTTAAAACACTTCAGTACATTTCTAACTACCTCTCCATCACATACCCAACACAACAACTTATACACAACTACCACACAGACATTACATAACAAAAATACTAATGCTACCACCACACTGATTAAGCATAACAATATAATGAAAACACCTATAACTCAACGGTCTGTTTCGTTTGTATGTATACAATATAACGATATAATCTACTTTCGTTCACATAACCGGAATGGCTGCACAATAATCTATACGACCAACTCATTAATATCAAAACTTATACTTAAATTAATATCGAACCCCTATACACATGTTGTTGCCTTGTGTTTAATAAATGGCTGCTTTAAATAACATATCCATCGAATTAGATCGTATCGAAGTTTCTACGTCATACACATGTCAACCAGACCATTGTAAAGATTATTTAAGCACATCAAATGCTTTAACTGTTTTACACCTAAATATCAGAAGTATCACTAAAAATTTTGACGAACTGAGATGTCTCCTAGTCGCAATGAACATAACATGCGACGTAATTGTGCTATCTGAATGCTGGCTAAAAAAAGCAGGAAACATCCCTATTTTGGATGGATACTCATCGCACCAAACCCAAAGTTTAATTAACCAAAACGATGGCTTGGTCTTATATATTAGGAATAATCTACGTCACACTACAACTGAACCGATTTTCCCCGACGCCAGCTGCCTAACCTGCTCCATAGAGAACAACCTAACTATCATTGCCTTATATAGACCACCATCACAAAGAAACATTGACCCATTCCTAGACCAACTAAATAACGTTATTCTTGACCTTAAAAATCACAATCACATCACAATTATCGGAGACGTAAACATCAATATCACCCCTGATAGCAATGACCCACGCTCTCTACAGTACCTAAACATGACTGCGTCTCACGGATTTCTCCCAGCCTACTTTCTTCCTACTCGCCTACATAACTGTATAGATCATATTCTGTTAAAAACCCACAACAAAGCGACTACTTTAATAATAAAAACATCGATAACAGACCATAGTGCAGTCTTGCTAAATCTGGAAAATAACAAACCCAAACCTATTACGAATAAAGTTCATACATCTTTCCTTAATCTTTCAACCGCTATCTCTGATATCAAAAACTGTAACTTCTCAATTTTAGATACAATGAATGACCCCAACCACGCCACTAATGAATTACTGAATATAGTCTCCCCCATACTAATTAAAAATACTATTTACAGAACAATCCCATGCAAACAAAGAATTATAAAGCCTTGGATAACTACAGGTCTTTTGAGATGCATACGTAATAGGGACAGAATGCACTATAATACAAATAAAGAGCCGAATAACCATATCTTAAAATTAACCTATTTACGATATCGCAACTTCTGTAATGATTTATTAAAAAAGATAAAATCGGAGTATGAAGAAAAGGAATTTCATAAAGCCAAATACAACCCTAAAAAAATGTGGGAAACAGTACGCAGTGTAACTGACACCAAAAGAGTGCGCTCGACACCAACAGAACTCCTATCAATTGAAAACTGCCCCACCAAGTCCGTCAACAAAATAAATACGTTTTTTGCAAACGTTGGTATAAATCTTGCAAACAATATACCTAACTTAAATTGCCCTCAGTCTGTCGACATCCACCAACAAAAAACAGCCAACTCAATGGTTCTTCTGGAAACAGACGAAGAAGAGGTCAATTCAGTTATAAACAGCCTCCGGATTGACAGTGCTACGGGCTGGGACGGCATCCCACTAAAATTGCTAAAACACGCTAGCCATATTCTGGTTCCACCTATCACACGTATATGCAACCTGGCAATATCCACAGGTATATTTCCCAGCGCTCTAAAAAAAGCCATCGTACATCCGATATTCAAGTCGGGTGACAGAGACAAGGTCACGAACTATCGTCCAATTTCAGTCCTTCCAGCTATCTCCAAAATTCTGGAAAGAATAATGTACAAACGCCTTAATAACTACCTCAACAAACACAAAATTGTCTCCCAAAACCAGTTCGGTTTCAGACGCGGATTATCCACAGAGGACGCGGTGACATCCTTACTGGATTTTGTAGTTGACAAAATCGACAATAAGTTCCAGTGTCTAGGAATCTTCCTAGACCTTTCGAAGGCGTTTGATACAGTGTCTGTCCCTCTGCTTCTTTCTAAGCTCGAATCCATCGGAGTGCGAGGCATCGCTCACGACTTATTTAAAAACTTTTTAACTGATAGAATGCAGTGCGTTAGGATAGGTGAGTACGTAAGCGAAGCAAATCCTGTGACTGTCGGAGTTCCACAGGGAAGTTTACTTAGTCCTCTTCTTTTTCTGATCTACGTCAACGAACTTTGTCAGCTGTCTCTTCCATCCACAAAAATAATAGCCTACGCGGATGACACGGCAATTCTATCTTATGGCCGTGACTGGGCCTCAGCTAAAGAGACAGCCGAAAAGGGACTCGGTGAAGTGATGTTATGGCTGGAGCAAAACAGTCTCACACTAAACGTTGCAAAAACTAATTTTATCACCTTTGGCTCAAGACGTTCCAACCTACCACAAGACGGTTCACTGCTTATTAAAGCCCACAAATGTCCAGACCCTCTCCTCCTTTGCACATGCCCCGTTGTAACTAGGGTAGCAGTGGTACGATATCTCGGCCTTCAATTAGATGCCTGCCTATCCTGGAAAAAGCACTTACAAACAGTGTCCGCACGAATACGAAAACTTATTTTTCTATTTAAGAAGCTAAGGGCCAACAGCGAAATCCTTAAGATTGTTTACTCGGCACTGGCCGAATCAGTACTGACCTATTGCATCACTGCCTGGGGAGGAGCCGCAAAGACCGACATTATACAGGTGGAACGAGCCCAGAGAGCCGTAATTAAAGTAATTTTAAAAAGATCGTTTAGATTCCCAACGCGGCAACTTTACAGGGACTTTAAAACACCAACGGTTCGACAACTTTACATACTACGCGCAGTCATGCGAAAACACGCGACTCTTCCATACAGCTTAAATAATAGCCCGACAATAAGAAGAAGACCCAAACCGGCTTGTCCCACAACGCATACTAAAACTACATTCGCTAGACGGCACTACCCTTATCTAAGTACGCTTATATACAATAAAATACATCAAAAACATAACATACATACACTAAACAAACACAAATGTAAAAAAATAACTAAAGAATTCCTCCTCACCCTAGATTATGATGAAACAGAAGCACTGATGAAACCCCATGCAAATAAATAATTATTAGTATCACGAACACTTACACACCCACACAGACACCCAAAATTATCTTCCCTCTCTACACACACACGACATACATCACACAGTTATACTCACATCACACACCACATACTCACACACACATCACACACACACATACATCACACACTCACACACACATCACACACTCATAAACTTTCCCCATTACACCATTACACGCGCTTACTCACACACTGTTGCTGCTGTTACACGTTTTAGCTTCCTTAATTTTGTAAAACAATCTTATTGGACGAATTGATGGCCCCTATAACACAGGATTTTCCTAGCATCGGGGTCATTATTCACAAAAAATGAGCACAAATGTATTATCATAATAACGTAACATGCATTGTATTTCTTCTTTTGCTAAATAAATTATTATTATTATTATTATTATTATTTTTTTTAAATCGGGTCCAGACAAGACCAGAGATACCTCTTAAAAATGGTTCGCTAATTTTTAGCAAAAAACGAATAACAAAAACATTTTTATGACAAAAAAACTTCAATAAATTGTTTAAATTTTCAAACGACCTATGTTACCCGGGATAACGCAGCGCTTCTAACGATACCAGATACATTGATATCGGTTAAGCCGTTTAGAAGTTATGGTGGAATAATTGCATTGCACAGGTGTGAGTACTATGTATAATGGATCTACCATTTAACGGTTAATATGTAATTGACTTGAATGGGCCCTGGCGGCTAACAGTATGTCATGCTTACTCAGATGTCTCGCTGATGGTGGCGCGTGTGTTGGATCATTTAGTTCCCTTCAAAATGGCAGAGCCCTGATGGTGCAACAAAAAATGGGATTGACTTAATTATGTCGACGAAGAAGCAAGTATTCAATGATGTCTCTGTGATCAACGTGGTGAAAACCGGAAGTGATCACTGAATGGTCTCAACTGATGAAGTCTACGCTACGCCCAGCACCGATCCAAGTCCAAAACCCCGAGAGCTTTCAGCTCGTACTTCAGAATCTTCCGAATGGTTCAAATCATATTTGGAAAATAGAGAACACCAAGTCGAAGTAGAATACTACAACGAACATGAAAAACGAATCCAATACATTCGGTCGGATAACAAGCAAATTAACGCCTCAATCCCCCGAGGGAGTGTTATTGGATGCCTCCTATTTATCATCTATATGTATATAAGGCGTTTGTAATATATAATGTACAAACGCCTTAATAACTACCTCAAAAAAACACAAATTTGTCTCCGAAAACCAGTTCGGTTTCAGACGCGGATTATCCACAGAGGACGCGGTGACATCCTTACTGGATTTTGTAGTTGACAAAATCGACAATAAGTTCCAGTGTCTAGGAATCTTCCTAGACCTTTCGAAGGCGTTTGATACAGTGTCTGTCCCTCTGCTTCTTTCTAAGCTCGAATCCATCGGAGTGCGAGGCATCGCTCACGACTTATTTAAAAACTTTCTAACTGATAGAATGCAGTGCGTTAGGATAGGTGAGTACGTAAGCGAAGCAAATCCTGTGACTGTCGGAGTCCCACAGGGAAGTTTACTTAGTCCTCTTCTTTTTCTGATCTACGTCAACAAAATTTGTCAGCTATCTCTTCCATCCACAAAAATAATAGCCTACGCGGATGACACGGCAATTCTATCTTATGGCCGTGACTGGGCCTCAGCTAAAGAGACAGACGAAAAGGGGCATCACTGCCTGGGGAGGAGCCGCAAAGACCGACATTATACAGGTGGAACGAGCCCAGAGAGCCGTAATTAAAGTAATTTTAAAAAGATCGTTTAGATTCCCAACGCGGCAACTTTACAGGGACTTTAAAACACCAACGGTTCGACAACTTTACATACTACGCGCAGTCATGCGAAAACACGCGACTCTTCCATACAGCTTAAATAATAGCCCGACAATAAGAAGAAGACCCAAACCGGCTTGTCCCACAACGCATACTAAAACTACATTCGCTAGACGGCACTACCCTTATCTAAGTACGCTTATATACAATAAAATACATCAAAAACATAACATACATACACTAAACAAACACAAGTGTAAAAAAGTAACTAAAGAATTCCTCCTCACCCTAGATTATGATGAAACAGAAGCACTGATGAAACCCCATGCAAATAAATAATTATTAGTATCACGAACACTTACACACCCACACAGACACCCAAAATCATCTTCCCTCTCTACACACACACGACATACATCACACAGTTATACTCACATCACACACCACATACTCACACACACATCACACACACACACATACATCACACACTCACACACACATCACACACTCATACACTTTCCCCATTACACCATTACACGCGCTTACTCACACACTATTGCTGCTGTTACACGTTTTAGCTTCCTTAATTTTGTAAAACAATCTTCTTGGACGAATTGATGGCCCCTATAACACAGGATTTTCCTAGCATCGGGGTCATTATTCACAAAAATTGAGCACAAATGTATTATCATAATAACGTAACATGCATTGTATTTCTTCTTTTTTTTTGCCAAAAATATAAATGACCTCCCTACAATAATAAATGAATCATGTGTTCTGTTTGTCGAAGATACCTCAGTACTTCTTGCCACGACAATACCAACTTAACCGAAATACTTACAAGCATACTTAACAAAATAATAACTTGGATGACAGAACACAACCTTGAATTAAATTTCAATAAAACTAAAATCATGTCCTTCCATCCACGTCAGAAAACCCCTTTAGACTTAACATTTATTTACAACGACGCAAAAATTTAAACAGTAAACGATTCAACCTACTCGGCTTATCCTTATGTCTTATTATTATAGATACACATTTAAATTGGAAATCACATATTAAAAAAATCAGGTCAAAGCTATCAAAATTTGCCTATGCCCTCCGCGAAATAAAAAAATCCACAAACCTCTCCACTGCTCTGGTTACGTATTATGCCTATGCATACGCATGGTTAAACTACGGCGTAATATTATGGGGAAATAGTACAGACGCATCAACACTATTCATACTACAAAAACGACTGATTAAAATACTAGTTAACATAGATAACACAGACAGCTGCAAACCCCATTTCCAAGAACATAAACTTCTAACCCTACCTTGCATATATATCTTGGAAATGTGCAAATTTGTTAGAAATAATCAAAAACTCTTCACTACACGCGAAAACATACAGACTCACTACACACTACGACACAAAAATAGACTAAACCAACCAGGTTCTAAGCTAAAAATACACTCCACAAGCACTTTAGTAATGTCAGTTAAAACATATAATAAACTACCTGATGAAATTAAAAATGAACAAAAATTTAATATCTTTATAAATAAATGAAAATAATTTCTAATCTGTAAATGTTATTATAATGTACATGAATATTTAAATGATAAATTTAATAAATAAACAATAATACCAAAAAAAAAACGCTATAATAATTTATTTATAATAATAATATATGTATAATTTAAATAAATATTAATGTATAAATCCAATATATGAGTAGTAAAAATTATATGTACTATCGGCCAATCTTCCGCATGCTCACCTCTAAGGCGATAATCGTATAGCACGGCTCACGACTCGATCGCCCGATGCAAGCGTTTTGGCCAATGGGATGCATGAAGCGTATTTTAGCCGTGTTTGTATTAATGTAATTATGTATAGTGTGTGTGACAGTCACACTAGGCGCGTGCTATGCTCACTTGTTTGTAAGACATTTTTTTAATGGGCACGGCCAGCGAGAGCGCTTTATGAATTGTTATTGTTGACAAGAAGTAATTTCGTACTAATATCTTCCGTTTGGTTTAGAAAATGTATTATTGGTATTGCTATACGCGTACCATAAAAAAACTTTATTTAGCATTTTTGTTTACCACTTTGCCAAATTACAGCTTTCTAGTAAGAGTCTGTGAGCTAAGCCGGGGACAGACAGACAGACAGACGGTCATGGCGAAACTATAAGAGTTCCTTGTTGACTACGGAACCCTAAAACGAAGCAAGTTACGTAGTTTTGTTAGAAATTGTCATTTGCTATCTCTTTCTTTTATTGCTGTTTTGATTAAAATAGCAAAATTACTTACAGTAGTATTTGAACCATTACTTGGCGCAGTTTATACAATGTTATCAGATTTTTTTATTATTGCTGTCGCAACTTTTGCAACTGCAATAAAAATAAGTTCATTATCTAAGCACCATTGTTATTCAGTGGGAACGTCAGAACATCTGGTTAAACAATAGATCGGCTTTATAGAACGGCCATAAAATACGGTCGCAAAAAATTACGAAATATTTCTTCAACACACTTGCTTGTAAAGTGACTCAGAAATTCAGCTTATTATATAGAAGTATTTTTACTTTACATTTCTTTTTTCAATATACGCAGTTTTTGTCCAAAAACAATGAATATTTTTGAGAAAAAAAAAATCGTTACATCAGATAAATCAATCATCAAAATTATCATCATTTCATAAAATTATATATTTTTCACTACATATTAACCTTAATTTGCTTATTCAAAACATTATTTTGTTTATTATATTTTTTATATAGGCTGTTTAGCGGTTTTTCCAGCGCCTTTATTTACACCTGCGGCGCGCGGGATAAACAAAACAAGCGCGGTATTTTCCAGAAATACTTGTTAACGTTTTCATTGTGTGGTTAATTATTATCAAAAATGTTGACTTCAATTAGGAAAGAAGAGCGAAGAGCAACGCGTAGATTTAACCCCCCGGAAATACTAATCTAGGCACGAAACGCTAGTGACAGCCTGTTGCCTGCAAAATCTAGAGAGAAATACCTAGCGGCGTACGAAACTAATAACAATACCAGTCTCTTTTTTTCCTCTCAAGTTGAAAACCGTCGTATGAAACGCGCACACACTCGAATCCCTTATCGCGCTCGCTCGCCCTCGGCTCGCGCGAATAATACCGGCTCGTGCAGTGAGTAACCAACATACCACACATATTTATATTTTTTGTTACACGCCCTATACTCACACAAATTCATATTGTCTCTAATTGGACGAAACCAGGAAGGGGTGTGGTTTGTCACTCAATCAAAATCAAAATCAAAATATTTTTATTTCACATAAACCTACATGGGCACTTATGAAACGTCAGAAGCTAGGTGCACGGTTCCAATTGGTTGTTTCCTATGGAGAAGAGCCGGCAAGAAACTCCACGGTTACTCTTTTAAAAATAATTGGCTTTTACAATGTTTTCAAATTACACAAATTAAGTATGGGAGAACAGTGTAGGCCTGTCGAAAAGTACTTAACAAAAAAAAAAGAGAAAAGGAAACGGTCTAAAGAAAAAAAGATCTAGTCTATTAAGCCTACAACGTTCTCACATTCACAACGTACACAAGAATCCATGTAAAATAATATTAATAATATTAAGTCTGAAATATAAATTGTAGGTATATAATGTCAAATAGTGAAAATATAATGTCAAAAATGTATGTCTAAAAAATAATAATAATAAACATCGTAATTTGGGAGCAGTTAATAGATATTTCCATAGTTATGCCGTTTCTGGTGTACCAGGGAAGCCACATGTGCAGAAGGAATTATTGCCAAACTTCCTTGTCTTCAACGTAGTCTTTAATCTTGTAATATGCGTTTTTGATAAGGACACGTTTGATGTGGGTTTTGAACTTACCATCGCTAAGTTCTGTAACTGACTTTGGCAACTTGTTATAAAAGCGGATACTGTTAATAACAAATGATTTGCTTGTTTTTGTTAATCTAAATTTGGGTATCACAATTTCATGTTTACTACGTGTATTTATATTATGGAAATCACTTCTTGTTTTGAAAAGACATAAGTTCTTGCGAACATACAAAATACTTTCTAAGATATAAAGAGAAGGCAGAGTAAGTACATTAATTTCTTTGAATTTGTTTCTAAGGGACTCACGAGGACCCATTCTATATACTGCGCGGATTGCCCTCTTTTGTAAGATAAAAATTGAATCTACATCAGCTGCCGATCCCCACAGCAGAACGCCATAAGACATAATACTGTGGAAATAAGCAAAGTATACTAACCTAGCTGTGGCTATATCAGTCAACTGTCTAATTTTTCTTACTGCATATGCAGCTGAACTTAATCTACCTGAAAGAGCTCTAATGTGGGCTCCCCATTGTAATTTTGAATCTAGAGTAATTCCTAGAAATATAGTTTCTGTAATAGCATCTAGTCTCTTGCCATCAAGTTTTAAATTTAGATCCACTTGGGGTACATTTGGTAGTGAGAACTTTATACATTTTGTAGCTACGCTTGCCGCAGAAATATTTTCTAAAGTGAGCATGCTTAAGTTTTGCCAATAGTACACAATTAGTTATCAGCCTACCTACCTACACAAAACGAAAGAGTAGATTCATATTAAAATTGTTAACAAATATCTATAATAGCCCTCTTCCTAATTTTTATGTTGTTATGCCCGACAGGGCCCACAATGCTCCAAAACGAATGTATGTCTTTATGTACCTACCACCTATGTTCACATTGTGGAATGCAATAAACGTATTGAGTATTGACAATCGTTTCGAGTGCCTAGGGAGCTCCGTGGACGATTATAACGATGGGTTCGTGGAAACTGTCCATACGGTCGATTCTAAGATCTTCAAGACCCGTCGTACAAATAGAAACAAGAAGCTCTCTGATCTTACTATACGGCTCATGGAGGAGAGGCGCGAGATGATCCTGCAGTCTTCAGTTGATGCGCTCAAGTACTGCCAGCTCAATAGACGGATCTCTAAGTCCTTAAAAAGTGACCTTTGCCGCTTTACTACAGAGCGCATTAAGGACGCGATAGAGCGGAATAAAGGCTCCAAGGTCTTTACAAGAGATCTGTCTATTGGGCAGAGCCAGCTTGTGAAACTGAATACCAATTATGGCAGGATCGTATCCGCCAAACATGAGCTGTTGAGAGAGATCGAGAGTTTCTATGGACAGTTATACACGTCAACAGGTAACCCTGGTATGAATCTGGCAAACGACCCAAGAGCTAGATTGAACCGACACTACACCGAAGACATCCCGGACGTCAGCTTGTACGAGATTAGGATGGCTCTGAAGCAGCTCAAAAAAACAAGGCGCCGGGTGATGACGGAATTACGGCTGAACTTCTGAGGGCCGGTGGAAAACTCGTTCTCAAGGCCCTCCAGAAGCTGTTTGGTTCCGTCATACTCGAGGGCAAAACGCGACAGGCATGGAACAGAGGTGTGGAGATACTGTTCTTTAAGAAGGGCGACAATACCCTCCTTAAGAATTATAGGCCCATCTCACTTCTGAGCCATGTCTACAAGCTGTTTACAAGAGTCATCACGAACCGTCTCGCGCGCAGGTTTGACGACTTCCAGCCTCCCGAACAAGCCGGATTCCGTAAAGGCTTTAGCACTGTAGACCACATACATACGCTGCGGCAGGTTATACAGAAGACCGAGGAGTATAACCTACCTCTCTGGTTAGCGTTTGTGGACTACGAAAAAGCCTTCGATTCGATTGAGACATGGGCTGTATTGCAGTCTCTTCAACGGTGCCAGATCGACTATCGGTACATCGAGGTGCTTAAGTGTCTGTAACGAAATGTGTGTCGAAAACGTGTACCACTATGTCAGTCCGACTCCAGGACCAGACCTCGAAACCTATCCTTCTGCAGCGAGGTGTGAGGCAGGGAGACGTTATCTCTCCGAAACTGTTAATCGCTGCACTGGAGGATGTCTTCAAGGTTCTGGAATGGAAAGGGCCAGGCATCAACATCAATGGCAGTACATCAGTCACCTTCGGTTTGCCGACGATATAGTTGTCATGGCTGAGACTATGGAGGACCTCAGTACAGTGCTCGATGACCTCAGTAAAGCTTCCGAAAGAGTGGGTCTTAAAATGAACATGGACAAGACAAAGATCATTTCAAATGCCCATGTTACACCCACTCTCATGAAAATCGGAGACGCTACGTTCGAAGTTGTGGACGAGTATGTTTATCTAGGACAAACTGTCCAGTTAGGTAGGTCCAACTTCGAGAAAGAGGTCAATCGTCGAATCCAACTCAGCTGGGCAGCGTTCGGGAAGCTACGCAATATCTTCTCGTCCCACATACCACAGTGTCTCAAGACGAAAGTCTTTGGCCAGTGCGTGTTGCCAGTGATGACCTATGGCACTGAAACGTGGTCGCTTACAATGGGCCTTATTAAAAGGCTAAAAGTCACTCAAAGGGCAATGGAGAGGGCTATGCTTGGAGTTTCCCTACGTGATCGAATCAGAAATGAAGAGATCCGCAGGCGAACCAAGGTTACCAACATAGCCCGAAGAATTGCCAAACTTAAGTGGCAGTGGGCGGGGCACATTGCTCGCAGAACAGATGGCCGATGGGGCCGAAAGGTTCTGGAATGGTGACCGCGTACCGGAAGACGTAGCGTTGGAAGGCCTCCTACAAGGTGGACCGATGACCTTATGAAGGCCGCAGGAATCCGCTGGATGCGGGAAGCACAAAACCGGTCGAAGTGGCGGTGCTTGCGGGAGGCCTATGTCCAACAGTGGACGTCTTTCGGCTAAAATGATGATGATGATGAAATTGGTTACATTAGTGTTGGCGCACATGGTTAGTGAAAAAAGACTTATTTAGCTTCTTTCGATCCAAAGACTTTGTTGCAGGGCTAGCCGACAACCGACAAACCTACGTTTGGACCTATGTCCATTTAGGCGTGAACGCGTGATTAGTAATTTTGAAAATTTAACTAAGCATTGGTGCTTATAACTCACACACCACACACCCACACACACTCACTCATGCTACACATACCACACGCATACGCGTGATCTGTCCTTTTTCTGAATAACGCTCATTTATTTGCAGAGCTGTGGGTATACTTTTTAACTACCCTTTTACTTTTGTTTTATTTTGATTTTCTTGCATGTTTACATTGTCTACATTTCAATTGCATAAAGTGACAAGTGGAAGTGCGGAGTCTCTTACTACAAGCAACTCCTTGCTTAAAAGGGGATTTCCAATAATATGTATCTAAAGGTCAATTTGTAATTTAAATAAACATTTATAAACACGTTTATTTCAATTTCAAATTGGCCTTTTCTTATTTTATTTTTATTATTATATTGCAAAATGGGCAATAATTTAATTTGTGAAATGTTTAAATCGGATAGAAATGGAATTAAAGTCTACATTGATGGTTATACTTATAACAAACTAACTTCAAAGAATAAATCTTATTACTGGGCCTGTGAAATGCGAAATGACCAGATATAGGTATCAGTGTAAAATTACGCTGAAAACGACTTAAAATGACAAAGGTGAGCATATTCCATCAAAACTTCCGCAAAACCACAACCATGAATCAGATCCCTTGCGTAAACAATAACAGATTTTCGCCAACAACTGAAACATAATGTAGCAATTTTGTAAAATATTAAATGACAATAAAAGCGAAAGTACTTCGGAAATTTTAGAGAACGATCGTACTTCTGCTTTGAATCAGTATGGCGATAAACGCAAATTACAAGACAAAATAGAATAGAATAGAATACTCTTTATTATGTACACCATAAAAATTACAGATATAAAATGTAGAAATTTTACATAGGATGACACAATGGGCGGTCTTATCGCTAAAAGCGATCTTTTAAAGACAACCTTTGGGTGGATTAGCAGGGAAAGGAGAGGCAATACTGCTGAAGAACCAGATAGTGTTGAATTTGTTATTAATGATAACACACATTGACGGCAATTTTTTTTTGTAATTATGGACCGTAAATATGATACTAAAATAATTATCATGATATCAACATTGACTTGGTAACTATTTTTAGTAAATCTGATTATTGGATTTTAGACGGCAAATTCAAAATCGTAGCTACAATATTTATCCTCCATTCACGGAAATATATTTATAGATGATCAGAAAACGTTCCCATTGGTATTTTGTCTTTGGACAAACGAAGATAGAAGGACACAATATTTGAAATGATAATGGAATTCCCATGGAGCAGAAAATAACATAGATAGGCATAAAGCCAAAAGTTTGCATATTAGATTTTGAAAAAGTGGTTGTACTAAGCTTGTGATAAAATTTTGCGAACATCCTACATGGTTGCAATTTCCATTTGGGTCAAGTAATTTACAGGCACATACTGAAGTTTTTAAACCATTTTTTTATTGCGAGTCAATGTATTTAACCTAATCTAATTAACTCGTTTCCACTAAAAGTCGTTTCTGGAATATAATTTGGTGCTTATACAAAACAAATTCATTTATTTTCTCTTTTTTCATGAAAGTCAAAAGCAGCAAAAGGGCAAAAAAATACGCGAAAAATGGTCAATTCAATAGAGAACTCGAATGTATATGCCACTGGCACTGAGTTATTTAAAAGAAACAAATATTCTTATATATCTTAATAAATATTTAGAATCCCTCACCGATGACGATAGCATAACCATTACCAATTAGTTTGAGGAAAACTACTTGTCTGGGACTTCCAACTCGCAGCCAAAGGATTTACTAGAATATTGGAGTTGTTACGAAATTAACAACATGAAAATACCCAGGACTACAAATTCAGCTGACGCATGGCACCATAAAATTAATCAAATCATTGACAAGCACCACCCAAGCGGGCGTATATTTTTTAATTAAAGAATTATTGAAAGAAACTACAAGCAATGCCAATGAGATTGAACAAAAAATGGTAGGTGCTCATCCTGTGAAAAATTAAAAAGAACTTGGCAGAGAGTACAACTTTGTGCCCTTTGGCGTCGAGACCCTCGGTCCGTGGGGTCCCAGTGCGCATAAGTTATTTGCGGAAATCGCGAAACGTCTAGTTGATGTAACTGGTGACCGAAAAGCTGGCGGCTTTCTCGCGCAACGCATCAGCATTGCAATTCAGCGAGGAAATGCCGCCAGCATCCTCGGTACAATGCCCCGAGAGCCTTTTTTAAGCCTAACTTAGTTTTAATTTAATTTAGTTAATGTTAATAATCATCTTGTAATTTGGTTATGTAAATAAATGATATTATTTCAAAAGAACTAGTGTTCATGTTTCGCATGAAACATGTCGTCAGCGTAGTGTGCTACGCTGACGACACGTTGGTCCTGGCGCAGGGGAGGTCGCACCAGGCGGCGGCCGTATTAGCGGCACGCGGGGTTGCGACAATCGTCGAAAGGATCCGGCAATTGGGACTCGAGGTGGCCCTGCACAAGTCTGAGGCCATGTGTTTTCATGGTACTCGGAACGCGCCACCGTTGGGGTCCCAAATAACGGTAGGAGGGGTTTCTATCGGCGTCGAGTCGACGATGAAGTACCTGGGACTCGTCTTCGACAGCCAGTGGAACTTCGTGGAACATTTCCGACGTTTGGCTCCCAAACTGGAGCGGGCGGGCGCTGCATTGAAGCGTCTCCTGCCCAATCTAGGGGGTCCAAACGCCTCCTGCTGGAGGCTCTACGCGGGGGTCGTGCGGTCCATGGCCCTCTACGGGGCTCCTGTATGGGCGCGCTCTCTGGCGCTGCGGCCAGCCCGCCGGTTGAGCGCGGCCCAAAGGGCCATCCGGATTGTCCGGGGATACCGCACGGTCTCCTGTGAGGCAGCGAGCCTCCTTGCCGGATTGCCGCCATGGGATCTGGAGGCAAAAGTCCTCGCGCACGTATGGGAGTGGCGCGAGGAGGCGAAACGCCGGGGCGTAAGTCCGTTGCCGCGAGAAATCGTGGCACAGCGGACGGAGCTCCGGCGGGATCTCATGGCGTCATGGAAAGTACGGTTGTCGCAACCCAGTGCTGGGCACGCCACGATTGCGGCGATAAGTCCCCTCTTTGAGGAGTGGCTGGAGAGGCGCCACGGCGTCCTCGCCTTCCGCCTGACGCAGGTCCTCACCGGACACGGCAGCTTCGGGAGGTTCCTGTGTCGGATAAGGCGGGAGGAAACGTCCGGGTGTCACCACTGTGTGGATCGCCCGGAGGACACGGTGGAGCATACGGTGGAGGTCTGCCCGGCTTGGGCAGAGCACCGCCGTGTCCTCGTGGAGGCGATCGGCGGCAGAGACCTCTCGCGTCCGGCCCTGGTTCAGGCCATGGTACGGAGCGAGAGGGCATGGGCAGCCGTCACCTCCTTCTGCGAAGCAGTAATGCTCGCGAAGGAGGAGGCGGGACGGTTGAGGGAAAGGCAAGTATCGCGCCCTCTCGCCCCTAGCCGCCGCAGGAGACGCCCAGGGCGTCGGGAATCCCGGGCGGATTTCCGGCCACCGTAGGCGCGGGCTTGTGGATGGTGAGCAATGGGTAGCTCACCGTCCGGTAAGGACCAGGCCCGGGTCGACGGCGCGACGTATTCCACGCGCGCCTCAAAGAGATGTCGTCAGCACAAAGTAGGGGTCCACTAGGGCCGATGCCTGCCGGGGTCGCGGGAAGGTACTTATGGGTCACCGAGGCCCCCGCAACACAGGCAACAGGAAGGAATACGGGTGGGTTTTAGTCAGTAAGAGTCTGACACACCCTCCCGCTCCGCCCAGAGCGGGAGAAGTTATTTGATGATTTCCCACCCTCAAAAAAAAAAAAAGAAAGTGGATTTTGTTGTATAATGACATATCATGTTTTGCCAATCACACTTCACTCACTTACTCATTCATTTTCTGCACTTTTCAAAGAAAATTTGTAAAGAACTCTCGGTGAAATGACTGGACACCAGTTTTGCCATGTTCGCTGTCTGTCTGTCCGCAGCTTAGCTCAGAGTGTCTTGGTACCAGAAAGCTATAATTTGGCATTTTTACATATTAATCACGCCGACAGAGTGGTAAAATAAAATATGTTGTGGGGTACCTCCCTTGTACCAGTCAACCTTACGGTGATGCAGAGAAGACACATTGCAGGTGCAACTTAAGGGATAGATAACACGAAAATAACTATACAATACAAGAATAGATACGTAGATACATACATACGGGTATAAACAAAATAAACATTGTCAGGAGAAATAACGATCGGTAGTGGGGAAATAACGATCAGTAGAGGAGAAAACGAATCCAGCAAAATATCAGCGCTGGGATGTTTCTGCCAACTTCTTACGTATATGTTCACGTGCCTTCAGTTTAAAAGATAACCGACAGGTCGCCGTCCTGACGTTCAGAGGGGGCGCATTCCAAAGAAAGACAACCAGAGCGGTGAGAAGGACATCTAAGAAGACGATTGTTGGTAGAACGAAGATTTTTACTATGGGCAGAGCACAAGTATTGAATATGGGAAGTCAGGTAAGAAGGAGAAGTGGGTTTGTTGAGAATAGAGAACAATATAGACAGAGCCCTCACCTCTCTGCGCTGATGAATGGGTAACCATTTTAGAAGCACACGGTGTGCATATACATATATATAGACCCCTGTAACACAAGTGTTTCCTATCATGGGGGTCATTTATCATTTATTTTGTACCAGACTATTTGCATAAATTAAATGTCAACCTGTAAAACTGCACTTTTATGTCCAATAAATATTTTATTATTATTTATTATTATATATATATATATATATATATATATATATATATATATATATATATATATATATATATATTATTGTTATTTATGGATATATTTATTTTCTTTTCTTTCCCATGGTGTGTGGGTATCGTTGGATAGGCCATTGCGTTCCATAATATTGCGGGTCTGTAAAGACCACTTTTCGATTTAAGAATTCGTTAGCATAATATTAAGCATTAATCGGTCAAAGACAGCAATGAAACAGAAATCATTGTCTATTGTTTGACACCGAATCGGTGACGCGCTTCGGGCTTCAGTTATTGCTAATTTTTGTTAGTGTCAAATGTTGGATATAACGAAGTTAAAAGGAGAACGATCACAGCTAAGTAGGCTTTACAAGTTAACGAGTAATAGTCGACCAACTTACATTTGCAGTTGTCTTGTTTTTTAACTTTCATAATTAAAAGAAAGTAGAACTGAGCAGTAAATTTGACGGTTTGTTGTTTCCTGCGCATTATCGACGCAGCAGTCTTCGCGGACGCGATCGCGCTCGTGTGTCTGTTCCCTGTTGCCAAATGCCTGTATATTTTATTTTTGGCGTAATAACTTGCTAGCTTAGGGCACGTACACGTACTCGTACGTTAAGAGAATGATGACAAACAATTTACTCACTAGAACTAGGCTCAAAACATTGATTGAAGTCTGTTAAAAGTAGTTGCAAGTTAGCTTCATGAATACCAAATAGCTCGTTCGACTGTACCTACATTTAAAATATACGATCCGATGTCGCCCTGAACTGATGCACCGAGTAATAGCATGCATTGTACGCTATTGTTATATCTACAGTTTTGAATGGTCACTTATGTCTTTCATTTATTAGACTTTTTTGCATATATCATATTAAATGAATAAATCATAAAAAATAACCACCTACCTACCGCTATATAAATCCATTATAATACCGTTACATAAGTAGCTATCTAGGTTTATGAGAAATAAAATGTTCATTAATATTTTAAGACTATTAGCTTTCATAATAATAATATTATGTAAATAGTTTGTTTAAAAATAAAATTTCTTCGTGTATGTTGACGATGGTATAATACATCTACTTGCAATGTATAAAAATAAACACATATCAAGAGTTTGTATGGGATACAACTAAAAAAATAAAAATTCCTATTCCTAAATCTTTAAGGAAGTCGCTTGTTTTTGTTAACGTTTATGGTGAAACTATTTAGGTTTCGTGTATTTGGGTATCGTTTCTTACAATGTGACTTTGGCTTCTGATATAAGACTCGAACTGCTTCAAGCAAAAGCAACATTGCTGATAAGCAATGTGAAGACTGCACTGACTATGAATATTATTTTAATAATGTTGTGATGACGAACTGACAGAAACAGCTGAATCTGGTGAACATGGCTCAGCAATCGTTCTCATTCAACACCGAGACTACCGAAGATACTCTAAGTGTTTAGTGAATTAAACTGGATAGTTCTAATTACTTTGTATATTTTACTGGCTAGTAATATTAGTCTAGAGAAATGACTGTAACGATAGTAGCCTGTCAACGTATACTCAGATGAGCAACGTATAGCTGCAGGCGGCAGGCGCCGCCACCGGCGCGAGATCGCCGCGGCCTTGCCGGGAGATCCCGCGCACTACACTCATCGATAATGCAGACTGTACGGTGTACGTTCTTCTTAGTTTACTTTACCACCACCTCCTGATACGGAAGCTCCACGATTGAGATTCAGGTTTCAGTCACGTTGACATTCCTGTCCAGCTCTGAGACTTCTGAACCACTAAACTTTTACACCACCGTTTATTGCTTTACGATGATGATGCGACTTTCACATTTTTTATTATCATAATAATTGTTTCACTGAGAGTATTTGCTGATAAGGAAAAACTTTTTGCACTCGACTAGTGATCAAGCTTTGGAGATGTCGAGCAGCAGGCACAAGTGGCGTGCAGGCGCCACGCGCGCGTTGCGGACGTGCACGTCTGCACCACTCACGGCAGTCACGCGCGCATCTCAACACTATCCGTTAACTAAAATGTAACAATTAACATTTACCAGATCGGGACGAAGCAGATCCTTAAAGAAAGTTTTTGGTGAGCGAGTCCAAACGTTAATTCATTATTAGTGGGGCACAGTGTCCTAAAGGCTAGGGACGGCTCACGCGGCCGCGGTTTGGGCGGCGGGCATGCTGGCTCACGCGGGCGTGGGGAGCGGCGCGGCGTGCAGGCGTGCGCGTGTGGCGGGGGCGCGCCAGGGACTGCCGCTCGCACCCCGCCGCGCGCCGCCGCACTCGCGCTCCGCGCGGCCACTACGCCCGCCGCCGCGCACCGCCACGCACTCGCCACGCCTCTACCGTACACAAACTTTTTACGTGCCGTGAGCTACATTTTATGCACGACGCGAACTACAACTGAGTTTTTGTCACAAAGTAAATAACTCAAAAGTAGTTTGGGAACTTTTCTTATTACCGTTTAAGGCCATACGCAATTTTGAATTGGTTGAGGTCGAATCTCTGAGTATTTCAGAATACTTAACAAAGTTTCAGTATCGCAAACAAGTGTCAACAGGTTAGGTTATTTTTGATTACAAATAAACTACGTAGAAATAGACTTTTGTGTTATGTTTTCATTTTGATTTATCGACTCCAATACTGGTAAAGTGCAAGTCGGACACTTACCAGTGGTACCGTACTATAGAAGAGAAGAAAATTTTTCTAGTTTTTAAAGTTATTTTTAAATTTTTTAGGAATGCTTATAATGGTTAGGCATATAATATATGTACGTATTAGTGTTTGGCATAGTAATCATTTTTATTAACTAAAGAATCAAGCAATTTAATGAAAAAGGCGTTTACATTAATTGCAATTAATTCAATTGATCTATTAAATTGTGAGATGCAATTGAAATTAGTTGTAATTTACAATTATCTGAATCCCGAAAACCTATTTTCCGGTTTAAGTCAGAAGACAGCATGGTTTATCAAAGATAAGAGCACAAACAGATGTCTTACAAACACAGTAGCGGGCCGCAATAATTGGATGGAATGTAACAAAATAAATATTTACTTAATTATCGTTGCAGGCAGTGTGCGCTTCGTTTCATATAAGAACATCAGATTACCGCAATACAAATCGCTAAGGCCCCGGCCGCGGCCTCATAGTACTGGATTCAGATTGCGTAATTAATGGACAAAACTGTTTTTCTCACAAACTGGATTACTCTAAAATTTAAACTACGGTTTACTTGGAATCACAGGAAATCGCACCTATCAACCACATCATCAACGTCACCTTGCCACAAGTTGAAATCAATATCACGAAACCACGAAACCTCATTGCGGCACATCAAAGAACAGATCGAGCAGATGAAATCAGAAAACACCTTGAACACAGGAATTTCAAGCTACGATATCAATTAATATATGGGTTGTTATCGGTCACTGTCCTAACAGTCGCAGTGTCGTCGGCAAACTTACAGTCGGACTCCGAGACGCAGTCCGTCGTTGATCCGACGCGCGACGCCACGCACTAGAGACTCGAAACAGCCACGAGAAGAGGCGATTGGATTACTAAACTGTTCTGGCTTACTCAGCAGCAGCAAGCGCCACAAAAAGACACCTGCTGCCGTCACGGACACCGGGTCTGGTGACAGTGACTAATTCAAGTTACGGCTAAGAATAGGCTTAATTCATGTATTGTAACGTGGATGAAATGTATAAATTTTGCATTTATGCAACCTGTAAACACATTCTAATCATCCACTCACATCTCTCTCGCTCGGAAATAGGTACTAGCCATGTACCATAACATGGCACGCGCGCATTGCATAGATCAGGACTTTTCCGTCGCCTTGCACGCATTATAGTACACGAACAGCGTTCATAGTCAGCTGTACTCATTCACACAACACTCATATAGCATTAGGTACGTGGTATTTAGTATTAACTAAATTAAATTAAAACTAACGACGCTGTCGCGTCACGCCTGTCTGTTGGAGCCTTCCAACAGACCGGCGCGACGCGACACTTGTAGCACAATTTCTATGAAACCTTCATGGAAGGTGTCGCGCTGTGCGTCGCGCTACTTGTCGCACCCGCGATATCGCGCCAGTTTGCACGAGCCTTTATCATGTTATATATGAAGACAATTTAAATAAGCTTTTGTAGTAACACAATGCAATACAAATCTAAGAACTGAAATCTGTACACAATATGAAAAACCCGGCCTCTGAAACTAGGTGACCTGTATCTTGAGAGACAGTGATTCAGCTTAAAATGTGGTGCTTTATGTATAATAGTAGACTGTCGATCTACCTGAGCGATTGAAGATAATAAAGCTTATTTAAGTATACATTTTATATGTTATGTGTTGATAGTCCTGCTCCAGTAGCCATTCCGTTCATTTTGAATATATTCTGAAACAAACACTAATTCGAAGATTGAATAGGCTTACTACTTACTACTGTCTACTTTCACATTATTCGCTCATCTTGTTCTCGACCATACGCAAGAAACTGTTTCAATGTTACAATCGTTTTTTATTCGGTACCAATTTCATTCTTATAGATGTGTATTGTTGTTACCTATTATTGTGAAATTTTAATTATTTGGTGCGTCGACACTCGACAGAAACTAAAACCTACGAATTAAGAACTCATTGGTCGGTGTGGCTGTACCTACTTAGAAAGCTTATTTTGTGCGTCGACACTCGACAGAAACTAAAACCTACGAATTAAGAACTCATTGGTCGGTGTGGCTGTACCTACTTAGAAAGCTTATTTTATGCGTCGACACTCGACAGAAACTAAAACCTACGAATTAAGAACTCATTGGTCGGTGTGGCTGTACCTACTTAGAAAGCTTATTTTGTGCGTCGACACTCGACAGAAACTAAAACCTACGAATTAAGAACTCATTGGTCGGTGTGGCTGTACCTACTTAGAAAGCTTATTTTGTGCGTCGACACTCGACAGAAACTAAAACCTACGAATTAAGAACTCATTGGTCGGTGTGGCTGTACCTACTTAGAAAGCTTATTTTGTGCGTCAACACTCGACAGAAACTAAAACCTACGAATTAAGAACTCATTGGTCGGTGTGGCTGTACCTACTTAGAAAGCTTATTTTGTGCGTCGACACTCGACATAAACTAAAACCTACGAATTAAGAACTCATTGGTCGGTGTGGCTGTACCTACTTAGAAAGCTTATTTTGTGCGTCGACACTCGACAGAAACTAAAACCTACGAATTAAGAACTCATTGGTCGGTGTGGCTGTACCTACTTAGAAAGCTTATTTTGTGCGTCGACACTCGACAGAAACTAAAACCTACGAATTAAGAACTCATTGGTCGGTGTGGCTGTACCTACTTAGAAAGCTTATTTTGTGCGTCGACACTCGACAGAAACTAAAACCTACGAATTAAGAACTCATTGGTCGGTGTGGCTGTACCTACTTAGAAAGCTTATTTTGTGCGTCAACACTCGACAGAAACTAAAACCTACGAATTAAGAACTCATTGGTCGGTGTGGCTGTACCTACTTAGAAAGCTTATTTTGTGCGTCGACACTCGACAGAAACTAAAACCTACGAATTAAGAACTCATTGGTCGGTGTGGCTGTACCTACTTAGAAAGCTTATTTTGTGCGTCGACACTCGACATAAACTAAAACCTACGAATTAAGAACTCATTGGTCGGTGTGGCTGTACCTACTTAGAAAGCTTATTTTGTGCGTCGACACTCGACAGAAACTAAAACCTACGAATTAAGAACTCATTGGTCGGTGTGGCTGTACCTACTTAGAAAGCTTATTTTGTGCGTCGACACTCGACATAAACTAAAACCTACGAATTAAGAACTCATTGGTCGGTGTGGCTGTACCTACTTAGAAAGCTTATTTTGTGCGTCGACACTCGACAGAAACTAAAACCTACGAATTAAGAACTCATTGGTCAGTGTGGAGCGGCTGTACCTACTTTGAAAGCTTATTTTAAAGCATTCATTTATTAGGTTTAAATATGACTAAACTTTATTAGAGTTAGACGTGCCAAAAGTTTGTCATCGAGTTACTATTTTTGATTTTATAATAATTAGACCTCAATGAACTATTTATACAACCATTGATTTAAAACCATTTTATTTTAATTATATTTGAACATTATGGAGAACTCTCATCTCACGCATGCAAATTTCCCCGTTATGATTTTCTATACTGTTTTGGGCAATTTATAATGGGAGTGGTATACGTGGGAGTTCCAACAGCATCCTAAGCGTTATTGCTGAAAGACCCGACTGCCCTTTCCTCGCGCACTGGTCCCGTAGGCATGCCTACAGGCCCGGTGCAGAGGGAAAGTTTTTGAATTAAACTTTTGTGATTTTGTAATTAATTAATTGATTTTTGCTTAAGGTTACTGACATAGTTGTAAGTTTTTCTGTGACTAACTAACTGACTAACTCATTATGGATTTTTAATTACGTCCGAATTAAATGATTATTATTATTATTATTATTATTATAATTCAATTTGAATACACACATACTTTAACCACTTCGTTTGTTGTTATTTTTTTTTTTACATAACAATTTATTCATTGTTATAACATTGCATTGTTTTATTATTTATTTATTTAATACTTCAAGCACACAAGTGTACTCAGGCGGAATTACTGCCCCTGCTTGATGCTGCTGTGCTTGAAAATTTTAGTCGATAGCATTATTAGTTGCTGAAATAAGCAACTGTGACAAACCCGCAGACGTACCGTGAGGGTTCCTGTATTATCATTTTAGGAACCCTTAAAAAGCGAAAATTATTCAATTGTCATCTGCGTAGCCTTCTCCCAACTACGTTGGGATCGGCTTCCAAAAATATTAGAACAAAACTGGGTACACAACGAGTGCCATGGAACACCTTGAGTATTGCCGTAGACTATCATGGGTACTACGCCATAGATAGCACATGATGAATTAATTACCTCGTAGAACATGAGTCATTACTACGGCAAAGAACACCAGAAATACTACACCATAGTACTTGAAGAGGTCTACGCTGTAGGATATCATGAGCATTTTGCGGAAAAACATGATTACGTCGTAGTACCCATGATAATCTATGGCGTAGATTATAATAGGTACTATGCTGTATAATAAAATGCCGTAGAGAATGTGTGCAACGCCATAAAGGTATTTAGAACATTATTTATTATACATTATTTATGAACACTACGCCGTAGAACCTGACGGAAGCTACGTCGTAGCACGTGACGACTGCTACGTCGTAGCACGTGATGAGATACTATTTCCAACAAATTATTATGCTGTCAGGATTTTAGCAATGTGACACATTACTCTGAGTTCAGTTGAACTAGCACCATATTATGTGCAGTGAATACAGATAACTATAATGTTCTCGCTAATTAGAAAGTGGAAAGAAAACCGGTGGTGGTCGCTCTTAACACCCTGATTGCTCGCTAATAAAAGCTACTGAGCTCCGCGAGACCATTTGCTTCCATGACAGCAGCGCCGCGTGTTTCTGACGGGATTACCTCTGCGCGCAGACCTCACGCCACCGGAACTCGGATGTCGAACCTCATGTGACACTTAACGATAAAGTACTCGTAAGCACTTTTATGTATGTTCATTATAAAGTGTGCAATTACCCTGCACTGTTATTTGTGCAGTCGTCAAGCTTGAAAAAAATATAGTAATGTAATTGATTGATGTATTTAAATTGAAAAGAGTATGCTTTGATGGTTTGGTCATGTTGAGAGGATGAATGAAAGGCGACTAACAAAAGGTATTTACAAGGCGGATGTGAGTGGAAAGGCCGGGAGGGGACGCCCCAGAAAGACATATAGTGACCTCATTAATGACGTTCTTCAAAAAGGTCAGGTGCGTAGTACTCGCAACCGGCGCGCGTGTATGACCAGATGTATGAACGTAAACAAAGCAAAAGGAGAATGTAAGGAGCGTAGCAGGTGGCGTTCTTTAGTTTCTGCCAACCCCCATGGGAAGAAGGCGTGAGTTTATGTATGTATGTGTGTATGTATGAAATTGATGACACAGGAGAGCAGTGATCGCTGGAGGCGCACGGCGCGGCGTCACATGGCGGCACAAGGCGGCGCTCGTTCACACTGCGAGATAAAGCTCCTGTTGGTAATCTGGAGTGTCATAATACGACCCGAGGGTCGTTTATCGGCTGCCGCTTAGCCTCGGAAGCGCCCCCGCCCCGTGCCCCGCCAACACCGCGGCTCTTATCGCCAACGACGTGGTACGTAGTGCCGACAATAGTTGGCTTAAGATATGAGCGCAGTGTCGCCGGCTAAGTATCCGCTGTAAGCGCGCCGCACACGACCTCCCTCCTCCCACACCCGCTAAACCCTATAAAGCTCGCTACACATCAGGGACTATGATGCGCAGGACTATTCACTAGACACGGGACAGTTCGCCTCATGGGCTCAAGTCCAGCTAGGCTAACAGGACAAGCGCGAGAACGCTCTCTTTCTCGATTTGTCAAATTTTTTCTACGATTCTGACGTCATCCTAATGCCTAACATGACCGCTATGCTCGATAAAACTTGAAAATATCACTTTGACAGTAGAGAGAGCAATGTAGCAAATTATTAAAAACAATTAATTTTTATGATAGCAACTTCGCGCATCGTCTCATTCATTCGACTTTACGCATGGAATTAGTATGTACTATAATGATTTTACATCCACCTCTTTTAATTGTTGTTTAGTTTCTTGCGTAACCGACTTCTTTGATTAAAATGAAATGTTTTTCTTTGGCATGCTTAAATTAAAATACAAAATGACGGAAATGAAAATGAGTGATGAGTGAAAATGAGTGCCATTTTTGGCAGGGGCAAAACCTGTGGGTGCGCTTCACCAACATACTGACTGATTCACCAACATGCTAACTGCGTCACCAAAACGCAACCCGAGTCACCGACATGCTAACAGCGTTCTCGAAATGCTACCTGCCTCACCGACAACGACGACAACGCTAACCATGTCACCGACATGCTAACCGCGTGATTGATATGTGTTATTCCAAAGTTTAAAGTTTTTACTTCTGTAGTCAGTTATGCCATTAATAAATGGCATTTTTTTTTTATCATAGTTGTGGCGGCCATCTACATCGATACGTGCGAACTACGTATCACACTGACGTCACGCAAAATCCTGCATCGCGCAAGCAGAGTTTACCGCGCAACTAGCATAATATACAACATCCTGACATCAACCGTCGGGCAGTTGCCCACCAGACACAACACCCGTCTTGTCGGAGGATCCTCCCTTTTCAATAGAGGATGAGTGAACTTTACATCCTGTTCCTCATGCCTCTATACTGGTAACCCCGAATATGAACGTCAGCGCAGCCTTCGTGCAACTACTTCAGTGTGACGTCATCATCATCACTTCCTCAAGCTTTCGAGCGGCGAGTCACACAGCCAGCCGGCATCCATGGCTTCAACGGGTATCCTGACCACCAGCATGCAGTGACCACGCATATCTGGTCATCACCCTAAGTCTAATGGCACAGGACACTGCACTTTCGGCCGGTCAACAAGCAGAGCTCTTGAACCCTCTCCTGGTCGACACCAGCGGTCAGCCCTCGACCCGGCGCTGTACTACATCAGACTCACTGGAGCATAACGCAACGCCACCCCGACTCACTGGGGCATCACCGCAGACAACTTGTTCCGTCCCACTGGAACCCCATCTGGCACTGGCAAGCATCGCAAGATACACTACTCGGCCCATTATCGACCTCCGGTCTCCGGAGGGAAGTGATGTGGTGGCCATCTACATCGCCACATGCGAACTACGTATCACACTGACGTCACGCAAAATCCTGCATCGCGCAAGCAGTGTTTACCACGCAACTAGCATATATACAACATCCCGACATCAACCGTCGGGCAGTTGCCCACCAGACACGACACCCGTCTGGTTGGAGGAACCTCCCTTTTTTATGGACGATGAGTGAACTTTGCACCCTGTTCCTCATTCCTCTATATAGTTTTGTCTACTCTTCTTGTCGTCAAAATCGAGTACGACTAAATACGACAAATGACAGAAGAAACGGAAATTATCTCTTGTTGCCTGCTCCTGACCACAATCTCGCCCGGTGGAAGCCGTGGATGCAGGCATGATGGAAGATGCCTGTTCACTCTAGCTTTGAAGGCTAAAGGATTATTGCTTGTTTCTTATATCTGAGCCGCTGCTATGGAAACCCGTTTGATTTTTCGATCTTTGCAAAACTGACTTTGAAGGATATTACGGAATACGATACAAGTTAGCAACGGACCTTGCCGGCCTTGTTCTTGCTAGGGAGGAGCCGACGTACTCAGCCCCAGAAAGTTACATATTATGAGTGAAGGAATGAGGGTCTTCATTTATTAGATCATCACCATGATCACTTAACGTGACATGTGGCTCTGATGGTTTTTACGTACTAATAAAATATTTTTGCTGTTATGTTATAAATACGGACGACTGATGTCAGTACTGGCTAATGGAGGTCATTGGAGCACTGCATGGCGTAAAAAGGATTAAATTGTTTTTGGTCGTTTTTAAGGTTCCGTAGCCAAATGGCAAAAACAGAACCCTTATAATTTCTTCATGTACGTCTGTCCATCCATCGTATCACATAAGCATGAAAGGTATCGTTAGATCCCATAATTAAATAGCTGAAGTTAAATAAATGCTTGAAAATATGATAATGTTTCTAAGTGACTTTTTATTTTGGTCAGTTTAAATAAATCTGCCTAGCTTTTTCCCAAATATGTTGTCGTCGGCTTCCAGTTTAACCGGGTGCAGCTGAATACCAGTGTTTTACATAAAATGACTGCCCATCTGACCTTCACAACCCAGTTACTGGGTAACACGATATCCCTTGGTAAGATTGGTTTTCAGACTTGGATTACCCGTAACGACTGTCAAAGATGAATGACAGACGGGATCAACGGCTTAACGTGCTTTCCGAGGCACGGACGGGGTCTCGAAATATGTAATGGATGGTCACCCATCCACGAACCAACCGAGGCAAGCGTAGCTTAACCTTCGATGCGGTTGGTTTTTATTTATAGCCACGCACTTTTCTGGTCTTATAGTTAAACATAAAAAACAAAGAAAACTTTTTAGTTAATAAACGAGTTGGTTTTATGGTGCTTGTGATCCTCCTAAGGTCGCAGCCGAGCCTCACATCGGGTCTCAGTGTGCAGCCTGTGCAGTGTGCAGTGCCACCGCACACTATAAAGTTTTATGGTGGTTGTGATCCTCCCAAGGTCGCAGCCGAGCCTCACATCGGGTCTCAGTGTGCAGCCTGTGCAGTGTGCAGTGCCACCGCACACTATAAAGTTTTATGCTGGTTGTGATCCTCCCAAGGTCGCAGCCGAGCCTCACATCGGGCCTCAGTGTGCAGCCTGTGCAGTGTGCAGTGTGCAGTGCCACCGCACACTATAAAGTTTTATGCTGGTTGTGATCCTCCCAAGGTCGCAGCCGAGCCTCACATCGGGCCTCAGTGTGCAGCCTGTGCAGTGTGCAGTGCCACCCCAAATACACAATGTATATGATCTATAAGCTTGTCACGAGATTTATGTACTCGTTTACTTAACTTTGAAAATTTTAAAAATGAAAGTCAATCAGATCAAGTTATTTAATTTACTTGTTTATCTACACAGGTAAATCTCGCGACAAGCTTTTATTTCATATAAATTGTGTAATGACGTTAAAAGTTGATAGTAAAAGTTTAAAAGGAAAAGTTTATTTTGCCGGTTAATTTCGGACAGTCTAGCTCTTCAATAAGGAGACCTAATGATTTTACTCACCTCGAACAATTCGACCTCAATATAATCGAGGACTCCATAAACCCCAGTACACCAAAATTTCAAACAGATTGGCAGCAAGTCCCTTCATTTGGTACCCATATTGTAGGAAAGCATAAAAAACTCAGTCCGCCATCTTTAGAAGTCCACCATATTGGATTTAGAGTGACGTCATTTTATTTTTCGAGTTATTCTCAGCAAGCCTTTTCATTTGATACCCATATTGTAGGAGTGCATTCTGGTATTCAGCTGTATCCGGTAAGACTGGAAGCCGACCCCAACATAGTTGGGAAAAGGCTAGGCAGATGATGATGATTGTAGGAGTATTCAACATAACTAGTCCGCCAGCTTGGGTGGATTTACAATGAAGTCACACAGCTAACCATGCATTGTCATCCAAACTGAACGTGTATACAAAATTTCAGCTCAATCGGTTCAAGATACGATTCTGCTTCAAAATTTTGTTGCAAGAGTCCACCCGAACAAACATAGTTACGTACATACATGTACATTGCAATAAAAGCTTGTAAAATAGCCGCGATCCAATTTTACACCAAATACAAGTATTTCTTTTTTCAGGTTTTCAGATCTTTTCAACATTATTCTGTAACACTAAATTATACGTTATTTTATCATGATATGAATTACATGGAGGTTATTCTATATACTGTGCGCCGCCGTCACGCCGCCATCATGCCACCGCCGACCCGCTCGCTATCGGTAAGTAATTCAAGGCGAAGGTAAGAAGGATGGGTGGTAGTGGGTCATTTCGCACGACTTCCGGGAGTGTCGTGACAAGATCGCGGGCTCCCCCCCGCAGCCTCTGATGGGTGGGGGGTCACAGGGAAGAGGGGGGGGAGTGTACGACCCGCCCCTGACCTAGATGCGATGCGGCGCGTGCGTTACGTAGCCGGAGCTGCGTGCCGCGTCACGCGTGCAGCCAGCAACATCGCGAACACGGAACGCCCACTCCCTTCACTGAGTTCCGCATCGGTCCGGAATGAACACCGATGTTTTATTACAGCGCAGCGGAGCGATATACCAGTCGAAAATTACGCGACGTAATGACGGCCTGATGTGTAAAAAAAACGGAAAAGTGGGAGTTGAACTCGCGTGGTAAAGGTTCCGTACAAGACTCAACATTGTAGTTGAAAAACATGTCCTCCCTTATCCCATCGGAAAATGTAAGTTTTTAAGCACATTCTTGAGAGATTTACCATGTTATTTAAGCCCATAGACTTCTAATAGGTTTTCCTGTAACTTATTAGTAAATAACTATTTTCTACATTTTATTTTTATTTTAGGCTCAGTAGTTTCGGAGATAGGTCAATTTTGATTTATTTTATCAAATAATTTTAAAAGTATTTTTTTTTAAATTATTATACATATGTCACATCGTCACATGGTACAGTATGCAAAACTTTTTTTTAAATTTTTAATTTGCCCCCCATGAGTTACGTCCGTGTTTGGGTCACAGAAATTCATATGTGTACCAAATTTTAAATTATACGGTCTTATCGGTAATTCGTAACAAATTGGCTGTGTCAGATGGACAGACAAACAGCCACACGAACGATCCTATAAGGGTTCCGTTTTCTCTTTTGAGATACGGAACACTAAAAACCAGCCAAATGTGTGATGGACCACGCAAAATGAAGGATTCCGTAGCTGGATTTAGAATTAGAATTAGAATTTTATTTATTTGTAAGAATGTAGTATTACATCGTATGGTGTTAATATTTATTTAGTTCTATGCATTCTACCACAACATATGGTGTACAAATATACAATATCATTATTAACTAAGTACAAATTAATATTAAGATTCGTCTAATAAATGTCCAACAATAAGTCCAGTATGAATTATATAAAATTATGTATTCGTTAGTTAAAATTAAGTACATGTCATCTTGGGCTTTTACAATGTTCCTCATATTCAGCAATGTCATAAAAGCAATTATCTAGTAACCAATCTGTCAGCTATTTTTTGAACATGGGGATGGGAAGTTCCTTAAACGAGTTAGGCAACTTGTTATACACCTGAATGGCATTAATATAAACATTCCTCCTAAATAATTGCAATCTACATTGCAGTACATTTAATTCGAATTTATACCTATCTCTAGCCACAGCCTTTTTGTGGCTCACTTGTGATTGCATGCGAAAATAGTCCGGATATTGTTTTACTAGCATACATAGTTCTTTGATGTACATGCAGTGTAACGGTAAAATGTGAAGTTTTTTAAATAAAGGTTTACAGCTGTCCAAAAACCAGACACCAGAGATTGCCCTAACACACTTTTTTTGTACCCAAAATGTCATAAAAACTTCCACTGAATTGCCCCATAGTATCAAACCATATGACAGCACAGACGATACGTATCTGTGATATGCAGTGACTGCTGCATCTACGGACACTGTTGATCGTAGACGTTTTATTGCGTAAACAAATGTGTCTAGCTTATCGCATACGTAATTAATGTGTGATTTCTAGTTACAGTTTTGATCCACAATTATGCCCAAGAATTTTGTGTTTGTTACTTGTTCTATAATACTGTCTTCATATGTTATACTAAGACTCTTAAAGTTTTATTTATAAGTTTGAAATTGAATTATTTTTGTTTTATTGATATTGATTTTTAAATTGTTATTATTTAGCCAAATTATGATGTCTTTGCTTCATTAATTTCTGGTTCCAATTTATTTTTGTCTTTACATTTTATTATTAGTGTCGTATCGTCAGCAAACAAGATTGTTTTATGGCGCGTTGCATTGGGGAGGTCATTAATATATAGCAGAAATAAAAATGATCCCACCACACTGCCTTGGGGTACTCCTACTGCGTTAGTTTTAAAATTAGATTTATATTTTACTTTGTTTCCATAAACAACTTTTGACATTTGCACATATTGACGCCTGTCACTTAGGTACGATTTAAGCCAGTCATTTGCTTGACCTCTTATGCCATATTTATCTAATTTGCTTAGTAATAGCTTATGATCGACGAAGTCAAAGGCTTTACTCATGTCTAAAAAAATTGCTACTACAGGTATGTTGTCATTCTTTGCCTCAGTTATTGTTTTTATTAAATTAAAACAAGCTAAAGTGGTTGTGCTGTTTTTCCTGAATCCAAATTGTTCCCGCCTAAGCAAATTATACTTGTCCACATAGTCATATAGTCTCTTTAATATTGTCTTCTCAAATATTTTTGATACTATAGGAATTAATGTTATCGGTCTATAGTTGGTTATGTCACATGTATCACCATTCTTAAATATCGGTTTGACTATCGAGTTCTTTAGTGCGCTTGGGAACACGCCTTCTGAGAACGACATGTTAATTAAGTAGCTCAATGGTTTGCTTAAGTGATTTGCACAAGCTTTTATAATTTTTGTACTTATTTCGTCAAAACCGACGGACGCAGTATTTTTTAGATTTTGGATTACCCTGAACACTTCCATAGGATCAGTAGGATTCAGAAATATTGTATTATTGTGATCAATGTCCATAGTTCTATTTATAGCGTCAATATTATACGTAAATTCATTATTATTTGTCAATTGGATATAGTATTCGTTAAACATGTCACAATTTTTTTGAGGGTCAGTGATGTCGTTGGTTTTTACTAATGTTTGTTTTATATCATTACTTTTTTTGTGTGTTAACAATTTTTTTATTGATAATATCTCACGTAGCCTTGCATTTGCTTTTCATATTCTGTATATATCTTTTGTTGTGTATTTGTTGAGATTTGTTAATGCAACGTTTCAGTATGTCACTATATTTTTTGTATTTTTTTGTTAATCTACTTTTGTTTGTTTTATTATGAATAGTTTTTAAATGTAAATAACGTTTCCGTACACATGACTTTTTTAAACCTTTCGTCAACCACAGAGTATTATTTTTTCCGTTCGACCGTTTTATCTTTTGTATGGGAAAACATAGTTTATAAAACAGTTGTAATGTACCATAAAATACCTGAAATGCATCTTCCAATTTATCCTTAAAAAGATACATGTCATCGAATGAAAGCGCAGAAATACAGTCACAAAACTTTTGTATGTTTTCTTTATGATAGTCCCTTTTGTACTCAAACTTTGTATAGATTTAGGTTTATTAGTCAACACTGTCAGGGTCTGCCCTGTCTCATGATCAGACAGAGCCAGGTGATAAACTTCACCTTTATCTTGTTTGATATTAATTGCAAATAAATCTAAACATGACTGTTTTCGTGTTGGTGTTTTAATATGCAATTCAATATTGAAATTTTTCAACAACCCTCTGAGTTTTCGGCAACTTTTATTTGGTTTTAATGTATTGAAATTCCAATCCCCACAAATAATTACTTTCTTCGATTTATTTGCGACTCTATTTAGTAACTTTTCCAATTTTTCGGGAAAAATTTTTGGATTGCTGTTTGGTGTCCTATAAATACAAATAATGATAATTTGATTAATTGTTAATTCTATTCCGGAACATTCAAAATTAAAATTACATGCAATGTCACTTATTAACTTATCTAATTTAACACAAGCCATCTCATTCTTTATGAGAATACATGTCCCACCTCGTTTTGTATCTCGACAGTATGAAGCGACGAGTTTGTAACAAGGAATCTTAAGAAGTGATTATGATTTGCTTTTAATGAATGACTCGCTTAAACAAATGATGTCAATATCCTTAGAATTCAGAAAGAATTATTTAAGTGCTACCGATATTTCGTCTATCTTATTAAAAATACCTGCAATGTTTTTATGAAACAGTATCACGCTGGATCTATTGTGAGGTACGAAAAAATGGTGCATTTGGTGTAATGCAAGATTCTTTCACTTTTGGCTGACTAGAAGTTTTCATTTTATTGAATAAAAATGGTATAATTCTGAAATAGAAAGAGAAAACCTACATGAAATACTAGGCTTTATTATGCTTTAAATTCGACATAGGAAATGACACAACTTGTCATTGATGAGAAATTGACAATGAAATAAAAAGAAAATGTCGGCGTATAGACGGAAGAAGTAAGGAGTTTATATCATTCTCCCGCGCTTGTCTGTAACATAATCAGTTAAAAAAGTTGGTGGTATGCGCACGCGACTAGATCTACGAATTGTCTCCGGTGGCGGAGATAGCGGCGGTTGTTCTTGAGACACTCGCCCTCCACTATGGTCAGAGACCGGCTCTTCTGCCTCTGTAGATGAAGGTGTCATGTTACGGTTCTCAGTTACCGGTGATGTAGGTGGTGTAACAAACGAATCAGTTTCAGTTGCTTGAGGTTGAGGAGCTATGTGTTCTGATCCTAGCGGTGCTAGATAAAGATTTGATACTGTGGTCTCCCTTCCATCTGGATATCGGACATATGAGTAATCCGGGTTACTGTGTAAAAGTTCCACCTCCTCAACAATTGGTTCATATTTGTTACTCTTTTGTGCTTTCTTCAGTAGAACTTGACCGGAATTCGTAAGCCAAGTTGGTATAGAAACTCCGTTAGTAGATCTCCGTGGGTGTCTAAACATTGGCTCATGCGGTGTGAAATTAGTAGCGGTGCAAAGTAAGGATCGAACAGAGTGCAAGGCTTGCGGCAAAACTTGCTCCCAGTTCTCGACTGATAAGTTTTTAGTTTTCAGTGCCAAAAGTATTGTTTTCCAGAGTGTAGAATTCAATTTCTCCACTTGCCCATTGCCTTGTGGATTGTAGGCTGTATTTCGGCTTGTGGCGATACCTCTTTCATGAAGAAATTGTTGTACCTCGGCAGAAAGAAAAGCTGTGCCACGATCCGAATGAATATACGATGGAAAACCGAATAACATGAATAAATTGTTGAGATGTTTGACCACTGTTTTTGAGCTGACGTCTGAGCATGGAAAAGCAAATGGAAATCGTGAAAACTCGTCAATAACAGTTAAAATGAATCTGTTACTTGTATTCGTTGGAAGTGGGCCTTTAAAATCTATGCTCAAGCGTTCGAAGGGCGCCGTTGCTTTAATAAGTCTCTTATGCTCATCACTGGTGTTTCGTACGTATTTCGGCTTTATTTCTGAATATGTCCGACAAGAGCTTGTCATATTTCGGACTTCTTCAAGGGAATATGGTAGATTTTTTGAGCGTATCCAATGTAACATACGTGAAACACCGGGATGGCAGAGAGCTTCATGGAGTGATATAAGTTTGGCAGTCCGAAACTCTGTAGATGCACAAACTCTAGATAGAGCATCAGCAGCGTAGTTTTCTTTGCCTGGTCTATATACGATTTCAAATTTGTCAGCAGCAAGTTCCAACCGCCATCTCTGAATCTTCTCGTTTTTAATTTTGCTTGAGTGTTTCATATTAAACATAAAAGCAACCGAGCGTTGATCGGTGACCAAGCGAAATTGCTTGCCAATAAGGTAATGTCGCCATTTCTGTAATGATTCCACGATAGCGTAAGCTTCTTTTTCTATAGCAGAATGATTTTGTTCGGTTGGATTTAGGGTTCTTGAAAAGAATGCTACAGGCCTGGAGTCTTGCGTTAGCACTGCTGCGATTGAATGGTCTGATGCATCAGTTTCGACATTAAAAGGCAAATTTTCATCGATAGCATGAATTGAAGATTTAGCAATGTCATTTTTCAGACTCTCAAAGCATTTATTTTGCTCATTTATAAGGGGGAAAGATGTTGTCCTAGCAAGTGAGTGAATACGTTCTGAAAAATTAGGAATCCATCTGGAATAGTGAGCAAACATACCGAGTGCACGTCTCAGTGTTGGTACTTCTTGTGGTGGTGGTAAGTCAATAAGTGGCTTGAGGCGCTCACCGTCATGTTTGATAACGTGGTTGTGAATGTTGTAGCCAATAATATTAATTATTATCTTGAGAAAATTTACATTTTTGCATACTCAAGGTCAGACCGTACTTTTTGGCCGCAGTCATAAAACGCTCCAATTTTTGGTCATGTTCTTCACGAGTAAGGCCACAAATGGTTATGTCATCTAGATAAGCGTACGTCTTTCGAAGCTTTTCTTTTCTAGTTATCCAATCAATAGTTTGTTGAAAACTTGAGACGCCATTTGTCACTCCAAAAGGTATGCGCCTAAACTGATACAAATTACCCGTAGCTTCGAAGGCGGTATACTTTCTTTCCTCGGGTTAAATCGGAACTTGATGGTAAGCGCTTTTCAAGTCTATTAAGCTGAAGATTGAGTTTTTGGCTACTTTAGCGACTAAGTCCTCTATGTTGAGTAGTGGGTATGCGTCAAGCTCAGTATAACGGTTGATTGTTTGCGAATAATCAATTACGAGCCGTTTCCTATGAGTTTCATTTTTCGTTATGAGGACCTGGGCTCTCCACGGTGATTTACTCTCCTCAATCACCCCTTCTGCTAAAAGCTTGTCGATCTCGTCTTTAATAAATTTGGTATCTTCATCGCTGTGTTTTCTGGATATTACAGCAATAGGTCTGCATTTAGGAGAGACGTTTGCAAAAAGTGGTACGGCCGGCACAGATGCTGCAGCTACATTACACACGTGAAGTGGCTTCTTTGGTCCACCAAATGAGAATTCTAGTGACGCATGTTCTCCGAGGACGTCATGACCGATTATTATATAGGCGCAAAGATTTTTGACAAAAAGGAAATTCACTCTTTCGTATTTGTGATCTCCAATGTTAATTGTTTGAAAAGTTTGGCCTTCTACTTGTGAAACATGGTTAAGTGAGGCCATCGAAATTTTTTGGTAGCAAGGCTTTGTTTTAAGTCCGCAGAGTTTGGAGAAGCTGTCATTGATAAAAGAAACAGAACTTCCTGTGTCTAAGAGCGCTTCTGCTCTTATACCTTTGATGTACGCAGGTACAGTAGCTTTTCTTAGGGACGATGGTGATGCTGCCATAATAATACACGCTGAAAAATCCTTGTCTGTTGTAACTGAATTTGTTATTCTGGATGAGCTTCTACAAACTGAAGTAAAATGTCCCTTTCTGTTGCAAATTTGGCAGACTCCATCAAACGCAGGACAGTTTCTGCGAAGATGTACTTGCTCTCCGCAGAAAAAGCATTTTCGTCGACGAGCAGCGGCAGAGGAGTTTTGCTCAACTTGTTGATTGGATAAATTGGGGGCAACCTGAGCCGTTTTCTTTTGAGCAGCGTTCACTGGCAGGTTATTGAAACTATTGGAAAGAGCCTCGGCTGTTTCTAAAAAAATTGCTTGATTGTAAGCTTGATCAAGTGTTACAGTAAGTTTTTCTAAAAGCCGTTGCCTATAATTATTCGATAAGATACCTGATATAAAGGCATCACGTATAAAGTAGTTTCTGTTTGTTTCAGCGTCGACGGCAGTGAAGTCACAGTCTTTTGATAGTTGTTTTAAAACTTGTAAATAGGTGTCTATAGTTTCATCAGAGCGTTGTTTTCTCGATGCAAGCATGTGTCGTGCAAATATAATATTTTTGGGTTTTACAAACAGCTTCTCTAGTTTAATAATCGCTTCGTCATACTTTTCAGTTTCACTTACGTAAGCATATTCGTTAGGAGAGATATGGTTTACCAGAAGTTGATACTTGACTTCGTTCCATTGATCTGCTGATGACGAAAGAGCGGTCGCCTTCTTCTGACTTGATAAGAAGTATTTAAATGTTTTACGCCAATGCACCCATGTTCCGGATGCGGCAGTGTCCGATGGGTCCCGATCAAACCTTTCCGGCCTTAAATATTTTTCTATTATTAAAGCATAATAAATTGAAATAGATAGACAAAACCTACATGAAATACTAGGTTTTATTATGCTTTAAATTCGACATAGGAAATGACACAACTTGTCATTGATAAGAAATTGACAATGAAATAAAAAGAAAATGTCGGCGTATAGACGGAAGAAGTAAGGAGTTTATATCAAGTTCCTTTCTTGAATGGTATTTGTGGATTGTCATGTGGTTGAATTTGGGGTTTTGGTTTAAAATAGTACAGAATGGTACCCTTCTTATTTTTCTCTGGCCTTTGGTATATAGACGGCTTATTTTCAATGCAAACACCATATGTATAATATATTACTTAAATTCGACACATATTTGTATACATTCTTATCGCATACACCAAAACACAGTATTACAATGTCTTCGTTTGTGACATTTTTTGACATATTTTCACACGTTTTTAGTATTTCGCAGCTTGTGACAGATTTTATCATTCCGAAAATGTCATAATTGTCATTCCATTTGCCTTTTCTACTTTCAATCATTCTTCCAACAAGAATTTTAGCTTGTTCATCACAATGATGTGAATCATTCTTCTTTTATTGTCAACATTTTCTTTATTTTTGTTTGCCACTTCAGTTAAGGTTTTAGGCTTCACTGTTTTTTGTTCACAGTCGCTTCCAACTATAGTAGGTAAGGACCAGGTCGACGAGCTAGGTAACTTCCTAATGAGATACTCAGTTTTGTTGCAGTTATTTGTTAATATGTCTTTTCGGATACTATCCGACATTTGGTTGACCAACCGTTGTGGAATGCTGTTAGTTTGAGTTTTTGGTGTTTCAGCATGAGCTATTCTATCAAAGTTATTAATTTGGCCCTGGGATAAGCGTATCTTAACGTTCGTCAGTTTCTTAAGCAGAGGTGTTGATACCTTGTTTTGTGGTGTGAATGGTGTGAACCCTGGGCTCATTGTCAAAGATTCACTTGACACTTTCTTCAGTAGATGTATTTGCTTGTTGTTGCCTTCTAATTTCTGCTTAAGACTGTTGCATTCGTGGTTCAGATTTTCTATTTCTTCGTGGTAGCAGTAGCAAGTTCCAGACGAAAATCTTTGACCTGTTGGTTTAAATGTCGAAAGTCAGCCAGGCTTGCCGTCTTCAGGTTTATCATGTGGTTTCATACTTTTCGTCGACAGGTCCAGTACCTCCGTATCAGATACTTCTTATGAAGTTGAGCTGAGCAGTGTGCGATTCATGGTTATTTCAGATAGGTCGCACTCAGATTTATTTCTTCTGATTGTATATTTCCTAAACGTAATGTTTTCCATGATAAAAAATTAAATTCGTTTTAACTCTGTTATTGTTTTTCGTGCTACAGATGAGTAATCATCACAGAAGCATCACAGATTAAAAAGTGTCATATGAGTGCTACTCTATTGGAAAAGACAACCGAGGTTTAGCACTGGCAATAATTGGTAATTGTTTCGTCGGTAAAGCAGATTAACTTCTAACTACCTGCTATTGGTAATAGATGGCGTTAGTGTGGGATTTGTGAATCATCTGATAACGGTTTCTTAAGTTTCTTAACACAAATATTTGTTAACATATAACTTTTAGTTTATGCTTTCGCTTTTGAGAAACACGAATCGTAGGAAAATGCATCTGCGTTTGTTGGCCGTAATTTAAAGCTCATGCTTTAAATTAATTAATGCTCGCGTAAGTTTTAGAAATAAGTTAAATTATAATATTTCCGACCGCAGTTCTGGGCTATATTTCCTTCCCTCCCAATTCCCATACAACAGAACGAGAGGCACGCTCGTCGCACGCCGAATCAGAGGCACTTCCTCCGCGGCGAAAGCCAATCACCGCATGTATATCCACTGTGGTTTGAAAAAACATTCTCGCATGGATCAGTGTGTGTGCTACTGCAACCGCTCACGTACCGCACCGCTCCGCAAATAATCCGCTACTACACCAAAACTCTAAACTCTCTCTATTTATAAGTGTTGGACGACACAAGTGTAACATTTAAAACTCAAGTGATAGTGCATCACAGTGAAAGGAAGAAAGTCGTGAACACGTGGGACGTCTGCTAAGGCTGCCCCTTGAGTCAACGTGCTTCGTCCAGAAGGTTCTCAAGTAAGTCCACCCATCCCTCTTTCTTACTCATAATCTCATATTCCCTTTTGCACAATTCTGTGTGTCGTCCAATCTTCCAACCCGCAAAAATAAAATAAATAAATTACATCCCCGCGTATTGGTCCTTCGAAGTCGAAAAAAAACCGCTTCAACTTATACACCAATTAACTCACAGTTTTAGGTCCACACTCCTTAAAAAGTAATTTCAACGGTTCATATTGTACTTTATGGAAAAGCGGTTTATTTGAAATCCACCAAGTTTTTGTTAAAGCTAACAATCACCACACTGTATCGTCACTTTATGTACTGGTTTCTTGTTTTTTTGTTCGCGAATAATAACTAAATAATATTATTTAAACAATTTGTATACCGGTGAATGTTTACTTGCTCAGTGTTGCCACTGGAGTGGGATGAATTAGTACTCGTAGTTATAATCATGTCCCCTTAAAATAACAATAATAATAACCCTACCACCGTATCTCTGCTATTAGCAGTTGATTGATCCCATTATGCAGTTTTTGACTAAGATAATAAAACTGGTGAGACCGCCCATTGTGTCACCTTATGTAAAATTTCTACATTTATGTCTGTAATTTTTATGGTGTACATAATAAAGAGTATTCTATCTATCTATCTGAGGTTCAGCAAAAGTGGTATTATGTCTTACTGATGGAAAAACAATACCAGATCGACGTATTTTAGTTATTTTTATTGACCCGCGATGTTTCCTTAGTATACACTGAATCACAAATAGTTTCCTTACTGAAAGCACTTCGCAGTCTTTGTAAAGCTCTTCTGCATTTCTTTACCAGCTAGGTGCCAGAGTTTCTCTGAGAGATTTGTTTAAAGATATAGTATTCTCACGGTGGCATCACAATTCATCTTCACCAACACCTTATACATATATTAGGCAAAATATACACGTATACACTAAAAACAGTGATATTCTTAATATTAACACCAGAAATAAGGGCTAATTACGTGCTCCATTTCACCAGCTTCACAAGTTTTATAACTCGTTTGATGGGCTTGGTATTACTTTTTATAACAAGCTACCCTCTTCTTTGCTAGATTTGCCTTTTAATGCTTTTAAAACTAAAGTAAAATCCAAACTTCGTTCAAGGGCATACTATTCTATCAACGACGACGTAAACGATAAGAATAGTTGAAAACAATGTTTATGTTCTTTCTCCAGAATTAGCTTACCTAGTGACAGGTTATATGAGTTCATATAATTGTTTATTTTATTTGACTGTATTGTAGTCAATTTATTTTTAATTTATTTTTTGTTTATTATTGACATAATCTTCTCATAACAATGTTTTTGTTGAGTTGTATTGCAATATGTGGTTAGCTAGCGACCTCGATAACTGATTATATTATTCTTACAACCGGCAGCAGGTTCGTCATGCTCCCTTAGATGTCACTGCTTGCGGTAGCGTCGGGGGTCGGGTTGCCTCCTTCTCTCAAATATGGCGAGGGGGTAATGGCTGATGTTTGCCTTATGCTAATGAACGGGTGCTGCTTGTGGTGACTGGTCGTTTTGCTGACTATTGTTTTGTTTTGTTATTAGTAATAACTGTTTATTTATTTTATTTTGATGGTCCTGGTTTGGTGTGCTAGCTGACATATGGCTAATAATTTAATGTCTTGTGTTGCACTTAGTGTAAATTGTTTTGCATACTGTTGTATAGAATCCATTTTTTTTTCTCTAACTGAACAGACAGTTGTTGGTCACTTCTTCTTCCCAGCTAAAACACTAGGAAGTGATGAAGGGTGGGCGTTTTGGGGAACTGTCTTATGTAAAAGTTTAAAAGTTCCGATTCTCAGCCCAGTTTGAATAAATGACTTTTGATTTGTGATTTTATGGGGTATTTTATAGGGCCTGCAATAGATTACTTTGAGAACAGCCCTTTGAGCTCTCTCTGATTTAGGGAAGTGGGTCTTACAGGCTCCACCCCATACTATCTGGCAGTATACAAGAAGTGATTGACACAGTGACATGTAGATCAACCTGAGAGTATTTATGTCAGCTGACTAGCAAAGTTTTTAAAAAATGTAAATAAGTCTTCACGTTCTTGCTACCAAGTTCTCTACGTGAGTATACCAGCAGTGCTATTCTGTAACCATCTCACCGTGAAAACTTAGGTGTAGTGAGCGTGGAGTGAACTGTCAGTGTCATCTCACCTGATGCTAAGTCATCTTACAATCATAATCGAGATTTTAATAATATTTTTATGCTAATTCTATTGACAATTCTATAAATTATGTCTAAACTTTGTAAAATACCTACCTACGCGTTGCCAATAATAAAAGAATATTCATCAAATCATCGTCACCAATACTATTACAAAATGCAACAGTTCAACTGACACTCGCGCGGCGCGCGGCTGGCGTCTAGGCTCACTTCACCCAGCCGAAGTGAAGTGAAGTTGCCATGGTTACCAGAATCAGGTGCGCATGCGCTTTATGCGCTGCCATTATTCAAATTCGTTTTTTTTTTTAATTTTCCTTCATTTTCAGCCATGTCCATAAGCCTATTCGTATCTATTCTAGTTCAGAGACAATAATTAGTACCTATCTATTTATTTCAACGTTTTTAGATATGTATTTATGTCTAAATCCTTATAATAACTAAATTTTGTAACAATATTATTTAGCCTATAACGCGTCACGCAGACGCACTAAGAACATTAAGAAAATGCAATATCAATGTCCATTAGGTACAGCTTCTACAATGCATCTTCTTGTAGGCTGCGCTTTACATAGGTAGTTACCTACGTGACATAGGGTGTTATTCAGTATGAACATTTTTTTTTTGGTTGAGTACCTAATTATGAAACAACTTCTTCCGCTCTGGGCGGAGGCGGGACTCTTACTGACTAAAACTCCACCCGTGTTCCTTCTGTTGCCTGTGTGATGCCAGAGGCCACGGTATCCCTTTCGGACCCTTTCTTTCCCGCGACCCCGGCAGATTTACTAGGAACCTATTGTCAGCTCATGAGTTAAATGCAAACCGACAACCAACGTGATGAGATGCGCTAATAGACGATTTGTGTGTTTAAATTAAAGATGTGCGGATCATCACCTAATATTTTATTGTAGATACCTAGGTACTTACCTACTTAACTAAACGTTGCCAATAATTAAAACAATATTCATTATTCATAATCACCATCATACTATTACAACATTCATCGGTTCCACCTAGCTCACGGCCAGGTTCTCGTGGCTTGCAGACTCGTTACCTTGGAAACCACCGCGTGGTTTCTATGGTAACGAGAATCGAGTGAAGCAAGATGATCCACGGGCTTGCGCGAATACGCTGTCATTATCCATGCACCCATCATGTACCTAACCTGTCTTCAAGCATTGTCGTATTCGAGCTTAGAGACAACTTACCTACTCTTTATTTCCATGCTTTTAGATATTCCAACTGTTTTTATAAATTTAAAAAGTCAGTTTAGTAGGTTTCATTTTGTTTTCAACACAATTAGTTGAAATGAGATTGAGCAACACCATAATTATATTATAATTGTGCTACGCAAGTATTCGGTGAATTGTTTGTTTATATAAGTTTATAATACGAAAGGCACATGTTTTGTAGTAAGATCGCATCGTCTAGAATCTAGATAAACCACAGTCCACAGTAACAGAAGGCATATTAATAATCTAGTAGATAAAGGTGCTGTTATGATGTGTAAACACACAATTTGCTTCTCTCTTGTTAACTAGAAATTAAAATTATTATAATTAATGTGTTTATTTCTATATTATGGGTATATTATTTGTGTGTATGTTTATTTTTAGCCAATAAAATTATGTATGTTTAGGCTGCTTTAGTCTCATTTAAGATTTCCTGTAACTATGCTGTTTTACACAGTGTCTACTTCTGTCATCCAACTCTCCTGTTGCAGGTCTGCTGAAAGAAATTTCTTATGATATAAGCAGTTCCTTTGTGGTCTTCCATCTTTATATATTTTACTTTATTAAGTGTTTAGTATGTACATAAATAAATAAAATGTATTCCTTTGTATCACATCAACAAAATTTGCTAATACATTTTTCCTACTGAGCCTGCTGCCTCTCAAGGTCCAACTTCTTGATGTCGGGAACGGAGAGGCGTCGGTTATGTGTGGTCTGCACGCTGCCGTGGCTGGAGAAATGGTAAGCATTTATTACTATTTGATTTATTTCATTCCTACAGTCATCAGAGTATATTTTTTAATATCCATTTTAACCACCTAAAATAAAATGTTCATTTTCATTATCATCAGTATAGTACCTGCAGCAAATGTAGTACTTTAAATAAGTATAGCGGTATGATTTATTTATAATACAATAAAATATCAGAGTCTGAGCCAATTAAAATTAACCACATCTGCCAACATAATTCCTGTATTTTGAGGGCAATGAGTTGCGACAATTCTTAATTCCATGCCCATGCCTGTCCAATCTAATTCTGTCTATTTTTTTGCTCCATAATTTGTTTATCAAAAATAGTGTGTGAAGTAATGAATACTTATTAGGAGGATCGATGTTGTAGGAAATCTAGGTTCTAACACTAATAATACGAGTGTTGGGCTTTTTATAATGTATAGATTATTATTAGCCAATTAAATTCACTAGGAAGGTTATACGTCCGTCTCCGATAAAGCACAAACAAGAAGTGAAAGAATGATAGTTTAGTAAGGGAAGCAGGTTTCCGTTATCCTTTAAATAAGTACCTGCGATATATCGATTATTACAGAATCGCTTAAAGATTGATTTTGTGAATCAAATAAATCAACAGATGTGTTCAAATCAAGTAGAGGCAGTGTCTCTTTATATTCTTCAGTTCCTTTAATGCCTTAACTCTGTAGTGCAAATGGAGAAATTGACTCACTAAGCCTTGAAATTGAAAAGTTTAAGAAGGAAAATGAAAATCTGATTCGAAAAAACTCACTCTACAAACAAATAGTGACTAGCCCGACACAATCTCCTACCAATACGCCTAAAAAAAGGGGGTCCAAATATTCAAAACAAGCAGGATTAATAAATAAACAAACACAGACTGATTCTGAAATAACAGTAAAAGAAAAAGTTACCAAAAACTATGACCAACAAAAACCGATCACTACACATTCCAGTCCACAGATGGCACCACTACCTTTGAATGAGCAAGGGACAACACAAAAATATATACAAGTGAACAAACACAAATTGAAAAATAAGCTATGTATATTAAAGTACGAATAAAACTAATAATATATTAACTCTGGCAAAAGCATATTTTACAGACAATTATCAAATATGTCACTACCTAACACCAAAGGTGGATATTATGCACCTTCTACGAGATTTACAAATAAAACTTCAACACTACACAAAGAATATTTTTTGTATAATGGTGATCGGCGAGGAAGACTTTAAAACGACTAAATGTTACCTTGACATAATTACATACATAAGAAACGCATTACAAAACATAAAGAACACAAATATAATTATTACTTTGCCAACATATAAATATAATAATGACTATAATATTTTATATAACTCAAGAGTGGAACTGTTCAACAACATGCTATGTATGGACAATATTACACATTATTATTCGTATGTCCTAGACTCCAATTTGAACTTGAGCTATCACCATTCCACGTACATACATAAGGTCAGGAACCATAAAAGACTGCACCATGAGAGTAATTTTTGAGGAGCTTTTCAACCTTCGATCGGAAATCTTAGAAGAATTTTTTGAAGGACATTTTTTGAATGACCCTTTGTGTGACATCTCAACAATTTAATATTACTCATAGACATTATTAATTTGATACAAAAATATTATTGTTTAATTATTATTATTATTATTATTTCTGGACTTGTTAAAATAATTTATTTGTATCTTAATCATCACTATTTAATTTTCATAATTTTACTAATAAGCTACTTAATAATAATATTGCTATTGACATTATTTGTTAATTTTTGCATGCCAAAACTCAGGCAGAATGTACCCGGCTCACTTTATTTTTTATAACAACTTTATTGTACAACACCTACATTCTATGCAAATAAATCATTTGATTTGAAGAAAATGCTCTCGTCGAAGAAAGTGAATCAAAAGACCAGTTTTTTCTCCAGTAAATACATTAACATCATACACCAAAATATTGCAGGTTTACTAAATAAATCAAATGCTCTTACGGTAAGCTTGAATTAACTATCTGATACAAACTCAAATGTGGATATTATATGTATTACCGAACACTTCATCATGAAAGGTCACGAAAACATCTGTGCATACCAAATTTTAGTTTAACTGCATGCTACAGTAGACAGGAAAAGAAGCGAGGAGGTACATGTATAATTGTTAATACTTGCCACCAATGGAGGGAAATTCCTCAAATATCAAAGCTGTCATCACCAGGGGTTTTCGAATGTTGTGCTGTCGAGCTTATTAATTATAAATTAATAGTTGTATGTATTTACAGAGTACCAAACGCCAGGAATTTAAATTACTGTTTTGATAAACTTGAAACTGCTTAAAGAGATATCTAGCAGGCGTTCAAAAAATGTTGTAATTGCAGGTGATTTTAATATTGTTGTCTTAAAACCGAGTAACTATTCAGTTGCACTTGAGTATCTATTAATAGGTTGCAATTTGAAACTTGCTCTTAAACAGCCAACTCGAATGGCTAGTGGGACATGTATAGATAATTTTGCGCATAATTTTAAAAAGAGTTGTAAGACGGATGTACTTGAGTTTGCTTTATCAGACCATACAGCACAGCTACTGCAATGTCCAGTTCCCAATGTATATAATATCAAATCCTGGTATATAACTAGAAGAGATTACAGTAACGATAATACAGAGAAATTTAAAAATAGCATAAGCAGTCTCAAATTTTCGGAGATATATCTAACTGATGATCCCAACGTAGCTTACAATGAATTTATCGACGTATTCAAGTTATTTTACGAGTTGTGTTTCCGTATAAAGAAACAAAAATAAACCTTATCAACAAACCAAAATGGCTTTCACGTGGCGTTAAATTATGCAGTAGGAAAAAAAGAGAACTCTTATGGCGATCCAGGTTGAAACCTAACCATGACAATAAAAATAAATTCACTACCTATTCTAGACTATATAATAAAATAATTACCTTGACACAAAAAGCTCAAAATAACCACAAAATACAGCAATCTAAAAATAAATCAAAGACTACATGGCAGGTAATTAATCAGACAAAGTACATTATCCCTAAACAACGAATTGAGAAACTTAAAGTTGGTAATCAAAGGTGAACGGCAGGCTTGTATGGGAACTTCGTCCCGCTGATAAAATTTCGTGTTTTGGGATATTTTTAGTTTTAATTGGTAGTTAATAAGATAGACAAGCCCTTTTTAAATTCTTAGATTTTTAGAAGTTGGGACGTAAAAGTTATAACGAGTTTTATTTTTTAAGGTTATGTACTAGTGTACTAATTTAGATTGTTACTTAAAGGTACATAAACATTGTTTTGGTGATAAAGTAAATGTTCTAGATTGCTTGTCGCTATCTTTGTAGTGTTTTACTTACCATTAAGTAGGTAGATTGAGATGAGAATCGTACCTACTCAGTGAGGGGTGTATTAGGAGATATCTATGTCCAGCTGCGTACTGCAACAGTTTCATAATGATGCAGTTCTGATGGGGTTTTGAGTGTAGGTAAATAAAAAAAATACTTCGTTATTGTAGTACTTTTATTTTATTGTAAGTACTTATAAAATTAATTGATTCTTAACACTACTTCATCTAAGAAGGGGGCTGGTCGGGTAAGACCCTCATGGCGAGCATAACTAAGGTACCAAATAATACTCATCACATGTGAGCAGCATCCCACTGTTCTTAAACCTACAATGCAGTTACAGCAATAACTTTTGATTGCTTCCCGACCATTCATATTTGTTTCTGCAACTATAAATACAAAATAAGTTTTAGCAGAAGAATGGCGGGACTTTATTTTAGCACGAAGCAACATTGGGTTGTTTCCCTCTAAACCACTTATTCTCTCTCGGGATACCTCTAATGTGTATATTCCATGAAAGCGGAAATACTCACCAACATATGAACGGGCCTGGCGAATTTGGTATACACCACATGCAAATAGTATCAATTCCTCCATGGATAGCCGCGGAAAAGATAGGGTTGTCGCATCTATGGAGACAAACCAGGAACCGCGCCTGTTTAAATTATGTTCCGTAACTAACTCGGCTATAGTATTAGTTAAATACAGGCGCTCATATATAATTGAAACAAACTGCTCTGCATTTATATTTTCTGCAAATGGCGGAGTAAACGCATTCAGCAGAGCAGCTGCTATTTTAAAATCTGCCATTAGATTGCGACAAGCACGGTTAAAATATTCATGGCGGAATATTTTGAAGTCTCTCTTAAAACGGCCATTCACAGCTTCTACTACCCACCTGTTTATAGTTACACAGCGTGATCTGTTGGCTTCAAGAGTGGATAGCTGTGATTGGCCGTCTTCTTTAGTTCCAGGCATATGACCTATATATCCTTTCTCATGCAGGCTATCCATGCAGTCACGAAAACCTCTATCTAAAATAAAAACATCATTTTCTCTATAAAAATCATTGAATTCAGTTTCGTTTAGTAAATCATTAATTATGGTTGCATCATTTGTAGTGGCACTATATGGTCCGCGTACATCTATGATATATCCATCAGAGGCACAGAGGATAAATGGCTTTAATAAATTCCTATATTTATGTAGGGAATATGTATCCTTTTGGAACAAGTAATTACTGCTTTTCTGTGTATATATATATGTGGCATCAGCTATTGTAATTCCGGGTTGTTGTTCAGCTGGTGCATCAGGCTCACCAAAAATGTGATTGGCAATGTAGGAATTTCTTGCTACCACCTGCTCCCTTCTTAAATGAGAAAAACCAAGAAATTGTGGTACATAATCTGTTAACAAGATATTTCTTGCTACAGACATTAACGTTTCTAGGGTCCTTCTTGGTACTTGAAATAAGCATGACAATCTGTCTCCCGAATCTCCAGTCCTTAACTTGCACAATAAGGCTGTTAATGCAAAACTACCCCGATGCATATTCCTAAGCCTAGGTGTTGCTTCTAATATTTGTTGATGTTTTTGTTTACTTAAGCCTATAAAGTACTGCACTTGGTTATCAGGGTAGTTTTGAATATTCTCATAAGAGATGTTACGAAGTCCTTCCATTAATATAAAAATAATCTCTTCTATTTGTATGGAAGTAAAGTTATTGAGGCTATACTCAGCAGTATAGAGATTTCCATAATTTGCCTCCAGTCTATGCAGAGAACAAATACGAGCACCTCTTGGTATAAAATATTGATACCTTTTTAACACTTCTCGCCTGGTTTCTTCAGGAACAACATTTCGCTCTGGTTCCATGCATTCTTGGAAAATACAATGCCTTGATGTTTCAGCCGCTCTTCTTAAATTGGGCAACACTATATGCTGGGGTCTTTCTAGTGGTTCTGCTGGAACATATATGCTCAAATCTCGAGCTTGGTCCCAGCAAACTCCACAAACTGCATTCATGGAAGACATCTGTAAATAATTCATTTCATGAGATGGCCATAGATATCAAAATCATCATCACCATTTCAGCCGAAAGACGTACATAGACCTCCCTAAAAAAAAAGGGGGGGGGGGGGGTTGCCATAATAGCCACGCTTGGCAGGCAGGTTGGCGATCGCAGTGTGGTTTTAAAAGTGCATAGAGAACGCTGCTGTCCATTCTCTAGTAAGTCCGTTAGTCGCCTTTTACGACACCCACGGGAAGAAATGGGACGGTGCTATTCTTTACGTCCGGCACCAAACGGAACAGCAACAGATATCAAAATAGCATTGATGAAATACAAATTAAACACTATGTTCGATAGACATAAGTTGTGCTCAACATGTTCAAGCATAAAGGAAATGCAAACAAAAAAAAAGGTAGGACAGAGCGAGATTCCTGATTGAATTTGAGCAACCCAAGCTGGAGAATGGTTCTTGAGGTTTATTCTTGGGGAATAATTGGTTACCTTCACCTTACCTAACCTTACCTTACCAAGTGTTTATAAGCTAGTTACTATAAATACATTATCTCATATATACCTGCTGGTGCTCCAACAAACGGGCAATGTTGTCGGGATTCCACTCTTCATCTGATGTTGTGGTGGTCAGGCTCTGACCACATACAGCACACATTAAAACAGAATGATCACCATCCACATGATCAGGTGAAGGGGGTTGAATATCTTGAACTGGTGGAGCAATCCTAGTTCTTCTAGCTCTTAGCCAACATGGCACACAAGCTTCATCTTCAGAATGAAGCTAAAATTAAAAGTATAAATAAAGAAAAGCTTGCAAATACACATGTTAATGGTGGAAAATAATTTATAATATTTTATTTTGTAGTTTAATCAAATAAAGATAATTAATAATAGTTATAGTAGGTAAGTACATATTTTTTATACCTCTCGTGGTTGGATCCAAGCAGAAACTGTATTAGCCACTCTTTGTTCGCCTTCATTTGCCCCTTCAATCAAAATCCTGCATCGACTAAGTCTTAGTATGGATCGTCCGCATACAACACAAATACTTTGATGGCCAACTCGTCTTCTCGGCATATTCCCAGACAAATGTGAATGAGTAGCTAGCTGCCAGCATGCATGGCAAACTTGGTCAGCAGGTGTTATCTGGAAATAAAGAAGTGATTTCAACATTATATTAAATACTTTCCTCTCCTTTCCAGCAGTCAAACGTTATACATATTCATATCAGAGTTATACATATTCTAACACTCTTAGGCAAACCAACCAACCATACATGTAAATAACAATTTGTATGATATAAATAAGTATTGTTATTGTTCCGAGTGGTGCTGGACGTAAAGAATAGCACCATCCTATTTCTTCCCGTGGGTGTTGTAAAAGACGACTGAGGACTGACTAGAGAATGGGCAGCAGCATTCTCTATGCATTTTAACACCGTGTTTGTTAGATTTTCGAATAGTATTGAGATTAGCAAACGTATATATTTTAGGCCCGTATTATAGAACATCACTCAATACTCAAGCACTACTTAAAACTAGATTCAAGCCATTTGATTGGTTAAAACTAGTTTTAAGTAATGCTTGAGAATTGAGCGACGTTCTGTAATACGGACCTTAGTGTGGTATGGTTTGGTTTAAATGGTAAGGACTAATTTTCAACACGTAAAACATAACACAGTTCGTCTCTGGCCCATTAATATGCAGAATGTTATTCGTAAACTACTTACATCTTTAGGATAAGTCCACAGTCGAATAGTATTGACGAAATCTTCACTCTCATCGGATAAAGCGTGCCTTCTTATTCGAGACAAGCGAACGTTGCAATTAACACATTGCAAACTAGTCATTTTAACTATAGCGCGTACACACACACAGCACAGTTAATAAAGCGTCCTTTCGCGAAAGTACTATCAACAGATAGAGTACGGAGGGGCAGATGCTCAACTCAACGTAAAAACGGCCTGATAATTCGCTTAATTGCTCAGATGCAGTCACAAACCACAATCCAAAACAATAGCAAAGAACTGAACCACTGAACTGCAAGACAGTAACAGTAATAAATACTTAAAGAATTACAGATTTTCTTTACCTGTCAATAAATAATTGCCATATGAACAAAAATAATATTGATGACGAAAATCATTCCTATCATTATATCGTTAACTATTATGATTTTATGTATCAATCACGCATTCTTCGGTATAATATATTAGTGTTTAATTATATTTAATGTTATTTCTATTTCTAAATAATTAATCTATCATTTCGTTATTAGTGTTATTTTACATAAGGCAACTTTAAAAAACATAACTGCGTTTAGTTTATAATTTTATTACGTTTAATTATTAAAATCTTTTTATTGATATTATTCATTATTCCCAACTTCTAAAAATAGTACGCTTACATGAAAATAAATGTCTTAGTTGCCTTAATAAGTGGTATAAATTCTATAACAAAACAACAACAAAAATATGCGGAACGAAATCTGCCGTTCGCCTTTTATATTTGATATCGCTAGTGCTTTTAATGACTTTTTCGTTGACAAAATACGTCCGAAAATAGATGTTGACTGTAAGCCGAAAACATGCATCTCGTCCATGAAACATAACTTAATATTTATGGCACCCAGCACACCACACGATTTGAATAAAATAATTATGTCGCTAAAAAATACTAACAGTGTTGGTTTTGATGGAATCGCCACAAAGATACTGAAGATACTGGTTGAGACAGACTCAACCGCGATATGCAAACATTTAAGCCACATACTGAACCTTATTATTTGTACGGGTAAATATCCAAATGCTTTAAAAACATCTATAATAAAACCCTTATTTAAGAAAGAAGATAAGGAGTTGATGGAATATTATAGACCTATTTCGCTAATAGCGGTTACATCGAAGATCTTTGAGAAATACATTTGCAGGGAATTATATAATTGGAGGGACAGGCGTATAAAATAGCCGTGTATCCTTGCGGGTCGAGGACGACAGAAAAATTATTATCTGGAATGCATAATAATTCAATTTGCCTTTTTTTTGAGCAAACTTTCAAAGAGGAATTGGTGACGGTTAGGTGGCGTTTGTAGCCTAACTCCAGCAAATAATGCAAAAGCGGTACCTGTGCTTCTCCTGGCGAAAGTCTGGAAGAATCCTTCTGGGCAGGTGGCCACCTTGCTTGCCCGTACACTGGTCACTTGAAAGTCTATATTTTGGATTTAATCGGACGCGGGTTATTATTTTTAATTTTGAAAACGTAGCACAGTATATCCCCAAGGATTACGGGATAACGTAATAAAGTTTTGCGGTTTTGCGGGTGCGATGAACTGAGATTGAAAAAACGTGGTTTGCGGTGAGACGAAATGCTTCCGTTCGGCGCCGGTGCACTATGACGTCTGACAGCCATCATTAGCTGTCACTAGCCGCAGGATTCTCTAAATCCCGCGACACACAATATCCGCGGCTGCAATATAAGCCTAAGACAGACTACAGACACCTTATAAACCGTCCACAATCAAAAAAATGTAAGGGGCAATAACTTGCCACACCATACTCCCCGCCTCGAAAGGTTCCGAGCTTTCAAAGATGATAATCTATACGCTGAAAAGCTGGTGCGGTTGGGAGGATGAGATGATGTTTATATATCTGGCAGTCTGAAAGCATCAAGAGAATCCCAAGCAGCAGTTCAAACACCATTACTAGGAAACGGCGTTCGAAATTAATTATCAGATTCCAAAGAATGAAATTGCAGTTTGATTAAATTAAGACAAAGTTGAATTACTAAGCTAAATTATAACTATGTAATGGCGTACCATTGAGAAATATACTATTGTAAATTATAAACTAAATTAAACTACGAAATAATATAGTTCTATTGGGTTGGCAAAGGATATAACTTGGTGACAGGACGTTTATGTGTACCTGACGCGGTTTTTACTGAAGCTACTCGAATTACACCATCCGATCCCGGAAAAACTTCCACTATGATGCCCAATGGCCAAGTCAATGGTGGTACGTTATCTTGACCCAAGAGAACGACAGTACCGATCTCTATAGGGCGATCGGGAGTGCACCATTTCTGGCGAACTTGCAACGTGTGCAAGTACTCAACTCGCCATTTGTTCCAGTAGGATAACACAAGCTGATCCAAAAGCCTTTTGCGGTTTGTTAAATTTATGTTTTCTTCTGTCAATTCAGAAGAAGGCAAAAGCTTAAGTGGACTGGACATTAGAAAATGCGCAGGCGTGAGCACGTCCGGATGCGGGTCTGATGAGAGAACACTAAGCGGTCGAGAATTTAAAAGGCACTCGATTTGTACCAGTACGGTAGAGAGTTCCTCGTAAGTGAGAAGCTGCTTTCCTATGACTCTATACAAGTGAGTTTTAACACTCTTAATGTTCGACTCCCAAATACCTCCGAAGTGCGAAGCTCGCGGCGGTATTCTTGTCCACTCAATGCGAGATTTTAGAAGCTCATTTTTAATATCTGTTTGAACAGACGAGTTCAATAAGAAAGAATAAATATCATCAAGTTGCGCCTTAGCGCCAACAAAATTAGTACCATTGTCTGAGTACATGACAGACACTGGACCGCGGCGAGAAATAAATCTTTTAAATGCGGATAAGAAAGCCTCGGATGTGAGGTCCGATACGAGTTCGATATGTATGGCTTTAGTTACCATACATATGAACAAACATATATAAAGTTTTTGCGAACGTTGACCTCTACGGCGCATAGGTGTGTAAGCAAGCGGCCCGGCGAAATCTACTCCAGTGTGCACAAAGGCTTTAGTATCACGGACACGGTATCCAGGAAGTTCAGCCAATTTGGGTGTTAGATGCGTAGGATTTAGACGGAAACAAGTGTTGCATTTCCGACAGCGGGAACGTATGACTGTTCGTCCATCTAATATCCAAAACCGCTGCCTTATAATAGACATCAATAATCCGGGGCCCGTGTGGCAGTACGTATTGTGATAGTGATCAATAATTAGATCAACTACGCGGTCACGTTTAGGTAAAAGCGCGGGATGCTTGGCTTCATATGGTAAGTCAGATTTAGACAATCTGCCCCCAATACGTAAGATTCCGTAGCTATCAATAAAGACAGACAAACAGCGCAACTTCTTAGATGGAAGTTCGCCTGCTTTAATTAAATTTAAATCGTTAGAAAAATGCGTATTTTGAACTATTCGAATAATAAAATTTTCGGCGGTTTGTATATTTTTGACAGAGCTATGACTAAGTAGTCTGTTCGTAAATTTAAGAATGTACATAAATACACGTAACAATTTATTCCATGAACAAACACGGTCAGCTATTGTATCTAAAATACGCGGTTCAGTATTTGATGTTTCTACAAGAAAAACCTTTGATTTAAACTCTGGCAATGTTTCACATTCAGTAGGAGAGAATTTTAAAGGCCACTCGCTAATGGGCCGATGGAGCCAAGTAGGACCGTTCCACCATAACGAGTGTTCAATTAAATCAGATGGCAGCATGCCGCGCGAGACAATCGCTAGGATTCTCCTTTCCGGACACGTGATTAAAACTAGCGGCAGGTAGGTTTTCCTGTATTTTAGCAATGCGATTACTGACAAAAATAGACCATCTATGGGGAGATGAGTGGATCCACGAAAGAGCTATGGTGGAGTCCGAGAAAGCGTAGACACCTGCAATAGGTACACGAGCGGAAAGTTTATCTTTGACCACGCGAACAAGCTTAGACAGAAGTAAAGCGGCGACAAGTTCTAATCGAGCTAGCGTTGTTATTTTAGCGGGGGAAACTTTGGACTTTGCACATAAAAGCCGAACGCTGATATTGCCTTTAGAGCCAGTTATGTGTAAATAAATACAACAACCATAACCACTAAAGCTGGCGTCGCAAAAGGCTACGATATTCACTACAGCTTCTCTAAAGACGCCAATGTGGCGAGGAACCTTTAGAGAAGAGAGTGAGGGGAAATCGCGCAAAAAAACGGAAAACCGATTGGTGATAGAGTCCGGAGGAACCTCATCCCAACCTATTTTAGCTAACCAAAGTTCCTTAATTAGGATTTTCGCGTACAACACGACGGGTGTTACGAGGCCAAGTACGTCGAACAAGCAGGCAACTAGCGATAGAATCGCACGCTTAGTGCATTTATCATCTACAGCGACTGTTGTCAAAGAAAAATAATCATCAGCGGGTTCCCAGGTTAATCCAAGGATTTTGAAATTATGTTTATCATTATCCATGCCAGAAAAATTAACTGGTAAGCGGTGAGACTCTGGGAGAATCTCCAACAAAGCGGGTGAGTTAGTAGCCCATTTGACCAGGTCAAAGGTTCCTAACTTAAATAACTCAATTAAATCGCGGGATAATTGTATAGCAATCTGTTCATCAGGAACAGAATAGACATAATTGTCCATAAAAAACTGAGTTTCTACTAATTTAGAAGCCTCAGGATAGCGGTCGCCATGCTCACACGCTAAATTGCGTATTGTGCGCATCGCTAAATAAGGACTAGGCTTTAATCCAAAGGGAACGCGGTTAAAGTGAAAAGTACGTATAGGTTCATTTTTGTTGAATCGATATAAAATTCGTAAATATTTGCGGTGGTGCTCATTTACACCGATCCGTAGGAACATTTGTTTTATATCCGCTGTCATTGCGACAGGGAGGGTACGAAAATCGAGTAATAATAAAAACAAGTCGGCCTGTAAATTAGGTCCGACATGCAGAATGTCATTGAGTGACAACCCCGAGTGTGTTTTGGCACTAGCGTCCAAAACCACTCGAATGCTGTCTTTGTCCGGTCTAATAACGGCGTGATGCGGTATGTAGTAACCCTCTTCTGTTAATTCAGAGTCGAGTACCTCTGATAAATACCCCTGAGTTATATAATCGGTGATAGTTTTATTGTAATCCTCGCGTAAGGTTGGCACACACGTGAATTTACGCTCGAGCGCAAGTAGCCGCCGATGAGCGACACCGCGTGAATTGCCTAATTCGGAGGGATTGCGCGCGAAAGGTAAATCGACAAAATATCTACCGTCTTTAAATAAAACTGAAGAATTAAAATTATTTTCAAACTCTAATTCGTCCGGACTAATAAAACGCTGAGATGGAATTTCCTCTAGCTCAAAATACTTCTGCAAACTTGACTCGACGTTAATGCTAGCAAGCGCGGTAAACGAAGATGTCATGTGTGTTACGTCACTACTATGACAATCAATATCACCCATCAGTACATATCCGAAACTAGTCAGTATAGCTGGGGGTGCGCGGGTGCCTGAGTCAACCCTATCACCTAAATAAATAAAAGGGAACAGCTATGCTCCAAGCACAACATCGATTCCACCAGGTACATTCCAGGTTGAGTCAGCAAGCGGTAAATTATTTAAATATGACATATCGTCATTTAATCTGATAAAACTAGCGGGAAGTCTATCTGTAATGCAATCAACAACTAATGCGTGTATATAATACTTATTGTGAGGATTAATCCGAGATTCTATATTGAGATAAATAAAGTCGTGTACAGGTCGTGAGGTCATACCAACACCTTGTAAAGACGAATTGCGTAATTTAATTATGGGTAAGTTCAAACGTTTACAACAGTCCACAGTAATTAAATTATTTTGCGATCCATTGTCTATTAAACACCTGACAACAAGCTTATCTCGGCCGCTGCTATCATATACGTATATCTGCGCGGTAGCTAACAAAATAGTTGTCTCTGTCGGTAAACATATTTTAGCGGCGGCACTAAGCGAGACAGACGTAGCGGCAGGCTCGCTCGGCGTTGAATCACTTTTTACTTCGGAGAAATATAACAATTAATGATGTGTTTTCTTACAAGTTTTACAAACACTCCGTGATTTACATTTAACCAAAGAGTGGGATAGACTTAAGCAATTTACACAGCCATGTTTCTTTTTAATAAATTCGAAACGAGCTTGCGGAGAATTCATATTTTTAAATTGTGGACAATCAAACAGTCGATGATCGACGTTATCGCCGTCACACAGCGGGCAGCGGTTATTCGAAGCTGGTTCGTTACAAGATACAAACGCTTTAGCGGTACTTTGAGTATTACTTCGATTGTTAGCTAAACTAGACTTAGCACGCGATTCCGTCTGTGAATTATTAACGTGTGAGCGCTGGAGTACCTTAACATAGTCTTGCATAAATATTATAAACTCCGTATAGGAAGGCAATTCCTTGTCACTCACACGGCTTTCAAATTGTTGAACAGTTTGTGAGTCAACCTTTCTTAAACCACAGTGTAATATCACAAAATCTAATAAGTCTGAAATGTCTAACTGCTTCAATGCAGCGACAGACGCTGAATATCGTTCTACAAATGCATTTAGACTAGCAGCATTGCCGGCGCATCCTTTAATGTCCAGTATATTATTGAGATAATGAATACCTAAACTACGTTTATCTTGATACCTTTTGACAAGACTGTTCCACATAACACTGTATGTATCTCCTGTGGGAACAATGCCTGCAGTTAGTTTTAACCGCTCAGGCCCGTGGCTCAATAACGTCATCTCTCAATCTCAAAAAAAACATTTTTATTCGATAACTACTTTCAAATCGCGCGCCGCGAGGGCTCCTATTCGGAGCCATTGGGGCTTTATCGGTTAAGGCATCATGAGTTAATTTACTTATTAAATACTGCACACGCTGCGAATCCGTCAGATCAGTATTTAAATGAACATTAGTACGGAACATTTCATAAAACATGGGCCAATTTTCAGTTCTACCGTCGAACGATGGTAACTCAATTGGTGGTAACTTTATGCTTCTACCTCCCTTCTGATCTGATGTTAAAGTTTTGCCACTTGAAATAATGAGATTACGTTTGTATTTAATAGTTGAATATAATTCTTCAATAGAACTTAGACTCCCATAGTCGGGTGGGGTTTCATCAATTTCAAACTGCAACTCATTGATCTGGTCAATTATTGTTTCAAACTTGCTGTAAGATTCACCAATAGATTCAGACTGCGCTAGGAATAACTCGTTCGAGCGTGAATCTTAATTAGATATACTTTTGGAAGAATTATACAAGCGATTAACTCGCTCAAAAATTACTTCTTTTTTAGCAATAAGCTGAGCTAATTTAGTTTCTTGTTTTTGAGTTGCCATTATAAGGCACTATCTAATATTAATTGCTGTAAATTATCGTAAGTACTTGCAATGACTTGTACTTATTTAACTGATACCTATCCAGGCTCGAATGGACCATAAGTTTGGAGGGACAGGCGTATAAAATAGCCGTTTATCCTTGCGGGTCGAGGACGACAGAAAAATTATTATCTGGAATGCATAATAATTCAATTTGCCTTTTTTTTGAGCAAACTTTCAAAGAGGAATTGGTGACGGTCAGGTGGCGTTTGTAGCCTAACTCCAGCAAATAATGCAAAAGCGGTACCTGTGCTTCTCCTGGCGAAAGTCTTGAAGAATCCTTCTGGGCAGGTGGCCACCTTGCTTGCCCGTACACTGGTCACTTGAAAGTCTATATTTTGGATTTAATCGGACGCGGGTTATTATTTTTAATTTTGAAAACGTAGCACAGTATATCCCCAAGGATTACGGGATAACGTAATAAAGTTTTGCGGTTTTGCGGGCGCGATGAACTGAGATTGAAAAAACGTGGTTTGCGGTGAGACGAAATGCTTCCGTTCGGCGCCGGTGCACTATGACGTCTGACAACCATCATTAGCTGTCACTAGCCGCAGGATTCTCTAAATCCCGCGACACACAATATCCGCGGCTGCAATATAAGCCTAAGACAGACTACAGACACCTTATAAACCGTCCACAATCAAAAAAATGTAAGGGGCAATAACTTGCCACACCAATAATTATGTGGAAAAATATAATATACTTTGCGAAGAACAAAAAGGATTCAGAGAGCACAGAACCATCAATATGGCAATTTATGACTTTTTGAATCCAATTATGAGTAGCATGGATAAACGATCCCCCATATGCGCTGTATTTTGCGATATGACCCAGGCGTTCGATTATGTCCATTATAATATATTACTTAATAAATTAGAAGTCTATGGCATTAGAGGAAATGTGCTCGAACTTATAAAATCTTACCTAGAAAACAGAACTCAAATAACTGAAGTTAACAACATTAACATAGTTACCAAACACGAAGACATTATAAGGTCTCGAGAACGTAAAATCTCATACGGTGTGCCACAAGGAACCGTGATAGGCCTGTTTTTATTTATTACTTATGTTAATGATATGCCCATGTCCCTTGATGATCCTATAACTATGTCTGCAGACGATAGCACTGTAACCATCTTTTTAAAATAAAACTATAAACCAAATTGAGTTTCTGACTGAATTTCTGTTTTACTATTTTATTTTTAAAAAATCCTAAATAGTAACGTTTCAGCACTTAAATAATAGTTTTGAAATAATATAAAATGATCAATATAATTAGCATAAAAACATTATTAAAATCTCGATTATGATTATAAATGTAATGCTTGGTCACTCCCTAGCATCAGTTAGATGACACTGACAGCTCACTCCACGCGAGCTTTCACGGTGAGATTTTTACAGAATTGACATGCTGTATTGCGCCATCTCGCTCATCGAGTAGTAGGTGAGATTACTTACAAATTACATCAAATTTAGAAAAAGCCATCGTGGTATTTGGCGGAGCTCAATCCCCCGACACGCCGAACACAGCAGTCGCAGTCCAGGTCGTTTACCGCTAGACCAGCGATACGTGAGTCGCTCGGCTCAAATTACTTGAATACTAGCTGTCTCTTGGCTCATATAATATAATATCTGTCCTTGTATACTGCCACTATGATACGGTCACCAACTAAATGCTGTTAACAAAAGTCGCTTAGAACAATTTAAAAATAATTTAATGGAAAAACTACCGGGTTTGCCTTATCACACTGACCCGGATCAAGCATATACTTTACTACTTAACCTCATCAATTGTGAATTTAGGAAGGTATTCACCTCAAAAACATTGCCTGTTTGAGATCGCGTTATATTTAGTGACTGGGCAACACCAGGTATTTACAAAAGTAGGTTGAGGTTATATGAATTGTATCATGAAAAAACATATAACCATGATGAAACTTTTAAAGAATTTGTTAAGAATTATTCTAAAACTTTTAAAAGAGCCTGTTCCTGAGGAACAGGCTCTTTAAAAAGTTTCTACGCTAAAGCTCAAAAGCCATACACTTTAAAAATAAAATAAAATCTTCTGGAAATAAAATTAAAACATCTTGGAATATTATTAATTCTGAAACGGGAAGAACGACAGTACGGAATCGTGACTTTCATCTAAAAATAGATGATGTAGATAGACGTGGAGGTGGCAACAGAGTTTAAAAACTTCTTCACTAATATTCCCTTTTTAACAACCAAAACTCCTCCACTTCTGCTTACTCAATACTAAAAGAATGTGTACCAGAATGTGATAAACACTTTAAATTCACAGTTGTTAGCCCTAAAGATATTTTGGAATCTTTTAAAGAACTTGATGTAAAAAAAACTGCTGATCTTTAGGGATTATCAGTACATACAATGTCTTCAATAATTGATGTTATTTCACCCTTTTTAGCAATTCTTTTTAACTCTTGTATTGCATCTGGTATATTTCCTGATCTGATGAAACTTAGCAAAGTGATTCCACTGTACAAATCTGGCAGCACAACTGATCCCACGATTTTTTGGCCTATTTCGATATTACCTACATTGAGCAAAATCTTTGAAAAAATAATTTTAAAACAAATGTTAGGACATTTCAAGTCATATAATTTATTTCATCTGAGACAGTTTGGTTTTACGAAGGGTCGTTCAACTACAGACGCGGGCGTGGAATTGCTGAAGAGCATTTTCGGGGCTTGGGAGGAGTCGCAGGATGCTCTTGGCATTTTCTGCGACTTGTCTAAGGCCTTCGATTGCGTCCATCATGATACTCTCATCAGGAAACTGCACCACTTTGTTATGAGGGACAGGGCTCTCGACCTTCTGACTTCCTATCTTAACAATAGAATACAGAGGGTTGATATAAATGGCAAGAGATCTGCAGGATCTGCGGTCACTATGGGCGTTCCGTAGGGTGCAATTCTAGGGCCATTCTTGTTTCTGATTTAAATAAATGACTTACCTTATCACATAAGGGATAATCACAAGGTTGTATTGTTCGCAGATGACACTTCCCTTATTTTTAAAATCCAACGACTGCTGGTCAACTTTAAACATGTTAACGATGCACTCTCTAAAGTTGTCCATTGGTTTAATGTAAATAATCTTCTCCTGAACGAAAAAAAGACTAAACTCATTAAATTTTCAACGCCAATTGTCAGGCAGCTAACTACCAATGTTCAACTTAATGGAATAGAGTTGGACCCTGTTGAGTCGACAGTTTTTCTTGGAATAACTAGCGTCAATGCTAAATTACAATGGCGCCCACACATAGAAAACTTGTCAGGAAGGCTAAGTTCAGCCGCCTATGCTATTAAAAAAATTCGACAGATAACCGATGTAGATACGGCCAGAATTGTTTATTTTAGTTATTTTCATAGTCTTATGTCATATAGGATTCTTCTCTGGGGAACCTGTGCAGACATTAATACCGTCTTTTTTCTACAGAAAAGGGCTGTTCGAGCCATTTACAACCTAGGTCCAAGAGATTCCCTTCGACAAAAATTCAAAGAAATAGATATTCTGACTGTAGCCTCTCAATATATATTTGATAATCTTATGTATGTACACATAAATATATAAAATTTTAAGAAAATGTCCGATATCCACAGTTTAAATACCAGAAATAAACATAATCTTGCTGTACTTCACACTCGCCTCCACAGAGTAGGCATCTCGTTCATGGGTCAATGTATACGCTTTTACAACAAACTTCCTATTGCTATTCGAAATTTACCCATTAAACGATTTAAAAGCTGTATTAAAACCAAACTTTGTAAAAAAGGGTACTATAAAATTTCAGATTATTTAGAAGACAAAAAAGCTTGGGATTGAGCTGCTCGCTCTGATAAGCCTTGTGCTAAAACCATAAAACTTGACATTTAAATTATGCAAAACCATCATTATATACAACTATATATACATATTGACATTGATGAATATTATAAGCAAAATTAAGTGAATATTTATGTACCTTGAAAAGTTTTATATTACTTTAATTATTGTGAATGTGAGCATTATGTGGGTCATTTTTATTTATTTCTTGTTGTTTTTTTTCTTCTCTTAGTTTTAATGATGGTCTGGCATTTTGAGTACTTTATGCGGCCAACCCAATTGTCCTTTCCTTGGTATTATTCGTCGAGTCGTTGAGCTCCTTAAGTTTTGAGTTGAGCTACACGATTACTGACAAATGCTTGCACTGACTGGACAGGTCCACTCAAATTTGTGTGGTTCTTTCCTCAAAATACCATTTCAGACATGGATCTACATGGTCCTCACATGATCTGACCACAATTATGTCTGGACTTTAAAAGAGACTTTGACCCTTGAGTTTGTTTCGCCATTTCTTCTCAGGGGTAGTCAGATAGGAAATGTCGACTCCATCTAGCTTATTTTTTAATATGACTTGTAAAAGTGATTCTCATATCCTATTTACAGAATAAACAATTTCATTTCATTTCATTTCATTCCAATGTACCCAAAAAGCGCAATGAAAATTTGATTGCGCTAATGGAGAATATCGGTTCCAAGATAAGTTGTTCACTGTCTCATAAAGATATTAGACGCGATGTATGGCTATTACATCGCGTCCCGCACACGCATCGGGATAATAACACCCCGAAAAATATGATTGTATAGTTAAGCTCGCGCATACTAAGGGATAATTTACTAAGTTCATTCCGATTGGCAAAAGGCATCAACTCTGATCGGCTGGGATTTTCGAGAAACATGCAACGTATCTACATGCATGCACATTTGACTTAAAAAAAAAACAATTATTTCGTGAAACCCGAGATGCAGCCAAAAAACATAACTTTAAGTACGTATGGGTCAAGCACGCTACAATTCTCGTCCGTGAAATTGATACCTCTTCAGCGCTGGTAATACGATCAACAGAAGATATCAAAAAGATTAAGCCCGGTTCTCGCTCTATCGGTAAAAATAATCAACAGTCTGAAAATGTAACAATAATCAGTTACAATAATTTGATTTCGAAAGCTTTTAATTTTATTTATGTTTTATATTAGCATAGAAACTTATAATGCATGTATAAAGATAGTAGTTATTAATATAGCAATTAGGTATGTTGTCATGTCTTGGACCTTCGGTCATTCATGGGTACAGAAGTATTTCTTGTTACTCTATTCACTACTTTAAAATTTCTTATCACTTAAGTACCATCATGGGGATGTTTTCATACCCTTTTCGGAAGTAATGCATGTTCTTATTTAATTAGAATATACTTTTTAAATCAATATTTTCACAGTGTTAGATAACTTAGCAATCTATTATCAGAACTGCTGGGAATAGCTTTACATAAACCGACTAGATTCGCCAGTCGAACTTGTATTGATAATTTCGCACATAACTTTAAGAAGGGTTGTAAATCTGAAATTTTAAAATTAGGCCTGTCGGATCATACCGCACAATTAATTAGAGTTCCTGTAAAAAAAATCTGACGTTGCATTATTGACGTACATTAAAACGCGATTATAACATAGAAAATATTGAGAAATTTAAATTGTGTATTAAAAGCTTATCTTTCTCAGATTTTTACCTCATTGATGACCCAAACACGGCTTATCAACACTTTATAGCTGATTTTAAACTTTTTTACGACCTTTGTTTTCCACAAACCTAATTTTTAATAAATGTCACTCATAAACCAAAGTGGGTATCACGTGGTGTAAACATTTGTAGTAGAAAAAACATTGCTGTGGAAATTCAGATTAAACTCAACAAAAGAAAATAAATTAAAGTACCTAAATTATAGTCAGTTATTTAAAAAAATATATAAAACTAACAAAACGGGCGCAAAATAACTATAAAATAATAACGTCTCATAATAAGACTAAAACAGCGTGGCGGATTTTAAACAAAACAAGACTTGACACCCCATTGATAACATAAACATTGATGAAAATAACGTCCTAAATAATCCAACAGAAATAGCGAACGCATTTAATAATTATTTTATTGAAAAAGTCAACCCCCCTCCGGGTGCCGAGAAAAATGTAACGTCTTTAATTAATAACCAATTAAATTCAATGTTTCTTGCACCAAGTTCACCCTACCAGATTTATAAAATTATAAACAATCTTAAAAATACCAACAGTGTAGGATACGATGGTTTCTCTAATAAAATAATTAAAGCAGTAAATGAGGATATATGCTATCACCTGAGTCACATTATGAACTTGTCGATAACAACTGCAATATTTCCACAAGATCTTTAACTATCAGTTATAAAACCTTTATTCAAAAATGAACTGTTTACTGTCTAGTAAACAGTTCATGGTGAATTATAGGCATATAGCACTATTATCAATATTATCATTTATTTACATAACCAAATTACAAGATGATTATTAACATTAACTAAATTAAATTAAAACTAAGTTAGGCTTAAAAAAGGCCCTCGGGGCATTGTACCGAGGATGCTGGCGGCATTTCCTCGCTGAATTGCAATGCTGATGCGTTGCGCGAGAAAGCCGCCAGCTTTTCGGTCACCAGTTACATCAACTAGACGTTTCGCGATTTCCGCAAATAACTTATGCGCACTGGGACCCCACGGACCGAGGGTCTCGACGCCAAAGGGCACAAAGTTGTACTCTCTGCCAAGGCCTCCATATTTAATAACTTTCAGATTTTCGGCATTTTCTGCCGCTGCACCCGCTTTAGAAGTAGTCCGTTGGAGGTGGGACGGTGCCAGTGTGTCTACACAGGTAGCGTCCCACACAAGCATCCGTCCCAAACTCCACGGGACCAAAGACACACCATCAGGTCTTTTGCCATCATCTCTGACAATGCCAGTCGGCTCAAGAAGAGCAGGCACATTGATGCTGGCAAGAGACCGGCGGATTATGTCATTAAGTGTTGCATGTCTTGAAAAGCGGCCTGCACTTTTTTGACAACAAAGTCCGTGGTGACCCAGTCGGTCCACGTCCGTGCCACAAGGGCATGTGTGTGGAGTGCATACCGTGACCCCAAGCCGCAGACCAGTCGCCAGACGAAGCGAGGTCGGATCCAGGAAGGTACCGGTATATGGAGAAGGATGGGCATGTAGCCAATGACCGGCCTCTCTGGTTCCGACCGCCAAAAGTCTTGCGCGATCCGGACCTGAACTGCGGCTCAGAATCGATTTGTATGTTAAATCGCAATAAATATCGTCCCAGCTCCTCTGAGATTTTAGGTTGTCTGGAAATTCTTTACCCGGGCAAGCAATTTGAAAAGCATTCTTGGCATCCTCCAAGCCCGCAGTCTCATAGTTTGTGGGCAAAGCCCTTAGGACATTACCTATGAGACGTGACGTGCTATGGGTGGACGACAAAAAGGCTGGGGAAGCAACACTCGAAATTTTGCGGATTCCTAAACCGCCAAACCGAATAGGGAGGGATGCTTGTAACCAAGATGGTTCATTGAGCTGAATATTTAAAATCGTTTCTAAACTAGTTTTGACTAAATCGTCTATTGGTGAAAGCAAATTTGGATGTTTCCAAAAAGGGCTACAGCGAAGCACATAAGTAAATTTAGGGACAAAAAGGCAAAACTTTAGAATTATAAGAGCATAATGAGGACTGATTTCGAGTAAACAATTTGCGTGACTTTGGAATTTAGAAATAGTGTTAGTAATGTAATCAGGAAAAGATTCTTCAAAGATGGGAGAACCCAGGAGGCAAAGTGACTTTCTGTCTACTATTTTGATATTCGGTGCCAGAAAATTTAATTTGGATTTTAAATTATCCAAACCGTAAGAAGTTTTTTGAATGAAGAGTTCACATTTGCTAAAATTTAATTCTAAACCAATATTTTCGAAATTTGTTTTAATATCTGATAAGTCAGATAGCACAGTGTCCACATCGCCTCCCAGGGTTCCGTCATCCAAATACCAAACGTTAAATTTTGATTTTAAATTTTGAATAATCGGATTTATAGCCAAGCTAAAAATTGCTGGCCCGAGGGGATCGCCCTGCTGACAGCCGACCTCCGAAGAAAGTTCATGGGAACGGTAAATTAATTTTGAAGGTTCTGCGTAGCAGGTAAGCAGGTATTGATAGAGTTCCGGAATTTTGTTCTTAACTTCTGTCAGCATGGCATCCCTGTTTACTGAATTGTTTATCAATATTTAAAAAAAATCGAAAAATATCTTTATGGTGAACTTAATTCATATCTTGGAAAAAATAAAATTTTGTGCAATGAACAAAAGGGTTTTCGACAAAATAAAACCACAAATATGGCCATTTCTGAATTCATACAAGGTGTTATCTGCCATGTTGACAAAAGAGTTCCAGTTTGTGCTATTTATTGCGATATGTCACAGGCATTTGATTATGTAGATCATAATATGCTAATCAGTAAACTGGACGCATACGGCATAAAATACCTGAATGCAGATCTCCTCTATAAACTTGACCGACTTCTCAATAATTGCATTCGATTCGTTTTCAATCTTCGTAAGTATGACCATGTATCCGCACACCGTGTGCTTCTAAAATGGTTACCCATTCGTCAGCGCAGAGAGGTGAGGGCTCTGTCTATGTTGTTCTCTATTCTCTACAAACCCACTTCTCCTTCTTACCTGACTTCCCATATTCAATACTTGTGCTCTGCACATATTAAAAATCTTCGTTCCACCAACAATCGTCTTCTTCGATGTCCTTCCACCGCTCTGGTTTAATTCACTCTTCCTTCTTTGTCCAGGCTGTCTTTCTTTGGAATGCGCTCCCTCTGAACATCAGGACGGCGACCAGTCGGTTGTCTTTTAAACTGAAGGCACGTGAAAATATACGTGAGAAGTTGGCAGAAACATGATATTTTGCTGGATTCGTTCTCTCCTCTACGGATCGTTATTTCCCCACTACTGATCGTTATTTCTCCTGACAAAGTTTATTCTGTTTATATGGATGTATCTACGTATCCATTCTTGAATTGTATAGTTATTTTTGTGTTATCTATCCCTTAAGTTGCACCTGCCATGTGTCTTCTCTGCATCACCCTAAGGTTGACTGGTAGAAAATGCCTCAGGCATTAAGTCCGCCTTTGTACGGTATTATTTTTTTTTACTTGTGCATAAAGTTTTAATAAATAAATAAATAAGAGGCAATATTTTCGATTTAATTCGATCCTATTTAACGAATAGACAACAGATAACAGTAATAACTAGTGTGAATCCCAAAACAAAAAAAAGAAGAAACATTCAGCTCCATGAGGAAATATGTCACATACGGTGTTCCTCAAGGCAGTGTGCTAGGGCCGCCGTTGTTTACTATTTATATCAACGACTTACCAAAGGCAACGATTCAACCTATGACATTATTTGCTGATAACAGTACAGTTTCCATTGCATGTAAGGACATTAATAATTATAAATTTGACATAAATAATTCACTGACATTTATAATTTCTTGGCTTGATAATAATAATTAAAAAATAAATTTAGCAAAAACAAATATAATTCACTTTGGACAAAGATTGCATAATCCATTAAATGTAAATTTGATTCATGATAATTACACTATAAATGAAGTAACTAATGCTCGCTTTCTCGGTTTAATTATAGACAGTAAACTAAATTGGAAAGAGCACATTGGTGCCGATTCTCTTGTCACAAATTTCTCTAAACTAGACCAAAAATCACCAAAATTTCGTTTATTCCTGTCAGACGACGTTTCCCATTCTGAAATTAACTAAAGTGACATAAATTAACTATATTATAGTTTGACAGCACTAATGTCATTTTAGTTATTCAATTTAGTGAAAATGGCGACTAAGATATTCTGAATTTGACGTTTTTCACCTAAAATTGTAATTTTTAAACTAAATCAGATTATTTTTAATCGCGATTAAAAAGGTGTGGAATAAAATTAGTTGTCATGAACTAAAATTTACAAACCACATTTCTCTTAGATTTCTTGAAAGTTTGGATGCTTTTGGGTTTGGAAAATCTTAGATCAGTAAGGACGCTTATGTAATTGCAGCTGTTGTCGATGCGGCAGAAATAAATAATAAAATTATTGATATTAGAAATTCATTCGTGATAACTTAGAGGTATTTTTGTACCGAACATCTAATGACTTAGTAATAATTTGGAAAAAGCATGAAAGTAGAGTAAATGCTGTGGAAATGCGTTCCTTGAGAAGCATGTGTGGTGTGACTATAAATGATAGGCTGAAAATTGATGTGATAAGGCAATGATGCGGTTTAAAGGAAGATGTAGTGACAAAAATTGAAAAAAGTATGCTTAGATGGTTTGGTCATGTTGAGAGGATGAATGAACAAAAGGTATTTACAAGGCAGATGTGAGTGGAAATGCCAGGAGGGGACGCCCCAGAAAGACTTAAAGTGACCTCATTAATGATGTTTGTCAAAAAGGTCAGGTGCGTAGTACTCGCAACCGGCGTGGGTGTATGACCAAACTTAAATGTATGAACGTAAACGAAGCAGAAGGAGCATGTAAGGAGTGTAGCAGGTGGCATTCTATAGTTTCTGCCTACCCCCATGGGAAGAAGGCGTGAGTTTATGTACGTGTGTGTATGTGTATAATTTGGAAAACAAGTGGATAAATCCATTTCCAGATTCTGTGAAATAAGAAACTATTTTTTTTTATCTATCAAGAAAGAGTACAGTTATTAGAGTTCAACTATCAGTCGGAAACATTGCAAGACCGTTCCAACCCATTCCAAATGGCTGAAAAAAGATTTTTGTACTTACTCCCTAGATTGGGACAGACGAACAAGATGTCCTTGATAGGGCTTTCCTACGGCGACGAGAATACCGGAGACTTTGCTGAACGATAAACCGGATTTATAGAGCTCAATCAGGAGGAGGCTCAGTAGGCGCTCAGGTTTGAATGGAATGAGTTAGTGAAAAAGCTCATCGGAGATAGTGATTATCCAATGTGTTATCCCATGTACCCATATTATGACGCCAGCTCAACAGAACAGCAGGCCACGTTGCCACGTTGTGGTAGTTACACACAAATAATGAGACATTTTTCTAGAAAACAATATATTTTTATAAATAATAAAGCTACATTTTTGTTTATTCATTAAGTTTTTGTTTCCTATATTCTTCCTATAAAGACATGGGTGCCATTCTTTTCTCATGCCACCCTCATTCCTCATCTTTTTCACATAGAATGGTCTCCTCCCTCGCTGTCTTTGCGAGGTTAAATAGTATTGGTACTTGGTGTGGCTTTCATAGCAGCAGTCAAACTCGTACCTGTAAACAAGTATAATTTGTTATTAAAAAACACTGAAACCCTGGTGCAAAAGCAATAGGAAGTAATATAAAATATACATTAGTACCTACATATATTTCTAAATGGTATATTTGTGTGAACAAGCTCTTAAAGGACATGAAAATACATAGCTATTATCAGCTACTGCTTTAACTTTATTTGGTCAGTTTACATTAAGTAAGACAGTTCTAGTAAGTAGATATAAAATCAGAGATAAATACCTTTCATGTTGGACAATTTCTTTATGTCACCTTTTTCTTACAATCTGCCACTATGTATTAGGACATTCAGTATTTTTTATGACATGTTCTGTCTTGCTTGTTAAGTGTCCTTTGACACATCCAAGGTTATGAAACAATCCACACAGTTATGAAACAACAAGCTAAGTTTGTCCGATGAAATCCTGTGGAATTTTGTGTTTTAGCCTGTGTATTCCTTTTTTATCCATTAGGTTGTTAGCCTGGATATATGGGTACCGAGTAATTCTTTCTTTATACGACTTGAGATAGCTTTTTATTTCCTCTTTACTGTCGGTATTTTTATATCATGGTGTAGAGCTTTATTTGGTACAACAATGGGGCGTTTGTGATTGTTCTTAGAAGCTTGGTCTGAAATCGCTGTGTTATCTCTATATTAGAGTATGATGCTGTTCCCCATAGCTGAATGCCATAGGGATAAAGGCTCGATTATAGCTTTGTTTTATTTTCCAGGTCAAATAGTGACCAGTAGAACTTTCTTAGTGAAAATGTGTTTTTCCAAGGAAGACGTCTGTCAAGGTTTATACCAAGGTCTTTCACATGGTCAGCTTGAGGCACTTGTATTCTATTTAATGGAGCTTATTATTTTCATTGCTACCATCGCAAACACATTGAAATATCCTTTATTTAATAATAAAATCAAATTCGAATTTTCCAATAAAATATTTTACTTTTGTCTGTCGAAGTTACGACAGATACAAAAATCATGGATTTGACAAATTTATTGTTCTTTATTCGACTATTTTGAATACAATCTGTGTCGAACGCATTTTGTCACCTCTATTTTGGCCTATGGTTTACTCAACTTACGATTGTCAAACTCGAATATAATTGTGTCAAAATTGTTTCTAATTTTAGTGAAACTTATTTGCAGAATAGCTTTTAGGATTCTCTTAACCAAAAATAAGAAGTTTTAGTGATAGTTTAGTTAAGTTCGGTGAACAACAGAATCGGCACCATTGACAAACTATGTAAAAAAATCAAAACTAAATTGGAAGGAGCACATTGGTGCCGATTCCCTTGTTCACAAACGAAACTAAATTTAAGTTCAGTGCATCTTTTTCTTTCTATTTCATTATGTAAAGGACAGAAGATAAATTTTAGTTTAGTCCTGTCAAATTAATCAGCGCCTGTCACTACTCCATACAAGTTTAGACGTGATTAAAAACTTGCCTACTAAAATTACGTCAATTTACGTCTAGCGCTGATTAATTTGACAGGACTAAACTAAAATTTATCTTCTGTCCTTTTCTTAATGAAATAGAAAGAAAAAGATGCGCTGTACTTAAATTTAGTTTAGTTTGTGAACAAGGGAATCGGCACCATTGACAAACTATGTAAAAAAATCAGTAGCCAATCAAATGCTTTGTACCAACTTGCTTCATCCATCAACACTGATGTGTTACTCTCGGTTTATTATGGAATTGTTGAATCTGTCCTCAGATATGGCATTATCTTTTGGGGCAACTCATCAAATAAATATATGGCATTTATAATGCAAAAGCGATGTCTACGTGCCATGTTCGGTATCGAAAGTACGGAGAGCTGTAAGCCACTTTTTACTAAGCATAAAATACTCACACTTCCGTCACTTTATATTTTGGAAATAGCCTTATTTGTCAGAAATAACCCCCATTTGTTTCCTCGAATATAATACGTAATAATACGTAATTATAATACGTAATCGCCGAGATAATAGTGAAATTCGTGTACAGCCAGCTAAGACAGCGCTACTGTATAAAAGCTTTGTCTGCAGAGCGCCAATAATTTACAATAATATCCCTAGCTGTGTTAAGAAATTAAATACAGACCAGTTTAAGAAAACATTTTAAAAAAATACTGACAGAAAAAGCTTATTATAATGTTAATGAATTTTTAAATGATTAATCGCACTGACGATATAGACTGAATCTATTCAATTTATTTTGAATCGCATGACTATTGACCTATTTTTTTAATTTGCTATTTATGTTAATTGTTGATTTGTTTATATTATTATTCTTTGTATCTTAATAATTTTTTTTATTTTTAAATCTTATTGTCTTTCGACCTAATTTGTACACCAGCTATGGTCAAACATGTTGAGCCAAAAACTACATTGTAACACCTATATTAAGCATCACACCATGTATATTATCTACACATGTTTTGCAAATAAATGAATCTGAATCTGAATACGAACGAAACTCAATATCTTATACATGAATATTTTAAGTAACTGTTATGATATAATTATTCTAATTGAGACCTAGGCTTACTCCACATATATTTCCTTTCTCCATGAATATATTGACCAATCGTTATGTGGTCTTTAGATTTGATCGTAATTCCACTGCTACAAATAAAAAAGAAGGTGGCGGAGTTACCGTGGCTGTTCGAAAAAAGCTGAATGCTGTGTGCATACCGTATTCTACAAATCCCCATATTGAGCACATACTTCTTTAAATTCCCGTTGACGGTTACGAAAAATATCACATTAGTGCGACATATATTCCACCAAATTCCTCTGAAGAAACCTATCTTGTTCATTTTGAGAATCTTTATAGCACACTAGACAAGTTAGGTTCCAGTAAATTTTATTTATTTGGCGACTATAACCTGCCCAATATCTGAAGCACTATACTGTTATGGCAGCTCATCTATTTGTAGACACTTAGATAATTTTATGTCAGTACTCAATGCTTTCCAATTTAATTACTTGAAAAATGTTAAAGGACGTATTCTAGATTTATTACTATTATAGTACGTAAACAAAGTATTAGCAAGTAAAATATGAAGTATTGTACCTGATTAATTTATCAAAATGACAATGGAAAATTAACTAGTGCCTGTCACTCTCACATTGAAATATTTACACTTATTTTGCACTTGCTAAGTGAATCTAATATAAAATACGCAAAATTATTCTATTTACTTGATGAGTAATTGAAAATAGGCCTTAAAACAGAGAAAAAAACAATATTTAAGATTAAAATTACAAGAACAAATTCTAATCAGCTGTTAGCTGTAGTGTTCCCGCAGGAAAAAGATGATCAGTACGATATTTTTTTTATGAACAAAATAGGCAGTCACGGGGACTACCGACAGAAGTAAAAACTTATAGCTCAAGACGTCTAAAGACGTTTTTACTTCAATAAAATAATGATTATCTGAAACACAAATTACTCAGTATACAAAATTTCAACTTTTCACGCGGTCATTTAACTTCACTCAATGCTATTCAATGAATCCGGACGCACCGTCCCGTCCAAGTAATACCAGTCAACAGCAGAAAACATACTGTTCTATTACGGGAAATGTAAACAGCTACTACGTAGACCGTTTGCTACGCTCACCGTAGCCGTTTACTTGTGACGTCTCGGTTGAGTCTCGTGACTAATGTTAAGTAAATGAATCTGCAACTCGACGACGTCGCGCGCACCATTACATCGACAAAATCAAGATGATGAAACAATGCAGAGCTCAAATTCAAGAGGATATTGTGTGGATTGGCCCTCGACGCTTGAGTGCGACCTTTGAGTGTTATCGAGTCTCGTCGGACGTCCACCCCCACGGCCCTCGCTCCACACGTCCTCACTCAAAAATCAACAAGATATAACAGACGAGAGTCTCGTACTCAGGTGTCGTTTCGCCCACATTTTGTTTTACAGTCAAATCTCTAGTGATGCAAAGTTTCCACTAAACTATAGCAAGGTTTTTTTTACTGTCAGTTGTGGTTTTTTCTTTCTCTGATAAGTGTATACCCACATAGTAATTTTCATTATTCAAGTTATATCAATATCGTAGCGCCACAGTTGTGAGACGAGGAGGCGCTCACTTATTTATTTTGAACGCAGTGCCGAATATCGGCAACCTGCGCACAATAAAAATCGGATCACTAACATATTACCTCCAGACGTCACACAACGCGTCCATACGAGCGCTCGACGTGTACGTGATAACGCGATCAAGTACCAACGTAGCCAATGCAAGTACATATGTAAGTCTTTACCAATAGAGGCTTAGTATATAAAAAGAACCAGAAGCCGTGAACACGCCTAATACTGACGCGTCAAAAACTACTCTTAAATAGAGTAGTTTGACGCGCAGCCGATCAGTTAGTCTGTGAACGTCGTATCGCCTAACGTGTTTTACCGGTGTACAATTTAGCTAAATTATGCATTCTTGTGTCGTTCATACCGGTAAAAATGCAGCAGGGCTAAAAAAAAACAGGATGGGATCACATTTCGCGTGTAAGTAGCGCATTCAAATATCGTCTTATTTAATTACTGAATACATTGTTCAGTTTGTAATGTTCATAGAGAATAATGCATCCATCTTGTTAGTGTTGCCAATATAAGAGTTTTGATTTTCCCTTTGTATTACCTTTTATTCGTTGTAGTATTAAATTAATATCTACATACGTATGCATATGATTTTGTTAGAATTGCATAACATTCATAATAAGTACTAAAGACTATTAGGATTTCTAGGGAGGAAGAAAAACCACCCCCGGGTGTATGAAATTATGTATCTAAGTATCATTATAACTATCTCAAATTTTAGCTTCCCTGGTGATGAAGAAAGGAAAACGGAGTGGCCAAAAATAAAACAAAGAGTAGGTATGGCTGGAACAGTTATGGAAACCTTCAAAGCGAAGCGTTTGCTCTATGCATTTTGAGGAGAAATATATTTATGAGGCAAAATGTGGTTTGAAAAGACTTTTTTTAGAAGATAAGTTTTTTATCTAAACCTTATTTTATTTAAATAACTTCTCTATTTATTGAGATTATCAGGTACATAAATATTAATACCTGTATAGAAAAGGACAATTATGATTTTATTATTATTTACCTCCAATAATATGAGAACGTTTACCCCAAAACGGGTTAATAATGTCTGAGCTAGCAATATTACGCGGGTGGAAAGTGAGGCTGGTGCGGGACGCTTGTCTTGTTTTTGGACACAGCGAGCGGCTTCTAATTACAACTGAACGCGGATTCTGGTTCTTTCTATATTCAAAGATTAGAAGCTTACATGTTTTTCCATATCTCTCTATTCCAAGATGACTACCCTTCCAGTAGTATTGTTGTATATAGTTAGTACCTAGGTCTTCTAGATTTTCGCATGTCTATTTTTATATATTCTTATTATATTATTGTTTTTAAATAAAACATTAAACACACAAAAAAAAAAATTAATAGCAAACTGCAAAAATTACACGACAATTAAATTAATAAATTAAACCAAACACATCAGAGGAACAACGTTGATAGGTCTACGATCGCCGGCAAAATGGACGAGTCCACGCAGGCTTCTCCTTTTATACACGTGGCCGCGTGGGAGGGAAGTGTCCAGTGTTGTCACCTAACACGGCCTCTCCTGACATGGCAGCGTCCTCGCAGCCGTCGTCAGTTCTTGATGATGGACCAGCGCCATTGTTCTCATGGCTAAATGCTTGATCTTTATCACAACCTGTAACCACAGTGCACATACGTTAAGATCACATACTCAAAGTTATTACAAACGTCAGCAAAATAGTTGTTATTCAAATAGAAGTGACTTTATGTACCAAACAACACAAACACTTGCACAAAATAAACACAGTCGTACGCAATGACTTTTTATATCACAAGTAGGATTTACTCAGGTCATATTCCCACACCAAATACCATGCGTGCATCAGGATTTACATCGGTTACAGCAGGTCAACCATGAGACCTACTTCAGGATTTACATTCGGTCTATAGTCAGCATGGGCCCCACCGACATCAACCATCATACCTTCACCATGAGCTGCACTAAATAGTGCAGTCCACAGTCTGTGCCACTTAAAACCATGTGCACTAAGGGTTTACATGAGCCTCGGCACCCAACAAAAACAAATGCAACCAGTCCTGTGGTATTTTGTGTATTAGCCTGTGTAGGTATTCTTTTTTTATCCATTAGGTGGTTAGCCAGGATATATGGGTGCCGAGCTTATTATTTTCATTGCTACCATCGCAAACACATTGAAATAAACTTTTTTTATTAATAAAATCAAATTCGAATTTTCCAATGAAATATTTTACTTTTGTCTGTCGAAGTCACGACAGATACAAAAATCATGGATTTGACAAATTTATTCTGTTTTTTATTCGACTATTTTGAATATTATCTGTGCCGAACGCATTTTGTCACCTCTATTTTGGCCTATGGTTTACACAACTTACGAATGTCAAACTCGAATATAGTTGTGTCAAAATTGTTTTTTTTTTTATTTTTTTATTTTTAGTGAAACTTGTTTGCAGAATAGCTTTTAGGATTCTTGGAGGGACAGGCGTATAAATAGCCGTGTATCCTTGCGGGTCGAGGACGACAGAAAAATTATTATCTGGAATGCATAATAATTCAATTTGCCTTTTTTTTGAGCAAACTTTCAAAGAGGAATTGGTGACGGTCAGGTGGCGTTTGTAGCCTAACTCCAGCAAATAATGCAAAAGCGGTACCTGTGCTTCTCCTGGCGAAAGTCTTGAAGAATCCTTCTGGGCAGGTGGCCACCTTGCTTGCCCGTACACTGGTCACTTGAAAGTCTATATTTTGGATTTAATCGGACGCGGGTTATTATTTTTAATTTTGAAAACGTAGCACAGTATATCCCCAAGGATTACGGGATAACGTAATAAAGTTTTGCGGTTTTGCGGGTGCGATGAACTGAGATTGAAAAAACGTGGTTTGCGGTGAGATGAAATGCTTCCGTTCGGCGGCAGTGCACTATGACGTCTGACAGCCATCATTAGCTGTCACTAGCCGCAGGATTCTCTAAATCCCGCGACACACAGTATCCGCGGCTGCAATATAAGCCTAAGACAGACTACAGACACCTTATAAACCGTCCACAATCAAAAAAATGTAAGGGGCAATAACTTGCCACACCATACTCCCCGCCTTGAAAGGTCCCGAGCTTTCAAAGATGATAATCTATACGCTGAAAAGCTGGTGCGGTTGGGAGGATGAGATGATGTTTATATATCTGGCAGTCTGAAAGCATCAAGAGAATCCCAAGCAGCAGTTCAAAACACCATTACTAGGAAACGGCGTTCGAAATTAATTATCAGATTCCAAAGAATGAAATTGCAGTTTGATTAAATTAAGACAAAGTTGAATTACTAAGCTAAATTATAACTATGTAATGGCGTACCATTGAGAAATATACTATTGTAAATTATAAACTAAATTAAACTACGAAATAATATAGTTCTATTGGGTTGGCAAAGGATATAACTTGGTGACAGGACGTTTATATGTACCTGACGCGGTTTTTACTGAAGCTACTCGAATTACACCATCCGATCCCGGAAAAACTTCCACTATGATGCCCAATGGCCAAGTCAATGGTGGTACGTTATCTTGACCCAAGAGAACGACAGTACCGATCTCTATAGGGCGATCGGGAGTGCACCATTTCTGGCGAACTTGCAACGTGTGCAAGTACTCAACTCGCCATTTGTTCCAGTAGGATAACACAAGCTGATCCAAAAGCCTTTTGCGGTTTGTTAAATTTATGTTTTCTTCTGTCAATTCAGAAGAAGGCAAATGCTTAAGTGGACTGGACATTAGAAAATGCGCAGGCGTGAGCACGTCCGGATGCGGGTCTGATGAGAGAACACTAACCGGTCGAGAATTTAAAAGGCACTCGATTTGTACCAGTACGGTAGAGAGTTCCTCGTAAGTGAGAAGCTGCTTTCCTATGACTCTATACAAGTGAGTTTTAACACTCTTAATGTTCGACTCCCAAATACCTCCGAAGTGCGGAGCTCGCGGCGGTATTTTTGTCCACTCAATGCGAGATTTTAGAAGCTCATTTTTAATATCTGTTTGAACAGACGAGTTCAATAAGAAAGAATAAATATCATCAAGTTGCGCCTTAGCGCCAACAAAATTGGTACCATTGTCTGAGTACATGACAGACACTGGACCGCGGCGAGAAATAAATCTTTTAAATGCGGATAAGAAAGCCTCGGATGTGAGGTCCGATACGAGTTCGATATGTATGGCTTTAGTTACCATACATATGAACAAACATATATAAAGTTTTTGCGAACGTTGACCTCTACGGCGCATAGGTGTGTAAGCAAGCGGCCCGGCGAAATCTACTCCAGTGTGCACAAAGGCTTTAGTATCACGGACACGGTATCCAGGAAGTTCAGCCATTTTGGGTGTTAGATGCGTAGGATTTAGACGGAAACAAGTGTTGCATTTCCGACAGCGGGAACGTATGACTGTTCGTCCATCTAATATCCAAAACCGCTGCCTTATAATAGACATCAATAATCCGGGGCCCGTGTGGCAGTACGTATTGTGATAGTGATCAATAATTAGATCAACTACGCGGTCACGTTTAGGTAAAAGCGCGGGATGCTTGGCTTCATATGGTAAGTCAGATTTAGACAATCTGCCCCCAATACGTAAGATTCCGTAGCTATCAATAAAGACAGACAAACAGCGCAACTTCTTAGATGGAAGTTCGCCTGCTTTAATTAAATTTAAATCGTTAGAAAAATGCGTATTTTGAACTATTCGAATAATGAAATTTTCGGCGGTTTGTATATTTTTAACAGAGCTATGACTAAGTAGTCTGTTCGTAAATTTAAGAATGTACATAAATACACGTAACAATTTATTCCATGAAAAAACACGGTCAGCTATTGTATCTAAAATACGCGGTTCAGTATTTGATGTTTCTACAAGAAAAACCTTTGATTTAAACTCTGGCAATGTTTCACATTCAGTAGGAGAGAATTTTAAAGGCCACTCGCTAATGGGTCGATGCAGCCAAGTAGGACCGTTCCACCATAACGAGTGTTCAATTAAATCAGAGGGCAGCATGCCGCGGGAGAGACAATCGTTAGGATTCTCCTTTCCGGACACGTGATTAAAACTAGCGGCAGGTAGGTTTTCCTGTATTTTAGCAATGCGATTACTGACAAAAATAGACCATCTATGGGGAGATGAGTGGATCCACGAAAGAGCTATGGTGGAGTCCGAGAAAGCGTAGACACCTGCAATAGGTACACGAGCGGAAAGTTTATCTTTGACCACGCGAACAAGCTTAGACAGAAGTAAAGCGGCAACAAGTTCTAATCGAGCTAGCGTTGTTATTTTAGCGGCGGAAACTTTGGACTTTGCACATAAAGCTGAACGCTGATATTGCGTTTAGAGTCAGTTATGTGTAAATAAATACAACAACCATAACCACTAAAGCTGGCGTCGCAAAAGGCTACGATATTCACTACAGCTTCTCTAAAGACGCCAATGTGGCGAGGAACCTTTAGAGAAGAGAGTGAGGGGAAATCGCGCAAAAAAACGGAAAACCGATTGGTGATGGAGTCCGGAGGAACCTCATCCCAACCTATTTTAGCTAACCAAAGTTCCTTAATTAGGATTTTCGCGTACAACACGACGGGTGCTACGAGGCCAAGTACGTCGAACAAGCGGGCAACTAGCGATAGAATCGCACGCTTAGTGCATTTATCATCTACAGCGACTGTTGTCAAAGAAAAATAATCATCAGCGGGTTCCCAGGTTAATCCAAGGATTTTGAAATTATGTTTATCATTATCCATGCCAGAAAAATTAACTGGTAAGCGGTGAGACTCTGGGAGAATCTCCAACAAAGTGGGTGAGTTAGTAGCCCATTTGACCAGGTCAAAGGATCCTAACTTAAATAACTCAATTAAATCGCGGGATAATTGTATAGCAATCTGTTCATCAGGAACAGAATAGACATAATCGTCCATAAAAAACTGAGTTTCTACTAATTTAGAAGCCTCAGGATAGCGGTCGCTATGCTCACACGCTAAATTGCGTATTGTGCGCATCGCTAAATAAGGACTAGGCTTTAATCCAAAGGGAACGCGGTTAAAGTGAAAAGTACGTATAGGTTCATTTTTGTTGAATCGATATAAAATTCGCAAATATTTGCGGTGGTGCTCATTTACACCGATCCGTAGGAACATTTGTTTTATATCCGCTGTCATTGCGACAGGGAGGGTACGAAAATCGAGTAATAATAAAAACAAGTCGGCCTGTAAATTAGGTCCGACATGCAGAATGTCATTGAGTGACAACCCCGAGTGTGTTTTGGCACTAGCGTCCAAAACCACTTGAATGCTGTCTTTGTCCGGTCTAATAACGGCGTGATGCGGTATGTAGTAACCCTCTTCTGTTAATTCAGAGTCGGGTACCTCCGATAAATACCCCTGAGTTATATAATCGGTGATAGTTTTATTGTAATCCTCGCGTAGGGTTGGCACGCACGTGAATTTACGCTCGAGCGCAAGTAGCCGCCGATGAGCGACACCGCGTGAATTGCCTAATTTGGAGGGATTGCGCGCGAAAGGTAAATCGACAAAATATCTACCGTCTTTAAATAAAACTGAAGAATTAAAATTATTTTCACACTCTAATTCGTCCGGACTAATAAAACGCTGAGATGGAATTTCCTCTAGCTCAAAAAACTTCTGCAAACTTGACTCGACGTCAATGCTAGCAAGCGCGGTAAACGAAGATGTCATGTGTGTTACGTCACTACTATTACTATGACAATCAATATCACCCATCAGTACATATCCGAAACTAGTCAGTATAGCTGGGGGTGCGCGGGTGCCTGAGTCAACCCTATCACCTAAATAAATAAAAGGGAACAGCTGTGCTCCAAGCACAACATCGATTCCACCAGGTACATTCCAGGTTGAGTCAGCAAGCGGTAAATTATTTAAATATGACATATCGTCATTTAATCTGATAAAACTAGCGGGAAGTCTATCTGTAATGCAATCAACAACTAATGCGTGTATATAATACTTATTGTGAGGATTAATCCGAGATTCTATATTGAGATAAATAATGCCGTGTACAGGTCGTGAGGTCATACCAACACCTTGTAAAGACGAATTGCGTAATTTAATTATGGGTAAGTTCAAACGTTTACAACAGTCCACAGTAATTAAATTATTTTGCGATCCATTGTCTATTAAACACCTGACAACAAGCTTATCTCGGCCGCTGCTATCATATACGTATATCTGCGCGGTAGCTAACAAAATAGTTGTCTCTGTCGGTAAACATATTTTAGCGGCGGCACTAAGCGAGACAGACGTAGCGGCAGGCTCGCTCGGCGTTGAATCACTTTTTACTTCTGAGAAATGTAACAATGAATGATGTGTTTTTTTTACAAATTTTACAAACGCTCCGTGACTTGCATTTAATCAAAGAGTGGGATATACTTAAACAATTAACACAGCCGCGTTTCTTTTTAATAAATTCGAAACGAGCTTGCGGTGAATTTATATTTTTAAATTGTGAACAATTGAACAGTCGATGATCGACGTCATCGTTATCACATAGCGGGCAACGCTTATTCGGAACTGGTTTGCATGACACGAACGACTTGGCGGTACTTCGCGTATTATTTATTCGATTGTGAGCTAAACTAGACTTAGCACGTGGTTCCGTCTGCGGATTATTAACGTGTGAGCGCTGGAGTACCTTAACATGGTCTTGCAAAAATAATATAAACTCCGTATAGGAAGGTAATTCTTTCCCACTCACACGGCTTTCAAATTGTTGAACAGTTTGTGCGTCAACCTTTCTTAACCGATAAAGCCCCAATGGCTCCGAATAGGAGCCCTCGCGGCGCGCGATTTGAAAGTAGTTATCGAATAAAAATGTTTTTTTTGAGATTGAGAGATGACGTTATTGAGCCACGGGCCTGAGCGGTTAAACCACAGTGTAATATTGCGAAATCGAATAAGTCTGGAATGTCTAACTGCTTCAATGCAGCGACAGACGCTGAATATCGTTCTACAAATGCATTCAGACTAGCAGCATTGCCGGCGCATCCTTTAATGTCCAGTATATTATTGAGATAATGAATACCTAAACTACGTTTATCTTGATACCTTTTGACAAGACTGTTCCACATAACACTGTATGTATCTCCTGTGGGAACAATGCCTGCAGTTAGTTTTAAGGCATCATGAGTTAATTTACTTATTAAATACTGCACACGCTGCGAATCCGTCAGATCATTATTTAAATGAACATTAGTACGGAACATTTCATAAAAAATGGGCCAGTTTTCAGTTCTACCGTCAAATGATGGTAATTCGATTGGTGGTAATTTTATGCCACTACCTCTCTTCTGATCTGATGTTAATGTTTTATTGTTTGAAAGTATGAGATTACGTTTGTATTTAATACTGGAATATAAGTCTTCAATAGAACATAGACTCGTATAATCTGGTGGTGTGTCATCAATTTCAAACCGCAACTCATTAATCTGGTCGATAATTGCTTCAAACTTGCTGTATTGTTCACTAATAGATTCAGACTGCGCTAGAAATAACTCATTTGAGCGTGAATCTAAATTGGAGATATGTTTAGACGCATCATACAAGCGATTAACTCGCTCAAATATCATTTGTTTTTTAGCAATTAGCTGATCTAATTTTTTCTCTTGTTTATTAGTAGCCATTTTAGGGCACTATCTAATATTAATTGCTGTAAATTATCGTAAGTACTTGCAATGACTTGTACTTATTTAACTGATACCTATCCAGGCTCGAATGGACCATAAGTATGGAGGGACAGGCGTATAAATAGCCGTGTATCCTTGCGGGTCGAGGACGACAGAAAAATTATTATCTGGAATGCATAATAATTCAATTTGCCTTTTTTTTGAGCAAACTTTCAAAGAGGAATTGGTGACGGTCAGGTGGCGTTTGTAGCCTAACTCCAGCAAATAATGCAAAAGCGGTACCTGTGCTTCTCCTGGCGAAAGTCTTGAAGAATCCTTCTGGGCAGGTGGCCACCTTGCTTGCCCGTACACTGGTCACTTGAAAGTCTATATTTTGGATTTAATCGGACGCGGGTTATTATTTTTAATTTTGAAAACGTAGCACAGTATATCCCCAAGGATTACGGGATAACGTAATAAAGTTTTGCGGTTTTGCGGGCGCGATGAACTGAGATTGAAAAAACGTGGTTTGCGGTGAGACGAAATGCTTCCGTTCGGCGGCAGTGCACTATGACGTCTGACAGCCATTATTAGCTGTCACTAGCCGCAGGATTCTCTAAATCCCGCGACACACAGTATCCGCGGCTGCAATATAAGCCTAAGACAGACTACAGACACCTTATAAACCGTCCACAATCAAAAAAATGTAAGGGGCAATAACTTGCCACACCAATTCTCTTTACCAAAAATAAGAAATTTTAGTGATAGTTTAGTTAAGTTCGGTGAACAACAGAATCGGCACCAATGTGTTGGTTAGGTTAGGTTAGTCGCATTTCGTAGTGTTCCACGTGCGCCCCTTTCAGACGTCGCGGGGGGGTTTAAGCACCTCACTCCCCCCCCCCCCCCCCAGACTTGAAGTGGCCCGCAGAGGCGGGCCGGCACTAGCCGGGGATCGCATTAGATCCCATGATCCCCGGTGCAAGTGTGGGAGGGGAACACCGGGGTGGTTTTTAGTCAGTAAGAGTCTGACAGACCCCTCCGCCTACCCTAGGGCGGAGGACATCCATGAGGATTTTCCACCCCGGAACAAAAAAAAAAAAAGGTTAGTCGCACTTGTCGTTTAATGATAAGATTCAAGTTGTGTCTAAAGGTAGATGTGTGCCTGAATTACGAGAATTAATCCAAAAATATGATAATTCATGACTTCGGATATCTTGCAAGTGACGTGTTAATTAATCGTGTAATTATCACTCACCCACTAGGTTATGATATTTGAGGTGGCCGAATCTTTCTTGTATTTGCATCGTCAGAAAATCGTGTTGTGAACCTTGAATAATGTGGTGAGTTCTTGTATTTAATTTTTATTTTTACAGGATTACTTTCAATGTTTTTTTTTTCCAAATATTATAAATCAATAGTGACTACTTTCAGGGTCATCATATGTAGAGCGACGCTGTGATGTTGCGCGAATTAGTTTTTTTTTTTTATGTCAGTGTGCGCGACCTACCCTCTGTGGAGAACCACTGCACGCCACTGGTAAGAAAGCCACCACTCCACTCCACTCGTTGGCCTTCTCGCGGATTCCTTAGTGAGAAAAGTTTGAGAGTAATGTTTTATAGCAGAAAAAGTCAAAGGCTTTTGTCATGTCTAGAAAGACACAGCCTAGTTTGGATTTTTGGTTATATTTTCGGTTATTTGTTTAATTAAGGAGAAACATGCTGAAACCTTCAAGCTCCCCTTTCTAACTCCAAACTGTTCTTTTTAGTGTTCCGTAGTAAACAAGGAACCCTTATAGTTTCGCCATGTCCGTCTGTCTGTCTGTCTGTCGGTCCCCACTGTAGCTCACAGACGCATAATGCTAGAAAGCTGCTGATATTAATCACGTCAACAAAGTGCCAAAATAAAAACTTGAAAAACAATTTTTTAGGGCTACTTCCCTTGCTCGTAATGTGGGGATAATATTTTGTTGTTCTTATTTATCCCATAGTGTGGGATATCGTTGGATAGGCCGTTCAAAAATATTGCGGGTCTGTGAACATCACTTTTCGATTCAATGATTCGCTTGCGTAATATTAGGTAAGCATTAAGTGCTAATTTTTGTTAGAGTCAGGTGTCCCCTCCGCCCCCTGCCAGTTAAATGGTTATTTATGTGAAAAATTCATGGCTGTAGCACATTTAATTAAATTAAAATGAAAACTAACACAGCTAAGTAGGCTTTACAGGTTAACGAGTAATAGTCGACCAACTTAATTTTACAGTTGGAGAATTGACCGTGGCATATTATACGTCGATACGTATACGATACGTATGGGAGAACATGTTTTTAAACTACAATGTTAAGTTTGTTTTTGGGATAAATTCATCCCAACTTCCCAACTAAGGAACCCTTCAATGTGCGTGGTCCGACACGTACTTGGCCGGTTTTTTTTAAGGATGTTACATGATGTCAAAACGTTCTCTAGTACACATAACCTTCTCAAATATTTTTGATAATGGTCGATAGTTACTTATATCCTATTTTAAGCCTTTCTTGTATAAAGGTTTAACAATAGAAATTTTCGGTCGTTTTGGGAAGACTCCTTCACTTAGAGATAATTATGAGTCAAACGAACTTACCTTGTGAAGTTTGATTCCAATTATGCGAGGGTCTCAAGCGAAGACGATTACAAATTTACTTGCAGCAGTATATGAGAAGGTGCTGTCTTTGCCACACTTTTAGTTACTCACAACTAAAAAAAAAAAAATAAAAGAAACAAAACCATGACGTACTGTGCTGTCTCACTCCCACCCCAGCACGCGGCGCTGTCACTCCAGCTCATTATTCATTAATTTTAGAGAAATGTAGCTTATAATAATAATAAGTATTACAAGTATGCGCAAAACTCAGTTCTCGAAAATGACCATGTCACGTTGTACTGGGATCGGTCTATCATTACTGACAGGACTATTGTCGCCAATAAGCCTGATATAGTGGTGATAGATCGATTAGCGCGCCGCGCAATGATAGTCGATGTTACCATTCCACATGACGAAAACCTCGTGAAAGCTGAGAAAGAGAAGCAAATAAAATATCTCGACTTAGCACACGAGGTTGTTGACATGTGGAATGTTGACTCGGCTGTCATTGTGCCGATTGTCGTTACGGCCAATGGCCTGATGGCTGAAAGCCTCAACCATCATCTCGCGAGGCTCTCGTTAGGCGGCTGGATCAAGGGCCTGATTCAGAAGGCAGTACTCCTCGATACGGCCCGCATTGTGAGGAGGTTCCTGTCTCTGGAGTCCTAACCACCGGTAGCTTGGACTCTGCTTCCGACACCGGCGGACCACTATTTTTCATATTTTTAAATGTTATTTTTTATACTGTTTTTCAAGAAATATTTAAAAATATATTTTATATGTAATAAAATAAATAAACGAAATAATAATAGCCCTGACCGCCGGTAGCTTGGACCCTGTTCCCGATACCGCTGGGCCACCATTTTTTTTATATTTTTAAATGTTTTTATATATTTTTGTATATTATAATATTTAAAAATATAATTATATTGTGTAAATAATGAAATAAAAGAAAATAATAATATAACACTAGCAACACCGTGTCAACAGAACGTCTCCGTCTTCGTTTTCCAAATTTTGCTAAAGATAATAATTTCGACAAATTTTACGAAAGTTTTACAATATATACAAAACCAAGAAAATAAAACCATTAAAAATTTAAAAAGAGACCATTACACAACACCAAAATGTAACAAAATTTATTTGAAAACCGCCGAATCGGAGGTGACATGACAGATGTCACCTCCGATAAAACAACATTACAGAAAATATGGAAAATTGGAATAATAAAGAATGTTGACAAGAGCTGCTGCTGCACGTAGAGCACGCCTACCACCTCCGGACTCTTCGCTCAACTCCGCCTCGCCGCCGCCGGCACCGGCCGCGGTAGTTGCGTCGAGCTCGAGCGACGAGTATTTCTCTCCGCCCACGACGCCACCACCTGTTCGTCGACGGGGAGGACGCCGGCCGCCGGACGGTTTAGGACCTCGAGGCCCACCGGCCTCTGATAGGGTCCCAGCTCCCGGCGGAAGTATGCAGCGCATGAGATGGACACGATCTATCAATGAGAACGTCATGCGCTCATACTATGGGGCTACAGAGGGGGGAAACAATCTGACCGCGTACCATGTTCGGATGCTCTCTCTTTTTCAGGTGCTTGAGCCAGCTGTCAACGTTTCGGCACAACGACTGTCGGATCAGGTGCGGGTTATCCAGCGTAATCATATGTTGGATGACACTGTACTTGAGCGCCTGCGAAGTGAAATACAGAGTAGCCATGTCATCGCCCCCCCGTCGCAGACTGTTGTAGTTTTACCTCAGTTAGACACACATCAAGCTGACGAGGGGAGTGATGACAGGGCTACAAACGTAAGTACCCAGTGCAATGTGGAATTGAGGAGTGCTTTGGGGGATGCGATTCGAGAATATCGGTTCATGTCGCCCGATCTAAGGCCACGCTTACCTCGTTTGCCCATGCATAAGAAAAATAGGGCGCTAGTGGCAGTTCTGGATTCGCAGTTGTCAAACTATTTTGATGACTGCGAAGACCTCACTGATACTCATTCGATTTTGTACTGCGCGGCTGTAGCGGTATGTCGTGTAGCTCACATAATATTTCCTAATGATTCTAGAGCTACACGACCGAAACCAACCGTACCAATTTGGCAATGCAGAATTGAACGCCGTATTGGTGGGGCCAGAGCGCTCATCGGCAAACTAATCTGCTTCAGGGAGGGCAATACTCGCCCTAGAGTGATGCGCTTTGTGAGGCGGGCGTTCTCAGGGACTGATATCGACCCTCAGGATTATATGTCCCGTGTCACAGAGCGCATCGACTTCCTGAAGCAGAAAGTGTATGCATGGGCGAACCGTATTCGTAGGTATAAGCGGCGAGTAGACCGATACACTCAGAATCTTACCTTCCAGAGCGATGAAAGGTGGGTTTATAGGGGTTGGGAGCAGCGAGACCAAGGTGTGACTGACACGCGCCTGCCAGATGATGATGTCATGTGTTCGTTTTGGCGCAGTATCTGGTCAGTGCCTGTCAGTCACACCGAAGGTGATTGGGCTCGAAAAGTCGAGCGACCCTGCGATCCATTACCAGAAATGGAGGCTATTACCATATGCCCCCAAGATGTAGCTCGTGCAGTCCATCCGTTACCTAACTGGAAGTCCCCAGGACCGGACGGGCTGCACAATTTCTGGCTCAAATGGTTTTTAGGGTCGCACGCTCGCTTGGCGGCTCAGTACCAGACTGCTTTGGAATCTGGTTCGCTGCCTCAATTCCTAACGATAGGTGTTACCCACCTGCTCCATAAATCAGGTAGCACCGCGGAACCCAAAAATTATAGACCGATCACGTGTTTGTATATAAAGTTCTTACATCCATTTTGAGAGTTAAAATTAACAAACATATAGACACCAATTCCATCATGTCTGCCTCTCAAAATGGATGTAGGAACGGATCCCGCGGTACTGAGGAGTTACTCCTCATTGATATGACCATTAGCCAACAGGTTCGACGTTTCCGAAAGGATCTGTCGACATGTTGAATAGATTATAAGAAGGCCTATGACTCGGTGCTACATACATGGCTCATGAGGGTGCTGGAGTTGTATAAAGTAGATGCAACTCTGCGCACCTTCCTGATGTCGTGTATGGGGCAATAGAGGACGGTCCTTCGCTATCCAGGATGTCGAAATATCCAGAGGAATAGCGAACCGATAAGGATCGAGCGGGGCATATTTCAGGGCGATAGTTTGAGTCCGCTTTGGTTCTGCTTAGCTTTGAATCCTCTAAGCACACTGCTGGAGGATTCAGGTCTAGGCTATCGGTTGAGGAGAGGTGGTCAGGTAATACCTCACCTCCTCTACATGGATGACCTAAAACTCTTTGCCTCCAATAATTTGCAACAGATGGAGCTACTGAAAATAACTGAAACTTTCAGTAGCGCCATCAGGATGGAATTTGGAGTGGATAAATGTGCGGTCAGGCATCTAAAGCGAGGGGAGATTGTGGAATCCGTGGGAACCCAACTCTCGGATTCCATAAACCTTAGAGCCCTCTCCGCATCCGAAACCTACAAGTATTTGGGTATATCGGAAGCGTTGGGCATCAATGTTACTGACATGAAGCAATCGTTGAAGGAGCGCTTTTTTGACCGCCTGAAGAAAGTATTTAATAGTCTTCTATCAGGCGGAAACAAGGTGCGCGCCTTCAACGGTTGGGTCATGCCCGTTTTGATGTACTCTTTTGGCATACTCAAATGGACTCAAACCGAACTCGATGCCTTGGATAGGAGGGTCCGTACGCTGTTGACTGCATATCGAATGCATCACCCACGGTCATCGGTAATGAGACTGTATATCCCGCGAAAGTGTGGAGGTCGAGGCTTTTTAAACGCTAAGACCCTCCACAATCGCGAGGTATGCAGTCTCAGGGAATATTTCCTAGAAGCCGACGTGGGGATGCATCGAGATGTGGTCGCGGTGGACAAGGGCCTCACCCCACTCTCCTTGGCTAAAGAGAACTGGCGCAAACTTGTAGTGCTTGACACTAACGATCGCAGGGAGGTATGGCAGAGTAAGGAGCTTCACGGACGCTTTTTCCGGGCCACAATCTACATCGGGTTCATACCCGATGTAGATTTCCAAGCGTCCGTAGCCTGGCTACGTTTCGGTGACCTCTATGGGGAAACCGAAGGTTTTGTCTGTGCAATTATGGACGAAGTTATCATGACGAAGAATTACCGGAAATTTATTGTGAAGGACGGCACGGTTGACGTGTGTCGGGCATGCCACCGTCCGGGAGAATCAATCCGACACATTATCTCCGGGTGTTCTCGTCTAGCTAACGAAGAGTATTTGCATGTACACAACCTTGTAGCCAGGATTATCCATCAGCAACTTGCTCTTAAATACAGCCTCGTAGAATCTGAAGTGCCGTACTACAGGTATGTGCCCGACCCAGTTCTCGACAGTGGAAATATCACTTTGTACTGGGATCGATCCATCATCACTGACAGGACTATTGTTGCCAATAAGCCTGACATAGTGGTGGTGTATCGAACAGAGCGGCGCGCAATGATTGTTGACATAACAGTCCCTCATGACGGGAAACTCGTGAAAGCCGAGAAAGATAAACAGATCAATTATCTTGACTTGGCTCGCGAGGTTGTCGACATGTGGGATGTGGATTCAGCAATCATTGTGCCGATAGTCGTATCAGCCAATGGCTTAATTGCCAAGAGCCTCGACCAACACCTCAGGAGGCTCACGTTGGACGGCTGGATTAAGGGCTTGATTCAGAAAGCGGTACTTCTGGACACGGCTCGCATTGTTAGGAGGTTCCTCTCTCTGGAGCCCTGACCGCCGGTAGCTTGGACCCTGTTCCCGATACTGGTGGGCTACCATTTTTTTTTTGTATTTTTAAATGTTTTTATATATTTTTTTATATTCTAATATTTAAAAATATAATTATAATGTGTATATAATGAAATAAAAGATAATAATAATAAATTAAGCACAAGAAAAATAGGGCGCTGGTATGTGCCTTGGACTCGCTGCTTAAGTATTTCTTCGAGAGCAGCGAGGATCTCGTTGATACACACTCGATCCTATATTGCGCGGCTGTTGCGGCATGTCGTTTAGCGAACGTGAAGTTCCCAAACTGTGACGGATCTGCGCGACCAAAACCAGCCGTACCAGCCTGGCAATGCTGGATCGAGCGTCGTATTGATGGGGCCAGGGTACTCATAGGCAAACTATACTGCTTCAGGGAGGGAAATACACGACCACGAGTGATGCGCTTTGTAAGGCGGGCATTCTCGGGGACTGGAATCAGCCCTCGAGAATACATGTCTCGTGTCACAGAGCGCATCGACTTCCTGAAGCAGAAAGTTTGTCCATGGGCGAGCCGTATTCGGCGGTATAAGCGGCGGGTTGATCGATACACGCAAAATCGCATGTTCCAGAGGTGGGTATATAGAGCTTGGGAGCGACCTGAACAAAACGAGACAGACGTGTGCCGCCCCGATGATACCACCACGACTGCGTTCTGGCGCAGCATCTGGTCGGACCTGTCTGCCATGCTGAGGCTGACTGGATGCGGGATGTCGAGCGAGTGTGTGAAACTATACCAGAAATGGAAGTAGTCATTATTACGCCATCAGGTATAGCTAGAGCGGTCCGTCCGTTACCAAATTGGAAATAACCAGGACCGGACGGACTGCACAACTTTTGGCTGAAATGGCTAACTAGTTCACACATTTGCCTGGCATCTCAGTTCCAGTCATCCTTAGAGTCGGGGTCGCTACCACAGTTTCTGACGACAGGCATTACCCACCTGCTCCATAAGTCAGGTAGTCCCGCGGAACCCAAGAATTATAGACCGATCACGTGTTTATCGACGGTCTATAAACTTCTTACATCCATTTTGAGAGCGAAATTTAACACACACATTGACAGTATTTCGATTATGTCAGCCTCTCTGTTAAATTAAAGCCAGTGAAGTGACCTATTGACTTATGTAATTTTTATGATAATCGGCTTGAGTTATACAAAGTTATAGTGAAAATAAGACTGTGGAAAAAAACTCTAAATTTGAAAACAAACGAACATTATCCTTACATACGACAACACGCGGAGCGCTCGATACCTCCCGCGCTGACCGCCGCTGTCCCCGCTGTCGCCTACGCTTCAGTACTCAGCGCATATAGATCAAAAATTTCGTCACCGTATGTTAAGTCTTGCTGGCGGAGTGGTTTATGTGGCAGGTTTGATTTGCTCGTCGTGTCGCCGGTTCAAATCACATAAAATGAAATACTTTTTGTGTTATATTAATTCTCTACAATAACACTAACGAGGTGTAAATATGAGCTTCTTCGAGAATATTACTTTTCGGCGGACGCATACCCGTACTCAATCACTTAATGAAAGTACAGTGGAACAATGTAATAATTCCAATGAAACAACCATAGATGGCACCACACACAGTCTACCTACAATATCGGATGATGAAAATGATGAAGTCACACAATTAAAACAACAAATTGACCAACTCAACACAGAATTACTGGCAGCCCATGATGAAATAAATAATTTATCATGTGAAAACACTGAACTAAAGAGAACGATTGACTCGCTAAATAACAAACATAAACTCGTAAAAAAAGTAACTAAGAAGCTAATTAGTGACATTGTGACACCTAATAAGGAGCAAGCCACTCCTATTCGAAATTCAAATCCACATAAGAAACGGGAAGGTTCTACAATAACTTTAACTCCAACACATGTAAATACTTTAGTTACGAAACAGATTACAATACAAAATAGTCCATCGCACACCGTTAAACCAAATATCGAGGTAGTTAACAATAAACAACAACAAAAACATAAATTGTGTATTCTGAGTTCTAATAAGACAAACAAGATCTTATCAATAGCAGAAACAACATTCCCGAACTATAATATATGTCACTACCTGAAACCATATTGTGGGATAAGGCATCTCGTCAGCGACATCGATACAAAATTAACTACTTTTACGACTGATGATTACTGCATAATTCTCATCGGCGAAGAGGACTTCAGCACAACAAACAACTATCATGATCTAATTTTTAACTTGCGTGAAAAACTTGTAGCTGTGAATAACACAAATATTATAATATGTTTACCTACGTATAAATACAGCTATTACTCTAATATGTACAACTTAAGAGTAGAATTGTTCAATAACCTGTTATACAATGACATTCAGATACACAACTATGCATATCTATATGACTCTAATTACGATCTACCCTTTGATTATACAATGTTTTCTAAGTTAAATGGTGTGATTAATAATACTGGTATTAACAATATTTTTTGCAATGTAAAATATGATATTGACATGACCTTTCATAATTGTTTTTCCAATTCCAATAGTATATACAATGTCTCTCATAAAATAGATACTCCTGAAGCTGGGAACAATCAAAATTTTTTTCTTGATAACCATATTCATGTTATTCATCAAAACACAAACGGTTTAATAAGTAAATCGGACTTATTAAGCTTACATATAAATGATCTTGCTAGCCTTGGTAAACATGTGGATGTACTTTGTGTTACAGAACACAATATGACAGAAGAGGACCATTGCAATCTTTGTATTCCAAATTATACTCTCGCTACCTTCTATGCAAGAAAGTCCCGGAGAGGTGGCTCATGCATCTTAGTAAATAAAAAACATCCGTATAAAATTCTCGACTTAAAAGAATATTGCAGTTCTTGTATCTTGGAATCTTGTGCAATTGAATTAATCGAACATCAAGTAATTATAGTCTGTATTTATAGATCTCCTAAATATCGACTCTTTAACTTCATTTTTCTATAACTTTGATGGAATCTTAATGAAAATATGTCACAATTCCAAAAAAAAGGTGCTGATTTGCGGAGACTTTAACATCGATATTTTAAAAAACACGAAAATGTCAATGCAATTTCAAAATCTCTTACATAGTTTTAATATGAAATTATGTGTGCGTGAACCAACCCGGCTAGATAGCGGTACATGCATCGACAATATTATACACAATGTAAGAGGAAGTGTATGTGAGGTAATGGAGCTAGCCGTCTCTGACCATACAGCTCAAATTATAAAATGTCCCGTCAAAAAGACCTGCACGATCACACACTGGTTCTCTTACAAACGCGATTTTTGTCAGGAAAATGTCAAAAAATTTAAAGAGGCTCTCCAGAGTCTTAGTTTTAATAGTGTTTATAGCTGCAAAGATCCAAACAATGCATTTAAAGAATTTCATAACTTGTTCAAATTATTTTATGATCTGTGTTTCCATTTAAAGAAAATAAAAAATGTAACTACTAAACCACAGAAATGGATCACAAAAGGCATTAAACTGTGCTCTAAACGTAAACGTGAGATGCTATGGACATTCAGGCGGCATCCAAATGTAGTCAATAAACAAAGATATAATTCCTATTCCAAACGTTTAAAAACAATTATCAAATTGACCCAAAAATCGCAAAATAGCCATTTTATCAATAACGCTGTAAATAAAACTAAAGCAACCTGGAGGGTTATAAACTCATCAAAAAATAACATTCCAAGGAACAGTCCTTATAAACTCCTTATTGACAATAAATATGTAACAAATCCAACTGACATTGTAGAACTATTTAATAATCATTTTATTGACCAAATACAGCCAACAAACAATTCTGACCATAAAATAACAGTAACAAATTCAAACATGAATTCATTATTCTTGTCACCCACAGCACCAATTGACATTTATAAAATAATTACGACTCTGAAAAATACGAATAGCTCTGGCTTTGATGACATTGAGACTAAGATAATAAAAAGCGTAGCTGTTGAAATTTCACCGGTTTTTAGCTTTATTACGAACCTATGTATAGAACATGGTGTTTTTCCCGAAGACTTAAAACTGTCCGTAATCAAACCACTACATAAAAAGGATGATCCTCAAAATATACAGAACTACAGACCCATTGCTCTTCTTTCAATATTTTCCAAAATAATTGAAAAGGTTATTTATAACAGTATATACATGTTTCTTGAAAAAAATGGCATTTTAGCTAAAGAGCAGTATGGTTTTAGAAAGTGTAAAAATATAAACATGGCCATTTATGAGTTGATCAATGAAATAGTTACAAATATGGACCAAAAAATACCTGTAACAGCCTTATTTATGGATATGACTAAGGCTTTCGATTTTGTTGACCATGGAATCCTTCTAAATAAGCTATATAAATATGGCATTAGGGGCAAAGTTTTAGACTTAATAAAGTCATACCTTACTGGCAGAAAACAGGTAACTAGTATTTCAGCAGTCGATGTTAAAACTAAAACTGAAATTAATGACCAATCGAGAGAGAGACAAATTTACTATGGTGTGGCTCAGGGAAGTGTGCTTGGCCCTTTATTATTTTTATGCTATATAAATGACCTTCCGAAAACCATACCACATCCTATGACCCTATTTGCTGATGACTGTACTATAGTATTTTCTGGTAAAAATAGGGACTCGTATGAAAATGACATAAACAGTAGCTTAAGTCTAATAATTCTGGCTGGAGAGGCGCCACGGCGTCCTCACCTTCCGCGTGACGCAGGTCCTCACCGGACACGGCAGCTTCGGGAGGTTCCTGTGTCGGATAAGGCGGGAGGAAACGTCCGGGTGTCACCACTGTGTGGATCGCCCGGAGGACACGGTGGAGCATACGGTGGAGGTCTGCCCGGCTTGGGCAGAGCACCGCCGTGTCTTCGTGGAGGCGATCGGCGGCAGAGACCTCTCGCGTCCGGCCCTGGTTCAGGCCATGGTACGGAGCGAGAGGGCATGGGCAGCCGTCACCTCCTTCTGCGAAGCAGTAATGCTCGCGAGGGAGGAGGCGGGACGGTTGAGGGAAAGGCACGTGTCGCGCCCTCTCGCCCCTAGCCGCCGCAGGAGACGCCCAGGGCGTCGGGAATCCCGGGCGGATTTCCGGCCACCGTAGGCGCGGGCTTGCGGACGGTGAGCAATGGGTAGCTCACCGTCCGGTAAGGACCAGGCCCGGGTCGACGGCGCGTCGTATTCCACGCGCGCCTCAAAGAGATGTCGTTAGCACAAAGTAGGGGTCCACTAGGGCCGATGCCTGCCGGGGTCGCGGGAAGGTACTTATGGGTCACCGAGGCCCCCGCAACACAGGCAACAGGAAGGAATACGGGTGAGTTTTAGTCAGTAAGAGTCTGACACACCCTCCCGCTCCGCCCAGAGCGGGAGAAGTTATTTGATGATTTCCCACCCTCAAAAAGTCTAATAATTCAATGGCTAAATAATAACAACTTACAGATTAATTTTAATAAAACTCAAATAATGACATTTAAACAAAGAACTAATCCTGAAATTCTTGACATTAATTATGACCAAAATAAGATTATTAAAACCGAACGAACCAAATTTCTAGGTATTTGGCTAGACGAAAACATGACATGGAAAACACACATGGAAACTATGATTAAAAAAATTCATCAATTTTGCTATGCTTTACACAATTTAAATAAAGTTGCAAATCGTAATACTGTCCTTACTGCATATCATGCATATGTCTCCACAACTCTTCGTTACGGCATAATATTTTGGGGCAACTCTACCGATAGAGAAATGGCATTTAAGGCCCAAAAACAATGTCTTCGAGCCATATGTTTGTTAAGAACCACCGAAAGTTGCAAACCATTTTTCGTTAGTTTAAAAATACTTACGCTTCCATCCCTCTATATTTATGAAATGTCAATATTTATTAAGGAGAATCTCTCTAAATTTGAAAAACTTAATACTAGACGTCACCAAAGCACACTAAAGTCAAAAAAACACAATACTGCACTTTTCTCAAAGAGTTGTCTCGGCATGGGTCCTAAGATTTTTAATAAACTGCCAAAAACTTTAAAAAGCATGACCAACATAAACCAATTTAAATCGCAACTTAAAAAATTCTTGATTGAAAGGGCTTACTACTCTATCAATGAGTTTTTAGATGATAGAAGCATTAAATAAAATGTCCGATCCACTTGTTATTCTGTCCTGTTTACGACGTTACTTGTTTGAAACAGTTTTATTTAGTTTGTAGTTTTTTTTTTTTTTTTATGCCTAATTTGTACGCCTTGCAAGGCAAAACATAGTGATACAATGCAAATTTTTATACCATGTACCATAATTTACCTATGTTCGACAAATAAAATACTTTGACTTTGACTTTGACTTTGACTCTCAAAATCGATGTAGGAACGGGTCCCGTGGCACTAAGGAGCTACTTCTCATCGAAATGGCCATTAGCCAACAGGTTCGTCGATTCCGCAAGGATCTGTCGACTTGCTGGATAGATTATAAGAAGGCCTACGACTCGGTGCCACATACACGGCTCATGAGGGTGCTGGAACTCCAGCACCCTCATATATATACAAAATAGATACGACTCTGCGCACCTTCCTTGAATCGTGTATGGGGCAATGGAGGACAGTCCTTCGCTATCCGGGGTGTCGACAGATCCAGGGGAATGATGAGCCTGTATGGATTAAACGGGGAATATTTCAGGGTGACAGTTTAAGTCCACTTTGGTTCTGCTTAGCTCTGAATCCTCTAAGCACGCTGCTGGAGGATTCAGGTCTAGGCTATCGGTTGAGGAGAGGTGGTCAGGTCATATCTCACCTTCTCTACATGGATGACTTGAAACTCTTTGCCCCCAACAAATTGCAACTGATGGAGCTACTGAAGGTAACTGAAACTTTTAGTAGCGCCATCAGAATGGAGTTTGGTGTGGACAAATGTGCAGTCATGCATGTAAAGCGAGGGGAGATAATGGAATCCGAGGGAATTTAACTTTCAGATTCCATACACCTCAGATACCTCTCCTCACCCGAAAGCTATAAGTATTTGGGTATGTCGGAAGCGGAAGGAGCGCTTTTTTGGCCGTCTGAAGAAGGTATTGATTAGTCCTCTTTCAGGCGGAAACAAGGTGCGTGCCTCCAACGGTTGGGTCATGCCGGTTTTGATGTACTCTTTCGGCATACTCAAATGGACTCAGACCGAACTCGACGCCCTGGATCCTCGATCACCCACGATCATCGGTGATGAGACTGTACATCCCGCGGAAGTGCGGGGGTCGAGGCTTTTTAAATGCGAAGACCCTCCACAACCGCGAGATATGCAGTCTCAGGGAATATTTTTTGAAAACCAAAGTGGGTATGCACCGTGATGTAGTCGCAGTGGACAAGGGGCTCAACCCACTTTCCATGGCTAAAGAGAACTGGTGCAAACCTGTAATACTTACAACGGATGACCGCAAGGAGATATGGCAAAACAAGGAGCTACACGGGCGCTTCTATCGGGCTCTTCATGAGCCCGATGTAGATTTTTTAGCGTCCGTATCCTGGCTAAGTTTTGGGGACCTTTTCGGGGAAACTGAAGGTTTCGTCTGTGCAATTATAGACGAAGTTATCTTGACGAATAACTACCGGAGACATATTATGAAGGACGGGACGGTTGACGTGTGTCGGGCATGCCACCGTCCGGGTGAGTCTATCAGACATATTATCTCTGGTTGTTCTCGTCTGGCTAACGGCGAGTACTTGCACATACATAACCAAGTGGCTAGGATTATTCACCAGCAACTTGCTTTGAAATATAAACTTGTGAACTCTGAGGTACCGTATTACAAGTATGCGCCCGACCCAGTTCTCGAAAATGACCATGTCACGTTGTACTGGGATCGGTCTATCATTACTGACAGGACTATTGTCGCCAATAAGCCTGATAAAGTGGTGATAGATCGATTAGCGCGCCGCGCAATGATAGTCAATGTTACCATTCCACATGACGAAAACCTCGTGAAAGCTGAGAAAGAGAAGTAAATAAAATATCTCGACTTAGCACACGAGGTTGTTTCCATGTGGAATGTTGACTCGGCTGTCATTGTGCCGATTGTCGTTACGGCCAATGGCCTGATGGCTGAACCATCCAGCCTCAACCATCATCTCTCGAGGCTCTCGTTAGGCGGCTGGATCAAGGGCCTGATTCAGAAGGCAGTACTCCTCGATACGGCCCGCATTGTGAGGAGGTTCCTGTCTCTGGAGTCCTAACCACCGGTAGCTTGGACTCTGCTCCCGACACCGGCGGACCACTATTTTTTTTATTTTTAAATGTTTTTTTCTTTATACCTTTTTTCAAGAAATATTTAAAAATATATTGTATATGTAAAAAAAAATAATAAATGAAATAATAATAATAATTTATTTGCTTGAAATATGGTGTTGTACGGATCTTAAAGTACAATATATAGTTCTACATATTCCGCCTACTAAGTTCAGCATGCAAATTTTTGGACATGGCCATGATTCTAAATTAATACACAATATTAACAATTACAGTAATTAAATTATGTCAACGAACTACAATTAAAATTAATGTCAATTTATAAAAATACAATGTCAATGTCAAAAAAAAAGAAATAAAAATGTTTTGAATAATACAATTACAAAAGAATAAAATAAATGTCAAAATTAATTAAATTACAAATTATTCATTTCATTTCTGTGCATTTTTCCTATTATAATTCATAAAATCATTTACAGTATAAAAACAATTTTCAATAAGTCATGCTCTGAGGTTCTTAAGGAATAAATTCGTTGACAGTTCTCTTATTTCCTTAGGAATCTTATTAAATATCTGTCGCATCCGGTCATTAGTACGGACACGAACGAATCGCAAGCGCGCCACTAGCGACATTACGTGTTCTACCCACACCAACTGACAGCGCGCTTCTACAGAGTCGTGATGTTTTAAAGCGAGGAGCACATTCAGTGTCTGATCGTATTGGAGTTAAGACGTCGCGGAACTGTACCCGATTCGTTGTGCCCAGTCATTATAATTAGTCATTTGTTATTTAATAAAAGTAGTGTATCGTACCCAGTGTATTTTCATTGCACGAAACCCATCTTCTGCCCACATGATGTCCGAATCTAATGGAATAAATCCTGACGATCCTACATCAGAACTGGGATCAAATCGTGCTAATGAGATCACACGCGGGAACAGTGAAAATAACAATCAGTGGCGGTTACTTTTTGAAATGCAAAATGAACAAATGCGCGCACTGATACAAACTCTTAAAACTCAGCCAGTGAATAACAAGTTGGTGTTGCCGGAATTCGACCCCGATAAACCCGAGTCCGATGCGCGATCATGGTGTGCCACTGCTGACTTGTGTTTCGACGGTAATGCAGTGAAAGGAAGCCAACTTATCTTAACAATAAGCAAGGCGATGAAGGGCTCCGCATCAACATGGCTGTCGCAGATAACCTATCCAGGTATGACGTGGGACCAATTTAAAGAACTCTTTAAGGCCAGATTCGTGTGTGTTGAAACTTCTGCGGCTACCCTCATTAACCTGAGTAATGAAAAACCCAAGGATAATGAGACCTATGCCGCCTATGCTAGTCGTCTCATGACGTTTTTGTTAAACCGTTGGAAGGAGCTGAGTGTTGAACAGATTGTGGCGTCGACTGTAATTGCTCACTTGGCGCAAATCGATACACGCTTACAACGTCTCGCTTTTACCACGGAGATTACAACGCGTCATAAGTTGCAGCAAGAGCTTCAAGCGTTCTCCTACCTGAAGAGGAGAGCCCCTACAGATACGCGTACTGATACCGGGAACGAGAAACGTATGAAGTTTTCGTCACTACCGCCAATCAAGTGCCACGCATGTGGCAAGCCAGGACACGAGCAAGCGGATTGTCGCACGAAGAAGAACGACGTCAAGAAGCCGTTGCCTGTGCCACCTGCAGCGGGCGCCGGGCAGCGACAACAAGCCGGCAGCAGCACACTGGTGTGCTTCAAGTGCGGCACGCCGGGCCACATCGCCAGTCGCTGCACAGCAGGTGGGTCCAGCGCTGCTGTACCGGCGGAAAAACGAGTCGACCTTTGCATTGTCGAGCCACCATCAGGAACATTGAAGCATTTTGGTGAGTGTTTCAAATTTGATTTTGATTCCGGTGCTGAATGTTCTTTGATGAAAGAGAGTATAGCTAGTAAATTTAGAGGCAGGAGAGTAAATGATGTAGTATCTTTAGTTGGTATAGGCAATAAAAATGTTAATAGTACTATGCAATTACTGTGTCAGGTAGAAATCAACGATTTCGCTACGGAGATTCTATTCCACGTTTTGCCAGATATGTACTTGCGTAGTAACATTCTATTGGGTCGAGAGATTTTGAATAACGGTTTTTGTGTGAGTATGACTGCAACTGCATTAATTTTGACTACAGAGAGAACTATAAACGTGTGTAACGCTATTCCAACCACGACTATAAAGAATAATTTTGATAAGATTGATACTGATTTATCATTTGAGGAAAGACGTGATCTTGTAAAAATTTTAGAATTATACTCAGACTTTTTTATTAACGGTTTTCCAACCACACGTGTTAACACTGGTTCGTTGGAGGTAAGATTGATCGACCCTAATCTTACAGTGCAAAGACGTCCTTACAGACTGTCTCCGGACGAACGTCAAATCATGCGCGATAGGGTAAACGAATTGTTGCAAGCTAAAATAATAAGACCCAGTAATTCACCGTTTGCTAGTCCGGCCCTTTTGGTTAGAAAACATGATGGATCAGACCGTATGTGCATAGATTATAGAGAACTTAATAATAATACAGTGCCAGATCGTTATCCGTTACCTTTAATTTCTGACCAAATTTCACGACTCCATGGTGCAAATTACTTTACAAAGTTAGATTGTGCAAGTGGTTTCCATTTAATTCCTGTCCAAGAACAATCTATTGAACGCACTGCGTTCATTACTCCAGATGGACAATTTGAATTTTTAACAATGCCGTTTGGTTTACGTAACGCCATATCTGTTTTCCAACGAGCAATCATCATTGCACTCGGTGACCTTGCATACCATTATGTAGTTGTGTACGTCGATGATATCTCAATTATCTCCGACTCCATAGAGCAGGGCTTGGAGAGACTGCATACTGTGTTAGAGGTGTTAACAAAAGCGGGGTTCTCGCTGAATCTTAAGAAATGCTCCTTTTTTAAAACGCGTATAGAGTTCTTGGGTTATGAGGTTGAGGCAGGTAAGATTAAACCAAACAAGCGAAAGATAGAGGCTTTGTCTTGTTTACCTTCACCACAGACACTTACACAGGTAAGACAATTCGTAGGCTTGGCTTCTTACTTTCGTCAGTTTGTACCGAATTTTTCCCGCCTCATGGGTCCGATCTATAATTTGACATCTGGAAAGTCACCGTTCGAGTGGACCACCAGCCGTGAAGAAGTTAGACAGAAGGTAATCAAAATACTAATTAGTGATCCAGTGCTCATGATTTTTGACCCGCAGCACCCAGTGGAGCTTCATACAGATGCCAGTTCAGAGGGTTATGGCGCGATTTTGTTCCAAGTTGTAGAAGGTAAGCAACATCCTATTTGTTGGCAATAATTTAGTAAATGCAATGTAATAGGTATGTATGTTGGCAACACTTCCGTTCTATCTTTAAGTTGTCGTTCCTAAAAACATGGCTATCTTGAGTTTAAGTCTTTTTTATGTTCTCTCATGTGTGTAATGAATAAAACTACAGTTTACTGAAATCATAACCTTTACTTTTATTTAACAAAAGGTTATGGGCCCAGACATATAAGAAAGTACCAGAAATTAAGTAAATAGTCAGAAGAATACTGCAAGTGGAATTACCGGCACGCGGCGTTTGAGGTTAGGAAAAGCGCGGCCGGGAAGGTGTTAAAAAAAACAAGGGATATTGTTAATCACAAGCAGGAAGGAAGGCAAGAGCAACAATGGATAGTAATCTTAGCATCACTAAGTTGGAGGGATCCAAAAACTGGAATGTTTGGAAGTTCCAAATGAGGGTGGTACTAAGAGGCCAGGATTTATTGAATGTGGTCGAAGGAAATCTGAAAAAGACAGGAGAAAATGATAAAGCGTGGGAAACGAAAGATGCTAAAGCGCAAACGTTGATAGTCACACGTATCAGTGATGAAGTTATGATACACATAATTTCATGCAACACGTCTGCTGAAATGTGGAAGAAGCTTATAGCTGTGTATGAACAAAGAAGTGAAACAAATATACATATCATCCAGCAACGTTTCTTTCAGTTTAAATACGAAGAAGGAATTCAGATGTCTATATTCTTATCAAAAATAAAAGAAATGCAAAACCAGTTGCAGCATTTGGGGGAGGAAATATCAGAAAAGTTTGTCATAACAAAGGTACTGATGTCATTGCCAGATCGCTATAAGCACTTCGTATCTGCCTGGGAGTCGGCCCCTGATGAAAAACAGACGTATGACAACTTGGTTGCAAGGTTATTAATCGAAGAAGAACGCATGAACGAAAAAGGTGATCAAATACCGGAAGCATCAGCGTTTGTTGCGAAGAAAACAGTGAACAAGAAGAATGTCAAGTGCTACAAATGTAATAAACTCGGACACTATCAATCGGAGTATAGAAGTAAAGTTAAAGACAATGATACGGCAAACAAGTTTAGTAAAAGGTGTTTTTACTGTAATAAACCCGGTCATCTCAAGAGTGAGTGTAGATACCGATTAAACAAAGACAGCAATGCATTTGTGATGTTAGAATCAGTTGATAATTCGGACGAACAACAGTACACGCATTCAAAGTGGGTGGTAGATACAGGTGCGAGCGAACATATGTGCCGTGAAAGACAATTGTTTACTTCTTATTCGTCTCTTGATAAGAAGTCTGTGATTGTAGGAAACGGAACGGCAATTAGTGCATTAGGTTGCGGACAGGTGGCAACACAAGTTTTCGATGGACATGTGTGGATCGAAACTACGCTAGAAAATGTATTGTTTGTACCGGAACTTAAAACGAATTTATTATCTGTGAACCGTGTTACAGAGAAAGGTTATGTTATGAAGACAAATCAAAACGAATGTAATTTCTACAAAAATAAAAGACTTTGTGCGGTTGCAAATCGTTCTGGAAACATGTATTTAATGGATTTGCGTCTCAAATGTAGTGCTGCAAATACGACTCAAGTGAAATTGAATCTTAGCGAGTGGCATGCTAAACTCGCGCATCAAAATATTCAACATGTGAAAAAGGTGCTTGCAAACAATAACATTGAGGCAAATGATGACTTCGTGGGTCACTGTCAGGGATGTTTGGAGGGTAAAGCACACCGTTTGCCTTTTAATACGAGTCAAACGACAACTTCAAGGACGTGCGAATTAATTCACGCCGATGTTTGCGGTCCCACGGAGGAGACTTCCATTGGAGGAACAAGGTATTTTCTACTATTGAAAGACGATTTTTCAAATTATCGAAGTGTATATTTTTTGAAAGGGAAACATGAAGTCAAGACTTATGTTGAAAAGTTTATAAAGATGAGTGAAAATATAACTGGAAATAAGATTATGTATTTCCGGAGTGATAATGGTTTAGAGTTTATTAACAAGGATATAAAAAAACTGTTTTCTCACTGTGGAATTTTACATCAGACTACAGTAACCTATACTCCAGAACAGAATGGAAAAGCCGAACGTGAAAATCGGACATTAGTTGAAGCGGCTAGATCCCTATTGTATGCCAGAAGACTACCAAAGAAATTATGGGCGGAAGCTACGAACACTGCATGTTATGTACTGAATAGAACAGGGTTAAGTTCTGATAAAGTCAAAACTCCTTATGAGGCCTGGACGGGCAAAAGTTTTGATATACAAGACTTGAAGATCTTTGGTACACCCGTGTTTGTACATACTCCACAGCAAAAGAGAACAAAGTGGGATTCAAAAGGTGAGAATGGAATAATGGTTGGGTACGGAGAGGAAACCAAAGGATATAGGATATATTTTGAAAAGAAAAATACAGTTCAGATAAAGAGAGACGTAATGTTCTTAGAAAAGCCAAAAGAAATCAATCACAATGCACCAGTTCTTACATTGTTGGAAGATAAACAAGAAGAGAGTGAAATACCAAATCCGAGTATCGAAGAAAGCTGTCAAGAATTGAGTTTGATAAGTTCTGAGTCTTCTGACCATGGTAGTTTGTATGAACCAAATTTAAGCGAAGAGTACAGCAGTGATGAACCAGACGGGACCTCACAGCCTGAGAAGAGGGAGCCTAGTAAGCGTATAAAGAAGAAAATGTATTACCAGTGCAACAATGTAGTCTTGGACGAGGATGAACCTAAGACATACCAGGAAGCTATGGAAAGAGAAGACTCTTCAAAATGGAAAGAGGCCATTGAAAAAGAGGTGAACACACTGTTGGAGAACAGGACATGGGAATATTGTGAAAAACCAGGTAACTGTAAGGTAATTACTAGTAAATGGGTATTTAAAGTTAAAAATTCTAATGGTATAAAGCAATACAAGGCTAGGTTAGTGGCTAGAGGCTTTGAGCAAAATGATGATATAGATTTAAATGATATTTATGCACCTGTGGCTAAGTTAACCACTTTCAGATTATTTGTTTCCATTGCAACTATGTTAAACTTACCTATTCACCAAATGGATGTCACTGGAGCTTTTCTTTATGGGGAAATAAATGAAAATGTATATCTACAATTACCAGAGGGATTGTTTAATGATAATAATAATATTGTTAAATTGAACAAATCTTTGTATGGCTTAAAAAAATCGCCTAAGTACTGGAATGACAAGTTTAATACAATAATGATGAGAGTAAACTTTGTGAAATCAAAGTGTGATTCATGTCTTTATGTGAAATGTTATGGTAAGGATAAAATATATGTGTTATTGTATGTAGATGATATTTTAACCTTTGGAACAAGTGAAAACAGTATAAAAGAATTTAAAGAAATGCTATGTAAAGAATTTAAAATGAAAAATTTAGGTTATGTGTCAGATTTCATTGGCATTAATGTAAAACAGAATTTAAAGACAGGTGTAACTGAATTATCTCAAAAGGTTTATTTAGAGAATATCTTGAAACGTTTTCAGATGGAAAACTGTAAACCAGTATCATCCCCTATGGATCAAAACTTTAATATTAACATACTTAATTGTAATGAAAAATCAGATAAAACTCTTGAAAGCTTATGTAGAAAAATAATAGGCTGTCTTATGTATGCAGTATGTGGTACAAGACCAGATTTATCTGTAGCTGTATCTATATTAAGCAGGTATCAGAACAAAGCTAATAATGCATTACTGTCAGCATTGAAGAGAGTGTTAAGATATGTTAAACATACATTAGATTACAAACTTGTGTATAAATGTGATGATAATACTAAATTGATTGGGTATTGTGATGCAAATTGGGGTGGGGATTTGTTGGATAGAAAATCCACAACAGGTTTTTGTTTCAAATTTAAAAACTGTCTAATTGCATGGTGTTCTAAAAAGCAATGTTCTGTTAGTCTGTCCTCAACAGAATCTGAATATGTTTCTATGAGCATGGCCGCTAGCGAGGCATGCTGGTTAATAAATATACTGAAAGATTTTTGTCCTAATGAAAACATGTGTCCACTAACAATATTATGTGACAATCAATCTGCTCTGAAAATAGAGACGCTAGCGGTCGTCAACGCGGTGAAACATTTTAGACAATACCTGCATGGCCGAAAGTTTACAGTAGTAACGGACTGTAATTCTCTAAAATCGTCACGAAACAAAATCGAACTGACACCGAGGGTACACAGGTGGTGGGCATTCTTACAGTCGTTCGATTTCAATGTAAAATACCGCGTAGGTAAGCAAATGGCGCACGCTGATTTCTTCTCTCGAAACTTGTTGCCCCTGCCGTCAAAACCAGCTTGTAAAGTTGAACAGAAGCAGGTAAACCTTACCGCATTGTCTGACAACTGGCTTCTAGCAGACCAGCAGCGAGATGATGAGATCAAGAAAATTATGTCCGATCTAGAGCAAGGTCAGCTTAACGATGACGTGGCTAAAACGTATGAGGTAAGATCAGCTATACTTTACCGTAAAGTTCAACGTAACGGTCGAACTAAATGTTTGCCAATCGTCCCTCGTGCTATGCGTTGGTCTGTCATCAATAATATCCACGAATCCATTATTCATCTAGGGTGGGAGAAGACACTGGAGAAGCTGTACAATCATTATTGGTTCGAGGGTATGAGTCGCTACGTAAAAAGGTTTGTAGACAACTGCGTCACCTGCAAGATAGCAAAGTCCCATTCAGGTAAAGTACAGGCGGAACTTCACCCTATACCCAAGACAGCGATTCCATGGCATACCGTCCATATAGATGCTACAGGAAAGCTGAGTGGGAAGAGTGACAACAAGGAGTACGTGTTCGTGATGATCGACGCTTTCACCAAGTACGTATTGCTGTTTCACAGTAAAAACATTGACACCAAAAGCAGCATCAAGGCAGTGTCAGACAGTGCTGCACTCTTTGGTTCTCCTGTGCGAATAATCGCTGACCAGGGACGGTGTTTTTCGAGCAGGGAGTTTCGCGACTTCTGCCAAGGTAAAAATATCAATCTTCACCTTATTGCGACTGGTTCATCTCGTGCAAATGGTCAAGTAGAGAGGGTAATGAGTGTGCTCAAGTCAATGTTAACCGCGATAGAGACTGATAAAGATCGGTCGTGGCAAGACTCACTAGGAGATGTACAGCTGGCCCTTAATTGTACGGTTAATCGCGTTACAAAAGCTAGTCCATTAGAACTTTTGATAGGTAAGGTAGCACGTCCACTTAATTTAATGGCTAATGACAATGACGACATTATAAACCTTGATGACGTTAGGAGATTAGCTTCCGAAGGCATTGAAAAGTCTGCGTGTTATGATAAAAGTCGTTTTGATAGTACAAAGGCAAGCGTGAATAGGTTCTCTGTCGGTGAATTCGTGCTTATTGAGAACGAGGAGCGTAATCAAACTAAGCTTGATGTGAAGTATAGGGGGCCATTTCAAATTGTTGAAGTGTTAGATGGCGATCGGTATGTTTTAAAATCTCTTGTTAACAAGCGTACTTACAAATACGCTCATGACCGTGTTCGGAAGATGCCCGAGGGCCAAGTACAAATTAAGATTGTAGACGAAATAGATGGTGAATTGGCATCACCTTAGTTTATGTAACCAGGTTCTCGGTTCAGTGGGTCGGAGACTGTACCAGAGTATCGTAGCCGTAGCCCGTTGGAAATCGGTATCTGCTCAATGAGTAGTCCGTGGGTACGCGGTAAGCGGTAGCTCTGGGTGGTATAGTCGGGTTTTGCCTAGAAGCAAAGACCATAGAGTCAAGGGTTGACTCGGTATTCCCGTGGGGAAAATATTGTGTGTGTTGTTGACCATGAATGAGATACCTGAGGTTTTGTTTTCTTTTGTTAATGTAATGTGCTTGGTCTCGGTAATCTCGAAAATAGATAAGTTATAATTCGTAGATTAGCTTAGTTTTTTTTATTACTATTGGTGAATTGCTTGTGTAATAAACAGATTTTAAAGAGTCTAGTCCTTTTTAACTATCTCATCAGTCTTCATAAGAGTCAGGATTGGACGAACAGAAACTGTGCCAGAATTTTGTATTTTTCAGATTAACAACACACGAGGACGTGTGCATCGCAGAATGGCCGTGTCGCATCCGGTCATTAGTACGGACACGAACGAATCGCAAGCGCGCCACTAGCGATATTACGTGTTCTACCCACACCAACTGACAGCGCGCTTCTACAGAGTCGTGATGTTTTAAAGCCGCCGGCGAGGAGCACATTCAGTGTCTGATCGCATTGGAGTTAAGACGTCGCGGAACTGTACCCGATTCGTTGTGGCCAGTCATTATAATTAGTCATTTGTTATTTAATAAAAGTAGTGTATCGTACCCAGTGTATTTTAATTGCACGAAACCCATCTTCTGCCCACATGATGTCCGAATCTAATGGAATAAATCCTGACGATCCTACATATCTTTATTGCCATCCAACTTGTGTTTTTATGACAAAATGCTGTTCTACACCCAGGCATTGCCAATTAGATGTTCTAGATGTCTTCTAGATGTTTACATATTTTTGACTTTTCTTTTTTGTCTGTAGGGGTTCTCGTAGGGATGGGTGGGATTGTAATGGTCTTCGGTTGAGACCCTCAATCAAACTTCACAAGGTAAGTTCGTTTGACTCCTAATTATATTTCGGGTCTCAACCGAAGACGATTACAAATTTACTTGCAGATGTTTAGAGTAAGTATCATGACTAAAAAGGGAAAGTAAACATTGTAATGTTATGATTCCCTTTACTTAATGATTCAGGTTTTAACAATAATTAAATATCTGAATATTCTACTTATTAATCAGACTTTTATTGTTCGCTACACCTGTCATGATTTCCAAATATTAATAAGATGTGTCGTGATTAAATAGTAAACATAAAATTGAAAGTATCCGATTTGCTTCAAATAATGTTTGTATCAGGGTAGTCATGAAGTTTAAAAGTATCTAATTTGACAGTTACCGTAAAAGTACTGGTTTTTTTAACAGAACGGAATGGAAACGTGATATTTGGTGCGTCGCCTAGTTGCTAAGTTAGTTCTCTTTGAGCCTCGGAATCTAAAGGTTGTCTTCAAGAAGTCTAAAGTCTATACTTGTCAAGGCTTAAGGCCTCCCGTACTAGCACAAGCAACACTCAGCTCACAACATATCCGTTGCTAATTTAATAGCGCAGGCGCTTTGCATATATATTTAGTTAAAACAACTGTCATTTTCACTTGCTCTCAGAACCTCCGTCTATGTAACAGCGATTTTAAGAATTATATTGTAATTTGCTTTTATTGGGACTTTGATTGGCACCAGTATGTCCCTAAAGATATAACATGGTGGCCCATGAGGGGAACAACAATTAATAAATATAATCCGCGAAAATATAGATAAAAACTAAGGATTTCTTCGACCGAGCCGCCGAGTGACGAGTACGAGTACGACAACGTGCGCGCGGAGACAAAGAACATCAAGATTGGAAGCTTTGCAGTGGAAGGACTACATCCACGGGTTCTAGCATATGGTGGACAGTCGCCTGGACAACAAAGGGAGCCAGGATTCGAGTAGCGGTGCAGCTAAAGCATCGCATCGAGCCGAGCATAAAGGTCATCTCAAAGTTAAGTGCCGTTCCTTCGTTGAAAATCCATCCAATATCCAAAATATCCTTATATACCTTATTGAGAATGGTAATCCATTTGTGTAAATTAAAGTGATTTCGTGCATATTATTGCAGAAGTTTCCCATAAATTGCGAATTGCATCAGATATTTCTCAATCTACCTCCATAAATTCGTTAAGAATTCGAATAATTTTGCAACATTCCTTTTAATTGTAGTGTTTATCGAAAATAAATAATAGCTTTCCGTATTCTACTTTTAATTAGTCATATATTTGAAAGTGTAGCATAATCATTGTCTAGTTGAAAATTCTCCGTTCGTCGTACCTACCCTCAGGTACTTATAAGATTAGTTTTGATTCTTGCAACAGGTATTTAGTGTAGATTGCCGACTATTTCAGGTCAGAATAAAGTCGCCGTGTACACTGCTCCGTTGGAGCGATACCCACTGCTACCAGTATCGAGCGATTAGCGGTCAGCTGATCGCGCGGATCCGGCTTCTTAACCGACAGGTGACATCGAAACGAGGAACGTGAGCCCATCCATTTTATTATTGCCTCTGTTATTACGCTCATCTAAATCTTTAATTGCTAGTTAACCGTTACACGACTGTTTTGTTCACAATGGAAACAAATAAGCAGCGCTATAAGGAATTAATAACAAAAAAAAATGTCTGCCAAGGGACAGATAACTAAGTTTAAAAATTATTTAACCAATATTTTTAAAGAGGATGAGTTGAGTAACTTTCAATTAACAGAATTAAACATGAGACTTATCAAATTTGAAGCATTATCGGTCAGGTTTGATGAGTTCCAGAATGACATAGAGGTTCTGAACCCTGACAACATTGAGGTTGAAATTGATGAGCGCGACAGCATCGAGAAGGAGATAATTGTTAACATGGCTACTGCTAAGACGGAGTTGGATATGCTTTCTCACAAAAATGAGTCCGAACAAAGACGCAATTCCGCTCACAACGCTTCATGTTGTGCGGATGATCATCACAGTATCGGTTTAAGACTCCCACAGATTCAAATCGCTAAATTCAACGGTGAATATTTCCGTTGGTTAGAATTTAGAGACACTTTTGAAAGTTTAATTCACAACAATGACCACATTTCCGAAATAAATAAATTTTATTATCTTAATTCTTATTTAGAAGGCAATGCGGCCAGAATCGTATATGATCTCGAAGTTTCCACTAAAAATTACGCTGAAGCATGGAAGCTGTTGTGTCAACGTTACAATAACAACAGAATATTAATAAATCACCATCTTAACTTTTAACAGAAAAATCTTTAAGGTACCTAGTCGACCATATTATGAAGAATTTACGCGCATTGGCCAGCCTAGGACAACCAACGGATAATTGGGATGTTCTAATAATATTTCTTCTGTCAGCTAAGTTAGATGATCAAACTTTGTTAAAATGGGAGGAGCATCGCAATAGTATAGCCGAGAAGTCGCCAAGCTTGGAGCAATTCTGTAAATTTATCATAAACCGCGCAAACGTGCTCGAGGCTACAAAACGTGGTGGTAACAATGCTGATAACAGTACGTCTTCAAAGACTCACGAACGGTCTGGCTCAAATAATAATCAGCAAAATCATATCAATAATCATAGCCAAAGAAAGGGTCAAAATAACGTAGTTAAGTCGTTCGCTAGTACAAATGATAATAATAAGCATAAAGCACCAAAAGGGTTTTCTTGCATTATTTGCGACGAACGTCATAGAATCTATGATTGTCCAATGTTCAAGTCTAAGAGCATCGATGAAAGAATGTCGGACGTGACAAGATATAAGCTTTGCCTAAATTGTCTAAGACAGGGCCATTCCGTCAAGGACTGTCGCTTCAGATCATGCCAAGAGCCTGACTGCAATAAGAGGCACAATCGCTTGTTGCACCATCCGTCCACATCGGTAAACCAACTTGCGACGGTTCAAGAACCAGTCGATATAGTAACAAACTTTTGTAATAAGAATACAAATCAAATTTTACTGTCAACTGCCATAATTGAGGTATCGAATCCGTTTGACCAGCAAAAGGTCAAAGTTCGTGCACTATTAGACTGTGGCAGCCAGTCATCCTTTATTACTGAGTCCCTAAAGACTAGATTAAAGTTAAGGTCTCATCCCAATGACACTCTAAAGGTCATTGGTATAGGCAACATATCAACAAACAATGTTACTGAAAGTTGTAATATTAAATTACAATCAGTACACAGCAAATTTAACATAACATGTTCCTGCCTTGTGCTAAAGGAATTAACGGGTCGATTGCCGAAAACCCCCATTGATATCGGTTTGTTAAATTTACCTACAAATATTCAGTTGGCTGATCCCATGTTTTATCAACCGGCCGACATAGACGTTCTGATAGGCGCTGATCTATTCTGGGATATTTTAGGTAACAACCAAATCTCGTTAGGCGTCAATGAACCTAAGCTAAGAAGCTCACAATTAGGTTGGATAGTATCCGGTCCCATTCAGTCAGTGGCGCAGCGGAAAGAGGTACACTGTAATCATAGTACTATTTCTAGTTACACTAACAGTGATGATAACATAGAAAAAATGTTAACTAAATTTTGGGACCTGGATGAAATTCCTAAAAGGGCTTGTATGACGGACAATGATTGTGAAACACACTTTCTCACTCATACAACAAGAACCAGTACAGGTAGATTTTGTGTAAAATTACCACTAAAGGAGACTGGTGATTGCTTAGGCGATAGTTACAAATTAGCTAGAAGACGCTTCATTAACATAGAAAAACGATTAAAACGAAATCCTACATTGAAGATAGAATACACAAAATTCATAAATGAATACGCAAATTTAGGTCATCTAACTGTGCTAAAAAATGAAAATGTTAGTAATGGATTAAGCCCAAACTATTACCTGTGTCATCACGCGGTCATAAAACAGAAAAGCGAATCTACCAAACTTCGTGTAGTATTCGATGGTTCCGCTCCCTCCACTTCCGGTTGTTCACTGAATGACATATTGATGGTTGGCCCAACCGTGCAGGATACCCTTTTTTCCATTTTGATACGCTCTAGGCAATATAAGTACTTACTGACCGGAGATATCGAAAAAATGTATCGCCAAGTGCGGGTTCACGAAGACGACAAGCACTTGCAGCTGATCTTGTGGAGGGGAGAGGAATCTGAAGCCACTCAGACGCATATGCTCAATACTTTAACATACGGTACGGCTAGTGCAAGCTATCTGAGTACACGTTGTTTATGGCAGGTGGGGCAGGAACAGAATAATGAGCTGATTAAAACCATCATTCAGGGAGACTTTTACGTTGATGACCTAATAACGGGCTCAAACGATTCACAACAATTAATAATTATACATAAAGCTGTTTGTGAAGCGTTACGGTCTGGTTGCTTTAATTTAAGAAAATTCAAAACAAATCATTCTTCTATTTTTGATAACATTGTTGTAAATGAAAAAGATAATTTAATTTTTAGTGAGTCGTCAAGTACGCTAGGACTGGGCTGGATCCCTTCTAGTGATACCTTGCATTTTCCTATAAAGGGATTTTGACATGATAATAATCAAATGATAACAAAACGCTTTATCATGTCAAACGCGTTCAAAATATTTGACCCATTGGGTTTATTAAGTCCAGTCGTGGTAGTGCCTAAAAACTTTGGCAACAAAAGGTAGACTGGGATCAGCCAGTTCCTCAGGATATAAGGGATGACTGGACCCGGTTTTCTAACAGCGCAGCATACTTGTCCAACCTGCGAATACCAAGGCAAGTTCTAGGCGAATCGCCTAAAGTTATTGAGTTGCATTCTTTTAGTGACGCTTCCAAATGCGCGTATGGTGCATGTGTTTACATGCGATCAATCAGTTATAATGGTAACGTCACGGTAAGGTTGTTGTGCGCGAAATCCAAAGTAGCACCATTGAAACCTACCACGATACCTCGCCTGGAACTATGTGCGGCCTTACTCGCTGCCAAGCTCACAAACTGTGTTGTAGGTTCGCTACGGTACAAACCACATAAATTAATTCATTGGTGTGACTCCACAGTGGTGCTATGCTGGATTCGTGGTGACGTCAGCAGACTAAAGGTGTTCGTAGCTAATCGCATTACTGAAATTAAAGAATTAACTTTATCATCCTCGTGGCGATATGTCCCCACGGATTCTAACCCTGCTGACCTCATTTCACGAGGAGCAGAAGCTAAACGTCTTATATTAATGACTCTGTGGTGGACTGGACCTAATTTTTTATTAAAAAAAGAACAAGAATGGCCCAAGTTAAACGTTAAAATCTGGAAGTTATACCTGAGTTAAAAGTACATTCGGCGATCATTAACAAACCTATCATTGACCTTGATAAATACTCATCTTTCACTAAATTACAAAGATCATTCGCTTATGTTCACCGATTGATATTTAACCTTAAAAACAAACATATTAAACGTACAGGTATATTGTCCGTTAATGAGCTGCGTGAGTCATTCTACTCGCTATGCGCTATTGCTCAAGGTCAAACATTCCCTATTGAATACAATCTTTTACTCGAAGGCAAGGCATTAAGTAATAAAAGTAAAATATTATCGTTGTCACCGTTTTTAGATGAACATAAATTAATTCGTGTCGGTGGACGAATAGATGCGTCCGCCCATTCCTTCGCGAAAAGGCATCCTATTTTGCTTCACGCATCACTTATGTTAACACAATTATATTTTGAACGGGAGCACTTATCTAACTTACATGCCGGTCCGCAGTTGTTACTTGCGTCTGTAAGAGAAACCGTTTGGCCAATCAATGGCAGGCATCTTGCAAGGCGCGTAGTCAATAATTGCGTACGATGCAGACGAGTACGAGGTGTGACTTTACAGCCTAGGATGGGCAATTTACCGGCCCAACGTATAACTCCAGACTATCCGTTTTTGTCCGTTGGTCTGGACTTTGCTGGCCCCTTTTACATTACAAATCGAAAAGGCCGTGGTTGTCGTATAATTAAATGTTATTTATGCCTGTTTGTTTGTTTGCGTTACAAGTGTATTCACCTCGAAGCTGTGAGCGACTTAACGAAGGAGGCATTTATAATGACACTCAGACGTTTTATCGCCCGTCGAGGCAAACCAAAGGAAATATTCAGCGACAACGGAACTAACTTTGTTGCCGCCGCGAAAGAAATAGGAACATTTTTAAGGGGCAATCACGAACCTTTGTCTGATTTTGCAAGTCAGCAATCTATAGAATTTAAGTTTATTCCGGCTACACTCCTCATTTCGGTGGCATATGGGAAGCCGGGGTTAAATCTGCGAAATATTTTCTAAGACGTGTCATTGGTGACAGCCACGTAACCTTTGAAGAAATTTCAACTTTGTTTGCACAGGTGGAGGCCATTCTCAATAGCCGTCCCTTGTGCCCCCTCTCATTCAGCCCTGAGGACTTCCTTTCCCTCTCCCCAGGGCACTTCATCATTGGGAGACCGTAGACCGCTCTGCCGACACCAAATCTGACAGACGTCAAGGAGAGTCAGATACGCTGCTATGAACGACTGGAGAGAATCCGGAGCCACTTTTGGAAAAGATGGCAAAAGAAATACCTATCCGAGTTGTAGCAACGGACGAAGTGGCGACAAAATACATCAAGGCTGGACATTGGAGACATGGTGCTCTTGGCAGATGACAATGCACCGCAGCTTGCATGGAAGCTTGGCCGTGTCGTTCGGCTCATTACTGGATCTGATGCAATAGCCAGAGTGGCAGACATTCGCACAACTAAGGGCAAAGTTCGACGATCCTTAGTACGGCTCTGCAAACTTCCCACGACCGGAGAACTTCAAGATTGATATTTCAACGGCCGGGAATATGTCAAGGCTTAAGGCCTCCCGTACTAGCACAAGCAACACTCAGCTCACAACATATCCGTTGCTAATTTAATAGCGCAGGCGCTTTCCTTAAATATTTAGTTAAAACAACTGTCATTTTCACTTGCTCTCAGAACCTCCGTCTATGTAACAGCGATTTTAAGAATTATATTGTAATTTGCTTTTATTGGGACTTTGATTGGCACCAGTATATCCCTAAAGATATAACAATACTGATATTATATTGCGTACCTAATTAAATAGTTTGTTAAATATTGCTGAATACCAGGTTTGTATATGTGCAACAATATAAATACAGAAATATTTGTACTGACAAGGCGTGTTCATTTTACTTCAGAAGTGGGATAAACCAAAAAGGTTGTGTGTAATACTGTGTGTGTGGGTACGTGGCTGGGGCTACCTTAGCCCGCATTATTGCACATACTGACCGGACAAATCGTGTGCTGATCGGGGCAACTCTCTGATAGCACATGATGTGTTCTGGTTGCCTAAATGAAACTAATGAGCGTGATTTATGGTCACTAGTTTGGGTATCGCACATTAGAACAGGGCGATAAGCTAAAGACTAAAGGGGGTAAATGAGTACCATTTGACCATATTTATTTTATTTTATGATTAATTACAAGCAACACAGGTAAGCTTATATAAATTGTTGGTTATAATTCCTACCTTAGCACTTGATAAGTGGACTATGGTTGTTCACTCGGATTGTTAGGGGGCGTACTTTGTGATTTCACTGGATTTTGAGTGGGTATGTTGCCTGCTGGTTGTGTGAGTTGGTGTGTAGTTGTGTGAGTGAGTCACTAGTCGTCGGATTGTTAGGGGGCGTACTTTGTGACTTCACTGGATTTTGAGTTGGTGTGTTAACATCGTGAGGAAACCGGCATGTCCTAGAACCAAAAATTCTAAGACATGTGACCTACCAACCCGCGCTGGGCCCACGTGGTAGATTCCCATTCCATCCTCACGGAGAGAAGTTCTGTGTCTCGGTGGGGGAGCATGGGCTGATGGTCAAATGATCAATGGTTTTTTTCTGTGGGTGGATTTGTACAATAGTAGTTAATGAAACTGTTGCATGATGAGGGGTGTTGAATCACGAGCGTGTGTTTGGAAACCGAGCCGTAGGCGAGGTTTCCAAACACACGCTCTAATAGTACTGCACAAGTGTGTTGATACCTAGTTATGTGCGGTTTCATACATTACTATATCTGTTCTCATACATTGGGATTGAACCTGCTAAATAAAAGATCAAAGTTAATGGAGTAAGAAATAGTTTATTGCTATAATTGTTTGTTTGTTTTTGTTTGTTTTTCTATGGGTCAGTGTCCCCTGAAATAAATGGTATTATTATTATTGCTTATAAAACTCAGCGAATTACCGTGCATGCGCTAAAGCGGGTGCTGCCACAGACAAGTAAAAAAAATTGAATCAAAACTTTTTTGGCAATGCTATAAAAATGGCGCGCTTCGCATATATGTACATTCCATTAGAAAAAAAAAAATTGATGGAAACTCCTTGGTGATATTAACTTCTTTGATTTGCCCTATATAGTATCGGTAAAAAAAAAATATGTTTTATAATAATAATATTATTTTGATATTGAAAAGTGTTTTAAGATTCTATTTTTAAATAGAATCTTAAAACACTTTTGAATACTCGTAGGGTAGAGTTTATCGTAATACTAGGAGGTTTAAATATTCTGAAAGACATTGCACTAAGTGTAATTCGTAATAGTATAAAGTAAAGTATAGTGAACATTAGAGATAAATACACAATCTGCCAAAGTGTAATAATAATATATAAAATCCGTAAAAATAGATATATCTTAGTAAATATAGTAGAAGTGAAAATAGAGAGCTGAAGTGTTATACATAAGAAATGCACATAGATAGTCACCAATCGAGCAGCTGAGCCACCAGCAGACGAAACCTTCGTATACCGAGACAAGAAACTAATTGGCCTCGCACAAGACATACTTAACCACTGAATTAGAAACAAAACAGATATAAAAGGTACAGTCTTAGAATAGAATTGACTAAATTTAGGTGCATACTAGGAACCGTGTTATTAGGTTTCCTTTTCAGTAGACACCTCACGAGCAAAAACACGCGCATAGTCCTCCTCTGAACGGATGCAGTGGGTAGGTTTGCCGTCGCCCTGCTTAGCCAGGATGCGGCCGAACTTCGTCTACGTATACCTCCATCCGAGACTGCTGCCAGCTTCATGCACCCGGTCAAACAAATACTTATTTGCTTTGGTGAGTCTCTCGTTCAGAAAAAAGCGCCAGGCGCACCACGATGCGCCGACCACGCGCCGCCGCTGCCGCTTCTCCCACCGGGCTCGCTCCACCAACTGAACACGCGCCGGCTGCAGAGGTCCTCCGTTCCTCTCGTTCAGCTCGCAGGCCCACCCGTTGCGCGAAAACTATGTCACGCTCATCGAGAGCCACCCCAAGCTTTGCCGCCACCAGCCCGACGGTGTGCATTACGTTCTCCCCAGGAATATCCGGGACGTTCGCAATCTGTACGTCAGAGCCAAGTAAATCCTGTTCACGGTCGTTGAGGTCGAGTTGCAACTGCATCACCATTTGCTCAAGCCGGCCCACTTTGCCGTCAGGCACTTCCGCACTCTACCTACTCTATAGAGCCACGATTCTGGCCTCCAAGCTGTCTACCCGCTCGGTACAGACTCCCATCGATGAGTGCAAGCCAGCCATTTCCCGACGAAACTCCCTCATTTCGTCCCTAACCTCCCGCAGCTCAGATCGGAACAGCCTTATTTCCTCCCGTAAAGTCAGTTGCATATCCGGCGAGGGTTCTCCATCAGTACCCTGTTCGCTCCCCGCCCGAGACAGTACCTTAGCCACCGCAACGGGGGGCTCGGTCAGAGCGCGCTGAATCTGAGTCACCGCAACAGGTGACCTGATCATAGCGCCCTGGAGTGGTACTGCTACCGGAGCTGATGCCGCTGCCGCCACAGAAGCCACCGCCGCGACCGGGACTGCTGCCGCTGCCGACGCCGCCGTTGCAATAACAGGGGGACCACTGCCCAGGTCCTTGACGGGTGTAGCGCTATTATCACCCCTGGGCAACCTTTTTTTACACTCGGGGCACAGCCAGTCACCACTTATCTACGTTGGTTCGGGCAACAACAAGCACGCGAGGTGATACCGATTGTGGCAAGAAAAGTTGCTGCAGGTGGCGCCCCCCTTCGCAGACAGAAACCTTCCGCATGCTGCACACTTTACCATAATGGTACGGCCAGGAGCAGCTAGATGGAGCACACCTCTTATGCCTCTTGGCGGCACTAGATAGCGCCTACTACACACAAATTATTGACTTCAATGTGCAGATCTGTGGTAGTGATATAGACTGAGTTATTTGTTTTTACGGATTTACACCACCGAACTGTTGTATATTTGCCTTACAAACGATCACACACGTAAGTAATACTACTGTGCTAACGTAAACACGAGTTTTACGCGGAATACGAAGGTATTTTTTTTTATAACAGTGCAGACAAGAACAGCTGATGTATACCGAAAAATGACCGTGACGTCACTCTCAAGGTTCGGTTTGAACCCACGCTCTTTCGATTCGAGCTCTTTGTGACCAGTAGCTACCCCGCGACACTAGCTGAACACTGAGATATTCAAAAATGGTATTTGCATGCTAAGGGTTCCAGTAAGTTTTTGTGCGAATGATCGCTAATGACCGAGTTCTTTGTTTATGGAGGTCACTCACTTCGCACACACACACGCTGTTATCGGAAAGTTTTAAACAGTTTTTTGTTGATAACTTGAGTAATAGTTTGAGTATTGGTATAGTTTATGCATTGTTATGTTTTGATGTTGATCACTTCACTATCTGGGTTTTTTAATGATATCTGCACTTTTTACTACAATTTTAGAATAAAATATCCGGAGGACTAAATAGCATGACCGCTCGCGACAACGTTCGCCATTTCTTTTCACCCATCATCCATTTGCCATTTCTTTCATTTGTGCGTACAACTGCAAACATAGATGTGGACTCTATCTCAGATAAGTGGGAATTTGAGGACGTATTGAAGTCACTACAGGCTAGATGGTCAGCTATCGACAGACTACATTGGGACATCGAGATCGACCTGGAGGGAGAGAACAAACAATAAAACAACATGTACGATAATTACGAGAAAAATTCAACAACCTGAAAAGGGCTATTAACACGAAAATGTCACCTCACACCGGGAAAAAGCAATACCTCAACTTGAGATACCGAACTTTAACGAGAACTACAACCAATAGGTATCCTTTAGAGACCTATTTACGGAAGTAATACATAACAACCCCTCGTTACCAAGCGATGCAGTATTTACAGGGTAAGGTTCGTGGAGATGTTGAGAAACTTATGGAAAATCTCATCCTAAGTACCGATAACTATTCGGTGTGCTGGAATATTCTAACCCATCGGTATGACAACATAAAACTTATGTTTAACTTATTCTAGTCCCATATGAATATTTTGCTAGGCCTGCCAAACATATACAACAGCAATCGTTACAGTAGATTAATAATAATAATAATAATGTCAACGTTTCGGCACAACGACTATCGGATCAGGTACGGGTTATCCATCGTAATCATATGTTAGATGACACTGTACTTGATCGCCTACGAAGTGAAATGCAGCGTAGCCATGTCATCGCCCCCCGTCGCAGACTGTTGTACTTTCACCTCAATTTTGCACAAATCAAGCAGACGAGGGAAGTGATGACAGGGCTACAAATGTAAGTACCCAGTGCAATGTGGAATTGAGGAGTGCTTTGGAAGATGCGATTCGAGAATATTGGTTCAAGTCGCCCGAACTAAGACCACCCTTACCTCGTTTGCTCATGCATAAGAAAAACAGGGCGCTGGTAGCAGCTCTGGATTCGCAGTTGTCAAATTATTTTGATGACTGCGAAGACCTCACTGATACTCATTCGATTCTGTACTGCGCGGCTGTAGCGGTATGTCGTGTAGCTCACGTGAAAATCGCTAAAGACTCCTAGAGCTACACGACCGAAACCAACCGTACCAGCTTGGCAGTGCAGAATTGAACGCCGTATTGGTGGGGCCAGAGCGCTCATTGGCAAACTAATCTGCTTCAGGAAGGGCAATACTCGCCCTAGAGTGATGCGCTTTGTGAGGCGAGCGTTCTCAGGGACTGATATCAGCCCTCAGGACTATACAATGTGGATCTGGACTTACGACATTAAATTAAAACGAGCACAGTACTAGTCCATCGAAACATTTTAAAATACGAAGATTAGTAGTTAATGGAAAATTTAAGAATTGCAATTTTCAAACAAAATTAATAGCAAAATCAACTGCATAAAATGTAAACACGCCTTATCTACGAAAAGTCACTGACCTGTTGCGCGGTGTGGTGCGGGATGCAGCGGGCGGGGGTGCGGGACGTAGGTGGACGTAGGTAGGTACTTTATTCGGAGAACAACAAATCCGCGGCATAAACTCACTAAGTTGCGCGTTGTTAATTAATAAAAGATCACTAATTGAATAATTAATCACATATTAATTATCACATCACAATCAGAATTTAAATCATCAATAAGTAGTCAAATTTTTTAATTTTCAAAGTGTCCACCGTTGTTCATTATACACAAGCGACATCGTCTTATTAAATTTTCACGGACTCGTCTTAACAAGTCCCCATCTGTTCTTTTAAGTTTGTCAAAGGCATTAATTATTCTAATTTTTAAATCATCCACAGTGTTCACTTCTCGTGCATACACCTCGTTTTTTACGGCCCCCCACAAAAAGAAATCCAGTGGTGTCAGGTCCGGTGACCGTGCTGGCCATCGAATAGGTCCAAAACGGCCAATCCGTCAAACGTCCCATCAATAAACAATAATAGGTCCAGTCTATTATTTTGTTCCTATGAATTCCAACCCAGACATTTAATGAAAACCGGTACTGGAATGAAGACTCTCGAATTAGGCGCGGGTTTTCATGACTCCAATATCTCAGGTTTTGTCAATTCCAAACTCTATTTCTTGTAAACGTGCTCTCATCTGTCCACATAATATTAGATATGAAGTCAGGGTCGTCTGATATTTTGTCGAAAAGCCATTGGCAAAATAACACTCTGACGGGCATATCTCTGGATAACAGTTGTTGTACTTTTCTCAACTTGTAAGGTCGCCATGCATGCCGTTTCAAATATCTATGGACAGTTCTGTGACTCACTTGAAACCGCCGCGCTGCGTTCCGGAGGCTAGAAGTCGGGTTATTTTCAAAATGTTGTAATATCCGCTCCTCGATATTTGAATTTGAAGACACGCCTTCTCCTTGAGGAACCAAAGGCCGATTCTCTCGTAACCTCTGAACGGCCAGGGTAAAAACACGGCTGTTGGTAGGGCACGTTCGTGTGTCACCATATCTCTCCCGATATGTACGCAATGATAAAGCCGCATTTTGGTGACATTCTCCGTACATAAGTACCATGTCAGTGTACTCGGCAGCTGTGTACCTTATTTGAGGCATAATATTACCTAAACTAAAAAACTTACAAACCTAACCTAAATCCAAAAACTAACTAACAAATGCCTAATTAACTAACTAATAATACACTAACACTTAACAATATGTCACAATAACCTGTGCACTCATCTAACTATCATAAATCGTCTTTAACACAATAACAACTAAAACTTTTCATAAAATCACAACAATGCGCGCGCGCGTGTGCTCTCATAAAAGGGCTCCGCTATACACTGACTGACATAGTTACCGAGTCAATAAAAGTCTTTTTGCCGAAAAAATTCCGCTCACACACACTCGCAGTTTTCTATGCACCACTAATACATTATTTGCGTAAGTAACAGTAAGGCGGGGCGCGTAAGAGTGGAATGACACCTTTCTCTGTCTTTCAAGCATATGGAGACGTAGAGAATACAATCGTACGTTTTTGCACAGGTTCCTGACCTTACAATGTTTACCTATTAATACGGACTCAGATCTACATCATGTTGAAAAATAAGAAAATGAAAAATAATTTCCTGTGGCTAAAGTATTCATTGGATTTGATTGATTTTTTGTATACGGGTAAAGAACATGACACTCTTTACGTGGTTTAAAGGAATGTCAATCGTCCTGCTCCACTTCGTATGACCCGTGTCACAGAGCGCATCGACTTCCTGAAGCAGAAAGTGTATGCATGGGCGAACCGTATTCGTAGGTATAAGCGACGAGTAGAGCGATACACTCAGAATCTTACCTTCCAGAGCGATGAAAGGTGGGTTTATAGGGGTTGGGAGCGACCGGACCAAGGTGTGACTGACACGCGCCTACCGGATGATGATGTCATGTGTTCTTTCTGGCGCAGTATCTGGTCGGTGCCTGTCAGTCACACCGAAGGTGATTGGGCTCGGGAAGTTGAGCGAGCCTACGATCCAATACCAAAAATGGGGGCTATTACCATCTGCCCCCAAGATGTAGCTCATGCAGTCCGTCCGTTACCTAACTGGAAGTCCCCAAGGCCGGACGGACTGCACAACTTCTGGATCAAATGGTTTTTAAGGTCGCACGCTCGCTTGGCAGCTCATTATCAGACTGCCTTGGAGTCTGGATTGCTACCCCAATTCCTAACGACAGGAGTTACCCACCTTCTCCATAAATCAGGTAGCACAGCGGAACCCAAAAATTATAGGCTGATCACGTGTTTACCGACGGTCTATAAAGTTCTTACATCTATTTTGAGAGCTAAAATTAACAAGCATATAGACAACAACTCCATCATGTCTGCCTCTCAAAATGGATGTAGGAACGGGTCCCGCGGTACTAAGGAGTTACTCCTCATTGATATGACCATTAGCCAACAGGTTCGTCGTTCCCGAAAGGATCTGTCGACATGTTAGATAGATTATAAGAAGGCCTATGACTCGGTGCCACATACATGACTCATGAGGGTGCTGGAGTTGTATAAAGTAGATGCAACTCTGCGCACCTTCCTGATATCCAAAGGAATAGCGAACCGATAAGGATCGGGCGAGGCATATTTCAGGGCGACAGTTTGAGTCCGCTTTGGTTCTGCTTAGCCTTGAATCCTCCAAGCACACTGCTGGAGGATTCAGGTATAGGTTATCGGTTGAGGAGAGGTGGTCAGGTTATATCTCACCTCCTCTACATGGAAGACCTAAAACTCTTTGCCTCCAATAATTTGCTACTGATGGAGCTACTGAAAATAACTGAAACTTTCAGTAGCGCCATCAGGATGGAATTTGGAGTGGATAAATGTGCGGTCATGCCTGTAAAGCGAGGGGAGATTGTGGAATCTGTGGGAACCCAACTCTCGGATTCCATAAACCTTAGAACCCTCTCCGCATCGGAAACCTACAAGTATTTGGGTATGCCGGAAGCGTTGGGCATCAATGTTACTGACATGAAGCAATCGTTGAAGGAGCGCTTTTTTGGCCGCCTGAAGAAAGTATTTAATAGTCTTCTATCAGGCGGAAACAAGGTGCGCGCCTTCAACGGTTGGGTCATGCCCGTTTTGATGTACTCTTTCGGCATACTCAAATGGGCTCAGACCGAACTCGACGCCCTGGATAGGTGGGTCCGTACGCTGTTGACTGCATATAGAATGCATCACCCACGGTCATCGGTAATGAGACTGTATATCCCGCGAAAGCGTGGAGGTCGAGGCTTTTTAAACGCTAAGACCCTCCACAATCGCGAGGTATGCAGTCTCAGGGAATATTTCCTAGAAACCGAAGTGGGGATGCATCGAGATGTGGTCGCGGTGGACAAGGGCCTCACCCCACTCTCCTTGGCTAAAGATAACTGGCGCAAGCTTGTAGTGCTTGACACTAACAATCGCAGGGAGGTATGGCAGAGTAAGGAGCTTCACGGACGCTTTTTCCGGGCCCTACATGAACCCGATGTAGATTTCCAAGCGTCCGTAGCCTGGCTACGTTTCGCTGACCTCTTTGGGGAAACCGAAGGTTTTGTCTGTGCAATTATGGACGTAGTTATCATGACGAAGAATTACCGGAGATTTATTGTGAAGGACGGCACGGTTGACGTGTGTCGGGCATGCCACCGTCCGGGAGAATCAATCCGACACATTATCTCCGGGTGGTCTCGTCTAGCTAACGAAGAGTATTTGCATAGACACAACCTTGTAGCCAGGATTATCCATCGGCAACTTGCACTGAAATACAGCCTTGTAGAATCTGAAGTGCCGTACTACAGGTATGTGCCCGACCCAGTTCTCGACACTGGAAATATCACATTGTACTGGGATTGATCCATCATCTCTGATAGGACTATTATTGCCAATAAGCCTGATATAGTGGTGGTGGATCGAACAGAGCGGCGCGCAATGATTGTTGACACAACAGTCCCTCATGACGGGAATCTCGTGAAAGCCGAGAAAGATAAACAGATCAAGTGTCTTGACTTGGCTCGCGAGGTTGTCGACATGTGGGATGTGGATTCAGCAATCATTGTGCCGATAGTCGTATCAGCCAATGGCCTAATTGCCAAGAGCCTCGACCAACACCTAAGGAGGCTCACGTTGGACGGCTGGATTAAGGGCTTGATTCAGAAAGCGGTACTTCTGGACACGGCTCGCATTGTTAGTAGGTTCCTCTCTCTGGAGCCCTAACCGCCGGTAGCTTGTTCCCTGTTCCCGATACCGGTGGGCTACCATTTTTTTATATTTTTAAATGTTTTTATATATTTTTGTATATTCTAATATTTAAAAATATAATTATATTGTGTAAATAATGGAATAAAAGAAAATAATAATAATATATTTATTTAATTTGACAACATTGGTCCACTGGTTAGTAAAAAACTTATCAACTAAGGGTTATTTATTATAAATAATTATTATTCATCCCTGACGCACAAGCAACTGGACAGTGTTTTCATATCGGTGCATCATGTTATTCGGCTAGGGTTTTCAAAATATTGTTGCTGCTAGTCCTCATTCTGCTTATTAAGGATGTGGACTTTTCCTCATAACGGCATAGAAGTCGTCAGTTCATGCTACAGCAAACATGTTAGACGCGCTGCAGAACCGGGGCAATCTCGCAAGCACCCTGAAACCATTATTATATTGCACACGCAGAGCATCTAAAGCCTTCCACGTACAGTTTACTCACAAACTGCCCGTGTAGAACGTCTGACAATAAGCTTTAAACAGAGTTATTTTGACTTCGTTACTATAATGACCGAATCTGTGAGCCAACATGTTGCATCTGGCTGCTAGAGCCACGATCCCCACATATTTTTCACGATACCCACATAAACAAAACCCGCCTGATGGCTGATGGTAGCTCGAACCATCCTGACTATTCGTCATATATTTTAAAATATGCGCACTTCGCACTATCAAAACCAGCTCTAACAAGGTATTTAAACTCATTTATGATTTATGTTATCCAGGGATAAGATTTTTCTTTAATTAAGACTTTTTTAAGGGGAGCATGCAAGTGAAATAGTGTCAAAATGTATTGATTAAACATTGCAACTATGGAGTTCACATCTTCCAGACTTTCAATATGTTCCCAGTCTGTTCTATTTAAGTCGACATTAAAAAAAAATTGGAAGGATGTCTATAACCGGTAACCTTGATCATACCGATGCAGCACATTTTAATAATGCTATAAAATCTTTAATCTCTCCAAGATAATGAAAACAAATTATTAACAGAATTTAATAATCACGTGAGTCTGACCAAAACTTGGATAACTCAACACTCTAAAGTAGTAGATAGCATGGTAGACAACCAAAACAGATTAACAGCCTTGGTTAGAAATATTAGTCAGAATTTGGATAAAGGAAATTAAGAGTTAGTCCAGTATGCTCATCTAGGACAAACCATTTTAATAGTTCGTGACAACGTTGATAGGCTATCGCGAGAGATATCGAAGTTACAGATCATACTAGCATTCATAAGAACGTCAACAGCGCACCATGATGTTATTAGTTTAGATACCATTAGATCTATAATAAGCAAATTAATTAAGTTATATGGTAGTGATAAGGTATTAGATATAGGAGCTAGAGAATATTATGACGTTATACAATTAGGTTCATATTATAAGGCGCTGTGATAGACCACAAACAGCAGGATCCACCGAAAATCACATGCGATGAGGACGGCTTCATCAAGGTGGAGAGAAAGAAGAGGAAGCCTACTTATCGCAACCAGCGTGGGACAGCGCCTGCAGGTACTAACATGCTGCTACGTCCTGCAGTACCGACGACGCAGCTGTACGTGTCCCGTTTGCACCACTCTACGAAGACTGAAGACATCGTAGAGTATATACGGGTGAAGACCAACTGGACCTTGAGGGTGGAGAAGTTGGAGGCGCGCCATAACACCAATTTCAAGTCGTTTGTAGTGCGTGTTCCGACTCATCATTTGGTGACCTTCCTCAAGGAACAGTTTTGGCCGAAAGATGTGCTGTATCGGCGTTTCCGCGGTCGGCTACGCGACACCTCGCAGCGTAACATGACGCCGTCACTTCGTGTGTCATTTTAAGTTTTTTTTTTTTGTAGAAAATATGTATTAGTTTATAGTTATTGTTTTTTATACTTATTTATGAATTGTGTTTTTATGGGCCTTAGTTGCCTGAAATAAAGGATATTATTATTATTATTATTATTATATAGGTAATGAAATAGTTATAGTCTACAAGTTCCCTATTATTCTACCCAGACATATATGATCTATACAAGATATCCATAGTGCCTAACAAAAACCACGAAATACTCGTCCCTCACTTCCAATTCCTTGCAATCTATCCAAAAGATTTCAAGTACATAGAGGCTGAATGCCCGAAGTCCACTAAAGGGTATCTATGTGAAGAGATACACAACGTACAAAGCCGAACTTCGCCGGACTGCATTGGAGCCATCATCACCACGCAGCAGAGACTTCCTGAATGCAAACCAGTCACGATATCTCTTCAAAAACCAGCCTACAAGAAACTCGACAACCGACACTATACCATCAGCTTCCCGACTCCGACGAAAGTATGTACTTCTATCCTGCGAACAAGATCTCCACAAGTTACTGCAAGGAAGTTACCTCGCCATACTTCCTCACAACGGTTTTATTCAGACAGAAGAGTTCACCATCTCAAACTCCTATGATCGATTGAAAGGTCAAGCTTTGAAGATAATAGATGTTCCTAAAGAAGATATTCCCAGCCCAATGGCACGCCCACTATTCAATCTCAACTCTATTAACTTAGATGATCTTCACGCTACCAATAAGGAGATTTCACTGCAGTCACCGATACAGTTCGATACACACTCAATTAGCAGCATCTATCATACAACCATACCGCTGTACGTGTTACTACTCAGTGCATGTGCACTAACTGCATACTTCACTTATCGAAGATATTATCCGAAGCAGATCAATCTTAAGAAAGAATCCTCCGATGACAAGGAAGTTCGACCGCAGATCATCTACGCTACACCAGAGACACAAAGGGATAGAACAGATCATCTCCCAGCGCAATTTACGACCAAGGTCTTCAATAGTCGCTGTTCCTCTGGGGGAGGTGTTACGCAAGCATAGCCGAGGCAAATTGCTATAGCATGCATCGCCCTGATTTCACACGGCAACAACACCGCGCAATATCTAGAAGCTGACGCTGCACACGTACCTCGTGTCGTCGCGAAGCTGACACCGGACGCTAGCTACCCGATTCCGCAATTCATGGACATATTCTTTGGTCAATCGTCGACTGAACAATGCCTATAGTAATTAATTAGATTTATAATATAATTGTAATTTTTGGTACTAATTAAATTCTTATAAATAAAATCGGTTTTTTTGCATCCTCTGCTGCCACCGAACTTAATTCGTTGACTAATAACATAACACAATAAATTAAATAATTATAACAGTAGGTACTATTCGATATCACATAGTCAAACTTATAAAAAAATATCGGTTTATCCCTAAAAGGTATAAAATAAAAATAAATAATCCTGCCTTGTCAGAAAGTTTATTACAAAAAATGAACTAAAAAATTAAAAAAATTAAAGTTTTTATTTCTTCACTTAAGGATATAAATATGTTGGGTTTGGAGTCACCTTTTAAGCAAAGGTTTGCTTGTATTAGGTGGTTCCGCTCCTCCAGTTTACAATCATTCCACAGATGTGTGAGAAATAAGCAAAAATAATTGATTTATGACTAATTCACATTTTATAATTCTTATATCAGTAAGGGAGCGCACTGGGTGTAGAATATGTTTGTGAGTGTGTGTATGTGTGTGGGTTCGTTTTTGTGCAAGTGTGTGTTTGTGTAGGTGTCGGGATGTAGTGGGTGGGCATGTGTATGAGATATGTGACATGTGTAGCGCGATGATGTGTGCGTGTGGTTTGTATATGTGTACAAATGATATGTGTTTCTTAGTTATGTGATCTTGTGTAGGATATCTTCGGTTTCTTCGTAACTTTTACTCTTGAGCCATTCAGTTAGTGTCTTTTTGCAGTCATGGTATGTCATAGAGTAGATGGCACATTGTTCATTGAGAGCGTTACTCGTATATATACGGGAAGATTGTTTAATAAATTGCCTTGTGGCAAATGTAGTATTCACTGGACAATCTTCAGCTACTTTTTTTTTCCTCCTAGAATGTGTTTTGGAAGTAATGAAGGGAAGAGATTTGTTTTTTTTTTTAATGCAATCTGCAGGACATAGAGTTTCCTAACTGACAATAGGTTTGAGGTTGAGTACAAACTTTCCGTAGGGAATCTAATCGGTTTAAAGTACATAACTTTTAGTAAAGTTCTCTGAGCCCTTTCCAGCTCCAAAAATGTTGTCTTAGACGCTCCGCCCCAATATGGCAAACAGTACGTCAGTATAGACTGACCCAGGGAGACATAAATTTGCTGGATAAGATCCTTAGTGGTCACGTGGCGAAGAGATTTGAACGTCCAAATTAATTTCCTAACTCTGTTCATTAATAGTTCTAGGTGCGAGTGCCACGATAGCCTTTGATCAAGCATAACACCAAGGTATTTAGTACTGGATACTTTATTGATTCTTAAACAAGAGCAGGTGGTGTTAGTGGAGTTGGAGCTGGTATGGATTTTAATCTGAAGATCTTGTGATGGCTGGGAACGGTTAAATATGGAAAAGCAGATGTAATTTGTCTTTGAAATATTCAAAGTTAGAAGGTTCCGATCGAGCCAAGTAGCTATTGCAGACAAACCACGTTCGGCGATGCGACCAACGCTGCCCCATGTTTCTCCCGAGAAAACAATTGCTGTATCGTCAGCATAAGAGAATATGTGAGCACCTTCGATACTCATGTTACATAGGCTGTTTATACATATAAATGAGAAACAGTGGCGGCCTGAGAACACTACCTTGTCCTACTCCGTAAGTCACTATTTCTTCGGAACTAGTGACTGATCCTATTTTAACTACGTACCTGCGCTCACTCAGGTAATCCGTGAAAAGTTAAAGTGGTACTCCTCTTATACCAATGTCTTCTAGCCTGTGTAAAAGCGTGGGGACAGAGACTGTGTCGAAGGCTTTTTTGATGTCTAGAAAGACGGCCAGACACTTTTCTCAATTGTCCACTTTGTCAGGGACGATAGAGGTCAGCGCTAGGACCGCGTCTTCAGTAGACTTTCCCTGTCTAAAGCCAAACTGTGAGGGTGAAATTATTTTATGTTTTGTTAATACCAATCTATTAATTGCAGCCGGGGGACGGTTCCTTGGAACAGTTCTTTACAGGTCCCCCGACTTCGCTGAAAAGATTGGTATTAAGTTCAAAATCATTCAGCTTGTTTTTAATTTTTAGTTCAATTTTTGTAATTAAATTTTTGACAAGGAAGGCGCGTTTTTTTTAATTTTTTTATTTATTTTTTTGCTATTTCTCTTGTGTTGCCTTCTACTGATTTTGGTTGTTCTGTTTTAAACGGTAGCTTGATATTTTCCATCTTTTTCTCGCTTATGTGTCTTCTCGTATATGTTTTCACATAGTTGTTCAGTTAGGGTAAGTTTTCTTTTGATGTCCAAATCAACTTCCCATATTGTGGTCAGTAAATCTTCTATGTTAATTTCTTGCTTCATGGCCGTCAAGGATTTTTCTCGTGCATTCAGTTTAATTGTTATTCCACCCATTAAGATCCATCCCAGGTAGGTATTTTGGGCGCATGGTATATCTGGTGGACCTTTAATAAGTCCTTGCTTGAGAATTGACTTATATTCGTTTACACCCAATAACAGATCAATAGGTCCTGATGCATAATAATTTGTATCTCCTAGTTGGAGGTTTGCTATATGCGGCCAATCGGTCCCCATCATGTTGTTTATAGGTATGTTGGAGGTCAAGTGCTTGGACATCACGTAGGCTCTGATAGGTAAATTGAATTGGTTTTCCCACAGTGACAATACTTGTAACTTGACCTCTGATTTTTGTAGGTTCAGGATCTGAGTTGCCTTCTCACTTATAAAACATGCTTGAGATCCTGAGTCTATCAGCGCTCTTAGAATAGTAGTGTGTCCATGTTCACTCTTCAAAATTACTACTGGACAGCGGTAGTCAATAGAGATATGTTCTGCCCCGCGGTAAAATGAGATGCAATCATTGTGTGAACTGGAGATGGGAAATCCTGGGCCCAGCAGTTAACTAGTTGAAATGTGTATAAAAAAACCGTTATATTTTTCTAAAGGAAATCACAAAATACAGTACCATGTTTCTATCTAGGAAGCGAGAAAAGTTAAATTAAGTTATGAAACTAAATAATCGATTAAATACATGCCTGAACTCTTAGTAATCGATAGTCAATAATCGGTAAATTCTCAGAATATGTATGAAAATCGAGTGATAAGTACTTATCAATGTTTTCGAGGAATCGATTCCTAGCGAATCGAGTTCCTTTAATTTTTTTTCAGTTGGCAACACTGGTCACCGACTGACAGATGACAGGCAGAAATAACCGGCAAGCGTTTTTTTTCTTTCGTTCTGAGTGCGCAAGTATTTTTCATGTTTTATTGTATAATTCTACGACCTCAGCTTTGCATATTATAAAGGACTATTCCACGGATCTTGCTACTTCGAATTACTTGGCTCTCTATTTTAGACAACTGGTTCTATTGATCCGATATTGACGACATGGATCGCTGTGTGAAGTGTACCATTGCAACTGGTCGCAGTAACTCTATTGGCAGAAGAGTCTTGGACGATGAGGCGATTTTATCCGTCAGTGGCGTGCATCTCAACCTGTAAGTACCTAATCAAATAGAGTTTTTAGTCTATCAAGCGAACAAAACCAGACTTTTATGTACCTACTGTTTAAGGTATCCGGTGTCGTCTGTCGGCTGTCTCTTTGTTGGATAGCATATATTACTCGTAAGGTAAAATCTAGTATCGTTTGGCAGGAGAAGGGGGGTGGGAGTGGGAGAGGAGGTTGGGGGGTGGTGCACCTTGCCCCCTGGCACCACTCCCATGAAAAGGTAACGCACCGTTCTTGAGAAAAACAAATTATTGTAACCTAACCTCAAAACTCTTAGTCGTTTAAAAAGCCGTAGTATGAGCCCAGCTTCGCGGGGGAGATTGGGGGAGGGGTGCTCCCTGCCCCCTGGCACCACTCCCATGAAAATGTAACGCACCGTTCTTGAGAAAAACAAATTATTGTAACCTAACCTCAAAACACTTAAAGTCGATTAAAAGGCGTAGTATGAGGCCCGCTTCGCAGGCCTCTAGGGTTTAAAAAAAAATAACCTCGAAGGGGATAGCGGGGTCTGAGTTCGCTCGCTCCGCTCGCTCACTAGACCCCGCCATCCCCTTCGAACCTAACCTGTCCGAGTCAGGGTGCCCCAAGTCCCGAGCTCGCTTCGCTCGCTCTTGCATCCTAAGTTCTCCTAGTAACAGTAGTAACATTGCCTTTTGTACACATATACGATCAGTGGAAGTACAAACACAGAGAAAAAATTCACGCAACTCGAGGAGAAACGGAACGATCGAAAACAAATGACAGTGACACATGACGCAAATGGCATACCTGTTTTATTGTTTACGTTCCGTGTTATCGAATTTGCCCGACATTTTATACCATGGACTGACTACAAATACTGATACTGGATACTGGATACTGACTACAGATGCTGGGGCAGATTTGGTTGTCAATCGCCCATTTTAAACGTTTCGTTTTTCGCTTCTTATCGGATTTGAGGTTAGAAACATTTTTTATTAATTTCTCGAAAAATATACATTACCTTTTAATAAGAGTGGTAACGTTATAATCGGGGACCCAAACCCTACCAACTTTAGCCCCTTTTACCCCCCAACTCCTGCCAAACGATACTAGATCCAACCCGTCCAGACTTTGGTGCTTTGAGGTATTGACAGTTATTGGGACCATTTCGGTCTTTTTTTTTTTTCAGGGTGGGAGATCATCAAATAACTTCTCCCGCTCTGGGCGGAGCGGGAGGGTGTGTCAGACTCTTACTGACTAAAACCCACCCGTATTCCTTCCTGTTGCCTGTGTTGCGGGGGCCTCGGTGACCCATAAGTACCTTCCCGCGACCCCGGCAGGCATCGGCCCTAGTGGACCCCTACCTATGTGCTGACGACATCTCTTTGAGGCGCGCGTGGAATACAACGCGCCGTCGACCCGGGCCTGGTCCTTACCGGACGGTGAGCTACCCGTTGCTCACCATCCGCAAGCCCGCGCCTACGGTGCCCGGAAATCCACCATTTTGGTCTTGGCTGGGACATAGCAATTTGGTTGAACATGCATTAGGATTAGGTACATGTAATGAAGCTTGTTTATGGTTTAACATGATTTTAATAGTTAAATTATTATAGGTAACCAGTGAGAACTATGTATGCCCAGCATGTTGGAACTTGCCCCAAGATGTGGTTCTTGGGAGACGTCCGATTAAAGCACGATTCTTTTGTTCTGACGTCAATGCTCCGTCAATGCTTAAGGCGCTGACAAGACCAAATTGACCAAAATAGGCTTCTCTTAAGAAAAAAAATTGGCAAATCTGTATAGTTTGTGGTAGCGGAAAAAATATATATTAATTTTGAACATATTTCCCGGAACTTGGTTGTTACCAAAACACGTTTTGAAAGAAAAATCTCTATACAAACTAACGTTAAACTAACCTCTTACCTTGAGTATTAATCCAAAATATCTGTATTAAATATCAACATACGTTACGTATTTAATTAATAACAAGAGCGTCTTATTTAAATGCAGAACTTGGTTGTTTTTTATTCTCAATTACTCAACTCAATTTTGAGTAAATAGAAAATTGCTTCATATTTTGCAATAAATTACAAGCGTTGCGTCATCGCGCTTCTCTTTCTTTTCTATGCAAACAGACAGTGACCGCGGTTTAGGTGTTGTCAGCGTCTTAATGAGGTTCGATCCGGCTCATATTCGACCATATGTTGTGGGTGATAAGGTTTACTTTTGTTAGCACTGTGTCAATGGATTTTTAAATGAAATGCGTCTGTCCTTTACGAGGTTTATTGGCAACTAAATCAATATAGGTCATGCATCTCTTTATATAGTTGAAATTGGCGTTAACGGTATTACTATTATTTATCACTTTTTTACTTTTAATAACTTTGAATTTCGTGTTGGAGATCAAATTATAACATGAATTGACAGCGACAGCGCGGAATTTGACATTTGCTGACGAAGGACCACAGACAAAATGTATTTTTTATCGAACAGATGAATCGACTAGACGTAGCGAAACTTAGAGTACTTTGTCTGCCAATCGAACTTCGTTATCGTTGAAGCGATAACGTTTGTAGAAATAGAATCGCTCCGAAGCAAATGCCATTTGTAGGCCTCAGGTTCGCTAACAACTCGAGCTCTTCCACTTATGTTACCTGCTGGAGGAGCTTACTGTCGCGAGCTAGCTGTTCGCGAGCTAGTTGTTTGGCGAGCTGCTGCTCACGTAGCAGCAGTTGTTGTTCCATTTCCAGCGATCTTCAAGCCAAAAGTGCCTCTGCGGTCAACTTACGTGCCTTCATAGTGGTAGATTACCGTGAGCAACCTGACAAACCTGATGTAGAACTTGATTTAGCTGGTTCTGTGTAATATATAAAATATATATTTTTTGTATATTTGAGGTTCTAAAATGCCTTTTATGTACCTATTTGAAATAAATGATTTGACTTTGACTTGACTTTATTCAAGTTTCGTTTTAATTATCTTTTGTCTCCGTAAATATAGCTTTTGTAAAAAAAAAAAAAAAATTTCGGATAATTGACCAGGACTGAACGACGAAATGCCTCTCGTCCGGCAGTGAGATGGGCCTACCACATTGTTGCCATCGCGTACCTACATGAGGGTGGCACAGGAACGTGGGGATTGGTACAAGAGAGGTTACTACCCAGCAGTGGAAGTTGGACTGGATGACCTCACGTCACTGCCTCCGCACGAGTGCTGCAGACGACGTGTGAGGTGGATGAGTTCATGATGACTATCACAAGCAGGATGTAGCTCACGCCGCCAGCAGCACGTCTGTTATCGCTCCTTCGCTGTGTCAGCTGTTGATATATAAAAATAAGCAGGATTATGGTATGTGCGTTTTATATTTTATATTTAGTTAGTCGACGCTCATTGTAACGAATCCCGGTGAAATGAGAAATTTCACGCTTTAATAAATCTGTGTGTGCTCAGGTGTTTTACATCTCTTCATAAACAGAACAACAGCGCGCTTTACGTGAGTAGACAGACGGATGGACGGGCGAACGGCGGCCGACGGCCACGAGAACCAGTTAAAGTTTAACAAGCGCGGACGTTGATCACAGCTCGCCACCGACCCTCGTCTCCTGTATTATTAAACCTACTTAAGAGTAAGATCTGCGGCTTTCACTTACCGCCTTCTGTTTTATTTATTCACCGCGAATTCGGGGTTCGGTTACATATTAATGCGGCGCGGGCCACTCTGTGAGATATTGTAATCATCGCTGATGCGGAGCGGTGCCTCCGTATCTCCGTGCCACCACTACCAATAGCTACTCGTTCACTTAGTATTTAACTCAAAAATGGCCTCAGATACTACGTCTTCGTCGGTGACGGGAGTAGTTTGCAATGTTAGCACAGCTTTGAAACTGTGCTCGGAGCAAGTTTTTTTGTACTGTATGCGGTGAGAGGAGGGGGTGGGGAGGGTAATCGACGTAACTCGACCGTTTACTCGGAAACATTTTGTTCAGCATAACGCGAGCCAAACTTTGCCGACCTAGTGCCCCAAGCAAAGGATAGTGCAAGGCGTCACGAGAGACGAGGAAGATACACGCCAACTTTTGTACAGAACTGTACCTTATAATGAAGTCAATTGATGTTTCTTTAGAAGCTGTCGCGACATTTTTATTCGATACTGCCTATATATTCGACTTTAGCCGTCCCCCGACTAGACGACGCTTGGCTCAAAATATTACCTAAATTTATATTAAACTTAAAGGGCCGAATACGTATTATTTTGTTAGTTTTTAGATGTTTTTGTTAGTTTTGGTGTTTCTTTTTTAATTTTAAATTTAACTATTATTACCTACTTTTTGAACTTTTATATTACTAGTAAGTCAGACACGCTGCCGTCGATACGTATCTCGCCGAAATCTGCGCCCCTGTAGGTATTTATCCCAAAGTGAAGGTACTTACTAGTTTACCCTCATTTATCTTTCCTTCTCCATCATCAGACCCTGATCACCATCTAGCTATAACCTATTTATTGAGACCAGTACAATGAGCCCAACCACGATACCTGCGCTGTAAGTTGGTGAGTTGTAGCTAAGAACACTCTCGATTAAGTCGCCTTTCAAACAAAAAAAACAAAATCAATATCGGTCCATACATTCGGGAGCTATGATGACACACACACACACACACACACACACACACACACACACACACACACACACACACACACACACACAGAGACAAACACAGACAGACAGACAGACACGTCAAACTTATAACACCCCGTCGTTTTGGGTCGGATGTTAATGAACTAAAAAGTAAAAAACAAGTTGTATTAAGTTGGTCACTCATTGCGGGGACGGGCGAGGAGGGGGGAGCGAGGAGGGAACGGGAAGGCGGGGGACCTCTTAGGTTAAAAAGTGTCCCACAGAACGGTCCCCCGACTGCAATGATAATTTTATTAATCTGTTTAGTCAACGAGTAAATGTCGCACCTTTCGCTTTGTTTAAACAGATTAACTAATACAACTTACTTAACTTTTATTTGGTCAAGAACATCTAATGAGACACATGGATTTTCTATTGTTTGACTCCAAATCGGTGTCGCGCGGAGCTTAACAGGTTACAAGGCTTAAAGGTTCGTTTTTTGGCAGGGCAGTCGTGTTTTTATTTTTTTATTTTTATTCCCGTTTAATCGCACTATAGTACGTGCTAAGCCAGCGTTTGACATAATTGTGTAACCGAAAACCGATTTCACTTTTATACTTTAGATTCCTGGCGCCGAGCTAGAATATGAGAGATAGTATTGAATCAAGAGAAACTAGAATTCGTCGATAAAACTGTTTTCCTGGGGATCACGCTCGACCCAAGGCTACAATGGGATCCTCATTTATTATCTCTTGCAGGACGGCTTAGTTCAGCGGCATATGCTGTCAGAAAAATCCGTCAATTTACTGATGTAGATACCGCGAGGCTAGTCTATTTTAGTTACTTTCATAGTATCATGTCTTACGGTATTTTACTTGGGGGACGGGCTGCAGACATCGAGTCAACTTTAATTCTGCAGAAAAGAGCTATCAGAGCTATATACATATAATCTCCGCAGGCGCGATTCTCTAAAGGACCGGTCTAAGGATATTAACATGACGGACCTTGTCAATATATCTATGAAAACATCATGTTCAAAAAACCATTCAAGCCCATAATACCATTCAGCACTTACAGCAACAACAGAACATCGCGAACTCTCTCATGCTGTTCAAAGAGGTAATTGAAGGCATTTCAAAGCCCCCAGAACCCTTTTCATACGCTAATATGGTAAAAAAAGACTCGGATAACTTTGTGCGCCCAGCAAATTTAAGCTCAGTGGCTATATATCCCAGCGACAAGACCAAATCTAGTGACGATACTCTCGTACAAAACATTATTTCACCCGGGGAACTTAAACTACATGTTCGTGGCCTTAAGAAAGTCAAAAATGGAGGTGTTCTTATTAGTACGGACTCCAAAGAGGACATTGAAAAGCTAAGAAGCTTAGAAAAACTTGTTTCTTCGGGCAATAAGGTCGAAGAACTATCCAAACGGCGCCCAAGAATCACTGTTATTGGTGTTCCGGTAGCCCTGACAGATAAGGAGGTCTTTGACTGCATTTACGAGCAAAACCTCTCGGATAAGATGACTACTACTCGTGAGTCGTTTGAAGAACAAATTAAGTTGAGCCATAAATCTGGTAAAAAAGACCTTCCTACTTGCAATTTCATACTAGAAGAGCCGGCTAGCATCAGGAAGATTCTAGTGAATCAAGGTCGATTTTTTATAAATTGCACGTCATGCCCAGTACGAGACTTCACGATCGTTACACGGTGCTTCAACTGCCAGCAGTTCGGTCACGCGGCCAAGTTCTGCCGTGAAACTAGTCCGACGTGCAATCACTGCGGAGAGACTGGCCACACTTTCAAGGAATGCAGCACAAAATCCACTCCACCCAACTGTGCGACATGCAAACGTTTTAAGAGGAAAGCTGACCATAAAACTGGTGATGTAAAATTGTCCAGCGCGAAAATATGCCGAGGACAACTATATTCATTCCATTGATTATGAGGGCGCCTAAGAGCGCTACCTATTAACCTATCTATTAAGCATACTAGTAGTAGCTTTTGTTTATTTATATATGTTAGTTGTTCATATATCATGGCTGATCAATTACTTAATGATCTAGATCAATTTTCTGTGTCTGATGCTATAATTTGTAATGTTGATGAGTGTAAACACTTCATTCCCTTGGGAGAGAAACCGCTGACCCTACTCACACAAAATATTCGTAACATAAATTGAAATATAAATGGTTTTGAAATATTGCTGCAGAACCTGGGTATAAGTTGCGACATTATCGTCCTAACAGAATGTTGGTTGTCAAACCAAACAGCTGTTATACCATCATTAGACGGATATGTTTCGCATAGAACCTACAGAAACATCAACCAGAATGATGGTGTAGTTGTATTTGTCAACAATAATTTAAGTACAACTGTAGATGAACCATTGCTACAAAATAGTAATTGCTTACTCATTAAAATTAATCCAGATACGGTAGTTATGGCTATATACAGACCTCCCTCTCAAAATGTTGCCAATTTCTTAGATTCACCAAACGTACAGTACAGAAAATGGATATACATGCACATAACTATCTTAATATCTGCACATTCCATGGACTCTTGCCAGCTCATTACCACCCCACACATCAAAGTGGTTCATGTTTAGACCATTTCATTATAAAAACAAATAATCCAACCAAAACCTTTGTTACTAACTCTTCGCTTACTGATCACCAAGCAGTTTTACTAACATTACAAAATCAAAATCAAAATCAAAAGTCATTTATTCAAATTAGGCTGAAAATCAGCACTTTTCGAACAAGTTTCTTTACCCAGGAAAAATTGTTTACGTAGCTATACTAAAGTCAACATGACACACCTCGAAAAAGACATACGTAATATTAATTTTGACCCTGTTTATAATTCTACCGATGCAATTATTTCTATTAATTATTTTATAAATTCACTTCACTGTGCAATAATAAAACATACAGTTGCTAAAATAACGCCAAGGAAGTATATGTGCATTAAACCTTGAATTACACCCGGACTTGTTCGATGTATTAGACATAGAGACAAACTTCACATAAAATCCAAACTTGAGCCTGGAAATGAAATAAAGTATTTACGTATAAAAGATATAAAAACTTCTGCAACACCTTTCTGAAAAAAATAAAAAATGAATATGATAGAAATGAACTGCAGAAAGCAGGCAAAAGTAGTAAACTTATTTGGAAATGTATAAAATCAAATACATTTAGAGCAAAAACCCCTGACCCTCCACTTGACTTATTGACAATAGAGAACGACCCAATCGAATCAACAAATAAAATTAATTTCTATTTTTCTAACGTAGGTAAAACCTTGGCAGAAAAGACCTTAACATCTAGAAGTTTTTTCCCTCAAAACCAACCTAAAACATTCCCCAAACTCAAATCGTTTGTCTTACTAGATGAAGTACTAACAATTATTTCTGGATTAAAGGAAGTTTGTGCTGTTGAGTGGAACGGTATTTCAAACAACATACTTAAGGCGCTGACAAGATCCAATTGACAAAAATGGGCTTCTCTTAAGAAAAAAAATTGCCAAATCTGTATAGTTTGTGGTAGCGGAAAAAATGTATGTTATATTTGAACATATTTCCCAGAACTTGGTTGTTACCAAAACACGTTTTAAAAACAAAATCTCGATACAAACTAACGTTAAACTAACCTCTTACTTTGAGTTCTAATCCAAAATATCTGTATTAAATATCAACATACGTTACGTATTTAATTAATAACAAGAACGTATTAATTGAATGCAGAACTTGGTTGTTTTTTATTTTCGATTACTCAACTCAATTTTGAGTAAATACATAATTACTTCATATTTTGCAATAAATTACAAGCGTTGTGTCATCGATCTTCTCTTTCTTTTCTATGCAATCTGACAGGGACCGCGATTTAGGTGTTTTCAGCGTCATAAACATTTCAAATACATACTTGCTCCGCCGCTAACTCATATTTTTCAGTTATGTTTAAGTAATGGTATATTCCCTAAGTCCCAAAGGCTCCTGTTTACAAATCTGGTGACAAAAAATGTGCTAATAACTACAGACCCATTTCCGTTTTAACAGGGATCTCCAAGATCCTAGAGAAAATCATTAATATTAGATTAATTAAATACCTAGAAGATAAAAATTTACTTTCAGATAGCCAATTTGGCTTTAGGGCCAAAAAATCAACTAACCAAGCAGTACATCAAATGACAGAATATATAACGACTAATTTGGATAAGGGCATGCACACCATTGGGATCTTCCTAGACCTCGCCAAGGCCTTTGACACAATTTCTTGTCATTTACTATTGCACAAGCTTGTAACACTGGGAATAAGAAGAACAACTCTTTCACTACTTTCTGATTATCTTACTGACCGCAAACAATGTGTCAAAATTGGTCAGTATGCTAATTCTGAGCTTCGAAATAGTAATTACGGAATACCACAAAGTAGTAATTTGGGTCCTACTTTATTCCTGGTATATATAAATGACCTGTGCATGTCATATGCAGATGACACAGCTCTATTGTTTACAGACAAATCTCAAGATAAGGTGTATAAACAAGCCCAGAACGGTTTTAATATAGAGTCTAAATGGCTACATGTAAATCTCTTCACACTAAATGCAGATAAAACCAAACACATTTTATTTACTATTACAAATACTAACCTGTTACATATTCGCATAGCACCTAAACCGCTGACAAGCGTTTACCTAGTTACTGCGAATTGCATCAGCCGCAGCACGAGGCGCCGACGCAGCACAACGTGATGCAGCCCGACACCGGACATCGCGGCCTCCGTGAAATCGTCACTTTTGACACAGCATCGGTCAACCGTCGACATTTTTAGCCATTAATTAATATTGTAATTTTTATAAAATAAATTAAGTTAAATACAATTTGTATTTTTTCAATCCTCCGGCTACCGCCTTCGTAATTGGCGCAGTCGGTAGGATACTCGCGGGCCGGTTCGCGAGAGTAAAATTGATAGGATCGCGAGTCACCCGGGTGGCCGTCGGGCACCGTACGAGTATCCAGAACCTACAAGAGCTGCAGTCCAGAGGAGTATCCAGACATCGATACGGTGGAGGTACAAAATCATTGCAAGTAAGTACTTCGCTCTAGAGTCGCTTCCTTTTTATCTTTAATTATTATCCTTTATTTTTCCAAGATTTTCCATCCACGGCAATCTCGGTCACCTAGGTTAAGTAGTAATCGTAGAATTAGTACTTTAGACGCTAATAGAAATTTAGAAACCGAACAGATACGGACAGTACTATACAGACGGATAGTACTAGTTCATTTATATCGAGTATGGCTGACTCAGTGGATCAAGTTCACAAGGCCCTACGATTGGTTCCGGAGTTCGACGGAAACTCGAACGTATTAACTCGATTCATAAAACTATGGACCGGAATTTCAATTAACTAATTTGGCATTATTAAACGGAATTCTAAATAAGGTAGTGGGACCCGCATCGCGTACGATTAATACGAATGGTATCCCGGAAACTTGGGAGGGAATCAGGAGTGCTTTGGTTAATAATTTCGCCGATCAACGCGACGAGATATCCTTGTACAATGACTTAGCGCTTTTAACACAGAGTTCGGCAACCCCGCAAGAATTTTATGAACAGTGTCAAAATCTCTTTAGTACTATTATGACCTACGAGTATATCAGCCTACATGAAACGATAGCGAGTACCATTGAATCGAAACGCACTCTGTACAAGAAACTCACGTTACAGTCTTACTTACGTGGTTTACGTGACCCGTTGGGTTCTCGCATTCGCTGCATGCGGCCTGATACAATTGAAAAAGCTTTAGAGTTTGTGCATAAAGAGATGAATACGTTGTATTTGCAGCAGCGCAACAATCATGCTCCCGACAGGAAGTCGCCGCTTCAGCATCAGGTCAGTCCTAAATTTTCTTATGGCCTTATGCCACCGAATCACGCGGCTCCACCCACGCCGCGTCCTTTTAATTTGCCACCCCCTAGGTCTTTTAACATGCCAGGACCCTCGCGACCGTTCATGCCTCAGGGACAGCAATCTGTTCCAATCTGGAGAAGTCAACCCCCTCAATATCGCGGTCCCACACGTACGCAGCAAATCTTTAGTTCGCCACCGCCTAATTATAGACCCCAGGGTCAAGTTTTTGAATGCCTGGCCCCGGGCCAGTTACTAGTAACAATTCGCAACCTATGAGTGGCGTAAGTCACTATGTGGCTAAACCGTTCGCTCCACGTGCAACTCATGTCTAAATCCGGGAATCTGCCACCCGCAAATTATTTTAGAACACGGGAATTTAATTATAATGATTTTAGCGATCAGTTGCAGTATGACTATTATAGCGATTATTTTGATAATGATTATTACCAAGGGTATTTTGAGTATCCCGATTACGCTTACCCGAGTGAACACGCGGATGAGCAACCACCGTGCACAGATTCCTATGTTATAGTAGAGGAAGTAAAGGATCCGACTCCGACTTTGAGTTTGAAAACTTCTTCACTAATATTCCCTTTTTAACAACCAAAACTCTGTCATCGTCGTCCTCCACTTCTGCTTACTCAATACTAAAAGAATGTGTACCAGAATGTGATAAACACTTTAAATTCACAGTTGTTAGCCCTAAAGACATTTTGGAATCTTTTAAAGAACTTGATGTAAAAAAAACTACTGATCTTTGGGGATTATCAGTAAATACAATGTCTTCAATAATTGATGTTATTTCACCCTTTTTATCAATTGTTTTTAACTTTTGTATTGCATCTGGTATATTTCCTGATCTGATGAAACTTAGCAAAGTGATTCCACTGTTCAAATCTGGCAGCACAACTGATCCCACGAATTTTCGGCCTATTTCGATATTACCTACATTGAGCAAAATCTTTGAAAAAGTAATTTTAAAACAAATGTTAGGACATTTCAATTCATGTAATTTATTTCATCTGAAGCAGTTTGGTTTTACGAAGGGTCGTTCAACTACAGACGCGGGCGTGGAATTGCTGAAGAGCATTTTCGAGGCTTGGGAGGAGTCGCAGGATGCTCTTGGCATTTTCTGCGACTTGTCTAAGGCCTTCGATTGCGTCCATCATGATACTCTCATCAGGAAACTGCACCACTATGGTATGAGGGACAGGGCTCTCGACCTTCTGACTTCCTATCTTAATAATAGAATTCAGAGGGTTGATATAAATGGCAAGAGATCTGCAGGATCTGCGGTCACTATGGGCGTTCCGCAGGGTTCAATTCTAGATCCATTCTTGTTTCTAATCTATATAAATGACTTACCTTATCACATAAGGGATAATCACAAGATTGTATTGTTCGCAGATGACACTTCCCTCATTTTTAAAATTAAACGACTGCTGGTCAACTTTGAACATGTTAACGATGCACTCTCTAAAGTTGTCCATTGGTTTAATGTAAATAATCTTCTCCTGAACGAAAAAAAGACTAAACTTATTAAATTTTCAACGCCAAATGTCAGGCAGCTAACTACCAATGTTCAACTTAATGGAATAGAGTTGGACCCTCTTGAGTCGACAGTTTTTCTTGGAATAACTATTGACGCTAAATTACAATGGCGCCCACACATAGAAAAATTGTCAGGAAGGCTAAGTTCGGCCGCCTATGCTGTTAAAAAAATTCGACAGATAACCGATGTAGATACGGCCAGAATTGTTTATTTTAGTTATTTTCATAGTCTTATGTCATATGGGATTCTTCTCTGGGGAACCTGTGCGGACATTAATACCGTCTTTGTTTTGCAAAAAAGGGCTGTTCGAGCCATTTACAACCTAGGTCCAAGAGATTCCCTTCGAGAAAAATTCAAAGAAATAGATATTCTGACTATAGCCTCTCAATATATATTTGATAATCTTATGTATGTACACAAAAATATATCAAATTTTAAGAAAATGTCTGATATCCACAGTTTAAATACCAGGAATAAACATAATCTTGCTGTACTTCACACTCGCCTCCACAGAGTAGGCAACTCGTTCATGGGTCAATGTATACGCTTTTACAACAAACTTCCTATTGCTATTCGAAATTTACCCATTAAACGATTTAAAAGCTGTATTAAAACCAAACTTTGTAAAAAAGGGTACTATAAAATTTCGGATTATTTAGAAGACAAAAAAGCTTGGGATTGAGCTGCTCGCTCTGATAAGCTTTGTGCTAAAACCATAAAATTTGAAGTTTAAATTATGCAAAATCATCATTATATACAACTATATGTACATATTGACATTGATGAATATTATAAGCAAAATTACGTGAATATTTATGTACCTTAAAAAGTATTATACGAATATTACTTTAATTATTGTGAATGTGAGCACTATGTGGGTCATTTTTATTTATTTCTTGTTGTTTTTTTTTCTCTTAGTTTTAATGATGGTCTGGCATTTTGAGTTCTTTATGCGGCCAACCCAATTGTCCTTTCCTTGGTATTGTTCGTCGAGTCATTGAGCTCCTTAAGTTTTGAGTTGAGCTACACGATTACTGACAAATGCTTGCACTGACTGGACAGGTCCACTCAAATTTGTGTGGTTCTTTCCTCAAAAGACCATTTCAGACATAGATCTACATGGTCCTCACATGATCTGACCAAGATTATGTCTGGACTTTAAAAGAGACTTTGACCCTTGAGTTTGTTTCGCCATTTCTTCTCAGGGGTAGTCAGATAGGAAATGTCGACTCCATCTAGCTTATTTTTTAATATGACGTGTAAAAGTGATTGTCATATCCTATTTACAGAATAAACAATTTCATTTCATTTCATTTCATTTCATTTCATTTCATTTCCATCCGCTGAAAAGGAGGATTTTTAGAAGGTCCCCAAATCAGACAAGTCAAAATAGAGATTAATTTGCAAACGCAAAGGCAATTACCGTTTATACAAATGTCAAACCCTCCGCTCAAATTATTAATCGATACAGGTGCAAACATGTCTTTCATCAGTCCCGCAGTTGTTCAAAAGTTCTTATCCCATATACCGTGTAATTATGATCCTTTTGAGGTAACGAATATTCACGCTACCACCAGAAGTGATTATTCTATCACTTTACCGTGTTTTCAGGAATTTAATGAGCCAGGTGATATAACTCTTTTTGTTTACGCGTTTCATAATTTTTTTGATGGTCTGATTGGCGATGATTTATTAGAAAAACTGGAATCTAATATTGATTTGAAAAATAGGTTGTTGGTCACTCGTAACTCTAGTAATCCTTTATTAATGTATGACTCACGTAATAGTAACTTATACGAAGACATAATACCGGCTAATTCATCTAAATTAGTCAAAGTCCCTATAAACTCTGAGGACGGTGACGTTTTAATTCCTGAATAGTGTGTTTCAAATTGTTTGATAGGTGATTGCGTTACAACTGTAAAAAATAATAGAGGTATAATAGAGGTACCAAACGCGTCACGTCATGACGTAGTTTTTTCTATGGATCGCCCTGTTAGTGCAGAATTATTCAATGCTCAGTGCATGCGCACCAATCAGTCCGATCGCGTAAATGAAGTTTTGTCTCGTCTACATACGGATCACTTAAACCCCGAAGATAAAGCTAATCTGGAAGCACTTTGCGCTCAGTACGCCGATGTATTCTATATTGATGACGAGTCGTTATCTTTCACGAACCAGATAAAGCATTTTATTCGAACAACAGATGATGTACCAATCTACACAAAAAGTTACCGATACCCATTCATACATAAGCAGGAAGTTCAGGATCAAATCTCTAAAATGCTAGAACAAAATATCATACGTCCTTCGCAGTCTGCATGGAGCTCCCCCATCTGGGTAGTTCCCAAGAAAGCCGACGCCAGTGGAAAAACCAAGTGGCGCTTGGTTATAGACTTCAGGAAATTAAACGAGAAAACTATAGATGACCGCTATCCTATACCCAACATTTCGGACGTCCTTGACAAGTTAGGCAACTGCAACTATTTTACCACTCTGGACCTTGCGAGTGGCTTTCATCAGGTTGAGATGAACCCAGATGATATCCATAAAACCGCGTTTACAGTCGAGCATGGACACTTTGAATTTCTCCGCATGCCAATGGATTTAAAAATGCTCCTTCAACCTTTCAACGGGTGATGGACAATGTCTTACGGGACCTTCAAAATGTTGTGTGTCTGGTGTATCTCGATGACATCATCGTTTTTTCAGTATCCTTCAGGAACACATGGTCAATTTAGAAAAAGTATTTCAGAGACTCAGAGAATCTAATTTCAAAATTCAAATGAACAAATCCGAATTTTTAAAATTAGAGACTGCATACCTAGGACACATCATTAGTAAAGACGGTATTAAACCTAACCCGGATAAAATCACGGCCATCCAAAACTTTCCACTGCCCAAAACGGCAACCGAAATTAAACGCTTTCTAGGTCTGTTAGGGTACTATAGGAAATTCATTCCAGACTTTGCTCGTATAACAAAACCTATGACGCAATGTCTTAAGAAGGGTTCAAAAATTGCCATAACCGATCCAAATTATATCAACTGTTTTGAGAAATGCAAAACCCTTTTAATTAATGATCCGATTTTACAATACCCAGACTTTAGTAAAGACTTTATACTGACAACTGACGCGTCTAATCTTGCCATTGGTGCCGTTCTCTCACAAGGTCAGATAGGTACCGATAAACCCATAGCATACGCATCCCGCACATTAAACACTAGTGAAATTAACTATAGCACAATTGAAAAAGAACTGTTGGCAATTGTGTGGGCAACCAAATACTTCCGCCCTTACTTATTTGGTAGGAAATTCAAAATCGTTACAGATCACAAGCCCTTACAATGGGTCATGAATCTAAAAGAACCAAATTCACGTTTAACCCGCTGGAGATTAAAGTTAAGTGAGTATAATTTCACTACTGTCTATAAGCAGGGTAAGCTGAACACTAACGCAGACGCTCTGTCCTGCATCGAAATCAATAATGAAGATGCAAACGCCATAGCAGTTAACAGTTCTGAGAAGCCCCCTTCAGTGATCGATTCTACAACGGCAACAGCACACACCAGTGCTGAGAGTCCCATACTAGAAATACCAATATCTGATGAACTCCTAAACAAATTCCATCGCCAAATATCTCTTGTAATCGTAGGTGATATTAAAAAACGCCCAACCGTGTCTAAACCCTTCGAAACTCACACTAAAACTACTATACAACTATCAGCGTCTAATCTCGAGGAGGATGTAATTAATGCTGTAAAAGAATATGTTAATCCCAAAGTAAGAACAGGAATTCTTATTCATCCCCTACTAGCTATGTACAATATAATCCCGATTATGCAAGATAAGTTTAAAAGCTCCGCCTTGAATATGGTCTTAACAAAAAAAGAGGTTGAAAACGTCAAAGATTACTTAGGACAGCAAGAAATCATTCGTAATTACCATGAAGGAAAAACAAATCACCGAGGTATAAATGAATGTTTCCTCGCCTTATCACATCGTTATTATTGGCCTAAAATGAAAGAAAGTGTATAAAAATATATAAATGAATGTAGTATTTGCGGACAAGCGAAATACGACCGAAACCCAGTTAAACAAAAGTTCTCCATAGTTCTTCCTCCAACTAAACCTTTTGAAATTGTACATATCGACCTGTTCACAAAATGAGAAATATCTTACTTTAGTTGACGCTTTCTCGAAATATGCGCAAGCATATCGTCTCAGAGATGGTACCGCGTTAAGTGTCATTCAAGCTCTTTTAACGTTTTGCACCCATCATGGCGTTCCTTATACTATAGTTACAGACCAAGGACCTGAGTTCACCAAAGCATTATTTTCAGAATTTGTTCGTCTTCATAAGATACAGCATCTTAAGAGACTTAAATGATAAATGATAAATGATTTATTTTCTGTAAGTAGGTTTGTACAAACACTTTTACACATCAATCATATTTTTAAAATAAAGCTAGATGAGGTCGGCGTTTCCTATCTGACTACTCTGAGAAGAAAGGCCGAAACAAACTCAGAGGTCACAGTCTCTTTTAAAGTCCAGACATAATCTTGGTCAGATCATGTGAAGGCCATGTAGATTGGTGTCTGAAATGGTCCTTTTGAGGAAAGAACCACACAGATTGAGTGGACCTGTCCAGTCAGTGCACGCATTTGTCAGTAATCGTGCTGCTCAACTCAGAACTTAAGGAGCTCAACGATTGCACAACTTAAAAGCTCAACGACTTGCACATACTCCTAACGATAATGGTATAGTAGAACGCTTTCATTCTACTATCCTCGATCATCTCAGAATCCTGAAGTTAGAAAAGCGTAATGAACCTGCCATAAATCTCATCCCCTACGCAGTTTTAGGTTATAACAGCTCGATACACAGCTTCACTAAATGTAGGCCTATAGACTTAATCACAGGACACTTCGATCCTCGCGATTCCTTGGATTTAAATTTATCTGAGCACCTACTGCAAAATTACTTATTGGACCATAAGAAACGACTAACCCAAGTCTACGAAATAATAAATGAAACCTCTCTTCACTATAGGACTGAATTAACAGAAAATAGGAATAAAGATCGCGAACCTGAGAAAGAATATAACCCCGACCAACAAGTATTTGTCCGTAATCCCCTAACTAGCAGACAAAAGTTAGCTCTCCGTTTTACTAAAGACATAGTCCTAGCCGATCTTCCCATACATATTTATACTCGAAAGAAACGAGGTCCTGTTGCAAAGTCCCGTCTAAAGAGGAGCCCTAAAGATTCCACATTGTTACAGGATGTTACTGTTGCTGCTACTCTACATAGATAGATAGATAGATAGATAGATAAAACATTTATTCAGTGCACACAAAAGACACAGCACAACACACAATAGCACAATACATGGATAACAAATTACAGGAATATATATAAAAACAAGGTGCCAATATACAGAAAAAAAAAGAAAAACATGCTTAAAGAAATAAAGTAACATTACGACATACTTTAATTAATTATCGAACAAGGTGCGGTGTGTGTCTCAAGGTTGCACCAAATGGGAGTCCAGCTCAGCATGTGTCAGGCAAATATACCTGACGCTGATATTCTGCTGGATCCCTGCAGTGACATACGGACGTCGAGCAGACGAGATACATTGGTGTTGTGACAGTGTTATGCGTGGAGTGAAATTGTGTAAGTATACCCGCAACTTAAAATTATGTATTCTACAGTAAAGTTTTGTATTGTATTGGGAAACTTTCTTGTTGAATGTGTTGAATGTGTTGAATGTGTTGATTGTGGTTTGATTACTTGATAATTTAGAAAGTTATATACCTAAATGAATAATCTTATTATAGTTACAGTGGCTTCAGTGTGAATAAAATAAACGATTTGGCTTGACAAAAATAAAAATAAAAAACATGACGCAAGGACAAGAAGTAACCATTGATCCTTTAGGAAATGGCCCTGGTATCCTTCCGTTTAATCTAGGAACGACGCGTATCGTTTCTCACTATCATTCATTTCTTATATATGTCAATCTCGATAGTATACAATCTCAGATAGATACAGTTAGTACCAAACTGACTGATTTCAGACATAAACTAAATAATAAGACATCCCTATTATTTGAACCACACATGAATTACCTCACATCTAAATTAGCTAAAATATCTACACAGCTAGAGTCATTTGAACATAATCGTCATAAAAGAGGACTTATCGATGGTCTCGGTTCTGTTATTAAGAGTGTATCTGATAATCTTGACCAAACTGATGCAATTAAGTACAATAAGGCTATAAAAATCCTCCAGGAAAATGAGTATAAGGTACAGAGTCAACTTAATCATCATGTTAGTCTATCTAAAACTTGGGTTATACAAAATGCCAACCTGTTAACTAATATAACTAAAAACCAAGAAAGAATAGGAAATGTTCTAAATCGGATAATTAATAGTACAGCAAACTTCGACTTTATCCACTACGCCCATACGGCTCAATACTTATCTATCTTAAGCGATAGCATAGATGATCTGTTAGGAGCACTCCATAAACTAGAGTACACTTTAGCCTTTATATGTGCATCAAGCACACCGCATATGATAGTTAGTATAACTGAGATTAGGAATATGTTAGATAAATTAAGGATTTTATACTCAAACGATGAAATTCTTGAATTAGAATTAAGAGACTATTATGACATAATTAAGCTAGGATACTTCTACATAGGAAATCAGATAGTTTTAGTATTTAAGGTGCCGATTGCCTTCCCTCCAATCTATAACCTTTATAAACTGTCCATTATCCCTAACAAGAATAATAAAATCCTTATACCTACCTTACCTTTTATTGCGATTTTTGGACATGATTCTATGTACATGGAAGCTGAATGCCCGAAGGTAAATTCTCTGTACCTCTGCGAAGCAAAATCAAAGTACAAGACCCAAGATGATCCGGATTGCATCCAGCATTTGATCTCCAAACATGAACTTCTTCCATGCTGTAAGCTGTCTTCAGTCGCGTTGAAGAAAGAAGCTGTAGAACAACTCGACGAGAAACATTACACCATCAGTTTCCCACACCAAACTAAAGTGAAGATATCATGCAGACAAGAGACATATAAAACCCTTGAAGGAAGTTACTTGGCGATCATCCCGTACAATTGTCACATCAAAACGCCCGAATTCACTATAGCAAACTCCAACAATCACATCAAGGGATTTTCTCTGGAGATTATGCAACTGCCTACATACATTGAAGACTTAGAAATGTCAAGCGAAGCACCAATCATACTAAACTCTGCTGACCTAGAAAACCTGCACTCAATAAATACGAAGATCATGCTACAAACTCCAGCTAAACTTAATGAAGCAAGTGATACAGCTCTCTACCACACCACGATTCCAATCTATCTAATACTATCCGGTGCAAGTGCACTTATCATCGCACTGATGTACCGACGACATCGAACGAAACGTCTTCAGAAAAATCAACCAAAGGAAACGGATGATTCAGGAAAATATGCTGAAATTCAAGAACGAAATAGAGTCATTCCTAGCAAGATAAGAATTGATCACAGCAACATTTCATCATCTCCCTCACACAAGATTTCGAAATAGTTGCTTATATTCGAGGGGAGGTGTTACATATTCGCATAGCACCTAAACCGCTGACAAGCGTTTACCTAGTTACTGCGAATTGCATCAGCCGCAGCACGAGGCGCCGATGCAGCACAACGTGATGCAGCCCGACACCGGACATCGCGGCCTCCGTGAAATCGTCACTTTTGACACAGCATCGGTCAACCGTCGACATTTTTAGCCATTAATTAATATTGTATTTTTTATAAAATAAATTAAGTTAAATAAAATTTGTATTTTTTTCAATCCTCTGGCTACAGCCTTCGTAATTAACCTGCTTACTACTAACATAAACATGTATGCGCATAAGTGCAACACGTATGCTGACAATGCATGTACTACTCGTGCGCGATAAGTTGGGGCCTGCTAGGAATGCGACTCCCCGCCCGCTTCCCCTGCACTTCCCCGATGGCGCCCGTATTGTACCGTTCGCATCACTATTTTTTACTAGGGTTTTTAGTCTCATACTGGCCTACGTCACGTAACGACGCGCTCTGGAATTCTTTTAGTTTTAGTTTGTGTTATTGTTTTGTTGTTGTAGTTTTTGTTGTTATAGTTTGTGTTATTGTTTTGTTGTTATATAGTTCTTGTTAAGTGTTTTTTTTATCATTATGAAGGGTAAACCTTTGCATAGCGGAGAAATAAACCTCGTGCTAAAAGTTTTAGAGTTTATTGAAAACGAAAAACGGAACAAACAGTTTTGTTTACCTGTTGACCATGCAGTAAAAAGAACATGCATGGCAACGGGAATATCGAAAACCACGTTGATGAGAATAAAAAACGAAGCCAAGCGCTTACAAAATACTTCACCGACACCAGGTACTTCTGCAAGTTCTACGGCAGTAAGTGAAGTGAAATTGTCAACACCGGTCAAAAAACGAAAGCCAAAATATAACCGTATCCAATTGGATAGTTTTGATATATGTGCCTTGCGAAATATCGTAAATAGCTTTTACACAGTCAGGAAAGAAATACCTACCTTAAATAAAATATTATCTGTGGCTAAAAGAGACCTCAATTTTCAAGGGCAAAAAACATATTTAAGAAAAGTTTTAGACAAATTGGGCTACAAATTCAAAAAATGTAAAGATAAAAGACATTTTCTATCTCAAAAACCCGATATTCGAGCTTGGCGAGCAAGGTACCTACGACGTCTTAAGAAAAATGATAACTTGGGTGCGGGGAAAAAGCCAGTCATTTATATAGATGAGAGGTGGATACATTCCCACTATACAGTGAGCAAATGCTGGCAAAATAACACTGATGCGTCTATAAAAAGAAATCATAATCCCGGTCAAAGATGGATTGTTGTACACGGCGGTGGAGAGAACGGTTTTGTGAATGGGGCTGAGCTCATATACAAATGCAAAAGCAACTCGGGAGATTACCATCATGAGATGAATACCGCAAACTTTAAAAAATGGTTTCTTGAAAAGTTAATTCCTAATTTGCCACTTAACAGTATCGTGGTACTAGATAATGCACCGTACCACTCAACTCAAATAGAAAAACCACCCACAAGGGTAGCGACGAAGGAGACTATACGTCAATGGTTATTAGACCACAATATAACATTTGATGAAAGAATGACAAAATCTGAAATGTATCACTTGTTACACATAAATAAGCCCCCAAAAAAATATTTGATTGACGAACTTTTTAAAGAGCATGGCCACGAAGTAGTTCGTCTACCACCATACATGTGTGACCTCAATCCAATAGAATACATTTGGAATTTGGTCAAGCAAAGAGTAGCCGATAAAAGTATGAACCAGTCAAAAAGGGAAATAGAAAAATAACGAGAGATGCAATTACCAGCATAAGTGAGAGTGACTGGAAAAAAGAAGTCAACCATGTGGACAGGCTTCGACAAAAGTGTTGGGATGATGACCTCTTACAAGAGACGAATGAATCGCAATTAATTGTAAATTTATCGGATACCTCTTCGGCAAGTGATTATAGTGAGACTGAGGACGAAGAACAACCTCTAGAAGGCATAAATCCACTAAGTAGTGACGAAGATAAGATAATGTAAATAATAGATAAAATAAATGTATAAACTTAAACATTGTATTTTTATTCATTACAAAACCATAGTCAACACTTTCGGTGATACATAATTAAATACCTAGTGTCCTATTTTATTCAAATAGTGTAAAAAAGATTAGATAAAAAGCAGCGTCCTCCCTGAGTAACATAATAAATTAGGTTAAAAAAAACAAAGACGAGGCCGCGGGCGGCTGCTTGTTATGTTCGCTTTTTTGCGGGCGGTACAAACACGCCAATATGACGTCACCGCGCTCAGGTCCCAACTTATAGCGCACGGGTAGTAATTGTGCTACCTTAGCAAAAACCGATCATATGAAATATCTAGGTGTAACGATTGACACAAATGAATTTCCGTAAACACATCGATTTATTATGCACACGAATGCGTACGTTAATGTACATTTTTAAGAATTTACGATACATATCAGACTACAAATTAATTAAACAGGTATATTTAGCTTTGTGCTAATCCATTCTCACTTATTGTATAACTTCATGGGGTGGGGCTGCTAAATCAAATCCTACTGCCTTTAGAACGAGCGCAGTGCAAGGATAGCCTTAAGGTAGCCCACCTTTCGCCAATTTAGATTTCCCACACACGAGCTATACACGGCATGTAAGGTGTTAACCGTGCGTCAACTATTTATATTGAATATAGTATTACTCTAGCATAGCAAACTTCTTTATATCCCAATATCTATAAATAAGAAAAGAAAAGACTTGGTTTGCTTAAAGCCTCAAACTAGACATACTTTTATAAATACATTTTATGTATTTTTAGGTCCGTTCTTTTATAATAAAATCAATATATAGAGATAGCCGCTCGATTCTTAGTCGCGAGCGGTCATGTTATTAAGTAGTCCGGTTATTTTATACGAAATTATAGTAAAAAGTACAGATATTATTATCAAAATCATATACATAGTTAAGTGATCAACATCAATACCTACAAAACAGTGCATAAACTATACCAGTACTCAAACTATTACCCAAGTTATTAACTAAAAACTTTTTAAAACTTTCCGTAACAGTGTATTTGTGCAAAGTGAGTGACCTTCATAAACAAAGTACTGAGTCATTAACGGTCATTCGCATTTCAACTTACTGGACTTTTAGCAGGCACACACCATTTTTGACTACTGATAACAGTGTTCAGTTGGCGTCGCGGCGTAGCGACTGTACCGTGAGTGCGTGGGTTCGAACTCAGCGGCACATCGTACTTTTTGCATTTTTTATTTTGTTTGTATTTTTTGTTTCAAGAAAATACTTCTTTTTCCAAATTGTTATCAAGCCGCAAGTAAATCGTCGGACATTTTTATTTTTGTTCAAGAAAGTGTTTTATATTAAGATAATAACATACCAAAGTACTAAACACAAATTAACTAACTTTTATGCTGTCGGATAATTGAGTAAACCAACATAAAATGGAACATAAAGAAAGCAACATCACTATGAGAAACCGTCGTATAATGCGATCTCACTCCGAAGTATCTATTGAGCTACTGGATACCTCCTCATCTTCGAATTTAAGTGTTAAGAGTATGATGGACCTATCTACTCATGTCAAGAGTGACGAAGTGCTGGATTTGCAAAATTTAATTAAAACCCTAAGGGAGCAATTATTAAGTGCACATACGGAGATTGAAAGTTTAAATTCAGAAAATACCACACTGAAAGAACAATTACAGAAAGAAAGACAGAAAAATGAACGACTTAAGGAAATTAGCCAAAGCGTGAGGAAAATTGATAAGTCATGTAGCAACGCAAAAAGAAATAATCATTCGACAAGAAAACTAAATCTAAGCTTGGAATATCACACTCCTAAATCTTCTGCTCAAGTAAAGTCTTCTATTGAATCCCGAAAATATGATAAAAAATCAAAAACCGATGTTGACCACTCTCAAAATGAAAGGGAAAACGTGGACAGCTTTAATTTGGTGCACAATATTAGCAGCAATAAAACGAGTTCACAAAATATGGTGGAAAATTCTTATAATGCTGATAGCTGCAAGGTCGAATGCAACATTCAAAAAAATCTCGAACAGTATCAACACATAGAAAAAACGAATTGTAAAGCTGGCAAAATATTAATACTATCGGACAATCAAGGTAATGGCATAGTTCAAATGTTAATCGAAAATAAAAATAAACTATTATGTAAGGATTATAATATACAATCTGTTACAAAACCAAATGCAACAACTAAGAATGTGTTATCTGATTGTTGCAACATGGCAAAATCCTTATCAAAAACCGATACTGTTATTATAATGACAGGTAGTAATGACTCTAATCCAACTGAATTTATGTCTGAATTATCGATAGCATTACATTTCCTAAAAAACTCCAATGTATTTATAGCCAATGTACTTTATAATCGGATTCTTAATGAACGTAAATTGAATGACCAGTTAAAGCTTCTTACCCGAAATTATAAAAATTGTACATTTATAGAAGCAGGAACAGAGGATGTTTTGCAACAAATAATGTATCAAATCAATGTTAAACATTATAACAATAAATTCCTTTCCTATAACAACCATAAAAATAAGGACACCGCCGTCAATAAGGGTACACATGATAGAGAAAAAGTTTATACTTCGAATAAAAAGGTAGAACTAAAAAGGAGTACCCCTTTTACCCTATTGTTTTGAGAATCAACTAAGAAATCAATCAAAAAAGGTTCACAACTCATCATGTCTAAATAACCAAGAACCATTGCAGGGTACAATACCCTTTTATTTTCCAATTCTCAAAAAAACATCACAAGTGAATCCAATAGACATGAGATCCAATAATATATTTTTTCGTTCATAAACATTATTTTGCAATTGTTCACCAAAACATTGCCGGTGCCTTAAATAAAATTCAAGATTTGGAAGTAGTGTTAAATGAGTTGCAAGAATTAAAGAAAAATGTTACAGTAGTATGTCTCAGTGAACATTTCATTAAAAAAGGTGATGAAAAATACTTAAATATAAATAATTTCAATCTTGGTGCCATTTACTCCCGCCAAGAACAAAAACGCGGAGGCACATGTATATTGTGTCAAAAGGGTTATGTAAGTACTGAACTAGGTTTTACAAAGGATCTTGCAGTGGAGAAACATTTTGAAATATGCGGTGTTGAAATTGAACAAATCAAATTGATTGTGGTTTGTATATACAGAACACCCAATTCTGATATAAATATATTTTTTCAAAATTTCATTAAAACATTACTGAAACTTCAACATAAAAAATACAAGATAATAATATGTGGGGATTTTAATATAGACTTACTAATAACTGATAAAAACAGTTCTAAATTTAAAGAATTATTACTTAATTATGGAATGCAATACTATATAAATGAGCCTACTAGGCTTAAGAAATGTATAGACAATATAATTGGTAATGTAACAAATGCAATAGGCGAAACATATAATTGTTTCCTCTCTGATCATAATACAGCTCAAATCGTTACCATTGATCAACAAATTAACAGCAAAACTGATTTCTTTTTTGTAACTATTAATGATTTAAATAAAGGTAATGTTGTTAGGTTCATTGAATACATAAGTTGCTTAAGTTTTAGTGAAATTTATGATATCTCAGATGCTAATGCAGCCTTTGATGGATTTCATGATCTTTTATCTTTGATCTATAATCTTTGCTTTCCATGTATAAAAATTAAAAGAAAATATAACATGAATAAACAAAAATGGATAACAAAAGGTATTAAAAAAAGCAGCAGTACTAAGAGGTCATTAAGACATCAATATTATTTGAATAGAAATAATGAAAATAAGAACAAATTTAAAACATATTCCAAATTATTAAGAAGTTGTATGAATAACCTGCAATCCCTATGTAACCAAAAGCACATTACTTATTCGCGAAACAAAATCAAAGCTACATGGGATATTGTAAAGTGCAATACGGGTACTAAGCCGTCTAGGGATTGCATTAGTAAAATCGAAGACAATTGTATAACATTAACCTCCTGATCTGACATCGCGAATAAATTCAATAATCACTTCGTTGACATTGCCATTAATAATTCCTCTAATTTTAATAATGATACTAATGACAGACACAACAGAATTTCATGATGACAGTATATTTCTAGAACCTACAAATGCTTCCGAAATCGAAAGTATAATAAAGTGCTTAAGAAATACTAAATCAGCAGGCTATGATAAAATCACAACTGAACTTCTTAAAAGTATTTCAAAATATATATCATCGCCTTTAGCATACATTATTAACCTATCCTTGGAACAGGGCTGTTTTCCTGACAAATTGAAACTTTCCTTAATTAAGCCACTACATAAAAAGGGCTCCCAATCTAACGTTGACAACTATAGACCTATAGCACTAACTCCCATGCTTTCAAAAATATTTGAAAAAGTGATGTACAGGCGGTTGTTAAGGTTCCTAGATAAATATAACATTCTAGTCAGTCAGCAATATGGATTTAGACAAAATAAATCCACTACCGTAGCAATTTATACGTTAATAAAACAAATCATGAACAATATCAATAAAAGAATACCTTCCTCTGCATTATTTTTAGATTTAAGCAAGGCGTTTGACCTCGTTGACCATGCTAGGCTATTGGATAAAATGGAAAGATACGGAATAAGGGGTCCCGCTATAAAATGGTTTGAGTCATATTTACGCGATAGGAAGCAGATAACACGAATAGCAAAGTTGAACCATATGGCAAATAGTATGGATAATTTCGAATCCGAACCAAGAATTAACCATTGCGGTGTCCCTCAGGGAAGCATTCTCGGGCCGTTATTGTTCCTTATCTATATAAACGACTTACCGAAATCAATAAAACATCAGTGTGTTCTGTTTGCTGATGACACCAAAATTATTATTAAATGTAAAGATGAACAAAACTATGACAATGAAATTAATCAAACATTGAATGATATTATAAAATGGTTAGATATTAAAAAACTAAAATTAAATATTGCAAAAACGAACGTACTCCACTTTAAAACATGGAAAAGTAAACCTGTCCATCTTCATATCGCGTATAATAATATTAGCGTAAAGCAGGTGCATAACACAAGGTTTCTAGGGGTAACACTTGATGAGCACTTAACATGGAAGAATCATATCGAGATACTCTGCAAGAAAATCAACCAATTTGTATTTGCGCTAAAAAAGGTCAAAAATGTAACGTCGAGAGAAACCTCCATAATGGTGTATCATGCCTATGTCTGTTCAGTAATTCGCTACGGCATAGTTGTGTGGGGAAACTCCTCAGAAATTGATCGAATTTTCATTGCTCAAAAAAAGTGCATCCGCGCAATTTTTAATATGGAATGGTCTGATTCGTGTAGGCCTATATTTAAGTCACATAACCTTCTGACTGTACCCTGCATATATATCTTCGAAGTTGCTAAGTTTCTGAGATCCAATCTTGCATTATTTGAACGAAGGGATAATACAAATAAAAGGAAAGCTGCACATTTAGATTTCGAGATACCTGTTCCTAAATTGCAACTCTTCCGAAAGAGTTGTATCTACATGGCTCCCCTAATTTATAATGCTTTGCCGAATACAATTACCCAACTACCCTTCCAAAAATTTTGTTCGGCACTACGAAAGTGGTTGTTGCAGGAATGTTTTTACTCAATTCACGAGTTTTTTGTAAAATGTCCCTGTAAATTTTTTTCTCTTGATCTGGCATCAAAATACAGGCATAAGTAATTATTTAAGTTAATTAAGTGATATTATGACAAGCTTATTGTTTTATTTAACAACATGGGAAAAATAGAAGTGTGTAGTTTATATAATATAATAATTGAAATAATGATAAAAAATTTAATATTAATATAATGTGAATAATGTTAACTAATAATTAATGCACTTGAATATTTTTATGTAATAATAATTGTAAATTGATTTGCATACCGTTAAAACGGTGAGACATGTAGCACTATGTAATGATACGAACACCTTTTGTAAACATACCATGTTTCTGGCAAATAAATAAATAAATAAAAAAATAAAAAATAAATAAATAAATAAGAATCTAAGTATATATAGTGTAAGTCTTAAAAAATGTAGTGAAATGTGTGAATATTTAGCGACATTTAATTACTCGTACTCAGACACTGAAAAACTGCTAGATGTAATGCAATAGGCTTAGTGTTAAATCAATATTTATTTTTAAATATAATTAATATGTATCAATGCTAGCTCTATGTACAGTAACATATTGTCCACTGAAGCACTCAGCGTTGTTAAGTGATGGCCTGAAACACAGGTTTGAATAAACCTACATCAGGCAGGTTGCTATTGTATTCAATTAGACCCCTAACCAATCTATATAAGTTATACACTAGATTTATTTTAGACATAGTTTAACATTTTCTTACTAATATTAATATGTAACTTCTAGTAATTTCTATGTGAACTTATGAATAAAAATTATTATTATTATTTCCTTTATTCCATTTAAAAACATATTATTTACATTTTTAAATATTTTTATACAAATATAAAAAAAAAACATTTAAAAATATAAAAAATAGCAGCCCACCCGTATCGGGAACAGGGTCCAAGCTACCGGTGGTCAGGGCTCCTGAGAGAGGAACCTCCTGACGATACGCGCCGTGTCCAGAAGTACCGCTCTCTGGATTAAGCCCTTGATCCAGCTGCCTAGCGAGAGCCTCTTCAGGTGTTGGTCGAGGCTCTTGGCTATTATGCCATTGGCCGTCATGACTATCGGCACAATGATTGCTGTATCCACATCCCACATGTCGACAACCGCGTGAGCTAGGTCAAGATACTTAATCTGCTTATCTTTTTCAGCTTTTACGAGGTTCTCGTCATGCGGGACCGCTATATCAATAATCATTGTGCGACGCGTTAATCGATCTATCACCACTATGTCTGGCTCATTAGCAACAATAGTCCTGTTAGTGATGATAGATCGATCCCAATACAACGTAATATTGCCATTTTCGAGAACTGGGTCGGGCGCATACCTATAGTACGGTACTTCAGATTCCACAAGACTGTATTTCAGAGCAAGTTGCTGGTGGATAATCCTGGCTAAAAAGTTGTGCCTATGCAAGTAGTCTCCGTTAGCCAGACGAGAACAGCCAGAAATAATGTGTCGGATTGATTCCCCCGGACGGTGGCATGCCCGACAGATGTCAACCGTGCCGTCTTTCACAATATATTTCCGGTAGTTGTTCGTCATTATAACTTCATCCATATTCATACTCCATCCAAACCTTCGGTTTCCCCAAAGAGATCACCGAATCGCAACCAGGATACTGACGCTAAGAGGTCTACATCGGCTCCATGTGGGAACCGGTAAAAGCGTCCGTGTAGCTCTTTGCTCTGCCGTACCTCCCTGCGGTCATTAGTATCTAATACTATAGGTTTGCGCCAGTTCTCGTCATCCAAGGAGAGCGGGGTGAGGCCCTTATCTACTGAGACCACATCTCGTTGCATCACCACGTCGGTTTCTAGGAAGTATTTCCTGAGACTGCATATCTCACGATTGTGCAGGGTCTTAGCGTTTAAAAAGCCTCGACCTCCACACTTCCGAGGGATATACAGTCTCATCACCGATGACCGTGGATGATGCAATTTGCGGTCAACAATGTGCGGACTCTCCTATCCAGGGCGTCAAGTTCCGTCTGAGTCCATTTGAGTATGCCGAAAGAGTACATCTAAACCGGCATGACCCAACCATTGAAGGCGCGCACCTTGTTTCCGCCTGATAAAAGACTATTTAGTACTTTATTCAGGTGGCCAAAAAAGCGCTCCTTCAACGATTGCTTCATGTCATTGATGCCCAACGCTTCCGACATACCCAAATACTTGTAGGTTTCGGATACGGAGAGGGATTTAAGGTTTATGGAATCCGAGAGTTGGGTTCCCACGGATTCCACAAACCCCCTCGCTTTACATGCATGACCGCACATTTGTCTACACCAAATTCCATCCTGATGGCTCTACTGAAAGTTTTGGTTACCTTCAGTAGCTGCATCAGTTGCAAATTATTGGGGGCAAAAAGTTTCAAGTCATCCATGTAAAGGAGGTGAGATATAACCTGACCACCTCTCCTTAATCGATAGCCTAGACCTGAATTCTCCAGCAGTGTGCTTAGAGGATTCAAGGCTAGGCAAAACCAAAGTGGACTCAAACTATCGCCCTGAAATATACCTCGCTTGATCCGTATCGGTTCGCTATTCCTCTGGATATATCGACATCCTGGATAGCAAAGGACCGTTCTCCACTGCCCCATACATGACATCAGGAAGGTGCGCAGAGTTGCATCTACTTTATATAACTCCAGCACCCTCATGAGCCATGTATGTGGCACCGAATCATAGGCCTTCTTATAATCTATCCAACATTTTGACAGATCCTTTCGGGAACGGTGAACCTGTTGGCTAATGGCAATATCGATGAGAAGCAGCTCCATAGTACCGCGGGATCCGTTCTTATACTTTAACTTTATAGACCGTCGGTAAACAAGTGATTAGTCTATAATTTTTGGGTTCCGCAGTACTACCTGATTTATGGAGCAGGTGTGTTATTCCGGTCGTTAGGAACAGGGGTAGCGACCGTGACTCTAAGGCTGACTGGAACTGGGATGCCAGGCGGGCGTGCGATCTTTGGAACCACTTTATCCAAAAGTTGTGCAGCCCGTCCGGTCCTGGAGATTTCCAGTTAGGCAACGGACGGACTGCATGAGCTACATCTTGGGGGAGGATGGTAAGTGCCTCCATTTCTGGTATAAGATCGCACGCTCGCTCGATTCTCTTAGTCCAGTCACCTTCGGTGTGATTGACAGGCACCGACCAAATGTTTCGCCAGAAGGAACACATGGCGTCATCATCCGGTAGGCGCGTGTCAGCCACACCTTGGTCCGGTCGCTCCCAAGTCCTATAATCCCACCTTTCATCATTCTGGAATGTGCGATTCTGAGTGTATCGCTCCATTCTCCGCCTGTATCGACGAATACGGTTCGCCCATGCACAGATCTTCTGCTTCAGGAAGTCGATACGCTCTGTGACGAGGGTCAAAGGACATCATCGGGATTTCATACATTTTTGGTCCAAATATGAATTATTGAAATTATTGAATAAATATGCTGTATTCCGTTAGAACTTGTCCCCCTGAGTATTTATTATTATGACACCAAAGCTGTAGGGTCATTGTCCTTGGTTTTATTGGAGTTCAAAAATTCAACATCTTCATACATTTTCAGTGAATTTAACTAACAAAAACAAATGATTTGTCTACCATACCTTGTTGACATTTGAACATTTTTAGTAATATGCAGTGGTTCTTGACCTATTTCTGACAAGATAACATATATCTCATTTAAATCACTAATGAGTAACATTAGTGGCATAATCGGCTGGGATGCTGGGACTTTTTCCTAAAAAATGGCAATAACAATGGCCGCGCAGGTAAACACTTACGCGAACAATGGAATACGGTGCAGCGAGCAGATGCCCCTCTCTTTCCCGCGCACCACCGCCATCGCGCCATGCTCGTTCGTTTGCTCGCATTCGCGTGTACCGAAAGCAACGCTGCCGTGTATGTCCGTGTGATGCCCACTAGTTCTTGTGCTTTGATTTGTTTTGTTTTTGTTATCTCCGTTGTTAAGTTTGAACATTGCTGCGAGTCATGGCAGAGTTGTGTATCTCGTGCCGTACATCGACAGAGAATCGGCGAAGATATGATTGGGTTTCCAGAGAAATGCAACATCTTGATATCGCCCAAATAGTGATAGAAGATATGGTAGCTCGACAGTTGGAGCCTACTGCGTTCATTTGTCGACCCTGTTGGCAAAGAACGGAACGAACGCACCAGCGACTTATTCGGGAGGCTGAACAGCAAGCTGATCAAGACCGTGATCCATCGGAAGTTCCAAATCCAAGATCAATTTGGCTGATTTTGCTAGGTCTTCTTCGTGCTCCAAACACTGCAAATAGTTGCATTTTCCAACATTGTACGAATGAATCTCGCCGTCGTGTTCCAGAGAACATAATTTTTCGCATGGTATGCCGCTACAGCTATTTCGTGCCAGAAAGCGCGCGTGTCTGTAATGAACATGTGGAGCAAAATCTGTGGCATTTACTTCCTGTACAAGACAACTCTTCTGAGGAATTCACTGCAGCTCAAATAATGACTATCGTGTCGATGTTACAAAGACATATTACGGAGGAAATACTTGATTTTGAGCAGTATGAAAATATAGCACCGGCCGAGTTTCATACTTGGACAGGACTGACTCAAGATCAGTTTACTGAATTATTAGACAGTTTACCAAGTCTGAGAACTAAAAAGAATAAAAGAACCGTACTGGCGGCAATATTAGTCAAGTTAAGAACAGGTGACTCGAACGCGCGGCTTGCTAATATTTTTAAATGTAGCGAAACAGCGTTTCATACGTGGTTAAAAATCGGACGCAACGCTCTGTTAGAAGATTTTGTGCCCTTAAATGTTGGGTTTGACCATATTTCCCGTGAGGATGTAGCACACAGGGACCATTTTCTACCCAACAATCTGTTTGGGAACCCATCGAGCCCAGAAGATGAAAGGAAAGCGATCACGATTTGTACATCTATCTGCAAAAAAGTGGAAATTATTTTTTCCAACGCAAGTCTTACAGCCATCACAAATACAGAAACCTCCTAAAACCGTTCCTCTTGGTTTCTTGTGATGGACACATTATCGAAGTTAACGGACCATATGCTGCCACCACGTCTGACGCAGATATAATGAATGACATGCTTAATAAAGCTGACAGTGCCTTCCACTGGTTTTATAGGAGTGGAGATGTTTTTATTCTGGACCGTGGTTTTCGAGACTCAGCAAGAAATCTGGAATCTTGCGGATACGTACAACATATGCCTGAAACAAAGTATCCAAATGAGACACAGCTAACCAGGGATCAGGCCAATAAGTCCAGACTGATAACAATCTGTCGTTGGGTGGTTGAAGTGGTCAACGGCAGGTTCAAAAGAGATTTTCGCCTGTTGCAAAATGTATATAATAACAGAGCCCTTCCCAGCATGTTCGACTATTTCAAGATAGCAGCGGCGATCATAAATCGTTTTCAAGTTTTGACTGAAGATAATCCAAATGCTGCTGCGATTTTAGAGATTATCCACCAAAGAATTAATATGCCAAATAGATTGGCAGATCTTGTAATACGCCATAACTACAATCGCAGACGTGCTCAGTTTACTTTAATGACTGCAGATATGCCAGAGCTCGTAGATTTTCCAAGAATGGATGAGAACGAATTATTTTTATTCGCTCTGGGCGTTTATCAACTAAAACAGGCCAAAAGTTATTACTGTGAGCACGTCCTTGACAATGGAGCATTCACAATTGAGCTCAGCAATGAGTTATCAAATGAAGACTTGGCGGAATTGCAGGGCAGTTATTTATGGATGATAAGAGGCCGACTGCAATCGCGGAATGTTAGAGCAAGACAGTATTATGTCTACATTATAATCGATAGGTCGTTATCAGGCCGACAAGCAATCGCTCACTAATATTGTTCGTGCATCATAGGAAAGCGAACAATTGGATGCTGCTCCCGTATTATGTGCATTATATGGTACATGAGCTATGCACGACATTTGCCAGCAATAACCCCTCCAGCTTATGGATTGGAGAACATTATTGTTGTACCAGACGACAATGATTTTATAGTATTTAATTAAACACAATAACCCCTGTATACAGGGTTACTGGTAATTCGACGTATATCCGGCAGGGGCTGATAAGGGGGCCAAAATGCAACAAATTGAACCCCCCATATGTATGGCCGAAATTCAATAGTTTTCGAGATATTAGAATTTTAAGGGTTTTTCGATATTTACCCAAAATTTTACATTTCATTCCAAATTAAAAAAAAACTACATATTTGAATGGGTACCATTAAAAATGATGTTGTAGCTGGCACTTCAATTAAGCTATGGACATAATTAAAACTACTTAATTTAACAAAATAATGAAAATAATGAGCGATATAAGAATAATATCTTACCAATATTTTCATTTTACGCTTCAAAAATGTTGTCTCGTCACAAAAATTTATATGACATTAATCGTACAAATAACTAAAACAACTTGCTTATCCTGTAAGCTTTCCAGAAAGGTATAAAAGTCAATTTTAAAATACATAATTCGTGGCATGGCATGTGTTTGAACCGGCGCGGGGAGAGAAAGGGTCATTTGTATTTCTATGAAATAAAATGCATAAAAAAATGTACATCAAATTTTATTACAAATTTTACACATCTTGTTCAAAATGAGCACCTCGATTACGAATGCAGGTTCGAATTCTCTTCCTAACTTCGGTTTTCGTCACTCTTGATGTGAACGTTGTTCTCATCTGTTGCACCGCGTTTATTATTCGCTGTCGAAGTTCTTCGACTGAATTTATTGGGGTCACATAAACTAATGCCTTCATATGACCCCAAACGTAAAAATCAAGTGGTGTGATATCAGGGCTTCGTGCTGGCCACGGAATTGGCCCTCTCCTCCCAATCCATCGGTTTGGATATCTCTCGTCTAGCCACTGTCGGACAGTAATCCGGTAATGTGCTGGGCAACCATCATGTTGAAACATGAGGTTGTTTTTTATTTCTTCGGGAACATCCGCCAACAAATCGTCTAGGTTGTTTCTCAAAAACTCCTCGTAATTTTCGCCGTTCAAATTTTGGGGCAAGAAATGAGGGCCCACCAAATAATTATCAACGACACCCATCCATACGTTCGGGGAAAATCTCATTTGCGACGCAGTTTCTTTTAGTTTTTTTCGATTCCTGCCTGCTTTAGGTGCCCAAAAATGTAAGTTATGGTAATTCGTTACTCCATCCCGGTCAAACTTTGACTCGTCAGTCCACAAAATATTTCTTAGGAAATGTTCCTGGTCAGCGTCAGCGTTTAACATAAACCGAGAAAATTCGAGTCGCCTGGCAGGATCTCCCTCGTGCAATGTTTGAACAGGTTGATAATGGTACGGGTGTCTACCTGATAGATGTACTACCGACCACACTTTCCACTGGGACATACCGAGCTGTCTTGCAACAATGTTCGTTGAGATGTTTGGGTCATCAATAAAACACTGAAGAATGGTGTCCTCTTCGTCAGCCGTGTACCGTCGAGGTCTGCCAGCGTTGAATTGTGCTCTTTGAACACTGCCAGTTTCAGACAATCGTCGATAGGTGCTCCCGAAAACAGTAACTTGGGGAAGTCGACGATCGGGAAAGCGGCGTTGGTATTCTCGCCGAGCCGCAGCCGCGTTTCCATCGGCAAAACCATAACAAAACATTATGTCTGCGTATTCGTTATTAGGATACGAAGCCATGTTATCCGAAATAACAATGATAACAAAAAGAATAACAAGAGAAACAAGAATTAACAATAATGATCGATAACAAATTAACGGGATGAGAGATTGGTAGCAAGATAACAACACACGTGCTTGCGCGGCGGAGAGTCAAAACTTACTAAGGAAGGCGACGCGAGCGCAGCAGACGCCGTGTACTCCCCCGCCCGCACACCCCGCCCTCACACCCCGCCCCATCGCGAAGAATTTCGCCAGGAAAATCGGTTGTTTTAGCGAGGATCATAAACTAAAACACAGATAATTTCTCTCCCCGCGCCGGTTCAAACACATGCCATGCCACGAATTATGTATTTTAAAATTGACTTTTATACCTTTCTGAAAAGCTTACAGGATAAGCAAGTTGTTTTAGTTATTTGTACGATTAATGTCATATAAATTTTTGTGACGAGACAACATTTTTGAAGCGTAAAATGAAAATATTGTTAAGATATTATTCTTATATCGCTCATTATTTTCATTATTTTGTTAAATTAAGTAGTTTTAATTATGTCCATAGCTTAATTGAAGTGCCAGCTACAACATCATTTTTAATGGTACCCATTCAAATATGTAGTTTTTTTTTTAATTTGGAATGAAATGTAAAATTTTGGGTAAATATCGAAAAACCCTTAAAATTCTAATATCTCGAAAACTATTGAATTTCGGCCATATATATGGGGGGTTCAATTTGTTGCATTTTGGCCCCCTTATCAGCCCCTGACGGATATACGTCGAATTACCAGTAACCCTGTATATATTTTATTTATAATCCTCAAAAACACAAAACAAGATCAACATGTGCAAAATAGGTCAAGAACCAATATATCTTAATAAACGATGTTCAAAATAAAAATATGGTAGAACAAATTATTTATAATCTATTATGTTATCTTTAATAGTTTTCGTTATTTTTATTTCCTCTCAGAGCACCTGCCATCTTATCTCTTCTCCACCCTTGTTTGACTGGTAGAGAATGCCTAAGGCATTAAGTCCGCCTTTGTACTTAATTGTGTGCGAGAAGTTTAAATAAATAAATAAATAAATAAACAAATCATTTGTTTTTGTTTATTAAATTCACTGAAAATGTATGAAGATGTTGAATTTTTGAACTCCAATAAAACCAAGGACAATGACCCTACAGCTTTGGTGTCATAATAATAAATACTCAGGGGGACAAGTTCTAACGGAATACAGCATATTTTTTTATTGGCACTTTCATATTTGGACCAAAAAAGATGATGTCCTTTATTATTATTTTCTTTTATTCCATTATTTACACAATATAATTATATTTTTAAATATTAGAATATACAAAAATATATAAAAACATTTAAAAATATAAAAAATGGTAGCCCACCGGTATCGGGAACAGGGTCCAAGCTACCAGCGGTCAGGGCTCCAGAGAGAGGAACCTCCTAACAATGCGAGCCGTGTCCAGAAGTACCGCTTTCTGAATCAAGCCCTTAATCCAGCCGTCCAACGTGAGCCTCCTTAGGTGATGGTCGAGGTTCTTGGCAATTAAGCCATTGGCTGATACGACTATCGGCACAATGATTGCTGAATCCACATCCCACATGTCGACAACCTCGGGAGCCAAGTCAAGATACTTGATCTGTTTATCTTTCTCGGCTTTCACGAGATTCCCGTCATGAGGGACTGTTATGTCAACAATCATTGCGCGCCGCTCTGTTCAATCCACCACCACTATATCAGGCTTATTGGCAACAATAGTCCTATCAGTGATGATGGATCGATCCCAATACAATGTGATATTTTCAGTGTCGAGAACTGGGTCGGGCACATACCTGTAGTACGGCACTTCAGATTCTACAAGGCTGTATTTCAGAGCAAGTTGCTGATGGATAATCCTGGCTACAAGGTTGTGTATATGCAAATACTCTTCGTTAGCTAGACGAGAACACCCGGAGATAATGTGTCGGATTGATTCTCCCGGACGGTGGCTTGCCCGACACACGTCAACCGTGCCGTCCTTCACAATAAATCTCCGGTAATTCTTCGTCATGATAACTTCGTCCATAATTGCACAGACAAAACCTTCGGTTTCCCCAAAGAGGTCACCGAAACGTAGCCAGGCTACGGACGCTTGGAAATCTACATCGGGTTCATGTAGGGCCCAGAAAAAGCGTCCGTGAAGCTCCTTACTCTGCCATACCACCCTGCGATCGTTAGTGTCAAGCACTACAAGCTTGCGCCAGTTATCTTTAGCCAAGGAGAGTGGGGTGAGCCCCTTGTCCACCGCGACCACATCTTGAGGCATCCCCTCTTCGGTTTCTAGGAAATATTCCCTGAGACTGCATACCTCGCGATTGTGGAGGGTCTTAGCGTTTAAAAAGCCTCGAGCTCCACACTTTCGCGGGATATACAGTCTCATTACCGATGACCGTGGGTGATGCGTTCGATATGCAGTCAGCAGCGGACGGACCCGCCTATCCAGGGCGTCGAGTTCGGTCTGAGTCCATTTGAGTATGCCGAAAGAGTACATCAACCGTTGAAGGCGCGCACCTTGTTTCCGCCTGATAGAAGACTATTAAATACTTTCTTCAGGCGGCCAAACAAGCGCTCCTTCAACGATTGCTTCATGGCAGTAACATTGATGCCCAACGCTTCCGACATACCCAAATACTTGTAGGTTTCGGATGCGGAGAGGGTTCTAAGGTTTATGGAGTCCGAGAGTTGGGTTCCCACAGATTCCACAATCTCCCCTCGCTTTACAGGCATGACCGCACATTTATAAAGAGTTTTAGGTCTTCCATGTAGAGGAGGTGAGATATAACCTGATCACCTCTCCTCAACCTATAACCTATACCTGAATCCTTTAGCAGTGTGCTTGGAGGATTCAAGGCTAAGCAGAACCAAAGCGGACTCAAACTGTCGCCCTGAAATATGCCTCGCTCGATCCTTATCGGTTCGCTATTCCTTTGGATATCAGGAAGGTGCGCAGAGTTGCATCTACTTTATAAACTCCAGCACCCTCATGAGCCATGTATGTAGCATCGAGTCATAGGCCTTCTTATAATCTATCCAACATGTCGACAGATCCTTTTGGGAACGACGAACCTGTTGGCTAATGGTCATATCAATGAGGAGTAACTCCTTAGTACCGCGGGACCCGTTCCTACATCCATTTTGATAGGCAGATATGATGGAGTTGTTGTCTATATGCTTGTTAATTTTAGCTCTCAAAATAGATGTAAGAACTTTATAGACCGTCGGTAAACACGTGAACGGCCTATAATTTTTGGGTTCCGCGGTGCTACCTGATTTAGGGAGCAGGTGGGTAACTCCTGTCGTTAGGAATTGGGGTAGCGATCCAGACTCTAAGGCAGTTTGGTACTGAGCTGCCAAGCGAGCGTGCGACCTTAAAAACCATTTGATCCAGAAGTTGTGCAGTCTGTCCAGCCCTGGGGACTTCCAGTTAGGTAACGGACGGACTGCACGAGCTACATCTTGGGGGCAGATGGTAATAGCCCCCATTTCTGGTATTGGATCGCAGGCTCGCTCAACTTCCCGAGCCCAATCACCTTCGGTGTGACTGACAGGCCCCGACCAGATACTGCGCCAGAAAGAACACATGACATCATCATCGGTAGGCGCGTGTCAGTCACACCTTGGTCCGGTCGCTCCCAACCCCTATAAACCCACCTTTCATCGCTCTGGAAGGTACGATTCTGAGTGTATCGCTCTACTCGCCACTTATACCTACGAATACGGTTCGCCCATGCATACACTTTCTGCTTCAGGAAGTCGATGCGCTCTGTGACACAGGGCATATAGTCCTGAGGGCTGATATCAGTCCCTGAGAACGCTCGCCTCACAAAGCGCATCACTCTAGGGCGAGTATTGCCCTCCCTGAAGTAGATTAGTTTGCCAATGAGCGCTCTGGCCCCACCAATACGGCGTTCAATTCTGCACTGCCAAGCTGGTACGGTTGGTTTTGGTCATGTAGTGTCTTTAGCGATTTTCACGTGAGCTACACGACATACCGCTACAGCCGCGCAGTACAGAATCGAATGAGTATCAGTGAGGTCTTCGCAGTCATCAAAATAATTTGACAACTGCGAATCCAGAGCGCGCCTGACAAACCAGCGCCTGTTTTTCTTATGCATGGGCAAACGAGGTAAGCGTGGTCTTAGTTCGGGCGACATGAACCGATATTCTCGAATCGCATCTTCCAAAGCACACCTCAATTCCACATTGCACTGGGTACTTACATTTGTAGCCCTGTCATCACTCCCCTCATCTGCTTGATTTGTGCAAAATTGAGGTGAAAGTACAACAGTCTGCGATGGGGGGCGATGACATGGCTACGCTGCATTTCACTTCGTAGGCGATCAAGTACAGTGTCATCTAACATATGATTACGCTGGATAACCCGTACCTGATCCGATAGTCGTTGTACCGAAACGTTGACAGCTGGCTCAAGCACCTGAAAAAGAGAGAGCATACGAACACGGTACGCAGTCAGATTGTTTCCCCCCTCTGTAGCCCCATAGTATGAGCGCATGACGTTCTTATTGATAGATTGTGTCCATCTCATGCGCTTCACACTTCCGCCGGGAGCTGGAACCCTATCAGAGGCCGGTGGGCCTCGAGATCCTAAGCCGTCCGGCGGCCGGCTTCCTCCCCGTCGACGAATAGGTGGTGGCGTCGTGGGCGGAGAGAAATACTCGTCGCTCGAGCTCGACGCAACTGCCGCGGTCGGTGTCGTCACAGCGTACACGGTGGGGCTGGGTACCGGTGGCGGCGAGGCGGAGCTGAGCGAAGAGTCTGGAGGTGGTAGGCGTGCTCTAACTGCAGCTGATTTCTTCAACATTTCATTTGTATAAATATTTGTTCTGTTTTATCGGATGTGACATCTGTCATGTCACCTCCTATCCAACAATTTTTGGTGAAAATCTAGATGATTATGCTTCATTTTGTATTTTTTTAAATATGTCGTTATAATTTGGGATTAGTTTTATCGATTTAACAATAACAAAAAAAAAATGGGTCGAAAATTATTATAACAGAAAATAAATGAGAGAACGTATTTCGTGTTGATGAAATGAATGATATTTCTTGAAAAAAAGTATAAAAAAAAAAAACATTTAAAAATATAAAAAATAGTGGTCCGCCGGTGTCGGGAGCAGAGTCCAAGCTACTGGTGGTTAGGACTCCAGAGACGGGAACCTCCTCACAATGCGGGCCGTATCGAGGAGTACTGCCTTCTGAATCAGGCCCTTGACCCAGCCGCCTAACGAGAGCCTCAAGAGATGATGGTTGAGGCTTTCAGCCATCAGGCCATTGGCCATAACGACAATCGGCACAATGAGAGCCGAGTCAACATTCCACATGTCAACAACCTCGTGTGCTAAGTCGAGATATTTTATTTGCTTCTCTTTCTCAGCTTTCATGAGGTTTTCGTCATGTGGAATGGTAACATCGACTATCATTGCGCGGCGCGCTAATCGATCTATCACCACTATATCAGGCTTATTGGCGACAATAGTCCTGTCAGTAATGATAGACCGATCCCAGTACAACGTGACATGGTCATTTTCGAGAACTGGGTCGGGTGCATACTTGTAATACGGTACCTCAGAGTTCACAAGTTTATATTTCAAAGCAAGTTGCTGGTGAATAATCCTAGCCACTTGGTTATGTCTGTGCAAGTACTCGCCGTTAGCCAGACGAGAACAACCAGAGATAATATGTCTGATAGACTCACCCGGACGGTGGCATGCCCGACACACGTCAACCGTCCCGTCCTTCATAATATGTCTCCGGTAGTTATTCGTCAAGATAATTTCGTCCATAATTGCACAGACGAAACCTTCAGTTTCCCCGAAAAGGTCCCCAAAACGTAGCCAGGATACGGACGCTAAAAAATCTACATCGGGCTCATGAAGAGCCCGATAGAAGCGCCCGTGTAGCTCCTTGTTTTGCCATATCTCCTTGCGGTAATCCGTTGTAAGTATTACCGGGTTTGCACCAGTTCTCTTTAGCCATGGAAAGTGGGGTGAGCCCCTTGTCCACTGCGACCACATCACGGTGCATACCCACTTCGGTTTTCAAAAAATATTCCCTGAGACTGCATATCTCGCGGTTGTGGAGGGCTTCGCATTTAAAAAGCCTCGACCCCCGCACTTCCGTGGGATGTACAGTCTCATCACCGATGATCGTGGGTGATGCATCCGGTTTGCGGTCAACAGTGTACGGACCCTCCTATCCAGGGCGTCGAGTTCGGTCTGAGTCCATTTGAGTATACCGAAAGAGTACATCAAAACCGGCATGACCCAACCGTTGAAGGCACGCACCTTGTTTCCGCCTGAAAGAGGACTAATCAATACCTTCTTCAGACGTCCAAAAAAGCGCTCCTTCAATGATTGCTTCATGTCAGTAACGTTGATGCCTAACGCTTCCGACTTACCCAAATACTTATAGCTTTCGGGTGAGGAGAGGGATCTAAGGTGTATGGAATCCGAAAGTTAAATTCCCTCGGATTCTATTATCTCCCTTCGCTTGACATGCATGACTGCACATTTGTCCACACCAAACTCCATTCTGATGGCGCTACTGAAAGTTTCAGTTACCTTCAGTAGCTCCATCAGTTGCAATTTGTTGGGGGCAAAGATTTTCAAGTCATCCATGTAGAGGAGGTGAGATATGACCTGACCACCTCTCCTCAACCGATAGCCTAGACCTGAATCCTCCAGCAGCGTGCTTAGAGGATTCAGGGCTAAGCAGAACCAAAGTGGACTTAAACTGTCACCCTGAAATATTCCCCGTTTAATCCATACAGGTTCATCATTCCCCTGAATCTGTCAACACCCCGGATAGCGAAGGACTGTCCTCCATTGCCCCATACACGATTCAAGGAAGGTGCGTAGAGTCGTATCTATTTTGTACAACTCCAGCACCCTCATGAGCCATGTATGTGGCACCGAGTCGTAGGCCTTCTTATAATCTATCCAGCAAGTCGAGAGATCCTTGCGGAATCGACGAACCTGTTGGCTAATGGCCATGTCGATGAGAAGTAGCTCCTTAGTGCCACGGGACCCGTTCCTACATCCATTTTGAGAGGCTGACATAATCGAATTACTGTCAATGTGTGTGTTAATTTTCGCTCTCAAAATGGATGTAAGAAGTTTATAGACCGTCGATAAACACGTCGATCTATAATTCTTGGGTTCCGCGGGACTACCTGACTTATGGAGCAGGTGGGTAATGCCTGTCGTCAGAAACTGTGGTAGCGACCTCGACTCTAAGGATGACTGGAACTGAGATGCCAGGCAAGTGTGTGAACTAGTTAGCCATTTCAGCCAAAAGTTGTGCAGTCCGTCCGGTCCTGGTGATTTCCAATTCGGTAACGGACGGACCGCTCTAGCTATATCTGATGGCGTGATAATGACTACTTCCATTTCTGGTATACTTTCACACACTCGCTCGAAATCCTGCATCCAGTCAGCCTCAGCATGGCAGACAGGTACTGACCAGATGCTGCGCCAGAACGCAGTCGTGGTGGCATCATCGGGGCGGCACACGTCTGTCTCGTTTTGTTCAGGTCGCTCCCAAGCTCTATATACCAACCTCTCATCGCTCTGGAACATGCGATTTTGCGTGTATCGATCAACCCGCCGCTTGTACCACCGAATACGGCTGCCCCATGCACAAACTTTCTGCTTCAGGAAGTCGATGCGCTCTGTGACACGAGACATGTATTCTCGAGGGCTGATTCCAGTCCCCGAGAATGCCCGCCTTACAAAGCGCATTACTCGTGGTCGTGTATTTCCCTCCCTGAAGCAGTATAGTTTGCCTATGAGTACCCTGGCCCCATCAATACGACGCTCGATCCTGCATTGCCAGGCTGGTACGGCTGGTTTTGGTCGAGTAGCTCCGTCACAGTTTGGGAACTTCACGTTCGCTAAACGACATGCCGCAACAGCCGCGCAATATAGGATCGAGTGTGTATCAACGAGATTCTCGCTGCTCTCGAAGAAATCCTTAAGCAGCGAGTCCAAGGCACATACCAGCGCCCTATTTTTCTTGTGCATGGGTAGGCGTGGTAGTCGGGGTCTAAGTTCGGTCGGAGTGGACCTATACTCGCGAAACGCATATTCCAGTGCGCTTCTCAATCGGACGTTGCACTGGCTACTTACTGTGGCAACCCTATCATCCTCCTCTTCAACATCGTGATTGGACCGCGGCGGGATTGCATTAATGATTGGTGCATGTGTCGCGGTTTGTGCCGGAGTTGAGACGATATGGTTGCTCAGTACCTCTGAGCGCAGCCTATCAAGTGCGGCATCGTCCAACCTGTGATTGCGTTGGATGACTCGCACCTGATCCGATAGTCATTGGGCTGAGACGTTGACGGTTGGCTCTAGTTTCTGGAACAGAGACAGCATCCTAACACGGTACGCAGTGAGGTTAGTACCCCCTCTGTAGACCCGTAATATGCGCGCATGACGTTCTCGTTTATAGACTGAGTCCATCTCATGCGCTGCACACAACCACCGGCAGCGGGGACCCGGCTCGGGGCCAGTTGGCCCCTAAGTCCCAAGCTCTTCGGTGGCCGGCCTCTCCCCTGCCGACGTACAGGTGTTGGTGACGTCGGCGGGGAAAAATACTCGTCGCTCGAGCTCGACGCAACTACCACGGCCGGGTACCGGCGGCGGTGAGGCGGAGCTGAGCGAAGAGTCCGGAGGTGGTGGGCGTGCTCGTGCAGCAGATCTCGTCAACATATTTTAAATTTGATTTTCATCTTCATCATTTTTGTTTTTCGGAGATGACATGACAGATGTCACCGTCCTCTGATTCGGTATTATTGTAATAAATTTCATTGATTTTGCTGTTGTTGTTGTTATATTTTTTTATTATATTGCGATCATGAGTTTCAGGCTTGTTTTGGGTTTCTCAAACAAAAAAATACTGCGTCTAAAATTAATAAAAATATGGAAATTGTGAAAACAATTTATTATTATTATTATTTTCTTTTATTTCATTATTTACACAATATAATTATATTTTTAAATATTAGAATATACAAAAATATATAAAAACATTTAAAAATATAAAAAAAATGGTGGCCCACCGGTATCGGGAACAGGGTCCAAGCTACCGGCGGTCACAGCTCATTATTATTATTATTATTATTATGTACGTAAGAAAAAAATTGCATCTTTTTTGTAAAAGAGGTGAAAGAACCTCCACAAACAATTGAATAATTAACATTTGAAAATACTGTTGGAGCAGCTGAACATTGTAAGACTATCTTTGCGTTGTATAAATTCAATCTACTTTGTATTATATAATTGCATTGCACGGTGTGAGTACTATGTATAATAGAGCTACCGTTTACCGGTTAATATGTAGGTTCGGACCCCACAGGGGGTGCCCTTAGCGTGCAGTCGCTTAGTAATGTAAGAAATTCGCCCCTGACTGGAGGCTTTGAGTCCGCTTAAGGCAGCCACAGGATAGTCCGGTTGAGTAGTCATGAACCCGGTTTATATTTCATTGACTTGAATGGGCCCCGGTGGCTGAGAGTATGTCATGCTCACTCAGATGTCTCGCTGATGGTGGCGCGTGTGTTGGATCATTTAGCTCCCTTCAAAATTGTTGAGCTGAATGGTGCTGATCCATGCGTCATGCTCGTGGACGGGCGCCGTCAGTTGGGACTGGTCACCTCTTAGCTTCCTCGGCTTATTTGTAATTATTTTATTTTGAAATTGTTTTTTTTTTGTACATCGCTCTCACATTTATTTATAAACTCAACATTATTTATACTAATCTTTAAATGATAAATGATTTATTTTCTGTAAGTAGGTTTGTACAAACACTTTTATACGTCAATCATATTTTTAAAATAAAGCTAGATGAGGTCGACCTTTCCTATCTGACTACTCTGAGAAGAAAGGCCGAAACAAACTCAGAGGTCACAGTCTTTAAAGTCCAGATATAATCTTGGTCAGATCATGTGAAGGCCATGTAGATTGGTGTCTGAAAAGGTCCTTTTGAGGAAATAACCACACAGATTGAGCGGACCTGTCCAGTCAGTGCACGCATTTGTTAGTAATCGTACAGCTCAACTCAGACCGTGAAACTTTATGTAACAATATAATTTAAAAAAGTGTCCATGGAGTTTCTTACCCGTTCTTCTCCAAAGGTACCTACTACGCTTTGGAATGGGCAACTAGCCTCATATTTCTAACTGGTCGACTCCTTGACAATTCAAAAGTGTCTGTGAATGGTTTAATTGAAATAAATGCTTTGAGTTTGAGTTTGAGCACTTCAAATTAAAATTCAAATACATTTATTGTTGTGCTTTTTAGTGCATTTTACATGAGGTCTTAATAATAAATAATTAGTTCCTCAAAAATCTACCTTAAAGGTGTACACTCTTTCACATAATTAGTAATTATTATAAAAAATAATAATCTACATATTAAAATAAAATAATTACAACGAAACAGAACATAACTTAAAACAGAAAAAAGAGACATATAATTAACAATTGAGTATACATATAAATATTTAAAAAAACACTGTCAAAATTTAATAAATATCAATTTCAAATAACTTACAATTTATCATTGTGGAATTCGTCAATAGTATAATAACATTTTCCCAATAATAGATTTGTCTTATTTTTTTTTTAATTGAATAATATTTAGAAAGAAAAGAAGAAACAAAGAAAGAAAATACGTTTATTTGCAGTTAACATAACGTAAAGAAGGCACGGCACACAAATATAGACAGAGCCCCAGCGCTGATTTTCAGTGATAGCCGGCGTTGACGTGATGACGTCGACCGGTGCAGCACACAATGTGATAAGAAAAAAGTAAGAAAAAAAAATAAATACAAATATTTAAACCGGGCCCCCAGGTCCTTACCGGACGGTGAGCTACCCATTGCCGCCGCCGGCCTAAAGTTATCTGTGCGCGCAGCTGTCAGAAAACTTTTTGTTTGACGTTTTGATATGCAGGCGTTACATAATAGGGTCTTACACCCATTTTTGAAAAGTGTCTTAATTAAATCCTATAGTGCTAATATACCCCAAAAAAAAATCACAAATTTTTATTCAATCGATAAGTGCCATAATAATGCATTTAAATTTTAAATTTTCAAACGCGCGTAGTTTGACGAAAACGCTGGTCGCAGTGGACGCCATGTTGTTCTGTGGTCATGACGTCACTTGGCTATTGTAGAATTATAAATTCTACAATAATTTTTTTTGGTATTTGACCTGCAATCTTTACACTACACATTTCAACCTCTTTTACAGAACCCTACTGGCACACAGATGAATTTTAGTATAAAAATTTTTGGTTTTTTTTGACAAGATGGTTGAGTGTCATTCGATATATTTTCTATTTGGAGATCAGAATTAAAAATAAGACGTTCTTGTTATTTATTAAATATAATAATAATAATAATAATGATTTATTTTTCTCGCCACAATATAGGTACAGTAGAAAGGTATCAATACATAAAGGCTTAAATAATATACTAGAATACTTTTTTACTCAAGAAATTTTAATTTGGTCTAAGTAAACCTCGAAATCAGTTGCATAGTTTTTATATAGCACTCCTATATTTATCGTCATTGATTTATAGGTACGTATTGCATATTTGTTAACCTCGGATATTGTAATTTTGGCAATCTACCAATCATGATTTTATTTTTAGAACATTCGTCCTGCTCGGCAGTGTTGAGGTGATCGTTTTCGTTGCAGGCGTTGTTTTGCCACAAGTCCCACGTCCCAGTGGTATGTATTTTTTATTTTGAAGGTCCCGGCTTGGTAATCTTTTTTTTTAACCACATCATTTTATTTAGGGAACCCCCTAGAGTTGAGCATTGGGCGGCCCTTCATCTCCCCGCTCAAGCCAACTTCAATATCATCATCTGGCAACACGTAGCATCGCATCGGAAACATCTCACGCCACCACGCAGAGGGCCACAACGTGCAGTATCGCCCCTGAGCATCGTAGCGTGATCCATCGCGGCGTGCCATCTTCTCAACTTGCCGAGTCACCAACCGGAATTTTCTCAGATATTTTCACCGTTTTTGTTCATTTTTTGTATCTAACCGGCGTCATCAACGCACCTGGGGGGGGTTGATTATAATCATTCGTTTTAGGTCGTTGATTATCCAAATTCTCCATAGCTGATCTCCACATATATATATATATATTTTTGTGCCTAAAAATTGTGTTTTTTTAACTTAGCTTTTGAAAAATATATGTATATTGCCACGTACAGCGTATTTTTCTTTCACACCACACTACACTATGTAAACAAATGCGCTGATCCGACCATTTTAGTTTACATAGTGGTATGACGCAATAACATGGCGGCTACTATTTCATGGTGTTTTTAACAGATTAGAAAAACTGAAAACGTTGAATTGAATTTAAAAATTTATTTTGTTATTTTATGAACTAAAAGATAGATAGATAGATAGAATACTCTTTATTATGTACACCGTCAAATTACAGCTGGACGCTGATAAGCAATACAATGTCAAGCCACACCGACTCTATTTTGAGAAAATGGCGTTAAAAGATGTCATACCAATTCTTAATAAATTTGTTTGAAAAAATATTTATTCACCGGTTCTTTTATGTATTTGATAAAAGGAATAATAGATGGAAAGTAGATTAGTACCATAAAAAGAGATAAAGTTTGTAAGTTTTTCCAAAAAACGTCATTATTGCAAATTGCAAAATATGGTTCACGTTATAATATTCGGAACTTAACACTATTTTGCTAAATTCTGATTCTGGTATTTAATGATAGTAAATGTATGTTAAGGAGCATAAATGAATATTGATAAAAGTATTTTCACACTTATACTTTGTAAAATAGTTTTAAATAAAAGTCGTAAATATTCATTTTTATGTTTATTAGGTAATATGAAACTACAAAAAGCTAACTTTTAAGCAAGGCATCAATCTTATTCAACAAACAAAAACAAATTAAATAGCTTCTTTCATGAAAATTAAATTTGTGCATTCCTAAGACTCATTGATTCTTAACAAAATATTATAATCTTACTCTAAATCAGTCTTATTTTAGTAATCATTTTCTTAAAGTTATGTTGGTCATTTAAGTGAAATATTTGAATATCACTTTAACTTAATTAACTTATATATTTTACCAGAAGTCAGGTTTATTTTAAAGAGATTTTTGTATTTCGAGATCTTTAGGAACTAATATGTATTATTTTGTATTATATATATATATATATATATATATAAATATATATATATTGTAAATATATATATATTTACAATAACAATTTAAACTATAACAAAACTAACAAAAAGTCTTTTTTTACAAAACTTAGGGTATCTTCCTAACTAGCCCAATTATTTTTACCTTAGCAAGTGTATGTATTTGTATCCATAACTTATATTCAGTCTCATTATAAAATCACTTTGACTTAATCTTATCTAACACTTATCTGATCATCGCTTTAACTAATATACTTAACCAAGAAATAACAACAGCTAAAGTGTTTAATCTTCCATCAAATTTTCTTCTATATCGAAATCAATAGAATTACCCAAGCCACCAGCATCATCGATAAAATCACCCGACGCAATGTTCCTCAAGAAACTATAAAAGCCTTTTGCATCTGTTGGAATGAGCTTTAACAATTCTTTTAGATCTTGTATTTTTGCAGCTGATAGTTCACGCCCATTTGGGTATAGGATAGGCAGATCAAGCTCAAGCGCGAAATTCGGTTTTTGTTTCCGACTCTTTCCAATTTTTGATATGTCAACCACCTGAGGTTGCTCATCGAGTTTTGATTTCATGAATAGTTTCAATGGTTCATCACGACGTAATTCTATTTCAAAAGTTGAAAGCCAAGATATTTTTTGTTTATCTACATCAGATTTTCGGTTAGTGATACAATTTAGTAAAGGTGTTATCGATTTAAAATCTTCTTTTTGAAGTCTAGTGACTACAAATTTATTCTTGCGGCGGCAGTTTTCCATCACAGAAATATAATCTTCTGGAGTATATAATCGAATCTGTGATTTTAAGGCACATTTAACATCCCCAAACTCCGAGTCATTCGGAAGGTAAGTATGTCCCGGCTGAAGAAATCTCATAGTTATTTTTTGTAGCGTTGCATGACTGTGTAAAATTTGTAGAAGCATCAGCATCATTTTGATACTTCTGTTTTGTCCGCCACATGAATCAGCCCAAAGTATCAGCTGAGTTACGTCAGGTTTTAAATGCGCGCTAATAAACTTTTTTAAACAAGATCCCACCTCTTGGGTACCACGCCCAGCTTCGTGCTCTAGCCAAATATAGAAATATCCTTTTCCATTTGTACCACAATGTATGCCTAAGTTATGAAGGTTCAGTTGGCGCTTATAATAAACAATACTTGTCGGTAATCTCGGTAAACAGTGTGTCTTTTCGAGATCAAAGGTCAGCGTTTCTATTGAAGCACTGGTTTTAGCAGCAGCCAAGTCCTTTTTCATTTGATCTCTTAATTTGTAGGCGTGATCCAAATGATATTTGTGTTCTTTTTCTAATGAAACTAATTGTTCACCAGCGGCGACAGTTTTGTTTGCTTTGTACAAGTCGCAGCGTAAGCACGTATCTTTTTGTGGCTTTTTAAATCTGAGATTAAAGTCTTTGTAGAAAGAAAGCCTGAATCTAGAAAAACTTACATGATTCTCGTATTTTTCTTTATAAAGGTCATAAATGATGGTCAAGTTCAAATTTGGAGCCAAAAATATTGCTGATGTGCTATCTCTGCAATAATGAGAAGAATACTTAGGCAAACTCTCTATGAATTGCTTTATTTGTAGCAATTGTTCGCCATCTATTGCGTTTCTGCCCCCAGATTTAACACCCCTTTTATCACTGATGGAAGCTTGCTCCCTAACTTTGTTAAGAGCCACGTCGATTCTAGATTGACTAATGCCAAGTGTAATCAAAAAAGCTTTTTTAGAGACTGGAGTATTACGCAATTTGTATTTTCTAGAAAAAGCTCGCTTAGAATTTATGGAATAGCTTCTTTTCTTTTTGGCTTCAATAACGCTACCCTGTAATATTGCGCACCTTGCTTCATAAGAACCAGAACTCCAAAAAATTACAAATTCTTTTTTACGTTTATCAATAGACAATTTTTCTGTACATTTTAAAGGGCATCTACAATCGCTACTGTTAAACTCCTTCGCACAAACTTTTTTTCCTTTCGCACTGAAGTAATCCTGATTGGTGTTCGCTTTTTTCTTTCTTATGTTGCTGTTCTGATCTATATATTTCCTCTTGCGTCCTTTTTTAGGTCTACCATTGTATTTTGATGACGGCTCACCAGAGTCATCGTCGTTCGTTTCGGGTATATAATCAAGGTCTTCAATGTTGTTACGATTCTGATCAACGAAATTTAAAATACTAACAGTGGCATCTACGTCATGTCCTACATCAACATCGGGACGAGGATCGTTTTCTTCAACAGGGTTAGAATTAATATTCTCATTTGAATGCTTGTTTTTATTAATTGTGTTTGAACTATTTTCGTCATTTCCATTAGTTAATATATCAATTGGTTGAGATTCATCGTCGTCACTAGCGTTGGGACTCTCCATTCCGTCTCCATTAAAATGAGTAACTATATCCGTTTGTTGGTCCTTATTTAGTTCATCGTTTACAAACTTCAATTTCTTTTCATCAATGTATGGGAATAAAATATTAATTGTATCTAAAGAGCTTGAGGGAATTATCTCCACATCATTGGGCTCTGTTACAATATTTATATCTGAATGGTCGAGTAACTCAAATATTGGTGAAATACTATCTATTGTAATATTATCCGGTGATGTATAAGTAAGATCACTGCATCTGGAGTTTTGAGATTCGGTAGAAAAATGTAAATGTGGATCAGTTCTTACGTTAGGTACAGGGATATCTTGAGGCTTATTGGAGTTGACATTTTCAGTAATTTTATTAAAATCTTCTTTTGTATTGGAGTTCGCAAGATTGACCATTAATTGACCCCTTGATTTCGGCAGTGACATCTTTCTACAACAAAATAAGGAAAAAGTTATTAGTAGTGATGGCGGTTTATGAAAATAATACCTAAACAACCCGATATAACTCACGCATCAACTCAATTTTGTATTGGAATTATCAGATCCTTGAATAGTAGCAATTTTGGCAATATAATTTCAAGTTACTTAAAATATAAATTATCTCTCGTATAATACTAATTTACGTTCAGCAATGATATGTTAAGCACCGTAAACTGCGCTAAAGTTTTACTCAAAAGTCCTTATCTGTTTAGCAATAATGTGTTATGCTTCATAGTCTGATACACAGTATTGTTTTGTATTTAGCAATAATCAATCAAGTGGGTAATCACAGCAATTGGTTACAAAAGTTACAATAAGTCAATATGATAGGACCAAATTACATTATTTTAGTATAAGAAAAACCTTCACCTTTGAAATGTAAATATTTAATTATTTAATTTATTCGTTTTCTAATTTATATCGGCAACATAACCAATACAGAAATTACCTATGAAAATCTTAACATAACAGAATAATTACTGACTTACCTTGATGACCCCGGCGTGGATTGCATACAATTCACTACAATAACGGTTTGTAAAACGAATCAAGTAATTACAATGGGAATATTAGTTATTTTTAATTTTTTTACGTGAACTTCGTTGTTAGGCGCTGCGCCTAAGAACTGAATGACGTTTCGCAACACAGTGTCAAGTCTCATAACTTCTTTATTGTGACGATAGATGACGCTACTTTGAATGTCAACCGTGTTATGGAGCTTGACGCATATTGACAAATGTTGTATACGTGATTTCCCATTTGTTTTATGATTTAGATCAAGATTTTTCGTACTTAATTGATTTAAATGACTTGAAACTCTTTTGAATAATGTTAAATACGGAACACATTATCAGAATACATCAGTATCTCCGAATTTGAGTTTTTGTGGGTTGACACATTATTGCTTATCACCATCCAGCTATAAATGTAGAAATTTTACACAGGGTGTCACGATGAGCGGTCTTATCGCTAAAAGCGATATTTTAAAGACAACCTTTGGATGGATTAGGGGGGAAAGGAGAGACAGTACTGCAGGTAGTCTGTGGTGTACATATATACAATAAATACATACATACATAAAATATATTAAAATTATCTATATAATATATTCAATAATAATTAATCATAAAACTAAGAATCAAAACAGGTGCAAAGAACAAAGAAAATAAAAAATATGTTTAAGGAGAGAGATAGTGTTTTTTTTACCATAATTTTAAAAATGGACAGAGTTTGAGCACGTCTTATCGACACGGGCAAGTCATTCCACAACCGTACTGCTTGAACCGTAAAAGATTTATCATAGAAACTGGTGGAATGCATCGGCATCCCAAGTCTCAAGTTTTCCGATGACCTCAGGTATCTATTAAGCGTGTCATTTAGGAACTTGAAACGTTCCTTAAGAAGAGGGGATTGTAGGATTGAACAGAATACTGTAGAGCTGAAACAAGATATGAGAATTCCGGCGAAGACGTATGGGAAGCCACTTGAGCTTTGTACGAAATTCGGAGACGTGATCATATTTGCGCAAACCAAATATAAATCTTATGCACAAGTTTTGAAGTCGCTCAGTAAAAGTAAATATAGTCAATGCATCATCCACTAAGCCATTTCGACACCCAGCGTGGAGAATTACCAATCGCCGTCCTTTCCCAGTATCATCATTGTTGCGGATAACTCGACTTACCTCTATAAAGTAGTCGATTGAGTTCGAATAAGTAAGCAGAGATTTACTAAGTAAGTGATGATTTGCATTCACAACTAATTTACTTTATTGTAATTGAACAATCTATTTTAGCCCTATGATATGAGTCCTTTTGGTATTTATTAGGTATTTAGCACGATTTATAATTTAACACAACACGAACACATATTATCTTTTTTACGACAAGTGACACATCAGTACATTGTTTTTAATCATGTCACATAGCATTTTCAAATATATTCATCTCTAAAGAGTTCGTCTACACTTGATGCTATGCAACCTTTAACACTTTCCCTCATTGATTAAGTGTATGGCATTGTATACCCAGGGCATCTCGGATTACAACAAGTCTTGGCCTAGGAACTGCCTTGGTCATAATATCTGCCAATCCGGTCTGGTCATAATATCTGGAAGTCCGTCTTGTACAGTTTCTCTGACGAAGAAATGTCTCACTCGGATATGCTTGGTCCGCTTATGAAATTCTGGATTGTATGCAAGACGTATGGCGGCTTCGTTGTCTACTTTTAATGTAGGTACTCCGTCCATGTTAGTAAGTGAGCTGAATACTCTCTGGAGCCACACAAGTTCACGAGCGCCTTCACTTGCTGCTACTATTTCAGCTTCGGTAGTTGAAATCGCGACTGAAGATTGTCGTTGACTTAACCATGATACTATTCCTCCAGCAAAGAGACGTGCAACTCCTGTAGTAGAGTCCTGTTTGCTGGTCTCCTCCACTATAGCCTTGTATTAGGTTGGAATCATGTTCTGCTTTATATGTTATACCAAAAGAACAAGTTCCTTTTATGTAGCGCATAATCCGCTTAACACGTAGCCAATCTTCATGAGTCGGGTTTTCCAGATTTCTTGAAACTAATCCAACTGCATACGCTATATCAGGTCGCGTCCCTGTCATTAAGTACGCTAAAGCACCTACTGCCTCTCTGTATGGAAAGTTATTTTCTTTTTGCTTGTTAACTTTCCCTGCTTGAGAAGTCGTTTTTATTGTCGTTGAAACTGGATTACGTTCGGACATACTAAAACGTTCCAGTATCTTTTTGGCATACGACTCTTGTGTAATTGTAATGGAGCCATCTTTCGACTGTGCTATCTCAAGTCCTAGGTAATAAGATGCTGGCTTGCTTGTGATCTTCAGAGTATTCCCTAATTCTTTAAGGAATTGGTTTGCCAAATCTTTATCTGTAGCGGCTACAAGCCCATCATCCACGTACAGAGTTATCAAGATTTTCTTGTCAATCAGCTGCATTTTGCTGAAAGTCTTTCTCTAATAAAGTCTCCTCGAAGCATGAGTTCCAGCATCTGGGAGCCTGCTTGAGTCCGTATAAACTCCTTTTAAGTCGACATACATTTGAAGTTCCGTCATTGAATCCATCCGGCTGTTGCATGTAGATTTCTTCCTTTAGCTTGCCGTTGAGGAATGCTGTTGAAACGTCAAACTGCGTCAAATATAATTTTTCTTTGGCTGCGCCTCCTAATAAGGCTCTGATGGTGGCCATTCTAGCAACTGGACTATAAGTCTGTTCGTAATCGATTCCTTTCCGTTGCTTGAAACCTTTTACTACTAGCCTAGCCTTATATTTGTCAATACTGCTGTCTGGGTTTCGCTTGATACGAAAGACCCACTTGCAAGGGAGTGCCTTTCTTTCTTTAGGTAGCTTATAGAGTGTCCATACATCATTTTGCTTTAGAGAGTTCATTTCACTCGTCATTGCCTTGACCCACTCTTCGCTGTCATCCCTTTCAATAGCTTCTTTATATGTCTCGGGAAAATATTCTGTGCCTACGAAACACACATAGTCTTCAAACTTCTTAGGAAGCGAGAGGCAAGTTCGATCGCGTAAGTTGTATCGAGATCTTGCGTCCAACAACGGTGGTTCGACTATCTCTAACTCCTCGTCAGCGTCAACAAACTCTTCGTTACCACTCTCATCCTCTCTGGTTTTGTTACTATCTCCCGAAACATGTACATGATCATCATTTTCTCTATATCCCTCTAGAGGATGTTCATGATTAATTTCCTGCTGCTCTATAGCACTTTCAGGCACAGCTTCTTGCGTAAACGTTTGGATATCCTCCTCTGAACTTGAAGTTGTAGGAATTCCTGTACAGATCCGGAACTCGACGTCAGTTTGGAACGTTATGTCCCTCGACCTTTGCGTTTTGTTTCCGTCCCAAATACGGTAACCATCATCGTTTTCATAGCCTATAAGCTTGCCTTTTATTGCCTTTTTGCTGAGCTTCTTTCGTTTTTGTTTTGGAACGTGAGCAAAGTATTCACTTCCGATAACTCTTAAGTGACATATCTTGGGTTTTTTCCCATGCCAGAGCTCGTAAGGTACCTTACCCTCAACTCTCGATAGACCTGTTCTGTTAAGGACGTACGCGGCAGTATTGACAAGATCTGCCTTTCCTTCTCCTTTCTCGCTAAGAATCGTCTTAATTGTGTATCCAGCGTTCTTGGCTTCTTGCAACATTTGAAGAAGTTTATTCTTAACTTCAAACTTGTTTCTAATGAAGTAGCCATGCGGTAGCCAGAGTAGTCATCCTTAAAGAGTACGTAATATTTGTATTTTGAGATGCTATCTACGAACGGACCGCAAACATCGGTGTGAATCAGCTCTCCTACAGTTGTTGCTCTTTCCCTTTTTCGGAACGGTTTTCTGTGTGACTTCCCATAAATGCAGCCTTCACATTTGATGATGTCAGGACTCAACTGTACTCCGAGCTCTCTCTTCACGGGGTGGATCACATGTTTTTTGTCCTGATGTACAAATCGCTCATGATACTCGTATAGCTGTAGCATATTAGAGCCAGTCACAACGTTGACCTCTATGGTCCTAGGTTTAATTGGCATGACCATCTTCATGTTCAACCTGTAAAGTCCTCCATATTGGACTCTCTTTCCAACAACTCTAGTTGTGCCTCCAATATCTAGCTTGCACTCTCTAGTCGTAGAAATGAAGATGCTGTTCTGCATCCTGTCTTGTGCTGCAAGCGATGAGAAGAGGTTCTTTGTTAGTGATGGTACTAACCACACATCGTTAAGTGTTATTTGCTCCCTCTTGCCACTGACATTTGATTCCACCTCAACGGTGCCTTTCCCTATGTATGACGCTCCCGTCCGCAGTCGATACGGTATGGTCTGAATCAAATTCGTGAAACTCCTGGAAATAATCTCTCCTTACTGCAATGTGAGTTGTGGCTCCATTGTCAACGAACCAGCTTTCCCTGTCTTGAGTTCGTCCAGTAGAACAGGCATTCACTAACAGAGACATGTGTTGCACTTGCTTTGACGTTGAACCAGCTGCTGATGTGCCTGGTGTGGGTTTGGGCGGTCTCCCATCCTTTATCCACTTTTTGCACTTCCGTACTTTGTGTCCTTTACCGGAACAGTAGTTACAGATGAGCTCTTTCTCAATGCTTTGCTTGCTCTTGTGTTCCGTGCGTGTTGCCGCTAAGGCCTCCTGCTTTATGTGCTCTTTACTACCGAGCGCTCTTTCAAATGCGCACAAGTGACTCGTTAAATTGTCCACTGTCCGTTCACTTTGGTTCAGTAATAACCAGCTCGATTTGAAAGCAAAATATTTATCATCTAGCGTGTCTAGGATTTTGCAAATCAGGAATAATTCTGGCAGCTTGACAGTGACATCTTTCCTTGTGGTTTCTGTATTTAAATTTGTCCAGATGTTTTTCAGTTTTGACATGTGGGCAGATACGTCATCCTCATTATGACGTTGAAAACTGAAGAATTCTGCACACAAATTGTATGCTCTATCATCAGACTGTCCATCATATAATCTGTGTAGCTCCTGCCAGACTTCTTTAGCCGTTTCAAATCGCATTACTTTTTTAAGTGTATCCTCGGACATATTAGTTGTTAATATGAGCAGAGCGCTACATTCAGCCTTCCTATATTTAGCCATGGCCAAATTATAGGTGCCGACTTCAGCGTCACCAGCTCCTTGGGCGGGGGTTAAGGGCTTTTCGAGGGTTCCTTCGGCTGCTTCCATTGCGCCATCTACACCTCGTAGCATTATTGAAATTTTATATTTCCATGTGGCCCAATTGTTTTTCCCCTGTAGATTGCCTATTTGCAATTTTGAAGTAAAATTTTCCATTTCGGCAAATCTCTTTTTTTTTACTTTTCTGGGCCCATAACCTGTTGCGGATAACTCAACTTACCTCTATAAAGTAGTCGATTGAGTTCCGATAAGTAAGCAGAGATTTACTAAGTAAGTGATGATTTGCATTCACAACTAATTTACTTTATTGTAATTGAACAATCTATTTTAGCCCTATGATATGAGTCCTTTTGATATTTATTAGGTATTTAGCACGATTTATAATTTAACACAACACGAACACATATTATCTTTTTTACGACAAGTGACACATCAGTACATTGTTTTTATTCATGTCACATAGCATTTTCAAATATATTCATCTCTAAAGAGTTCGTCTACACTTGATGCTATGCAACCTTTAACAAGCATGAATTCTGGGTTCTGACGATGATTGCCAACATTTGCTGGCATGGTGACTGGCGTTGATGTATGTTTCATCAAGAAAATATATGTTGCGGTTTTGCGTTCTGTAATTTCTGATTTGTGTAAGATATTTTTTCCGCCACACTGTAATATTACGCTGCTTTACTATAAGGAGATGTCTCTTTGATTTGCATTTTTTGCATTTTGTGTAAAAGCTGTCTTAAATATTCCCGTCCACAATTTAATATGCCATCCTGTCTCAAACTTGATAGTAACTTACGGACACTTGGTATTATTTTTTCAACTTCGTAAAACTGATGAATATTTCTTCTGACAACTCCAAGGTCAAAATCATCCACAACCTGTTTTTTCTTTAGAAATTTTGGTTTTTTTGGCTATTGAAATTTTAATTGGCTTGAATTTTCAATTGATAAATTACTCGCAGAAATCACATTATGCACGGTTCTTTTGCTGTACCCCGTAGCCTCCGCAACGATTTTGGCAATATTCACATTATTTTTAAATTCAAAGCTTTCTTTGTCTGCTTTTCTTTTCTTAAAATATTCAGCCACCTTAAAAATGACAGTCTTTATATCACGGGATAACGCAGGACCCATCTTTGAATATTTATCTCATGTGCGTCTGACATAGACAGTCCGATACAGATAACACTACCTGCCGCCACGAGCGTTGACGGCGCACTGACAGAGCGCAGCAGCCGATTCTCCTCCCCGTCTCGCCGCGCGCATACCTCAGGGAGTGCACAGCACTAATGGCCACACTATAATATATTTTATAATGTAATGTGCATTTTTAATAAAAGAGAATGCCCACCAATGGGTCCCTTAGTTCGGTGCCGTGTCAAGACTATTTACTTCTCGAAAATTAAGTCGTATTTTTACATTTTAAAGTTTTTTTTATTAACATTTCTTTTAATAAATATTATTTATGTTTTCCAATGCTAGGGCATTGGAAAACATAATTAATATTTATTTTATTGAATTTATATCAGTTCCGCCATTCAAACTTAACCTGAATGTTGCCAGACGACATACTATGTTAATTAAATAATTGTAATCGATTGAAAATATCGATATTTTACTAATACGCCGACTAAAATGATCAGAGATAGGCTATACCTAATAGCTTTTCTCCCATCGTAATCTAGCTAACACTCTCATGTTACTGATTAGGCGTGAAACAGGCGACGGGTGGGCTCAAATAAAGAAAAAAAAAGTAGTCAATAAACTTAAAAACAACATGGAGGAATTATAATTTGAGGGAGTGTATATTCTACCTACAGACATAATATATAATATTATAACTAGCAGATTCTACCGGTCTAAGCTCTGTGATGCTTGAAGCTAAAGTACAATCCTGAAGTGATGTGGAGGTCTGATAGCGAAGAACTCAGGCGGAAACAGACGCTCCGGTTGCCCTTCCGATTGTCTGATCAGACTATCGGAAGGCGTAGGTGCCATACATTTGGTAGTACACAGCACAGACGCTCCGTTCCGATAGTCGGTGTTTCCGCCCATAATCCCTCATAATTATCATGTGTTTCATGGTAATTCCCTACCGTCAGAAATATTCCGCTACATTCATACCACAGACATTATTGTGGTTAGTACTCAGGTTAGTACCTCCTATACATACCTACATAGTGTTTATAATTATCTTTTTAATTATGTATATAATATCATTTATAACAAATCGATTTGGTAAATCGATTACCAAAATATTTAACATGGTCACATTTGACTGATCTATCTGTCAAATCAATGCATTATTCAAATTGTTTCGTGCCGTTCGTTTTGCATCGAGTTGAAATTATTATTCCTCCGTATTTACTTCTGTTCGTTACAATTTGAAGCTGCCGAGCTGATCATTTACGTTCCTACAGTAGATTTGTTATTATAGTACTCCTGTTTTAGTGACAAGTGAGCACATTGACTCTATTTAGCCTTGGACTCTTGTTTTACTCCTGAAAAATGTCTACACCTGGTAGAGGTCGGGTAAACTGCCCTTTCTCTCACCGGCGTGTCAATTGTTCCCTATGTTTGGCGCCTAATCTTCGTAGACGTCAAATCGTAGAATTAGATGAACCAATGCTCATCCTTCTGCGATCCTGGGTAACACCTACACCGGTAAGTTTATACTGTGTTATTAACGAGACTTATACGAACATTTAGGATGCTTACGAGTATGTTTGGTCAATCAAGGGTTCAACGTCAACTGTAAATCTCTATTATATCCGCTATAACGGAAATTAACGTTTTAGGCAGTGTAAGGTGATCTGTGAGAAAACCTAGACCATTGCAATGAGCACATGAATAAATATACGTATTATCTATCTAGGAATTCACTGATTTATTTTTGTTATCATTTCAGATATCCTCTGATGACATCCTGTGTGTTGAATGTTTTGTATTATTACAAAACCAGACATCATCAACCACAACTCTATCCCTTGTATCCCCTGCTCTTGGACATCTCAACATATGTTTTGGATGTGGATAAGCAATAATAAGACTAATTTAAGACTGTCCTCAAAGGAATGTTATACTAAGATGGCAAGCAGCTCATCACGTGTTTTAATCGTGGCAGAATAACTATGATTGAACTAATTGAACAAAAATAAATAGTATAAATATAATATTTTCTTTTTTAGGTATTGCATTTGGAACGAGTTTGTCGTGCATGTCAGAAGGCTGCATCGAGAGAAAAACAGAGCCAGGCCGTTGGTGGCCTTAACAGGCCCACCGTCTGCGCCAGTGACTGATAATATGAACAATAACATCGCAGATGCTGTGATTCCTGTACCACCTCCACTACCACTGCCGGTTCCACCACATCAGGAATAATAATTACCTCGAACATTTTCGATAATTAATGTGATGACACATAAGTTTATGTGAAAATCGGCAACAATTATTTATATAAAAACAAACTTACAGTCTGCATATTTTTGCATTTTTATGCCAATCTTGTCAAATCGTTTTTATTTGTTTGCTGAAATGGATATTTAGAGTGCGTGGGGCCACAAAAAAATAAGTCATTGATTATGAGTGCCCTGTTTACTACGCCCCAGCGCAATTTCTAGACCATATATTTCCTGAAGAATAAATGTTTTACTTACTATTTATTGTTGTTTTTTTTTTAAATAAGCAGCCGTAGCGCAGCTTAATTTAACTTAGATGGATCCGTGCAGTTGTTGTAACTTAGCCATGAGCTCCTCTAACCTGAGGCTTTAGTAGTAGGTTAGTATTTATTTTTAACGATATTACCTACTAGTCTGACTGCCTCGTTGGTCTAGTAGCAAGCGGTACTGCTGAGCATGAGGTCCTGGGTTCGATCCCCGGGTCGGGCAAAGTGTTATTGGGTTTTTCTTTCAGGAATTTCTCAGTAGTAGCCCGGAGGCTGGATTATTGCCCGGTTGATAGCAATAGGCTCACCCCCTGTTACATGGGACTTAAACATAACTGGCGAAACGTGGGTGTACTACTGGTACACCTCGGCCCAACCCTTGCCTCGGCCCGAAAGAAGGCGAGATGTTATGTATGTTTTTTATGTGTACCTACTAGTGGTGAGGGCACAACCTAATTAACGCTAACTGCCGGCACGGCACGGCAAGGGATATTTGTAAGCTCAAGTACTTAGTATATCTAGCTATGTGCTGTTTTTCAAATTCAGGAATCAATATTAACTTATGCATGTGGTGCCGAAAAATGGAAAATCAATTGTCTCATTAGCTGTCCTTGACCGATTAATATTTAAAGTGGCGTGTATAAATATAAATAAATTATATATTAGGAATAAATAATAGGTATTCTATTTTAATTTTAAATATGTTTAAAACAAAAAAAACTTGTTTTATAGCCTCAATTTCAGCATCCGAAAAAATAAGATTTCTCTTAAATCAGGGAGAAAAATTGAAAATCGATTTCAGGATATTAAAGGTAATTCTAGGTCTACAAAACAAAGTTAAAACCACCGTGACACGTGAAGTTTTTTAGGGGTCTAAACCTCATAATAAAATAGGCATTCTCTTGTTATTATGATAGTGATGTGTATGACTAATGACATTGATGTAATTTCATGCATGTACTAGAAATATTTGTACGACTGATAAGTCGAATATAGTGAGACTAAAATTATTTTACCATGTTATTATGTAAGTACTTATATTCTAGCAAATAAATAAATTTCATTTCATTTCATATCATTACATATACCATGTAGGGTTATGACATCGAGTAATAGCCGCCTGGACCCCAAATCTAGAACTCCATACCGTTTCAATAGCTGCATCTAGGGAACTTTTGACTGGAAACACTTATAGTTCATAGATCGTAGGAACTTCTTCTGTACCATTTCAATCTTAGAGCCATATTTGTCGTAGAAGGGGTTTCAGATTGGAATGGCGTACTCTAGCTGTGATCGTACCAGAGTCTTATAAAGCAGTAGGAACGTAGAGGGTCGCACAAAGTCACGTGATGATCTCATGACGAAACCATACATCTGGTACGCCTTATTTATTATGTTGTCGACGTGAATGTTGAAGTGCAAACTGGCATCCAGTGTTACACCCAAGTCACGAACGTAACCAACTTTATCCAAGCCTGCATTGTTAATGGAATAATTAAAATGTATCTTATTTTTCTTCTTAGTAAATGAGATGGCATGACATTTGGGTAGACTGAGTTTACGGTCTCATCAACCTTACATTTACTTCGCAAACGCAGCAACCCACTTGGATGTCGTGCGTCACAAATATTACGCTATAATTGTAACTTTTCACGCAAGGCGGATCGAGTCAGACAACAACTGTGGAACTAACCACTTGTAAAGAGAAAGAATCGCTACCATTTTAACCTAGAACTTCTATAGTTTAATATAACTTTAAACATAACTTGTGGCTCTTTTTGTGTACCCCACAACTAAACCAACATGAACTAAGTGATAGTGTACGGTGCCTACAACCATTGGCTCCTACACTGAGAAAGAGTTTATTGTTGTTACAGTATGTATATAATCTATCAAGGTCAAGATTGAAGAAGCAAGCAGTCTTGAATATCCTTGCAGGATCTATAGATTTTTATATCGTCAGCGTACATTATGAAATTTGAGTTGATAAAGCAGCTTTTGATATCGTTGATGTATATTATTTTTATAATATTTATCAATCAGGGATCTATTTTGGCCCCCCTGCTGTTTAGCAGAGGGCCCAAAATAGATCCCTGTGGAACGCCAGATGTGACAACTATAGGGTCAGATTCATAACCATTAACCGCCACTAATTGTATCCTATTAAAACCATATGAAACAAACCATCTAAGTAGGTTACCACGTATTCTATTATATGCAATCTTCTCATGAAGCAGTACATGATCCACCTTGTCAAAAGCCTTCTGGAAGTCCGTATACACAGCGTCTACTTGAACTCGTTGATTCTTTTTTCAAAGAGATTGTTGGCATATGTTAACAGATTTGTCATGGTAGAGCGATGTTTAAAGAATCCGTGTTGTTCGGGAATGATAAGCCGCTGAATATGAGAAAAAACAGCACTGTGGACACGACGCTCAAAGACCTTGGACAAGGTGGAGAGGATTGAAATAGGGCGGTAATTCTCTACATTATTAATGTCACCTGTCTTGTAAACCGGAGTGATAAATGCCCGTTTCCAAATAGCAGGAAAAACTCCGTCACGTAAACATTTATCAAATATTATATACAAGGCAGTGCACAAGCTATCACATGTCTTTAAGAAAAATATAGGTGGTAGACCATCGGGGTCCACTCCTTTGGACAAATCTAATGACTTTAGTGCCGAGCAGATAACTGTAGGGGATAGATATATTTCAGATAAACAAGTTGTGTTATCTGAATAGTAGTTAGATGGTTCCCAGTTGTTAGAATCGAGGGTTGAGGGTTCTTACACAGAAGAGAAGAATTATTTTTTAAATACATACATGCTGGATATTTGGCTTTTCTATTTCGTGATGAGACGTAAGACCAGAAATGTTTAATATTTTTTGGAATGCTATCCTCCACGGATTCTATGTATTTTCTGTAACACTTATACTCGCCGTGGAAAAGTTTGCGATAGGCAGAGAAACTTAGGTAATCGGAAAGATTATTGTGCTTCTTCCATTTTATCCAATCGCGTTCTTTAGCTTTAATAATACGTATTAGAGTCTATGAAAACCAGACAGGAAAATGTTAATTTTTAGTAACGGAACATGTGATCTGATTACTCCTTATCTCATAGAACAAAGCAACAGCTTGCTCGATTCAATATGAGAGAGTTCCTTGTCCCAATAAATTTCAACAAATTCGCTGTTAATACAAACGTAATCGGCCTTATGGAAGTTGTACCTACTCGTATATACTGAACGCCATTTCATGGGAGTGAATTTCATATTAAGACAGGTTAGTGCAGAAAAAACTGGATGGTGACTATCAGGGATAAGTAGAGCATCACACGATGCTATCTGACAGTCAGTATTAGAGATAAATAAATCTAGAATTCGACCCAATTCGTAATTAGGTTCATGAAATTTAGTAATAATAATAATAATAATAACATAATAATTGCGGTGGGGCGGGGGCAGTCGGACGTGCCATGCTCACCCAGGCACTTGACGCACCTGGGTGTCGCATGACAGTTCTTCTGCGCATGCCCGTAGAGCTGGCAACGGTAACATTGCCCGACGACCCGCTCTTTCTGGGCTTCTCGATTACGAGGCCCGTGAGACGGCAGATATTGGATACTTTAAAAATAGGGTGATGCCCTTCTGACGGGGGGCATACGACGAGGACCATGTCGTATGCTGAATACCCCCTGGCGCGGTGCATGCGGTGCACTTCGTCCACGGGGACGTCCTGGGACTCAAGGTCGGCCTTGATGTCCGCTGTGGGGATTTCCTTCGGGATCCTACGGATCACCACGCGGGTCTGGCGTTCCTCGGGGAGCGAGTAGGTGTGGTATGACACACCTCTCGCCCGAAGAACCCTGGTTAATTCCCGATAGTCGCGGGACGTCGGGACAGAGATTTTAATACCCTGCTGGGTATTAAAATCTCTGTCAAGAATCCGCTAGGTGGCGCTGGCAAGTAAACATAACATTGATTTGTGCTCCTGTTATAATAATTTTAAGAAATAGTTAAATTTAATTACGGACTGTGTAATGCACATCAGAGTGAAACTGGACACATAAACCAACTGTGGCAGTGTTATCAATGGTTAAAGTGCGCTAACAATAATATAATAGTGGAAATAGTTTACCCCAGTGACTTTCATATTTACGAAACTGGACGTTCGTGAGTTTGTTTACGTACTAGTACTTTGACATACTGCGACATTTTGACTCAATAATTTAGACAGAGACCATAATAGCATTCTGCAAATACTCAGATATAAGTGGTTTCCTAAATTTGACGAAAAAGAAATCATTTTTTATTTGAAATTGCATGAAGACAACGCAACGCCATCTTAAGACACCTTCAAGAACCAAGATAATTGTTACCAACATCTTAACAATGTTGTCAGAGCAAATTTATAGCAACAACTATATTAAAATTGTGCATAGAGCCATCTATTGATCGTAAAGTAAAAACAATCACTCACATGAAACAATACGTGCCACTGTCACAATACGATCATCAATTTCAACAGTGTACTTACGTTTCGTTTGACCGGGAGGTACAACTGCCCGCTCGTACATGTGAACCACCGAGACGCAAGTTCGAATCTCACTAGCTACAAATTATTTTTGATTTGGGTCAAAGTTCGTAATTGCAATTAAAAATGAATTTCTTAGAAAATATTACATTCCGGCGAACCCGCACACGATCTGAGCCTAATGATGATGAAAGCGACATTATATCTCAAACATTAAACTGTACGACGAATAGTTTACCTGACATATCCGAAGACGAAGACGTTCCACAATTAAAAATATTAAAAGATGAGATCGCAATACTAACATCTCAGTTAACTAGTGCGCATAAAGAAATTGAATTATTATCACTGGAAAACAGTAATTTAAAGAAATTACATGAAGAATATAATAAAAGAAATGACATGTATAAAAAGATCGTTAGCAGTCCAGGAAAAATCAAAGCAAAAACAACATTAATGATGCCTAAAAAAAATACGAAGACGACACAAACACAGACTATCCAGGCCATTGGGAAAGGCCACTCATCATCTACGAACACAAATATAACTAAAAGCACCAGCAGCAACGTGAGCTCATTTAATACGACACTAAATATACAAGCCGCAACAACTGTAGAACAATCTTCCATAAAACACAAAATATGCCTGATAAGCAGTGAAACATCTAACAGGTTATATACAATTGCCGAAAGGACGAATTTACGTAACTGTGAAATCTGTCATTATAGGAAGCCCACGTGCGGATTGCGGCAAATACTTCACAAAATTGAAGGAAAGGTGCAAAACTTTACGCACTCAGACTATTGTGTTATTTACATTGGAGAGGAAGACTTTCGGAAAACACACAACTATTTGGAATTAGTCATGTTTGTTAGAGAAAAGTTAATAGAATTGAGTCATACTAATTTTATAATTTGTTTACCAACGTTTAAATATATGATAGATGCTAACATAATGTATAACAGCCGCGTAGAAACATTCAATAACTTAATTTACTTGCATATAAACACATGTAACTATGCATATTTACTTGACTCAAATCTGAATCTATCTTATGACTATGATACTTACAGCAAACGCTATGGTACATTGAATAACAGTGGTTTAAATATAGTTATATCAGATTTACAAGACCTGATTCTTTGCATAAGCAACCTGAATGCTACGCACTCAGAAGTGAACTGCCACCCTCAAATTAATAATAGCCACGATTTACACGATTTCTCTAATAATTCACAACAGTCAAATTCTCAGTTTTTTCGTTAACTACCTTAACATCTTACACCAAAACATAGCTGGTCTGATTAATAAATCTGATGCACTGACTATAAAATTAGTAGAATTAACGAACAAAGGAACTTTAATAGATGTTCTTTGTGTTACAGAACATTTCATACAAACAGGTTATGAAAATTTATTGCATATTCCGAATTTTTGTCCAGCTGCTTTCTTTTCTAGAAATGCAAAGAGAGGAGGAACAGGTATTTTCGTAAGAGTAGGATTGCAGTTTACAGAAATATCGGACATAGCAAAACAATCAGTTTCAGGCATCTTTGAATGCTGCGCTGTAGAAATTATACCCTATAAAATTATTATTATTTGTATTTATAGAATCCCAAAACATAACTACGAAATATTTTATGATAAATTGGATTATATTTTAAATAAAACCTGTCTATCTTCAAATAAGAAAATCGTCTTGTATGGAGATTTTAATATTGATGTTTTAAAAAGAAACAAAATTACACTTGAACTTGAATACTTTCTTATGAAGTACAATTTAAAACTAGCACTTTGTACTCCCACTAGGTTAAAAAGTCAAACCTGTATTGACAATTTTGCTCATAACTATCAAAAAGAATGTAAAGCTGAAGTTGTAGATCTGATCCTTTCTGATCATACATCTCAAATACTTAAAGTACCAATAAACAAAACTTGCAATTTAAAATATTGGAAAACAAGAAAACAGGACACATGTATGGAAAATATAATTACTTTTAAAAGACATCTCAGCTCTCTATCTTTTATGCGAGTATATGAAGCTAGGGATGCGAATAAAGCTTTTGACAATTTCATGGAAGATTTCATACTTCTGTATAGATTATGTTTTCCGGAGAGAATTATAACTATTAAAACTAGTAAGAAAACGAAATGGATATCACGCGGCATAAAAACATGTAGTAACAAGCAAAGGCAATTACTTTGGACATATCGATTAAATTCGGATTCAAAAAATAAATTAGTCCTTAAACACTACACCAAACTTTATAGGAAAATCATAAACTTAACACAAAAAGCACAAAATAATCACTTCATAAATACCGCTCTAAATAAATCAAAAGCCTCCTGGCAAATTATAAATAAATCCAAATTTTGTCTGCCATTGGAACCTATAATATGCGTGAAAAGAGATAATTTGACATTTACAGACCCCGTGGACATTGCAAATGAATTTAACGACTACTTTATTGACACAATTGAGAATAATGTTAAAACTGACATCACATTAAATAATACAAATATAAACAATCAAACTTTAAACTCACTATTCATGCAACCTGTAACAATTGACGATATAATACAAATAATTTGCAGCCTTAAAAACACAAATACTGTTGGATATGATGGAGTTTCCACAAAAGTATTGAAGTTTACCAAAGAACTAGTAGCACCTCCATTAGTTCATATAATTAACTTGTGCATAGTTGATGGCTTTTTCCCGAACAAGCTCAAAAAAGTAATAATAAAACCCCTGTATAAAAAAGATGATAAAACAAATTTTAAAAATTATAGACATATTGCAAAAATTCCAATTATTTCTAAAATTTTCGAGAAAGTAATCTATAACTCTTTATATGCCTATTTCGAAAAGTATAAATTACTTTGCACAGAACAAAATGGTTTCCGTAAGAACACTACGATTAATATGGCACTGTTTGACTTGCTAGCTAACATCTTGTCGTCTGTTGATAAAAGAAATCCAGTCTGTGCAATTTACACTGACATGACCAAGGCTTTTGAATATGTAGACCATAAGATTCTATTCCACAAATTAAATAGTTATGGTATAAGAGGGAACATCCTAAAGTTAATAAAATCATACCTAAGTAATAGGCTTCAATGCACTGAAATTTGTAGGATATGTCCTAAAACTAAATTAGAAACCATATACGTATCAAAACCAAGACATGTAAAATATGGCGTTCCGCAAGGTAGTGTATTGGGTCCGCTACTTTTTTTGATATATATTAACGATCTCCCGAAAGCAACAACCAACAAAATGGTTCTTTTTGCAGATGACAGTACAGCTATAATAAAATGTACTAATTCAAATAATTATAAGAGTGACATTAATACTTGCTTAAGTGACATTATAAATTGGTTAGATAATAATAATTTGGTTATAAACCTGAGCAAAACAAAAGTCATGCATTTTTATCAACGCCGTGAAAACCCAAACGTTAGCATTTCCTACAAGGGCTGTGATATTGAAGAAGCTAATAAGGCTAAGTTCTTAGGCATTATAATTGATAGTCAACTTACATGGAAACCTCATGTTGAAGAACTCTGTAAGAAACTTAGCAAATCCGCGTATGCTCTTTTTCAACTTTCAAAAAAAGTTAACAGTCAGACTCTTTTAACAGCGTACCATGGACTGGTTGCCTCTGTTTTGCGGTATGGCATTATTTTCTGGGGGCACTCTACTGATAGGGAGCTGGTATTTAGACTGCAGAAGCGATGCATCAGGTCAATGTGTGGTCTTAAGACAACTGATAGCTGTGTTCCCTATTTTAAATCGTTAAACATTCTAACTTTGCCTTGTTTATACATAATGGAAACGGCTTTGTTTGTGAAATATAACCCACATCTATTTAAAAAATTATCAGAGGTCAAGAAACATCCAATACGCACTCAATACATCAATCAATTATGTCAAGTAAAATGTAAAACCGCACTGATGCAAAAAAGTTTTTTTGGTATTGCCCCACTCATATATAATAGAGTACCTAATATTATAAAAAATATGACTAAATTCAAATTTAAAAGGGAGCTAAAAGAAATTTTAATGATGAAAACTTATTACACGATTGACGATTTTCTTAATGATGATTCACTAACTGATTGACATACTCTTACTCTGATTGACATAATTATTGTGATCCTGGCATCACTTACTTTTTATTTCCGTTTGACATTATATAATCTTTGTTTTTTTTGCTGTGACCACGCTGCCATTTTTTTGATTTTTTATATTCCTTTTATTTAATTGTAAACCTTTGCATGCCTATGTGACGGTAAAATATGGAGAACCTTATTATAAAAACACCTATGTACTATACCCATATTTGCAAAGAAATAAATGATTTGATTTGATTTGGGTAGTCGTGGCTTTCGAAAAGCCAATTTTTAGGTCGACGCACCATTTAGATACGTCCAACCATTTGGACTTATCCTGCAAGATTACAGGAGGGGGAGGGGGGATCTTTTTTGGGGCCGGAGTGGCCGGAGTGTCCTTAGCGGACGAAGCGGTCGGGGTGGGGATAGTGGCGGAGGGCGCCACAGATACTGAGGGAGTGGGGGCGGAGAGAACCTCCGTGGCGGCTATTTTGGTCGCCTGCGAGGACGTCGCCTTCCTCTGCTTCCTCTTCTTACCCTTTCCGGTGACGACCACGAAGCCGTCGTCCTCGGAAGAGGGAACAGAGCGGGCAGATGAGGATGAGTTGACAGACTCGACATCGGAGTATGAAAATGGGGTCGGGCACCTCTTGTCTTGCGACAAGGGTTCCTCAGTGTCCATAGACACTGAAGGGCTAGGAGGGATGGTCACGATCGCGGCCGCGGGGGCCAGGGCATCGCTGAAGTCAGCGATGGAGTCGGTGGATAGCGGCTGACTAAGAGCTGTAAACTTAGCGCCATACTTGGCGAGGAAGGCTGAGTCCTTAAATAGGACCTCTTTGAAGAACGCCAAGATAAAGGCGTCCTCCATGACGGGGGAGAGGGGGACTAATGGGGCGAAATTTTGGAAATTTAATTCCTCCTAATATAGACCTAACGACCCTAAACCTAACTTCCTGTGGCTGCCTTAAGCGAACTCAAAGCCTCCAGCCAGGGGCGAATTTCTTATAGTACTAAGCGACTGCACGCTAAGGGCACCCCCTGTGGGGTACGGACCTCGGCTTAGGGCGTCGCTGGGGGGAGGACAGCAAGATGGGACAGGCTGGATCTGGTTACTCGCGTCACTGTACCAGTGGCGCGAGGAAGCGAGGGCGCGGGGCGAGTGGCTGATGCAGCGACATATGGAGTTGCGTCGGTCACAGCTCCGCGCAGCCCTGGTGGCGGAATGGCGGGACAGGCTTTCACGGCCTACCGCCGGCCTTGCCACCATCGAGGCGGTCCGGCCAGTGCTCGAGCCCTGGCTCGGGAGGAGGCACGGCTCCCTGTCGTTTCGGGTGACGCAGGTGCTCTCGGGGCATGGTTGCTTCGGGAAGTACCTGTGTCGCATAAACAGGGAGCCGGACCCCCGGTGTCACCACTGCATCGACTGTCAGGAGGACACGGCGCGGCATACGCTGGCAGAGTGTGTCATTTGGGAGGAGCCACGCCGTGCCCTCATCTCAGGAGTGGGCAGTGACCTGTCGCTGCCGGCCGTGGTCGAGGCGATGGTCGGCAGCGAGGAGTCCTGGGACGTGGTGGTATCCTTCTGCGAAACAGTCGTGTCGCAGAAGGAGACTGCGGAACGGGAGCGGGAGATCTCTTCCGCTCACCCGGCCCGCAGCAGGCGCACCGGGCGTCGGCAGAGGGCAGACAACGCCCTCTTCCGGTCCCCCTAAATGGGTCCAGGGACGGCGGACTTGGGGACGTCCGCCACCCCCCACCACACTGGACCCGAGGTGGCGGCGCGTAATCTTCCACGCGCGCCCCTTTCAGACGTCGCGGTGGGGATTTAAACACCTCACCCCCCCCAGACCTGATGGTGGCCCGCAGAGGCGGGCCGGCACTAGCCGGGGATCGTGGAAGTCGCATTAGATCCCATGATCCCCGGTGCAAGTGTGGGACGGGAACACCGGGGTGGTTTTTAGTCAGTAAGAGTCTGACAGACCCCTCCGCCTACCCCAGGGCGGAGGACATCCATGAGGATTTTCCAACCCGGCAACAAAAAAAAAAAAAAAAAAGGCTGGATCTGGTTAATATTATTATTATTAATCGGGGAATTTAAAGCTACAGGCTCAGCTGCGGCGCGGGCTGGCACTTCGTCGAGCAAGGGTCGGGGGGGACAATTACGTCGGGGTTTACGCGAGGGACCTCGGCGGTGAGGTCGGAACGTAGGTCGGTGTGATTTGTGCACTGTACTCGTTGCCCTACCGCTTTCCTGGAGGAGGGTATTGGGTCATCGGGGTCGGTGAGGGTATGCCTTGGACGGCGAATAGAGCTAATTGTGGAGGGCCTATAACTGGCGGCCTGCACAACCAGAGGGTTGCGGTGGGTGGTGGTGGAGTCGAAGAAGCGCTTCGTGATGCGCTTCATGAACTGCTTGATGGTGGGGATTTTGAGATCGAGATGGAGGATCTCGTTTCGGACGAACCAGGGGGCTCCCGTTGCCTTTCGGAGGAAACGGTTTTGGAGGGACTGCATCCTGTGGATGTGGTGGGGCCTAGCATGTGCGAAGACTGCACAGGCATACGTCATGATGGGACGGATGCACGCTGTGTAAATACGCAATTTGCCCTTAAGGGACAATTTGCTGCGCGCATTTAGGACGGAGTGAAGTCTACCGAGAGCGAAAGCGGCACGCGAACGCACCTGCTTGATGTGCTCTGAGAACGAGAGATGGTGGTCAAGGGTCACGCCTAGGTATTTGGCTCGCTTCTCCCAAGGGATAGGCTTGCCGAACATGGTGAGCGGTCGGGGGGCGATGAGGTTTCTACGCTGTTTGGTAAAGAGAACAGCCTGACTTTTGTCGGGATTAACCTCGATTCTCCACTTTCTAAACCAAGCGCCAAGCTTGTTGACTTCGGTCTGGAGAGTGCGAGATATGTGGTCGTGGACTAACCCGGTGTAGTAGATGGCCGTGTCGTCTGCGAACAGAGCCAACTGCGCCTTTCTACTTTTCGGGATGTCGCTGGTGAAGAGAGTAAAAATGAGAGGGGATAGTACAGAGCCCTGAGGGACGCCTGCACGGATAGGGTGAGGGGAGGATAGCGCTCCTTCGATGCGATAGCGGAAGGTGCGGTTTGACAAGAAGTCTCGTAAGATGAGCACGAGACGATCGGGCACACCGAGTTTGTAGAGCTTATATAATAAGCCGTTGTGCCAGACCTTGTGGAACGCTTTCGCTATGTCGAAGAATACAGCACCGGTCGTAAGACCACGTTAAAAGCCGTAGCTTATGTGTTCAACGATGCGGTGGACCTGTTGGACGCAAGAATGTTGGGCTCTAAAGCCGAACTGCTGGTCAGGGATGAGGCCCTTTGTTTCCGCAAAATCTCTGTAACGTTGTTGCCTTGCAGGTAGAAAAAAACAACATATTGTTGGAAGCAAGGTACATCTGTTTAATTAAAAGTATATAAATATGATTACAAAATATTTAATATTTAAATATGTTAACGTGAGTTCCCGATATCGAGCGCGTGTGAAGTTCTAGCCCGCCTAAAGAAAAACCACTATCCTGGTAGTTCCCAGAACGTAGGTGACTGGTGGCAGCCAAGTAGGTAGGTTGGTCTTCCAACGGCGGTTAAGGCAGCTTGTAGGGTCGACCAGCCTCAGCCCTCGCAGCGACGGTACCAAAAAACTCCGGTACGGAAGAACCCTGGAATTTCCGGAATTGGACATTTTAGAAAATGACCGAATTCATGCTACTGACTGCAACATCCTGACAACCGTTGAACGTGGAATCTACGGTGGAAAGCGGCGTTCTAGCATCAATTAGCTATCCAGATGAAGCAGTCTAATCAGCGTGGTACAATTTTAAAAGCATGATGAATGACTAGCAGAAAAATGATAACTAGTGATGTAGGGTAGGTGAGAAAAAATATAACAAAATTTTATATCAGAATTTACGGATACATAACCACCTCCTACTAATCAAAACAAAGAATACATTTAAAGGAAGAAGATAATTATTTAAAAAGTAACTGTTATGATCCGTTACACCTATGTTACTGTCACTCGGTAAAATCACAAAGTTAAGGTAGTGTTTAAAATGACGATCACAACCAATACACTAACGTAAAAAACACATCGGCAATTCGAATGACATGAAGCTGATTATAGCAAACAGCGTATATTTTTAGCAAGTCATGCAGCGAATACTTAAAACTAGTTATTATAAGTTTTGCAACACTCACCCGATTTGGGGTTACACTGAATTAAATATTATTTAATTTTAATAGATGTAGCACACACGTTTGAACTTTGTAACTTTTCAAAATGTTGTTCGTTGCGTAAAGATGGTAGTGGCAGGTACAATTAATAGATCGCTAGACACGGTCACTCTGCTCCGTAGTGTCAGGTCAAGCCGCCGGTCGAGATTGTTCCACGGACCGCTGGAAGTGCGCGAACTTTAACGACGCGCATGGAGAGGGGAGACGCCTACCAACAAACCAGTTTCGTGCGCGAAGCTCGCCACAATATTTTATAAAACTGATTGGAATGTTTAGTTATTTATATATCAGTTGCAAGCGTAAACTATTCATTAAGTAGGTTTGCAAATAGTTAATAATTATAGATATAATCAACGTATAACGTTACAGTATCCCCCTTTTTAGCGTAGGATTTTTCCTAAGTAAAATCCACTGCTACTGCTTCTGAAGTCATCTGATTAACGTTACTCATTCATTCCTATCCCTAACATTCATCATTCTTTTTTTTTCTTTCATCGTTTGATCGGCAGCAACACTTTAGCTCATGTGTTACCGCATGCTATCATTCAGAGGGTCTTGGTTTAAATACTGCACAAAACACTCCCGAGAATCAAATGCAATTTTTGCAGTAACATTGTAAGTACAGAGCAGTCCACACATAACCAATCCCATACTGATAATATTCTATACAAAACTTTGTAGAATACCTATGGTGTAGAGCCATTGGTATAGGGAAAAGAAATTCATGGGGTTGAACCATGATCGCTTTCTTACTATGGTTGTAGGACCGATAGTATAATTAGTACTACAGAATTTAATGATGTGATAGACCGTCATTCTATAAATAGTCTTTGTATATGGTAAGAATATACCTAGAATTTAAATAAATAATAATATAGCAGTTAGTATTTGGTTATGTGTTGGTAGATGGTTTTAGCAATACGTACGTTAGGGTTGGTAATTGATTACAATATATTAATTTTGTTTTAACAACAGTATGAATGTACATAGTTAGCTAGATAGTTGCAATCATCGATTTGTATTAACTTTCCTCGTTTAGTTAAGTATTTAGTTTTCGCTTTAGTCTTTGTAATTAGTTAACTTGATATCTTTAATATGCCATTTCCCGATAGGTTTTCCAGACGTATCCGCCAATTCGTATACTAATGGAGATTTTTTTCCAATAACTTGACACTTAATAAATTTAGGAGCCAACTTCTTATTGAAATATTTATCTTTGTCACTTTGATAGAAAGTTCTCTTCCATACAACATCACCTATATTAAACTCTGCAGTTTTCCTACGTAAATTGTAAGACTGGCAGTTTCTAGCATGTGCCTGGAGAAGCGCTGCTTGCACCTTGTTAAAGATAGAAGATAAATAGCCTAGGTTTTCTGCATACGAATCGCGAGGTACAAAAACAATGTCTTCATCGTTTTCCGAGTCGACATGCTGTGAACCACAAGTAACCAGTTCACGTCCGTATACAAGAAATGACGGAGTATAGCCCGTTGCTTCGTTTACAGAACTATTTACTGCAAACTGAATCTTTGGTACTAGTAGATCCCAGACACGTTGATCGTCTACAATAAATGTAGAAATGGCAGTCATAATAGTTTTGTTATAACGTTCAACTGTGTTGATGTGAGGTGAGTATTTTGGAGTAAAATGTAAATTGGGAATTTTGTATTTGGTAATCAGTCTTTTGAGAGTAGCGCTAACAAACTGTTTTCCGTTATCAAGTATAATAGTAGAGGGTATCCCATGTACGAGAATTACGTTCTCCTCAAGGATTCTAGTAATAATTTCCGCGGTTGCCCGCTTAATTGGAAATAAAAGGCAATATTTACTAAAACAGCACGTAATCACGAATATGTAGCAATTTTGTTTTCTTGATGGAGGCAAAGGTCCGACTAGATCTACACTAATAGTTTGGAATGGCCTAGAACATACTTTAGGCTCACCCATTTTGCCTAAAGGGGCATGGTTTTGATGCTTATGAGCTATGCACGCATCGCAAGCTGAAATAAATTTCTGAACATCCGCGTGCATGCCTGGCCAGTAATAACATAAAGCGAGCCGTCTATACGTCTTAAAGACACCCAAGTGCCCTGCAGAAGGTTCGGAATGGTGCTTTTCCAATGCAGTACTACGGTATTCCGCAGGTACTACCTCCTTCCATTCAAATTCTCTACGCAACGGACACATAGTTTTCATATACTTATACAGTTTTCCGTTTTTTATTAAATAGTTAGGAAACGAGGTAGGAGAAGACTGGCAACCATTATAAATGTTGAGATACCACGCGTCAGTAGTTTGCGTATTAATAGGAAGACTATCAACAGCGGTAATAGGTACAGAACGTGATAGAAAATCTGGAACTACGTTTTCAGATCCACGGCGGTGTCTTATTTCAAAATTATACGCAGATAGTCGTACACCCCATCGAGCTAATCGACCTGTAGGGTTATTTAGTTTTAAAAACCATTTAAGGGCAGAATGGTCCGTGTAGACAACAAATTTTTGGCCATTTTCCACATAACAGCGCCAATGCTCAACCGCTATTAGAACAGCAAGAGCTTCACGCTCGGTAGCACTATAGTTGCGTTCTTGATTGGACAATGACTTGCTCATGTAGGCTATGACTCTCTCCTCACCATTAATATTTTGGGTCAACACACCACCAATACCGTAGTCACTCGCATCGGTGTGAATTTCGAATGGTTTTGAATAATCGGGACACGAGAGTACCGAAGCAGAAACTAAGCATTCTTTCAATTTATTAAAAGCTATGTCAACTTCCTTAGACCATACAAACGATGGTGCTTTTTTGCTTTGTGAGGTTAGTTTGTTCAATGGTGAAGCCAAAGAACTAAAATTTGGTATAAACCTTCGATACCAAGAAGCTGCGCCCAAGAATCGACGAACTTCTTTTCTATTAGCGGGGGTAGGATAATTTTTAATTGCATCAATTTTTTCTGGGTCAGCATGTAAACCGTTAGCATCGACTACATAACCCAAATATTTTAGTTTGTCTCGGAAAAATTGACTCTTTTTATAATTTATAGTTAAGTTAGCAGATTTTAGTTTTTTTAAAACAAGAAGCAGTAGAGAAATATGCTGCTCAAAAGTAGAAGACACTATTATAATATCGTCGACAAATACAAAAACGCGATGTTCAAATTCTGGTCCATAGAACAAAATGTCAACTAAACGTTGTTGTGTGGCTGGTGCATTAGTAAGACCAAATGGCATAGATTTGAACTGGTAAGTGCCACGGGTTGGTATGTAAAACGCGGTCTTGCATCTGTCCTGCTCACTGATCAATATTTGCCAAAAGCTTTTAGATAGATCTAAACTGGTTAAATATTTAGCGTCGCGTAAATTATCAAGGATCTCAGAGATGTAAGGCAAATTATACGCATCTTTTTTTGTGACGGCGTTTAATTTTCTACTGTCTAAGCAAAATCTAAGCTCACCAGTTTTTTTAGGTGTGAGTAGTACTGGTGATGACCATGGGCTCTCAGCAGGTTCAACTACATCATCTCCCAGCATCTCATCTAGTTGCTCCACTAATATGCGTTGCTTCTCTGGAGACATTCTATAATACCTTTGACGAATGGGGGCAGCTTCTCCAGTGTCAATGGTATGCGTTATTAGAGAAGTACGACCAAGACCTTGTACTTCGTATGATATTTCACGGAACTGCGATATGATATTATCTGCTGTAATCCTCTGGTCTTGTGATAAATGATCATACGACTGTAGGTGTTCTGAGCAATCAGACTTCAGTTCAGCTAACTGAGCGTCTGATGGATTTAAAAAGAGAACAGTGTTTAAGTGACTAGGGAACAAACCGAATTTACGCCAAAAGTCCATGCCTAAGATTAATGAATTTTTTATTTCCGGAATAATGTGGACATTTAAATTATGTGTTTGATTTTCTAAAGTGAATGGTAATGAAATAAATCCTAAAGATGAAAGTTTCTGCCCACCCGCTGCAACAAATGTCGTAGATTGACATATGTTCCATTGGTAATTAGATGGAATAAAACTCTTATGGAAGTCATTTCCCATTATAGTCACTGCAGAACCTGTGTCTAGTAACCCAATAACAGGTTTACTGCCAATACTTATTGGAACATAAGGCCGTGTGTAGTCCATACTATTATTACGGATTGAAGAAACAGTATAGCAAGAGCAAAATTTTGAGACAGTTTTGAGCCAATTATCCCAGTCATTCTTATCGAAATTGGTGCTATTACTGTTTCCGCAACCCTCACCGCTTAGTTTTTTGTTGCGTTAGAGTGACAATTAGGACATTCTGGAAACTTGACATCTTTCTTTCCGCATTTAAAGCAAATAAGAAAGTGTGGTTGTTTACATGAACCCAGTGAATGTGATTTAGATCTACATCTAGGACAGTATACATTTTTGTTCTTTTCCTGAGATACATGAGCCATTTCATTGACGTGTAAATTTGAATTAGTATCACTAGTATTTTTAGTTTTGTAGTTATTATTTTCAAAAGTATTTTTAGAGTAGTTAGATTTATAATTAGAATTAGTATTTTTATAATTACTAGAATTACTATTGCTAGGCTGGTTTTTATATGCGAATTCTGGAGCCAAGGTTTCTGCACTATCTTTAGGCGGTTCGCGATACTGTTTAAGTTTAGTTTGTATGTTTTCGTAGTTCCTACATAATTTTTGTAAACTACTTATATCGGTTATATCCGCAGATGATGCGAGCGTACTTGCATAGCAAGGTCGAATGTTGTGCAACAATATATCTAATTGATCTTCTTCTGGCAACTTTCTATCCAAACGGGAAAACATGCCACGCATAATAGAAATGTAAATAGTTATATTTTCTAGTTCACCCTGAGTGCGTGATCTTATTTCCGATAAAAATTTGTAGTCGAAGTCACTTTGGCTAAAATCTTGCCTAAGCAAAGAAACAATGTCATCCCAGGTACTAGCCTGATCTTTAACACATCTGAACCAATGAAGAGCATCGTCCGTGAATATCTCGAAAGCCAAAGAGAACATTTGTTCACGAGGTATAGCTCTGCTCAAAATAAACTCTTCCACCTTCTGAATAAATGCACGGACGCAAGTTTTTCCGGAGTATTTCAGTTTGCTTATTTCTGAAAACAGCCTACGCTCGCAACTGACAGGGACATTCACTAGGTTTGTTTCAGGAACCGGTTCCGTTTGAGTAGATACCTGAGCCTGAGTAGACAAAGCAGTTTGTGGCCTAAGTAAGGTCATATCTTTGTATTGAGTATTGAAATTGGACAAGCAAATTTTATAGACCTCCGCTACGTCACTGGTTGAGTAATTAATTCGATTAAGTCTATGATATACGTGGTGCAATAAGATTTCGGTGCGTGTGAACAAATTCTTTTCAAATTTAGATTTAAGGGTAATTATGTTATTATGAGACTTTAACAGGGACTCTTTGACCGCTTTTAAGTCATCTTTAGGATCTAAATGTGATTCTAAAATATCCTCAGAGGGTAGGATAGGAATCAATTTAACAATTTGTTTCCGCAGCTCGTTTACAGAATCGGCACATACACCACCACGAACTGCTACTTCATATTCCAATTCTGCCTTTTGTAATGATAAAAATTTTATGGGATAGGACATTTTTGTAAATTTAAGAAAATATACGACAAGTTACCCGAGAGGTGTGTGTTGCAAAATTCACAAAACAAAAAAAAAATAAAATAAATGTTAACACAGTAACATAACAAAATCAGGTACTCAGGCTAACAAACGTGAATATAATAAAAAAATGTGGGTAGTATTTTATTTTTTAACAGTTTTTAAATTTAAAATATTTCAAGATTTGATACGATAGAATAGAAAAATTTCACCTTTGACAGCCTGTAATCAAGTTATAAACACTAACACTACTGACATAGAAAGCCAACACCAAGAAACTAAAAAAATGCCTAGCAGAAGAGAACTAAACACGGCTCGATATCTGCCCCACGTTGGGCGCCACTGTAACGTTGTTGCCTTGCAGGTAGAAAAAAACAACATATTGTTGGAAGCAAGGTACATCTGTTTAATTAAAAGTATATAAATATGATTACAAAATATTTAATATTTAAATATGTTAACGTGAGTTCCCGATATCGAGCGCGTGTGAAGTTCTAGCCCGCCTAAAGAAAAACCACTATCCTGGTAGTTCCCAGAACGTAGGTGACTGGTGGCAGCCAAGTAGGTAGGTTGGTCTTCCAACGGCGGTTAAGGCAGCTTGTAGGGTCGACCAGCCTCAGCCCTCGCAGCGACGGTACCAAAAAACTCCGGTACGGAAGAACCCTGGAATTTCCGGAATTGGACATTTTAGAAAATGACCGAATTCATGCTACTGACTGCAACATCCTGACAACCGTTGAACGTGGAATCTACGGTGGAAAGCGGCGTTCTAGCATCAATTAGCTATCCAGATGAAGCAGTCTAATCAGCGTGGTACAATTTTAAAAGCATGATGAATGACTAGCAGAAAAATGATAACTAGTGATGTAGGGTAGGTGAGAAAAAATATAACAAAATTTTATATCAGAATTTACGGATACATAACCACCTCCTACTAATCAAAACAAAGAATACATTTAAAGGAAGAAGATAATTATTTAAAAAGTAACTGTTATGATCCGTTACACCTATGTTACTGTCACTCGGTAAAATCACAAAGTTAAGGTAGTGTTTAAAATGACGATCACAACCAATACACTAACGTAAAAAACACATCGGCAATTCGAATGACATGAAGCTGATTATAGCAAACAGCGTATATTTTTAGCAAGTCATGCAGCGAATACTTAAAACTAGTTATTATAAGTTTTGCAACACTCACCCGATTTGGGGTTACACTGAATTAAATATTATTTAATTTTAATAGATGTAGCACACACGTTTGAACTTTGTAACTTTTCAAAATGTTGTTCGTTGCGTAAAGATGGTAGTGGCAGGTACAATTAATAGATCGCTAGACACGGTCACTCTGCTCCGTAGTGTCAGGTCAAGCCGCCGGTCGAGATTGTTCCACGGACCGCTGGAAGTGCGCGAACTTTAACGACGCGCATGGAGAGGGGAGACGCCTACCAACAAACCAGTTTCGTGCGCGAAGCTCGCCACAATATTTTATAAAACTGATTGGAATGTTTAGTTATTTATATATCAGTTGCAAGCGTAAACTATTCATTAAGTAGGTTTGCAAATAGTTAATAATTATAGATATAATCAACGTATAACGTTACATCTCTGAGGCGCTTTAAGATAAGCCTCTCATAGATTTTGCCAAAGACATTGAGCAGACTGATGGGCCGGTAGCTGGTGGGCTCCGTTTTCGGCTTACTTGGCTTCGGTATGCCGATGACGGTGGCCTTCTTCCACTCTTGTGGGAAGATGTTATTGCTCAGGGCTCCATTGAAGATGGTGGCCATGAGCATTATGAGGTGAGCGGGGAACAGTTGGAGCACCCTATTGGTGATTCCATCTGAGCCGGGGGGTTTGCGAGGTTTTAGACCCTTGATGATATCATGCACTTCGTCTGGAGTGACGGGAGGCAGAGGATAGTGAGGGTCTACAACGGGCGGGAGGGAGGCTCTACGTTCGACTTCCGCGTCGACCTGGTTTACTGGTTGAGAGCTAGGTGAGCATTGAGCCTCAAGACTATTGGCTAGGCATTCCGCCTTGTCGACGTCATCGAAAGCGATGGTCTTGTCGGGGCGCACCAGGGGGGGCATTGAAACGACTTCATCGGATTTGAGTTTCCTCTGAAGGTCCCAGAACGCTCGGTGAGTGGGCTCTTACTCGCTCAGCATCTTGTCCCATCCAGCGTCACGCAACTCTGATATGCGTGTCTTTACAGATCTCTGTAAATAGCGCATATGGGCTTTGTTCGCGAGGTTGGGAAAGTTACTGTACGCACGGACAGCCGCGTTCTTCTCATTCAACAGTTCGCGCACATCGTCCGGGAGCTTCCAGCGATAGTCGTCCATCGCCGGAACCTCCCTTGAACAGTCGTTCAGGACTGATTGTACGTGTACTGTGAATGAGTCGATCGCGGCTGTCATGTCAGCAATAGAGTCGAAGTGGTCGGGAATGGAGTCTAGTCGGGGACCTAACGTGGTGGATTTCAGGCAGTTGCTTACTTTCCTCCAGTCTGTAACTAACTTGGTAAGAGGGGGTCTATCAGGGTCGTGGAGACCTAGGCATGGTGCCAGCTTTACAACAACTGGACGGTGGTCAGAGGAGAGTTCGTCAAGCGCCTCTATAGAATCCAACCGTAGGTTGATACTCTTCAGAAGCGCTATGTCAAGTACGTCGGGGGTATGGCTAGGGTCGTGGGGAAAGTGAGTGGGAGTCATCGGGGCGATGATGTCGAAGTTGAGGATGGGACATAGGTCAAACAGGTGTTTGCCTCTGGTGGAGGTCCTGGTGCTGTTCCAGGCATGATGTTTGGCGTTGAGATCGCCCGCTATGATAACGGAGTCACTCAGGCCAAGTAAAATGGAAAAGTTGTCAGAGAGGGGGGGAAGGGCTAACTCCGATGTGCAAACAGGGGGAACATAGGCCGATACTATGGTGATCGGTTGATGGCCAGTCATGCCTAGCTTACATATGGACACTTCTAAACGCGAGAGAGGGGGCGGGTCCATTGGGATGCAGTGGAGGGACGTTCTATAATAGATTAGGGTGCCGCCCTTGTGACATCTAGTCCTGTCATTGCGAACTATACGATAGTTGGCAATTGACGAGTTTCGACGGCTGGGCTTTAAGAAAGTTTCCTGTAATAGGAGAATATCAATTTGGTGGTGGCGGAGGAAAGCAGCGATTTCATCGCGTTGATTAATCATGCCATTGGCATTAAAGAAACCTAACTTTAGGGATCGGGGTTTGGTACGTGCTTTTGGTTGTATATCCATTACTGGGGTTTCGCGAAGTTTTCAAGGGCTTGCGTAATTTCGGGATACGCGTGGAATATACGCTGGATCAGGGCCAGATCGCAGGAGTTACGGGCGGCAACGAGCTCGTTGGCCATTTTACGCGCGCGGGGCGTGAAGAATAACGCGAAGGTCCAAGAGATCAAGCTGAACGGATCTACTGGGATGGATGGGCCGACCACCGGAGTGGTTGAAGCGGCGACGGGCCGTGGCGCAGCGGTTGCGGCAGCGGCCATGGGAGCGGGCGCGGGTCTCGCGGGTTGTACTGGTACGGGCGCGGAGACGCGGATGAGAGGGTCCATCAGCGGTCTGATGGGAGGCGGAGTGGGTCTCGGCTGAACCATAGCAGGGAACGCCTGCTGGTGGTTCATGTAGTTCCAAGGGCTAGGCCTTTGCGAGCTTAGCCTCAGGGGGAGTTGAGAGAGGGTCTGTGATGGGGGAAGAAGAACCCATATGATGGGCACTCTCTCTGCTGGCGGGCGTCTGCACGCTTCACCAGCTTTGAGGAAGACGTCTTGGGGGCCATACGACAGCCTCGGTAGTTGGCTGGGTGCCCAGCCTCACCGCACAGCACGCAGCTGGGCGGCTCGGTGCACAATGACCGGTCTTTAGGGCGGGGGCAGTCAGACGTGCCATGCTCACCCAGGCACTTGACGCACCTGGAAGTCGCATGGCAGTTCTTCTGCGCATGCCCGTATAGTTGGCAACGATGGCATTGCCCGACGACGCCGCTCTTCCTGGGCTTCTCGATTACGAGGCCCGTGAGATGGCAGATGACTGAGACCTTAAATATAGGGTGATGCCCTTCAGACGGGAGCATACGACAAGGACCATGTCGTATGCTGATCCCCCCCTGGCGCGGTGCATGCGGTGCACTTCGTCCACGGGGACGCCCTGGGACTCAAGGTCGGCCTTGATGTCGGCCGTGGGGATTTCCTTTGGGATCCTACGGATCACCACGCGGATCTGGCGTTCCTCAGGGAGCGAGTAGATGTGGTATGACACACCTCTCGCCCGGAGAACTCTGGTTAATTCCCGATAGTCGCGGGACGTCTGGATAGATATTTTGATACCCTGCTGGGTGGTCGTGGCTTTCGAAAAGCCGATTTTCGGGTCGACGCACCATTTGGATACGTCCAACCATTTTGATTTATCCTGCAAGATTACAGGAGGGGGAGGGGGGATCTTTTTAGGGGCCGGAAACAGTGGATTTAGCCCAGAGGGGCTATGAAGCTACTCTGACAATTACTCTGTTCAAGAAACACCTGCCTTGAAAAAGGCACTTTTTGAGATCAATACGGCCGATTAATAAAATTAATCGACCGTGGATCGGAAGTAGTCGGCGACTACTGGGAGTTACGGCAGCGTAACGAAATCCGGAATTCGACGGGCGCAGTGAGCGAGTGCAGCGAGCGGGAGCGGCAGCACGTCCGTTCACGGTGGGTGGCGAGCACGGAATCTCGTCGGCGATTCCGCGTGGCGCTGCGGGATATTTATACAAATGCCACATCGCGCGACCGCTGAGTCCCAGTGACACCACACGGATAGATTATGAACTAATTTTACTATTTAATACTGATCTCCTATTGGTTCGCTTATGTAAGTAATATGCACAACATACACTATCTGTTAGGAATTTTAGCTTTAAGTCTGTACAGAATAATTATGACAAATATACAATTTACTATCATCTGGAGTTTTACTTGCAATACCTACCAAGCGCTACAGTGTAATTAGTAACTAGAACTTTTATTTTTTAAATTGTTGTAAATCATTTTGATTCCACATTTTTAAATACGCCATAACTAGCAGGCCTGTAGGTAGGTACTTATTTTTACATTTACCGCTTTTAGCATAATTCTTTAAATTTCATTATGTCCCGCAACCTAGGCACAAAGTAATTATGATAGTCCTCGGTTCTAAGCCCGTAAAAGTATGAAGAAAAATTTAAAATCATTTAATTTGTTTACATGAACATCAGCTGAGCGAGTCAATAACCTAAGCTGAAAGAGCGCCTGCCGCACCGGAAGGTACTTATAAGGAAAGGAATACGGGTGGGTTCTAATCAGCAAGAGTCTGACACACCCTCCCACTCCGCCCAGAGCGGAAGAAAATATTTAATGATTTCCCATCCACAAAAAAAAAAAGCTGAAAGAGCGAGCGGAATGTAGGTAGTTAGGTACGCACTGACGACGATACGAACGCGACGTATGTAACTAACTCGTGGTGCTTCTACTGGTTTAATGCATTTTGCGAATATTACGTTATCACTTCCTATTTTTTTAATTTAAAGAGATACAATGCTGTTTAAGTCGTTTATGTATTGTATTTTGTGAGTTAAACCACCCGTCCAAGGGATTTAAACGATCAAAATGCAACCGTGTATAAAAATCTCATTGCAGTATGGTTTTCAGTATTGTAGGTTCTTCTCACGTGTGTTATTAACTAGCCACCAGTGGTTATTAAACAATCAAACAATAAATTATACAGTGATATCCAGATATCACTGTATAATTTGTATATTTAAACATAAATTATGAATTAAAATATATAATAACATTGTAGATAAACATAAATTAACGAGATAAACACTAATCTCGAGTGATGTAACGGTATACAACATAATTTTTCCTCTATATGTTCTGTGCCGTTTCGCACCGGGCCGCAAGTTTGGAACTACTGTTTCATTATTTTGTACCGATAAATGTTGTGATTCTTTATTGTATACTATCTCTCATCATGGTCTTCGAATAACATTGTAATTTATTACCAAAATTGCAGAGGGGTCCGTACAAAGTTACAAACACTATATATGAATATAATCGTGAGTTCATACGATATCATCATATTGTCGGAAATGTGGTTAATTAGCGACATCCAGGATAATGAATTTATTGACGAACGTTACATGGTTTTTAGACGTGACCGTAACCGCTCTTCGACAAAAAAACACGACGGAGGTGGTGTTTTAGTGGCTGTGCTCCGCGAACTGCAACCTACTATGTTAATGACACAACTCACCCACGTAGATATAGAACAGGTTGCCGTCCGACTGCCTGCTTCCTAACTAAATAATAATTTTCATATCTTCAGTGCTACTTATATACCACCACGTACATGTGAAGGAAGATATTTATTTGCAATACCTTGACAGGTTGCAGGATTTAGCTAACGATACTACTAACGACTCTTACTTTATTGTTGGAGATTATAACCTACCCGACATTGATTGGTCCGACCAAGGAGGTAGGGCTATAGCACAAGTTCACAAGTGTTTATGTTTCACTCACTCGGTAGAGTATTATATTGAGCCGCATTAGTACTTGTTAGCTTTTAAATGTTCATATTATTAGGAAGAGCGCTGTTGTCTGAGATAGGTACAGATATTAAATTATCTAGTTCAGACACAGATGTCCCGTAAAACTTATTAGATTAAGCGTAAATGATCATATTGTATTGATAAAAAAGGTATGTATGTGAAGGTGAAAATAAATTATTATTATTTCGTTTATTTATTCTTTTACATACAAAACACATTTTTAAATATTTCTTGAAAAAAGGTATAAAAAAACATTTATACCTTTATTTTTTATTTAAAAATATAAAAAATAGTGGTCCGCCGGTGTCGGGAGCAGGGTCCAAGTTGTTCCCCCCGCAACCGCTGCGCCACGGCCCGTCGCCGCTTCAACCACTCCGGTGGTCGGTCCGTCTATCCTAGTAGATCCGTTCAGCGTAATCTCTGGGACCTTCGCGTTATTCTTTACACCCCGCGCGCGTAAAATGGCCAATGAACTCGTTGCCGCCCGAAATTCCTGCAATCTCGCTCAGATCCAGCGAATCTTCCATGCGTATCCCGAGATTACGCAAGCCCTAGAAAACTTCCCGAAACCCCCCCAGTAATGGATATACGAGTCCAAGCACGTACTAAACCCCGATCCCTAAAGTTAGGTTTCTTTAATGCCATTGGCATGCTAAAACAACGCGATGAAATCGCTGCGTTCCTCCGCGACCACCAAATTGATATTCTCCTCTTACAGGAAACCTTTTTAAAGCCCAGCCGTCGAAACCCGTCAATTGCCAACTATCGCATAGTTCGCAATGACAGGACTAGATGCCACAAGGGCGGAACCTTAATCTATTATAGAACGTCCCTGCACTGTATCCCAATGGACCCGCCCCCTCTCTCACGTTTAGAAGTGTCCATAAGTAAGTTAGGCATGACTGGCCACCAACCGATCACCATAGTTTCGGCCTATGTTCCCCCCGTCTGCACATCGGAGTTAGCCCTTCCCTCCCTCTCTGACGACCTTTCCATTTTACTTGGCCTGAGTGACTCCGTTATCATAGCGGGCGATCTCAACGCCAAACATCATGCCTGGAACAGCACCAGGATCTCCACCAGAGGCAAACACCTGTTTGACCTATGTCCCGTCCTCAACTTCGACATCATCGCCCCGATGACTCCCACTCACTTTCCCCACGACTCTAACCATACCCCCGACGTACTTGACATAGCGCTTCTGAAGAGTATCAACCTACGGTTGGATTCTATAGAGGCGGTCGATGAACTCTCCTCTGACCACCGTCCAGTTGTCGTAAAGCTGGCCCCACGCCTAGGTCTCCACGACCCTGACAGACCCCATCTCACCAAATTAGTTACAGACTGGAGGAAAGTAAGCGACTGCCTGAAATCCACCACGTTAGGTCCCCGACTAGACTCCATTCCCGACCACTTCGACTCTATCGCTGACACGACAGCCGGGATCGACTCATTCACGGTACACGTACAATCAGTCCTGAACGACTGTTCAAGGGAGGTTCTGGCGATGGACGACCATCGCTGGAAGCTCCCCCGGACGATGTGCGCGAACTGTTGAATGAGAAGAACGCGGCTGTACGTGCGTACAGTAACTTTCCCAACCACGCAAACAAAGTCCATATGCGCTATTTACAGAGATCTGTAAAGACACGCCTATCGGAGCTGCGTGACGCCGGCTGGAACAAGATGCTGAGCGAGTTAGAGCCCACCCACTTAGCTTTCTGGGACCTTCAGAGTAAACTCAAATCCGAAGGAGTCGTCTCAATGCCCCCTCTGGTGCGCCCCGACAAGACCATCGCTTTCGATGACGTCGATAAGGCGGAATGCCTAGCCGATAGTCTTGAGGCTCAATGCTCACCTAGCTCTCAACCAGTAAACCAAGCTCACCTGTCCCAGGTCGACGCGGAAGTCGAACGTAGAGCCTCCCTCCCGCCCGTTGAATACCCTGATTATCCTCTGCCTCCCGTCACTCCAGACGAAGTGCATGATATCATCAAGGGTCTAAAACCTCGCAAAGCCCCCAGCTCAGACGGAATCACCAATAGGGTGCTCCAACTGTTCCCCGCTCGCCTCATAATGCTCATGGCCACCATCTTCAATGGAGCCTTGAGCAATAACATCTTCCCACAAGAGTGGAAGAAGGCCACCGTCATCGGCATACCGAAGCCCGGTAAGCCGAAAACGGATCCCACCAGCTACCGGCCCATCAGTCTGCTCATTGTCTTCGGCAAAGTCTATGAGAGGCTTATCTTAAAGCGGCTCAGAGATTTTGCGGAAACAAAGGGCCTCATCCCCGACCAGCAGTTCGGTTTTAGATCCCAACATTCTTGCGTCCAACAGGTCCACCGCATCGTTGAACACATAAGCTACGGCTTTCAACGTGGTCTTACGACCGGTGCTGTATTCTTCGACATAGTGAAAGCGTTCGACAAGGTCTGGCACAACGGCTTATTATATAAGCTCTACAAACTCGGTGTGCCTGATCGTCTCGTGCTCACCTTATGAGACTTCTTGTCAAACCGCACCTTCCGCTATCGCATCGAAGGAGCGCTATCCTCCCCTCACCCTACCCGTGCAGGCGTCCCTCAGGGCTCTGTACTATCCCCTCTCATTTTTACTCTCTTCACCAGCGACATCCCGAAAAGTAGAAAGGCGCAGTTGGCTCTGCTCGCAGACGATACGGCCATCTACTACACCGGGTTAGTCCACGACCATATATCTCGCACTCTCCAGACCGAAGTCAACAAGCTTGGCGCTTGGTTTAGAAAGTGGAGAATCGAAGTCAATCCCGACAAAAGTCAGGCTGTTCTTTTCACCAAACCATGTTCGGCAAGCCTATCCCTTGGGAGAAGCTAGCCAAATACCTAGGCGTGACCCTTGACCACCATCTCTCGTTCTCAGAGCACATTAAGCAGGTGCGTTCGCGTGCCGCTTTCGCTCTCGGTAGACTACACTCCTTCCTTAATGCGCGCAGCAAATTATAATAATAATAATAATAATTTTTATTTCAGAAAAAAATACATTTACGGTACACAAAAACATTTTTCTAAATAAAAATAGAACATTCCAGAAATAAGTGTGTCGTTAGTGTCTGTACTAATGAAAAAATCATTGTATCACAAACACCATCGCCTTCCAAAATAGATTACAAAATTAGAAACAAAACATTTCGAACGAAAAATATGTAAAATAAACAGTAGAAGTAATAAAAAAAAATAAATAAAAAAATAAAAACTAACTATATACTACAATTAAGCCACTTATTTTATTTATTTAAATTGAAATATTTGTGTGGGTGCGTGCACGAGAGTGCACGGGTGAGTGATTGTGTTTAAGTGAGTGTATGTATGAATGTATGCGTCTGTGTTTTTGAAATGTCTCTATTTAATTGTTTTGAGAAGATCTTCAGTCTCCTGGTAATTTAACTTTAGTAATAGGCTTTGTAATTCTTTTTTGCATTTGTTTTTTGGTAGGTTGTGCATGAATGCTATTTTATTAATACGGTTGTAGAGACGAGAGCTATTTATATTAAAATTTCTACTGGCGAGAGCAGTTCTATGCGACTGTAATTCACACACTATGTCCTTCCTGCGCTTGTAGCTCTGCTTATATGGGATTGTGGCATGCTTACGCATGACGGTCTGAAGCACATAGAGCTGTCTTACTGTGAGTACAGAGCATTGTTGGTACAAAGTTGTAGTCGGGAACCTAAAAGGCTTCTTTAAAAGCACTTTTAGGACTGCTCTTTGTGCTCTCTCCACTCGCAGCATACTAGTAGTAAAAGTACCACCCCACGCCGGTATGCAGTACATTATAATTGATTGTGCTAGAGAAAAATACACAAGCTTTAGTGTCTCTAAGTCAGCAGAAGATCTTAGTTTTTTGAAAATGTACAAGAGTTTCCTTGTACGGGAAACTATATTTCCTATATGCTTGTCCCAGCTAAAACGGGAGTCGATTTGCACTCCTAGATACCTCATGTCAGTTGTGCGTGTGAGAGGTAGGCAGTCACAATTCGGTCTAGAGTGACGACAGGTATGTGCAATGATGTTTAACGAATTTGATGGTTGGGACGCGGAAGAACCAGAAAAAGTTATAAATTTAGTTTTTAGTGCGTTAAGGGTTAAAAGGTTGTCATTCAGCCAGGATATTACTGCAGAGAGAGCCTTTTCAGTTTCATGATATGCTAGCCGCCAGTCTCTGGCATGCACGATCAATGCCGTGTCATCCGCATATGTAATAATTCTGCAGTTATTAATTGACAATTGACACAGGTCGTTGATGTACACCAAAAATAAGGTGGGACCAAGTACACTTCCTTGTGGGACTCCATATGTGAGGAATTCTTCATTGCTGGTGAAATTTCCAACCCTCACATACTGACTGCGTTCAGTGAGATAGCTATGAAATATGTCTAGGACCGTGCCCCTTACACCTATGGCCTCCAGCTTGTTTAGAAGGATGGGAATGGAAACGGTGTCGAAGGCTTTTGACAGGTCCAAAAATACTGCTATGGTTTTTAGCTTATTATCTAAAGATTGAATCGCAGTTGTAGTCAAATCTATTACAGCGTCTTCAGTTGACTTACCCTTAATAAATCCGTATTGGTTTTGAGAATTGTCCCTTAAGGGCAAATTGCATATTTACACAGCGTGCATCCGTCCCATCATGACATATGCCTGTGCAGTCTTTGCACATGCTAGGCCCCACCACATCCACAGGATGCAGTGCCTCCAAAACCGTTTCCTCCGAAAGGCAACGGGAGCCCCCTGGTTCGTCCGAAACGAGATCCTCCATCTCGATCTTAAAATCTCCACCATCAAGCAGTTCATCAAGCGCATCACGAAGCGCTTCTTCGACTCCGCCGCCACCCACCGCAACCCTCTGGTTGTGCAGGCCGCCAGTTATAGGCCCTCCACCATTAGCTCTATTTGCCGTCCAAGGCATACTCTCACCGACCCCGATGACCCCATTACCCTCCTCCAGGAAAGCAGTAGGCAGCCAACGAGTACAGTGCACAAAACACACCGACCTACGTTCCGACCTCGCCGCCGAGGTCCCTCGCGTAAACCCCGACGTAATTGTCCCCCCCGACCCTTGCTCGACGAAGTGCCAGCCTGCGCCGCAGCTGAGCCTGTAGTTTTAAATTCCCCGATTAATAATAATAATACTAACCAGATCCAGCCTGTCCCACTTTGCTGTCCTCCCCCCAGCGACGCCCTAAGCCGAGGTCCGTACCACACAGGGGGTGCCCTTAGCGTGCAGTCGCTTAGTACTATAAGAAATTCGCCCCTGGCTGGAGGCTTTGAGTTCGCTTAAGGCAGCCACAGGAAAGTCCGGTTAAGTAGTCACGACCTCTCAAGGTCAACTACGAGATGCCATTCAAAAAAAAAAAAAAACGCAGAATCGTCAGTGAACCTTTGGCTGTGACGGCGGACGGATGTCTTGATGAGTTGCAGCTACAGTACTCTCCCACAAGCGAAGCGTACTGGCATTTTTATGATCCTTCCTGATCTGGTGCGGTGTGAAGCGTCGCTCGTCAGAAGTTGGCTGGAGTGTACTTCTGTGGTAGCTGGTGCTGATGTTGTGGTCTCCTTACTGTGTTCGTGATCTTCAGTGTTTATCGTGTACGCTGGTTTTAGTCGGTCGATTGATATGTATGCGACTCGACTAGGCAACTGTATCGTGAAGTACTTCTCGTTCCTTGCAATTATCTGGTACGGACCTTTGTATGGACGTTGAAGCGGCTTTCGGACAGTGTCATCACGCACGAACACATGTGTGCATGTGTGCAAATCCTTGTGCACGAACATACATTGTTTGTTTGAATGCGGTTGGTATGTCGGCGTGAGCTTCGTGATAGTTTGTTGCAGATTATGGACGTAGGTATGGTCCATCTTTGTTGCAGTTGGCGATGGTGATATAAAATCGCCTGGTAGTCGCAACGCTTGTCCGTAGGTGAGCTGCGCAGCGCTAGTGTTGGTATCAGTACGCGTCGCGGCTCGTAGTCCCATCAATACAGTAGGTAGTTCGGTGAGCCATTTGTTGCTGTTGACTAGTCGCGACATGAGAGCGGCATTCAATGTTCGATGCCAGCGTTCCACGATGCCGTTACTCTGCGGGTGGTAGGCAGTAGTACGGGTTTTTTCCACTCCTAGCATTAGTGCGAGCTCTTGAAATAATCGACTTTCAAATTGTCGCCCTTGATCGATTGTTATTCTGATTGAACAACCAAAACGTGCGATCCAAGTTTCGCTTTCGTGCGACGATGTCAGCTGTTATTTCCTGCAGAGGTACTGCTTCTGGCCAACGTGTGCAACGGTCAATGATGGTGAGCAGGTACCGATGTCCACACGAAGAAGTAGGTAGTGGTCCAACAATATCAGCGTGGATGTGTTGAAATCGTTCACTTGGCGGGAACGAATTAATGTCACTGTGATTATGTCGCTGTACCTTTGATTGTTGACACGCAGTACAGTCTTCGCCCACTCGCCAATGTCAGTATTCATTGCTGGCCAGAAGTAACGCTGTTGCATTAGCTTGCGCGTAGTTCGCATTCCAGGGTGACTTGTATTGTGCACGGCGTTGAATGCGATGCGACGATAGTTATCTGGTAGGTATGGACGAATATGTGGCGTCGATGTTTCGCAGATTATTGATTTGTTTGTACCGGGTACGACGATTTTCTTGAGTTGGATGTTTGTTTGCTTTGATAAAGTGGGTATGGTTTCGATGCGTGAAAGTGCGTCGGCGACGACGTTGTTTACTCCTTTCACGTGACGTATGTCGGTCGTAAACTCGCTGATAAATAACAGCTGACGAGTGCGCCGTTGTGTATCGCTATCCGATGGTTGCTTGCGTATAGCGTAGGTTAGCGGCTTGTGATCCGTTTAAACTATTAATTCTTGTCCCTCAAACATTTTTCTGAAGTGCTTGATAGCCATGTATATTGATAATAATTCTCTGTCAAATGTTCTGTATCGCTGTTGTGTATGAGAGAGTTTTTTCGAGAAATAGCCAATCCAGAGAGTATCCATTTCTGGTTTACACGTTGTTGTAGCACGGCTCCGGCGCATGTATTCGACGCGTCGCACATTAGGGAGATTGCGTCAGTTGGTGATGGAGATAGGTGAGCGAGTAAAGCTGCGTTTTGGATGCTGACTTTACATAACTCGAATGCTTGTAGCGCTTCTGTGTTCCAGTCAATTTTCGTATTGTCATGTTTTTTTGAGTTGTGTAGAAACGCGTTAAGAGGTGCTTGTATGTGGGCTGCGTTTGGTACACTGTCGCGGTAAAAGTTTATCATGCCAATAAAATGTGTTAGGTCCTGTATCGTCTCTGGTTTGGGGTAAGCAGCGATAGCGTTAACCTTGTCTAGTGGTGGTTTGATTCCATCGCTTGACACTTCATATCCCAGGAACTTGACGTTTTCTTTGCCAAAGACGCATTTGGACGGATTTATTGTTATGCCGTACTCGTCTAATCTGTGCAAAACTTCTTGTAGATCTTCAATATGTCGTGTTTCGTTTTCGGATGCTATTATGACGTCATCAATAAATGGGAATGCGTAGTCTAATCCGATGAGCACTTGATGAATAAACCGTTGGAAAGTTTGTCCGGCGTTTTTCAGTCCTGGACACCTACGTGGAAATTCGAATAGGCCGAATGGTGTTGTGATGGCTGTCTTCTCGATGTCCAGTTCATATACTGGTAGTTGTTGGTACGCACGATTTAGGTCGAGGGTAGTAAAGATTTTTTTCCATGTAGTAGGTATGTGAAATCTTTGAGTCGTGGTACTGGATATCGATCTGGTTTGGTGACATCGTTCAACCTTCTGTAGTCGCCACATACGCGAATATCTCCATTTTTTTTGGGTACGACATGCAGTGGTGTGGACCAGGGACTTTTGCTTGGACGGCATATTCCTTGCTGCATCATCGTCTCAAATTCTTTCTTCACGGACAGGTATCGATGTGGTGGTAAAGGTCGCGTTTTGCTGTAGATTGGTGGACCGGTGGTTTCTACATGGTGTTCCACACGGTATTTTGGAGTTTCCTTCATGGATGATGGCCTCAAGATATCCAGGTACTTGCTGATTAGCTGGTGATATGGTTAGTCAACGTCGATACTTCTTATTGACGGCTCGGCGGTATAGGTGACTGGTGCCTTGACAATGAGGTTTGTGACCTTGTTGACGAGAAATCGACTGGCTATGTCGACAAGTAGTTGGTGATGTTTTAGAAAATCAGCACCGATAATTGGCTTGCTGACTGCGGTGACGATGAACCTCCACGTGTAGGGTCTTCGCAGGTTGAAGTCCAATTGTTATGTTTTTTCACCATACGTTGGGATGACTGTATTGTTCGCTGCGTACATGCAAAAATCGGTCGGCGTTGCATTCCCGCCTTTTTTCCTGGGTATGACGGAGACGTTTGCACCAGTGTCAATTAAAAATGACAGACGTGAGTTTCTGTCGGTTATGAATAGGCGGTATGATGTGTTATTTGCGCCGGTTCCCACCTCGTCCAACGCAGGTTTTAGTTTTCCGAGGGAGATTTTTCGTCTTCGAAATTACATGGACGCGTCCATCGTTGTGCTTCCTTTCCGAACTTGCGATGATAATAACAGGTTCCATTTTGTTCGGTTCGTCGCGGCGTGTTGCTGCGCTGTGCGCGACGTTGTTTGTGCCTGCTCGACGAACGTGACCTTGAGCGGTATCTGCTGTATGGTCGGCGTTGCTCATGGTTAGATTGACTTGCCTTGAGTTCAGCGATTTCCCTGGTGAGCATGTCAATCTTCTCTTCGATAGATGTAGGTACATGGGCAGAAGATGTTGTGGCTACTGCAGCGATCGCGCCGTGTGGTTTCGCTTGTTCGAGGATTTTGTCTGCCATTATTGCCAGCTCATTGATGTCGGAGCGTTTCGCGATGTTATCGCTGACAGCGAGGACTGCTCGTACGGATTGCGGCAAATGGTTTGTCCACATAATACGCAGCGTGGAATCTTTTATGCTGTCGGCAGCGAGACTCTTCCTGCGTCGTAACAGCTGCGATGGTTTCAAGTCACCGAGTTCCATTTCGGAGAGTAATCGCTGTACTTGGCGTTGCTCGGATTCTTCGTAAGCTTCGAGCAAGCGGCTTTTTAGTGCTTCGTAGCGACTTTTGTCCGGTGAATGGAGAATGATGTCGGATATTTCGTCGAGATCCTGCCTTTCAAGTTGCCCAATGACGAGCTCAAATACGGTTTGGTCCCCTTTCTTCTGCGAAGCCATGATGGCTTCAAACTGCGCGAACCACAGGCGTATCCTGTCGCGCCAGATAGGTGGGATGCGCAGCGACGTCGATACACAAGAGAGTTCCTGGACTTGGTCGTTGTTTGATACAGCCATAACTTGGAACAGCTGGTTGAAGGCTTCAATTAAATTTTCTGATCTGGAGTTTCTTGTTGAGAATCACGTCGGGGTCACCACTGTAGCGCTTGGTAGGTATTGCAAGTAAAACTCCAGATAAATTGTATATTTGTCATAATTATGCTGTACAGACTTAAAGCTAAAATTCCTAACAGATAGTGTATGTTGTGCATATTACTTACATAAGCAAACCAATAGGAGATCAGTATTAAATAGTAAAATTAGTTCATAATCTATCCGTGTAGTGTCACTGGGACTCAGCGGTCGCGCGATGTAGCATTTGTATAAATATCCCGCAGCGCCACGCGGAATCGTCAGTGAAGTCCCCTTTGGCTGTGGCGGCGGCGGCGGACGGATGTCTTGATGAGTTGCAGCTACAACACCAATTAAAAAAGTTCTGTTACATACCTAAATCACCTCTGATTTATACACACACACCTAAGTGTGTGTGTATAAATCAGAGGTGATTCTTTGGTTGGTGGATTCATTGGTGGTGATTGGTGAGAGGTGATTGTAGCCCTAAGGCTACACGCTACACTTCGCGATAACGTATTAATTCTTCATAAAAATGATGAATCAAAATTATTTACAACGATTTGAAAAGAAAAAAGTTCTATTTACTAATGCACCATGGGAACACGTAATTACGAGACGCCATTATTTTCGCGCGACAATGATCGTAAACAACAATACGCCGTGACGTCTGACGTCTTAGAGAAACTGAATTGTTTAAATGTTTATGTCCATGTGCTGCCCTTCCTTAGAGCGCGGGCCGCGGGGTGCGGGGGCTCGCGCTGTTTGCATTGCCAATCTAAAGAAAAGTAGATAAATTAGATTTCCTTTCCTTAATGTTCTTACCTATGAATTCCCAACCTTATTTTATCTAAGACGGGACAAGGCGATTTAAGAATACGGAAAGATACGGACGTTCAAGTCTGGGCAGGTTAAGCTAGGAGACTTGGTGACAGGCTTTCAACCAGGCCCTACCACCAGCCTCGTCACCATTGAGGCGGTCCGGCCGGTACTCGAGCGCTGGCTCGGGAGGAGGCACAGCTCCCTGTAGTTTCGGGTGACGCAGGTGCTCTTGGGGCATGGTTGCTTCGGGAAGTACCTTTGTCGCATAAACAGGGAGCCGGACGCCCGGTGTGACCGACCGGTGTAACGCAGTGGTCACAACCACTGCATCGACTGCCGGGAGGACACGGCACGGCATACGCTGGTAGAGTGTGCCGCTTGGGAGGAGCCGCACCGTGCATTCGTCTCAGGAGTGGGCAGTGACCTATCGCTGCCGGCTGTGGTCGACTCCATGGTCGGCAGCGAGGAGTCCAAGGACGCGGTGGTATCCTTTTGCGATACAGTCATGTCGCAGAAGGAGGCTGCGGAAAGGGAGCGGGAGATCTCTTCCTCTCACCTTGCCTGCAGCAGGCGCACCGGCCGTCAGCTGGAAGAGGGCGGACAACGCCCTCTTCGAGCCCCCCTAAATGGGTCCAGGGCTGACGGACTCGGGGACATTCGATTAGATTAGATTAGATTAGATTTATTTATTTGCCAACAATGTAGGTACAAGTATAAGATGGTACAAAAAAAGTGTTTCCGCTACATTCTACCTTACGGCATGCAAAAGTCTTACAATATTATTATACCAGATACAATATTAATACAAAATCATAACTAACATGTCAAAAAAAATTAATGAAAAAATGTAAATAATTCAACCTAGGTATTAATTAGCATTATTCTGTTATAAAGTTATTTATATATTATTATCATTTAAAAAGTCTTTTATACAATAATAACATTTTTCTAATAATAATGACGTCAATCTTGATTTAAATATTCGTAAGGTGTTTTCTTTAATACGGCTCGGAATTTTATTGTATATGGTAGGCCCCATTGACATAATATTTTTTCTTAGCAGTGCCGTTTTGTATTTGCCTGTATGTAATATATTTTTGTATTGTTGTCTCGTAGGACCTGAACGAGTTCTTATATCCGCTAGTGACGGAAACTGATATAAATTTGTATTAACAAAAATTGCGACTTCCAAAATGTACAAAGACGGGAAGGTCAGTATATTCAGTGACTTAAACACAGGCTCGCAACTGTCTGTAGTTTTCAGACCTAACATAGACCGAATACAGCGTTTTTGGGCTTTAAAAATCTCTTCCCTTTCACTACAATTACCCCAAAATATTACTCCAAACCTTAGTATTGGCGCCACTAGACCATGGTAAGCTATCAGGAGTGTTTACTTTACGGGAAAGGTTATACAGCACATACGCTGACTTGCTTAGTTTATTACAAACTTCTTCGGCATGAGGTTTCCAAGTAATATTGCTGTCAATTAAGATGCCAAGGAATTTAGCAATATTTGTTGAGTCTACGTTTTGCCCATTGTGGCTAATCATTATGTTGGGTGGGCACGTCCTTTGGTAAAAGTGCATTACTTTTGTTTTATTAAGATTAATAACTAAGTTATTTACGTCAAGCCAGCTAATAGTGTTATTTAATGCTTTATTTATGTCATCTTCATAATCTAATATGTCTTTACATTTTATTACCATGGTACTATCGTCCGCAATTAATACCATAGGATGTTGAGTTTGAGTTGGTAAATCATTTATATAAAGGAGAAACAATAGTGGCCCCAGAACGCTACCCTGTGGCACACCATATTTGACTTCTCTAATGCCTGATGTATGTTTAAGCTCGCGCTTGGTCTCAAAACATATTCTAGATATTTCGGTAAACTGCTTTCGGCCCCTAAGGTAAGAGGTAATAAGATCCAGGACATTTCCCCGTATGCCGTATGAGTGAAGCTTTCTTAAAAGGATGTCATGTCTTACGTAGTCGAAAGCCTTAGTCATATCAGTCAATATAGCACATACAGGAATTTTATTGTCAACATTTGTCATGATATTAGTAAAAAGACTGTATATTGCCATATTAATATTTTTGTTTTTTCTAAATCCCATTTGTTCATTGCACAATATATTATACTTATTCAAATAATTATCTATTCCTTCGTATATATTTTTTTCAAATATTTTAGAAAATATTGGGATCAAGGCTATTGGCCTATAATTGGACATATCCTCTTTTTCATTCTTTTTATGTAGAGGCTTGACTGTAACTGTTTTTAGGCTAACAGGGAATATACCAGCGGCAATACTAGCGTTTATAATGTGACTTAAAGGCCCAGCTATAACATCGCTGACAGATTTAACGACACTGGTAGTCGTAACCATGACTTCGTGTATTCTTAAGAGATTTGATTACTCTAACTATGTCATGTGGTACGGTCGGTGACAAAAATATTGAATTAGAGTTGTTGCCTTGGTCAATAATCATTTCATATGTTGTATTCGTTATACTTTTTACTTGGTCAATAAAAAAGTTGTTAAATGCTGTTGCTATTTCTTTAGGATCCTCAATTGAGCCATTTTGGCTAATAATTTTTAAAATAGGTTCTTTTATAGACTTATTATTATTGATTATTTGCCACGAAGCCTTAGATTTATTTTGAGCTTTATTAATGAAATTGTTGTTTTGTGCCTTTTGAGTGACCACCCTCACCCGTTCGTTCGTCACCCTCCACATAGCAGGACCTGAGGTGGTGGCGCGTAGTGTTCCACGCGTGCCTTTATTTGACGTCGCGGGGGGAGTTTTACACCTCACTCTCCCCGCGAGCTTGAGGTGGCCCGCAATGGTGGGCCGGCACCAGCCGGGAATCGTGGAAGTCGCACTAGATGCCATGATCCCCGGTGCAAGTGTGGGAAGGGAACACCTGGGTGGTTTTTAGTTAGTAGGAGTCTGACAGACCCTTCCGCCTGCCCCAGGGCGGAGGAAATCCATGAGGATTTTCAACTACGGAACAAAAAAAAAAAAGAAAAGGAGACTTGATGAATACCAAGGGCCATGTCTGAGTGGGCTGTCGCAAGATAGCGAGTAATAGTTATTAAGTTAATATAGTTGGGTTAAAGCCCAGATTAGACTAATTTAGTACTTAATGACTGTATCATGAATTAATGTGTGTGTGTTTGTTGGAGCCAAGGCCTAGGCTTTTTTTTCATTAAAAAAAAACAAACATTTATTTCCAACAGCGCAATAGCAACCTTAAGAATGACAATTTATACGTATATAGAAAAGAGAGAAAAAAATACAAAAATAAGATCTCATTTCGTGCGCGGATATATGGTTGTTAGCACGGAACAGAAAAAACAGTGGAAGTGCAAAGTAGGCGTGGCACGCGTGCCACAAATAAGCGCTGTTGCACTTACTTGATCCCAGTCGTGTTCTAACATCGCGTCGAGTCGCTAGTCTCACGATAAATTTATTTTTCCGTAGCTATGCCGTATTGTTCCATTTTGGAGTGCAAAAATGATAGTAGGAGAAAAAATCTTAAAAATGGAGGTGTTTCGTACTATCTGTAGGTACTATTTTATTTGTTTTCTAATAAAATCTAAGTTAATTTCAATTCACTAATAATTTAATAGAACGTCTAGTTAAAATCAACCTTATGTTCATTAAAATAAAGTTTGTCTTGGTTTGAATGTATTCACTATTTCGTTCTCGAAAGTTCTTCGCTACTCAATTAGTAATGTAGTCTGTTCGGATGTTGATTTTATCGATTCATATCGATAAAAGAAAATAAGTAATTTAATGTTAATATAAACATTACAATACAAATATAAGGTCGAATAACATGTAAATGGATTTATGCAACGGGCAGAGTTAATTGGATGCCATCCAAATTAAGCACTATATGCTCAAATAAAGTATATAGATACACGAAACCTGCAGCGCTTCCATCTATGAAAATCATTGAGTTTTTTAATGAAGTAAGTTACCATATTTTATTTTTATCACTTAAAAATAATGATTGAAAATACTTAATACGATACGATACTAATCAACGCACCTACATGCTGTATATTATATATTACTATATACTCTGACGTTAAGTCACAGCCAAAAAAGAAGACTCGAGTCGTGGACACTCACAAAGTTGAACAAAATTTTTTATAGAAAGGCAATGACGTGATTCCTGTGTAATTTCATTCCGCAGACAGTTCAGTTCGAATTAAAAAGTAAAAATAACGTGTTTTTTATTTTAACCCAAGTATCAGTAAAACACATTAATATATATAAAGCAAGTAATTTATATTAGTACTTAAATATTTCACTTTTGAATAATACGTACTACGTTTTTTGTCCTACAGTTTTATTGAACTCCCAACGAGTCTTATTTTTTTCGGATTAAACAAGAAATCGATATCGATTAAGTAATTCAAAATTCAATATGTTCTGCACTGGTTGAGTAGCAGTAGATAACGACCTATGACGCGAATGTCAACCTTATGTCTAACACGTTAAAGTTTATAATTGCGACCACTGAGAAAACCGCCATCTATAGTCGGGTAGCGGAATTTACTCGGCAATCGAATCTAGTTTGATTATAGATTACAAAACGTTGTAAAGACTTTTTGCACTAAATCAAAATAAATCCTATTTGTAGAGGTTGAAGGTTTATTCCCCGATGAAGGATCTGTAACTTATGCTAGTTTTGACTAAAATTAAAACGACAAATCAAACGAATTGTTTATTTGTAGTGCATTGTATGATTATCAGTTTATTTGTGTGAGTTTGGCGACAACGGTTCCTATAGTGAATTTGTTGCATTGCACTTCCACTGTTTTTTCTGTTCCGTGGTTATTAGAGAGTGATTCACACTGACCTCCGTACTAGTAAAAACTGTATCACGGTAAGTCAGTCTTCCTCGTTCTCCAATAATCACACACTTATATACACTCTATAGTGAACATAATATTTCGAGACATTTAGTAGGTTTTCGGTATTTTAATTAATACATTGCTATCATCTACCAATCGTAAGGTGGGTAAAACTAAAAATTATTAAGAATATGCAAAATATATGGACAAAAAATGTTTAAAGAAAGTTGTTGTGTTGATGTTTATATGATATTGTGTGTTGTTGTTTGTGTGCATTGGGTGCGAAACTATCAAATAACTTCTACCGCTCTGGGCGGAGCGGGAAGGTGTGTCAGACTCTTACTGACTAAAACCCACCCATGTTCCTCCCGTTGCCTGTGTAGCCAGGGGCCTCGGTAACCCTTTCGTACTTTCCCGCGACCCCGGCAGGCATTGGCCCTAGTGGTCCCCTAAACTTGTGATGACATCTCTTCGAGGCGCGCGTGGAACACAACGCGCCGTCGACCCGGGTTTGGTCCTTACCGGTCGGCGAAGGAAATCCACCTGGGTTGGCCGACGCCCAGGGCGTCTCCTGTGGCGACTAGGGGCGAGAGGCCGTGAAATTTGCTTTTTCTTAAGCCGTCCCGCCTCCTCCTTCGCGAGCATTACTGCTTCGCAGAAGGAGGTGACGGCTGCCCATGCCCTCTCGCTCCGTACTATGGCCTGAACCAGGGCCAGACGCGAGAGATCTCCGCCGATCGCCTACACGAGGACACGGCGGTGCTTTGCCCAAACCGGGCAGAGTCCATCGTATGCTCCACCGTGTTCTCCAGGCGATCCACACAGCCCGCCCACTACTTCGGCCGCCGCCTGGTGCGACCTCCCTGGCTCTATGAGCAACATGTCGTCAGCGTAGCACACTACGCTGACACCGCTAGGGAGGTCGGCGCGCAGCACCGTCGTATCCGATGTCCCACAGATGCGGCCCCAGGGCCGATCCCTGTGGACACCGCACGACATCTCTTGCCGGTTTCATACTCCCTGGTGAACGGGGTAGATGACGGCCCTGTCCACCAGATAAGCCTGGACTACACGACAGAGGTAGGTCGGCATCCGTTGGTACCGGAGTGCCTCCCTGATGCAACACCAGGGCAGGGTATTAAAAGCATTGGCGATGATTAGAGACACCGCCAAGACGACCTCACCCTAAGCAACAGCATTCCCCGTCGTGAGGGCCCGCACATGCATGATGAAGTCCACCGTAGAGCGTCCCCTGCGGAAACCAAACTTGCTTTCCGCCAAATCCGGCCCCACCCGCACCAGCCACCCGACGAAGTGGTCTGAAGTGACTCTGTCAAAGAGCTTTTCTACCTCGTCGAGCAGCATCATGGGCTGATAAGTGGGCGGAGAGTCCGCAGGGCGCCCCGGCAATTATCCTAAGCTGAAGTAAGTAAAGTTGTCATAACTAAATAGACAGAGACGTGTTGCTGGGGAGTTTGTTGCGTTTCTTCTTCTCCTCAGCCCAAACACTAGGAAATGGTGAAGGGTGGGCGCTTTAGGGCTGTCTATAGACCTTTAAGAGAGTTGATCCTCAGAATAATTCTTGAGTTTTGATTCTCAAAGTAAGTTTTGAATTTATCTCAGACCAATAATTCGGTTAGACTGACATGAACACGTATCTCGCAGAAATGCTTTTTGTGTAAAGGGTGAACTTCCAGGGGTTTGGGTGACCACATCTATCTCATAACCAGTCTAAGGAGTGAATGGGACCATGTCTCCTTAAGAGCATGATGCCGACGCAATGCCGCTGAAACAAGCCGCCCCGTTGTTAGACAAGGACGGTTCGCACGGTTGTCGCAGAGAAAGCCACTTCGCCACGTTTATCCGTTCGAAAGAACTGCTAGGGACCATGTCTCCAAAAGAGTATGATGCCGACGCAATGCCGCTGAAAAGCCGCTTGCGACACTTTATGGAAGTGTTGCTCTGAGTACTCCAAGTTCAGATGTAAAGTTTCGTGTGAGTAATGGTTTACTAAATACCTGTGACGCTAGCGTAAGTGCTACTCACAAAGCAGATGGCCAATTTACTTAGGGCACTCTACCTAGCATCTAAAAAATCATGTACATAAACTAATTTTGGTTTATTTTGAATTAAGTATGCTCTTAAATTAACTGTAAAAGTTACATAGTTCAGTAACTTCAGATTTCTTAGAAATTAACATAAATATGTCTTCTTCATGAACCTTCCCGGGGTCATAACTAAGTAGTAGCCAGATTATTCTGCATGGGTAAGCTGCGCCTGTCATGATCAATGGATGGATGACCATTAAGCCAATAATTTACTCACATGGTGTCTAAAATCTTAGAGAATTTTCTTTACCGTGAAGGAAAACACTGTTAGAAATCCAGGCCTCACTCTTGTCTGATGTGATGTCATCTGCCTGCCTTTTTCCAACTACGTTGGGGTCGGCTTCCAGTCTAACCGGATGCAGCTGAATACCAGTATTTTACATGGAGCGACTGCCTATCTGACCTCCACAACCCAGTTACTGGGTAATACGATACCCCTTGGTAAGACTGGTTGTCAGACTTTCGGGCTTCTGACGACCCGTAACGACTGTCAAAGATCCACTAATGACAGCCGGGACTAACGGCTTAACGTGCTTTCCGAGGCATGGAAGGGTCTTGGTATGTAAAGAAGGTCACCCATCCACGGACCAACCGTGGCAAGCGTAGCTTAACCTGATCGATTGACCCGTGTGGCTGTTATTACTTAGCCACAAGCCCCCCAAGTCTGATGTTATATACCATGTATAATCTAAACCCTGCAAGAGTAGTGGGACAGGAATGGAATGATTACCCAAGATATGTATAACTGGATAGACTCTTGATAAAAGGTTAGATTCGGTTATCCTAAAGGATTGCAGTGTTAAAATAAAAACAAATATTGAATAACTTTTGAATGAATTATTTATATATATAAAAATGAATCGCAGAAATGTATGTAAGCGCATAACTTCCGACCGGCTGGACCAAATTGGTTAATTCTTTTTTGTTGTGTTGTCAGGAGAAGGTTTGTATATAATAACATTGTAGGTAGGTAGGCAGGAAGAATAGGTCAATAGGGACAGGACAACGTCTGTCGGGTCAGCTAGTATTCAATAATTCTTACAAAAATGTTACCTAAAAATTATGCTGGGGGAGTAATATTGGTCTGGTGTCTTGCCCAGCCTAAATACCAGATCAATGTCATTACGTGGCAACAACACCCTACCGTCCTATTACCGACCAAGCAGTTGCAATAGTAACCCAAAATAGATTCTAGTGGGCAGCTGCTACTGGGCTCAACGTCAAACAAAATATATGTATCTAGACACGTGGTAGCGTGTCAAGCCAAGTTCAAGCAACAGAACTGGCGAGCAGCACCGTGTGTAATATTACACGAACCATTTGGAGGCACTTTTGACCCCCTCATAACTCAAAAACTGTTTCACATAAACGTGTCAAATTTGGCTCATATATTGAAACTTGCGAGATACATATGTGCTCCAAATTTCATAAACACGTCTCAAACGGTTATTTAGATATTAACATCCAAAAATCGTCATTTTTATCACTGACTGACCTATAGACCAAAACTCTAACCCAGTTCCAGATGACCTAGAAAGTTCAAAGGAGATGGGAAATTCTGGGCCCAGCAGTTAACTAGTTGAAATGTGTATTAAAAAAACCGTTATATTTTTCTAAAGAAAATCACAAAATACAGTACCATGTTTCTATCTAGGAAGCGAGAAAAGTTAAATTAAGTTATGAAACAAAATAATCGATTAAATTGATGCCTGAATTCTTAGTAATCGATATCAATAATCGGTAAAATCTCAGAATATGTATGAAAATCGAGTGACAAGTGCTTATCAATCTTTTCGTGGAATCGATTCATAGCGAATCGAGTTCCTTTTATTTTTCTTCAGTTGGCAATACTAGTCACCGACTGACAGATGACAGGCAGAAATAATCGGCAAGCGTTTGTTTTCTTTCATTCTGAGTGCGCATGTATTTTCCATGTATAACTCCACGACCTCGGCTTTGCATATTATAAAGGACTATTCGACGGATCTTGCTACTTTGAATTACCTGACCCTCTATTTTGGACAACTGATTACGCCTATCGATCGGATATTGACAACATGGATCACTGTGTGAATTGTACCATTGCGACTGGTCGCAGTAACTCTTATTGGCAGAAGAGTCTTGGACGTTGAGGCGATTTATCAGTTATTCGTCAGTGGCGTGCATCTCAGCCTGTAAGTACATATTCAAGTCGAGATTTTAGCTTATCAAGCGAACAAAACCAGAGTTATGTACCTACTGTTTACGGTCACCGGTTTCATGTCTGTCGGCTGTCTCTTTGTTGGATAGCATATATTAAAACAATACTTAATAGCTAATTCGCCATACGAATCTATGGAATGTGCTGTTTGACCGATTTACTCATAAAAAAGGTGTAGGTAACGATCAAGTCCCGATGGGACCGATACGGTCCCAGATTAAGGTGCTTTGAGGTATTGACAGTTATTGGGACCATTTCGGTCTTGGCCGGGACGTAGCGATTTGGTTTAACATGCATTAGGATGTAATGAAGCTTGTTTATGGATGAACATGATTTAAATAGTTAACTTATTTCAGGTAACCAGTAAGTACTATGTATGCCCAGCATGTTGGAACTTGGCCCAAAATGTGGCTCTTGGAAGACATCCAATTAAAGCACCAACCCAAGTTGGCCATTCCAGTGTCTGTGTCCGCTGCCGCAACCACCTTCTTCGCAATGAGTCTGCTCGTGATTCATTCAATGTTAGGCTTTTATTGTAATTTTATTGAAGGTAGAAGGACTGTAGGCTGCTGTGCCCATGTAATGTGCATAATATATGTTGGGCAAAATACCAAGAAAATATCGTACCTCCTGCACAAAACTTAGGTGACATTCTCATAATTATTGAAGATGAATAATTAATATTTTATACATATATTGGTGTTTTATTTTAATTCCTCTTCTCCCTTTTTTAAAAGGTACCTACTGCTTCTAAGTTCAGGATATTGAATGTAGAGACTTGTCTTCGACTGTAGCGACTGTCCAGGGCGTGCCAAACGTGTCAGATCTTCGACACGTCACACTTTAAGACTCTCTTCTTGAACTCTATGCATAAAACCATTACATAAGCGAAGCCATTCAAAAATATTTCGCAAATAACACCAAAAACTACAATGTTATAAATGTAACCTCAATTTTACTATACTTCATATAACTTGATTCCTGGATAGCCAAATTTCACCAAACTTTCAGTGAGGCCTTGTTATTATGTCCTCTTACTAATAAGGCTAGTTTGATTGAGTTAACACCTGGGCCCAGGAGACTATGGAGTCCTTCCCTTCTCCTTTGGCATGCAGATAGGTAATTAGATGAATACAAAGCAATAAATCAGAAACTGGTAATTTTTTTACCAATTTATTAAAAATTTTCACTTGATCTAGACACGCGGTAGTGTGTCAAGCCAAGTTCAAGTAACAGAACTGGCGAGCAGCACCGTGTGTAATATTACACGAACCATTTGGAGGCACTTTTGACCCCCTCATAACTCAAAAACTATTTCACATAAACGTGTCAAATTTGTCTCATATATTGAAACTTGCGAGATACATATGTCCTCCAAATTTCATAAACACATCTCAAACGGTTATTTAGATATTAACGTCCAAAAATCGTCATTTTTATCACTGACTAACCTATAGGTCAAAACTCTAACCCAGCTCCAGATGACCTAGAAAGTTCAAATTTGGCACGCAGATAGGTAGTTAGGTGAATACACAGGAATAAATCAGAAACTGGTAGTATTTATCATTTTATTAGAATTTTTCACTTAATGAACACAAGCAATCAAAACTTATGACAGCCGGTCTTTATGTGGATTTTAAGGTCTTCACGTGAATATATAACGAGTTGAATACCACCCTTATTTTTTTTAATCTAAATATTTCCGTTTTAGTAGTTATAACTAAGAGTATAGTTGACTTTCGTATTTATTACGTTATTAAACTGGGATTTAGTATTAATTATTGTTTCAATATTTAGCGCACATCAATAGTGTAAGATCATTACTTATAAATACTTCTAAATAATTATTAAATAATATAGGTATTTCAGTACACGGCGCGCGGTGCGACGCCGGAGCAGCGGGATGGGTGCGGTGCGATAAAACCTTGACGCGAACGTGTCCGAGCGAGTGGCAGCCTACCTACCAGACCTATAAGGTTGCGAATTATGCTACGAAATTCATAGGTTTTTTTTAAATACTTATATACTCTTATGATAGTTCTAAACCTGCTACTTGTCGGTTCTTATTTTATTATTCCGAAAATTTGGCTTGCTGGTAGAAACTAGCCATCGAACATAGTAAACATACTTACATATATTTAGCAATTCACTCGAACATTTCAAAGGTACAAGAAAATATAGAAAATAACACAAAAAGACAACTATACCCCTTATATGTAGGAAAATACAGTAGTTTAACAAAAACCATTTGGTATTATTTTTTTTATTATAAATAAGTACCTACTAATAATTTATGTACAAAAAGTAATGATATCCCATCAAAACCATAAATGTGAAATGAGAGCGAAGTTCAATATTATGATATATGCCTTGGTTGTTGACTTCAACGACAAAAGAAGTGAGATCTAAATGGGAGCCAAGTTCAATGGTCAGTCCTGAAATTTATTTATAATAACAAAAAATATAATTTCTTCTTATAACTTAGGATAATATATTGTAGCCTAAGGTCTGACTTGGCAAGTTTTCATATACGAATTATATTATAGCCTTCGCAAGTTCTAAACCTGTTACTTGTCGGTTCTTATTTTATTATTACAAAAATTTGGCTTGCTAGTAGAAACAAGCCATCGAACATAATAATTCGTATATGAGAACTAGCCAAGTCAGACCTTAGGCTACAAGACATTATCCTAAGTTATAAGAAGAAATGATATTTTATGTTGTTAAAAATAAATTTCAGGACTGACCATCGAACTTGGCACCCATTCACACTTCTTTTGTCGTTGAAGTCAACAACCAAGGCATATATCATTGGGCACGCCACGATTGCGGCGATAAGTCCCCTCTTTGAGGAGTGGCTAGAGAGGCGCCACGGCGTCCTCACCTTCCGCCTGACGCAGGTCCTCACCGGACACGGCAGCTTTGGGAGGTTCCTGTGTCGGATAAGGTGGGAGGAAACACCCGGGTGTCACCACTGTGTGGATCAGCCGGGGGACACGGTGGAGCATACGGTGGAGGTCTGCCCGGATTGGGCAGAACAACGCCGTGTCCTCGTGGAGGCGATCGGCGGCAGAGATCTCTCGCGTCCGGCCCTGATTCTGCGGTCCTTAATATCTAATACTATAGGTTTGCGCCAGTTCTCGTCAACCAAGGAGAGCGGGGTGAGGCCCTTATCCACTGAGACCATATCTCGATGCATCACCACGTCGGTTTCTAGGAAGTATTTCCTGAGACTGCATATCTCACGATTGTGCAGGGTCTTAGCGTTTAAAAAGCCTCGACCTCCACACTTCCGCGGGATATACAGTCTCATCACCGATGACCGTGGATGGTGCATCCAATTTGCGGTCAGCAATGTGCGGACCCTCCTATCCAGGGCGTCAAGTTCCGTCTGAGTCCATTTGAGTATACCAAACGAGTACATCAAAACCGGCATGACCCAACCATTGAAGGCGCGCACCTTGTTTTCGCCTGATAAAAGACTATTTAATACTCCCTCAGCGATTGTTTCATGTCAGCGACGTTGATGTCTAATGCTTCCGACATACCCAACTATTTGTAGGTTTCGGTTGAAGAGAGGGATCTCAGGTGTATGGAATCCGAAAGTTAGGTTCCCACGGATTCCACAATCCCCCCTCGATTTACATGCATGACCGCACATTTGTCCACACCAAATTCCATCCTGATGGCGCTACTGAACGTTTTGGTTACCTTCAGTAGTACCAAATTATTGGGGGCAAAAAGTTTCAAGTCATCCATGTAAAGGAGGTGAGATATAACCTGACCACCTCTCCTCAATCGATAGCCTAGACCTGAATTCTCCAGCAGTGTGCTTAGAGGATTCAAGGCTAGGCAAAACCAAAGTGGACTCAAACTATCGCCCTGAAATATACCTCGCTTGATCCGTATCGGTTCGCTATTTCTCTGGATATATCGACATCCTGGATAGCAAAGGACCGTTCTCCACTGCCCCATACATGACATCAGGAAGGTGTGCAGAGTTGCATCTACTTTATATAACTCCAGCACCCTCATGAACCATGCATGTGGCACCGAATCATAGGCTTTCTTATAATCTATCCAACATGTTGACAGATCCTTTCGGGAACTGCGAACCTGTTGGCTAATGGCAATATCGATGAGAAGCAGCTCCTTAGTACCGCGGGATCCGTTCTTACATCCATTTTGTGAGGCAGACACGATTAAGTTGGTTTCTATATGTTTGTTAATTTTAGCTCTCAAAATGGATGTGAGAACTTTATAGACCGTCGGTAAACAAGTGATTGGTCTATAATTTTTGGGTTCCGCAGTACTACCTGATTTATGGAGCAGGTGGGTTATTGCGGCCGTTAGGAACAGGGGTAGCGACCCTGACTCTAAGGCTGACTGGAACCGGGATGCCAGGCGGGCGTGCGATCTTTGAAACCACTTTATCCAAAAGTTGTGCAGCCCGTCCGGTCCTGGAAATTTCCAGTTAGGCAACGGACGGACTGCACGGGCTACATCTTGGGGGAGGATGGTAAGTGCCCCCATTTCTGGTATAAGATCGCACGCTCGCTCGATTTTCTTAGTCCAGTCACCTTCGGTGTGATTGACAGGCACCGACCAAATGTTTCGCCAGAAGGAACACATGGTGTCATCATCCGGTAGGCGCGTGTCAGCCACACCTTGGTCCGGTCGCTCCCAAGTCCTATAAACCCACCTTTCATCATTCTGGAATGTGCGATCCTGAGTGTATCGCTCCATTCTCCGCCTGTATCGACGAATACGGTTCGCCCATGCATAGATCTTCTGCTTCAGGAAGTCGATACGCTCTGTGACGCGGGTCAAATAATCTCGAGAACTTAGAATATCAGTCCCCGCGAACGCCCGCTTCACAAAGCGCATCACTCTAGGGCGAGTATTGCCCTCCCTGAAGCAGATTAGCTTACCGATGAGTGCTCTAGTCTCACCGATACGACGCTTAATCCTGCAATGCCAAGCTGGTGCAGCTGGTTTTGGTCGTGGAGCTCTGTCACTGTTGGGAAATTTGACCTGAGCTACACGACATGCCGCTACAGCTGCACAGTATAAGATCGAGTGGGTATCGGTGAGATCTTTGCTGTTGTCAAAATAATTTGACAGCTGCGAGTCTAAAACACACACCAGCGCTTTGTTTTTCTTGTGCATAGGCAAACGAGGTAAACGTGGTCTAAGTCCAGGTGGAGTGGAGCGGTACTCCCGGAAAGCATCCTCTAAAGCACTCCTCAATCGTACATTGCATTGAGAACTCACGGATATAGCCTCGTCATCATCCGCTTCATCAGCGAGGTCGGGTCGCGGTGAACCGCCGGGTAAGTTTTGCATTTGCACCGCGACTAGTGGCGAAGCAGGCGAAACATGGTTATTCCGTGATTCGATACGTAGTCGATCTAGTACGACGTCATCCAGCATAATTATGGTTACGCTGGATGACTCGCACCTGATCCGACAGTCGCTGCGCTGACAGTCGTTGCGCCCACACGTTGACAGTTATTATTATTATTATGTCCTTACATATCTCACGACCATGGGGTCCCGGACCTTTGGAAGGCGTACGAGGGGCCGAAGCCAACTCGCAGAGGCCTCTTGGACAATTGTAATGGAATGCACCAACCGACGATTATCCCTGTTTGCTCTATGAAGGTGCACCAAAGGACAACCCCCGGTTGATGCAAGACTATTGCAGAACATGGGAACAAAAAATATTAGGCTACGGGTTTGGGAGGCTATAGTGGATCGGTTTCCTAAGACTATAGAAAGGCTATGGCCCCTACCTGACCAATGCTTTATATAAAATATACCGACAAAATGGCAGGGGGTGACTTGCACACTCAATAATGGGCCCCCGAAAACGGCCGCTAGCACATAGTGACGTAGTGACAAGGTGGCAACACTTCCTGAGGTGCTTGAGGAGTGGAGAGGTATTCCACGGCTATCAGGACAATGCCGGAAGTACGGTCAAGATCCCTACCAGCATCTTACTGGAATACTTCCTTCCTCCGAGCACGTTTGCTCTTGCGAATCAACACTCAAGCCGGCCAATAAAGGCAAGAATGAGGTGGGAGCTCTGTTCCTCGTCAGTGTTCACTCCAGCCGGCCAATAAAGGCAAGCCAGAGATGAGGTACAAGACTTGTCCCAGGAGATAGGTTCCGTAGGGTCGCTACTGCCCAACAGCTCGCCACATGCTGCCCTGCGGGTTTCTGTATCTCTCTTAGTTTGGCTCCTTCTCCAAGACCTGTTCCGGCAAAGCAAATTCTACCGGGACAGACCTGGAGTTTGGAGCGCGCAAGCCCCACCACGACGTCAACGTAGAGATACGGCGGCGGGGTTATTATTATTATTATGTCGTTTATTACATTTTTTGTCTTATAAAATACATTTTTAAATATTTCTTAGAAAAAATATTAAAAAACATTTAAAAATATATAAAATAGTGGTCCACCGGTATCGGGAGCAGGGTCCAAGCTACCGGTGGTTAGGGCTCCAGAGACAGGAACCTCCTCACGATGCGAGCCGTAACGAGGAGTACTGCCTCCTGAATCAGGCCCTTAATGCAGCCGTCTAACGCAAGCCTCGAGAGATGATGGTTGAGGCTGCTGGCCATCAGGCAATTGGCCGTAACGACAATTGGCACAATGACAGCCGAGTTCACATTCCACATGTCAACAGCCTCGTGTGCTAAGTCGAGATATTTTATTTGTTTCTCTTTCTCAGCTTTCACGAGGTTATCGTCATGTGGAATGGTAACATCGACTATCATTGCGCGGCGCGCTAATCGATCTATCACCACTATATCAGGCTTATTGGCGACAATAGTCCTGTCAGTAATGATAGACCGATCCCAGTACAACGTGACATGGTCATTTTCGAGAACTGGGTCGGGCACATACCTGTAATACGGTACCTCAGAGTTCATAAGTTTATATTTCAAAGCAAGTTGCTGGTGAATAATCCTAGCTACTTGGTTATGTCTGTGCAAGTACTCGCCGTTAGCCAGACGAGAACAACCAGAGATAATATGTCTGATAGACTCACCCGGACGGTGGCATGCCCCACATACGTCAACCGTCCCGTCCTTCATAATATGTCTCCGGTAGTTATTCGTCAAGATAACTTCGTCCATAATTGCACAGACAAAACCATCAGTTTCCCCGAAAAGGTCCCCAAAACGTAGCCAGGATACGGACGCTAAGAAATCTACATCGAGCTCATGAAGAGCCCGATAGAAGCGCCCGTGTAGCTCCTTGCTTTGCCATATCTCCTTGCGATCATCGGTAGTAAGTACTACAGGTTTGCACCAGTTCTCTTTAGCCATAGAAAGTGGGGTGAGCCCCTTGTCCACTGCGACCACATCACGGTGCATACCCACTTCGGTTTTCAAAAAATATTCCCTGAGACTGTATATCTCGCGGTTGTGGAGGAACTTCGCATTTAAAAAGCCTCGATCCCCGCACTTCCGTGGGATGTACAGTCTCATCACCGATGATCGTGGGTGATGCATCCGGTTTGCGGTCAACAATGTACGGACCCTCCTATCCAGGGCGTCTAGTTCGGTCTGAGTCCATTTGGGTATGCCGAAAGAGTACATCAAAACTGGCATGACCCAACCGTTGAAGGCGCGCACCTTGTTACCGCCTGAAAGAAGACTAATCAATACCTTCTTCAGGCGGCCAAAAAAGCGCTCCTTCAACGATTGCTTCATGTCAGTAACGTTGATGCCTAACGCTTCCGACATTCCCAAATACTTATAGCTTTCGGGTGAGGAGAGGGATCTAAGGTGTATGGAATCCGAAAGTTGAATTCCCTCGGATTCCATTAGCTCCCCTCGCTTCACATGCATGACTGCACATTTGTTCACACCAAACTCCATTCTGATGGCGCTACTGAAAGTTTCAGTTACCTTCAGTAGCTTCATCAGTTGCAATTTGTTGGGGGCAAAGATTTTCAAGTAATCCATGTAGAGGAGGTGAGATATGACCTGACCACCTCTCCTCAACCGATAGCCTAGATCTGAATCCTCCAGCTGCATGCTTAGAGGATTCAGGGCTAAGCAGAACCAAAGTGGACTTAAACTGTCGCCCTGAAATATTCCCCGTTTAATCCATACAGGCTCATCATTTCCCTGGATCTGTCGACACCCCGGATAGCGAAGGACTGTCCTCCATTGCCCCATACACGATTCAAGGAAGGTGCGTAGAGTCGTATCTATTTTGTACAACTCCAGCACCCTCATGAGCCATGTATGTAGCACCGAGTCGTAGGCCTTCTTATAATCTATCCAGCAAGTCGACAGATCCTTGCGGGATCGACGAACCTGTTGGCTAATGGCCATGTTGATGAGAAGTCGCTCCTTAGTGCCACGAGACCCGTTCCTACATCCATTTTGAGAGGCAGACATAATGGAATTACTGTCAATGTGTGTGTTAATTTTCGTTCTCAAAATGGATGTAAGAAGTTTATAGACCGTCGATAAACACGTGATCGGTCTATAATTCTTGGGTTCCGCGGGACTACCTGACTTATGGAGCAGGTGGGTAATGCCTGTCGTCATAAACTGCGGTAGTGACCCGGACTCTAAGGATGACTGGAACTGAGATGCCAGGCAAGTGTGTGAACTAGTTAGCCATTTCAGCCAAAAGTTGTGCAGTCCGTCCGGTCCCGGTGATTTCCAATTCGGTAACGGACGGACCGCTCTAGCTATATCTGATGGCGTGATAATGACTACTTCCATTTCTGGTATAGTTTCACACACTCGCTCGACATCCCGCATCCAGTCCGCCTCAACATGGCAGACAGGTACCGACCAGATGCTGCGTGCTGGTGGTATCATCCGGGCGGCACACGTCTGTCACGTTTTGTTTAGGTCGCTCCCAAGCTCTATATACCCACCTCTCATCGCTCTGGAACATGCGATTTTGCGTGTATCGATCAACCCGCCGCTTATACCGCCGAATACGGCTCGCCCATGCACAAACTTTCTGCTTCAGGAAGTCGATGCGCTCTGTGATATGAGACATGTATTCTCGAGGGCTGATTCCAGTCCCCGAGAATGCCCGTCTTACAAAGCGCATCACACGTGGTCGTGTATTGCCCTCCCTGAAGCAGTATAGTTTGCCGATGAGTACCCTAACTCCATCAATACGACGCTCAATCCTGCACTGCCAGGCTGGTACGGCTGGTTTTGGTCGAGTAGCTCCGTCAGAGTTTGGAAACTTGACATTCGCTAAACGACATGCCGCAAGAGCCGCGCAATACAGGATCGAGTGTGTATCAACGAGATCCTCGCTGCTCTCGAAAAAAACCTTAAGCTGCGAGTCCAAGGCACACATCAGTGCCCTATTTTTCTTGTGCATGGGTAGGCGTGGTAGTCGGGGTCTAAGTTCGGTTGGACTGGACCTATACTCACGAAAAGCATCCTCCAGTGCGCTCCTCAATCGGACGTTGCACTGGCTACTTACTGTGGCAGCCCTATCAACCTCTTCTTCAACACCGTGATTGGACCGCGGCGGGATTACATCAATAATTGGAGTATGTACCACGGATTGTGCCGGAGTCGAGATGATATGGTTGCTCTCTGAACGCAGCCTATCAAGTGCGGCATCGTCCAACCTACGATTGCGTTGGATGACCCGCACCTGATCCGACAATCGTTGGGCTGAGACGGTGACGGCTGGCTCTAGTTCCTGGAACAGAGACAGCATCTTAACACGGTACGCAGTGAGGTTAGTTCCCCCCTCTGTAGACCTGTAATATGCGCGCATGGCGTTCTCGTTCATAGACTGAGTCCATTTCATGCGCTGCACACAACCACCGGCAGCGGGGACCCGGCTTGGGGCCGGATTGCCCCTAAGTCCCAAGCTCTTCGGTTGGCGGCTTCTCTCCTGCCGACGTACAGGTGTTGGCGACGACGGCGGGGAAAAATACTCGTCGCTCGAGCTCGACGCAACTGCCGCGGTCGGTGTTGTCATAGCGCTCACGGTGGCGCTGGGTACCGGCGGCGGTGAGGCGGAGCTGAGCGACGGGTCCGGAGGTGGTGGGCGTGTTCTTGTAGCTGATCTCGTTAACATATTATCACTTTCGTTTTCATCTTCATACTTCCTGTTTTTTCGGAGATGACATGACAGGTGTCATCTCCGATTCGGCATTTTTCTATTATGGTTTATTGATATTTCTGTTTATTTTTTAAATTTTATTGTGATCTTAGTTGTTTCAGGTTTGATTCAGATTATTCTTAAAATAAAATAACTGCGTCTAAAATTAATAAAAATATCAAGATTCTGAAAACATTTTTTTGACGTTCTGTTAACTTTGGTGTTATTATTATTATGTCGTTTATTAAATTTTTTATCTTTAAAATACATTTTTAAATATTTATTAGAAAAAATATTAAAAAACATTTAAAAATATATAAAATAGTGGTCCGCCGGTATCGGGAGCAGGGTCCAAGCTACCGGTGGTTAGGGCTCCAGAGACAGGAACCTCCTCACGATGCGAGCCGTATCGAGGAGTACTGCCTTCTGAATCAGGCCCTTAATCCAGCCGTCTAACGCAAGCCTCGAGAGATGATGGTTGAGGCTTCTGGCCATCAGGCCATTGGCCGTAACGACAATCGGCACAATGACAGCCGAGTTATTATTATTATTTCGTTTATTTATTTTTTTACTTATAAAATATATTTTTAAATATTTCTTGAAAAAAGGTATAAAAAAAAAAAACATTTAAAAATATAAAAAAAATTATTATTATTATTATGCCTCAGAACTGCACTCAGATCGCGCGCCTACTGTACAACACAACAATATGGACGATGGACAATTTGCACAAGTAAAACAGAAAATATAAAATGTTTGGAGCTGACTGGGAGAGACTAGGGTTCTATAGGTTCTGGAAGCTATCTGTTGCTTTGAGGCAAGGTCGATCACTGGTGTTGTTGACCTCTCCCAGTAAGTTCAAAATATTGCACATCACGGTCCGGCCACGATCGGTTCCGAAGATTTCCGACCGTGCCCGAATGTGTGTTTCGGTCCCCAATCTGTTCGGTTTACATACTTTAAGATGTAGAGTGTAAGTAAATGTATGTATATAATAATTGTAATATATATTGTAATATGTCCATAGATATTTTGTGTGTTATAAATATAGTAAATAAGTAATTGTTGTGAATTGTTAGGAATTGTCTAAATTACTGATAACATTAGTTAAATATTTTATAATTCACAAGACAGTTGTTTTTTACACACCGACATTTTATTGACACACACGAAGATGACAAAAGCTTTTTTATCAACATGTACTTCTCGTTGGTTATAAATAAGGTCGCACATTGCAAGCATATACAACCTTATTATCTTCTCTCAATGAAGACCTATTAATTTCAAAAGCTTTAACAGCCTTGGTCTGGCTAATGCTTTTGTAAAAGTATCTGCAAGCTGATTTTCAGTTGAGATCTTGCTTACATTTAGCTCTCCACTTGTTACCATCTCCCTGACAAAAAAGTGTCTAATCCGGATATGCTTTGTACGTTTATGGTACTCCGGATTTTCAGCCAGCTTGATCGCAGCTTCATTGTCTACTCTCAGAATAGGCACACCCTTCATTTTTGTCAAATCTCCAATGACTCTGGATAGCCAAATCGATTCCCGAGCACCTTCACTGGCAGCTATGACCTCTGCTTCAGTGGTAGATATAGCCACGCTTGTCTGACGTTGGCTTAGCCATGACACGGCACCTCCAGCATACATGCATAATACACCAGTGGTTGAGCGTCCTGTGTTCAAGTCACCGCCATGATCTGCATCACTGTAGCTCTCAAGAATACCGGTCTTGAAATCTCTTTTGTAGAGTATCCCTTTTTCTGGAGCATACTGCAAATACCGTAGTATTCTCTTCAGTTTGACACAATCCTGTTCTTTAGGATTTTCGAGGGTCCTAGAAACGACGCTGACTGCATATGCAATATCTGGCCTCGTTCCGATCATTAAATATGCCAATGCACCAACCACTTGTCTGTATTTGTTCAAAAAATAGCTCACATCGGTTGTGTCTTGACCCTGACATTGATCCTCTTTTACAATTGGTGTCATTACCGGTCTGCAATGCTCCATGCCAAATCTTTTAAGCACTTTCTTTGCGTAAGATCCCTGAGATATTTTGATTCCATCATCAGTCTTCTCTATTTCAATTCCAAGGAAATATGACGCTGCCTTCGTTGTTATTTTAAACTTCGCTTTCATTTGTCCTATGAACTCGTTTATAAGGTCCTGGCTCGTTGCAGCCACCAAACCATCATCAACATATAGGGCAACTATCAGTTTACCTCCAGACGGAGTCTTCCTTATGAATAAACAAGGATCTGAGTCACTAACTTCGAATTCAATCTCTTTGAAATAGTCCAAAATCCGCTTATTCCAACACCTTGGAGCCTGTTTTAAACCATATAGGCTTTTCTTCAACAAACAGATGCGACCAGAACCATCATCATAGCCTTCGGGCTGTTTCATAAAAATTTCTTCATCAAGTGACCCATACAGAAAAGCTGTTGAAATATCGAATTGTAACATTAACAAGTTCTCATTGGCTGCCACAGCCAATACACTCCTGACTGTTGCCATTTTAGCCACGGGACTGAAAGTTTGATCATAATCAACCCCTTTCTTCTGAATAAACCCCTTTACAACAAGTCTAGCTTTAAATTTGTCTACTGAACCATCAGCATTCAGTTTTACTTTGTATACCCATTTACATGGTAACCTTCCTTTTATTAGGAAGAGGCACGAGGACCCAAGTCTTATTCTCCTTCAAAGAATTCATCTCGCAGTCCATTGCTTTTTCCCAAAGATTCCGTTCAGAGCTTCTAATAGCTTCTCTATAACAACTAGGTTCTTGGTGACAGCTAGCCATGTATAAAACATAGTCTTTGAGTTTATTAGGTGGACGAAGTAATGATCTATCTCTGAGAATCCTTCCACCATGTTCCATGATTTCCTGTTCAGGCATTACATCTCTGGTATGAATTTCCTTCTCATCTTCATTTACTTCCCTTATCTCTCCCCCTAACTCAAAACCTTGTTCAGAAGCATAACTCCTAGCGTCATCAAAATAATCCAAATCTTCAACTAGAACGTCTTCTCTACCAATGAACTCAGTGTCCCCAATTTCAGTACCAACACCTTCATTGACATTTTCATTATTGTTGATAGTTCTATCATTCTCTGAATTTTCTGGTGGTTGACTCACTGGATTCAATGCTTCATTCTCATTACTATGGAACTGTGGCAATTCCAAAGGTATTTCAAATTCAGCTTCTGTAGAAGCTTTCACTGGAGTTTCCGCACCCAAGGGCTTTTCATCGAAGGAGACATCCCTTGATCTTACCAGCGAATCATTTTCTTTGTTCCAAAGCCTGTACCCATCGTCATTATCATATCCCACTAAGGTACATTTCACTGCTTTCTTATGCATCTTCTTCCTGGTTTGCTTTGGTACATGCACGTAACAAGGAGAGCCGATAATCCTCAAGTGCTTTATTTTTGGCTTCTTACCAACCCAAAGCTCAAATGGAGATTTGTTTTCTACCGCAGTTGGACCTGTCCTGTTCAAAATATAAACGGCAGTATTTACTAACTCAGCCCACAATATCTGAGGCAGTTCCTCATGAGCATGCATCAAAGATCTCGCTGCCTCAACAATCGTACGATTGTCCCTTTCACAACACCCGTTCTGTTCTGGCGTGTATGGCATGACAAATCGTTGCTTTATTCCTTTATCCGTCAATAGTTTTAGAATCTTCTGATTGTTAAACTCTCCGCCATTATCACTCAACACTTCTTTAACAGTATGACCAGATACCTCGGCAGATGCCAACATCTCTTTCAGCTTTTCATGTACCTCTGACTTCTCTCGAAGAAAGTACACAAATCTGTAACGCGTGAATTCATCTTTGAACAGTACAAAGTAGCGATACTTGGATATGGACAGAGGGAATGGACCACACACGTCAGTGTGTATGCGTTCTCCAGGCTGAGTGGCCTTTTCCCGTACACCAAACTTCTGTCTGTGGGACTTTCCAAATACACAGCCTTCGCATAATTCTCCAGTTTCCTTGGTTTTAATACCGAGTTCCCTCTCAATTAGTCTTCTCACATGCCTTTTATTCTGATGAGCCATCCGTTCATGGTAGAGTTGCAGCATATCGACTTTCTGTACCAAATTGACAGTTACTTTAGATGGTGGTATAATCCTACAGTTAAGCCTGTACAGACCTCCGTACCTCTCTCTTTGTCCTGTAACTATAATTTGTCCATCAATCTTCATTGAACAAGAAGTGACACGCGACTCAAACAAGCTCCCTGGATTTTTATCTTGTGTCGAAAGCACCGAAAATAGATTTCTGCTTATCTTGGGAACGTACCAAACATCTCTCAATGTTGACTTGACAACCTTCTTGTTAACCTCAGCTTCAATGCTTAGCGATCCTTGCCCAACAGCCTTAATCACACTTCCATCAGCTGTTGTTACAGTGTGATCAACATCAAAATATTTGAAATCTTGATACAAATCTAACCGCATCGTAACATGATTTGTAGCACCGTTATCCACATACCATTTGTCACAATCAGTATCAGATTTAACTGAATTCACAGACAGTAATACCATGTTAACTCCTTTGTTGTCATCCACAACTTGACGAGAAACACTCTTCTTAGGGCAGTCTTTCTTAAGGTGACCAACTTCTTTGCAGTTGTAGCATCTTATTTTCTTCTTACTAGGCCCTGGAGTTACGTCATCAACCTTTTTAACATATTTCTTCCATGTTTTCACCGCAAGGGCATCACAACTAGACTTACAGTCTTTCCCGTTGTTGCAAAGTGCCTTTTCATGTGCACACAACTGACTTGTAATATTCTCAACGGTTCGATCCTTTTTAGACATTAGCAACCAACTTGATTTATATGAAAAATAGTTTTCTGGTAATGTGTCCAGGATTTTGCAAATTAACAAAATATCTGGAAGTTCCTTACAGTCTTCTTCTTTAATAAGTTCTTGCTTTAACCTGTACCAGACATTTTTCAACTTAGAGATATGCGTTGCAATATCATCAACAGTATCTTTCTTGTAACTGAAGAACTGCAAACATAAATCATACAAACGATCTTCGCTCACGCCTTCATATAATCTATGCAGTTCATCCCATACTTCTCTGGACGTTGAGAATCTTATAACCTTGTCTAATGAGTCATCAGAAATATTGTTTGTTATAAGTAACAATGCCGTATTATCCAGCCTGATGTATGTTTTTAAGCTGTCATTATAAAGAGCCAAATCTGCTGCAGCTGTAGTGCCAGCCCCACATTCAGGTTTAACCGGTCTCTTTATCTTGCCCTCTACAATGTCTATTAGACCATCTATGCCTCTTAACAATGCAGACATCCGGTACTTCCATTGTATCCAATTTGTACCCTCAAGTTTAGCAATCTGAATCTTTGACAACTCCATTCTGGGCCCATAACCTGTTAGGAATTGTCTAAATTACTGATAACATTAGTTAAATATTTTATAATTCACAAGACAGTTGTTTTTTACACACCGACATTTTATTGACACACACGAAGATGACAAAAGCTTTTTTATCAACATGTACTTCTCGTTGGTTATAAATAAGGTCGCCCATTGCAAGCATATACAACCTTATTATGAATAATATATTATATTATGTGCTAATCGTGGTATAGACAATAATTCCTCATTTGTTGTCTATGATGAACAAAACGTAAATATGACAGCTGACATGTCGCACGAGGAATTATGTTAGGTTATGTAACGTGTTGTGTGTAGTGTTTACAATTAGCTTTTAAGAGATATAATATGATGAAACTAATCGTTCTAACCACTACAACCTCTAAAAAGTCTACAGTACTATTTTCATTTTCAAACAAATTGGTCATGATATCTGCATCACTCTGAGTTGCAGGAAATGGACCTACAGCATCAATAATATGACCATCACATGACACAATCAAAAATGGTTTGACCAAGTTGTCATATTTGTGTAAGCTATAAGTTTTCTTTTGAAACATATAATTCGCACTCTTCTGAAAATATGTACCATCAAATATGGTTATAGCAGGCCTATTTTCAGGTACTGCTTCTGGGTCACTGAAGAGAGCAGAAGGAATTCGTAAATTCCTGGCAACAATTTCGGAATGATTTATGTGACTGACTCCTAAATGCTGTGGTACAAAATTCTCATAAAGGCAAGATCTAACTTTTTTCATTTAGGAATTAGGAAAAATGAATTAAAAGAGAGAGAATAGAATTAGGGTCATTTAGGATCAGTCACAATGCCTCAGGTTCTTTGTTTCGCAGTTTAAATAACCCAGGTGTGTGGGGTGAGAGAAATTCCGAACAAATATGCGTGTACATTAACGAATGTAATGATAGACTGAAATTAATTTATTTTCCTTCAGAATTACTCAGTTGTTGTGATAACGCCTGTAATATTATAATAATATTATAATATATAACAGAGACGTGTTGCTGGGGAGTTTGTTGCGTCACTTCTTCTCTCCAGCTCAACCACTAGGAAGTGATTCATCACTTCCCACGCCCGCGCCCACCCTTCAGGGTGGGCGCTTTGGCGCTGTCTATAGATCTTTAAGAGAGTAGATCCACAGCTCTATTAATATTATTAATTCTCGAGTTTCGATTCTCAATTCTTATTATCTAGTAATTCTTGAATGTTGTATTCTCTATCACAAACCAATAATTCGGTTAGACTGATGTGAACACGTATCTTGCAGATATGCTTGTTGTGCAAAGGGTGAACTTCCAGGGGTTTAAGAAACCACATCTATCTCATATCCAATCCAAGGACTGATAGGGACCATGCCTCCTTAAGAGCATGATGCCGACGCAATGCCGCTGGAACTAGCCGCCCCGTTGTGGTCCACACGGTTGCTGCAGGGAAAGCCGCTTTGTCACGTTTATTAGTTCGAAAGAACTGCTAGGGACCTCCAAAAGATCATGATGCCGATATAATGCCACTAAAAAGCCGCTTGCGTCACTTTATAAAAGTGTTGCTCTGAGTACTCCCCAGGTGCAGATTTAAAGTATCGTGTGAGTAATGGCTGACCAAATACCTGTTACGCTAGCGTAAGAGTTTCTCACTTATATAAAAATATAGTTAAGATCCCTCTAATCTTTATTATCTTTCTAAAACCACATCCAATTTCATAACTATGAATTCCCAAATCTTATTTACTATTTCTTTAATACTTTTCTTGCTCTATCAATGGGACAAGGCGTTGGACTTCTTCATATTAGGAATTCATTTAATCTCTGTAGGTGGGAGAGTTTCCAGTCTGGAGACGAGCTCTACAGAGTCGCATGGAGGAGGAGTGCGGCTTTTTCTCCAAAAGGAGGAACCGACCTAAACAGTAATATTAACGGAATTAGGAAAAACAAAAAAAAAATCAGTATAGGGTAATTTAGGAGCCAAAAATACCGCCCCAGAACCCGACGGCTTACCTGAGAAGGCCTGGGTCCTAGCCTTGGAGGCTCTCGGGCCTCGACTTAGGGGGCTCCTAAGCGCATGCACGGAGAGGGGCCAGTTGCCGCTTCGTTGGAAGACGGGGAAACTGGTCCTCATAAAGAAGGCAGGGCGCCCTGCAGACTCTCCGTCCGCTTATCGGCACATCGTGCTGCTCGACGAGGCGGACAAGCTCTTTGAAAGAGTCATTGCAGACCGCCTAGTCGGCCAGCTGATGCAGGTGGGGCCGGATTCGGCGGAGAGCCAATTTGGTTTCCACAGGGGGCGCTCTACGGTGGACGCCATCATGCGCGTGCGAGCCCTGACGACGGGGAATGCTGTTGCCCAGGGTGGGGTTGTCTTGGCGGTGTCTCTAGACATCGCCAATGCCTTTAATACCCTGCCCTGGAGTTGCATCAGGGAGGCACTCCGGTACCACCGGATGCCGACCTACCTCTGTCGTGTGGTCGAGGCATATCTGACGGACAGGGCCGTCTTCTATCCCGGTCACCAGGGAGTGTGGAACCGGCAGGAGATGTCGTGCGGTGTCCCACAGGGATCGGTCCTGGGGCCGCATCTGTGGGACATCGTATACGACTGGGTGCTGCACGCCGACCTTCCTAGCGGCGTCAGCGTAGTGTGCTACGCTGACGACACGTTGGTCCTGGCGCAGGGGAGGTCACACCAGGTGACGGCCGAATTAGCGGCACGCGGGGTTGCGACAATCGTCGAAAGGATCCGGCAATTGGGACTCGAGGTGGCCCTGCACAAGTCCGAGGCCTTGTGTTTTCATGGTCCTCGGAACGCGCCACCGTTGGGGTCCCAAATAACGGTAGAAGGGGTTTCCATCGGCGTCGAGTCAACGATGAAGTACCTGGAACTCGTCCTCGACAGCCGGTGGAACTTCGTGGAGCATTTCCGACGTTTGGCTCCCAAACTGGAGCGGGCAGGCGCTGCATTGAAGCGGCTCCTGCCCAATCTAGGGGGTCCAAACGCCTCCTGCCGGAAGCTCGACGCGGGGGTCGTGCGGTCCATGGCCCTCTACGGGGCTCCTGTATGGTTGCGCTCTCTGGCGCTGCGGCCAGCCCGCCGGTTGAAAGCGGCTCAAAGGATCGTGGCCATCCGGATGGTCCGGGGATACCGCACGGTCTCCTATGAGGCAACGAGCCTCCTTGTCGGATTGCCGCCATGGGATCTGGAGGCAAAAGTCCTCGCGCACGTTTAGGAGTGGCGCGAGGAGGCGAAACACAGGGGCGTAAGTCCGCTGCCGCGAGAAATCGCGGTACAGCGGACGGAGCTCCGGCGGGATCTAATGGCGTCATGGAAAGGACGGTTGTCGCAACCCAGTGCTGGGCACGCCACGATTGCGGCGATAAATTCCCTCTTTGAGGAGTGGCTAGAGAGGCGCCACGGCGTAGGTGAGGACCTTCCGCCTGACGCAGGTCCTTACCGGACACGGCAGCTTCAGGAGGTTCCTGTGTCGGATAAGGCGGGAGGAAACGTCCGGGTGTCACCACTGTGTGGATCACCCGGAGGATACGGTGGAGCATACGGTGGAGGTCTGCCCGGCTTGGGCAGAGCACCATCGTGTCCTCGTGGAGGCGATCGGCGGCAGAGATCTCTTGCGTCCGGCCCTGGTTCAGGCCATGGTACGGAGCGAGAGGGCATGGGCAGCCGCCACCTCCTTCTGTGAAGTAGTAATACTCGCGAAGGAGGAGGCGGGACGGTTGAGGGAAAGGCATGTTTCGCGCCCTCTCGCCCCTAGCCGCCGCAGGAGACGCCCTGGGCGTCGGGAATCCCGGGCGGATTTTCGGCCAGCGTAGGCGCGGGCTTGCGGATGGTGAGCAATGGGTAGCTCACCGTGCGGTAAGGACCAAGCCCGGGTCGACGGCGCGTCGTATTCCACGCGCGCCTCAAAGAGATGTCGTCTTGTACATATATTATCGCAGAAATTAGACGCAAACACACATTTAGAGTACAATGACTCGCTGAAGAATTGCCGAAAGCTGCCAATACTGAAAGATCTGTTAGATTTCCTAGAAGCAAAGTTTACATCGTTGGAAGCGTCACGCCGCAAACAGGAAAACTATCAAAAACCAAATACGTCATCGAGTCAACATCAAAATTCTTCGTACTTTAAAAAACAATACAGCAGTAATCAAGCAACTCGCAACAAGAAAATTACGAAATCGGTCCATGCGTCAACATTTCGATGCCCTCTTTGCGATGACGAACATGGCATGTACAATTGCGCAAAGTTGTTAGAAATGCCGAATCAATTAAAACTTAGCACAGTAAATAAAATTAACCTTTGCGTAAATTGCCTGTTCAGCCATAACGGAAAAATATGTAAATCAGCTCACCGATGTCACAAGTGTGCGGGTCAACATAATACATTACTACACGAGGCATGTATTAAGAACAAAACAGAAAAACAAACAAACTCTTCCCATGTATCAAAGGATGATGACACTTCGGAGATATCTACTAGCAACCGCTGTAGTAAACATAGAAACAGCTGATGGGACCCAAATCAAGTTGCGAGCCCTCATCGATCAAGGGTCTCAGATATCTTTGATCACGAAACACGCCACTCAACTTCTCGGTGTCAAGCGTGAAAGATGCAAAGGAGTCATCTTTGGAGTTGGACAGAAGGAAAATCACTGCAAAGGAATGACAACAATTACTTGCAGTTCTGTCTACAACGACCTCAAGTTCCAAACGTCTGTCTTCATTATGAACAACTTGATTAAGAACCTGCCAAATAAGACCTTTGCAAAACCATCTTGGTCCTACATACAGAACATCCATCTGGCAGATCCAGACTTCCATAACAGCCGTCAGGTGGACTTACTATTTGGAGCGGACATTTATTCGCAAATTATGCTAGGAGGAATAATAAAAGGCCATGACGTCACTCAACCTATCGCACAACAAACCTACCTAGGCTGGCTTTTATGCCATGCCATGTCAAAACTTTTCACTGCAATGTGGTCATAAACAATCTGGAAGATATCAAACAGTTCTGGGAATCCGAAGACATCACGGATCAATCAAACCGGTGGAAAATGAAACATGCATTGAATACTACACCAAAACACTCGAGTGTTACTTACTTCACCACGGCGTGCAACGCGCTGAATAAACAACAACAAAATACAGAGTGGTGTTCAATGCGTCAGCAAAAACATCTACAGGAAGCAGTTTGAACGACCTCATGTGCAAAGGCCCCAATCTTCAACAGGACCTACAAACATTATTAATAAAATGGAGGCAATACAAATATGCGTTTACAGCGGACATTGAGAAGATGTTTCGTGCTATTTGGGTGGCTCCTGCAGACCACAACAAATTGTATGGCGGGAATCCCAGGATCAATCTATCCCCTCATACCAACTAACAACCGTAACATATGGTACCAAGGCAGCGCCGTTCCTAGCTATGATGACGCGCAGGAGGTTGGTGACAGATGAACATGAACAGTTCCCAGAGTCTTCAAAGGTACTGGAAGAATCATTCTACATGGATGATCTCGTTCATGGGACACATACAATCGAACAAGGAAAGAAATTGATCGCGTATCTGAAACAATTATTAAAAAATGGAGGGTTTCATCTTCGAAAATGGTCAGCAAACAATCAAGAACTTCTGGAAGACATTTCCGAACAACACAACAACGATAAGATAGTCTTCAACTTCAAAACGGAAAATACACAAAAAACGTCAGGCTTGTGCTGGAACTCCAGAGAGGATAAATTCACCTTTCAAAGCACAATTTCGGACGTGAACAAGAAACAGACCAAACGTAGCCGACTAGCCGAAATATCTAAACTATTTGACCCACTCGGGTGGCTGGCTCCCGTGTCAACAAAATTGAAATTATTATTTCAAAAACTGTGGGATGGAAACTTACAATGGGACGACGAAGTGTCAGACAACATACATACGGAGTGGAAGATACAAGCGGACGTAAGGGCAATAAACTCTTGCGAAATACCTAGATGGCCTAAGCGTAGCGAAAAGCAGACAATGGAGCTATATGGGTTCAGTGACGCCTCCTTGGATGCCTATGCCTGTGTCATCTACGCACGGGTCGAATCATCAACAATACTTGTAGCCGCAAAGTCAAAGATTGTACCACGCCGAAAAACAACAACATTGCCTAGACTGGAATTGAATGGAACGCACCTTCTGTCACAACTAATGCGCAAAGTCAAACAGTCATTAAATCAATATGAAGTACACGTCTACGGCTGGACTGATTCCATGGTGGTTCTGGGTTGGTTACAAGGAGACCCATCCCGCTGGAAAGCATACGTGGAAAATAGAGTACAAAGCATTACTGACGTCATAACACGATCGTCGTGGAACTATGTCAAAACAAAGGAAAATCCCGCTGACGCCGCAAGCAGAGGCCAATACGCTAGACAGCTGAAAGAAAATTAACTGTGGTGGCAAGGGCCGACATGGCTACCATCGCTCAAAACAAATAACATAGAAAAATATAATTATAGCACAGACAAAGAAGAAAAACCTGTCCGGAAACAAGCCAATGTATCCCAACACAACATAGAAAATCCGAGCATTGTGGAAAAATTATTGCACAATCATAGCTCCATCGAACATATTATTCGCATTGTCGCATGGATACTCAGACCAGTGAACTCGAAACGGCAACATTTACCGAGATATCTGACGTTGCACGAATTGGATAACGCAATGAAGGTGATCGTAAAACAAACACAACAAAAATCATTTGACACAGATATTTGCTATTTACGAAAACATAACACGGTGCAGTCTAACAGTAAAATAAAAGCGCTCACTCCGTTCATTGACCATCAAGACATCCTACGAGTAGGAGGAAGATTAAAAAACGCCTTGCTAACCGAAAACATGAAACATCCAATGATCATTCCACACGACAGTCGATTAACGCATCTTCTCATCGACCAATCTCATCGAATGACGTTTCACGGCGGCCCGAGACTCACCCTTTCACACTTACATGAGAAATATTGGATCGTCGGCAGAAACCGAACAACGAAGATGCAAATCAGAAAATGTGTGACGTGCCGCAAGAACAACCCAACAAAAGAACACCAGCTGATGGGAAACCTACCAAGCGCAAGAGTAAATCAGGCGCCACCCTTTTACCATACCGGGGGGGGTTACACTGGATTTGTGGACGTCAAAATGAACAAAGGCAGAGGAGCAACAACAACGAAGGGCTACATAGCAGTCTTTATATGCATGGTGACCAAAGCTGTGCATATTGAACTGGTATCAGATCTCACCAGTTCAGCATTTTTGGCAGCCCTAAACAGGATGGCAGCCAGAAGAGGCACCCCTCGTCACTTATACAGTGACAACGGAACAAACTTTGTCGGCGCAAACCGCCAACTCGTGGAGCAATACGAGGAAATCGAACAAACATACAGAAGCGATCAACTACAAAAGGAAATCGCGGAGATGAAGATTGAGTGTCATTTTAATGCCCCCGCTTGGCCATCAGCGGGAGGATTGTGGGAACGAGCAGTCAGAAGCCTAAAACACCATGACAAGTGGTTATTTTCCAAGCCATGTTCCATAAAAATCACACAGGTGGCGTTGTCCTTCGCCATTGAACAAATACAACTTTTGTTTTTTTAAAGAAAACAAGCAGCCTTTTTTTAAAGACGAGGGACCGCCATCTGTATTTTTTGTGGAACATGGGCTGGACAATAAATTATAATAGCTCATAACTATGATTAGGATAATGATATAACATTTTTTATAAAACATTTAAAACACACCCCTACATACACCCTATTACATGGGACTTAAACATAACTGGCAAAATGTGGGTGTACTACAGGTACACCTCTGCCCAACCCTTCTGGGAAACAAGGCGTGATGTTAAGTTTTATATGTATGCGTTTAAAACAACAATCACAGGTTTTCCCTTAAAATAAATAATTTAAATCGTACGTTATAGGGTCATTCAAAATCAATGTCAAGTATTAGATTGGCTGAAAGTGCCCTGATTTTTTGACACGTTATGTTCATTGGGAAAGGTTTTCAAATACACTTTCACATATTTGACATTGATTTTAACGAACCCTCTATTCATTAGGAACGGAACCCTCTATTTATTCCTCTATCCATCATTCATTACTCAACATTTAAAATAATAACAATCATCTTTTTAATCGAAACCCGTAAATAACACTCATCATCACCTTCTTCACCTTATACCATTTACTTGGCGCCGGCACAGTATGTTTTCTTCTTCTATTCATCTCTAATTAACTATATTAATACAAAAAAAAGCAATTTTAAAAGTCATGTAAATATCACTGATTGTATAAGGAACATTTTTTTTTCTCTTCGTGTTCCATCAACTTGAAAGACTTTGCCTTTTGGCAAAGACATCTGTGAAAATGTACATAACATCCGAGTATTTTAATGCAAGTATCTAATAGAAAAACATTTGCTGCCGCATTCGTTGCTGCCGTTTCAAAATCAAGACTGAATTTAGTCGGGTTCCATTCGGGTAAGGCTTCTTTAATTTTTTCGAACATTCTTTGGTACGAGTATGTAGTTTCATCAAAAGCACGTAAAACAGTGGTAAGATATTAGTTACTTTTTCATCATCAATAAAATCGTAAGGATGCAATATTTTAGAGAGTAAAGCTACATTGGACTGTGCCGGGATCGGTGAGAATAGGGACGAAGCCCCGTGAACAATGGACTGGAATTTAATTTAATGAACAACTTCGATATTATATATTTTCGGTGCGCGATACTTCATTAGGGCTGTTCTCGGCGTCATTGTGGTAAGTTTTGTTAACGAATCGTATCCGTGCGGCATACAAACGACACGACACTTTGTAGTTTTTCACCGTAACAAGCCTATTGTTTCATGGACGCTGAGCAATGGGTAGCTCACCGTCCGGTAAGGACCGGGCCCGGGTCGACGGCGCGTCGTATTCCACGCGCGCCTCAAAGAGACGTCGTCAGCACAATGTAGGGGTCTACTAGGGCCGATGCCTGCCGGGGTCGTGGGAAGGTACTAATGGGTCACCGAGGCCCCCGCAACACAGGCAACGGAAGGAATACGGGTGGGTTTTAGTCAGTAAGAGTCTGACACACCCTCCCGCTCCGCCCAGAGCGGGAGAAGTTATTTGATGATTTCCCATCCAAAAAAAAAAGCCAATTGTTTTATGCTTTCTGCGTTTCATTAATAATTTGACAACAACTCATAATAGGGAGGTGGTAATGATGTGAACACAGCCTCGCTCACAGTTCTCTCTGGTCTATAGCAGCACCCCGTCTGGTGGACGATACAGGTCGCATTCTGCTCTCTATCTCGCACTATTAATGATTTTGTCATATTTTCTGAGACAGATGTGAAAGGCGGGCTTGACGCGGTAACTATTATATACTTTCTATTCTATCATTTGTCATACATTTCTGAACAAAATAGGTAACAGATTGTGCGATCTCACGCGTGACATTACGTTGAATTAAAAATCAATTTTAATTTAGGTGTACGCCCCGGCTTATCGCGCTGACTTACCCTATAAACTAGATAAAACGCTCCATAAGAGCTGCAATATAAAGGTTCGCCGCAGCGTGGCGGTGCTACGAGCTACGGCGTAGCGTCTCTACGCAGACACCGCGGATCGCGATAACTTGATAAGATGTTTCACCGCAGTGGTGTGTTGTGTGGCTTTATATAGATTTATAGTCTATTATTATACATATTATCTACATAAAGATAGAGTAGATAATTTTGTATTGGATGTCAGAAGTGTAAATTAGAGTGTAAATAGATGAAATGAGTCTGCTTCAGTTATGTTTCTTCGTACGGACAAGCAATTACCTGGTTGGCTGGATAGCTAATTATCTTGAATTAGTGCCTAAGTATGAGCAATGTGGTGACAGTGACCATCAAGCACGTGACACTGCTTGCTGAGCGCGCGGGAATCATGAACACTGTACAGCATGCAGTCTATTGCGCGCTATTTATGAGTGTATTGGCATTAAATGCGCTTCAGAGAGACCTCGCACCCAACCAGGCCGCCAGTGATCAGGTTGTTTGTACTCGGAGAGACAGGCATGCCACTGTCGGGCTTGTATGGGACCCTTTAGCAGTAGTTCCATATGTAACGTACATCTTCTATAATACGAGTATATCAAATGCGTGCTATACATGATTCTGTGTATCTGAGCTTACACAGCGGGCACACGGTTAATAACTTTTATTCCATATTGTATAGATAATAACGATAAAAGCGGTTGTTTACGTCGTGAGCTTTATGAAATATAAACTATTGAAATAAGTTACATATTCGGCGCTCCACGCCGCTCATAAATTAATTAGTCCGTTGCGCCGCCGCCCTGAGGCTTACTTATTTACGTAGTGGCGCCCGCGAGCCTGCTACAACTTTACAAGTGAGAGTTTACGGCGCTGATTTACGAGCCAATATCTGAGGCCGCGAGGTGGCCCTGCATGCATAAAAAGGTGCTTTACCGGCGATATCGCGCCTTCTCCGCACCTCCGCATCGCGCCGCCCTCTGCGATTATTCTCTGGTTAATACTTGAGTATACATCACGCATCACCTTTACTAGGTTAATGTACACTGTGAGCTCCATGAAATTCAGTGAGTGGTTGTGCCGAGCACACAACTGAGCTGGTAACGCGCGCCGCACTGTGTAGCACTAGTTCATAGTGCAGCCGCCTCGAGGGTGTCGACGGGGAGGCGAGGGGGGGGGGGGGGGTGTGTGATTTAATTACGATAATGTCTCGCGTTATCGATGTGATTGCGTCGCGAGGCCCGCGCCGCCTCTTCATTATACACAATATTATCTAAACTACACACGTACATTTCTTTCCGAGATATTCACTACAAGTTATTTACTTTCCGAAAACTTATAGACCCCAAGTTATTTCTCTTTGTTAGGATAGCATACTGATTATTTTATTTACATGATTGTCTGAAAGTGGCAGCGAATCGTAATGGCACGGGATGGCGGCCGCACCTTTCCGAACAATTGGCACTTCCAGTCTGCAAGTGTCTTCTGTGTACGAAAGAAACAAGAACGCATATCATAAATGTATCTGTGAAGGACGGCAGCGTTCAAAATGAGGGAACGTAGATAATAATGAGTAGCTGTGCTGACTGGCCACTCGTCCCGGTAATCATATTAGTGCGTGTTTGTGACGGAATCCGGTACTGCGCGGCAGCTTTAATAGAGGATCGTGTCGCATTCGCCAGGAACGTAAAAATATAGCAACTTCACGAGGAATAGTTACTATAAAAATGTCCTTCTGCTAGTGCTTATCATCAGAAATCTGTACTTTCAGAACATATGTAGATATTTCAACTTTTGAAACCCCTATTGAGACAGGTTAAACCGCAGAAAAGTTTCAATAAAATGAATTAAATTGGTTTTCCTTTCTCCCTCCCTGCAGCCCACGCCTTGCGCTCGCACCCGGCTCCCCCCGCCGGGTGAGTCGCAAGCAAAGATTAACTCAAAGAAATTTTTAAAGCGGCTTTTTACCGGCAGCAGTGCTCAGTGCTCAGCGTGCTTAGTGGCAGTGGCGCCATGCCGCTCGCACTTGGCTCTGATTAATGACTGAGTACAACACACCGCGCTGCCGCCTTTATGGCCTCGTAGTCACAAAACAAAATAATGTGATTGCTCATCTTATGGGCTTATTGTGCCAATCACCGTCTACAATACGGACACTATAATAATAATAATAATAGTACTCTTTTGGCATACTCAAATGGACTCAAACCGAACTCGACGCCTTGGATAGGAGGGTCCGTACGCTGTTGACTGCATATCGAATGCATCACCCACGGTCATTGGTAATGAGACTGTATATCCCGCGAAAGTGTGGAGGTCGAGGCTTTTTAAACGCTAAGACCCTCCACAATCGCGAGGTATTCAGTCTCAGGGAATATTTCCTAGAAGCCGACGTGGGGATGCATCGAGATGTAGTCGCGGTGGACAAGGGCCTCACCCCACTCTCCTTGGCTAAAGAGAAGTGGCGCAAGCTTGTAGTGCTTGACACTAACGATCTCAGGGAGGTATGGCTGAGTAACGAGCTTCACGGACGCTTTTTCCGGGCCCTACATGAACCCGATGTAGATTTCCAAGCGTCCGTAGCCTGGCTTCGTTTCGGTGACCTCATTGGGGAACCGAAGGTTTTGTCTGTGCAATTATGGACGAAGTTATCATGACCAAGAATTACCGGAGATTTATTGTGAAGGACGGCACGGTTGACATGTGTCGGGCATGCCACCGTCCGGGAGAATCAATCCGACACATTATCTCCGGGTGTTCTCGTCTAGCTAACGAAGAGTATTTGCATAGACACAACCTTGTAGCCAGGATTATCCATCAGCAACTTGCTCTTAAATACAGCCTTGCAGAATCTGAAGTGCCGTACTACAGGTATGTGCCCGACCCAGTTCTCGACAATGGAAATATCACTTTGTACTGGGATCGATCCATCATCACTGACAGGACTATTGTTGCCAATAAGCCTGACATAGTGGTGGTGGATCGAACAGAGCAGCGCGCAATGATTGTTGACATAACAGTCCCTCATGACGAGAATCTCGTGAAAGCCGAGAAAGATAAACAGATCAAGTATCTTGACTTGGCTCGCGAGGTTGTCGACATGTGGGATGTGGATTCAGCAATAATTGGGCCGATAGTCGTATCAGCCAATGGCTTAGAATAGATTTTTTTTTAGAATAGAATTTTTTTTTTTTTTTAGAATAGAATTTTTTTATTTCGCAAATATGGGTAATACATACAGGTCTTAAGATTAAGTACATAATTTTAGCTCAGCCACATTTTACCAATCGGCATGCAAAATTAGATTATATTATTTATATCATTCTTATCACAATTAAGTATATCAATTTATAATTTTTGAATTATTATTTAAATCATCAAATTAATTTAAAAAAATAAATAAATATGTGTAACAAAAGAAAATATATAAATTATTATCATTAGATTATTTGACATGTCATTACAATTAACAATATTATTATTACAATTCGAATGTCAAGAACCAAAATTAGAATGACAAATATCAAAATGTAAAAAAAAAAACAAAAATGTCAAAGAATATAAATGTCAAAAATCAAAATGTCAAAGAATAAAAATGTCAAAAATCAATGTCAAACATCAAATAAAAAAAATAAAAAAATAACATAAATTTATATTAATTATAGTACCACAATCAAAACTCCCATTAGGAAAAACTTTTATCATCAAAAAAATCTTTAATTGAATAGTAACATTTTTCTAATAACAATTTAGTTAACTGTTTTTTGAATACTGATATGGGTAATACTTTTAGATTTATTGGTAATTTATTATATATGAGAGGACCCATGGAAAAAATATTTTTTTTTAAGTAAGAACGTTTTGTAACCGCCTGTATAAAGTTGACTTTTATATTGAGACCTCATTGGTCCCTTGCGTATTCTCTTATCAATCATTGATGTAAACAAATTACTGTTCATCTTAACAAATAAGGCAACTTCAAGAATGTATAAAGAAGGTAGTGTTAGAATCTTCAGTGATTTAAAAATTGGTTTACAGCTTTCTATGGGTTTCAGCCCTGTCATTGATCGAAGACAACGTTTTTGGGCCCTAAATATTTTATCTCTCTCACTACAGTTTCCCCAGAATATAACACCGAACCTTAGTAATGAAGCAACCAAACCATGATATGCTGTCACTAGCGTGTTCATATTTAACTTTTTGAGAGATTGTACAGAATATATGCGGTTTTGCTTAATTTTTGGCACACAATTTCAGCATGGTCTTTCCAGGTCAATTTATCATCAATATGTACTCTGCGGGACTCCGAATTTAGTAATTCTAACATTGGATAGATATTTCAATTCGCGTTTAGTTTTGGAACATATTCTCGAAATTTCTGTAAATTGTTTTCGATCCGTGAGATAGGACTTTACTAAATTAAGGACATTGCTCTTAATTGCCAAGACCCTCGACCAACACCTAAGGAGGCTCACGTTGGACGGCTGGATTAAGGGCTTGATTCAGAAAGCGGTACTTCTGGACACGGCCCGCATTGTTAGGAGGTTCTTCTCTCTGGAGCCCTGACCGCCGGTAGCTTGGACCCTGTTCCCGATACCGGTGGGCCACCATTTTTTATATTTTTAAATGTTTTTATATATTTTTGTATACTCTAATTAAAAAATATAATTATATTGTGTAAATAACGAAATAAAAGAAAATAATAATAAACCCTGACCGCCGGACCTGATTGGACCCTATTCCCGATACCGGTGGGCTACCATTTTTATATATTTTTTTATGTTCTAATATTTAAAAATATAAGTTTAATGTGTATATAATGAAATAAAAGAAAATAATAATAATAATAACCCCACCGCCGTATCTCTACGTTGACGTCGTGGTGGGGCTCGCGCGCTCCAAACTTCAGGTCTGTGCCGGTAGAGTTTACTTTGCCGGAACAGGCCTTGGATAAGGAGCCAAACTAAGAGAGATACAGAAACCCGCAGGGCAGCATGTGGCGAGCTGTTGGGCAGTAGCGACCCCACAGACCCTATCTCCTGGGAGAAGTCTTATTCCACATCTCTGACTTGCCTTGCTGACGAGGATCAGAGCTCCCACCTCATTCTTACCTTTATTGGCCGGCTTGGGTGTTGATTCGCAAAAGCAAACGTGCTCGGAGGAAGGAAGTATTCCAGTAAGATGCTGGTAGGGATCTTGACCGTACTTCCGGCATTGTCCTGATAGCCGTGGAATTCCTCTCCACTCCTCAAGCACCTCAGGAAGTGTTGCCCCCTTGTCACTACGTCACTATGTGCTAGCGGCCGTTTTCGGGGGCCCATTATTGAGTGTGCAAGTCACCACTTGTCATTTTGTCGGTGTATTTTAAATAAAGCATTGGTCAGGTAGGGTATTAGCCTTTCTATAGTCTTAGGAAACCGATCCACTATAGCCTCCTAAACCCATAGCCCAATATTTTTTGTTCCCATGTTCTGCAATAGTCTTGCATCAACTTGGGGTTGTCATTGGGTGCACCTTCACAAAGCAAACAAGGATAATCTTCGGTCGGTGCCTCATTCCATTAGAATTGTCCAAGGGGCCTCTGCGAGTTGGCTTCGGCCCCTCGTACGCCTTCCAAAGGTCCGGGACCCCATGGTCCCGAGATATGTAAGGACAAAAAGATAATAATAATAATGGACTCAGTCTATGAACGAGAACGTCATACGCGCATGTTATGGGTCTACAGAGGGAAGACCTAACCTCACTGCGTACCGTGTTAGGATGCTGTCTCTGTTTCAGGAACTAGAGCCAACCGTCAATGTCTCGGCCCAACGATTATTGGATCAGGTGCGGGTCATCCAACGCAATCGTAGGTTGGACGATGCCGCACTTGGTAGGCTGCGTTCAGAGGTACTGAGCAAACATATCGTCTCGACTCCAGCACAAACCGCGGCACATGCCCCAATTATTGATGTAATCCCGCCGCGGTCCAAACACGGTGTTGAAGAGGAGGTTGATAGGGCTGTCACAGTAAGTAGCCAGTGCAACGTCCGATTGAGGAGCGCACTGGAAGATGCGTTTCGCGAGTATAGGTCCACTCCAACCGAACTTAGACCCCGAATACCACGCCTACCTATGCACAAGAAAAATAGGGCGCTGGTGTTTGCCTTGGACTAACTGCTTAAGGATTTTTTCGAGAGCAGCGAGGATCTCGTTGATACACACTCGATCCTGTATTGCGCGGCTGTTGCGGCATGTCGTTTAGCGAACGTTAAATTCCCTAACTGTGACGAAGCTACTCGACCAAAACCAGCCGTACCGGCTTGGCAGTGGATCCGGCGTCGTATCGATGGGACCAGGGTACTCATCGGCAAACTATATTGCTTTAGGGAGGGCAATACATGATCACGAGTGATGCGCTTTATGAGGCGGGCATTCTCGGGGACTGGAATCAGCCCTCGAGAATACATGTCCCGTGTAGAGCGCATCGACTTTCTGAAGCAGAAAGTTTGTGCATGGGCGGGCCGTATTCGGCGGTATAAGCGGCGAGTTGATTGATACACGCAAAATCGCATGTTCCAGAGCGATGAAAGGTGGGTATATAGAGCTTGGGAGCGACCTGAGCAAAATGTGACAGACATGTGCCGCCCGAATGATGCCGACACGAGTGCATTTTGGCGCAGCATCTGGTCGGTGCCTGTCTGTCACACTGAGGCTAACTGGATGCGGGATGTCGAGCGAGTGTGTAGAACTATACCAGAAATGGAAGTTGTAATAATTACGCCATCAGACATAGCCAGTGCGGTCCGTCCGTTACCGAATCGGAAATCACCGGGATCGGACGGACTGCACAAATTTTGGCTGAAATGGCTTACTCGTTCACACACTTGCCTCACATCTCAGTTCCAGTCATCCTTAGAATCTGGGTCACTACCACAGTTTCTAACAACAGGCGTCACCCACCTGCTCCATAAGTCAGGTAGTCCCACGGAACCCGAGAATTATAGACCGATCACATGTTTGTCGACGGTCTATAAACTTCTTACATCCATTTTGAGAGCGAAAATTAATACTCACATTGATCATAATTCAATTATGTCTGCCTCTCAAAATGGTTGTAGGAACGGGTCCCGCGTTACTAAGGAGCTACTCCTTATCGACATGGCCATTAGCCAACAGGTTCGTAGATCCCGCAAGGATCTTTCGACTTGCTGGATAGATTACAAGAAGGCCTACGACTCGGTGCCACATACGTGGCTTATGAGGGTGCTGGAGTGAGTACAAAATAGATGCAACTCTACGCACCTTCCTTGAGTCATGTGTGGGGCAATGGAGGACGGATGTCGACAGATCCAGGGAAATGATGAGCCTGTATGGATTAAAAGGGGCGACAGTTTGAGTCCACTTTGGTTCTGCTTAGCCCTTAATCTTCTATGCGCATTGCTGGAGGATTCAGGTCTAGGCTATCGGTTGAGGAGAGATGGTCAGGTCATAACTCACCTCCTCTACATGGATGACTTGAAAATTTTTGCCCCCAACAAATTGCAACTGATGGAGCTACTGAAGGTAACTGAAACTTTCAGTGGCGCCATCAGAATGGAATTTAGTGTGGAAAAATGTGCAATCATGCATGTGAAGCGAGGGGAAATTATGGAATCCGAGGGAATTCAACTTTCGGATTCCATACACCTTAGATCCCTCTCCTCATCCGAAAGCTATAAGTATTTGGGTATGTCGGAAGCGTTAGGCATCAACATTACTGACATGAAGCAATCGTTGAAGGAGCGCTTTTCTGGTCGCCTGAACAAGGTAGTAATTAGTCTTCTTTCAGGCGGAAACGAGGTGCGCGCCTTCAAAGGTTGGGTCATGCCGGTTTTGATGTACTCTTTCGGCATACTCAAATGGACTCAGACCGAACTCGACGCCCTGGATAGGTGGGTCCGTACACTGTTGACCGCAAACCGGATGCATCTCCCACGATCATCGGTGATGAGACTGTACATCCCGCCGAAGTGCGGAGGTCGAGGCTTTTTAAATGCAAAGACCCTCCACAACCGCGAGATATGCAGTCTCAGGGAATATTTTTTGAAAACCGAAGTGGGTATGCACCGTGATGTGGTCGCAGTGGACAAGGGGATCACCCCACTTTCCATGGCTAAAGAGAACTGGCACAAACCTGTAGTACTTACCACGGATGAACGCAAGAAGATATGGCAAAGCAAGGAGCTACACGGGCATCCGTATCCTGGCTACGTTTTGGGGACCTTTTCGGGGAAACTGAAGGTTTTGTTTGTGCAATTATGGACGAAGTTAACTTGACGAATAACTACCGGAGACATATTATGAAGGACGGGACGGTTGACGTGTGTCGGGCATGCCACCGTCCGGGTGAGTCTATCAGACATATTATCTCTGGTTGTTCTCGTTTGGCTAACGGCGAGTACTTGCCCAGATATAACCAAGTGGCTAGGATTATTAACCAGCAACTTGCTTTGAAATATAAACTTGTGAACTCTGAGGTACAGTATTACAAGTATGTGCCCGACGACCCAGTTCTCGAAAATGACCATGTACCGTTGTACTGGGATCGGTCTATCATTACTGACGGGACTATTGTCACCAATAAGCCTGATATAGTGGTGATAGATAGATTAGCGCGCCGCGCAATGATAGTCGATGTTACCATTCCACATGACGAAAACCTCGTGAAAGCTGAGAAAGAGAAACAAATACAATATTTCGACTTAGCACACGAGGTTGTTGACATGTGGAATGTGAACTCGGCTATCATTGTGCCGATTGTCGTAACGGCCAATGGTCTCATGGCCGAAAGCCTTAACCAACATCTCTCGAGGCTCTCGTTAGGCGGCTGGATCAAAGGCCTGATTCAGAAAGCGGTACTTCTGGACACGGCCCGCATGTTAGGAGGTTCCTCTCTCTGGAGCCCTGACCGCCGGTAGCTTGGACCCTGTTCCCGATACCGGTGGGCTACCATTTTTTTTATATTTTTAAATGTTTTTATATATATATTTTTTTTTTATATTCTAATATTTAAAAATATAATTATAACGTGTATAGAATGCAATAAAAGATAATAATAATAATCTTTATTTTTTCTCTCTTCACAAACGATTATATAGTTATAAACATAGATACAAAAATTATAGCGTTTTGACTAAGATGTACAAAATATGATCCCTTGTGAGAGACTGGGGTCCAAACCAGGATACCCTGTGTGACGGATCACCAGGCTCTCTCCCCGAATTAATTCTAATTAACATTACAAAGAATTTTCAAACTCTAGACAAATAATTTTTGATGAAGGAAATAAACACACATGTTTTAATTAATTAACAAAAAAATAGAATAAGTAAAAAATAAAAAAAACAGGTATAGTGTAATGCATGTGTAGTGTGCAGGTGAAGTGTGAGGAGAGGTAGAATCAAGTGTGAGTGTAAGTGTAAGTGTGTAGGGTGTTTTTTACAGTCAAGAACCCAAATTTATTACTTTTACGAGGGAACACTATTTTGCGTGGGTGAGAATATTAATGAACGCAACTTTATACCAAACGTAAGCTCATAAGTGTTCCGACGAATTAGGACTCGAAATAACTCTATCTTTTCTGCTTCTGTATCGGCAAGAATTACTTAATCATAGTTACCCGCGCTCCTCACGCCTGAGGGTTATTAATGGCACACATGTACTAATGTAACTGTTAATTGACAATCGTGTGTTCGGCGAAGTTGAAGTCACCGCGAGCCGAAAGCTTTTAATTGGTCATTACCATCGGTGTCCACAGCGCGCCAACTTTAGTCGCGCCCCCAGCACACCGCACCCGGCACCCTGCACTCTTCTTATTTCCAGATGCTGTTGAACAGACATAACTTATAACTTTGCAGTTTCCGTGATGTTTTTTGATACTTAATTTGTTTCGTAAGCACCGCCAAAGTTTAGTGGTTCACAAGTATTTTGTATATTTAATATTAAATATCTGGATTTTTGGTTCTAACGGCACAGCAATATAAAAAAAATACTAATTGGCATTACAAGTTGGTAACTTTCTATACAATGACACAGATTTGTTTAAAAATGTTTCGTCGGCGTGGCGCTATGTACCTATCTTACATCAACAAACTTAAGCCGGACTTGAGCCGGAGTGGCAGTTGGCACACTATGTTACAGTGCCGCGACAAAACAAGCTGGGGAAAGTGTAAATATTTCATTAGGTGTCCGCGCACCGCACCGCACCGCGCCTCGCGTTGGCGCACCGCGTCGCGTCTGGCCGCAGCGAGCCGCGCGTGACTCGGACCGCGGCTCAAAGTATTCGTCGGGAAGTTAGCAACTCAAGTGAAAAGTAAGAAGAGCGCCAAGTTGTACGTGATTAAAGTATAAACAAGGCCCATTTGCCACTAAGTATATCGTTTGTTGTTTATCGCCCGGTGTAAATACACGCCCACGCCGAGAGCTATTGTTTTTCCAAACTCGTTAGTGGAACGCTCATGTTTACATTACATTAATTGTTGATTTGATTCGGTAAGATACCTTACTCAATTATGTGCCATTAATTAAACGATACAAGACGTGCTAGTCAATGTTAATGAACAGACACTTTGGTGCGTATTCCGAGAATAATCACAAGGGTTGTCAATGGCTCCGCTCGTTATCGGTGCGGAGCGGCGTGACCTCGCGCCACCCGGTAGCGTTGCGTTAAGACGGGCGCGATTGTTCCTTCGCATCACATTGTGCGCTCCGTGGAGCCGCTTTGAGTAGCGAACAGTATTATCCGCTCTGTATATTTGTCACGTAACCTCGCGTTCTACAGATAACGTAGCCGGAATATTTATAATGCATATCATGTTTCAAAGGACTGCTCGATTGTCGCGAAATAGGAATATTTAGGTGGAATTTTTCAATATCGTTTGAGATTCAAGTTTCCGCGTATGATTTTTATGGATGGAGCTTCATGGCATTTTCTTTGAACCCGATAACCGCTCAATGAACGTGTGCTGTGGCTGGATGCGCTCGCTGAAAGGTCATCATCATATTACCATTCTGTCGACATATGTACGTCAACTGCTCGACATACATAGGCCTATAAAACAAAGACAGAACGCGTGATATATAGAATTATCTTGCAGGTCACCTGGACTGGTCCATCTTCCTAGAGAACCACTTGCAAAGTTAAATCGAAACAGAGTTTGACTTGTGTGTTTACCATAATATTGTCAAGTTACGACTTCATTTAGCAGGAAGAAAAATTAAATTGTTATATTAAAGTAACTGCAGAACGTTGTAATTTCCTAAAGCCTAGCTTGGTGACAATTTTCAACACCTGAATTCTGAATGTATATCTTATACAAAGTGCGGACGCTGTGTTAGACTATAAATCACTAAAACGATGACAGTTTTTCGTGTAGAAATTGTACAAAGTGAGGACATGGATGATCTACCTACCTAGACCTAAACCACCTACCGTAACCATTTTACGTAAAAGATAATTTATTAATGTAAGTAGAACGTTCCGATTTATTTCTTAGACACATTTTCTAAAATGAAGTAACAAGCGAGGACGAGTTGATGTTTTTACGTTTATCGGCGCTTCTCAAAGGGTTATCATCAGACGGCCCGAAGTAACGGCTTTATTTTGTTAAACACACGTGATTGTATATCTCTGTTGCTTTTACGTAAACAGAAGGGAGAATAAATATTGTCCTATATCGGTATTTAGCTGAATTACTCAAAAAAAATAAATAAAGTGAAGCATTGTGGTTTAGGCGTAGGCAAAGTGAATCAGTTTTACGATTGGAACATTTACATTGCTGAAATGATCCGAAACACTGATATGTTTCATTTGGATCATCGGCTATAAAGGATATAAAATACAGAATGTTACGTATACATTTAAGATAGGCGTGTGTAACTCTTTACGGAACCGACTCACTGATCCGGATCATTGATGTGATTCAAAAGATTGCTGCAGGAACAACGTTTTTAACTCATCATTTGGATCTGAAACATTACTTTGCTCAGTGCTCTTTACGCGTGACGCGTCACTGGCGAGGCACTGAGCGAGGGACCCGACTGAGACACACTGAGTTACTTTACTAATTTACGATTCGATGTCTATTTACACAATAATTATACTGATGATACAACAATTAATCCTTTTTCGGGTTCCGTAGTCAACATAGAATACTTATAGTTGTGCCACGTCCATCTGTATGTCTATCCGCGGCTTAGCTATGATACTCTTAGTACTAGAAAGCTGCTATTTGGCATGGGTATAATATTAATCACGCCAACAAAGAGGTAAAAGAACATCTTGAAAAAAAAAATGTATGGTGTACTGTACTGGGTGTATCCCTTGCACGTAAAGTAGGAATGATATTTATTTTTTTCGTCTATCCCTTGATGTGAGGATTTTTTTCCTTTGTTAAAGTTAAGTTAGTAATTTCAAATGTTTCGCAAAGCTCCGGCGCCGTTCATACACTGTTGCCATTCTTATCAAACAATGCCGCTGCGCGCCGGCTACTCGTTGGTCGTAAAAGCGCAGACCGCGCAGCCGCGCGCGCCCCCACCCTCGCCCGCACTACTCCATTCGTCGCATGCGCCAGTCGACCGCCCGCTCACAGAGTACATTGTAATATACTGACATAGAGACCAATCTTCGGTGTCAAAATGGGTAACCACTTACGCCTAGCCCCTAACGCCATCTGTTATCACTAGTAAGAATCTTTACTCATCAATCTATAACTATAGCTATACGTGTGTACATACATTGAGGCCGTACGTACGTATAGGTGCTATCATAATTAATAGATGGTTATACTGTGGGTTTTTTAAGGATTTATAAATAAAACTTTTTATTAATCAAAACAAGTTTATTTATGTCTTTTATAACACTTATTTAACTTCTTGGCTTTTATTTGTAGATTGTCCTCATCATCATCAACCTGCCTTCTCCCAGCTAATATTTTATTAATATTTTTACAATAATTAAAAACCATACAACGAATGACTATGCCAATCAAATAATCAACTAATTTACTTTTATGTGTTTTACATTTTATAAATTCAAAATCAACAAAAATAATTATCGCTGTTTTAAGAATCTCTTTTAAATTACATTTTTCAATGTTTTCTTTCATTATTTCATTTATTATGTCTTGCATGTTTGAAATTAATTTGATTAATTCTTTGCTGGGAGTGCAAAGCCATCGTCGACCTGCATATTCCCTGTATTTAATATATTCTATTTCATTTTGTGATGATAAATCATTTATACAATCAGTGCATGATTTAAAAACTTGGGATTTTGTTTTTTTTAAGAAATATCCGCTCATATATTGTATTGGAGCAATAATACGGGGATCCCTTTCTTTTACCTCTAGTGGGGTAAAATTAAAATCGAAAATCTTTGTAAAATCGAAAGAGGAGCAGGTCGACGTTGCTTTCGCATTTTCGTTAATAATGAGAGAGTGCAATGCATCGCAAAAGTCTCCTTCACAGTTACCGCGGGTGTGGACACTGCTTAAATTATTTATTAACAGTGTGGCGAAAGCGGATTCAAACTGATCGCAGGTAGGGTTCGTGTTGCGACACCCTTGGCTTCTCACTGCGCCAAAGAAATTTTCCAAGGGGTCTTGATTAAGGTGCCGCAACCATACTGACGACACGTTAAAATCATCTTTTATTTTTTTTAACAATGTTTGTATTCCATTCAGTGTCCACACCCAATTAGTTACAGAGGGAACAGTTTCTTTTTTACCAGCCGACGTTATAAATTTCATTGATTTAAATATTTTTATGCCCTCCACCCACGTTTTATAGTGGACAGAGTTTGGCGTAGCTGGGCCAAGTAGGGGTTTGGCGTTTTTATTTTTCATTTGACTACCATTCACCGAATCAAATATGTTGTCCATGAAAAGCAAAAGGTCCGCAGTTTCCTTGCACTCTGTAGGGAGGAGGTTCTTATCTGAAACAAACAGAAAAAAAAACTATTAGGTTTTAGTAACAGAAACGAATAGCTGTAAATCCGACTTCACGCAGTCTTGTACGCCCTACCCCTAGAGTGTAATTTAGAACCGCGTAGGCGCGGAGGGGCGAGGCGGCCCGCGAGTTTAGGAGCAGGTGGTTGTTGGACCGCAGCTTCGTCTTGCTGGCTGGCTTCACGGCCAGCCTCAGCCGCGGTGGTGAACGCTAAACCATCAGCGATGATAAGCTCGCGTGGGACTGCCGGAGCCCCGCAGCACCGGAGCCATGACAGAAACCATGCCTGCTGCGTGTTGCATGCTGGATGTTTGCTTGCTAATTGCATGCTGCATGCATGGTGTATCCTTGTTTGCATGCTTACCGAGAAATAAAAACCCCATGTTCACAATCAACTGTTTATGTATTTTGTATATTATTGATTGTAATGTTTTTAGCAAACAAATTTAGGGCATATTGTATTTAGGGATTTCAATTTTATGGGATGTGATATTATGTGACATTAAGTTTGGGCAAGTTATCATTACATTACCAGTCGACAGCGATGTGGATGAATTTTTCGACGCCCTATTTTAGTTTGTGTATAGTCTTAGTTATTTTTACTAATTTAATTAGATATATTTGTTTTTTTTTAAGTAACCATATTTGCAAAATAAATGTCTATTCAATAATGTCAAAAAAAAAAAAGTTATCATTCGGACCAATGATGATTAAGAAAAGTGATGGCACTTTAGATTATGGATAAAAAGTTAGGGAACACAATAGAGAACCATATAATATTAATGGAAAACCAAATGTTACATAATATATCTATAGCACATCATCTTTCTATCTAAATATGCATTTCAAAAATCTGAATGACGTTTTGGAAATTTTAAATGGTTTTATTTAAATTAATTTTAAAGTGTTCACATTTTATAAAAAAAATATAAACACTTATTTCAATAACAAAATGAATCAAGATCGTTTTTCTCTATTCATTGACCTAATCTGACAGTATAGTAGGGAAAATACCACTGAAAGTTACCATAAGTCCACTTTGCTAATCCAAATCTATTTGTTCTATTAGATAATATATAAATACAGTCATAATATAAAATAAGCCAAACATTACCTGCTAGATATCCCATGTTAGATGCCACAGTACGGCTGAATATTTGTGAGGCGAATTTTACTTTCATTTTATTTAGTTTTTCAGGGTTGACGTGATTTTCCGTTAATTTTGGGATCAATCTAATGCCCTTGTAACCTGGGTTTTCATCATAAAGTAATTGTAAATGAGACCATTTTGCAGTTTTGGCAACACCTTCTTTTGTAGTGTATTCTAAATTTTTATTTAGGAGGTTATTTCTAATTCCTTTGAGAAGGTGTGGGGGGTCATAAAGAGGTATAATTTCTTGGCCATTTATTACAATTATGTTTTCTTTGGGTTCCTCTCCTTTTCTTAAATAGAGTCCTCTGGTCTCATTAACCAACAGTTTGAGAGCCTGTCTATTGTTGGTCCCCTGGTCACATACTGAAGCAACCACTATCAATCCTGCATCTTGCAAGCCTGTTATTACTGCTTTAATTTGTTTCGCCAGCTCGGGTCCCTTGGTTGCACTTGATGCAAAAGTGTATGAAACTGCCTGTTTATAATTATAAATTAGACCACGCACCATAAAAACTTGGGCATGATCTGCAAATTCACCCTTTCTTTCTTGCCCATTATCAACAAGACCAGTTATTTTGTCTTTTCTCTCCTGGTATGTGATATTGGTCTTCAGTGAGACTTCGTCAAACATTAGTACACACAGCTTTTGTTCAATTTTCATAAGGCTAGCTTTGGTTTTTAATTGAGAGAAAATGTTTTTATTAATTCCAGGCTTAAGATTACTCATTTGAATTAATTTAATGAGAGTTTGCTGAGCAGGCAAAATAAAAATTTTCCTGAAAAATCTATAGCCTTTGGGACTTTGTTTGAAGATAGATAAAGCGGCAATTTTTTCCTGTAATGTAAAACGTCGTCCTTTTCCCTTTTTTCGGTCCTCCCGCCATTGCATTTTCATTAATAATTTAGCAGTACTTGTGCAATTTTCCAGGGTATCTAAGACTGCAGGACTAGATGCTAATTTTTTTGCTGTTTTTATGTTGGCTGACTGTTTTCTTACTTTATTTTTTATTTTGGTTATTTTTATTCTTGCAGCAACAAGTTTTTGATGCAATTCTTTTTCCACATTCGAAAGGAATACTTTTTTTGTAGTTTTCCTGACTAAGTTCTTTTGTCCTGTAAAATAGAAAACAAAACACGTTAATTATTTCACATATTTTAAGTAACATTCTTTAATAGGTAATCTTATTTAACTAATATTATAAATGCAATGCTAAACTTACCAAGATTTTGTTTAATATTTTTCTTGGGTATTGGAGAATTTCCAAGTGGCATGTTATGCTCATGCACTGGAGTGTGCGGATCTGAAATATGAGTTTATTTCATTTTTACAATATCCAAGCTAACAATATTTTAATACACAAAACTATAACATTTATTTAATATATCTACAACATAATCACTGTTAAAAAAACTGGCAACGTGTAAGGACAACAAATGGTCAGTTTTTTCACAGTTCAAAATAGTTAGCAAACATAGGAAATATAATCAATATCTAACCACTTTGGGTGGTTAGATCTATGTATTTCCTTTCACTTTTTTTGGTTACTTAAAAGTTCAAATCTCATACAGTATAAACTCATATAGCAGTGAAAGAAAGATTCACGACGAATGATGCTCTTTATCTAAACTAATATTATAAAGAGAAAAGTTTTTTTTTGATGTTTGTTGGTAACGCCTTGTTTCCCCGAAGGGTTTGGCAGAGGTGTGCCTGTCTGTAGTACACCCACATTTCGCCAGTTATGTTTTAAATCCCATCCAGTAGGGGGCGAGCCTATTGCCATCAACCGGGCACAAATCCAGACTCCAGGCTACCGCTGAGAAATTCCAGATAGAAAAACCCAATAACACTTTGCCCGACCCGGGAATCGAACCCAGGACCTCATGCTCAGCAGTAGCGCTTGCGACCACTAGACCAACGAGGCAGTCAAAAAATACTTAACCGATTTAAAAAATTCTTTCACCTATAGAAAGTTAAATTATCAGCAAGTAACATGGGCTGTATTTTATCGACCTCCAAGCGAATGAAGTCGCGGGCAGAAGCTAGTGACTGAATAAATCAGCAAAAACCTAAATAATGTTTAATTAAATCAAAAATAATAAAGACTTACCAATATTTTCTTTTTGTACTTCATCCTTTCCAATGTTTATTGATTTATGCGGCATATACTCAATATTTAAAGCGGGATCTGGAAGCAGGATCTTATTAATTTCATGTAAAGATTTTAAATAAATGATTTTTTACAAAAGAGAATGCCCGGCCCTTAGTTCGGTGCCGTGTCAAGACTATTTACTTCTCGAAAATTAAGTCGTATTTTTTAATTTTCAAGTTTTTATCAACATTTATTTTACCCTAGCATTGGAAAACATAATTAATATTAATTTTATTGAATTTATATCAGTTCCGCCATTCAAACTTAACCTGAATGTTGTCAGACGACAGACTATGTCAATTAAATAATTGTAACCGATTGAAAATATCGATATTTTACTAATCCGCCGACTAAAATGACCGGAGATAGGCTAAAATAGCTTTTCTCCCATCGTAATCTAGCTAACACTCTCATGTAACTGATTAGGCGTGAAATAGGCGACGGGTGGGCTCAAATAAAGAAAACAAAAGTAGTAAATAAACTAAAAAAATAACATGGAGGAATTATAATTAGAGGGAGTGTATATTCAACCTACAGACATTTAATATTATAACTAGCAGATTCTACCAGTCTTAGCTCTGCGATGCTTGAAGGTAAAGTACGATCCTGAAGTGATGTGGAGGTCTGATAGCGAAGAACTTAGGCGGAAACAGACGCTCCGGTTGCCCTTCCGATTGTCTGATCAGACTATCGGAAGGCGTAGGTGCCATACATTTGGTTTTACACAGAACAGACGCTCCGTTCCGATAGTCGGTGTTTCCGCCCATAATCCCTCATAATTATCATGTGTTTCATGGTATTTCCCTACCGTTAGAAGTATTCCGCTACATTCATACCTGATTAGATAATTTAAAAAATAAAAGTTAGTAAGTACCACAGACATTATTGTGGTTAGTGCCTCCTATACATACCTACATAGTGTTTATAAATCTTTTTAATTATGTAAATAACATTACTCATATGTTGGTAATCGATTTGGTAAATCGATTACCAAAATATTTGTATAAAAAATATCAGTCAAATGTGAATGGTCACAATTGACTGATCTATGAGTCAAATCAATGCATCAATCAAATTTTTTTATATCTATGAGTCAAATCAATGCATCAATCAAATTTTTTTATGCCGTTCGTTTTGCATCGAGTTGAATTTATTCCTCCGTATTTACTTCTGTTCGTTACAATTTGAAGCTGTCGAGCTGAGCATTTACGTTCCTACAGTAGATTTGTTTTGAGATATTGGACTCCTGTTTTAGTGACAAGTGAGCACATTGACTCTATTTAGCCTTGGACTCTTGTTTTACTCCTGAAAAATGTCTATACCTGGTAGAGGTCGGGTAAACTGCCCTTTCTCTCGCCGGCGTGTCAATTGTTCCCTACGTTTGGCGCCTAATCTTCGTAGACGTCAAATCGAAGAATTAGATGAACCATTCTCATTCATGTAGATGAATCATGTCTTTGCAATTGATCTAGCTAGCATCAATTTTTCAAATATTTTACTAAAGGTGGGAAGCACAGAAATAGGTCTAAAGTTTGTGGGGTCTGATGTGCTACCCGATTTAAACAGAGGTATTATTTTACTACTCTTCATTAAGTCAGGAATTACACCACAGTCAATTACAAACAATTACACATTTATTAAAAATAATTTAATAAATGTTAATTATGCATTTTGCAACCTCTACAGTATTTCCCCATAGATCAGCTGTTTTTTTAACATTGAGTGTATTGAAAGTTTTAATAATATCTCGAGCACTAACATAGTCGAAATTAAATTCATGATTACAAATATCAACATTTTCTTTCAATATGGACTCGGTAACAGTGGGTGATGAATTTAAGTATTTTGTGGTTGAGACTGTAATATCTGCAAAGAAATTTTCAAAAACTGTGGCAACTTCTGAATCCGTTTTAATAACTGTATTGTTAATATTAAGGCTGTATTCACAATTACGCTTTCTATCTCTTCCAGTCTCATTGTTTATAATTTCCCAAGTCGTTTATATTTTATTTTGGCTATATTTAATTTTTGAACTTGTCAAAAAGTTTGATTCTACTATTAAATATCCCTCTAGTTGCCCATTCACTGAAGGTTGCAGAACCGTTAACTGAGATCTGCTTGGGTATAAATGTTGAGTTAAATTCTTTACAATACATGGAAAAAAAGGAATTGTACAGTTCATTAGGATCATCACTATAAAGCAAGTTGGCTAACTGACTATTAAGTTTGTTTTTAAAGCTTTCCAAGCAACCGGCAGTTTTTGGCACTACAATGATATCTCTCTTAGCCACTTTTCTATCTTCTATCTAAACATGTAGCTGAGGGGGCGGTTATTCTAGTAGGCTCTAAAAATATATGATCAAGGTTATGTGACTGAAATATTTTTTTAATTTTTAGGCACATTGATGAGTCCTCTAATAAATTAACATTAAAATCACCACATACAATTATATTTTTTCCTAATTTACCAAGTTTTTGTAACACATCATCCATGATACTCTCAAAGCTATCATAAATCGATGACGGAGGCCGGTACACGCTCAATACAACAAGCCGCCCCAATTCCACACAAGCTATTTCGATAGTCCGCTCAACAGAGAGGCTCACGATATCCTTACGTTCTTTGAATTTAAGTTGTTTAGTTAACAGTATCAATGAGCCACCAATCCACCATGTATTCCATTTTCTCTGCTGAAAGAACTACCAACCTGGTGATTACTGAAATTAAACATGAACTGATGGCTTTTTAACCAATGTTCTGTAATACACAAAATATCAATGTTGTTCATGAATAATTCAATTTCAAGGTCTTTTCTCAACATACCTTGAATATTTTGGTGCACCAGGTTTACTGTGTTAGAACTTATTCTGACATTTTGATGATTTATACTAATATTTAAATTATCTCCATTAATTATGCAAGAGGTTTTCTCTATTGTCTCAATTTCTAATTTAAATTAATGTCAGCTTGTGTAGCCAAATTATTGGCTGAATCAATGAAAACGTCAGATAATTGCTCAATAGAAGCAACAGTTTTACTAGCCAATTTCTTGGCTGATAAATTAATGTACAAAAGGTATAGCGATAAGGCTATTTGTCTTTTTAAACATATTGGTAAATACAATTTGTATTTTGTCACATATAAATATTTACTAACATACCTACTTGTTATTGTCAATGACATGATAATTGTTATTGTTTAATGTAACATTATATTTAATTTGTGCCTAAAATTATTCTCTTTCTTTGGCAAACTGTTACTATAGGGAAATGTAAACATAACAATCTGTCTGTCTAGCTCACAAAGTTTGTTATAGTAATGAAACAGACTGCTCTGATTCACATTTCCTCTGTCACTGATCAATAATACCAAAGTTGTATCCTGATGGAAATTTAAACTAATAATCTTTGTAATTGGTAACTGACTTTCCCTTGCAAATATTTGATAATAACCGGCCCATGTCTTTCCCAATTTCATCACTAAATATCACAGTATCATTATTTATTTGGGTTTGTACACAGTTGTGAGATTTTACACTAACTTTAGTTTTAGTTTTATTTTTATTTGGGGAACCATCAGAGGAACCATAACCTTGTTGCAATGAAGTATCACATGCCAGCGTCAAACAAGCCGTATGTATTCCCTCATTTGCATTTCAGAGATATTATATTTGTTTGTCATTGATATTAATTTATGATTAAGATTTTCAATTACAAAATTTAAGTTTTGTGTGTCATTTTCATATTTTAAAGAGGTGTTTTTACATTTCTCAGAATAATAATCTAATTAGTCTAGTAATGATAGGCGTTCCCTATTTAATTTTATATTGTTTATGAAAAAATTTTGTCTGTGAACCAATTTTTAGGTTTTTCTAAACAAAGGTCTACAAAACAAAGTTAAAACCACTGTGACACGCGAAGTTTTTTAGAGGCCTAAACCTAACAAAATGAGCATTCTCTTTTAAGAGTATATATAGGTACCTGATGATGTTGATGGCAGCTCCTTTTGTTGTAATGGCTTTCTAATTACAGATGTAAATCTCTTCAGTGACAATGGTACTGAAAGAAAGAAAACATATCTAAATAAAGCCACAAATTACTAAAGCATCAACACAAATCCAAACAGCACCCTAATTGCATAACACACTATCAATCACAATCTGAATAATTTTGAAGCATATGGTTAATCCATTGCTTCATATGTTCGAAAAAGTTGTCCGCTCAACAATGTAAATAATGCAATGAATGTTGTTGAAATGTCAAGATGCAACCGATTCCTTCCATAAGTGTGTTATGCATTTAGGGTGCAGGAATACACACAGCACAGTGGAGTATATTCCTTTATGTACAACAATGATTTATACAAACCTGGCATATTTAATGTGGGCACAGCAATGTTGCTAATTTTGCTGTTACGGCATAGATATTTATCTTCGAAGTGTGAGCGACACACACGGCGGTATTTAAATATGCGCTCATTTTCCAAGCCCAAGATATCACTACCAATCGTATACAGCCATGTGTTGAAGCGTTCTCTATCAGTTTCAGGATTTGGGAACCCATGGAGCACTCGATGCATACCTAAAATAAATAATGTAGTCCTTACAATTGGAAAATAGCTAAGTCAAGTTCACAAACACTAATTTTGTTGTACAACATCTCAACCATTGATAAACAATAGTCAGGCTAACAGCTTTGCTAAAGTGCTGATGAACTTTGAGCCGATGGGTGCCAATGGTACACAAAGAGTGATAGAACACTATCTTACCACTTCGACATAGTTGCGTATGTATTTATTGCTTTAAATTACACTGTAATATATTTTTTTTTATATTCTAGTGATATTTATTTTAGATGTATATATGTATGTATGTATGTATGTATATATGTATGTATGTTAGTATATTCCTATATTATTTGTTTTGTAAATTGTTCGATTTTATGTATTCTATTTTCTCTTTTACTCTTACACACGGTGTCTACATCTCTTTATCTACTTTCCTATCGCAGGTATGCTGGAAGAGATTTCTTTAGAAATAAGCATCACCTTTGTACATATTTTTCTGTTCTGTTCTTCTTTTCTGTTTTTATGTGTGTAGGTACATAAATGGTTAAATAAATAAATAAAGATGACAATCTGACGGTTTTTTACCCCACTGGCCAAGTTCAGTTGCAGTGGTTTCATCATATATAAATAATACCTACACTATGAATAGGTATAAAAGTTTGTATTGTGACAGTGTGATGAAGATGATTCCTTTAATGACGAATTCAAGGATAACTAGCAATGGATCACAGAGTACTTTCACCAAGCAAGTAAAATAAATAAAATGAAGTCTGACATACCTCCACTCTCTTTGCACCCTGAAACACAGCAGTGCTTGTCCGAAGACATGGTGCAATAAAATAGATGCACTAAAAGAGTCCTATCTCAAACACGACTCTATACCAGAGTCCTATCTCAGTTTTGGTATAAAATCACACAAAATTCCTTTCTGGTCACAATTATGGATTAGCCGGAGGAACTTAGCTCAACTCAACGACAAAATCAAATGCACAACGAAACAGAAAGATCACAAAAATATCGCATGAAACCGGCGCAAGCGTCAAGCATCAGCAGACATTTGCATTTGGGGCTACCATTTTATTGATAAATAGACTACAAATGAAATTCTACCATCGCTGCATTCTACGGGAGTCAAGTTATGATAGATATTGTTAAACATTTTCGGAATATTTGTTATTATTTCCCAAAAAACAATCAAATATCTTACTAACAAATTTGTACTATTAAAATCTTTTGATCAATAATTGTCACAAATATTAATAAAATCTACTTTTTTAGTAGCAATCAGCCTCACAAATTTGCGAATGTTCGATTTTACTTAGTGTCATCTGTTGGAATTCTAGTGAACATTAGTGCAGAGCTGCCATCTCTTATCCATAGTTAGCAACAAATCCATCTACGTCACGCTATAACCCGACAAAATAAAAATACTCCTTTCAACTTGTTCGTATAAGGAATATTATATACTTCCTGATTTAATGTCATTGTAACCACTGCTTTCCCCAGTTTTTTGTACTAAGATTGAACCGCCTGCGCCCGCTCGCCTGTCGCCTCCCGCCCGCTCGGAAGTAAGTTTTAGCGGTTAGCGACGGGAAAATCGCTCGCGCTTCCTTTAAAAATGCCTCCCAGACGACGGTATTCCAATCAAGAATATCATGAAATGGTATTGTGCTACCGCGAGTGTAACTCCATAACTGCGCATGCAGTAAACTTATAAGAGGAAGTGTTGGACTTCTTCCGGCGTCATCCGCTTGCGAGCACCAGAGATGCTGCTCGAGCCTTCGACGTGAGCGACAGCTACGTGTGGCGACTTTTAAATCGGGAAGGGATCCATCCTTACCACTTCACAAGAGTACAGGAATTGCATCCACATGACTACGCGGCTCGCCTCGCGTTTTGTAATTAGATGCGAGAAGAACGCCGCAACATTCTGTGGACTGACGAGTCCACATTCACACGGGTTGGTATGTTCAACATACACAATGCGCATTATTGGACTGAAGCAAATCCTCGTGTTGTGCGGCCTGACCACTTTCAGACTCGGTTTAGTGTTAATGTGTGGGCTGGGATACTCGGCAACAGAATTCTAGGACCAGTGTTCTTGGACAGACTGAACGGTGACACGTATCTGCGCTTACTACGAACCCGTGTGAGAAGAATGTTGGAACGTATTCCTCTTGAAGAGATAAGAGGGCTGCACTTTCAACATGATGGAGCACCACCTCATTTCGCCATCAGCGTACGGGAATTTTTAAACGGTGTTTGGTACGATGGTGAAAGGTGGATAGGCCGAGGGCCAGTGCCGTGGCCTCCTCGCGCGCCGGATTTAACCCCTCTAGATTTTTTTGTGGGGTCGTGTAAAGGACCTTCTGTACAGCCTAACCGGACATGACATTAGAAGTGTGAAAGAACTAAAAAGGCGCATCAAACGCGCATTTAAGCAAGTTTAAAGTGAAACGGACACATTAAATAAAGTGAAGAGACATGTATACGTAAGCGTGCCTACATTTGTTTGCAACGCGAAGGCGGACTTGTGCAACAGTTTTGTAAAGTAGGTAGGGAGTGTGTAAATAACTGTAAATACGATGCAATTATTGTAAATAAGATGATTAACTTTTAAACACGCCAAGTTACTGTAATTTATTGTTATTTGATATTAATCTAAGCTTGTTTTAAGTGTCATGGGAAGTTAATCATCTTATTTACGTCAGTTTTTTCGAAGAATGCGGTAGCTTGTAAGTAATTGCACTTTTAAAACACTTTTTGCCTGCGTATTATTGCGTACCTAGTAGGTTAGATAGTGACGAACTAGTCAGCTGATTTCAATTTTCATTCGCAGAACAGATAGAAAGAGATAGCAGTTGTTTTCATTGACGAAGCGACACATCGTGCGTAATTTGTGAACCACGTTATGCAGAGTAGAGTCAATGTTTATTAAACTACTTTATTTTCTCAAATGGAATTAACTATTCTGGGGTACGAAAGTTTTTCACTATTGTAATCTTTAAACACAATACTACCTCCCATTAAAGCCGTGGCAGATATTTTTATAGCACCTTATATACATTTAACAAAGTTAAAAGGAAAACTATCACAGCTAAGTAGGTTTTACAAATTAACGAGCAATATATGACGTATATCGATGTATGGAAGAACATGTTCTTCAACTACAATGTTAGGTTTGTTTTTGGGATATATTCATCCCAACTACGGAACCCTTAAAAACGATTTTCTGTTCCCATTTTTCATAAAATTAACGATACCGGGTTGAGTTTAGGTACATTTTTTGTTTTACTATCAACATATTTTAAGGTTTCTAAAAATACTAGAAGTAGGCAGACATATTAAATTCCAAAAACTAGTAAAAAAAATATCAATATGTCACACATAGTCGCAGAAAAAATTAAAAACTGAACTTATTTTTTCACATATTTTGCTATTACAGATGAATCTTAATCGGGTGCATTAGGGGTTATTTTATTTGTGTTCCTGTCTTACTATATTGCGCAAACGTTTCGAATCATTCAAATGCAACCTCAGTCCGCCGTCGTGAGTGGACACTGTATCGCCTGTTAGCCGCGTCTCGTGTTGAATAAGATCGCTGTACCTACACAAAGTATTCGATAAACCAAATTAGATACTTTGTACGATGTTTTTATAATCACAGGTTTTTATAAAAATAGGTATTCTTTTTCGCTAAAAGTAAAGAGGATTAATAAATGCCTATTCGTCTCCGACTTGATGGAGTGACCTGATGGTGTACTTCGGTAACTGCTACTGGAACTCGTCGACCAGTAGAAATAGGTGTGCCAAGTTTGGGCTCGATTTGATAGTTATGATGAGACCTTACCTCCGGACTTGATGGAGTGACCTGAAGGTGTACTTCGGTGACTGCTACTGGAACTCGTCGTCCAGTAGAAATAGGGGTGCCGAGTTTGAGTTCGTTTTGATAGTTATGATGAGCTCTTACCTTCGGACTTGATGGACTGACCTGAAGGTGTACTTCGGTGTCTGCTACTGGAACACGTCGACCAGTAGAACTAGGTGTGCCGATTTTGGGCTCGTTTTTATATAGTGATGAGCCCTTACCTCCGGACTTGATGGACTGACCTGAAGGTTTACTTCGGTGTCTGCTACTGGAACTCGTCGACCAGTAGAACTAGGGGTGCCGAGTTTGGGCTCGTTTTGATAGTTATGATGAGACCTTACCTACTGACTTGATGGAGTGACCTGAAGGTGTACTTCGGTGACTGCTACTAGAACTCGTCGACCGGTAGAACTAGGGGTACCGAATTTGGTCTCTTTTTGATAATTATGATAAGACCTTATCTTCGGAGTTGATGGTGTGACCTGAAGATGTACTTCGGTGACTGCTACTGGAACTCGTCGTCCAGTAGAAATAGGGGTGCCCAGTTTGAGTTCGTTTTGATAGTAATGATGAGCTCTTACCTTCGGACTTGATGGACTGACCTGAAGGTGTACTTCGGTGTCTGCTACTGGAACACGTCGACCAGTAGAACTAGGTGTGCCGATTTTGGGCTCGTTTTTATATAGTGATGAGCCCTTACCTCCGGACTTGATGGACTGACCTGAAGGTTTACTTCGGTGTCTGCTACTGGAACTCGTCGACCAGTAGAACTAGGGGTGCCGAGTTTGGGCTCGTTTTGATAGTTATGATGAGACCTTACCTACGGACTTGATGGAGTGACCTGAAGGTGTACTTCGGTGACTGCTACTAGAACTCGTCGACCGGTAGAACTAGGGGTACCAAATTTGGTCTCGTTTTGATAATTATGATAAGACCTTATCTTCGGACTTGATGGTGTGACCTGAAGATGTACTTCGGTGGCTGCTACTGGAACTCGTCGTCCAGTAGAAATAGGGGTGCCGAGTTTGAGTTCGTTTTGATAGTAATGATGAGCTCTTACCTTCGGACTTGATGGACTGACCTGAAGGTGTACTTCGGTGTCTGCTACTGGAACTCGTCAACCAGTAGAACTAGGGGTGCCGAGTTTGGGCTCGTTTTGATAGTTATGATGAGACGTTACCTACGGACTTGATGGAGTGACCTGAAGGTGTACTTCGGTGACTGCTACTGGAACTCGTTGACGAATGGAACTAGGTGTGCCGAGATTGGGCTCGTTTTGATAGTTATGATGAGACTTTACCTCCAGACTTGATGGAGTGACCTGAAGGTATACTTCAGTTACTGCTACTGGAACTCGTCGACAAATAGAACTAGGTGTGCTGAGTTTGGGCTCGTTTTGATAGTTATGATGAGACCTTACCTCCAGACTTGATGGTGTGACCTGAAGGTGTACTTCGGTGACTGCTACTGGAACTCGTCGACGAATAGAACTAGGTGTGTCGAGTTTGGGCTCGTTTTGATAGTTATAATAATAATAATAAATCGTTTATTTATAAGAGGGACATATTTACTATAAATACCTTAACAATTAAAATAGAGCACAGTTGCTAATTTTCCTGAACTAGGTTGGACCTGTGCTTCAGGCTAGCAAGTGCATAAATACATAATGTAATAAATTAACAATGAATTTAGAGTTACAACTAAAATAAAACTTAGGTAAATAAAAGTAAAATAGCATGTTAGCAGTTCTATTTGCAGACAACAAGTAGATCTTCGGTCTGGGCATAATTGATGGTTAGTAAATACTTAAGTATAATTTTCTTACAGTTGTAGTAATTTAATTTATAGATACTTAGTTTTTTATTTAATCTATTGTACAGAAATGGGCCTAAGAATGAAAAAATCTTTGTACAAAGACATGTTTTGAGGTTGCAATGGATATGCATACTATATCATTGCGTCTCTTGTTAGTATTGTCGAAATTGTAGATAAGCATGGTGTGCTGTTTTAATACCAAGTGCATTATGAAAAGCTGGCGAACTGTCCGTACGTTGCACGATTTATATAGCAGATCTGTGGGAAAGATGAAGGGATGGAAGTTTGCTACCTTCAAAATAGCTCTCTGAGCTCTTTTAAGAGGAAGCAAATTAGTTTTTTGTGCGCCACCCCAAGACATGATACAGTATTGAATTTTAGATTGACATAGGGCCAAATAAACTTGTGTGATCAATTTTGAATCTGCTAATGTTCGCAATTTCTTAAAAATATATATTAGTTTGCGCACTCTTTGAACCAGGCTTTCAATATGTTTTTTAAAAGAAAGTGTGTCGTCCATTATTACCCCTAGGTAAGGTAACCCATTATTATACTAGGTATTTTATGCTGCTCGTTTTGAAGATAAAAGGACAAATACACTAGTTGCCTGTACGGTTTCCACATTGATGTGCATATAGATGAGGGTTAGTAATGTTAATTTGAGGCTTGCGCATGGAGACGGTAATATATTTTGTCTTGTCGTCGTTTAATGTTAGTAATTGCTTTGAAGCCAATTAGTCTCAGTATTAAAACCTAGTTGAGCGATTTCACAGTTCAGCAACAGTTCGCTACTGGATTTATCAGTAAATATTAACGCCGTGTCGTCGGCATATGATATAATTTTGCCGTTTTTAATATTTAAATTACACAAATCATTAATATAAATCAGGAAAAGGGTGGGGCCTAGAATACTTCCCCGAGGAACACCAAAACCAGTATTTTTCTGTTCATCACTTGTAATATTATCTATTCGAACACATTGGTACCGGCCATTTAAATAGTCAGTAAAAAGTTTCAGCGACGTTCCCCTTATTCCTATGTTAATTTGTTCAGAAGAACAGAAACAGATACCGTGTCGAAGGCCTTGGCTAAATCGAGAAAGACTCCCTGGGTCTGGTTTCCTTTGCCGAGTTCTTCTGAAATATAATCAGTCAGGCTATGCACCGCATCCGCTGTTGATAGTTTGGCTCTAAAACTAAATTGCGCAGGGGATAAGATGTTGTTTTTTTCTATGTAATTAACTAGTCTACTGTTTATGATTTTCTTTAGTATTTTTGAAATTGAAGGGAGTAAGGATGGTCTGTAATTATTAACTGTGTCTTTACGTTCAGATTTAAAGATAGGGATTACAACTGACTTTTTTAGACAACTAGGGAATATTCCTTCGGAAAGACAGATTCGAAAAATATGCGTTAAGGGAGGTAACAGAATATGCTTAAAAAGTTTAAGGATCTTATTGCTTATATTATCCCATCCAATTGCACAGTCATCCTTTAGCTCAGAAATGATTCGGGTTATTTCATCTTCATCAGTGTCCGTAACAGCTATTGTTTGAGTTTTGAAAAGATAGTTGGTCGCAATATTTCGGTATCTGTTCGGCAACAGTTTTTCCAACATTTACAAAATAGTAATTTTCATTGTTAGCTGATAAGATTGATTATGATGAAGAATTGATTGAAAATGAAGGATTAGCAAGAAGTAAACTCGAATTTGACTCACGCTGTTTAGACATATTGGTGACATTTTAATATGTTTCCAAAGTTGTTTGCTATTTTTACCTGCTCTATTTAATTCATCTTTATCGTAATTATTTTTAATATTCTTTAGGAGATTGTTGCAGAATTTTCAGTATCTTTTATAGGTAGTTAGTATTATTACATTATCAGGGTATCTCTTAGTTTTCTGATGAGGTTTATCCCTGTGTCTTATACACCGAATTAGCCCAGGAGTAATCCATGGTTTAATATTATAAAGTTTCCTGTTTACTATAGAAACTGTCGTGTTACGTAATATTGCTTGTTTCACATGTTCTATTAAATACGATGAAGCCAAATTAGCGTCAGCAGTATTGTAAACTGGGCTAAAATCAAGGTTGCATAAATCATATTCTAGTTTGTTTGTGTTTAATTTGCTAATAGTCTGAGGACGATTTTGCTTAGGTAGCGTTAAATTTACAGTTAGTAGGACTGTGTGATGGTCAGTAATTGTTGAGTTAGTAACAAGCGTTATGATAGGCTGGTTTTGATCGTCGTATGATCGAGGCAGGAACCGCTCTGATAAGTTGGCAATATGTGAGTGGGCAGAAAACATGGTATAAGGTAATCTTGGGTCCCTGCATAGCAGTTTTCGGAGCCAATATTTATATTTAAATCACCTGTTAGTATAACATTCTTAAAAGGGCTCAGTGCTTGAAAAATCTGATTTAAGGATTTGTTAAAAGGATCTAAGTTTCTAGCGGAAGATTATAGCTATTGTATCAATTTTCATGACTAAACAATAGCTCCTACAGTCACGCAGAGTATGTTCTTCGACTGTGACCTTTAATGATTCCTTAGCAGAGACTACCACACCATCATTATGATTGTGGTTTACTGTGGTATCCAATAAGTTGTACCCCGGTATTAAGGGGATTACATCGCTCAAATCCCAAAAATACCGTATGTTTAACGAAGTTTGTAGATGAAACCTGTAGTGCATTTTCGATATAAAAAATATATGTTATACTTAAGGTCATTACAAATGCATTGTATTGTTTAAAATTTTAATAAACTTTCCCAAATTTTGGAAAAAAAAATATAGTAAATAGGTCCTCTTTCAACCTAAATTGTAAATGTTCTCTGTAATGGTTGAATAGTTCGGCATGAATTTTGTACCAAAAAATACGTAATGACGTATTTAACAATTTGTATTGTTTTTTTTTCGTATTTCTTTAAATCTTTTTTAATAATAAATAAAAACCCGAAACTTCGCGAGAAAGGCCTGTGATGCACACTCGGGACGCGACACTTCAGTGTCTCTATGACTCTGGTGACGGGTGGACTATACGCGCGTTATTTTTTTCAAATAAAATAATTAAGTTCACGTTTTGAATGATTTCTGAATGAAATCATATTGTAAATAGTACAAATATAAATATTTCGTAAAATAAGAATGTAAATTAAGTTTGCAAATATGTATAAAGTAGTTTGTAGTTTTGTTTTGTTTTTTGAACCCATCATAGAGTAAGCTTGAATATGCCTAAATATAAAAATAAATGTAAAGTGAAGCGTGGACGAGCTCTACAAAACTATTGGTAAGTACCTACCCTTTTAGTGTATACATATTATTATTTCTATGCTGTTTATTGTTTTATCGTTTAACTATCTCGAGAATTTCGTTTGATGGAGGATGGAGACCTAGGTGACTAATGAAGTCACCTACCTGATGGTGGACTCCGAAGGTGGGTATAGGATCTCATTGATGGCACTACGTAGAACCGTCGTGTTTGGACTCATTTGAAAGAGCTCGTGGAGAGTTAGGAGACTGGTGATGTCACCTACGTGATAGTGGACTCCGATGGTGGTAAAGGACCTCATTGACGGCACTACTTAGAGCCCTCGTGTTTGGACTCATTTGAAAGAGCTCATGGAGACCTAGGTGACTAATGATGTCACCTACCTGATGGTGGACTCCGAAGGTGGGTATAGGATCTCATTGATGGCACTACGTAGAACCGTCGTGTTTGGACTCATTTGAAAGAGCTCGTGAAGAGCTAGGCGACTGGTGATGTCACCTACGTGATAGTGGACTCCGAAGGTGGGTAAAGAACCTCATTGTCGGCACTACGTAGAGCCGTCGTGTTTGGACTCATTTAAAAGAGCTTATGGAGACCTAGGTGACTGATGATGTCACCTACCTGATGGTGTACTCCAAAGGTGGGTATAGGATCTCATTAACGGCACTACGTAGAACCGTCGTGTTTGAACTCATTTGAAAGAGTTCAGGGAGAACAAGGCGACTGGTGATGTCACCTACGTGATAGTGGATTCCGAAGGTGGGTATAGAATCTCATTGATGGCACTACGTAGAACCGTCGTGTTTGGACTCATTTGAAAGAGCTCATGGAGACTTTGGTGACTGATGATGTCACCTACCTGATGGTGGACTCCGAAAGTGAGAGAGAGAGAATGTGAGAAGATAGCTGAAGTTGTAAGGAGTAACATAGGTTGCTTTTGTCCCGGTAGCACGTTCCCGTGGGATAATTTCCGACACTCACACGGGCGAACCCGCGGGCAGCAGCTAGTCAATTATGAAAAAGAACGTTCATATTTAGGCGTCTGTAAACATTTAGGTATTATCAGTATTTTTGTTCATTTTATCATTTAACAAAAGGCTCCGAATTTGTCTTCGTGGTGCCGAAATTTCTAAGAAAGACACCTAAGGTCGTAAACACGCCTTGCTTTTGTTATTGTTAATTGCCTAGAACACGTGTGCCATTGCCCTTAGATAATGTAATTAGGAGCCTATTGATTCAAATATAAAAAAGTATTATGTGATATCCAGGTATTTTTCTTTCTTCACTTTACATAACGAAAAAAAATGCTCGGGCCTTTGAGTTTCGTTAAAAAGAAGTTACTATTGTATAATATACCGGCTGACTATTTTTACCGTCTTGAATAAAATTGGGTATTATACCTTTGGTGAACGGAGCAGAAAGCCTATGGCTTATTTTTTTTTTTAGTTTTCACTAGCATAGAGAGAAATTAATCTATCACTAAATAGTTAAACATTTGAAGTATTTTTTCACACTAAAACAATAAAAACAGAAACCTGTGATTTGAACTTGGATTCATTTATCGATTTATTTATTTTTTACTAATTGCGCAGAATATATCAATGAATTTGTAGAGCGATTTTATTCTTTGAAGCCTGCCGATAGATACTCGCCACACTTGCCGTCGGCCTCTTTGATATCCTGTCGCAGGTGCACGAGTCGCTCATGCATACTCGCTCGCCCGAGTCCCGCTCTCTCTCTCTCTCTAGTACTTACATCATTCATTCATGCGTGATCGCAGCCAACGCCGCCTTTTCCTATCTTCTCCTGTTTTGGCTATTATTCGTTTTACGCACGGGCCGTAGCATGAATAGTTTTCATGTTTTTTTTTTGAGATACGTTATCGGAACTTTTACAAATTCAATGGTACTAACCAAATATAACCAAAACAATTTCCAGACCGTAAAAATCTCATTCGGTATATATTCTTTTTGACCCTATATCGGCTGTAAAAACATACTTATGACTAAGTATTTTCTTAGTCCTTGAACAAAAAAAAAAAGAATATCTTAAAAATCATCTTGTATATTATTAAAATGTTTGTTATAGCTTGAACAACATGAAGATTTACCAGATTTGATTATTGAAGAAACACAATCACAAGCAGAAACAAAATATATATCTGGCAGACGAGTCATTGAAATTGCTTACTTTTTTCCAAAATTCAAGAAATAGGTGGTGCTTTAAACTGTGGTATACAATGTTTGAAACTCATAGGAGAGAAACGTGTAGGACTTGCATCTAAGTTTACAGTAGAGTAGTTTTTTGAAAATAAAATTATGTACATTTTATTTGAATTGTTTTTTGCCGGAACTTTTGGATACGCGGCATAGTCGAAATATGGAAATTAGTAATCCGCCATATATATTCAAATTCAAATTCAAATTAATTTATTGTAGAACATAGGTAAAGTAAGATGATACAATATAGTTATGCATATAGGTCTGCTATGTCTCGCCATTGAGGCATACAAAATTCATAATACGTTACAGGATAAGAACAATTAAACACTAAGTAATTTAAAATACAACAATAATAATCATTAGCAATAATATAATTATTTGAAAAATTGTGATTTGTTATTATTATTTACATATTATTCATTATTATATATGTCAGATTACATGTCACATTGTATGTCAAATTAAATGTCAATTATATGTCAGATTCCAAATTATTCTTCAAATTCACTGCGTGAGTTTATCAGTAGTTCACATTTCATTTTCATTACTGCTTTGTCATATTAAATGTCGACTGGTTCAGTGTTTTGTCATTTAAAAATTCTTTAATAGAATAATAACATATAGCTATAAGGAATTGATGTAGCTTCTTTTTTAAAGTATTTATGTCACTTATATTTCTCAATAAAGGTGGAAGGCTATTATATATATGTGGACCCATACAAAAGATGCTCTTATGCAAAAGTTTTGTTTTGCTAGGTACAATGCGCAATTTGTCTTTGTGTCTGGTCCTAGTATAAAATTCAAATAAATTAAGATTTGATTTTATGAACATTATGGTTTCATAAATGTATACACTAGGGAGAGTTAATATTTTTAAATTTATGAAATGTGGCTTACATGAATCCATCCGTTGTAGATTGCACATTGATCTAATACAACGTTTTTGAGCTTTAAATGCACGGTCTTTTTCTACAGAGTTACCCCAAAAAATGATACCGTAGCGTATGATTGAAGCAACATATCCATGATAGGCAGTTAGTAATGCATGTTGATTGACATTATTCTTTAATCTGTAGAGGGCATAAGAGCTCTGACTAAGCCTCTTGCACACTTCCTCAATATGTGCTTTCCAGTTTACTTTACAGTCTATATGAAGACCCAAAAATTTGGTTACTTCTATTTCCTCAATGTCAGTTTGATCGTAACGTATGTTTAAGTTAGTATCTGATTTTACTCGCTGTTTAAAATTCATGATTTTTGTTTTGTCTAGATTAATTTTCAAGTCATTTTCATCAAGCCATTTTATAATTGTTGTCAGAGTATTAAGTAGGTCAGATTTTAAAACAGTTTTGTCATTACCGGTAAGCAGTATCGTACTGTCGTCAGCAAAGAGGGTCATATGATACATTGTAACTGTCGACATGTCATTTATGTAAATTAAAAAGAACAGTGGCCCTAGAATGCTGCCCTGTGGGACTCCATAGTTTATATTTTTAGCCTCAGAGGTAAAGGTCTCTTCAGTTCTGGTAATTTGGGAGATTCTTTTTAATTCTACTACCTGTTTTCTGTCATTAAGATAGGATTCAATTAGTTTGTGCACGTTACCTCTTATACCAAACGCATATAATTTGTGCAAGAGTATTTTGTGATTTACGCGGTCAAATGCTTTTGACATGTCCATGTATAGCGCTATGGCTGGCGACCTAGTATCCATATTTAATAAGACTTTTTGTAAAAAATTATACATCGCTAAATTTATTGATTTATTTTTTCGAAACCCATACTGACATGGAGTAAATACCTTATTGTTTTCAAAAAATGGGTAGAGACAGTTATATATGTATTTCTCAAATATTTTAGAAAAGATAGTTATTAAAGCAATAGGTCTATAGTTACCAATAGAAGTTTTGTCGCCTTTTTTATGCACTGGTTTTACTACTGTCAATTTTAATGCCCCAGGAAACAAGCAATAAAGAACAAGCAATAAAGAACAAGGAAGCACATTACAAGCAATAAAGAACAAGGAAGACCGGTAAAGGTGCATAACGTACAAAAACCAGAAGACAAAGATATGTGCGCACTTCAAGAAAGCCTACATGCACCTTCAACACCAACACCAATCCCAATAAATGACCAACCAACCTGTTCACTCTTTTTGGATTTCAATGACTTTTAACGGTAATTAAAAGTTTTAGATTTTGTAAACGAAACATTAAAAAAAATTAAACTTTTTTTTTATTTTACTAGTCATCATCAGACATCCAACTGTATTACCTACACACATAGGAAAATACATGGTCAAATCAAATCGATCTGATGACATTATTTATGATTTTGCTTACTACTGACACTGACATGGTCATCATCATCGGAGGTTATCATAGCGATTAGATGGCCAACACTCCGTAAGTACCATTATATCACAATCAAAGTTCAGTCTATGAAGAAAAATGGTAAAGCTATCTATGTTCTTAGAAATACTACGAATGTTTTGGGTCAGTACGGTTAGTGAATTTTGATAGTCGGAAAGATATTTTCTGCAGTCCTCAACGTCACATGTCTTTGATATAGTTAAAAATGTGTTAATTACCTATATAGATATAGGCAATTAAGTTATCATCCATACTAAACTAAAAACAAATAACAATAATAAGTTGAAGTCTAAAATATTAAGAAGTATGTGGCGCTCTTAGGCGCCTTCATAATCTATCGAATTAACGTACCTGTGTTCTGCAGCTGTTTTAGCCGGGCAATCTGTGTCTCTCGTCTTGTGGTTAGCTTGTTTTTTAAAGCGCAAACATGTAGCACATTTTGGCGGATTCGCTTTCTTTGCGCAGTCTTGGATTGTGTGCCCTTCTTCACTATCCACAATATCCACATGTGGGGGCAGTTATATTGAATGTCTTGGCTGCATGACCGTACTGCTGACATTTAGCAGCTTATTATATAACAGCACAAATCGGGTAAGAAAGATCTTCCTACCTGTAACTACATTTTGGAACTACCCGCTAGCGTAAGGAAAATTGTGATAAACCAAAGCCGGATTTTTATTAACTGGACATCATGCCCTGTGAGAGTTTTCACGATAGTCACCAGGTGCTTCAATTGCCAGCAGTTTGGACACGCAGCCAAGTTTTGCCGTGAAACTAGTTCCACTTGTAACCACTGTGGAGAGACATTCCTTCAAGGAATGCAGCAGCAAATCTTCTCCCGCTCAATGTGCGACGTGCAAACGCTTCAAGACGAAATGTGACCATCCTACTGGCAATGTAAGTGGCCCGGCGCGCAAATACGCAGAAATCAACTACATTAACTCAATAGATTATGAAGGCGCCTAAGAGCGCCACCGATTATTTTTATTAGTAAGCACATAAACAGATAACTTATCCTCTATTTATATTTCCACTTAGTTTGTAACCATCATGACAAATCAGCTAATTTGTGATCTAGATAGTTTTTCTGTGTCTGAATCTAAAATCTGTAATGTTGAGGACTGTAATTCCTCCTTCCTTCTGGAGCCAAAACGTTAACTGTACTCACACAGAACATTCGAAGCATTAATCGAAACATGAACGGATTTGAATTGTTATTACAGAATCTTGACATTAGCTGTGACATTATCGTCCTAACAGAATGTTGGTTGTCAAAACAGTAAACTTACCCGCTCTTGACGGTTATTATTCTTACAAAACAGACAGAAACATTAACCAAATCGATGGATTACTAGTTTATATCAAAAATAATTTAAGAACAATCAAAGAAGAACTGGTATGCCAAGATAGTAATTGCTTGATAATTAAAATTATTCCCGATACAGTAGTCATGGCTATTTATAGGCCTCCTTCTCAAAATATGGACAGATTTTTGGACTCGCTTGACACTAACTTAAAAACATAACATCTTTTAAAAACATAATACTTTTGGGCGATATTATCATTTTCTTTGCTTCCGAGAAAACCGATATCCATGTACATAATTATTTGAATATTTGCTTATTTCATGGACTTTTACCAGCTCACTATCACCCTACGCATCAGAGCGGCTCGTGCTTAGACCATATTATTCTAAAATCAAAAAAACCATCCAAAACATTGGTTACTAATTCTTCACTTACCGATCATCAAGCTGTTTTACTAACATTACAAATAAGTTCACCTAGAAAAAACTGCATGCGTAGCTACACAAAACTCAATATGATAAACCTTGAAAATGACTTACGCGGTATTAATTTTGACCCTGTTTATAACTCAAACGATGCAAAAATTTCTTTAAAGTATTTCATAGATTCGCTAGAATGTGCAATACGGAAAAACACTTTCACTAAGACAATCCCTAGAAAGTACAGTTGTATTAAACCCTGGATCACACCCGGTCTCTTACGTTGTATAAGACATAGAGACAAACTTCACCTAAAATTGAAACTTGCACCTGAAAACGAATAACTTTCTGTTTCATATAAAAGGTATCGAAACTTTTGTAATAATCTTTTGAAAAAACTTTATGATAAACACGAATTACAGAAGGCGGGAAAAAATAGTAAACTCGTCGGGAAATTTATAAAAACAAATACATTTAGAACAAAAAATCCCGAACCTCCACTAGTTTTACTGTCAACAGAGATAAACCCATCCGAAGCAATGAACAAAGTAAAAAAAAATTTTGCTAACGTTGGTAAAATCTTGGCTGAAAAATCTTTAAATTCTAGTAACTCTTCCCCTCAAAACCCGACTCCGACATCCCCTAAAATAAAAACTTTTGTTTTATTAGATACCGACGTTAACGAAGTAGTAAGAATAATTATAAACGGGTTAAAATATGTTTGTGCTACTGGGTGGGATGACATACCTAATAATATACTAAGATAAAACTGTTTTCCTGGGGATTACGCTCGACTCAAGGCTTCAATGGGGGCCTCATTTAACTTCCCTTGCAGGACGGCTAAGTTCAGCAGCATATGCTGTGAGAAAAATCCGTCAATTTACTGATGTAGATACCGCACGGCTAGTATATTTTAGTTACTTTCATAGTATTATGTCGTACGGTATTTTACTATGGGGACGGGCTGCAGACATCGAGTCTATTTTTATTCTGCAGAAAAAGCCATCAGAGCCATATATGGCCTCCGCAGGTGCGACTCTCTAAGGGAACTGTTTAAAGAAATTAACATCATGACGGTACCTTGTCAATATACGAGTATCTATGAAAACATCATGTACGTAAGGAAAAATCTACATCTTTTTTAGTAAAAGAGGTGAAAGACACAATTATATCACTAGAAATAGGGACCAATTAGTTCAACCAGGTTTCAGGCTGGCTAAAGTAGACTCATCTTTCATGGGGTACTGTTTAAAATGTTACAATAAAATACCTCCCGACATACTTCAACTGAATGAAACAAAATTTAAATATAGTATAAAACGCACACTATGCAGCTTAGCATATTATATATTGGGGGATTACATTGCTGATAAAAATGCTTGGCTCAACGCTGGTCCTGCTCCACAAGGCCGCAAGGGCGCAAAAACTAATATTGATCAGGTACTGAAAATGGTGTTGGAGCTGCTGAAGATTTTAAAAACTCTCTTTGCATTGTATAAATTCAATCTCTTAGTATTGTATAGCTGCACAGCACATTGTTATGTGAGTACTATGCTGCCATTTACTGGATACGTCTTTCATTGACTTGAATGTGCCCTGGCGGCTGGGAGTATGTCGTGCTCACTCTAATGTCTCGCTGATGGTGTCACGTGTGTTGGATCATTTAGCTCCCTTCAAAATGGTTGAGCTGAATGGTGCTGATCCACGCGTCATGTTCGTGAACGGGCGCCGTCAGTAGAGACTGGTCATCTCTTAGCTGCCACGGCTTATTTTAATTTAAATTTTTGAATTGCTTTTTTTTTTTTGTAATCTTTTTATTACGGACGCTTTTTACGTTTTGCATGGTTCTCACATGTATAATTTCAAAATGAATGATGTAAACAATATTTTGTAACCATAATACGTTTATTTAAAAGAGTGTCCGTGGAGTTTCTTGCCCGTTCTTCTCCATAGGTACCTACTACGCTTTGGAATGGGCAACTTACTTCATCTTTCTGACTGACTGACCGAACCCTTGACAATTCAAAAGTGCCTGTAGTTGGTTTATTTGAAATAAATGCTTTGAGTTGAGTTTATACATACTTATAAGATTTAAATACCTACTTGCCCCTCCGCTAACACACATTTTTCAGCTATGATTATCTAAAGGTATATTCCCTAAATTGCTTAAAAAAGCTGTGGTTACACCTGTATTCAAGTCTGCAGACAAATACTATGTGAATAACTACAGACCCGTTTCAGTTTTAACAGGACTCTCATAAATTTTAGAAAAAATTATTAACAGTAGATTGATAAAATATCTGGAAGATAACAGACTACTTGCAGATAGTCAATTTGGATTTAGGCCCAAAAGATCAACTAGCCAAGCAGTACACAAATTAACTATTTATATTACTACTAATCTGGATAATGGTAAGCACGCAATCGGGATTTTTCTAGACCTCGCCAAGGCCTTCGACACTATTTCTTGTACTTTACTTTTGCAAAAGCTTGAAACACATGGGATAAGAGGAGCACAACTTTTACTATTTTCGGATTATCTCAGCGATCGTCATCAATGTGTAAAAATAGGTCAGTATACAAGTTCTGAACTTAAAAATAATTGTTTTGGAATTCCACAAGGCAGCATTTTGGGCCCCACGTTTTTTAAATCTATATAAATGAACTGTGCAGCCTGCCACTCCAAAAGGTATCATTATCTCATGCGGATGACACCGCTTTATTGTTCTCAGCTAAATCAAGAGATAAGGTCTATGAACATACTCTGAACGGCTTTAACATTGTGTCTGATTGGCTCCATAATAATCTCCTAACATTAAATCCAGATAAAACAAAACACATTTTATTTACAATGAGAAATACTAACATACCGCTTACTAATCTAAACATTTACGCACATAATTGGAGCACGTGCACTGACACTGCATGTTCTTGCTCCACTTTAGCTAAAGCTGTCCATTTGAAATATTTAGGTGTCACTATTGACCCCAATCTAAATTTCCGAAAACATATCGATTTACTATGTGCTAGAGTGCGCAAATTAATATATGTTTTTAAGAATTTTCGGAACACAGCCGACTATAAGTTAATTAAACAGGTTTATTTAGCTTTGTGTCAATCCATTCTTACCTATTGCATAACTTCTTGGGGTGGTGCTGCTAAAACAATTTTACTCCCGCTAGAGTGCGCTCAAAGAGCAATTCTAAAGGTTGCTACCTTTCGCCCTTTTCGATGCCGCACCAGCTCTACATAGCATGTAATGTGCTAACAGTGCGGCAATTATTTATTCTGAGCATAGTGCTACACCAGCACACAGCACTTCCTTTTGACCCAGTACCTTTCGACAAGAGAAGGAAAGACTTGGTTTGCATAAAGCCTCAAACTAAACAAGCGTTTGCAAATCGAATTTATGTATTTTTAGGACCTTTTCTATATAATAGACTCAACAAGGTATTAGTACCTTGTTGAGTCTCTATAGTGTAAGCTATAAAAATGTAATTCGATGTTATCAGAATATTTAGCGATACTCAATTACACAGACACAGAAAAACTTCTAGAAATTTGGTCATGATGATAATTTATTCCCTCGTAAGTATATACTTTTGTATATTTATATAGGCTAGACTTAGGTATTAATGTAACAATATTCTTTTTCTCATAGTTGTTAATAGATTATTTTTATATCAGTTTTATATAAAGTCTTAATGTCCCAATAAAAGTGAAATGTAAAGTAATGCCCTGAAACACAGGTTTGAATAAACCTAGATCGGGCGGGTCGCTACCTAACATTCTAATTCCAAACCATCATTACTTGTACCTGTAATTAAAAATAGTTTAGTTTTAGTTTATTATGAGGCTCTATTATTGTATAGAATATTTACTACTGTTGGCTAAATGTACACTTTTTGTAAACGTTTTTATTAAATAAATAAATTAAATAAAAAAATTGTAACATGATACTTGTACTTGTTAGCAGAGTGAAGTCTCGTACCAGGCAGGATGTCCAATTAATAAATAATCTGTCCTGTGTGATGAGGGCTTTACGAATGATGGCTGGAACTTCTTTAATATAGTTGCAATTCTCAGCATCTTTCCTGCCAGATTTGTGGCTTAGTTTTATTGAGGTCAAAAATATATCACACAATGCAAATGCAAAAGGGACAGCAATTTTTCGGCCAAATTTTGTTCATAAATACATTTATATACATCATTCTCAGGCATTGATGTGGGAACTCCTATAATTATAATGCGAGGTTTGCGCTTTTGAGGTTCGTCGACGATAAGCCCTGACGAAGCGAGTTGGACTGTTTGTTTGAGCTTATCTAGGTCATCCTTGGTTTCAGTGCTAATTATGAGTCCTCCTTTTCCTATTTTACGTACGCCTCGTACTTTCAGCTTCATTTCTCCAGGGCATATGATTTTTTGGACCATGTTCTTTGTTTCTTCACTGGTCTTTGAGTTATCACAGGGATAAATCGCCACGGAACTAAAGTATTAGGACGAACAAAGTTGTTGGAACCCTTCTTCACCATATCTGCAAAAGATGAAGTAGCTGCACCCTGTTTCGTACATGACTTCTGAATCGTCCGGTTCATCTCCGTAAGACAGACCGACAGGTCTCGAGCTTCGGTCATAGTTTTAAGGGAGGTATGGGTTTGTATGGCTCTTTGCTTAAGCGACTGGTATTGAATAGCCATTTGCGAAACTCCATGTCCTACTTTTCGTCAAAGATTGCTTATTTTTAGCTTCTGCTCAGCGTTTAGCTTTCCATCAGAAGCAATAGCACATACCTCATTCAGGCTCGTTTTGATCATAACTATCAAAACGAGCCCAAACTACACCTAGTTCTATTCGTCGACGAGTTCCAGCAGCAGTAACTGAAGTATACCTTCAGAACACTCTATCAAGTCCGAAGGTAATGTCTCATCATAACTATCGAAACAAGCCCAAACTCGGCACACCTAGTTCTATTCGTCGACCAGTTCCAGTAGCAGTCAACGAAGTACACCTTCAAGTCACACCATCAAGTCCGAAGGTAAGGTCTCATAATAACTATCAAAATGAGCCCAAACTCGGCACACCTAGTTCTATTCGTCGACGGGTTCCAGTAGCAGTAACTGAAGTATACCTTCAGAACACTCCATCAAGTCCGAAGGTAATGTTTTATCATAACTATCGAAACAAGCCCAAACTCGGCACCCCTAGTTCTATTCGTCGACGACTTCCAGTAGCAGTCACCGAAGTACACCTCCAGGTCACACCATCAAGTCCGGAGGTAAGGTTTCATCATAACTTTCAAAACGAGCCCAGACTCGGCACACCTAGTCCTACTCGTCGACCAGTTCCAGTACCAGTCATTAAAGTACACCTTCAGGTCACTTCATCAAGTCCGGAGGTAAGGTCTCATCATAACTAATAAAACTTGCCTAGTGTCCACAGCCCACATCTCTCTACTAGTAGAAGGCTTCCTGTGCCTAGGAGTCACTGACGTATTTGCATCTAAGAATTATTTAGTAAAATTACAAAGAGCAATACGAAATATTTTTTGTAAGTACGAATGTATCGATACATTGAACATAATAAGAAAAAAAAAAAACTCAAAGTATCAAAATTAGTTCACTTGACTACTATTCCCGCAGCTAACCGTGCATATTTGTTTTACTTGTGTGTGCGACCCGTGTAAAAAAAAAACTCAAAGTATCAAAATTAGTTCACTTGACTACTATTCCCGCAGCTAACCGTGCATATTTGTTTTACTTGTGTGTGCCTTCTTGGATCCGACCTCACTTCGTCTGGCGACTGGTTTATGGCTTGGGGTCACGGTATGCACTCCACACACATGCCATTGTGCCACGGACATGGACCGACTGGGTCACCACGGACTTTGTTGTCAAAAAAGTGCAGGCCGCTTTTCAAGACATGCGACACTTAATGACATAATCCGCCGGTCTCTTGCCAGCATCAATGTGCCTGCTCTTCTTGAGCCGACTGGCATTGTCAGAGATGATGGCAAAAGACCTGATGGTGTGTCTTTGGTTCCGTGGAGTTTGGGACGGATGCTTGTGTGGGACGCTATGTGTGTAGACACACTGGCACCGTCCCACCTCCAACGGATTACTTCTAAAGCGGATGCTGCGGCAGAAAATACCGAAAATCTGAAAGTTATTAAATATAGAGGTCTTGGCAGAGAGTACAACTTTGTGCCCTTTGGCGTCGAGACCCTCGGTCCGTGGGGTCCCAGTGCGCATAAATTATTTGCGGAAATCGCGAAACGTCTAGTTGATGTAACTGGTGACCGAAAAGCTGGTGGCATTCTCGCGCTACGCATCAGCATTGTAATTCAGCGAGGAAATGCCTTTTAGGATTAACTTAGTTTTAATTTGAGTATAATTTCTTACAAAATGTATGGGAATAGTTTTTTGCAATTTCTGACTTTTCTAGTACTCAAACCTCTGTTGGTCTAATAGAGATTTTTGACCCCTGTAAGAAACAGGGTCGATTGGCACCAAAAAAGGTTTTTGTGAAAACTGCCCATTTTCTTGCTGACTGTACATTTTTCAAAATCTGTGACAGATAAATGTCTCAAAAAATTATGGACGGTCTCCTAAGGCCGATTTCCTGTAGCTACAACGGTTAAGGTAGCTGCCCTTGCTGCCCCGTCTCAAATATCCACCCTTTATAAATATAATGATAGTAACGGTAGCAAACCAAGCTCTTTAAATAATGATTGACACGATTCCTCAGATGGAATCCCGTATAGAGCTCGTAAACATTTATTTTGGGCGACAGTTGCTCTATTGTGGTCAGTACTATTTCCCCACATAATTAGTCCATACCGTAGTGAGGACTCATCATATGCGCGGTATGACATCACAGCAGAAATGTCATCGGCAAAAAGCGAGCATATTGATTTGTTACATTAACCATGTCGTTTATGTAGAGTAGAAATAATATAGGGCCCAATATGCTATCTTGGGGGACGCCGCGATGCTTCTAAGGTGGTAAACTTGTTTTCCAAGAAACCTAGGAATTCTTGAAGTACTGGTAGTTCCCTGGGATTCTTCACTGACTCAATGTATTCAGCGAATGACTCACTGTCATGTTTTTGTGCTAATAAGAGTACCAACAGTGGATCCCAGGTGGTGATATCTATTCCTAGGTTCTGAATTGCGTGGAGACATTCCTTGGTCACGCCATGCAGTTTTTTGATCGCCCCGATGACTAGCTGCTGCATACTAGGAATGTTTAGTATTGACGTGACACGTAAAAATAAGTCTACTGTTGCCATACCTATGGTTCAGTATTTCCCAGCATACCACGTAGTTCTCCGAGCTAATCTGAAGATGGTGGATCAGACGCTCTGCTTCTCCTGTTATCTTGCTCTTTAAAAAATGGATTTTTTGTGCGTTTGATAACGACGGGTTTTTGTGGATGGTTTCTGTGAATAAGACCTTAAAAGACGTCCATAGGTGATAGTTGCCTTGGAATGTCGGGATGTCCATTTGTGGAGTAGATTTGTCGCGATGAGATACCGACCACATTTTAGAGTTGATTGTTTTCTTTAAATCGTTATACATTTTCTCATATCTGTTGAATTCCTCTTGGTACCAGACATCCTGGTCTCCGTTTTTACCTTCTATATCCCAGTGCAGGCTATCAATAATTTCCCAACGAGTTTAATGCATCGTCGAACTCCCACTTGTTCTGTAGTTGGTCAATTTCTATGGTAGCTACTGTTCTTATGAAAGCTCTAAAGTGGATAGTCTGCTTTTTTATCATTCCTTGCTGTTGCGACACCTGTAAATGAGACGAATCCTCTGCTTGCTCCGATGTCCCCGCCTCTGCCAGCGGTTGGTGATGTTCTTGCTGTTTTGACAACAATTGCTCGACGGTTTTGGTAATTAGCTGCTTGAGCGCTAAATAGACTTCCTCCGCCTTATCAAAACAATTTTTTGTGAAATACACATGGTTAAATTCAGCAAGTTCACAGCACCTCCTATGGTTACCTTGATATTCCCTCCAATAGTTTTCTAATATCTCCAACTTCCGTTTGCAGTAATCTATGGGTTTTCGTTCAGCCCCGTCTTTCTTGATGTTAGTTAGAAGTTTAATCAAGGAGTCGTAAATCTCCGTTTGGCTGACTGCTAACTGCTCCATTATTCCCACGGCCAATGAAATACGAAAGTGAAAATAAAGTCTATAAAATGGATTGGTCTGACCTTATATTCTCCTTACGCGACAGCTGCTCAATTTCTTCCAGATTGATCTCACTGCCTATCTACTCTCCCTATAAACTGGTAAATTATAAAACACTGGTTGCAAGGTCCCGGTGCACAAACACTTCACTGTACTTCGCGAACCGAGGCCCTTAATGCTCGAAGGACCATGTAGATTTTACGTTGTATATGAGTAGAATCTATTTATTTTTCTCTAACTGAACAAACAGCTGTGCTGCTGGGGAGTTTGTTGACCACTTCTTCTTCCTAGCTAAAGCACTAGGAAGTGGTGACGGTAGGGCGTTTTGGGGGACTGTCTTATGTAATTTTGACGTTCGAAAAGTGCTGATTCTCAGCCTATTTGGAATAAATGACTTTTGATTTTGAATTTGTCTCAATATTGTCTACATCATTGGAAGGAGCGAGACAATCCCAACACAAGTATTACTAATTACTTACTGGGGCTGATTCATTTAAAGGACATGGCTAAATGACTGCCCCCAGCATGTATAGGAATCTCACTTTAACTCGTAATATTTAAAAAATCATTCAAGAATTATTTAGTGTTTAATAATTTCCTAGAACTTTCGTGAATGTTAAACATAAAAAAGTATATTATTTGCTTTTTTGTTTTACATGACAAGGTCAAGCGGAAATAACACTAACTGCAAGCTAGGGAGGGGTCTTATCGCTTTTGCAGAATGTCAAATGAAACTGCAGGTACTTAAATCGATTTTTGATAACAGGTTTTTCTGAAACTAAGGCGTTCAATTCGGTGTCCTGTGTAGTTGCTTGTTGTTATGTTTTCACAGGGTTTTAAAGTGACAATCTACTTTACTCAATTCCACTTTATTCTAATCAAAATCAAATAAAAATAACTGAAAGCTTCGGACTGTGCTTCTTCGTTTAATCTTACTACCTATTTTGTGTCGAAAAATATAAACTGAATAGTGGTCGATAAAAACTAATTCTATTTTTTTCTTTCAACCTATTCGATTATTTTATCGATTCTGTTACACTTGAAGTTCAACCCTTCTTTAGGAAAAAACAAACGTCAGATCAGATGTTAGTGTATTATCTATGGTCTGATGGATGTCATACATACAACAACCAGAACAGACGCCGTTTCAACGCTCTGCCGTTTTCTTGTTCGTTGTGTTATTTTATTTTGGATTTTCATTGACCCTCGCTTGTTTATTGGACTTATTGTGTGTGCTCGCCTATCTACTGACCTCTCGCTACTCGACAATCGCTACTCGCTAATCGCTAATCGCTACTCGCTCTCGCTACTCTTGCAATCATTCATCATGCGATGCATAAACTGCGGTGTGGCAACGCAAAGACTGCGGCGGCATATCGCATCTTCATTGCCTGCTGTTCTACTCAATATTCTAGCACGATGGTTAACAATTGAGGTAAGTCATCTACAGCTAGAATCATTCTAGAACTACTAACTAACTACCTATAAGAAACATCGAACTAATGTGACGTTGTTTATCATGTCTCATAATACCTATTGAACTCAATGGCAATAGATCAGAAAGATTTGTCATCCTTGTTATGAACTGCTGAATTCAGAAGCAACTGGCGATGTTCGTTTATTTGGCCATACAATGGTGTGCATAACTTGTGGCCGTTCTGTGAGAAGTGTACAACGCCATGCAGTGGAAAGAAACGATTCTATGTTGCAGAATTTACCAACGTCACATCCAGCTTTCCATCAGGTAAATAAAAAGATGTTTAATCAATCTTTATAGGTAATATTGTTCAATTTCATCAATTTCATTTTTTCTGTTTTTTTTTCATTTTTTATTCTTTTATTTAATCCCTTTGCTTGCTTCTAATGTAGGTAGACATTCAGTTCTTCTTAGATATTTAGTATTATGATGACACCATGAATACCCTAAATTACCTTTTTTAGTCTATGAATTATGCGTGTCATACCTGTTGGATGAGACATCTAAGGCAGACAAATTAAGATCAAAATATGATAAATCTGCCTGAACCACGACCTGGAGCTGAACCTGAACCACTGCTTGAACCAGCACCTAGACCTGTATCAGAACCGGAATTAAACCTGACAAATTATAAACGGGCTGCAAACACCTCCAGACACTGTGTGTTTAATGGTTGTGTCTTTGAACAACAGTTACATGTGGTTCCTGCATTTATAAAAAAAAATGCTTATTGCAAAACATAATTTTTATATTCCCCGCAATACTAGGGTTTGTGAGACACATTTTAATTTGGATGTTTGGCACTTGTTGCTTCAAAATAACAATACATACTCGAATTTCACTGCAAATCAAATTGAAGATATAATATCTATAGCAAAATCTGACCAACCAACATTTAATTTTGAAAATGTTGCTTAAATGCAGAATGTGATATGTCACTATTGGACAGGTTTAACAATTGCCAATTTTCTGAACTTATTTAATACTTTGCCTGCCCTCACTTTCAAAAGGCCTTAGAACGCTTTGGCTATTTATTTAGCAAAATTAAGAACAGGTGAATCTGACAGACGACTTGCAATACTTTTTACAGTATCACGTCCCACCTTAACAGCCATACTTAAAAAAATTAGAGAGTGTTTAACGCAATATTTAGTACCCAACTATATAGGCCCAAATCATATGACCCATATAGATATTGTAAACAGGAATTTGAGCATACCAAATGCTCTTTTTGGTAATGCAAATAGGCCTGCCATTGCCATATTTGATGGGACATAAATATATTTACAAAAAAGTTCTAATTATCTGTTCCGGAAGAAAACTTACAGCCTGCATAAATATGACAATTTAGTCAAACCATTTATGATTGTTTCATGTGATGGGCATATTATTGATGTTGTTGGACCATATGCTGCTACTCAAACTGATGCCGAGATTATGAATCATTTGTTTCAAGCAGAATACAGTCCATATCGACAGCTCTTTCAGCGTAATGATGTTTTTATTTTAGATAGGGGGTTAAGGGATGTTATACCACTATTAAAATCAAAATCAAAATCAAAAGTCATTTATTCAAACTAGGCTGAAAATCAGCACTTTTCGAACGTCAAAGTTACATAAGACAGTCCCCCAAAAATGCCCGCCCGTCACCACTTCCTAGTGCTTTAGCTGGGAAGAAGAAGTGGTGGAACAAACTCCCCAGCAGCACGTCTGTCTGTTTAGTTATATAAACTTGATTTTATACAAATCGTATGCAAAGTAATTAACATTACGAAACACAAAACATTGGATTAAATTACACACTTGCCATACGTTAGCTAGCACGCGCCAGTATACCAACAAAACAATGAAGAAAGTGTACTCAAGCAGATAAAAATTTCAACATAAAAAAAACGTAAATAGAACTTAATACATAAATAAAAGCCTCCAGGCATAAAGGGCGTGCCCGCTTACATAAGGCAATTGCTGTAGCTCGAAGTGAGAAATGATAAACTAGCCCCATCGAAGTAAAATAAGTAAACAATTACTAATAACAATTAAAACCATGATCAGCAAGACGACCAGTCACCACAAGCAGCACCCGTTCACGAGCATAACGCAAAGATCAGCCATCACCCCCCTCGCCATATTGGAGGGAAGGAGGCAACCCGATCCCCGACGCTACCGCAGGCAGTGACATCTAAGGGAGCATGACGAGCTTGCTGCCGGTTGCTCAGGCAAGAATAGTATAATCAATAGTCGAGGACGCTAGCTAACCACTTATTGCAATACAACTCATAAAACACACATTGTAATGAGTAGATTATGTAACTAATAAATTAAAATTTAACTAATTAAATTACATTGACTTATACAGTCAAAATAAAAAAATAATCAATTATATGAACTCATATAACCTGTCAGTAGGAAAGCTAATTCTGGAGAAAGAACATAAACATTGTCTTGAGTTAATCACAGCGACCAACTATTCTTATCGTTTAAGTAGTCATTGATACAATAGTATGCCTTTGAACAAAGGGTGGATTTTACTTTAGTTTTAAACGCATTAAAAGGCAAATCTAGCAAAGAAGAGGGCAGCATGTTATAAAAAGTTATACCAAGCCCAACAAATGAGTTATGTACCTTATGAAGCCGGTGAAATGGAGCTCGTAATTTGTCCTTATTTCTGGTGTTAATATTGTGAATATCACTATTTTTAGTGTATAAGTGTATATTTTGCCTAATATATAAGATGTTGGCGAAGATGAATTGTGATGCCACCGTGAGAATACCAACATCTTTAAAAAAATCTCTCAGAGAAACTCTGGCACCAAGCTGGTAAATAGCTCGAACAGCTCGTTTTTGAAGAACGAATATATTTTGAATGTCAGCGGCTTTGCCCCACAGCAGAATACCGTAGGACATAACGCTATGAAAATAACTAAAATAAACTAATCGAGCTGTATCAACGTCAGTGTATTGTCTTACTTTTCTGACGGCGTAGGCGGCCGAACTGAGCCTGCCCGCTAGGCTTGATATATGAGGGCCCCACTGAAGTTTGGCATCTACTGTTATACCAAGAAAAACTGCCGAGTCTACAGTTTCAAGCACCCCATTATCTAAGACGATGTTGGGACCTAGATTCCTAACATTTGGCAAGGCAAACTTTATACATTTCGTTTTCTTGGCATTGAGAACTAGGTTATTCGTCGTAAACCAATCCGTGACCATTGAGAGTGCACTGTTTACGTCATCAAAATCTTGTCTATTCCTGTTTACTTTAAAAAGAAGTGAGGTGTCATCTGCAAACAATACAACGTCACAGATACCCTTTAAATAAAATGGTAAGTCATTAATATACACTAAGAATAAGAATGGACCCAGTATTGAGCCTTGAGGTACACCTAACTGAACTGGTAACCCGGAAGATTTTACACCATTCACATCTACACATTGGAACCTATTATGTAAATAAGAATTTATTACTTTGAGAGCTTCATTTTGGACACCATAATGACACAGTTTACGCAAAAGCGTGTCATGGTCCACGCAATCAAAGGCTTTGGAGAGATCACAGAAAACTCCAATAGCATTTTGCGAGTTCTCCCATGCGTCAAATATGTGTTTCAGCAGTGCAACACCCGCATCTGTATTAGAAAGTTTAGGCTTTCAAATTCATAAACCTGAGTCACTGGGCCCTGGTCAAACACAATTAACAAGTGAACAAGCAAATAGAAGCAGGAAAGTAATATTATGCAGGTGGGTAGTAGAAGTAGTCAACGGACGCTTCAAACGCGATTTTAAATTATTTCGGCAACGATTTTTCAATCTAGCTACACCCCACCTGATGGAAGATTTTAAAATAGCTGCAACTTTAATTAATAAATATCACATTGCAATAGCGGATGGTCCAAACTCTGCTGAAATAATAGAAAGAGTGGCACGGTTTACGGATCAGCCTAATCATTTAGGAACCTTTGTAAGAGAAAATTATTTAAATAGGCAAAGATCAATGTTTTTAAGAGCGGATGGCAACCTGCCCCAATTGGAGAATTTTCCAATATTGGAGCATAACCAATTATTATTGATGGCACTAGGACCATATCAGGTTAAACAAGCCCGGTCATACTACGGAGAGCATATTAGAGCAAATGGTACTTATGAAATCGAAGTGTGCCCGGATCTTGAAAGAGTAATACATTTACGGGGATCAAGACCTCAACTTTTAAGAGGCCGAATCAGATCAAGGCATATTAGCCAAAGCCCATATACTACGTGTACATTTTATACAGGGTTACTGGTAATTCGACGTATATCCGTCAGGGGCTGATAAGGGGGCCAAAATGCAACAAATTGAACCCCCCATATATATGGCCGAAATTCAATAGTTTTCGAGATATTAGAATTTTAAGGGTTTTTCGATATTTACCCAAAATTTTACATTTCATTCCAAATTAAAAAAAAACTACATATTTGAATGGGTACCATTAAAAATGATGTTGTAGCTGGCACTTCAATTAAGCTATGGACATAATTAAAACTACTTAATTTAACAAAATAATGAAAATAATGAGCGATATAAGAATAATATCTTACCAATATTTTCATTTTACGCTTCAAAAATGTTGTCTCGTCACAAAAATTTATATGACATTAATCGTACAAATAACTAAAACAACTTGCTTATCCTGTAAGCTTTCCAGAAAGGTATAAAAGTCAATTTTAAAATACATAATTCGTGGCATGGCATGTGTTTGAACCGGCGCGGGGAGAGAAATTATCTGTGTTTTTAGTTTATGATCCTCGCTAAAACAACCGATTTTCCTGGCGAAATTCTTCGCGATGGGGCGGGGTGTGAGGGCGGGGTGTGCGGGCGGGGGAGTACACGGCGTCTGCTGCGCTCGCGTCGCCTTCCTTAGTAAGTTTTGACTCTCCGCCGCGCAAGCACGTGTGTTGTTATCTTGCTACCAATCTCTCATCCCGTTAATTTGTTATCGATCATTATTGTTAATTCTTGTTTCTCTTGTTATTCTTTTTGTTATCATTGTTATTTCGGATAACATGGCTTCGTATCCTAATAACGAATACGCAGACATAATGTTTTGTTATGGTTTTGCCGATGGAAACGCGGCTGCGGCTCGGCGAGAATACCAACGCCGCTTTCCCGATCGTCGACTTCCCCAAGTTGCTGTTTTCGGGAGCACCTATCGACGATTGTCTGAAACTGGCAGTGTTCAAAGAGCACAATTCAACGCTGGCAGACCTCGACGGTACACGGCTGACGAAGAGGACACCATTCTTCAGTGTTTTATTGATGACCCAAACATCTCAACGAACATTGTTGCAAGACAGCTCGGTATGTCCCAGTGGAAAGTGTGGTCGGTAGTACATCTATCAGGTAGACACCCGTACCATTATCAGCCTGTTCAAACATTGCACGAGGGAGATCCTGCCAGGCGACTCGAATTTTCTCGGTTTATGTTAAACGCTGACGCTGACCAGGAACATTTCCTAAGAAATATTTTGTGGACTGACGAGTCAAAGTTTGACCGGGATGGAGTAACGAATTACCATAACTTACATTTTTGGGCACCTAAAGCAGGCAGGAATCCAAAAAAACTAAAAGAAACTGCGTCGCAAATGAGATTTTCCCCGAACGTATGGATGGGTGTCGTTGATAATTATTTGGTGGTTGGTGGTATTATTTCTTGCCCCAAAATTTGAACGGTGAAAATTACGAGGAGTTTTTGAGAAACAACCTAGACGATTTGTTGGCGGATGTTCCCGAAGAAATAAAAAACAACCTCATGTTTCAACATGATGGTTGCCCAGCACATTACCGGATTACTGTCCGACAGTGGCTAGACGAGAGATATCCAAACCGATGGATTGGGAGGAGAGGGCCAATTCCGTGGCCAGCACGAAGCCCTGATATCACACCACTTGATTTTTACGTTTGGGGTCATATGAAGGCATTAGTTTATGTGACCCCAATAAATTCAGTCGAAGAACTTCGACAGCGAATAATAAACGCGGTGCAACAGATGAGAACAACGTTCACATCAAGAGTGACGAAAACCGAAGTTAGGAAGAGAATTCGAACCTGCATTCGTAATCGAGGTGCTCATTTTGAACAAGATGTGTAAAATTTGTAATAAAATTTGATGTACATTTTTTTATGCATTTTATTTCATAGAAATACAAATGACCCTTTCTCTCCCCGCGCCGGTTCAAACACATGCCATGCCACGAATTATGTATTTTAAAATTGACTTTTATACCTTTCTGGAAAGCTTACAGGATAAGCAAGTTGTTTTAGTTATTTGTACGATTAATGTCATATAAATTTTTGTGACGAGACAACATTTTTGAAGCGTAAAATGAAAATATTGGTAAGATATTATTCTTATATCGCTCATTATTTTCATTATTTTGTTAAATTAAGTAGTTTTAATTATGTCTATAGCTTAATTGAAGTGCCAGCTACAACATCATTTTTAATGGTACCCATTCAAATATGTAGTTTTTTTTTAATTTGGAATGAAATGTAAAATTTTGGGTAAATATCGAAAAACCCTTAAAATTCTAATATCTCGAAAACTATTGAATTTCGGCCAAACATATGGGGGGTTCAATTTGTTGCATTTTGGCCCCCTTATCAGCCCCTGCCGGATATACGTCGAATTACCAGTAACCCTGTATAAAAGCCAATCAACAATTAATAATCCTTTAGATGATATACTGTCATATTACTGCAGCTGTATTGTGGGGAACAGAACTCTAGGCTGTTCTTGTCATGTTATGACAGTAATTTGGTATCTGGGGTGGGCGAGACACCAGAACACATTATTAGCTCCGGCTTCATATTTAGATCAAGCTTCTTGTAAGAATCACAGAATGAGGAATAAATAAATAAATTGTATTTTTGTTGTTTTATTTCAATATCTTTTATGTCCTTGGTTACTCAGTGCCTAAACTAGATAAGTAGTTTAGGCAGGATTTATCAATCACCACATACCTAACTACTAATCTAAGTCCCCCTGGCGCATTTATCTGTCTGCCTACGAATGTATCAACAAACAGATTTTGATGGGGTTGTCACTAGTAGGTAGACTGGTTCTTCCGGAAGGTTTAAGCATACATTCGTGTAGGATAATGAGTTGAAGTAAAGACAGTTTTCACAGTTAATATATAAATAAGTGGTTGAAATGGTGAACCTATGTGAAAATAGGGATTAATATTAACAGACATCCAAACAATTATAGATTTTTGTATTTGCGATACCTAGATATATAATTCCGCTAGGTAAGATACATTATTATGTATCCACGCGGGCGCGAGTGATTTTTGTGTGGATTGTAGAAAGCCCGTAATTACCTCTTTGTAGATATATACTCACATACCCGGTACCACCGTGCGAAATTGGGATGAGTCGCTAGTCAAAAATATCGTAAAACATTGCAGAAATATTGAAACGCCTAGGTAAAAGTTCATTGCAATATTTCATTTGTTTGCAGTTTTTTATACCTATTGACGTAGGAGTTACACGATTTTATTTTCAGTCCGCCTCAATAGACAAGGCTCGATCGGCTTCCCTCCTCGACATGGGCTTTTCAGGTCTCACTGCCTCATTGAATAGCTCAGTTGCAGCGGCTGACCCCCTAATCTTATTACAGACTGCAGGTGGGCTAGTAATTAAGGCTCTAGTGAACGCCCAGTCTAGCATTTTCATCTTGATGTCGCGAAAACCCTCCTCGGATAGACGAGTAGCTTCCGGAACGAACGCCTTAGCTAGCTGGTCTGTTGGTAAGGCAAAACTCAGTTTGTTCAATACCTTTTTTTTTTTTTGAGGGTGGTAAATCATCAAATAACTTCTCCCGCTCTGGGCGGAGCAGGAGGGTGTGTCAGACTCTTACTGACTAAAACCCACCCGTATTCCTTCCTGTTGCCTGTACTTATGGGTCACCGAGTCCCCGGGCAACCCGGGGACTCGGTGACCCATAAGTACCTTCCCGCGACCCCGGCAGGCATCGGCCCTAGTGGACCCCTACATTTGTGCTGACATCTCTTTGAGGCGCGCGTGGAATACGACGCGCCGTCGACCCGGGCCTGGTCCTTGCCGGACGGTGAGCTACCCATTGCTCACCGTCCGCAAGCCCGCGCCTACGGTGGCCGGAAATCAGCCCGGGATTACCGACGCCCAGGGCGTCTCCTGCGGCGGCTAGGGACGAGAGGGCGCGAAATATGCCTTTCCCTCAACCGTCCCGCCTCCTCCTTCGCGAGCATTACTGCTTCGCAGAAGGAGGTGACGACTGCCCATGTCCTCTCGCTCCGTACCATGGCCCGAACCAGGGCCGGACGCGAGAGATCTCTGCCGCCGATCGCCTCCACGAGGACACGGCGGTGCTCTGCCCAGGCCGGGCAGACCTCCACCGTATGCTCCACCGTGTCCTCCAGGCGATCCATGCAGTGGTGACACCCGGACGTTTCCTCCCACCTTATGCGACACAGGAACCTCCCGAAACTCCCGGCAGTTTCGGGAGGTTCCTGTGTAGGTCCGGTAAGGACCTGCGTCAGGCGGAAGGTGAGGACGCCGTGGCCCTAGCCACTCCTCAAAGAGGGGACTTATCGCCGCAATCGTGGCGTGCCCAGCACTGGGTTGCGATAACCGTACTTTCCATGACGCCATGAGATCCCGCCGGAGCTCCGTCCGCTGTGCCGCGATTTCTCGCGGCAACGGAGTTAAGCCCCAGCGTTTCGCCTCCTCGCGCCACTCTCATACGTGTGCGAGGACTTTTGCCTCCAGATCCCATGGCGGCAATCCGGCAAGAAGGCTCGCTGCCTCATAGGAGACCGTGCGGTATCCCCGGACCATCCGGATGGCCATGACTCTTTGGGCCGCGCTCAACCGGCGGGCTGGCCGCAGCGCCAGAGAGCGCGCCCATATAGGAGCCCCGTAGAGGGCCATGGACCGCACGACCCCCGCATAGAGCCTCCGGCAGGAGGCGTTTGGACCCCCTAGATTGGGCAGGAGCCGCTTCAATGCAGCGCCTGCCCGCTCCAGTTTGGGAGCCAAACGTCGGAAATGTTCCACGAAGTTCCACCGGCTGTCGAGGACGAGTCCCAGGTACGTCGACTCGACGCCGATGGAAACCTCTCCCACCGTTATTTGGGACCCCAACGGTGGCGCATTCCGAGGACCATGAAAACACATGGCCTCCTGCACTTGTGCAGGACCACCTCGAGTCCCAATTGCCGATCCTTTCGACGATTGTCGCAACCCCGCGTGCCGCTAATTCGGTTGCCACCTGGTGCGACCTCCCCTGCGCCAGGACCAACGTGTCGTCAGCGTAGCACACTACGCTGACGCCGCTAGGGAGGTCGGCGCGCAGCACCTATCGTATCCAATGTGCCACAGATGCGGCCCCAGGACCGATCCCTGTGGGACACCGCACGATATCTCTTGCCGGTTCCACACTCCCTGGTGACTAGAGTAGATGACGGCCCTGTCCGTCAGATAGGCCTCGACCACACGACAGAGGTAGGTCGGCATCCGGTGATACCGGAGTGCCTCCCTGATGCAACTCCAGGGCAGGGTATTAAAGGCATTGGCGATGTCTAGAGACACCGCCAAGACGACCCCTCCCTGGGCAACAGCATTCCCCGTCGTCAGGGCTCGCACGCGCATGATGGAATCCACCGTAGAGCGCCCTCTGCGGAAACCAAACTGGCTCTCCGCCAAATCCGGCCCCATCTGCACCAGCTCGCTGACGAGGTGGTCTGCAATGACTCTTTCAAAGAGCTTGCCCATCTCGTCGAGCAGCACGATGGGCCGATAAGCGGACGGAGAGTTCGCAGGGCGCCCTGCCTTCTTTATGAGAACCAGTTTCCCCGTCTTCCAACGAAGCGGGAACTGGCCCCTCTCCAAGCATGCGCTTAGGAGCCCCCTAAGTCGAGGCCCGAGAGCCTCCAAGGCCAGGACCCAGGCCTTCCCAGATAAGCCGTCGGGTCATGGGGCGGTATTTTTGGCATTAAGCCTGCGTACCGCCGCTCTCTACCTCGGTCACCTCCGGGGCATCGTCGTCGTCGTCGGCGTGATCCGCATCGGGCACCGCAGTAGGCGGAGCCATGGGCGGGGAGATGTGTTCCCCTCGCGAAGGGAACAGAGCGCTCACCACGTTCTCCACAAGCTGGGGCAAGAGACTCTGCGTCAGCGGGGGAGCCCATGGGCGGAGTTTTCCCGTACCACTTTGTACGGGCGTCCCCACGGGTCCCTGTTCAGAGTCCCCAGCGACTCCTCGCGGGCCAATCCCCTGGCCCGCAGAATCTTTGCTTGGAGGGCGGTCTTCGCCGCTCTGTACCCCTTGTACAGCTCCGCCTGAATGGCTTCCGTATCCGGAGGTTTGATACGGAGCCTGCGGTGTCTGGTGTACCGGCGTCGCGCAGCCAAGCACGCAGTGCGCAGAGCCGTCAGCTCCTGTGACCACCAGTACACTTGGCGCGAGGCACGTCCAGGCTGGACCCGGGGCATTGCCACGTCACATATGTCGGACATGGCCTCCCGGAGTCACTCCGCCTCGTCGTTGATGTCAGCAGGCCTGTCCGGTGGTGACACCCAGGCCAGCACGATCGAGGCTTCCAGAAGGAGCTTCAGCGCCCACCGCGGACCACTCGGGGCCCGTCGGACCGGCGCGTTCGAGGTCTGGGCGGAGACGTCAAACCGGATAAACCTGTGATTTGTTCAATACCTGGGGGTCGACACTATCGCCAAAGATTACTTCTCTTGATAACCTAGTCACCTTCCAAGCAGTCCAACCATCGGGTAACAGCTCCTGTGCTAGAAGTTTAAGACGTTCTAGGATGTCGTTATCGATCTCGGTCTCGCCAGTCTCCTCCAACAGCTCTCCCAGTGAAACGAGAGACGTTTTCTGCACCATCTGAAGCTAAACAACAAAATTGCCATAAGATTCTGATAATAAAAAGGACGCAGTTGTAACTAACGCCTTCATTGGTTGTGATTGACTAGCCATACAGCAAGGCTGTGGCTGAGACTCACGAACCGATCGTCTGCAGCTCACAAGCCGATCGGCTGCGGCTCACGAGCCGATTGGCTGCGGCTCACGCGCCGATCGGCTGCGGCTCACGAGCTGACTGGCTGCGGTTCACGAGCCGTACGGCTACAACCCCTGAGTCATAAGACCACAAATGGCGAGTTAAATAACTGCGGCCAAAATTAAATGGGCTGTGCGAGTTACCTTATGCCTGCAACTAGTGAGCTATTAGGCTGCGCCTAGTAAAGACAACACTTTCAGTATAAACCTGCCAAGAACGACACAGGTACCGACGCGTCTTCGTAGCTATAAAGCTGTTAATAACACACAATTTCAACCAATATAGGTGCTATGTGGCCGAATTGACCCTTTATAAAAGTGGAATATTTGTAACATACGAATACCCGTTCACAGTCTTTGTTTACGTAAATGAATACGTCCTTGCCACTCGTAATTCTCATAGACAAAACTAAAAGATGAATTGTTTTACCCCTTCCGGCGATATGATTTTTTTTTTTTTTTTGAGGGTGGGAAATCCTCAAATAACTTCTCCCGCTCTGGGCGGAGCGGGAGGGTGTGTCAGACTCTTACTGACTAAAACCCACCCGTATTCCTTCCTGTTGCCTGTGTTGCGGGGGCCTCGGTGACCCATAAGTACCTTCCCGCGACCCCGGCAGTCATCGGCCCTAGTGGACCCCTACTTTGTGCTGACGACATCTCTTTGAGGCGCGCGTGGAATACGACGCGCCGTCGACCCGGGCCCGGTCCTTACCGGACGGTGAGCTACCCATTGCTCACCGTCCGCGAGCCCGCGCCTACGGTGGCTGGAAATCCGCCCGAGATTCCCGACGCCACGGGCGTCTCCTGCGGCGGCTAGGGGCGAGAGGGCGCGAAACGTGCCTTTCCCTCAACCGTCCCGCCTCCTCCTTCGCGAGCATTACTGCTTCGCAGAAGGAGGTGACGGCTGCCCATGCCCTCTCGCTCCGTACCATGGCCTGAACCAGGGCCGGACGCGAGAGGTCTCTGCCGCCGATCGCCTCCACGAGGACATGGCGGTGCTCTGCCCAAGCCGGGCAGACCTCCACCGTATGCTCCACCGTGTCCTCCGGGCGATCCACACAGTGGTGACACCCGGACGTTTCCTCCCGCCTTATCCGACACAGGAACCTCCCGAAGCTGCCGTGTCCGGTGAGGACCTGCGTCACGCGGAAGGTGAGGACGCCGTGGCGCCTCTCCAGCCACTCCTCAAAGAGGGGACTTATCGCCGCAATCGTGGCGTGCCCAGCACTGGGTTGCGACAACCGTACTTTCCATGACGCCATGAGATCCCGCCGGAGCTCCGTCCGCTGTGCCGCGATTTCTCGCGGCAGCGGACTTACGCCCCGGCGTTTCGCCTCCTCGCGCCACTCCCATACGTGCGCGAGGCGATATGATGCGCTTATCACTTGACAATTGCTTTTACAAAAGTCACAACAACGTTAGGTAGAAAATCGTGCGCACTGAAAGGTAAATAACAGCGTACTAACGAAAGACGCGGGAGGCGCGCGGTGCGCCGCCCGCTCGCTGCCGCCTAGACCGCGCGGGGACGTCACCCCGCGCCGCTCCACTCCCTCATAGAAGAGACTACGTAGGTAAGAGAGTTTTGTGTGCTGTAGGAATTATAGCTAATCTCCGAAAGGTCAAGCCGAAGGCATAGAACTGAAATATTCTATTATTCGATGTGTGCATGTGTGATTGATCCCACCACACACACACACACGCGCTCTTTCAGCACGCGAGTAAACAAACGGGCCTGAATTATTTAAATGTTCGGTGTCGCAGATCAGACACAAAGCCTACGCAGGTGAGCCGTGAAACTCGCCCAACCGTGTATAATGCAAAGAAAACATCTCTGTTTCGCAGGTACACACAGAACACCACCGCCGCCGCCGCCCGCGTACATCCACATTATTGCGATTTGTTCCCGCTTTCCGGACAACTCAAATAGATCTCTGCTTGCTTTACCTCGCATATTCTGATTCATGTTAATGAAAAAAGTAGCTTTCAGGGGCGTTGTGTTACTTGCAATATTCGAAATTAGGATTTTAGAGTTCGCTGTTTCAGGCAACGTTATCGCAACTCGTCGGGATTGGGTTTAAAATTGTTCCAAAGTATTTTTGTTAAATTGGTTTAAAAATTATGAATGATTTGTGATGCTTTATAGCTAGTAAAGGTGTCGATAAACATTAAGTTCAATGCGCCGCATGTGAATAGTAGCTAAAGACGAGTTTTAGCACATACCTACGTTAACTTGATATTGTTGCTGAAGTTCTGAGCTGCGATGATAACCGCCAGGGTAATAACGCTCACTGAACTTTAAGTAGCAACACTACTTCAGTGGGTACCTAACTGATAGCTAGTCTGTTAATGGAATTAATTATTGTGTACTTCCCCTTAAACTAAATTATTCTGTGACCACTAAGTCATAGACTATAGAACGGATATTTCAATGACAGCTTCACTAAGAATAACCTTGATGTTAGAGTTCGCAGTCTCATTAGACGGCACTTGTCCGCAAATGGAGTCCGTTACCAGCCAGATAAAACGAGAAAACATCATGAAGAAAATCTTATAAAGCGCTTCTCTTCTCCGGTAATCTATTTACGGAGGTACGCGGTAATTTAATTGGTGTGTTAGCGTTGTGGATGCCCGAGCGCGCCCGACAGCAGCCGAGCGGCCCAGTTGTGGATACCTGAGCGCGCCCGACAATGGCCGAGCGGCCCAGTTGTGGGAGCCCAAGCACGCCTGACAGCGGCTGAGCGGTCCAGTTGTAGATGCCCGAGCGCGCTCGACAGCGGCTGAACGGCCCAGTTGGTGCCGGCGAACGTCGTAAGCTTTGATAAAACTTAGCAGGTAATACGCACGGGTCGGGGTACTCCGGGGCTAAGTGACGGATGATTAACAGCCGCACACCACAAACTGCGCGGGTACACGACGCTCGCTCGAATCACGTGGACAATCAGCATCACTCGCGTCGTCCACGCAGCTGACTGCGTGTCGCCATATGCTTCACTCGCGTGACACCAACACGACTCTGTAGGCGCAAGTGCCGCGTGCAGTGCACCGCGCGTGTTCAGAACGAATTTCTGCATTTCATGACTCCCATCGCTCTGTAGTTTTGCAAGAATGTCAATCAGCGCCGCACACGCCGCGGCCCCGCCGACGACGTTAATTAGGAATCCGCTCGGGAATGCAATTAATCGGGGCGTCACCAACTAAACTAAAGTTGTACTTAGTTTAACAATGTCGCTGTGGCGGCTGCGGATGAGCCTCATCTATTATGTTATCGAAACGTGTTACTTGAGAGTTTTAATGCATTTACTTCATAAACCACTTCACATTATTCTACACGTTGAAGCTGGGACTTTGCGTAATTTGTGCTACGAGCGCTATGAGTTACGTAGCGAACGCGCTACGTACCTATTTCGTACCAAATACACTACGGCTGTCATTAGCAAATTGCAAATTATAAATTACCGTCAATCCTGACTCGGCCATAGATTCTAGTGGAATGATTGGTGAGGTTGTTCAGTCAATGTTATAACATTAGTTAATTATTACTTTAAAGATGTACTGCACTATAATATGTTGTACTCTCTCGCACGTGCACGCACCACGCACTATTGCTTGCTTTTTCGCACGGCTGTTTACTACTTAACATCGTATGATTCTTGCGCTCGCGCCAATCTTGTTGACTTACCTTTATTATACTTATTTAATGTTATTATACCGTATTCTACATTGTTATTTAATGAAATGCTGTTTTTAATGGATTATACACAATAATATTAGTTTTGGCTTTTAATGGATCCTAAATTAAACATGTTTTATCAAAATGTTCGCGAGCTTAGAACTAAAAGTGATACTTTCTATCGTCAAATGTTGTTTAACTCGTATGATATTATTGTTCTTACAGAGACATGGTTATCACTGGAGTTTTAAATTCCGAATTCTTTGATGTGCGGTACATTGTATGGCAGCATGATCGAAATTATGTTTTGATCGGGCAATCGCGTGGTGGGGGTGTGCTCGTAGGGAACTTTCATTTATAGCCAACCTACCTTCTATTCTACAGCAGAGGATTTGTGGCTCAGCATACGACTGAAAAATTCTAATACACGTAAATATATTACCTTACATATTTGTGTTGTTTATTTATGTCAGCAAAACTTAGACCTTTCTTTTTCATTATAACTTCGCAATTACTTCACAAAAGTAAACCAGCTATGAGCAACTCTTACCTAGATACTTTTTACATCATTGGTGATTTCAACATGAGCGGTATTAACTGGGTCTTATCTGACAATCTATCGTTCGTCCCAATGAACCAGAATGGTCCTGACGATATTGGTGACGAATTATTTACCCTAGATTTTGGTCAATACAATGGCGTTCGTAACAGGTATGGTAAAATTTTAGCTTTGGTACTTTTTAACCAATTCGATACTCTGGTTGAATGTTGAAGACCGCTGGTTCCCATCGACGCCTACCATGCAGCACTACTAATTAATATGGATTTCGTTGAGGCTCCTCTATTAAGGCTCCTACATACTGGCGCGACTTGTCGCGCGACGCGTCGCGACACAAAGGCACCGCTTGTAGCGGCACACGCGGTGTCTTTGTGTCGCGTCGCGTCGCGCGACAAGTCGCGCCAGTATGTAGAAGCCTTTAGATTGCGCGTCACGGACGCAATATCTGTTCGACAAAGGTGACTATGAATCTGACAACAAAGACATTTCCACGACTGACTGGGAATCCGATTTTGCGGCACGATCAATTGAAATGACGACACGGTTGGCGTAATGGCTGAGCGATCGACTGCTGCGCAGCGTGTCGCGGGTTCGATCCACGTAGTGTGGCACAACGTTAAAAACAAAAAAAAACATGAATCTTTTTCAAACAAATTATTCTCAATTTACTCACATCGTAGCAAAACATACAACTTGGTACAATTCGGAATTAATTAAAACGATTAAAGAAAAATACAAACATTAAAAAAAGAATGAAGACGTACGGCAATATAGCGGATGAGTCAACATTTAAGCTTCTTCGTGAAGGTATTAGAATCGCAATGTTATGAAAAATACTCGAATTTAACTGAAAAACCGGCCAAGTGCGTGTCGGACCACGCACAATGAAGGGTTCCGTAGTTGGGAAGTTGGGATGAATTTATCCCAAAAACAAACTTAACAAGACAACGTATGGTGTACCTAACCTTCACATACATTACAAAACTGACGATATTGATGAAGTAACTGTTACCAATTTTTTGGGATTACAAATAGACTTCAGTTTAAATTGGAAAGCACATATAGGAGTATTGTGTAAAAAATTGAGCTCGTCGGCATATGCTTTATATAGATTATCAACCATTGTCGATACCAAAGCACTTCTTGCGGCTTACTACGGTATAGCTGAATCAGTGGCGGTACCTTTATATAAGCCCAAAAGCCTTACTAAAATGCTCGATAGAGAATTTATTGTACCTAACCAGTAGTTTATGAGAAAATTGCGATGATACATACGTAGATACGTAGGTACCTACATACTCAGTCGAAAACTGAACTTTCTTTTTTTGAAATCGGTAAAAATTTTATTGGGCTTGCGTTATTTTGAAACTCTAGGCACGCCACTGAGCTGAATCTCACTTGCGCTACGGTGTCATTTTCTGGGCAAACTCCACCGATAAAGAGATAGCATTTAAGGCTCAAAAAAGTTGTCTCCGGTCAATGTTCAAACTTAAAACCACCGACAGTTGCAAGCCATATTTTAAGCAGTACAACATTTTGACACTTCCCTGTATTTATATTCTCGAAGTAGCTGTGTTTGTAAAGAACAATCCAAATCGTTTTGAACGTTTGGCCGATGTATTCCCAAGAAATAGGCGAGACAATACAAAATTAAATCAGGGCCTCAAGTCTGCTATTACAATAGTGTCAAAATGGTCTATCATTAATTTTATAATGGTTGATTTTGACAAGTTTGGTAATCTACTAATATAATGGCGTCATTAATGAGGATCGGAACAGACCATTCTGACACTATTGTAATAGCAGACTTGAGGCCCAGGTATCGTGTCAAACTACTATGATGCGCAAAAGTATTTATTACATGGCCCCAATTGTTTATAATAAATTGCCAAGGGCTTGGAAAGCTTTGAAAACGCTGCATTTCAAAAGTACACTTCGAAAATTACTAATAGATAAAACATACTACAGTGTAACTGAGTTTTTAACGGACAAAACGTTTTCTGACAACCTGTAATGTTTTAATAAATTAATTAGTGATTTACTTGAGGAATGTTACATATTATCTATGACCTGGAATTTTAATGTTTGTTTGTTTATTTATGTTCGACCACGATTTTTTATTCCTATTAGTAATTTTCGAAATGTCGCCCTCCTGAAATGTCGCGTGATACACCATTGGTGCATAAGCAATGTCACTCCACACTCGCGGATTTATCGATGAAATTTTACGTCTATTTACACTTGCAACACAGTCTGGCTGTATTATTCGACTAATCGATTCATACTTGACCAGTTTTAGTAACATTTTAGTGGGAACACCACCAAATTGAACGAAAAATAAAACACAAAACGTAACGCGTCTGTGGTTGAGTCACGCGACGACGCCATATTGTCGCCAAAATGTAAATATTGCGCGGCCTTGTGAATAATTCGTAGTGAATGCAAAAGAAAACGCGGAGTAATCTTATAAGAATCTTATTAGAATTACTGAAAAATAAGTGTAGATTCCGTATTGGGTGTTAGTTTTTCGAAAAGTGTTAAATATTTCAGTGAAAAAGTAAGGAAAGTTTTGTAATGTACTAATTTTGACCTTGTCGCCACCGTGTTTAGTAATGTTTTTATGATAAATAGTCTTATAAACTGTTTGAAATACACATAAGTAGCTAGCTTATTTATCTACGAACATAATTTGACCAATAGCTGCTGATGTTATTGCGTATTGTTATCATAATCGTATTTTCAAGAGTAAAAGTCGGCGATTCCCCCGTACCAAGAGTCTGCGTTCATAGTACGCGGGCATACAAGTAATCCGATAGTTTTACGACCGGCACCCGTGCGCGGCACCATCTTTTTTTCGTTGCGTAAACAAAGAGTTTTTATGGTGTTTTGAATAGTTTCAAGTGACATGAGTTCTGTTATCATATGTTTGTGTTGCCTACGCATATTCTGTTATCGTATTCAAGTGGTTTTATAGTGAATGAGTGTGTGAATTTGATATATTATGCTAGTGAAAATTATCAAGATGAAAACATATCACATCACAGCGAGATAAGGTGAGTTATTTTTATTATTTAATTTTGCTATCTAATTATTTTACCTAATATCGAAGCAAGAAAGCTATGATATATACCGTTTTAATGGCTTTATATTGACGAATTTTCCGTTTTACCGAAGGCCTACCCAATAAAAAAGTAAGCGTTATTAGGTAAACGCGGCCTGGCGGTCAAGGGGATAATTATACTGTTAATGACAATTTAAATTTTTAACCATTTTATTTAATGTAGGAACATTGTTATAATTAAGTTAATGTATTAATGACAATTTGAATTTTAATAATTTTTGTTAGTAAATGTAATAATTAATTTAATGTTTTAATTAGAATTAAAATTTTAACAATTTTGTATACTTAATGAAAATTTTTGCATACCGAATGGTAAAATATGGCAGAAGTGATTTATACCTACTACTATATACTTATGTATTACCAATATTTGCAAATAAAGGCTATTCTATTCTATTTTAAACATTGTAGTTGAAAAACATGTTCTCCCAAACATCGATAAATGCCACGGTCAATACTACAACTACAAAGGATGTGACCAGTTTCTGCCTTCGAATTCGGGAACATGTGCAGGATTACAGCTTTTACACTAAGATTTTAAAATAAATTCCTAATTTATCATGGTTATATTATTCCGATTAATGCCCAGGTTAAAATATCTGAAAAAACAGAATGTTATTTGATACTGCTTTTCTCATAAATGCACTTCCTGATTTTGACGTTCCATTGTACCCATAATCATCCAGTAACCGTAATAACCTACACCTAATATGGGAACAATAGATTAAGAACGAGTTATTTGCGTTTAAGTGAATTTTAATGACAAGGAATATGTATGTTTTGTTAATAATTATTTTATTTATTGACACGCCTACAGGTTAGATTAGGTTTTTATTGACGCGTGTGTGTAATTCTAAGATCGAACGCCCTAACTTTTTAAATAATAGCTGCCTATAAAGGAGTGTTATTTCTTTGACAAAACATCTGACATTAGTGGCGGACAACTGTGTAGGGTTCAATGGGGCTGCAATCTTTTTCATAAAAACGATAATTCAATTGATTCGGGTGAAAGCGTGTAAAATCAAATAGATTTTTGAATTTATATTTTATTTTACCGGTTTGAACTGTGTTTAATTAATATTAAGTATAGCTTTATTTATAGTTATATCAAAGTGAAGATTTATTTTGAATTAAACAGTTGACATTTTGTTATTTTTGTTGTAAGAGTGAGGGATTTTTGCCCTTACACTGGCCTTATGTCATTCCATACTTAAGTAGGATAACTGAGTGAAAAATATACACTTGAGAGCAATAAAATCGCACACGTTGACTTTTTGTTGTTAAAGCAGTTTTTTTCATGAATGTGAATACATATTAAAATAAAACTTACAAAAACTTACACTATTTGAATGTTTACTTTAGTACCTTTCTAATTATATCAAATACAGTGTAAAAAAAAATACCCATAAGGGGGTTTTAGGGCACAAAACCCAACATACGGATAAAATTACCCAATTTCGCTTAAGAAAGAATAAAAATAAAACTCAAAATGCTTGATCAAATTGTTTTGTAATAAGGTGTATTCCCTCCCCTAGCCTTGATTACAGCTCTTAATTGGTTTTTCATGGACCGTATTAATTTCACCATAAAATCTTGTGGTATGACGTTCCCCTCCTCTTCAATGGCAAGTTGAAGCTCTTAGAGGCGCGTAGGAGCAGGGCTTCTTGTTCGAACTCTTCTTTTTAGCTCATCCCAGACATGCTCAATCGGATTGAGATCAGGACTACGACCTGGCCACTCCATCGCGGTGATTCCAACGTCTTCCATGTAGTCGCAAACTGTTCTAGCGACATGCGGTCTGGCGTTGTCGTGCATTAAGAGAAAATCTTCTCCCATAAGCCACGCAAGCGGCCTCACATGTTCTTCGAGCACTTCTTCGACGTATCGTGCGACAGCTTCTCGATCTCGGGCCAGTATTCGCCGTAGTGATGAATACAATGTCAGTTTTAGTGTCCAGCATTATGCCACCTCAAAACATACACGATCCACCTCCAAAAGCCACAAGTTCGGTTATGCAGCATTGTGAAAATCGCTCTGATGACCTTCTGTAGACCCTAGAGCGTCCATCATGACCATGTAAAGTCATTCTGCACTCATCAGAGAACATAACAGCCCGCCATTGGTCATACGTCCAATTTAAATGTTCCCTAGCAAATTGTAGCCGGGCTTGTCGGTGAGCTGTGGTCAATTTAGGACCATTTGCTGGGCGATGTGAAGTCATTCCTGCTTCACCTAGTCTTCTTCGAACTGTCCACCGACTTATACTGACATTGCGAACTTCTCGCAGCTGTTGTCCCAGTTGAACCGCGTTCAGTTGCCGATTTCTCAAAGAGCTTGTCACAAGAAAGCGGTCATCACGCTCTGATGTTGTGCGTCGCCGGCCAGATCCTGGTCGCCGAATGTAGCCACCGGTCTCTTGGAACCTCTGGTATACACGACGAACAGAGTAGCGGCTCAAATTTAGCCGTCGAGCGACTTCAATTTGGTTATGGCGTGCTTCGAGCAAGGCAATAACTTGAGCGGCTTCTGCGGGCGTGGTATCCATATTTTTCCAGTAAATCCGTATGCTTCCAGTAGAGATGTTATCACGTTGACCTTCGGTATGCAACTGATTAAAAATTCCATCGGGATGTCGTTGCGCCCCCGCAAGGGGGCGCGGCATGCGGAACCGGAGCATAGCCCCCTGGCCGCGGAGGGTCTGCGTTGGTCCGTAAAAACGGACCCCTCATTATGGCCGCCTATAGCGGCGAATAAAAATTTTTAGACGCGTTTTACCGCGTCTGTGTTATTGGTTGCTATGTGTAATGTGTTGATTAAAAATTCCAATAAACCGACCTTTTTATACCTGCGGCTAAGGGTGCAAGTAGTGACAACGCAAACGCGTGAATTTGGGGAATTCGGTGTACGGTCGGTTTTTGTAAGTTACGTGAAGGTCAATGATTTTAATTTTATGTATTTATAAAGCTAAGCTTGTATGCTTTTATTTTTGTCTAATGATTTTTACTCAATATCTTTAGATTTTAGAAAACAATCAGTAATAAACCAAATTACAAGGGGTGTGCGATTTTATTGCTCTCAAGTGTAGTTCTTCGGTTGAGTTGATAGCTAGTAAAAGTAACTAAAACTAAGTAACGAGGAAAAATCAATTATCGATTTATCGAGCTCAGATTGCCATTCACATCCCTATTTACATATTCGGTCTTGGCATCACGTCAGGTTTCATTGCAGTTCCCGACCCAGGTTGTGTTTATGCGTTCGTTGTTTACGGTGCGATTATTGTGTTCTATTTTTATCGACCATTGCTATTTTTTACGGACATCTTCAAAACCTGGTTACCATTGCTATTCTCAAAGGATTCATCTGTTTGCCCTACGATTCGGTTAAATGGATATTATGATGAGATGCCTAAACTGTGGTATATCCGTAAGGCAGGTTCAAAGGCATATTATGTCAACGTTAACCTTGCCCCTGCAAGCGAGACTTGCCCGATAGTTGAACAATCAGGTATGTACCTATACCACAATGAAATACTATTTAGCAACAAGACGGCTATAAAGTCTGAAGTTCGATTACATGTGAGCCATCAAAACTTAACAAAGCAGCGTTTATTTGGTGGATTGCATGAGCTAGGCTTATGAATAGTCAATCTATTATAATTATTGCTACACATCGCTGGATAGGACACTGGATATAAGTCAAGTGTGTAATATACAAGTCTATTTTCATAGAATTTCATATAACAGGTTTTTTTAAACAGTTAGGAACTTATACAAAATAAAAAGATATTTTATTTTTCAGCTGCCATTAGATGCATATGTCTATCACCCATATTTCAACTTATTGAATACCGAACAGGCTGGCAATGAGAGATTGCTAGGTCATACAATGGTAGGTCGTGGGGGTGGTCTCTCAGTCAGAGGACTGCGCTTCTATATGATTCCTGCAGACAGCTCGTTACTACCCATTGATAGTAACGGGCTGTCTAAAACGTTAAAAACGTTAAAAAGTTATACTTTCTTCAACTAACCATAAAAATAATCAGCAATAAAATAGTCTGCAGGAATAATATAGAAGCGCAGTCCAAACCACTATACGTTAAGTTACGTTACGGCACGCAGGCGGCATTGCAGGTATGTATTATTTTTATGGTTAGTTGAAGAAAGTATAACTTTTTATGTTCTGCTATTCATGATGTGAACTTATCTTGGTGCAGTAATTCCACGTGCTTGGTAACAACCGCAATACTATGCTGTATTTGCCACATTCAGTCTATAGGTGGATGACCAATTATCAACACTATAATAACATTTAAAATCAATATGAATAAGTATTTGTATTTTTAGGATGCGGTAACCATCTATGCGTGTCGGGCCTGTTGGACTGAAGCAAATCGTCAGTGAATTCAGGATTCATCAAGGGGCTTACAAGATAATGTGGCGCCAGCCATGCAGTCTGGGCACCAAGACTATGTGCTCGCACCAGCATAATTTTTAGAAAATGTTTTGGTTTCCATTGAAGAGCATTTAATGTTTTTTTGTTAGGTACTTTTATGAATTTATCGTAATTAGTTATAAGTTCCCCGCACTTCAAACCCGAGACCACTTGTTAGTGATAGACCATCTATTTGTACTTTGTTTATATTGTCTGTCTTTCCTACATCTTTCTTTTATTTATGAATATTAAAAACAATTTATTCATTCAAATAATAGTTTAATTATTCAGTGTAATCCTCATCCCTTCACAAATAATATAAGCCTTAACGACCCGCATACTCATTTGCCCCCTTCATGGTATAAAAAAAAACCTAGCGCCTCGATGGCGTGTTCAATAGTAGAAAATCATTTTTAAACTCGATAACCACAATGCCTAGCGCCATCTCTTATCGAAAAACAGAGATATTTAATGAAAACTTATCTTTATTTTTCTCAGTTTCCTGACCTTTTAAAAATGAAACTTTTTTATTTGGTGACGGGCGGGCATTTTTGGGGGACTGTCTTATGTAACTTTGACGTTCGAAAAGTGCTGATTTTCAGCCCAGTTTGAATAAATGACTTTTGATTTTGATTTGATTTTGATTTTGGTCACTGGTCACTGGTCCTTTAAGTTGGTCAACTATAACTCGTTAACTATCGAAAAGACAGACCCGCAATATTTTTGAACGGCCTATTCAACGATACCCTATATCATGGGTTAGACGAGAAAAAAAATATCATCCCCACATTACTTGCAAGGAAGATACCCTAAAAAATATTTCAAGATTTTATTTTAGCACTTTGTTGGTGTGACAGACAGACAGGCATGGCGAAACTATAAGAGTTCCTTGTTTATTACGGAACCCTAAAAACACAACTCAAATGCACATCAGAGCACTTTAAACTACATACGTACAAATAATAGCAAAGCGTTGCGTACCGGAGAAAGTACTCGTATATGCGAAGCGTTTTCTACGTACTTTCACTCTATATTTCAGGATACTAGCCCTATTCATGGAATTTATTCACGCCCTCTTTTTACTGAATCATCCAGCTTATCTGATATATGTAGCATTGCAGATTGTGGTGAACGTTGAAGATGTTTCTAACTTGTCTTGCAAGTTGGATACTTCTAAAGCGGCTGACACAGACAATATTTCATCCAAATTTCTTGTACCATGTTTGAGCATATGTAAACGGCATGATTTTGATCCTTTCATAACAGGTGTGTCCTCGGCCAAAAAGTGTCCGAGCCTTGACTTTTTAAAATAAAATTTTGTATGTAGGTACAGGTTTTTATTATTGTATTGAATATGAAATGTGATTTTTTTTTTGTGATTTAGAATGTGTTTTTTTTATTTGTGTGTTTAGCTTGAATGTTATACTGATTATTTTTCCTTTATTTTTTTGGTAGCTGTATTGTGCTGTTCACACTCTTTCTGATCAGTTTTTAGAAGTGAAGACTTTTAATTGGCAGTCCGTCTCATATACAATTTTTTATTATGTTTGTTTTAACTTGAAATTGAAATTTAAATGGAAATTGTTGTTTATTCATAAAAAAAAAAAATACATACAGATAGTTACAGAAACAGTCAGTGGGTAAAACGTTATACATATAATTATGTTTGTTGTAAAATCTGTTCATAATTTTTTAACACCCTGCCTCTTAAACTAGGTAAGTAGGTAACTGTAAGTCATCCATAGTTAATAAATAAATAAAAATAAATAAATAAATCACCAAGCAGTCGTTGATGTTCGCACAGGTCTCGCCAGGAACAGACTGACTGAACATTTAACTGTGTAAACATCAAGCTAATAGGACCATAATTTTTTGTGCGCCGGCGCCCTTCGCGATATTATTGAACAGTGAGGTGGCCTCGTTCCGAGCATTCAGCTTATTACATACAAAATGGTGAAGTCCCGCCTCCTCCACGTCTCGTGCGCGGCTTGCACGTGGCTCACGCCCGCTTACATCTACGAGCTGTCAAATGAACCGAACGCAATCTATAAACAGTAGTAAGTATTAGGAGGAATATTTATTAGCAGTATTGACGATCATCGGTCAAGAATTGAAGTTAAAGTGAATACAGATATCAAATTATTCGTGGAACAATGAAACTCTGTTGTCACGTTGTCGGGGGCGCGATATAGGAGCGGGCCATTAATCAGTGCTAAGTTATGACATCTCGAGATATGCACATAATTGATTGGCGCGGGTCCCGCTCACACGAGTTAACTCGAGTGGCGTCGAGTGCGCCGCCGAGCACTCCTGAGTACTCGCGAGTACTCCCGAGCACCGCCCCGCTAACGAACCGATTGTTTGGAGTGTTCCGAGTGCGCGCCTATTGTGAGCTTCTCATTTACAAGCTCACTAAGAATGTTAATAGCGCGGTCCGGAGAGCCCTCTGCCCCGTGCGGCTACGGACGCGATGGCCCTCGATACAACACTCCGACTCAACTCTCTCAACTCGCTGAGCCGCGCAACACAACACAACTCAGCTCAAACTCTCTCAATTTTGATTGTTGTTTAGTTTTGAAGTAATGAAGACTTCACAAAACAATCGAGCCTTTATCAGTCATATGAAATAGGACGTTACCAACTCATTTAAAACAGATATAAATGCAAGGGGTGACACAGTGGGCGGTCTTATCGCTAAAAACGACCTTTTACAGACAATCTTTGGATGGATTAAAGGGAGAAGGAGAGACAATACTACAGGTAGTCACCGGTGTACCATTTACATGTACAACAAATACATATATACATAAAGAATATACTTATCTACATAAATATACGAGGGTGAAACATTGAGCTTTTATTCATTTAAAACTATTAACGACAGTTTTCGAGTAACTTCTGGTTTAATAAGTTGTTCTGTTGACTACTCGCTCCCACCCACTGACAAGCAACCCATTCGATCAATGTTATAAACAAGTTTCAGTAACAGAGACAAGTTGCTTGTCTCTCGGCGTTCATCGCATCAATACTTCAGCGCAGCTATCTATACGATGTGAATTATAAAGACGAAGCTCACAACTTTCCCTCTCGCATAACTCCTGCGCTCCTAATGAATCGAGTGAGCTCTCGGGCGACGCTCGACTCGCCAAGCTGTACGTCTCTCGATGTCGTTGAGCAGTCTTCACAACAACTGTCGCGAAAGGCACAAGTCTGTTGTTTGCTGAGCTTCGATATCACGGGATGACGCACCCGCGGTAGCAGGAGGATGGCGACACAAGATGATTGCAAGGTGAAACGCGTAGTTTTGTAAATAACGCTCTTGTTATAAAATAATAACGACATTATATAACTGTCACAGACTTCAAATTATGTTTGTATGTAGGTATGTTCACAAATGATGCTACTATTGGAATTCATTTACAATATTATTGCTGGTTTACGGTTGCTTCTTGTTTCGTCATACCAATGCTATTGCTAACACTAGTTTTGAAAAGCATACTGTTTTCTTGTGAACACCTTATGAAACATATAAATGTAGAAATTTTGCATAGGGACGGATTTTAAAGACGCATCGGTATCTGGTCACCACCGTCATGGTTGGAGTGGACTGCTCCCAAGCCGTCATAAGAGACACACCCAGATGTCATTGTAACATAAGCAAAAGAACCTACCTCTGTATATGGTTTAAGTTGTAGTTACCCAATTGTTCTAAGTACCTCGTGGTTTCGCATTATGATGTTTTTTTTCGTCGTCGATTTCATCGCATGCGCTAAGTGATCCAGTGTCACAGGCCCCCGATATTCACTGCCGCCGCACATACGCATAGGATTACTCAACGAATTTGAAGAATTTGCTGAGATGGTGTCTGTTAGCGAAAGAGGAGTGTGAAGTTGTAGACAACCGCGACAATCAATGCCACCACAAACTGTGCTTCTTGTCGCTGGGATGCGATATGGCAGATGGCAGATGGCTACTTGATAGTGGCTATACGGCTTTTGCAACTGCATAATTCTTTTCCTAATAAGTTATCACTGGTGTGTCCATCTGTCTGTCACAGCCGACTTACTTCAAATTTGGTAGATAACACATTTTTCATTATCAGCATTTTCACTATCGCATTATATTCTACGGTTCATCTCGTGCCAGCTTGCTCCGGGTGGTATGTCAACTATGCGCGTAATCCTTCAGCCGTGAAAAGTACACCGGTGAACTTACGAGATCGCCGTAATAGATCTATCCATGATCTTACACCTAGCTTCCTCATACAGGGGGCCGACGGTGCAAGTCTTCCGCATCCACACCACAATAGTATACACTATCCTCACATAGCATCATATGCAGCATACGCATATACATATATAATGCAGTATTTTCCTTAAACACCCATGTCCCGTGAGAATCTGGGACAGCAGGCGGTCTGGCATGATCTAGTTTGACCAAATTCGAGCCTCTACGTCCGGGAAGAAACGGAACAGCTCCCGTCCTTCCTACTCATTCATCCATCTCTCTTGCCATACTTGCGACGGGCCAGCTCTGGACTCCGCAAGCCCAGCTCGACTTGTGCCTCGGCCACGCTCCAGCGCTCCTCATCGAACCGCCCTGCATCACCTCTAAATCCACCGGGAGAACGCTATCCAACACTACCAGAGCAGCCTTACTGGTAGACCTGTACGCCTTCGTCATCAGAATCAGACTCGATCTCTGGCACCTGAGCAGCGCGCTGCGAACTACGTGGAGTGTCACCCTTTTATGCCAACAAGCAGCAGCGTACGTGATCGTGGCGACGAAAGTGCCCCTGTAGATAAATAAAATAATAAAAAAAAAAAAATTGTTTATTGGGTCTCAAACGAGATGAGACCCAATAAACAATTTTCACAAAGGAGATGGTTAAATGGAAGTATGGACGATTGCCCCAGCAATGTATAAACATGGAACTTTGCAATATGTAATTCTGAATAGCTGAATATTAGTATTTCATGTGAAAAAAGTTTCAAGAACTTTTCATATCTTTACAATCCTGAAAATAAAAACGTGTAACTCCTACGTCAATAGGTATAAAAAACTGCAAACAAATGACATATTGCAATGAACTTTTACCTAGGCGTTTGAATATTTCTGCAATGTTTTACGATATTTTTGACTAGCGACACATCCCGATTTCGCACGGTGGTACCGGGTGCGTGAGTATATATCTACAAAGAGGTAATTACGGGCTTTTTACAATCCACGCAAAAATCACTCACGCCCGCGTGGATACATAATAATGTATCTTACCTAGCGGAATTACGAGTATATATCTAGGTATCTCAAATACAAAAATCTATAATTGTTTGGATGTCTGTTAATATTAATCCCTATTTTCACATAGGTTCATCATTTCAACCACTTATTTTTATATTAACTGTGAAAACTGTCTTTACTTCAACTCATTATCCTACACGAATGTATGCCTAAACCTTCCGGAAGAACCAGTCTACCTACTAGTGACAACCCCAACAAAATCTGTTTGTTGATACATCCGTAGGCAGACAGATAAATGCGCCAGGGGGACTTAGTTTAGTAGGTAGGTATGTGGTGATTGATAAATCCTGCCTAAACTACGTTATCTAGTTTAGGCAATGAGTAACCAAGGACATAAAAGATATTGAAATAAAACAACAAAAATACGATTTATTTATTTATTCCTCATTTTGTGATTCTTACAAGAAGCTTGATCTAAATATGAAGCCGGAGCTAATAATGTGTTCTGGTGTCTCGCCCACCCCAGATACCAAATCACTGTCATAACATGACAACAACAGCCTAGAGTTCTGTTCCCCACACAATACAGCTGCAGTAATATGACAGTATATCATCTAAAGGATTATTAATTGTTGATTGGCTTTCATATAAAATGTACACGTAGTATATTCTTTGTCTAATATGCCTTAATCTGATTCGGCCTCTTAAAAGTTGAGGTCTTGATCCCCGTAAATGTATTACTCTTTCAAGATCCGGGCACACTTCGATTTCATAAGTACCATTTGCTCTAATATGCTCTCCGTAGTATGACCGGGCTTGTTTAACCTGATATGGTCCTAGTGCCATCAATAATAATTGGTTATGCTCCAATATTGGAAAATTCTCCAATTGGGGCAGGTTGCCATCCACTCTTAAAAACATTGATCTTTGCCTATTTAAATAATTTTCTATTACAAAGGTTCCTAAATGATTAGGCTGATCCGTAAACCGTGCCACTCTTTCTAATATTTCAGCAGAATTTGGACCATCCGCTATTGCAATGTGATATTTATTAATTAAAGCTGCAGATATTTTAAAATCTTCCATCAGGTGGGGTAAAGCTAGATTGAAAAATCGTTGCCGAAATAATTTAAAATCGCGTTTGAAGCGTCCGTTGACTACTTCTACTGCCCACCTGCATAATGTTACTTTCCTGCTTCTATTTGCTTGTTCACTTGTTAATTGTGTTTGACCAGGGCCCAGTGACTCAGGTTTATGAATTTGGAAGCCTAAACTTTCTAATAGTGGTATAGCATCCCTGAACCCCTATCTAAAATAAAAACATCATTACGCTGAAAGAGCTGTCGATATGGACTGTCTTCTGCTTGAAACAAATGATTCATAATTTCGGCATCAGTTTGAGTAGCAGCATATGGTCCAACAACATCAATAATATGCCCATCACATGAAACAATCATAAATGGTTTGACTAAATTGTCATATTTATGCAGGCTGTAAGTTTTCTTCTGGAACAGATAATTTGAACTTTTTTGTAAATATATATATGTCCCATCAAATATGGCAATGGCAGGCCTATTTGCATTACCAAAAAGAGCATTTCATATGCTCAAATTCCTGTTTACAATATCTATATGGGTCATATGATTTGGGCCTATATAGTTGGGTACTAAATATTGCGTTAAACACTCTCTAATTTTTTTAAGTATGGCTGTTAAGGTGGGACGTGATACTGTAAAAAGTGTTGCAAGTCGTCTGTCAGATTCACCTGTTCTTAATTTTGCTAAATAAATAGCCAAAGCGTTCTTAGGCCTTTTGAAAGTGAGGGCAGGCAAAGTATTAAATAGGTTCAGAAAATTGGCAATTGTTAAACCTGTCCAATAGTGACATATCACATTCTGCATTTCAGCAACATTTTCAAAATTAAATGTTGGTTGGTCAGATTTTGCTATAGATATTATATCTTCAATTTGATTTGCAGTGAAATTCGAGTATATATTGTTATTTTTAAGCAACAAGTGCCAAACATCCAAACTAAAATGTGTCTCACAAACCCTAGTATTGCGGGGAATATAAAAATTATTTTGCAATAAGAATTTTTTTTATAAATGCAGGAACCACATGTAACTGTTGTTCAAAGATACAACCATTAAACACACAGTGTCTGGAGGTGTTTGCAGCCCGTTTATAATTTGTCAGGTTTAGGTGCTGGTTCAGGCAGTGGTTCAGGTTAAGCTCCAGGTCGTGGTTCAGGCAGATTTATCATATTTTGATCTTGATTTGTCTGCCTTAGATGTCTCATCCAACAGGTATGACACGCATAATTCATAGCCTAAAAAAAGTTAATTTAGGGTATTCATGGTGTCATCATAATACTAAATATCTAAGAAGAACTGAATGTCTACCTACATTAGAAGCAAGCAAAGGGATTAAATAAAAGAATAAAAAATGAAAAAAAAACAGAAAAAATTAAATTTATGAAATTGAACAATATTACCTACAAAGATTGATTAAACATCTTTTTATTTACCTGATGGAAAGCTGGATGTGACGTTGGTAAATTCTGCAACATAGAATTGTTTCTTTCCACTGCATGGCGTTGTACACTTCTCACAGAACGGCCACAAGTTATGCACACCATTGTATGGCCAAATAAACGAACATCGCCAGTTGCTTCTGAATTCAGCAGTTCATAACAAGGATGACAAATCTTGGCATCCCTTGGAACCTAGAACAAACTTAATTACTTTAGTAAGTACCCACATGAATTAACTATAATACCTACACATTTGAATATTATGACATTATAGACAACCAGTCTGTTGTAGTCATGACAATTATAATACGAGATGAGTCGTTCTGATCTATTGCCATTGAGTTCAATAGGTATTATGAGACATGGTAAACAACGTCACATTAGTTCGATGTTTCTTATAGGTAGTTAGTTAGTAGTTCTAGAATGATTCTAGCTGTAGATGATTTACCTCAATTGTTAACCATCGTGCTAGAATATTGAGTAGAACAGCAGGTAATGAAGATGCGATATGCCGCCGCAGTCTTTGCGTTGCCACACCGCAGTTTATGCATCGCATGATGAATGATTGCAAGTCCGTGTCGAGTAGCGAGAGTTCAGTAGATAGGCGAGCACACACAATAAGTCCAATAAACAAGCGAGGGTCAATGAAAATCCAAAATAAAATAACACAACGAACAAGAAAACGGCAGAGCGTTGAAACGGCGTCTGTTCTGGTTGTTGTATGTATGACATCCATCAGACCATAGATAATACACTAGCATCTGATCTGACATTTGTTTTTTCTTAAAGAAGGGTTGAACTTCAAGTGTAACTGAATCGATAAAATAATCGAATAGGTTGAAAGAAAAAAATAGAATTAGTTTTTATCGACCACTATTCAGTTTATATTTTTCGACACAAAATAGGTAGTAAGACTAAACGAAGAAGCACAGTCCGAAGCTTTCAGTTATTTTTATTTGATTTTGATTAGAATAAAGTGGAATTGAGTAAAGTAGATTGTCACTTTAAAACCCTGTGAAAACATAACAACAAGCACCGAATTGAACACACAGCACAACACACACACACAAGCACACAGGACACCGAATTGAACGCCTTAGTTTCAGAAAAACCTGTTATCAAAAATCGATTTAAGTACCTGCAGTTTCATTTGATATTCTGCAAAAGCGATAAGACCCCTCCCTAGCTTGCAGTTAGTGTTATTTCCGCTTGACCTGGTCATGTAAAACAAAAAAGCAAATAATATACTTTTTACCCGACTGCAACAGAAGGAGGGTTATGTTTTTCGAGTGTATGTATGTATGTATGTACGTATGTATGTATGTATGTATGTATGTATGTATGTCTATTTCTTTGGCACGCTCTGTAGCCTAAACGGCTTGACGGATTTTAACATTTGAGGTGTCGTAAGATTCGTCTTAATTGTAGGAGTGACATAGGCTATATAATATTTATATATTGCATCTTCAAATCTAAAAAAAAGGAGCTAAGGTTTTTTTTTTATTTTAGTTATAACATTATTGATATCAAATAAAAGCTAGTAATGAGTCAATTCCCACTACAATATATATTATAGCATTTTTATGCTACCATGTCGACACAAAGTAAAAAAAGTGCATTTAAAGAATTAGTGTGATGACATCTAAACTGCCACATACGAACACAGTTACGTTAATTCTTTGTTGGGCTGTAATCGTTACAGTCTATGAAGCACCACACTGAAATGGTCATCGGTCCATTTTGGCTAAGTTAGTAACTTCGAATCAGTGGAAGTATAACGTTCCATAAACTTGACATCCCATTACCCTCCTGTTACATCGTCAGATCCATCTCACCAACTGTCTACCAACTACTCATTCAGACCAATCTAACGAGTCAAAACTCGTTGGGTCTACGATTAATAAAACCGGGTTTTTGTGACCACCTTCCTACACCATCATCAGACAATGTTCACCATCTGTCACCATCTGTCAAGCCTATTACTCATCGAGACCAATTGAATGAGCCCAAACACGATACATCTGCTGTAAGTTCTCTAGGAATTGGGATATCTGCAGATTGTCCTGGTTGCAGCATCAGGTCAAAGTTACTACAGGTCAATATTGCAGTGTCATTGGATTTAGATAGTGTACCAAATTTCAAGTCAATCGGACGAGAGGAAGTGATGTTATATTAATGTCCATTTTGACTAAATTGCCTACATCATTCAGGATACCAGCTGATTATCCTCTACCAGCTGAACAGATTTTTATCAAACATAGCTAAGAACCATCACGATTAAATCAGCCTTTAAAAAAAATGCATTGAGGTCGGACCATACATTTCGGAGCTACGATGCTACAGAAGACACACACACACACACACAATAATCACATTTTCACCCCTTTTTGCGTCGGGGTGAAAAATGTAATTAGTTAATCATATTTTTTTAGTAAGTTTTTAAAGTCTTCATAGCCTACCTGAATGTATGTTGGAACGCTTAACCATGCAATAACTGACTACATACTCGATAGATGGCGTTATGCTAATGATGATATTTTCTGAATCGCGGTGTTAAGATTTTCCGCGTAACAATGACCATCACACATTTTGGCTCTCAGATTCATGTTAGTTTGGTAAATTATGGTCAGTCAGACGTGTCATACTGTCTCATAGAAATCTAATCTCATAGCTAACTAGGTTTGTGGTAAATAATGTATCTTCACTTGGTGTTTAATTTTGTTTTTTTTTTTTTGTTAATTGGGTGAATTCGACTATCAAGTAGTAACTACGTAGCGTAGTCGAATCGTGTGGTTATCGATAAGAAATTGCGAAGCGAACAATTTTTTGAATTTTCTAGTTTGTTTGTTTTCTTCGTTTAAATTAATTTTCATTGTTGTATTTTTTTAGAGTTCTGGTCCGTACCCAAAGGGGAAAAACGGGAATCTATTACGAAGTCTTCTTGGTCTGTCTGTCTGTCTGTTCGTCCCTCCGTCCGACTGTCTGCCACAGGGCTGGCCAGGTATTTTTAACTATACATAAGGTTAAAGGTTCTCGTTGAAATGGCATTGTCTCGTAAAATTAAAAATAATAGAACTAAGGTTTCTAAATTACAAGCAGAAACACCTTGTGTGCGTAAAGAGCGCCTAAAAAAACAAAGACAAAGATCTTCGCAAAATTATAGCCAGCTGTCACTTGATTCACGTAAACAACTAATAAAAAGCATCAAAAACCGTGCTCTAAATGTACGTAAATGTGAAACAAGTGAAGATAGAAAACAAAGGAGGAAAAGACTAAAAAATGTAAAATCCCAAAAAAGGACAGAAGAGACACCTGTATCTCGCATCAAAAGATTAATTCAGATGCGAGAACATGCTTCGAGGATTCGTGACGAAGAATCGCGGTCCACTGGCTCTATCGCGCGACTCAAACTGATGCGAGAGCACGCGCATAATGTTCGAAAACTCGAGTCACCATTTTCTCGATCTATTCGACTAAAACAGATGCGTGAGCACGCGCAATACAACCGAGAACTCGAGTCACCGTCCTCTCACTCTATTCGACTCGAAGAGATGCGGTAGCACGCGCAAAACAACCGAGAACTCGAGTCACCGTCCTCTCGCTCTATTCGACTCGAACAGATGCGGGAGCACGCGGAAAACAACCGAGAAATCGAGTCACCGTCCTCTCGCTCTATTAGACTCGAACAGATGCGGGAGCACGCGGAAAACAACCGAGAACTCGAGTCACCGTCCTCTCGCTCTATTCGACTCGAAGAGATGCGGGAGCACGCGCAAAAAAACCGAGAACTCGAGTCACCGTCCTCTCGTTCTATTCGACTCGAACAGATGCGGGAGCACGCGGATAACAACCGAGAACTCGAGTCACCATCCTCTCGCTCTATTCGACTCGAAGAGATGCGGGAGCACGCGGAAAACAACCGTGAACTGGAGTCGCTTTCTTCTCGCTCTGTTCGACTGCAACAGATGAGAGAGCATGCAGTGCTATCTCGTAATAACCAATCAACCTCCACACGTGAGCAAAGAATAACGACTATGAGAACACAGTCCCGTGTGCGACGGCAGCTGTTTGCAAGTAACGATGCTACATTCGATGACGTGATTTTTCAAGTAACGAATGAGGAGTGTTATGTATGTAATAAGCTTCTGTATAAGAAACAGTCGCGTAGCGTGTTAACTGCTACTATTACGGTCGTACCATCGAATACTCCTGATCGCATTAGTTGTTGCCATAGATGTGCCACCAAATTATTAAAAAATCAGTGCCCATCTAATTCCTTTTGGAATAACATGACTGTTGCACCTGTACCACCAGAACTAGATTGTCTCTCTGAGATGGAACAGCGCCTCATTTCCCGTATAAAACCTTTTATAAAAGTAGTTCGTTTGAGCGGTCGTTACGGGCAACAGGGTTTTAAGGATCAGGCCATCCTCTTTGCTCAGGAAGTTGAAGAAGTAATAAAGCAGCTTCCATTAAATGCAGCAAGTGCAGGAATAAGTATTGTTACAGTGAAATTGGAAAATGTAACTTGTAACAGAAGGTTTTCGTGCGGATAAAGAGAAAATTAAAAGGGCATTAGACTGGCTAGTGCGTAATAATCATTTGTATTTAAATGTGCAAATTAATTCAAACATAACAAACGAGGAACTGCAATCAAGTATTATGGAAGCTATAGTGACTTTATTTAACGAAGATCAGGTTAGACATGAGCCACCAAATAATTTTAAGCCATTGGGAAATGACCGACACATCTTGCGTGGGTCTTGTCACCAGGGCAGCGAACAATTTGAAGAAATATCTCGTGGTCGCCAATGCACTGCAAATGCTGCGACAGCAATAGCATATTCCTGTTCAAAACCATTGAATGAATGGGCCTCTTCCGATCTAGATCGTGTTTTGTTAGCCGGAAATACGTACTTCAACAAGTGCATGTCACGACTTATAGTTAGGCCGCCATTCTTAAATACCGAGGAACTTTTGCCTTCTGTTTCTGTGGTCACAACAGAATTTGATTTAAATATACAACCTGATGTTGTCGTTGGCGTTGTTAATGCCAGAGTACCATCAGAAGTACTTGAAGGATACTTTTCTACTTTATCATCAGGGATTGAATTTTTTTTTTCAACGTTCGACAAAGGAGTCGTCACGTGCCAAACGAATATTGCAGTAGCGGTAATGAAATTAAATGATACCTACTATTTATTCGATTCACATTCTAGGGGATCCAAAGGTTTTGTTGCACCTATCAGAGGCGCTTCAATGTTAATGAAGTTGCCAGATCAAGGTGCTTTATGTCAACATCTTACAGTGGCACTGCAGGTTAAGAGATGTCATGATATGCAATTAGTATCACAGCTATAAACGTTTCTTTAAAAGAATCAGCAGTAGTGCCAAATGAGCAATACAATACACAGAATCATAGCGAAGATCAAGATATCAGCAATGCATTGAATGAGGGAATCACTTTCGTTACTACAGCACTTATGCCGATTGATACTAACATACCCGATTTGTCTGAAGTTATTACGAACACTGATGTAGAAGAATGATCGATTCCCATCTACAAGTTAAAATGCAAAACTGCGGCCCCCATTAGTATATTGAAAGAACAAAGAGTTGAAGAGTTAGCGTGGATAAGGTTTTTCCCAGACGGTCGAAATGGACTCAGAGAACAAAGGCCTATTTCTATAACACCGCTTGACCATTATCAAATACGTGTTATGAGCAGCGACAAAAGATTTCAACTTAACGAATATATATTTTATGCTCTTTCAGTTGTGGAACTATGCAAGGCGCAACAAAATGTTTCAGTGTGTGCTCGGTTGCGCCAGGACGGAGCTGAGCCATCAGATGTTATTCAAAATGTGCATCTTGTAATGCGCAATTTTCGTGGTACGTCTGCGTATTGGCACAAGGCTTACACAGATCTTCTTGCTATGGTTAAAAATTTAGGCCCCCCTCACTGGTACCTTACATTATCTCGTAATGATTTAAACTGGCCCGACATGTTAAATGCACTTTTAGTTGCTGATGGTCGCCCAAATTTTCCCATTCAAAACCTGACCTTCCTAGACTAACAACACCTTGTAGAGGCATATCCAGTTAGTTTGTCAAGGCATTTCATGTTACGCTTGAACGCTTTGTTTAGCAGGCTACGAAGAGAAAATGATCCAATTTTAGGGAAAAAAATCGTTGATTTCTGGTGGCGGGTGGAGTTTCAGCTAAGAGGTAGTCCCCACGTCCACATGGTCGTATGGTGCGCTGATATGCCAACTTTTAACAGCCCTGAAGAAAAACAGTTACTGGAGCATGTAGTAACGTGTAAGGTTCCTGACGCCGAAAATGACTCAGAGATGCATGATTTGGTTATTCAATTACAAACACATCGAGATACCCAAACTTCAGAAATAACTACAAACAAACTACAAAAATAATCGCAATATTGGTAGATTCGATTTCCCGAGGCCGATCTCTTTCTGAGATCTTAGACTGAACTGGACTGAAGTCTTAGATGACGATCAAGCAGTAAGAAAGGGTGGAAGATTTTATATCCTAAAAAGAACCGAGTCGGAAACAATGGTAAATTGTTATAATGCCCAGTTAGAAACTATGGCGTGCCAATATTGACTTACAGCCTTTGTGGTTCAGATTTAGGTGTAGCGTACTACATTTCAAAGTATATCTCAAAAGCTAAACCTGCAGAGGTCTCTAGGTCAATAAGACAGGCTATACAAAATGTAAGGGACCGCGGTGCGAGCAGTTCAGGGCGACTTGTTTTCGCTATACAAAATGCAATTCTGACGCATAGAGAAATCTCTGCCAATGAATGTGCATTTCGTCTGTGTCATTTAAAACTGAGGGACAGCTAACGCAAATGCGTGTTCGTAAACACTTGCGTACCAGAACAAAGATATCGAATGCTGAGGTTTGATACAGAAAGTTCCGAACTATACAAAAACGTGTTTGATAGGTACTCCTATGCTCACATGCCTCATTCTCTCGAACATCTGAGTCTAGGTGAATTTGCAATATGGTATGATGTGGTTTCTTCTAGAATAGATATTGATGAAGATCAGCAAGATATTGATGCTTATGATACTCATATAAAGGACGTGCCTAGAGGTCAATGTATTACTTTACTAGACAACGTAGGTAGGATGAGGAGGCGGACGCGTCCAGCAGTACTTCGAACGCGTTATTTTACATTAGCTTCAGACCCAGAATCATATTACTACTCCTTAATCTTGACACATGTTCCATTCCGGGCAGAGGATGAATTGTTAGATGGATTTGATTCAGCCAGAGAAGCTTTTTGGGCTAAAAGGAATCGACTACGTCCGCTGCAAGAAGGTTTTGATGCAGAAACTATGGTGAGCGTGGAAACCGAAATACAGCAAGCTATACGCCGTATTGTGGCTGAAAATTTGGCAGCAGAGGTTTTAGAGCAACAAAATAGTGACTCAAATTATAATACTGTCCATCAGCCTATTGATACTCGTAGTATGCTAGATGATGTTGGTCAAATTATAATTGATGAGATTGAAGAACCAAATGACGTTGGTATGCAGGATAATCAGTTAGAAACAGCCATTGCATCGTTAAATTTGAGTCAGCGACAGTTGTTTCAAAAATTATCTCAAAAGTTACTAGACGTGACTAACCCTGATCAACTGTTGATTTTTGTTACCGGAGGAGCTAGTACTGGAAAAACATTCACTCTTAAAGTCATGACTGAGCAAATTCGAAGGTTGAGTCCCATAGAGACAGGTAACAGCGTAGCAAACACTGCGCCAACTGGAGTAGCGGCTAGACTCATTGGTGCACTCTACACTACACTTTTGCGCTTCCTATTGAAAAGGGAAGAGCTGAAACGTTACGTCCTCTCACTGGCGAAAGGCTACAGAGAGAGCGACAAAAGTGAAGGTCGATAAATTGGATCATCATTGATGAAATATCTATGGTGCCCTATTTGACCATAAGAAATATTAATCTACGACTGCAGCAGCTGAAACAAGATCAAAGGTTGTTCGGTGGGATAAATGTCATTTTGTTTGGAGATCTAATGCAGCTACCGCCTGTATCCAAAACCACAGGTGGTGCTTACTGCTTTCGACAATCTTCGAACTTAATCGGTGAAACTAATCTTTGGCAATTGTTTAACTTCTGTGAGTTGCCCCAAAACATGAGACAGGCAGGAGACAATACCTTCGTGGATATTCTCAATAATATTCATGTTGGAGAATTGACGATGGATCAACTTGAAATCCTGGACAGCCGCAGGATCCCACTAGTAGGTCCATTTTCCGATGGAGAAGCGGTAACGATTTTCCCAACTACAAGACAAGTTGATGCTTATAATTCAACAATGACTGCGTATTTGGGTAAATCTTTAAAACTGTATCAGGTAAACGCTGTTGACATCTCCTTAGAAGCAAAAACCTACGGGCAGTGTCCCCACAAACAATTCATACCTGAGGATCCAAACAAGACGGGGGGCATTCTCAGCACATTATGTATTGGGCTTGGATCGCGGGTAATGTTACGCCGTAACATGAATGGGTGTGATTCGAAAGATTGAGTGGCCAGCTCTTCGCAGGGACCAATTAGAAACCGGAGAGTTACCGCAAGCAATATTTGTTGAGTTTGATGACTCTACAATCAAAGGTAATCAACCAGGGGTAGGCATACGGATTGAGCCCTGCACGATCGACTTTGATGCGCTTCGTGGACCAGGAAAAATTGAACGAAGGATGTTGCCTTTAATACTTTGTTGGGCTGTAACTGTACAAAAGCTATAAGGTACCACACTCGATCGGGGCGTTGTGGATCTCAGCTCACACATCTTTGCGAAGGGTCAAGCTTATGTAGCCCTTAGCCGAGTAAAAACATTGGCTGGGTTAGCTATTAGTGACCTCGATCCCAAAAAGCTGTTGGATCGGCCGCACGATCAAAATTCTTTGAAAGAGCTTCAACGTCTACGAGATTTGAACTCTGCAAACTAATGTATTGAAGATTTGAAGTAGCTTAAACTTGGCAGAATAAAACTTACCGGAAATTTAATCTAGCATACATTTCCCATTTTCTAAAATCCATAACCTTTTAACCTTACTATAAGTATGCCTTGTTTACTTACCAATACTTAACTGAACAATTCGTTCGTTAATAAAACTAAAAAGCTTGAAATAAAATAAATTATTTAAAAAACAAAAAACCAAAAAACAAAATTCTATAGATTATAATGCTTGTTTTTCCCTTTTCAGTTATGTGTTTTTGCAGTCGGGTTTTTTGTTTTTTAAATAATTTATTTTATTTTATGTTTAACATTCACGAAAGTTCTAGGAAATTATTAAACACTAAATAATTTATGAATGATTTTTTAAATATTACGAGTTAATGTGAGATTCCTATACATGCTGGGGGCAGTCATTTAGCCATGTCCTTTAATCCATCCAATAGGCATCCTGCGGGTTGGATCAGAAAGCCTTCACGAAATTCTACACGTGCATCTTCGCGTGAAGAGGATAGTTTCACGCTTGGTGCCCCACAACCTCACCGATGCTCAGAAGCAGGCCCGGGTGGAATTGTGCCGTGATATGACTAACAAATTTGAATCAGGCTCGTCTCTGCGTATTTACCCCATCATTACAGGTGATGAGTCTTGGATTTATCAATCGATCTAGAAACGAAGCGCCAGTCGACGGTTTGCGTGTTTCAAAATGAATCAACGCCTACCAAAGTGAAGCGATCTAGAAGCGGGGGGAAGAGTTTGATCGCGAGCTTTTTCAATTTGACTGGTATCCTATACCCAACATTTCGGACATCCTTGACAAGTTAGGCAACTGCCACTATTTTACCACTCTGGACCTTGCGAGTGGCTTTCATCAGGTTGAGATGAACCCAGATGATATCCATAAAACCGCGTTTACAGTCGAGCATGGACACTTTGAATATCTCCGCATGCCAATGGATTTAAAAAATGCTCCTTCAATCTTTCAACGGGTGATAGACAATGTCTTACGGGACCTTCAAAATGATGTGTGTCTGGTGTATCTCGATGACATCATCGTTTTTTCAGTATCCCTTCAGGAACACATGGTCAATTTAGAAAAAGTATTTCAGAGACTCAGAGAATATAATTTCAAAATTCAAATGAACAAATCCGAATTTCTAAAATTAGAGACTGCATACCTAGGACACATCATTAGTAAAGACGGTATTAAACCTAACCCGGATAAAATCACGGCCATCCAAAAATGTCCACTGCCCAAAACGGCAACCGAAATTAAACGCTTTCTAGGTCTGTTAGGGTACTATAGGAAATTCATTCCAGACTTTGCTCGTATAACAAAACCTATGACGCAATGTCTTAAGAAGGGTTCAAAAATTGCCATAACCGATCCAAATTATATCAACTGTTTTGAGAAATGCAAAACCCTTTTAATTAATGATCCGATTTTACAATACCTAGACTTTAGTAAAGACTTTATACTGACAACTGACGCGTCTAATATTGCCATTGGTGCCGTCCTCTCACAAGGTCAGATAGGTACCGATAAACCCATAGCATACGCATACCGCACATTAAACACTAGTGAAATTAACTGTAGCACAATTGAAAAGGAACTGTTGGCAATTGTGTGGGCAACCAAATACTTCCGCCCTTACTTATTTGGTAGGAAATTCAAAATCGTTACAGATCACGAGCCCTTACAATGGGTCATGAATCTAAAAGAACCAAATTCACGTTTAACCCGCTGGAGAATAAAGTTAAGTGAGTATAATTTCAATACTGTCTATAAGCAGGGTAAGCTGAACACTAACGCAGACGCTCTGTCCCGCATCGAAATCAATAATAAAGATGCAAACTCCATAGCAGTTAACACCTCTGAGAAGCCCCCTTCAGTGATCGATTCTAGAACGGCAATAGCACACACCAGTGCTGAGAGTCCCATACTAGAAATACCAATATCTGATGAACCCCTAAACAAATTCCATCGTCAAATATCCCTTGTAATCGTAGGCGATATTAAAAAACGCCCAACCGTGTCTAAACCCTTCGAAACTCATACTGAAACTACTATACAACTATCAGAGTCTAATCTCGAGGAGGATGTAATTAATGCTGTAATAGAATATGTAAATCCCAAAGTAAGAACAGGAATTCTTATTCATCCCCCACTAGCTATGTACAATATAATCCCGATTATGCAAGATAAGTTTAAAAGCTCCGCCTTGAATATGGTCTTAACAAAAAAAGAGGTTGAAAACGTCAAAGATTACTTAGGACAACAAGAAATCATTCGTAATTACCATGAAAGAAAAACAAATCACCGTGGTATAAATGAATGTTTCCTTGCCTTATCACATCGTTATTATTGGCCTAAAATGAAAGAAAGTATATCAAAATATATGAATATGAATGTAGTATTTGCGGACAAGCAAAATACGACCGAAACCCAGTTAAACAAAAGTTCTCCATAGTTCCTCCTCCAACTAAACCCTTCGAAATTGTACATCTCGACCTGTTCACAGTACAAAATGAGAAATATCTTACTTTAGTTGACGCTTTCTCGAAATATGCGCAAGCACATCATCTCAGAGATGGTACCGCGTTAAGTGTCATTCAAGTTCTTTTAACGTTTTGCACCCATCATGGCGTTCCTTATACTATAGTTACAGACCAAGGACCTGAGTTCACCAATGCATTATTTTCAGAATTTGTTCGTCTTCATAAGATACAGCACCATAAGATACTTGCACATACCCCTAATGATAATGGTATAGTAGAACGCTTTCATTCTACTATCCTCGAACATCTCAGAATCCTGAAGTTAGAAAAGCGTAATGAACCTGCCATAAATCTCATCCCCTATGCAGTTTTAGGTTATAACAGCTCGATACGCAGCTTCACTAAATGTAGGCCTATAGATTTAATCACAGGACACTTCGGTCCTCGCGATTCCTTGGATTTCAATTTGTCTGAGCACCTACTGCAAAACTACTCATTGGACCATAAGAATCGACTAACCCAAGTCTACGAAATAATAAATGAAACCTCTCTTCACCATAGGACTGAATTAACAGAAAATAGGAATAAAGATCGCAAACCTGAGAAAGAATATAACCCCGACCAACAAGTATTTGTCCGCAATCCCCTAGCTAGCAGACAAAAGTTAGCTCCCCGTTTTACTAAAGACATAGTCCTAGCCGATCTTCCCATACATATTTATACTCGAAAGAAACAAGGTCCTGTTGCAAAGTCCCGTCTAAAGAGGAGGCCTAAAGATTCCACATTGTTACAGGATGTTACTGTTGCTGCTACTCCACATGACGCAAGGACAAGAAGTAACGATTGATCCTTTAGGAAACGGCCCTGGTATCCTTCCGTTTAATCTAGGAACGACGCGTATCGTTTCTCACTATCATTCATTTCTTAATTATGTCAATCTCGATAGTATACAATCTCAGATAGATACAGTTAGTACCAAATTGACTGATTTCAGACATAAACTAAATAATAAGACATCCCTATTATTTGAACCACACATGAATTACCTTACATCTAAACTAGCTAAAATATCTACACAGCTAGAGTCATTTGAACATAATCGTCATAAAAGAGGACTTATCGATGGTCTCGGTTCTGTTATTAAGAGTGTATCTGGTAATCTTGACCAAACTGATGCAATTAAATAAAATAAGGCTATAAAAATCCTCCAGGAAAATGAGTATAGGATACAGAGTCAACTTAATCAGCATGTAAGTATATCTAAAACTTGAGTTACACAAAATGCCAACCTGTTAACTAATATAACTAAAAACCAAGAGAGAATAGGTAATGTTCTAAATCGGATAATTAATAGTACAGCAAACTTCGACTTTATCCACTACGCCCATACGGCTCAATACTTATCTATCTTAAGCGATAGCATAGATGATCTGTTAGGAGCACTCCATAAACTGGAGTACACTTTAGCTTTTAAACGTGCATCAAGCACACCGCATATGGTAGTTAGTATAACTGAGATTAGGAATATGTTAGATATATTAAGGATTTTATACTCAAACGATGAAATTCTTGAATTAGAATTAAGAGATTATTATGACATAATTAAGCTAGGATACTTCTACATAGGAAATCAGATAGTTATAGTATTTAAGGTGCCGATTGCCTTCCCTCCAATCTATAACCTTTATAAGCTGTCCATTATCCCTAACAAAAATAATAAAATCCTTATACCTACCTCACCTTTTATTGCGATTTCTGGACAAGATTCTATGTACATGGAGGCTGAATGCCCGAAGTTAAATACTCTGTACCTATGCGAAGCAAAATCAAAGTACAAGACCCAAGATGATCCGGATTGCATCCAGCATCTGATCTCCAAACAAGAACTTCTGCCATCCTGTAAGCTGTCTTCAGTCACGTTGAAGAAATAAGCTGTAGAACAACTCGACGAGAAACATTACACCATCAGTTTCCCACACCAAACCAAAGTGAAGATATCGTGCAGACAAGAGACATATAAAACCCTTGAAGGAAGTTACTTGGCGATCATCCCGTACAATTGTCACATCAAAACGCCCGAATTCACTATAGCAAACTCCAACAATCACATCAAGGGATTTGCTCTGGAGATTATGCAACTGCCTACATATATTGATGACTTAGAAATGTCAAGCGAAGCACCAATCATACTAAACTCTGCTGACCTAGAAAACTTGCACTCAATAAATACGAAGATCATTCTACAAGCTCCAGCTAAACTTAATGAAGCAAGTGATACAGCTCTCTACCACACCACAATTCCAATCTATCTAATACTATCCGGTGCAAGTGCACTTATCATCGCACTGATGTACCGACGACATCGAACGAAACGTCTTCAGAAAAATCAACTAAAGGAAACAGATGATTCAGGAAATTATGCTGAAATTCAAGAACGAAATAGAGTCATTCCTAGCAAGATAAGAATTGATCACAGCAACATTTCATCATCTCCCTCACACAAGATTTCAAAATAGTTGCTTATCTTCGAGAGGAGGTGTTACATATTCGCATAGCACCTAAACCGCTGACAAGCGTTTACCTAGTTACTGCGAATTGCATCAGCCGCGGCACGAGGCGCCGTCGCAGCACAACGCGATGCAGCCCGACACCGGACATCGTGGCCTCCGTGAAAATCGTCACTTTTGACACAGCATCGGTCAACCGTCGACATTCTTAGCTATTAATTAATATTGTAATTTTTATAAAATAAATTAAGTTAAATAAATTTTGTATTTTTTTCAATCCTCCGGCTACAGCCTTCGTAATTCGTGTGCTGTGTAAATTATTTCATTTCATTTCATTTATTTGCATACCATAATGTGTATAAAAGATGTTACATAAGGCTTAAAGCTAAATAACAGTTATGGACCCTGTTAGGGCACAGCAACATAGGAAAAACTTAAAATTTTAAATTAAAAAAAAAATACAATTCTTATAATATTCATATTCTTATGTGAACTTATAAAATACGTATTAATAGTTATAGTTATTTAGATAAAGCTAATTTTACTTTTATTAATATTATTAAATTTAAATTAGCTAAAAATAAAGGTAATAAATACAAAAGATAAAGTTAAAAACTAGAGTGGTAAAAGTAAGAATAATGTTAATCAAAATCAGTCATGTATAGATATTATTTCATGCAATGATATTATTATTTTGTAATCATAGTTTATCATTTAAATAATCATTTATGTTATAGTAGTTAGTAAGTAAGTAAGTAAGTATTTATTTACATAAAACATGGTATACATGGTGTTACAATAATTTACAATAAAGATCTTACATGTTTTGCCAGAATTGTACTTAGCATGCATATGTTCACTTAATACTAACATGAGAATTTGTTATCCGTAAATTCTTTAAGACTATAGAAATTTTTCAAGTTTAACCAGTCAAACAATTTTCCCATAAATAATCTGGAGTTTAAGTTTTAGCAGAAGAAGTAGTAGGGCGTTTTTGGGGTTTGGGGAATATAACCAAATTGTTCAAGTGGCTAAACTCTGCAGCCTACGCGGGCTATTAAATCTGTAATTTTAATGAAGTAGAAACCTCTCGAGTAGTATATTTTTAATATTTCTATCGGAATTTTGCTGTGGAGAAATGCTGTCGACATTCAGGCTATATTTGTGCTGAAGAAACAAGCTATTCGAGCAATTTATAACCTAAGTTGTAGGCATTTACTACGGCATAAATTGAAGGATATAAACATAATTACAGTCGCATCTCAATATGTATATGAGAACTTGTTTTATGTAAAAAGGAACATTAATCTATATTCTAAACACAGCAACATTCATAGTATAAATACTAGAAACAAATAAATCTTGATCTGCCCCCCAAAACTAGGCTCCAAAAAAATTGTAATTAATTTACGTGCCAAAGTATACGTTTTTACAACAAACTCCAAAGCCATGTTAAAGAACTGAGCCTCAATAAATTTAAATCATTTATTAAACAAAAACTATCAAACAAAAAGGGTTCTAAAAAGCTAAAGATTACTTAGACGACTGGCTTGGAACTAATTAAACTACTCCGATACCCTCAAGCAACTAACTATTTTATGCTAAGTATCTTGGAATTAATATTGACATTTTTATTTTTGATTAATTTACGTGACACTTATGTGAGGACTAATGTGGATGATATATTTTAAAATTTTCTTTGTCTCAATTATATCTAATGATAATCTGGTAGTTTGAGTACTTTTTGCGGCCTACCCAAATGTCCTTTCTTTGTTTTTGTTCGTCGAGTCGTTGAACTGCTTATAGTTGCGCGTTGTGCGTTGAGTTGTTAGTCGTTTAGTTGAGCTACACGATTACTGATAAATGCGTGCACTGACTGGAGAGGTCCACTCAAATCTGTATGGTTCTTTCCTCAAAAGACCATTTCAGGCACTAATCTACATAGTCCTCAAATGATGAACCAAGATTCTTTCTGGATTTTAATATACTCATGGACAGTGATGAATTTTTATTTATACAGTGACATGAATATGTACTTTGTCAAGTCTCAAACAGATTACTAAAGAACAATAAGATTGCTCTAGTTCCTCCCTTCACATACGTCTTTAATGTCTGCCACGAAAGCGGAATCTTTATCGAGCATTTAAAAAACACAGTTTTGCGTCCAACACACAAAGGTGGAGATACAAATATCCATGAGAGACCAATATTAATCCTACCTGCATTATCAATGATCCTGAAAAAGCCATCAATCTAAGGTTAGTACATACCTGAAAAAGAACACAACTTGCTTTCAGATAAACAGTTTCGCTTTAGGAGGGGTAGATCTACTGAAGGAACAGTGCATATTCTACTAACTACTAACTAACTATATATCAACTAACCTAGATACAGGAAAAAAATGGCAGTCGATCTTTCTCAACCCAAGCAAAGCTTCTGACACTACTTCTGTTCCTATAAACAAGCTAGATGGATTAGGAATCAGAGGTGGGCAACTGACTATTTTTAAGAACTATCGCACTAGGCGAAAATACTTCAAGGAGGTCAACAAATGAGTACTAATCATGCAGTCGACTATGGGGTACCCCAGCGTAGTATTTGGGACTGACTCCATTTCTCGTTTACATTAACGACCTCAATAACCTCCGTCTACCCCGAGGCGATTGATCTCATAATATACATATGTAGACCTCACTACTCTACTTTTCTCCACCGATACTTGAGATGAGGTATTCAGTGCTGCCCAGAAGGAATTCAATGTGGTGAAGAAATGGCTTAGGGCCAATATCTTAACCCTAAATGTCGAAAAAACGAAATACGTGACGTTTAGTACTATCTGTCTCGGTGAAGCTAATAACAATCGTCATGTCAAATCCTATGAATGCTTGTCTGGCGTGGAATGCTCATTCAGATCTCTAGAGCACATCAACAACATGGTACTTGAGTATCAAAATCGATAGCAACCATAGTTTCAGGGAAAACAGTTAAATACTCGCGGACGGAAACTAACATATATGTTTTTAGAAATCTCAGACATGCCACTGACGCCAACTTACTTAAGCCAGTCTATTATTGTCAGTACTGCATCTCGTCTTGAGGAGGCACTCCGAAAATCATCTCGAAAAAAGTAAAAATGCCTCAACGTGCTATTTTAAAAACAACTTTTGGGAACATTTATATTATGAGAACATATTTGAGATTCATCATTTTCTTTGGTCCTTACTTATACGACAAACTCGACAAAGTTATCAATATACATCCACTATACAGAAAATACAGGACTATCTACTAAAACTTTCTACTGATGAAACAGAAACAATATTGAAGTGGAGGTATATATCTGCGTGTGTGTGTATATATTATGTGTGTACGTTTTTTTTTTTTTGAGGGTGCGAAATCATCAAATAACTTCTCCCGCTCTGGGCGGAGCGGGAGGGTGTGTCAGACTCTTACTGACTAAAACCCACCCGTATTCCTTCCTGTTGCCTGTGTTGCGGGGGCCTCGGTGACCCATAAGTACCTTCCCGCGACCCCGGCAGGATGTGTGTACGTTTGAGAGTGTGTTTTTGTTTTAAGTACCATCCGAGGACGTGCGTATGAATACACAAGGCACGACCGGGGATCTTTTCAAAGCGGGAACCTTTTCGAGGATCATCGGTATGACTTGACCAAGGATTCGTATTTTGCAAGCGATTTTGAGTCTTTCTGTATACTTAATACGTAAAAGTTGTCTGAACGTTTGTTTTATTATTCCAGGACCTATGTATTAACTTTAACACAAAAGACCTCGGTTAGGTCAGGTTAGTTTTTCCAGATAATGGTATTTTTAAGACCTAGGTTTGGTACATTTTCCAAACATTATGTATTCTAGTCCTCGTTTTGACAGTTTTCCTCGCGTGTAGATGAAGAGTTATGTACTATCATTTAAATAAAAAATATGGAGGAGAACATTGAAGGTAGACTCTACCTACACAACACAACACCTACATCACACAACTTTAGGATACTCCACCAAAACATTGCAAGTTTTTTATCTAAACTGGAACTACTGGAGTTAACATTACAGGAAATGCGTGACTTACATAATGACCCCCATGTGATTTGCCTCTCCGAAACATTTATTAAAAAAGGTCATGAGAACTATCTCAAGTTATCGGATTTTGAAATGGCTACAAATGTTTGCAGAGACAAACACAGAGGTGGCACTTGTACTCTAGTCAAAAAGGGTCTACACTACAAAGAATTACAGTTTATAATACATATTATGCATCTGTAAATACGTTCTAGGCATGTGGCATAGAGTTAGAAAATAAGAAATTAGTAATTATTTGCTTATACCGAACACTCTCACTCAATCCGATTCTAATCAATGTTTAACTAAGTTAAGTAGTATCTTACATGATTTATACAAGAAATATAAATCTAGAACACGCATAGTTTTAACAGGTGACTTAAATATTGATACCTTGAAAAGAAGCAAAATCACTCAAGAATTACAAGACTTAGCAAACAATCCAGTCTAAAACTTCATATTGAGGTAGCTACTCGAAAGTTTTCATGTATAGACCATACATGACGCAATCGCAACAGTGCTACTACTTCATCTCTCTGATCACGACGTGTTGGACCACGCACAATGAAGGGTTCCGTAGTTGAGATTACTTGGGACGAATTTATTTCAAAAACAAACTTAACATTGTAGTTGAAAAACCTGTTCTCCCATACATCGATATATGCCACAGTCAATTCTCCAACTGCAAATTTAAGTTGGTTGACTATAACTCGTTAACTCGTAAAGTTTTTTTTTTTTTGGATGGTAAATCATCAAATAATTTCTCCCGCTCTGGGCGGAGCGGGAGGGTGTGTCAGAGTCTTACTGACTAAAACTCACCCGTATTCCTTTCGTTGCCTGTGTTGCGGGGGCCTCGGTGACCCATTAGTACCTTCCCGCGACCCCGGCTGGCGTCAGCCCTAGTGGACCCCTACATTTGTACTGACGACATCTCTTTGAGGCGCGCGTGGTATACGACGCGCCGTCGGCCCGGGCCTGGTCCTTACCGGACGGTGAACTACCCATTGCTCACCGTCCGCAAGCCCGCGCCTACGGTGGCCGGAAATCCGCCCGGGATTTCCGACGCCCAGGGCGTCTCCTGCGGCGGCTAGGGGCGAGAGGGCGCGAAATTTGCCTTTCCGTCAACCGTCCCACCTCCCCCTTCGCGAGCATTACTGCTTCGCAGAAGGAGGTGACGGCTGCCTATGCCCTCTCGCTCCGTACCATGGCCTGAACCAGGGCCGGACGCGAGAGATCTCTGCCGCCGGTCGCCTCCATGAGGACACGGCGATGCTCTGCCCAAGCCGGGCAGACCTCCACCGTATGCTCCACCATGTCCTCCGGGAGATCCACACAGTGGTGACACCCGGGCGTTTCCTCCCGCCTTATCCGACACAGTCACCTCCCGAAGCTGCCGTGTCCGGTGAGGACCTGCGTCAGGTGGAAGGTAAGGACGCCGTGGCGCCTCTCTAGCCACTCTTCAAATAGGGGACTTATCGCCGCAATCGTAGCGTACCCAGCACTGGGTTGCGACAACCGTACTCTCCATGTCGCCATGAGATCCCCCCTGAGCTCTGTCCGCTGTGCCGCGATTTCTTGCGGCAGCGGAGTTACGCCCCGGCGTTTCGCCTCCTCGCGCCACTCCCATACGTGCGCAAGGACTTTTGCCTCCAGATCTCATGGCGGCAATCCGGCAAGGAGGCTCGCTGCCTCACAAAAGACCGTGTGGTATCCCCGGACCATCCGGATGGCCATGACCCTTTGGGCCGCGCTCAACCGGCGGGCTCACCGCAGCGCCAGAGAACGCGCCCATACAAGAGCCCCGGAGAAGGCCATGGACCGCACGACCCCCGCGTAGAGCCTCCGGCAGGAGGCGTTTGGACCCCCTTGATTGGGCAGGAGCCGCTTCAATGCAGCGCCTGCTCGCTCCAGTTTGGGAGCCAAACGTCGAAAATGCTCTACGAAGTTCCACCGGCTGTCGAGGACGAGCCCCGGGTACTGTAAAGCCTACTTAGCCATGATAGTTTTACTTTTAATTTCATTATACATTATGTACTACTGCCATGATTTTTTTTTCACATCGCCATAAACAACCGTTTAGCTGGCAGGGGGCACACTCAACTCAACGAAAATTAGCACTTTAGGTGTAGGAGGTTGGAAGATAGTCAATGATACTGCTGTGTTTAAGGTAAAAATAAATGTATTTAACGGACCAAATGTATTTAAAGGAGCGAGGGAGCACACGCGATGACCGCTAGTCATGTACTAATTGCTCAATTAATACTCGTATTTATTAATGAAGTTACGTAAAAATGCTTAGTCGTCGGTAGTGTATGGTTTCACCGTACATGCTCCCGGGCCAAAAAGTTACACATCTTCTAATCTAAAGTGACATGTTTTAGACATAGGTGACGTAGATATGTCTCGTGTAGGGTTAGTGTCCTCATTTGTTGTAATCACTTCACTGGGCTGACGGTCAGCCGTGCTCTGCTTTCGCGAAAACACAACACTATTTGACACACTTTGCGATAGTTCCACTGATGAAAATACACGGCACCTTCTCCATAAGAAGTATGACGCTAATAAAACGGCTACACCTAGCATGCCGTAACAGATTATATACTGGTGAATGTCATGTGTAGAGAGAGAGTACTCTGGTAAATTAGTATTGGCAGACTTCAGTTGTTCTTTTCATTCTCCCAGATCCTCTAATGTGCTTTCAGTGGATCTTCATAGGCGGTGTAGTGAGATAATGATATATTAACTATATGATTTAATTCTGCTATCTGAGGGGTCGGAATTTCAGAGTTTGATTTAATTGAACTTGCTGATAAAGAAACTTGATCTTGACATATAATCCTCACTGAGTAGGTATTGCAGCGAAAATACAAGTACCTCGACGGATCATTTAGTTCGAGCCAGCTGTCTTGGCAAGGGGATTTAATTACAACGCATTGTTTTAATTTGTTATCCAGTTTGCAGAATTTTTCATCGATATTTAACTGATTAATTAGTTTGTTAGCTTGGCACAAATATGAGTGATCATCATGGAAGCATGATTGGAGCTCCATAAGCGACAATATGAAAAAAGCATCTTTTTTCAAGTTAATAGCCACGAACTCCGCAACAGGTAGTATGCTAATCATATCATTTCGAACCTGTTGAGGAACTGTTATGATTTTATAAATCTTATAGCTGTCTCTGTTGGTCAATGGAAAGGTAATCTCAAATATGAAGTATTCTTCCATCAGTCTCGCTTTAACCTTCAGCATACTGTAAACATGCTGTAGGTTGTCCACGGGCAGTGTAGTATCTTTTGTTAGTTGTCCAGAATTGAACTGTAACTCATTCTGTAAATGATCTGAAGTTAACAGGTGTGTGTTGCATTTCCTGTAGTAAATATCCGTGATGATATCTAACAGAGTATCCTGAATTCTTTTGAGGTTTTGAAGCAAATTGATAGTTGTGACTGCTGACAGGGCAAAATCTTGCGTTTTAGCTAAACATTCAACCTCTTGCTTAATAGCAAAGGCAGCATTATCCAATTGATTCAAGTTTGTTTATTGTTTTATGTTTTAATCGGATAGTTTGCTCGGTTCTTTTTAATATGTTGTATTCAGCCTCAATGATGGAGGTCTGATTTCTTAAGAAGTTATCAAGATGCCGCTCGTTTTGTTTTACAAACAGTATATCTTTTTTTGTACTGTTCGGCGAATCGTTCGTCTAATATTCCGAACAAGCTATTGGCCACGTAACCCATACCGTTAATGAGTCCGCGACGCTGTCTGGTGCGCACATCAAAGTGCTGCTTAATCATAAGTTGATTATAGTGCTGTATTTCTTTGAAGTCGTGATTTAATTGGAGCGTTATCATATTATAATGACTCTTATCGTTTAGTGATGCACAGAGCCTTTGCAGATAGTCCAAAAACTTTGTGACGGCAGTATTCCCCTTTCAACAAGGACTCATATCATAATAAACAATTAGATTCCATTTGTCTCGAATAACTTGCATGTTGTCTAGTGACTCGAAATACAGCGATTTTTTTGCTAGGCAACGCTGATATGTTAAAAGCTGCGTGAGACGATGTTATCTATGAAATAAAAAAGATTAACGACATTGCTAACGATATAAAGTTAGATTTGATTTTGCTGCTTCTAATCCGCACGTCAGGCTCTTTCGAGGTGACCTTATTTGCTTGATTAAAATATTTATCTACCGTATTACTTGAAGCAGTCGGTATGGGCAAGATTGACAGTTTAACAGCTAGCCTTTTAATTATTCCGCTTTTTGTTGTTAGAGTTACTACCCGAACTAATCCATCTTGACCTGGATGAGTTTCTATTACTCTGCCCATCATCTATTTTCCAGGTGGCAGATTGTCGTCCTGGATCATCACTAAATCATCTATGGTAATATTCTTTTCAATGCTTCGCCATTTGCTTCTTACGGATAACTGAGTTAGATACTCCGCTCTCCATTTCTTCCATAAGTCGTTTACTATTTTAGCTGATAAATACCACCTAGTTCCAGCATCTATTTTAGTTTCAATTATGGCAGTTCTGCACCTTTCTGTCAAGAAGTGTCCCGGAGTCAGGACATTCAAATCTTCAATATCTTCCGATAAGGCAAATAAAGGCCTAGAGTTTAAACAAGCCTCCACCTGTGCTAAAATAGTGCTGAACTCTTCGAAGGTCAACTTTTGTTCTACTATTACTCGCTTGAAGTGATGTTTTGAGCTTCTAATGGCTCGCTCCCATAGACCAAGTCGGGGCATTGAAGTGCCATTCTATATCTAAATCTGCTAGCTCCGCGAAAAAGTTACGATCATATACATTTTCGAAATCGTAATAGCTTTCCTGTAGCATTCTGTTAGTGCCCACAAAATGTGTCCCGTTATCGCTGTAAATATGTCGAGGCGCTCCTCTTCTGGCTGCCATTCTCCGTAATGCTGCTAAGAACTCGGAACTGCTTAAGTCGGGTACAAGCTCTGAATGCACAGCTTTGGTCGCTAGACAAATAAACAATGGTCTTAATTCCACGTCCCTTGTTACTTTTAACATCTAAAAACCCTGTATAATCCACTCTAGTGTGATAGAATGGTGGGGCGGGGTTGCTTCTGGCTACGGGTAACTCTCCCATCAATTGATGGTGTATTTTGGGCTCATGTTTTCTACAGGTAACGCAGTTTCTTACTTCTTTCCTTACAACTTTATTTCCAGCGATAATCCAGAATCTCCAGAGTTTAAGATTAAATAAAGTTAGTCGCGGTCCACTATGAAAGGTGAGCTGATGAGCTTGTTGAATTACTAGAGTAGTAAGCAGACTGTTATGAGGCAATATGATGCTTCATTTCCATACTCATGTTTATTAAAAATAAACTAAAACATGGACACAATTTATCCTCTACATCAATATCAATTCAAATATATTTCTTCAGCAGCAGGCCCACAGCTATGTCTACGGTACCAGTGCATCAGAAAAGGGCAGTTTGGCCTCCCCACAATAACCTTCAGGATGCTATTGGAGCTTCCACGAATCCTACGCATTTGGGATGCCGTTCTTTTGCGCATTATAGCCTCAATATTATCTATACCTGCTTCGCAAACATGCCCGACGCACTACAGAACCGCGGAAGGCCCAGCAACACCCGAAACGCATTATTGTACTGAACACGGAGGGCGTTGTAAGCTTTCTGCGTATACCTGACCCACAGGCTGCAGGTGTAAAACGTCTGGCAGTATGCCTTAAACAGCGTAATTTTCACGTCTTTAGTACACCTTGCAAACGTTCGGGCCAGCATATGACATCGAACCGACAACGCCCTTCGCTCTCTCACAATATTCTCGTCATCAAAAATATTCTCAGTCAAAATGTGCCCAAGGTATTTAAAACGAGACACTCTTTTAAGTGCCACCCCATACAAATAAACAGGAGGAACTTTCGTCTGTTTTCTGGAACCCATATGAAACACCATAACCTCACTTTTCCTGACATTATACAGTAGACCATGAGCCGAGGCGTATCGTTCACATACTCCAAGTAACTGTCTGAGCGCATCAATCGAGGGACTCAGCAGCACCATGTCATCAGCGTAGCTTTTACTATTGATAGTCTTACTCTCTTAATAGAGCATCCGACACCAGTGATACCCAGCTCCTCGACCAGTTGATTGATGTATAAATTGAAGAGCGCCGGGGAAGTGAAATCTCCCTGCCTCACACCACACTCCAGCCCATACTCGCCGGATAATGTACCCGACCATCTGACCTGGTTAAACTGGTTGTAGTACCAATACTCCAGGAGGTTAACTAGCTCGTGAGGTACGGCTTTCTCCCGCAATTTTGGCTATAGGATCTTGTAGTTAATCAGATCAAACGCCTTGGAGAGATCCAGAAAAGCAGCATACACCGGAGTATTCCTGTCGGTGTAGTACCTAACTGTACGCTTGAGCGCTAGAACAGCAGTTTCCGTGGACAACCCAGCTCTAAAACCAAACTGTGAATCATGTGGATTAGCAGTTATGGTAGCCAAAGCGATAGGCCTATAGTTGTCCCTATCCGACGCATCCCCAGTCTTGTTCTTGGCAATAGGCACCACTATCGTCCTCATCAGCTCCCTTGGTAGATAGGAGTGTCTCACACAAAAATTTAATGGCATGGATAAGACCCTAGGGAGGTGCGGACCAGCATACTGAAAATCGCAATGCTTAGGCCATCATGTCCTGGAGATTTGCCTCTGGGCATACCTTTAATAATGATTCTTATCGCCTTAGCTGTTATGCTTATTGGCTCTCCAGACATGATGCCCCCAGCAACAAGATTTTGCTCCTCCACTTGCCGTGAAGGTACTGCAAAATGCCTCCTAAACTTGTCCGCAATCTCACCAGGTTCAGTAACACCATCAACGCTCATCGGGACCGCAGGTTTTGGGTTGAACCTTTTAGTCGATTTCCAGAAATTCTGAAAATGCTTACGCCTGTGCTCAGTCACCAGCATATCCATTTTTATTTGATCCTCATGATCCTGACAATATTTTAATCTTTGTTTAAAGAGTTTTCGCGTCTCATTAATTTCCCCAAAAAGCAACCCGGTGCGAGGTTTATTATGCCACACCCAGTTCAGAAAAACTTTCCTGGCATTTCCGTGAGCGTCTTTGACGTACCTATTCCATCTAATCACCGGACGCCGTCTTCCACCATCACCCACTAGGCCAGAACTGCCCTCTGCCCCTTCCCGAAGGGAAGTCACTATAACACTATACAGTTTATCAATAACCGTTCTATGATTTTCATCTACACAAAAATTATCGCAGCAGTTACTTAAATCCGAGGGAAAATCTATATCCCTAAGCTTTTCCATACGTAATCTATAGTAGTGATTTTAGTGCGCATGGTGACGATGTCAGAAGGACAACCAAAGCGGGCGATCCATCCATATAGTAAAGCCCTGGCCACAGTTTCAGCTGTTATGTCACGGAGTTGTATTACCTCAGGCGAACAAGTAAAACGGTCGACGGCAGTGAGGCAATACCTGTATGCATGAGACAGCGGAAGTGGGACGACTAGGTCTATATGGATGTGTGCAAACCTCGATCGTGGCAGCTTAAACGTGCCGAGGGGTGGTGAAGCATGTCGGGTGGCCTTGGACTTCTGGCAAGCTAAACAGGCCTGTGTCCATTTCCTACAATCTTTCCTCACACCTGACCAGACGTACCTTTCAGCCACGAGTCGGGCAGTTGCGTTTGCTCCTGGATGACTCAGAAATTGCATGCTCTCGAAAACTCGGCGACGAAGGTCCTTTGAGACGTATGGTCGCGTGGTATTCACTTTATCGTCACAGTACAGTTCAGCATCTGACCCAAGAATCTTGACCTTCTTTAGGCATAAGGACGTATTGCTATCCAGTAGTTGGTTTAACTCTGAGTCGGTGTTTTGCAGCTTTGCTAAGAGCTCTAAGCTGACTGGTTGAGCTACTTCCTCGATTCTGGACAGCGTATCGGCAACTACGTTGTCCTTGCCAGATATGTGCCTAATATCGGTTGTGAATTGGGATATGAAGTCAAGATGTCTGAACTGTCTGGGCGAGCAATTCTCTTTGTGAGGGTGAGTATTTTCGCTGTGAAGGGCTGAGCTTGCGCGAAAACAAAGCAAGCGGCTGCCACGCCCCTTCATCTCCTAGCTGCTGCAATGCTGCCCCTATCGCCATGTCAGAAGCAGGTAGCCTGACATAGGCCTTCCTTATAAGCATCAAAAGCATGTTGTTCAGCTTCAGCGAACGTGACAGGGTGAGAACCCTTTACGGAACCCTCGAGAAGTACGTTTAGAGGAGCTTGGTGTTGGGCTGCGTCTGGAATAAACCTCCTGTAAAAATTAAGCATACCCAGAAATCTCCTAAGTTTCCTTACGGTCTTCGGCACTGGGAAGTCCCGGATTGACTGGACCTTAGCAGCTATGGGTGTGGTACCATCGGTTGAAATATGGTATCCGAAGAATTTTACCTCCGACGCTCTAAAAACACACTTGGTAGTATTGATGACCATGCCATACTCTTTTAGTATGGTAAAAATTTTCCTTAGGTGTGTTTTGTGCTGCTCCTCATTCTGCGAGTGTATTAAAAAATCATCTAAATAAGCTCATCAGTGTTTTCTGCAAAAATAAATGATTTGATCTACTTCAGTAAATTGACGGAATTTTAGCCGTCTGCAAGGGAAGTTAAATGAGGCCCCCATTGAAGCCTTGAGTCGAGTGTAATCCCCAGGAAAACATTTTTATCGACGAATTCTAATTTCTCTTGATTCAATACTATCTCACAAATACTACTTTTGACATTTAGTAAAGAAACTCTTATGCACTTTGTTTTTTTTTCCATTTAATACTTAATTATTAGCAGTGAACCAATTTTGCACCTGCAATAGGGCGTTATTTACGTCGTCAAAATTTGATGCACGTCTATTAATTTTAAAAATTAAGGAAGTATCGTCAGCAAATAACACCATTTAAGGTTGGGTTTTTAACAAGTGGAGTAGATCATTAATATACAATGTGGATCTGGACTTACGACATTAAATTAAAACGAACTGGAAAGCACACACGGAAGAATTAAATAAAAAAGTATGTTCTTGTGCTTATGCCCTCTATAAACTTAAACCTATTTTGAGTACGAATGCGATTATAACTGCCTACCATGGAATTGTCGGCTCCTTATTAAGGTTCGGGGTTATATTTTGGGGAAACTCCACCAATAAGGATATTATTTTTAAGTCACAAAAAAGGTGCATTAGGGCAATGTTTGGTCTGAAAAGAACTGATAGTTGCAAACAGTATTTTATTAAATATAACATCTTAAGTCTGCCTTCATTATTTATTTATGAAATAGCAATTTTGTAAGGACCAATCCGCACTTATTTAAGAAACTATCTGACGTCTCCATTCGTAATAGACGAGATAATAATAGATTATGCGTACCAAGATCAACCACGGCTTTGATGCAAAAAAGTACTTTTTGGTTAGCACCAACCATTTATAATAAAATCCCAAAACCTATCAAACAAATGCCTACTGCTCTGTTTAATAAACATTTAAAAAAATATCTCATTGCTAAATGCTATTATTCCATAACGGAATTTTTAAATGAGCGTAATTAATTAAATGGATTTCTTAATTTCTAGGACTTTTTATCAGTTTTCACAATTACGACATTTTTTCGCAGTTATGTATGAAATTTTGGCATATGTAATCTATTCTCCCTAATTTTTATTTTTGATTAAGTTATTCTTTTTATTTTATTGTGTAGAGTCAAATTCAATTTTTTTTTGGTGTTTTTTCTCTAGACCAAAAAAACATGTTATTATTATACGCCATTAATGGCAAAACATGCAGATCTGCCTATTATTTTTAAGACCTTGCACATATTGTTTGATGTATACTCATGTTTTACAATAAATATATTCTATTCTATTCTATTCTATTCGAGCACAGTTCTAATCCATCGAAACATTTTAAAACACGAAGATTAGTAGTTAATGGAAAATTTAAGAATTGCTATTTTCAAACAAAATTAATAGCAAAATCAACTGCATATAATGTAAACACGCTTTATCTACGAAAAGTCACTGACCTGTTGCGCGGTGTGGTGCGGGATGCAGCGGGCGGGGTAGCGGGACGTAGGTGGACGTAGATAGGTACTTTAGTCGGAGAACAACAAATCCGCGGCATAAACTCACTAAGTTGCGCGTTGTTAATTAATAAAATATCACTAATTGAATAATTAATCACATATTATCACATCACAATCAGAATTTAAATCATCAATAAGTAGTCAAATTTTTAAATTTTCAAAGTGTCTACCGTTGTTCATTATGCACAAGCGACATCGTCTTATTACATTTTCACGGACTCGTCTTAACAAGCCCCCATCTGTTCTTTTAAGTTTGTCGAAGGCATTAATTATTCTAATTTTTAAATCATCCACAGTGTTCACTTCTCGTGCATACACCTCGTTTTTTACGGCCCAACAAAAAGAAATCCAGTGGTGTCAGGTCCGGTGACCGTGCTGGCCATCGAATAGGTCCAAAACGGCCAATCCACTGACTTTCAAACATATCCGTTAGTTAGTCGCTGTCTAACAGGCACTACGGAATGGGCAGGCGCACCGTCCAATTGATACCACAGTCGTCCATACACTTCTAAAGGTAAATCGTCCGTATAGTCTGACACTGGGCCACTAAGAAGTTCTAAGAATTTCTTTGCGTTTAACGTCCCATCAATAAACACTGGACCTATTATTTTGTTCCTATGAGTTCCAGCCAAGACATTTAGTGAAAACCGGTACTGGAATGAAGACTCGAATTAGACGCGGGTTTTCATGACTCCAATATCTCAGGTTTTGTCTATTCCAAACTCTATTTCTTGTAAACGTGCTCTCATCTGTCCACATAATATTAGATATGAAGTCAGGGTCGTCTGATATTTTGTCGAGAAGCCATTGGCAAAATAACACTCTGACTGGCATATCTCTGGATAACAGTTGCTGTACTTTTCTGAACTTGTAAGGTCGCCGTGCATGCCATTTCAAATATCTATGGACAGTTCTGTGACTCACTTGAAACCACCGCGCTGCGTACCGGAGGCTAGAAGTCGGGTTATTTTCAAAATGTTGTAATATCCGCTCATCGATATTTGAATTTGAAGACACGCCTTCTCCTTGAGGAACCAAAGGCCAATTCTCTCGTAACCTCTGAACGGCCAGGGTAAAAACACGGCTGTTGGTAGGGCACGTTCGTGTGTCACCATATCTCTCCCGATATGTACACAATGCTAAAGCCGCATTTTGGTGACATTCTCCGTACATAAGTACAATGTCAGTGTACTCGGCAGCTGTGTACCTTATTTGAGGCATAATATTACCTAAACTAAAAAACTTACAAACCTAACCTAAATCCAAAAACTAACTAATAAATTACCTAACTAATAATACAATTAACTAACTAATAATACACTAACACTTAACAATATGTCACAATAACCTGTGCAATCCTCTAACTATCATAAATCGTCTTTAACACAATAACAACTAAAACTTTTTATAAAATCACAACAATGCGCGTGCGCGTGTGCTCTCATCAAAGGACTCCGCTATGCACTGACTGACATAGTTACCGAGTCAATAAAAGTCTTTTTGCCGAAAAAATTCCGCTCACACACACTCGCAGTTTTCTATGCACCACTAATACATTATTTGCGTAAGTAATATTTCTTTTTCTTTCTAAATGTAGTATTTTGTAGGAGTGGGCGGGGCGCGTAAGAGGGGAATGGTATGACACCTTTCTCTGTCTTTCAAGCATATTGGGACGTAGAGAATAGAATCATACGTTTTTGCACAGGTTCCTGACCTTACAATGTTTACCTATTATTACGGACTCAGATCTATATCATGTTGAAAAATAAGAAAATGAAAAATAATTTCCTGTGGCTAAAGTATTCATTGGATTTGATTGATTTTTTGTATACGGGTAAAGAACATGACACTCTTTACGTGGTTTAAAGGAATGTCAATAGTCCTGCTCCACTTTGTATACTCAAAAGAGGAAAGGACCCAATATCGAGCCTTGTGGTACACCCATTACTACTTTTAAACCAAGTGAATTAAGATCATTTATTTGAACCTGCTATCATTTAAATAAGATTTTACTAAACTGAGCGCTAGGTCTCCAAGTCCGTAATGCTTAAGTTTCAAGAGTAATGTTTCGTGGCCGACGCAATGAAATGCCTTGGAGAGGTCACAAAATATTCCTATTGCGTCTTGGGCCTCTTTCCACGCCGTAAATATGTGTTTTAATAAGATGACACTGATGTCATTCGTACAACGTCCCTTGGTGAAGCCTTGGTGATCGTGTAAGATTTTATTAGTGTTAAAATGATTGAGCATTACCCTTTCAAACACCTTGCTGAAAATCGGCAACACGGATACGGGTCTATAATTATTGGTTTCTCTATTATCCCGGATTTAAAAAGTGGTATTACCTTGCTATATTTCATTAGATCCGGGAAGACTCCTTGATCAACACACAAATTAAATAATAATGCTAAGTACGGCGCTATAGTCTCAATAATGGAGGTACAAGCTTTGATTTACATTCCCCATAGATCTTCTGTTAATTTTATCTTGATTGCAAAAGCCTGATATAGTGCTGATAAATTGATTAGTGCGCCGCACAAGGATAGTCGATGTGGCCAATCCACATGACGAGAACCTCGTGAAAGCTAAAGACAAACAAATAAAATATCTCGACTTGTGTGCTACAGGAGGTCGTTGACATATGGAATGTGAGCTCATTATGACAATCGGCACAGTGAGCCGATTGTCATAACGGTCAATGGCCTGATGGCCGTTAGCCGTTATACCATTGGATCAAGGGCCTAATTCAGAAGGCAGTGCTCCTCAATACTGCACACATTGTGAGGAGGTTCCTGTCTCTGCAGCCCTAACCACCGTTAGCTTGTACGCTGCTCCCAACACCGGTGAACACTATATTTCATATTTTCAAATGTTTATTTTTTATATTTTTTTTATTTTAAGAAATATTTACAAACCATAGAATTATTAATTCTACAATATTTTTTTTGCTATTGATCTATTTTTATAACCATCTCATGTTCAACCTTCATCGCTAGTTTGGACATTTCATAATTTTTTTACTTCTTTTCGAATGTTAGAATTTTTATTTAAAAAATTCTTTTTGCATGTCAAAACATTTGTTTTCAAACGCATTCCTCTACCGAGCTCCAAGATAGACGGTTATATGTATTATTGTTGTCAAGATAACACCAAAATTCTTATTGTTTGAACCAGTGCTCTTACCTTCTGAATTATTGTGGTGACGATTACAAGGAGTAATTTAGATGTGATGTGCAATCAGGAGTCTGTACTGTCGAATTAAGACCATTTTATCTCAAGGGACTGGTATGCAATTTTTTCTTATCATCCCATTAACATAGTTAATATTTTTATATATTTTTTTCATAGTTAATATTTTTAACACACTTAAGTCTAAAAACACTGGTGATATCTGGGGTATCTCCATTAAACTATTAAGCAATATAATAGAAATCGTAGCCCCCTATCTAGCTGTTACTTTTAATAAATGTGTTGATTTGGGCTCTTTTCCTGACCTCATGAAGAGTAGTAAAGTCATACCTTTGTTTAAATCAGGTAATGATAAATGATAAATGATTTTATTTCTGTAAGTAGGTTTTTACAAACACTTTTACACGTCAAAACATATTTTTTTAAACTAGATGAGGCCGGCGTTTCCTATCTGACTACTCTGAGAAGAAAGGCCGAAACAAACTCAGAGGTCACAGTCTCTTTTAAAGTCCAGACATAATCTTGGTCAGATCATGTGAAGACCATGTCGATTGGTGTCTGAAATGGTCTTTTGATGAAAGAACCACACAGATTGAGTGGACCTGTCCAGTCAGTGCACGCATTTGTCAGTCGTTGTGCAGCTCAACTCATAACTAAAGGAGCTCAACGATTCAACGAACAATACCAAAGAAAGGACATTTGGCTAGGCCGCAAAAAATACTCAAAACTGCCAGACCATATTAAAAACTAACTGCGAATAAAACAAAATTAAACAATGATCCACATAGTCTTCACATTTACAATAATTAAAACAATATAATACTACACAGAGTAAATATTCATGTCATTGCATAAATAAAATTCATCAATGTCAATGTGTATATTCGGACATAATCTTGGTCAGATCATTTGAGGACCATGTAGGTTTGTGTCCGAAATGGTCTTTTGAGGAAAGACCACACAGATTTGAGTGGACCTGTCCAGTCAGTGCACGCATTTGTCAGTTGTCATGCAGCTCAACTCAAAACTTAAGGAGCTCAATGATTTGACGAACAATACCAAAGAAAAGACATTTAGGTAGGCCGCATAAAGTACTCAAACTGCCAGACCATCATTAAAAGAAAGAGACAAAAAAAAAAAAAACAAACAATGACCCACATAGTCCTCACATTCCTAATAATTAAAATAATATAATATAATACTATACAAAGTAAATATTCATGTCATTGTTTATATAGAATGTTATATAGAATAAGAAAATATAAATAGCTAGCAAAATAAAAAGAGTAAAAAAACAACATTCACTGTAAGTTTATTGGAGCAGCTCAATCCCAAGCCTTTTTGTCCTCAATATAATCTTTAACAGTATAAAAGGCTTTTTTAATAAAAATGACGTTGGTAATTTCAGACCTATTTCTATCTTACCTGCATTTAGCAAAACATTTGAAAAGTTAATACTCAAGCAATTGCTAAGACATTTTAATTTAAACAGCCTCCTTCATAATGAACAATATGGCTATATAAAAGGTCGTTCGACTACAGATGCGGGTGTTGCACTGCTGAAACACATATTTGACGCATGGGAGAACTCGCAAAATGCTATTGCAGTTTTCTGTGATCTCTCCAAAGCTTTTGATTGCGTGGACCATGACACGCTTTTGCGTAAACTGCGTCATTATGGTGTCCAAAATGAAGCCCTCAAAGTAATAAATTCTTATTTACATAATAGGTTCCAATGTGTAGATGTGAATGGTGTAAAATCTTCCGGGTTACCAGTTCAGTTAGGTTTACCTCAAGGCTCAATACTGGGTCCATTCTTATTCTTAGTGTATATTAATGACTTACCATTTTATTTAAAGGGTATCTGTGACGTTGTATTGTTTGCAGATGACACCTCACTTCTTTTGAAAGTAAACAGGAATAGACAAGATTTTGATGACGTAAACAGTGCACTCTCAATGGTTACGGATTGGTTTACGACGAATAACCTAGTTCTCAATGCCAAGAAAACGAAATGTATAAAGTTTGCCTTGCCAAATGTTAGGAATCTAGGTCCCAACATCGTCTTAGATGATGGGGTGCTTGAAACTGTAGACCCGGCAGTTTTTCTTGGTATAACAGTAGATACCAAACTTCAGTGGGGCCCTCATATATCAAGCCTAGCGGGCAGGCTCAGTTCGGCCGCCTACGCCGTCAGAAAAGTAAGACAATACACTGACGTTGATACAGCTGGATTAGTTTATTTTAGTTATTTTCATAGCGTTATGTCCTACGGTATTCTGCTGTGGGGCAAAGCCGCTGACATTCAAAATATATTCTTTCTTCAAAAACGAGCTGTTCGAACTATTTACCAGCTTGGTGCCAGAGTTTCTCTGAGAGATTTTTTTAAAGATGTTGGTATTCTCACGGTGGCATCACAATTCATCTTCGCCAACATCTTATATATTAGGCAAAATATACACTTATACACTAAAAATAGTGATATTCACAATATTAACACCAGAAATAAGGACAAATTACGAGCTCCATTTCACCAGCTTCATAAGGTACATAACTCATTTGTTGGGCTTGGTATAACTTTTTATAACATGCTGCCCTGTTCTTTGCTAGATTTGCCTTTTAATGCGTTTAAAACTAAAGTAAAATCCACCCTTTGTTCAAAGGCATACTATTGTATCAATGACTACTTAAACGATAAGAATAGTTGATCGCTGTGATTAACTCAAGACAATGTTTATGTTCTTTCTCCAGAATTAGCTTACCTACTGACAGGTTATATGAGTTCATATAATTGACTATTTTTTTATTTAACTGTATAAGTCAATGTAATTTAATTTAGTTAAATTTTAATTTATTAGTGACATAATCTACTCATTACAATGTGTGTTTTATGAGTTGTATTGCAATAAGTGGTTAGCTAGCGTCCTCGACTATTGATTATACTATTCTCCCCTGAGCAACCGGCAGCAAGCTCGTCATGCTCCCTTAGATGTCACTGCCTGCGGTAGCGTCGGGGGTCGGGTTGCCTCCTTCCCTATAATATGGCGAGGGGGGTGATGGCTGATCTTTGCGTTATGCTCGTGAACGGGTGCTGCTGGTGGTGACTGGTCGTCTTGCTGATCATGGTTTTAATTGTTATTAGTAATTGTTTACTTATTTTACTTCGATGGGGCTAGTTTATCATTTTTCACTTCGAGCTACAGCAATTGCCTTATGTAAGCGGGCACGCCCTTTATGCCTGGAGGCTTTTATTTAGGTATTAAGTTCTATTTAAGTTTTTTTATGTTGTAATTTTTATCTGCTTGAGTACAGTTTGTTCATTATTTTGTTGGTATACTGGCGCGTGCTAGCTAACGTATGGCAAGTGTGTAATTTAATCCAATGTTGTGTTTCGTAATGTTAATTACTTTGCATACGATTTGCATAGAATCAAGTTTATATAACTAAACAGACAGACGTGCTGTTGGGGAGTTTGTTCCACTACTTCTTCTTCCCAGCTAAAGCACTAAGAAGTGGTGAAGGGTGGGCAGTTTTGGGGGGCTGTCTTATGTAACTTTGACGTTCGAAAAGTGCTGATTTTCAGCCTAGTTTGAATAAATGACTTTTGATTTTGATTTTGATTTCACTTTATATCTTCAGAAACGTGGCTCGGTGACTTATTCTATATATTTACTATCTGGTCGTGATACAGTTTTATACTAGTACGAGGGGATAGGGCGAATCAGCTTATACACAACCAAACCACCTTTTCATTGTACCATTTCACATCTAACGATCTGTCTGTTGTTGTGTTTATTATTGAATTACTCTGTATAGTTGTCTCAAATCTGTGAATAAATATTATTATTATTATTATTATAGGTATATTATTATTATTCGCTTCTTTTTTGTTCTAGAAAGAAGTCCCATCAAGCCAGACTTTTTTCTGGTTTTTATATTATTCCCCTATTAAACCTACCAAGTGACTTTGGTATAAATTCACTGATCTGCTGCTAAGCTGACCGATCGGAGGACGTAATTCCAGCAGCTATTATTCGCCGGGATTTCGGTAACCCGAGGTGACCCAGCGAAATCTACGCCACGTTCGCTTCTGGAAAGCTACCAGCTAACTTCTTTAATTATTACTTTATTTCATTGTGTACTGACTTTTGCCACCTGTTCTTTTAAATGCACGTCAAATTTTTAGATTAACTGTTTCAGTTAAGTCAGGACCACGAATAAGGTTTAGAACTTAGCACCACATTTTTTGCATTAACGTAATTTGAAAACCCAATCATTCAAGCGCTCACAATGATTTTTAGGGAAATTATCATAGTTCTAGTTAGTGTGCTCTAATTTCTAATTCTGTTATGTAAAACCTTTTTTTAACTTATCAAAAGGCATGAGGATCTTTTTTGAACGTATAATGTAATCTATCATTCATAAATTTTGTTATTTTTTTGGATTCTTGTGTGTTTTTAAATTTACTAAATTATACGTGTATAACGTCACGAGTGTTTCCTTTGAATCCTTTCACACACGCTACAAAAAGCAATACAATAAGAAAGAAATTTAATAAAAGACATATTAATACTGTGAATTACAAAGTTATTTAATTTATTTTCTTTTGTTTTGTTGGTATAGTGGTGTGCTAGCTGACATATGGCTAATAATTTAATGTTTTGTGTTGCACGTGGTGTAAATTGTTTTTGCATACTGTTGTATAGATCTTTTTTTTTTCTTCCCTAACTGAACTGACAGCTATGCTGCTGGGGAGTTTGTTGGCCATTTCTTCATCCCAGCTAAAGCACTAGGAAGTGGTGAAAGGTGGGCGTTTTGGGGGACTATCTTATGTAATGTTGACATTCGAAAAGTGCTGATTCTCAGCCTAGTTTGAATAAATGACTTTTGATTTTGATTTTTGCAGTTCCAGAAAACCACGGCACCTAATTGTGCGTCGTGCTCGTAGGCCGTGTTCATGTGGCCTATTTCTCACGGTTTTGTAGCTAACAACAACACTGCTTGAGAATTGTAGCTTTAAACCTATCTCCCGGGCGGTTAACATCGGCTGACGTATTGCAGTCAGATGTATGTATCGGTCCTGTCAAGCAATTGTACTCCTTCTACGTCCTGGGTGCTGCTCACCAGGATCCCCTGTATTAACGTAACGCTTCCAAAGTCGTCAAATCACGCTCCTATTGACACCATAATGCCGAGATACCTAAGTCTGATTTCTTCCCGCTTGTAGCATTCCTACAGCTCACTGCTTTTAATCATCAGTTAAATGGCGTCGCTCCGTGACATAAAAAATTACTCACCACTTTTCTTTTCAAAAACTGTATATCTTAAAATAATAATAGTATGATAAATACCAAATTTTTCAAGCAACAAAAACAACATGAAATCGCGAAAAAAATAATTAGCATTTATTTTAATGAAAACAAAACACAATCGAAACGTTTCTATTTTTTAAATCAGCCAGAATGTTTCCGAGAACAAAAAAGATTGTGTACCAATCCTTTTGTTTCTGAAATCGCGAAACGTCTAGTTGATGTAACTGGTGACCGAAAAGCTGGCGGCTTTCTCGCGCAACGCATCAGCATTGCAATTCAGCGAGGAAATGCCGCCAGCATCCTCGGTACAATGCCCAGCGGGCCTTTTTTAGACTTAACTTAGTTTTAATTTAATTTAGTTAATGTTAATAATCATCTTGTAATTTGGTTATGTAACTAAATATATATTTTGTTTCTAAAGTTAAGAAAAAAATAAAGTATCAATTAATAAAACATGCAGTTTCTGTAAATCATGCGTGTTGCTTAGACTTTTTTTGATGAGTGTATTAGTAGCTACAGGCGTTATCTTAGTGTTTTTCTGTATTTGATGGATAAAGAAATAATTATTTCGTACTATATCCTATAAGTATCATCATTTGCCTAGCCTTTTCCCAACTATGTTAGAGTCGGCTTCCAGTCTAACCGGATGCAGCTGAATACCAGTATTTTACATGGAGCGACTGCCTATCTGACCTCCACAAACCATTTACTGGATAACACGATACCCCTTGGTAACACTGGTTGTTCGGCACTCGTCAACTGCCCGAGGAATTATGTTTAAATAAAACAATCTGTTCCAAGCCAGTACCAAAAAAAAAATATTTATCGAATCTTTATACCATATTTGCGGAGAATCTTAACACCACGATTCAGCCGGCGACATAAACTGTACAATGCCATCTATTGAGCATTGCGGTGAAACTCGCGACCGAATATCCCGCCCACCATGGACAGAATGTCCAGAACTTAGTTTAAACATAACAAGAAAACTAAATGATCGCCCACCATGAAACAAAACACAAGATTAGATGGGAAGTGAAAACGCTAGTGGACTGTATGTGAATGACAAAAATACAAAAAACAACTAAACCTTGAAAACATACAACATCTTAATTCTAAACTTATTGTAACTTAACCAGTAATTAATTAATTCTTAAAACTAACATACTATTTATGAAGTAACAGGAAGCACGATCAACTTTGACACAGGTCTTTTGATCGTAGAACCTTTACAACGCAATGACACCACTCTTGTGATTTCATCCGAGCCAGTATGCTTTTCAGTAATGAGTCCGTAGAGCCATCTTGCAGGTGGAAGATTATCTTCCATAACCAACACTACGTCACCCAAGTTTGGTTCTACGGTTTGATTCGCCCATTTGATCCTTTGATGGAATTGAACTAGATACTCACGCGACCACCAACGCCAGAAGTCCGTAACCATGCGTTGAGACAACTGCCACCTTCTCAAGGTGTTAAGGCACTGACAAGACCCAATTGACCAAAATAGGCTCATCTTAAGAAAAAAAATTGCCAAATCTGTATAGTTTGTGGTAGCGGAAAAAATATATGTTAAATTTGAACATAGTTCCCAGAACTTGGTTGTTACCAAAATAGGTTTTGAAAAAGAATCTCGATACAAACTAACGTTAAACTAACCTCGTACCTTGAATTCTAATCCAAAATATCTGCATTAAATATCGACATACATTACGTATTTAATTAATAACAAGAGCGTCTTATTTGAATGCAGAACTTGGTTGTTTTTTATTTTCGATTATTCAACTCAATTTTTAGTAAATAGATAATTACTTCATATTTTGCAATAAATTACAAGCGTTGTGTCATCGCGCTTCTCTTTCTTTTCTATGCAATCTGACAGAGACCGCGGTTTAGGTGTTGTTAGCGTCTTAATATTTGAGTGTTCAAAATTTATTTCGGGCACGAGAAGCAAAGGCTCGCCTACCAGAAAATGACCCGGTGTCAATGGGCCTGGATCTTCTGGGTTCGTACTGATGATGGAAATAGGCCTGGAGTTGAGACAGGCTTCTATTTGAGCAAGCGTGGTCGTTAGTTCTTCAAAGGTGTGTGTGCTTGTACCAATCACTCTTTTAAGGTGGTGTTTGGTCGACTTCACTCCAGCCTCCCAAAGCCCCCCAAAGTTTGGGGAGAGAAATCAATTTCTTCGGCGTTTCCCCCAAATTTGATGCATCTAATGTCTCAACCAAAACCGACTTCAAATTACAGATCTTGGCCTTCTGTAGGAACCAGCGACATGCCATCGACGAAAATTCAGGTTCCTCTTGATTACCTTACGCCTGGCCCCAATGATGAGGCCACAAAGGAGATGTTTGAAATTTTATTAGCATTAAGAAACATAAAATCCCAATTTGCTGCTTGCACGTCTTGGATGGACAAGGTCATGCTGATACCCTCTCATCTTGGTAAATATGTCTGATTCTGCGGAACTCCTCCTGTTATCCTGGAACTCCAATGGAGTACGTTTAAAAATTCACGAATTACTCGATTTGGCGGTAAGCGTTTTGTCTGTTGATATTATTGGTATTTGCGAAACTAGACTAACCCCAAACTCAACTTTGGTTACACCTGACTATACCTGTTATCGCGAAGATAAACATCATACTGGCCGTGGGCAAGGAGTTCGTATTCTTGTAAGAAATTACCTGGATCACTCGGCTTTAACAGTTCCTAACACTAAAAATATTGAGGTTGTCGGTATAACTATCAAAATATCAGGAATTGATCACATTGTTCTATCCATTTACCAGTCACCCAGTCTGCCACTGCTTCGTAGTGACCTTGAGTTATTGTTTGGCTTGGGTTCACATGTTGTTATCATGGGAGATTTTAACACCAACCACTCACACTGGCTCAGTAGCTACACTAATACGCGAGGCAGGACTCTTTTCAACCACATGCTTGAATCCGACTACGTCGTACACAGCCCCAGTTTACCTACTCAAGTAAACTATTGTCCCAATCGCAAAGCAACTAGCCCGGACTTGGTGCTGTCCTTAAATAATAATAATAATAATAAATTGTTTATTAATCCGAATAACAGACACAGACACAGTTCAAAAAGGTGACAAAAAAAATACAATACAATAAGCATATAATTTAGTTTTGTACACAGAAGATTTAACTCTAAAAAAAAAATAAGTCTATGCATACAAAATAATAATGAACCCTGTCTCTTAAACTAGGAGACCTGTATCTTAAGAGACAGAAAATATAAGCTGCATTAGTGATGTCGAAACGATAATAGCATTTTGATCTAACCATTACCGCATATTCCTTACCATTGGAGGCTCACTGTGTCGCAAGGCAAAAACTCGGTTCTTTAAATTTAACCGCGCCAACTGGACTAAATTTCGTTCTCACCTCAATAAAAACATTATGCTTAGTTCTAAGACGTTCAAAACTCAAAAAGAGATTGATACTGCCATTGTTAATTTGCAACAAACTATCTTTGGTGCTAGAGACTCATCCATACCATCCATGACTGCTGTGTTTAGCGATACCCCTACCAAACTTCCTCAGTACGTTAAAAATATAATCCGCTACAAAAACTATTTGCGTCGTATTGAACAGAATCTGCCCAGTGCTTACCTTAGAAGGCTCAATCGTAATAATATAAACATTTTACAAACATACCTACATACACACAAATATCCGAAATTACCTCGATAATGTTTGGAATGCTAAACTGGCAAAAGTTGATAACCCAAGTCAAGATATCTGACGTGTGGCTAAATCTCTCAAGCCTAGATCAGCGATCATTCCTCCCCTGAAACTTTCAGACGGGTCCCTAACGGTTAGCATGGGTGAACAATATAACGCTTTGGCTAAAACCTTTTGCGACAACATGAGCCTTACTACTAACATTGTTCTCGTCTATTGATAAAATAGTTGAAAAATATGTTTGTGAACAAATTCACGCATTTTATAGGCAGCACGACGTAATTTACCGGTACCAATTTGGCTTTCAGGCCGGTAAAAGTACCACGAACCTCTTGTCAAACTTCACCGATGAAGTCAATAAGCACTTAAATGATAAAAAATATGTTCTTGCTCTCTTTATCGACTTCTCACGTGCCTTTGACACATTAATTCATAATCAGCTAGTTGATAAATTAGACGACTGCGGAGTTCGTGGTCCATTACTCAACTGGTGTAAAAATTATCTTAAAAATCGTACCTTTACTGTAAAAATTGATAACATCTGTAGTGATCACATGGCTGTAACTGAGGGAACAGCCCAGGGCTCAGTATTAGGCCCCTTGCATTTTTTGTCGTATGTAAATGATATGAGTAACTGCATCACGAACAGTAAATGCTATTAGTTTGCCGGTGACACTTGCCTTGTTATTGCTAATAGAGATCCTCAAATAGCATGCGATAGGTGGTGTTACGATACTGGCTTGGTACTTAATGCGAGCAAAACTAAACTACTGGTGATTAAATCTCCATACATTAGAAATTTGCCCTTACGGAATTTAATAGCCCATGACCATGACTGCTTGCATACGGTCAATGCGATTAATTGTAACTGTCCACAAATAGATGTAGTCAGTAAACAGGCATATCTTGGAATAATTATAGACGATAAGTTTAACTGGAGTTATCACATAGAACGTGTTTGTGATAAACTTCGGCAATTTCTCGCTATTATGACCATATTAAAAAACCGCTTGCCCTTCAAAGTAAAGATAATGCTTTATTACGCAATGGCTGAATCTTTCATCCAGTATGGCCTTAGTAGTTATGGTCGTACCTATAAAACCTACCTTGATAGTATTTTTAAACTTCAACTTCGAATTTTAAAAACAATAGTATCTCCTAAAATTAGAAATCAAAACTTTTACCAGTTCATATACAATTAAACTTTTTGTTACTAAAAGAAAAATTTTTCAATGAATCTTTAAGAACCAAAATCGAGCATCCTGTATGCACTCGGGCGGTCTCTGAGAATAGGCTTCGTACAGAGCCCGCCAACAATACGTATGGCGAGCGAACTACCGGTTATATTATACCGAGACTTATTAATAGTCTACCCTCGGAAATAAATAAGTGTATTACACCTAAAAATATTAAATGTAAACTTAAACAATATTACATAAGTAATATGTAGGAATGACTGTAACTACCTTTACACCTGAAGATGTTAATAATTGTATCTTCCATAACGCGTATATATAAAATGCTTCATTGTATTCTATGATATTGAGATAGACCCATGATAGCACAAGTTTAAACCTTAGTGGTTTTTGGTTGCTATCTAATTATGTAATCCTGTGTTCTTTTGCATTAATGATAAATAAATAAAAAAAAAACTGGACTTGTGACTTCGGAGTCAAGGATGAGGTATTGAACTCTATGTCTGTCATTAATAATTATAATCCCGCTTCTGATTTTATAAAGCCGGTGAGGCCACTTGAGATTCGTAAAATTTTGACTAAGCTTAAATCCCGTAAATCTGTAAGTCATGACGGGATCCATAACTTACTTTTAAAGATCTTAGCACAGAAAGCGATAGTCTACGTTACTAAAATGTTCAATGGCTGTTTTGGTCTGGGCTATTTCCCAAACATCTGGAAAAATGCTAAAACAATACCCCTGAAAAAACCTGGAAAGGACAGCACTTTACTCATAAATTACCGCCCCATAAGTCTGCTACCATCTGCTTGTAAACTTTTTGAGTCTGTAATTTATACAAGATTGTTGCATGCCACTGGTCAGTTTCTGATCCAAGAGCAGTTTGGGTTTAGGGTGAATTATTCAACTACCCAGCAGCTAGCTAGGGTGACAGAACACATATCCCATCACCTAAATCTCAAGCACTTCACAGGTATGTTTCTGCTGGATATCGAAAAAGGATTTGACACCGTGTGGCACGAAGGCCTGCTACACAAGTTGCTCACTCTGGATGTGCCTATGCTTCTCATCAAAATCGTTCAATCGTACCTTGCTGATCGAAAATTCCAGGTTCACATCGGAAACACCACTTCATCACCTCAAAATGTCCCAGCTGGCGTTCCTCAGGGCTCGATTGTAGCACCCAATTTATTTATTTTGTTCCTAAATGATATCCCTACTCAACCTAGAACCAGATTGGCATGATTTGCTGACGATACTGCCTCTTTTACTTCTTCGGATGATACCGATTTGATCGTAGTTCGCCTACAATATTCTATCGATTTGCTTCTTGACTACTTTAAGAAATGGAAACTCAAAATTAATGAGGATATGACGGAAGCAATATTTTTCTCCCGTGCTAGGAAACCCCCCTTAAGAACTTTAAAAATAGCAGGCAATACAGTACCTTGGAAAACTAATGTGTGTTATCTTGGGATCAAAATGGATAGTCGTCTAAACTGGTCCAAACATATTGCTGACTTGCGTTTGAAGGGCGTCCAAGCCCTTGGTGCTTTAAACCCTTTAATGAATTGTAAAAGCAAATTAAGTAGCAGTACTAAACTAAGAATTTACAGTACGCTTGTCCGTCCGTGTATAACGTACGCCTGCCCGTCTGGAGTTGCACATGTATTTCTAACCATCAACTTCTGCAAGTTGTTCAAAATAAAGCAGTAAAATTATCCTACAGAACTAAATTTAAAACAAACCTTAAGAAATTACCTAAAAAAAATTAAACTTCCATTATTATTTAGTCGAGTAATTCAAGTAACATCAAGATTTTTTAATAAAAACAAAATTAATACTACTAACCCGTTAATCTCAAATCTATGTTCATCAACTCTAGACAAATTACCATTTATCGATAGATACGGCACTTACCGCCTACCGCATCACTATCTTTTGTTCCCACCAACTGAGGTTCAAGCGACCAGCAGCGCGAGCGGTTTGACCCCCGAGAGGCTCACTGCCGCCCCGGTCCCGGCCACAGATACGTTGGAGCGCGGGCGGCAGGGAAGCTCTGTCCGACGATCATTGACTGGTTACGGCTAGTAAATACTACACCGATTATTTAAAAATATTTTTTGTCATACCTTCATGCAATCAGTAAATTATAACTAGCTAAATAATTTGCGTAACTTTGATTATGTACCCAAGATTATTGTGTGTTAAGTACTATGTTGTTAACAGTATAAAAATATCGAGACTATAGCTTTGAAAGGTGAATCGCTAGCCTCATAAAGTGTCTTAATTATAATAAGTTAATGTAGCTTAGGTTAAGTGCTTTTTGTTCATTGTTTCCCGTGCTAAATAAAGTTATTTGAAAATGAATGACTCAAGCCGCCCAAAGCCCCCCAAAGTTCGAGGAGTGAGGTGGAATAAAGTTGTTCCGTTAGTTGCCAACCAATCGGCAATATCAGGTGCTATGCCGGACCTTTCGTGGTTGAACAACACCTTCAACTCCTTGTTAGCTCCTACAAAGGTAGTGCCGTTATCACTCCACATCTCACCACAATAGCCTCTCCTCTCCTCGCTGTAAAGCGCTTGAAGGCAGCTAAAAAGGCTTGCGATGTCATGTCGCTGACAACTTCTAAATGTATGGTCCGAGTGGCCATACACACAAATAAACATATGTAGCCTTTAGGGGAGTGATAACTGCGGCCCTTGGTAGGCCGAATACTAATAGGACATGCATAGTCCACGCCACTTCTTAAGAAACGTCGGCTTTCATTGACCCTAGAAGAGGGCAATGACCCCATTAAAGGATGTGTTGACCGAGCGGAATGACGGATGCAAATAACACATTTGAGGAAACTTTGTGAGGCCTAACACATCTCCCTGAGAATGTGCATACATCAAGGGCAATGTAAAATATCCTGCAGTTAGTCAGTCCATAGGGATAAGGTAACCATCACTAGCATTTGGTTTGTTTGTGTTCGTAAACAATTACACAGTAGCATTATAGCTCAAATTGGCCCTAACGAGTTGCGAGTATTAGTTCGGTTCAGCCATCCATAAGCGGTGTGACTGCCGTAAGTGTCATGTCTTGGTTGTGGTTGTCTATAGTCTGTTGGTAGAGTAGTCTACCGTCTCTTGTTAAATGTCACACCCAATGGAAGGCGTTCTCCGAGTGCCTAGAACCAAACGCTGGTGTAGGATACCTCGATCGTCATAGAAAGGAATAAGGAGGAATAGAATAGTAAACACTCACCCAATCGTTCACAGATACACTCACTGAGATTCACGCGCCTTACACACAACTTACATTATACTTGACTAATATAACCTAGTCTAAATCTACACTTATTATTACAATTTTAACGTATTAATTAAACTGATAACACTTTCACTATCGCGATCTCTCCAAAGTGACATTGTGTCATTATTATCGACCTAGTTCTATCTCTCCTAGTCCGGCCTAATTCAACCGCTCTTTCTCGTGGTATTTTCACGAACTCCCTAACTTAACCCGCTAGATATCACGTCCGAACCCTGTCGCGGCTCATCACCGACTCCCTCAGCCCTACCCTTTTCGTCCTCTCTTCCATCTCCAAAACGACCGGAGCATGGTCTTTTTTTTCCATGCCAACCGAATACTCAGAATAGGTTTATTGCCTTTTTTGTACCATTTCTCAATTGTTTTAAGGGCCTGTTTGGGTTTTGCCCGAACTCAAGTTATACCAAGCAGATGTTGGCAATAGTATTGTACTCTGCGATAAGAAATCGATTACTTTAGTCGTATCTTTAGAATTTGTTAAATTATTGGTTTCGACCCGTCCGTTGTTAATTGTCTAAAGTTTGTTTCCCATAAAATATAAATGGAATGCATTTCTAAAAGGTTTCACAATTCCAAAGAAATAGGATGTTTTGTTATTAATTACGGTAACACGTCGAGCTGTCAGCCCATAAAATTGAAATTTAATGTATTTGTAAGAGCCTAATATCGTGAGACAATGTTAAAATAAGAATTTAGAATAGAATATTTTGTTATTAATTAGAAGACATGACAGACAGTCACATAGGGTTGGGCCAACCATTAATTCTTTGTTTAATGATACTCCATTGTGGCCTGAACATGAAGCGTAGACGACGACCCTAACCTTAGTGATGCTTTTATCCTCACACACCACGGCGTGGTGTGGTAGGTAGAACGAATCATTACCTAATTCTATCTGAGGGACAACTTCAACATGTCCCAGTTGAATGTATTCATTAAAGACTGCACTAGACTGTGTCCTAAATTCCGGTTCCTTCAATAATCTATTCTCTAGGTTGATAAAGCGCCTACGGGCAATGACCTCTGACCCCCCAAACGTGCAACTGGGCGAATCGGTTTTGAATGGTAGTACACATAACTCCCTGTTGTGTCGCGCTTGGTGGTCTTAGAGCAGAACTCCTCGCATTTTTGTTCGTCTTCAGTCAAGATCACACTACGAACTGACGGCTCTGACTCCAACTCCCAAAACTTACGCAAAAGGTCATTGACATCTGCTGACTGTACTACAGTATGATAACATACTGGCCTAGAGATCGCCGACGATGGGATCTCACCAGACAAAATCCAGGCTAATTTAGTCTTCTGAGTGACTGGAGTTCCGGCGGACTCTTGACTACACTGGACCCTGGACTAAACCATCCAATAAAACTTCTCCGACCACACGCGTACTTAACAGTAAATCAATTTTCCCTGGTGTATCAAAGGACGGATCAGCTAATTTTAAGGATGAGAACGCAGCCGATATCTGAACGATCTCCTCCTCAGGAAGATGAGATGTGAGTCTTTCAATACATAAGCATCGACATATAAAACAAAGGTAGGATCTAGACGTGATTTCAATTTAAATCGAACTATCCATTTAGAGGGCATTGAATTTCCCTCGTCGTCGCCTAGTCGAAATATGTCGGTGTGTGCAGGTGTTTTCTTCAATCCGAGCTACTGTACTGCAGCCTCTGTTATAAAAGAGACTTGAGAGCCCTGATTCATCAGAGCTCTTAAAACAAAAGCAATACCAGTTCTTGACTCAACGTTGACCAAGGCTGTGGCTAACAGACCATGGTTGTCAACATCCGCAAAACAACAAATGGGTTTAGTCTCGCTTTGACTGGAAGAGCTAGCTGCATTAGCAGCCACCACCTTCGTTTCTGCTGAACCATCAACAATTTCAGCAGCATTGGCTGTTGACTTTGGGTGAAGTAGTGTGTGGTGCTTCCTTTCACAAAGGTGACATTTACTGTGCTGACGACAAGAATAGACGGAATGGTTTGTTCCTAGACAGTTATAACAAAGCTTACTGACTCGTGCAAACTCACGACGTTCATCATAATTTTTCTTGGCAAACGTTTTACAGTGACACAATATTTATGATCTCCAGAACATAATATACAACTTTGAGAAGCGACATGGAAAGATTTGGCATTATTATCACGAGCACTACTCTGATCTAAACATTTCGAATATAAAACATTTCGGATCTAAATACTCCAAGGCTCTAAACCTGGACTCCATAAAACTTTTGAATTCGTCAAACGTGGGTAAATCCTCATTAGAACTTATTCGGAGTTCCCACAATTTGCGGGATTCGGTATCCAACTCTTCGGAGCCTAAGTATACAACAATTGTATCCCAATAGCTGACATCAATTCCTAGACTGCGTAAACCGTGCAAACAATCAACAGTCGTGTCTAACAGAGTTTTAACGTTTGTCGACGATTCCTTAGTAATTGACGACTGATGAACAAGCCGTTTTAGCATTTAGCATGGGAGAGAGGGCGCTACTGTGCGTAAGCTAACATCGGCTCCACGTATTTATCTCATTTAAAAATAGTTAAAGTGATAAAATTACAAGTTAAAGTAGCTTCAGTTCTTACAAACTGTAAGCATCAGTGATTACAATAAAAGTACGCAAGAAATACACGAAGACATCAAAGGAAAATCATAATTACCAAGTGCCACACGGATCAACGAACAAAATTCAAATTGTAAACAAATATCAGCTGTCCAACTAGCAGAACCCGTTTTGTTTTGTTTACAATCAGGAAAGTTTTGATGGTTGAAGCACTAAAAAGGTACGAGAGTGATTAATAAGTGATTAATAAGGAAAACAATAATAAGAATATCATCTATAACGATTACTAAAAACTGCCAGTAATCTTGGTTTGATTCCTTACATCAGCGCCATCTATCTTCTTGTGGCGGAACCAGTACATAGTATCGAACCCAGTACATTTATCGAACCCATCGAACCACTGATGCTTAGTAACACTATCGCCCACTAGAGGCCAGCACCAGTATCAGCATAAAGGATTGTTATACGAAATGGCACAAAATTCGCACACTTGCGCAGGTTGTACTCAAGATCTTCTAAATAAACTGCATCTCGTTTGTACACTATGCAACAAAGACTATGATCTAGAGTGTGCGAACGTCTCCATAAACCATTTTAATAAGATAATGACTCCAGATCATAAAAAAATATGGAAATGTCAAGATTGCCGATGCAAAATGCCCAAAACAGGAAATACCAATACTCCTATACGACCACAGACATCCATAATAAGCCAACGAATAACTCCACCCAGCGAAGAAAACAACGTAACAATTCGGAGGAAAACCTATCCCAACAATGATTCCACCACATTTGAGAACCTGACTTTATTGGGCGATACGATGTGCTCAGAAGAAGGAACCACCCCAAACATCAACACACAAGCTGAACTGTCACTACACAACCTAAGCGAGATCATTATAAAGCGTCTGAAAGAGAATAATGAAGCAATAATAACCGACCTGCGTAGCACCATACAAACGGAAATAAACAAAGCTATTACGAAACTTGTGGATGACTTCGAACAAAAAACCAGCTTTTTATCAAAACAAAACGAACTAAGAACACAGGATATTGAGGAGATTAACACCAAAATAGAAAACTTACTGAAAGAGAACGAAAAACTAAAACAAGAAATATCGGAAATAAAATCATTATCCTCATCCCCTGTAATCCAATGTATTGAAAGTAATTGCAAGAAGATAGTCATCTACGGCCTTACTGAATACTATAAAGAGCCTGAAAACGACCTGCATAGCCGAATCATTGAAATGTTTCGCGATATTCTACAAGTGGACCTGATGGGTTACGTGGAGAATATGTACAGATTAGGCAAAAAAAACACTAATACCCGACCACTAGTAATAGAATTAATAAGTAAAAGAATGGCAAAATACATCAAAAACAACAGTCACTATTTTCAAGGAACAGGATTATCTATATCTGAATTTTTGGACGAGAATTCACGTAAGAAAAGACAACAAATGCGAGAGGAAATGATAAAGGCAAGAAAGGAAGGCTTGCATGCAGTAATAAGAAATAATCAATTGTATGTGGAATGAAAATCTTTCATTTTAAAAGATGAAACACATAAAAATCAACCAAACTACATAGCAAACGAGAAAAACATTAATTTAAAAACTTCCCCCAACACCCGCCAACGAGATTCAACAGCCAGTAATGAAGACCATAATAATTACTCCTTTCGAAAACACAGACCAACAATTTAAAATTTTATTTCAAAATATCCAAAGTCTCTTTAACAAACAGCATATATTAGAAACCTTCATCGTAGATAACCCAATTTATAATTCAATATGTATATCAGAGTCCTGGTTGTCTAAAGAAAAATTAAGCTTGATCCAATTTAGCGGATATAAAATAACAGCGTCATACTGCCGCAGCACGCGAGGAGGAGGCGGCGTCTGCATCCTCCTGCAAGACCATATCGAATTTAAAGAGATAACTGATATAACGAATATGTCCATAGAATATATTTTAGAAGTGTGTGCAATCGAGTTACCCAAAGAAAACATATTATTAGTAACAATGTATTGGAATAGAAGAGAGGAAGAAATATTTATTAATCAGGTAAAATGTATCTTGAATCATATAAACAATAAGTATTATAAACTTAACATCATTATAGGTGGAGACTTTAATATAAATATCTTAGAGAAAAATGTAAAAACTAACCAATTCTTAGGCCTAATGCTAGAATATAAACTCACGCAACACATAAAAACACCCACACGAATAACACAAAATACATCTACATGTTTAGACTTGATATTTACAAACACTAACACAAACCAAATATATACAACAGTAGAGGAACTAGGTTTTTCAGACCATAGCGGAACTATTATACACATCACCACACCAACACCACATTTAGCTGCACAAACAACTTTGTATGTTAAAAAAAGATTATATAACAACGCGAATATTTTAAAGTTTAAGTCTAAATTAAAAGAATACGATTGGAATAAAATACTACCTAAAAACCAAAATATAAATGAGAATTATAAAGCATTTCATGATACACTAATAAATATCCTTAACCTTTGTATACCTATATGTAAAGTCAAATTAAAAACCAAATTTAAAAAATACTGGCTAACAACGGGCATTAAGATCTCCTGTACAAACAAAAGATTGTTAAAAATACTCACACTTAAAACAAAAGATCCTATCATTACAAATTATTATAAAAACTATGAAAAAATATTAAAAAAATTGGTTACTGAATCAAAAAAGATGCAATATATAAATAAAATAAAAAAATCTAATAACAAGGTAAAAACCATGTGGAGTATCATAAATGAGAGAACAAACAAAAAACATAAAAAAGAACATACTAATATTAAATTGCAAATAGATAACGACCTTATATCCAAACCTAAACAAATAGCCAACATTTTTAATAATTTCTTTGCGACCATTGGAGATAACACCGACAATTCTTCTGGTAGCACACCGGGTACCACCTCTGTACTAAATCCCACACAGAACACGATGTTTCTTGGCCCAATAGACGCTTGGGAAGTAAACAAATTAATAAAAAACCTGAAAAATAAAAATAGTCACGGGATTGACGAAATACCACCAACGCTTCTAAAACAATGTGCAGATGAACTCACGTTACCGTTTTATCTGCTACTCAACCAGTCATTTGAAGAAGGTATCTTCCCTGATTTATTAAAAATATCTGTAATAAAACCAATCCACAAAAAAAAAGCGAAAACAGATCCTAACAACTATCGTCCCATAGCTCTCTTACCCTCAGCCTCAAAAATCTTTGAGAAAGCTATGTGTGACCGTATTTATACGTTTTGTGAAAAATATAATATTTTTGATGACTGCCAGAATGGCTTTCGAAAAAACCGTTCCACAACTCTAGCAGTCTACAAGTATATCCAAGAAGCACTTAACATTATAAATAACAAGAAATACGCTGTTGGATTATTATTAGATATGACTAAAGCCTACGACAAAGTACAATTTGGGATATTGCTAAAAAAATTATACGGAATAGGTATACGCGGAAAGGCTCACGAATGGCTAACGTCCTATCTAAAGAATAGGGAACAATTAGTAGAACTAGAATACTTTGACCATAAAAATAATGAAATTAAACAAATCCGATCACATAGTAAAACAATTAACGCCTCAATCCCTCAAGGAAGCGTAATAGGATGCCTCTTATTTTTAATATATATTAATGACCTACCTAAAATCATAGAAGGGCCATGTGTCCTATTCGCCGACGATATATCCATATTAGTCTCATGCCAAGACAATGTAAATATAGAAAAAACCCTTAATTCCATTCTTACAAAAACTTGCAATTGGATGAACGAGCATAACCTCGAGATAAACTACTCCAAAACAAAATTAATAACTTTTCACCCTTACCAAAAAACTCCTTTAACTTTAGATTTTACGTTCAATGGCTCAAAATTAGAAACTGTTAACGAATTTACATTACTCGGACTAGTTATAGACACACACGTAAACTGGAAATCACACATACAGAAAACTCACTCAAAGATTTCTAAATTCTCATACGCCCTCCGTGAAATAAAAAAGACCACCAATTTTCAAACAGCCCTCACCACCTACTATGCTTATGCCTATGCATGGCTTAGCTATGGTGTCACTCTTTGGGGAAACAGTACAGATGCACAAATACTGTTCACCCTGCAAAAGAAATTGGTCAGAATCCTGGTAAACATTGAGCAAACCGATAGTTGTAAACCTTTCTTCCAAAAACACAATATTTTAACCCTTCCGTGTATATATATCTTAGAAACATGCAAATTTGTGCGAAAACATCACGAGTTCTACTCAAAACGTGAAGACATCCAGTCGCGCTATCTACTCAGACACCGATCTAGGCTAAACATACCAAGTTCTCGACTAAAAATGCACTCAAAAAGTCCCTATGTAATTTCCATTAAAGTATATAATAAACTACCCGGATCAATAAAAAACGAAGAAAAAACTCACACATTTCTAAAAAAACTAAGAGATTTTTTGTTAAAGAAAAGCTACTACTCATTAAATGAATATTTAAGTGATATACATATAAAGTCATAGTTTTAGTAGTCAAAATTAAATATTTATATTATATTTATTAATTATTACAAGATCTCCCAATAGATACCTATTTATATTCTATAAGTATTATAAATACCTACTATTAGTTTATCTTAGAAATTACCTACCTACTGTATAATAATTATAATTTACAAGTGCTTCCTCTCTCCTAACTCACTTATTTGCTGTGCCCGACAGGGTCCATGTGATCTAATTTTAAGTTTTACCACCTAAGTACTACATGTGGAATGCAATAAAGTATTGAGTATTGAGTATTGAGTATACAGTTAACTAAAAACCGTTTATTGTCAAATCGCCCGTTTAGAATCGACCAACACTCATCATAGTTAGACGCAGTCACTGGAATATGTCGAAGCAACTGTTCTGCTTCGCTTGAGAGATAACTCTTTAAATAGTGGAGTTTTTGAACGTCACCTAGTGCATCATTTTTATGGATCAGTGACGTAAATAAATTGCGGAACGTCACCCATTCAGAATAGATTCCTGAGAACATAGGCAAATTAATTTGAACATAGGCAAAATAATCAAATATGTCACTACCTAACACCAAAGGTGGATATCATGTACCTTCTACGAGATTTACAAATAAAACTTCAACACTACACAAAGAATGATTTTTGTATAATAGTGATCGGCGAGGAAGATTTTAAAACGACTAAATGTTACCTTGACATAATTACATACATGAGAAACGCATTACAAAACATAAAGAACACAAATATAATTATTACTTTGCCAACATATAAATATAATAATGACTATAATATTTTATATAACTCAAGAGTGGAACTGTTCAACAACATGCTATGTATGGACAATATTACACATAATTATTCGTATGTCCTAGACTCCAATTTGAACTTGAGCTATCACCATTGCACGTACATAAGGTTAGGAACCATAAAAGACTGCACCATGAGATAAATTTTTGAGGAGCTTTTGCAACCTTCGATCGGAAATCTTAGAAGAAAATGCTCTCGTCGAAGAAAGTGAATCAATAGACCAGTTTTTTCTCCAGTAAATACATTAACATCTTACACCAAAATATTGCAGGTTTACTAAATAAATCAAATGCTCTTACGGTATGCTTGAATAAACTATCTGATACAAACTTAAATGTGGATATTATATATATTACCGAACACTTCATCATGAAAGGTCACGAAAAGGATCTGTGCATACCAAGTTTTAGTTTAGCTGCGTGCTACAGTAGACAGGAAAAGAAGCGAGGAGGTACATGTATAATTGTTAATACTTGCCACCAATGGAGGGAAATTCCTCAAATATCAAAGCTGTCATCACCAGGGGTTTTTGAATGTTGTGCTGTCGAGCTTATTAATTATAAATTAATAGTTGTATGTAATTACAGAGTACCAAACGCCAGGAATTTAAATTACTGTTTTGTTAAACTTGAAACTTTGCTTAAAGAGATATCTAACAGGCGTTCAAAGAATGTTGTAATTGCAGGTGATTTTAATATTGATGTCTTAAAACCGAGTAACAATTCAGTTGCACTTGAGTATCTACTACTAGGTTACAATTTGAAACTTGCCCTTAAACAGCCAACTCGAATGGCTAGTGGGACATGTATAGATAATTTTGCGCATAATTTTAAGAAGAGTTGTAATACAGATGTACTTGAGTTTGCTTTATCAGACCATACAGCACAGCTACTGCAATGTCCAGTTCCCAATGTATATAATATCAAATCCTGGTATATAACTAGAAGAGATTACAGTTACGATAATATAGAGAAATTTAAAAATAGCATTAGCAGTCTCAAATTTTCGGAGATATATCTAACTGACAATCCCAACGTAGCTTACAATGAATTTAGCGACGTATTCAAGTTATTTTACGAGTTGTGTTTTCCGTATAAAGAAATAAAAATAAACCTTATCAACAAACCAAAATGGCTTTCACGTGGCGTTAAATTATGCAGTAGGAAAAAAAGAGAACTCTTGTGGCGATCCAGGTTGAAACCCAACCATGACAATAAAAATAAATTCACTACCTATACTAGACTATATAATAAAATAATTAACTTGACACAAAAAGCTCAAAATAACCACAAAATACAGCAATCTAAAAATAAATCAAAGACTACATAGCAGATAATTAATCAGACAAAGTACAATATCCCTAAACAACGAATTGAGAAACTTAAAGTTGGTAATCAAATTTTATACAAACCTTATGATATCGCTAGTGCTTTTAATGACTTTTTCGTTGACAAAATACCTCCGAAAATAGATGTTGACTGTAAGCCGAAAACATGCATCTCGTCCATGAAACATAACTTAATGTTTATGGCACCCAGCACACCACACGATTTGAATAAAATAATAATGTCGCTAAAAAATACTAACAGTGTTGGTTTTGATGGAATCGCCACAAAGATACTGAAGTCTGTCTCAACCGCGATATTCGAACATTTAAGCCACATACTGAACCTTATTATTTGTACGGGTAAATATCCAGATGCTTTAAAAACATCTATAATAAAACCCTTATTTAAGAAAGAAGACAAGGAGTTGATGGAATATTATAGACCTATTTCGCTTATACCGGTTATTTTGGAGATCTTTGAGAAATACATTTGCAGGGAATTATATAATTATATTGAAAAATATAATATACTTTGCGAAAAACAAAGAGGATTCAGACAGCACAGAACCATCAATATGGCAATTTATGACTTCTTGAATCCAATTATGAGTAGCATGGATAAACGATCCCTCATATGCGCTATATTTTGCGATATGACCCAGGCGTTCGATTATGTCCATTATAATATATTACTTAATAAATGAGAAATCTATGGCATTAGAGGAAATGTGCTCGAACTTATAAAATCTTACCTGGAAAACAGAACATTTGTGTTCTGTTTTCCAAGTTCTGAAGTTAACATTAACATAGTTACCAAACACGAAGACATTATAAGGTCTCGAGAACGTAAAATCTCATACGGTGTACCACAAGGAACCGTGATAGCCCTGTTTTTATTTATTACTTATGTTAATGATATGCCCATGTCCCTTGAAGATCCTATAACTATGTTTGCAGACGATAGCACTGTAACTATCCCATGTAAAAGTACAAATACGTATGAAAATGACATAAATAATTCTCTTGACGCACTAATTATATGGCTAGACGAAAATAATTTAAATATTAATTTAGGTAAGGCAAAAATAATGCACATTAGACAACGTACTCCCGGCGGAACTAATCTCAACATCCATTACAAAAATGACAAAATTGAGGAAGCAGAGCATACCAAATTTTTAGGGTTGCAAATAGATTGCAAATTAAATTGGAAAGCACATATAGACAGTCTGTGTAAAAAATTGAGTTCATCCGCATATGTGTTATAAACTATCCTTCATAGTAGATGTCAAAACACTTCTTACGGCTTACTACGGAATAGTTGAATCGCACTTGCGCTACGGTATCATTTTCTGGGGGAACTCAACTGATCGAGATATAGCTTTTAAGGACCAGAAAAGATGTCTCCGATCATTGTTAAAACTTAAATCGACAGACAGTTGCGCGCCTTATTTTAAGTTACATAAAATCTTGACACTTCCCTGTATCTATATTTTCGAAGTAGCTATGTTTGTCAAGCAAAATCCATCTCGTATTGAGCGCCTGGCTGTTGTATTTCCAAGGAATAGGCTTGACAACAGCAAATTATGTCAGGTATCATGTCGAACTACTTTAATGCGTAAGAGCGTTTCTTGCATGGCCCCCATTATTTACAATAAATTACCGAGTAGTTGGAAGGCTTAAAATACAGCACAATTTAAGAGTAGATTGCGGAAATTTTTGGTAGATAAAACGTACTACAGTGTAACTGAGTTCCTATTGGAGAAAAATATTTGTTAATTTGTGACATCTTGATTTTTTAAATTTTGATGTATGACTTTTTTGATTTTTGACATTTTGATTTTTGACATTTTAATCGTTGACATTTAGATTACTGACATTTTGATTTTGGAATTGTAATAATAATGATATTTGTAATGACATGTTAATTGATGTAATGATAATGGTACCTATGACATTTGTAATAGTAATGACATGATATACAGGGTGTTTGGTGCATCGTGTGCCAAATTGAAATGGTCGACTGAAGGGGTCATCCGCTAGCCTTTCAGACCCCTTAACACCCCTCATGCTCTGTGGATTGTTTTTTATCGACTTTTTATTGTTTTCCAAAAAAAAGACCCAAATTTTACATTCAAATACAGATTTAAAAAAAAATATAAGGCGTAGACTCTGAATTTTAATTTTATTTCGATGTGTATTGTTTAAGAATACTTTTAAATACAAAATTAGTGATATTAGTCACCTAGTTTTTTTTTTAATTCACTCGCAAAGGTAAAACTTAAATTAAAGCTGTACATGTTACAGCTATTTATAAGGCTACAAAAAAAAACCAAAAGCGACCGGGATCTTCCAACTCCCTCATTAATTCTCCAGTCTATCCTCTTTCTAATGATGTGCCACATATCATAAAAGTATTTTAACAACTTTGTGAATTCGCTAGAATTGTGAATCAAGTCACATAAAACTACATTCCAAATTCTAATAAAAAAATATTTATTGCGGAACTGTTACTTGAGAAAGAGGTAAAATTTGTTTTCTCACTCTTTCACAGTAAAATCTATCTTCTATCTCTTTCTTGCATACCTTAAATCGGTTTGAACAAATCGCGCCGCCCGACCCGCCATTTTTTTAGTCGAGACATCACTGCCTCTGCTACCTAACGTGTGTGCTAGTTCACCATACTCCGCGATTCTTTTATTACTTTGTTATCGTTAAGTTTTGTTGGTTCTTGTTACATTTGTTTAATTTTTGTTGTTATTGTTAAACTTTGAGTTTTTTGTTATTGCAATGGCGACATTCTCTAACGAAGAATATGCGGACATCATGATGGCTTACGGAGCCACTAATGGCGTCGCTCGTGCAGCGCAACGACTTTACCAGGAACGCTTTTCTGGTAGACGATTACCTGGCCGCAGAGTCTTCCAAGACACATACCGACGCATACGCGAGACTGGCAGTGTTACTTTTAATGAACCAAGGGGCCATATTGTGCGACATAATGTTGAAGTAGACGAGAGAATACTGGCACTTTTTGAGGAAGACCCTACAAGAAGCATTAGAAATGTGGCATCACATCTTGATATTTCAATATAGAAAGTGTGGAAAGTACTTCGTCAAAACAAAAAGCATCCATTCCACTACACTCCGGTGCAAGGTATGTAATTTTAAACTAACTTTAAACCCGTGCAAGCTTTGTTTGACCTTGCCTTTGTTTAGCAGGTAATGGGTATGGTATGGCGTCACTTCCAGGTAGTGAATCTATTAGCACGAACAGCGGGTCCATTCTTGTGCAATTACTTATTGCCCAAGAGAAATTTAAAAGAGTTTTTTGTTTGTTGCAGGTCTTGAGGGTGGCGACTTTGAGAGACGAGTGGCTTTTTGTCGATTTCTTTTACACACGGATGTGGATGATCCTGATTTTTTAAAAATAATACTGTGGACGGATGAATCCAAATTTACCAAGGATGGGATCCTCAATTTACACAATTTGCACCACTGGACAACGAAAACGCAAAACCCACGTGTTAAAAGACAGAAATCGTCTCAAAGTAGGTTTAGTGTAAACGTTTGGGCAGGAGTGATTGGGAATCAGGTAATTGGACCGCATTACTTGCCCGATAATCTCAATGGCGAAGACTACCTGGAATTCCTACAAAATGACCTGCCCGAATTAGTGACCGATGTGCCCGTATTTAATGAACGTGTGCCCATTGTATTTCAAAATGACGGCTGTCCCGCGCATTGGCGATTGACTGTGAGGGAATATCTCGACAATGTGTTCCCCAATGCATTGGATTGGACGTGATGACCACGGAGGTTCCAACTAGGGAGGTATTAGTCCAACGCATAGAAGCGGCATTCAATACTATTAAGGAGGAAATACGACTTCGTACAACAACTGTTGAAATACGAAACAGGTGTCGGGCCTGCATTCGCAACAGAGGCCAACAATTTGAGCAAGATTTGTAACAATGATAAAATAAATGTTAAAAATGCAATTTTGTTTTTTTATTTCAAGTAAATCCCACGAAAGATACAGATATGAGACACGAATTTACCTAACCATAAGAATGAGATAGCAGATTTATAGGTTTGACAGGTATCATTTAAGAGATTTTTTTTAAATCATAATTTTGAATATTAGCCTTAGGTGACTCGATTCACAATTCTAGCGAATTCACAAAGTTGTTAAAATACTTTTATGGCATGTGGCACATCATTAGAAAGAGGATAGACTGGAGAATTAATGAGGGAGTTGGAAGATCCCGGTCGCTTTTGATTTTTTTTTTGTAGCCTTATAAACAGCTGTAACATGTACAGCTTTAATTTAAGTTTTACCTTTGCGAGTGAATTAAAAAAGAACTAGGTGACTAATATCACTAATTTTGTATTTAAAAGTATTCTTAAACAATACACATCGAAATAAAATTAAAATTCAGAGTCTACGCCTTATATTTTTTTTTAAATCTGTATTTGAATGTAAAGTTTGGGTCTTTTTTTTGGAAAACAATAAAAAGTCGATAAAAAAAAAATCCACAGAGCATGAGGGGTGTTAAAGGGTCTGAAAGGCTAGCGGATGACTCCTTCAGTCGACCATTTCAATTTGGCACACGATGCACCAAACAGCCTGTATAATCTTATGATACTGATCTATATTTTCCTTTTAATACAAACATATATTTTTAATAGCTGATGATTTAAGAATTTTATGATAGTAATTTATAAATTGATCTAAATAAGTGTAACAATAGTGATATAAATAATTTTAAATGTTTGCATGCCGATTGGTAAAATGTGGCTGGGCTAAATGTAATCTTAAGAACTATTATGTATTACCCATATTTGCAAAATAAAATTCTATTCTCTTCTATTTGTGGCAATTTCACATTTTGTCACTGCTGATACCGCTGCAAGTGTGTTGTCACTGTTTGTGACGACACTCTCGATGTCATTGCTCTGCTCGAGGCCCTCTGCTGCTGTCACCGTTGCCTCAATGGTGGTGGCGCCCTCTGGCGGAGACGGCCGCAAACCTCGTTGCTGCGCTGCTGTACACCGCTGATCACGCACACACGGGGATTTTACAGGCACTTCAGGGCGGTCCACCACTGGTTTCTATGCCTCACCACACGACACAAAACTGTCACTTTACTTGTCGACGCGATTCCACTTTCACGAGCCGACTCGGTAAATGTTCGGCACTTGTCAACTGCCCGAGGAAGTATGTTTAAATAAAACAATCTGTTCCAAGCAAGTACCAAAAAAAAAATATTTATCGAGTCCTTATACCATATTCACGGAGAATCTTAACACCGCGATTCAGCCGGCGACATAAACTGTACAACGCCATCGGTCCACCATTCGGTCGCGAGTTTCACCGCAATGCTCAATAGGAGCATTGCGGTGAAACTCGCGACCGAACACTGGTCAGACTTTCGGGCTTCTGACGACCCGTAACAACTGTCAAAGATTTACAAATGACAGCCGGGACCAACGGCTTAACGTAAATCGTATAAGTATAACGTACGGAATCACAATATAATTCGCATTGTTTGGGTAAGGAATTGTTTATTTACCAAACTGCTGCTGAACTTATTTCACGATTTTGGATTAATTTCTTCCTTAATTCGGGGTTACTGTAAGTGTTATCTCATAGTTTACCCTTTCAGTTAGGAAGATGTCGGCTCTTGGAAGTTAACAAGTTCTAGTCAGCTAGTCCGTGCTCCCGAGCTGCTAGCTGGCCGACCACTACCCTGCTCCAACATGGTACACTACGTCCAACATGGCGCACTACGTCCAACATGGCGCACTACGTCCAACATGGCGCACTACGTCCAACATGGCGCCCTTTTTTTTTATTTTTTTGAGGTTGGGAAATCATTAAATAACTTCTCCCGCTCTGGGCGGAGCGGGAGGGTGTGTCAGACTCTTACTGACTAAAACCCACCCGTATTCCTTCCTGTTGCCTGTGTTGCCAGGGGACTCGGTGACCCATAACGCGACCCCGGCAGAACATGGCGCCCTACGTCGCGCGTTGGACTCGCACAACGGATCCCGTAATTATGTAATGTTAATGAGGTGACAACATTCGGTCGCGGCGTGAATTTAATCATCGAATATAATAAAATATGGTCTCGCCGGAATGCGCCCATCTCGCGAAATTTCGCCGCTTACTTAACAAACAAACAGACGGCCGCGTTTCTTTACTTTTAGAATTTAATTATATCATTGAAGAGGGATAATGCCGACTTTCTTGTCGAAATTAATCAAAACTTGTGGAGGAATGGAAAATAAAAGGAATTTGCGTTATTGCGTGGCATCGCCGCCGCGCCAGTGTGCCATTATCATAACTTGTTTTATAGAGCCCCGCGGGACGGTGTGAGTGTGAGAGGCGCTGGAGGGAGGAGGGGCCTAATCGTTTCACTTTTTGTGAGGATTTGGCCGTGGTTAGAGAGGGGTCAGCGCCTGAGAGGCGCGCCCGCCAGCCATCCATCACTGACGTACTTTGCATAGTTGTCACCTCACGATGCATGAGTCACGCCTCACGCGTGTTGCTGACCCGAGCACAGGCAGGGATCGATCGTCAGCTTGTCATAATTCCCAGGAAAAATCTTAATTTTTTATTTTGTAACAATTACATTGCGTTCGAATATTCGGTTTTGCAGTTTTCCAAAACCAGCGTATGGCGTTCGTGAGCTTTCTGTTTTGATAGAATACGAACGACTAACTAACAGATAGAAAGACAGCTCTTGAGCTCAAGCAACATATTGAAGACTAGCTTTTGCCCGCGGCTTCGCACGCGTGGTTGTCGGAAAATATCCAACGGGAACTTACTACCGGGATTAAAAATACCCTATGTGTTAATCCAGGTTATTATAGACTTCGTTCCATTTTCACTCTTTTTTTAAACGAGTCGCACGCCACCTATTGATACAGAGATGAGTTGTAATCTGGTTCTGATAAGGGCTGTGAGAGAGAAGGCACTTTACTTTTCGTAGTAAACTTCTTGGCGACGACAGGGAGAATCTAAGTGAAGAGACGGGCTCAGATATTGTCGCTGTCTCACTACGTACGTATACATTGAAATGGCCACGTGACGAATTCGCCGTCTCACGGGGTTACCTGCAGTACCAAAACTTATATACAGGTCACTCTTGCGGTATACTTCAATGACCCACCGAAATAGTTGCCCGGTCGCCTCTAAACATCTAACATTCCGTTGTAAGCTTTGATACAGAGTAGACGCATAATACAGTTGTCCTCGTTTTTTTCTGTGATTGGTCAATTTGTTTGCGTTTCTCGTTTGCTCCTGTAAAGTTAAAAAGGACTGATCCCATCCAGTGGACGCCGTAAGAAAGAGTCGAAAATATTTTTGTGAATTTCGATCCTTCGTGTCTCCACTCAGCTACGAACCCGCGCCACTTGGATTCGCAGCCAGCCGAACTGCCACCACACCAACAAGGTTAGTCATCAATGGGCGAAACCAGCAACCGCGCTGAGCGTGCGCACACCATACGCCACTGTGCCGCTAGTTCACTGCTAAGAAGCGCTTAGTAGGTAACGACGAGCAATACACGCTTTAGCTTTGGTTGGTTATTTTACAACAGCAGGGATTTCACCATGAGCGTACGCCACCTAAAACCCGACTACGACATGAACAGTCACTCTCTGAATATGTCTTAATAAATTGTTCACCCCCAAAAGTCAACTCTAATGTTACACCGTTGTCGCAAACGCAAACAACCTGAGTGTGAACATGAGGTAGTGCTCTCAGTTATTAGGGAGGACTTCCAAAAAATTCTTCTATCCAAACGGAGTTACAAAAGACTATCAGTGAATGGTAGGTAAGCTTGGATGGTAAACTGGCTGCAATCAATGATTATATAACATCGTTACGAGGTGACTCGGAAACCTATATAGAAGAATCAAAGAAAGAAATGGCCAGTCTTCGCTCCGAAAATGCCGCTATAAAGGATACGGTCTCAAAACTGTCTGAAGACGTCGCCGGAGTAAAAATATCTGCTCAACTTATATCTCTAACTAATATAAGGACTTCAAAGTGCAACTAAATAACATAAATAAGCACACTTTGAACGTAAGCCCAGATGCATTCAAGGCTCTCTAATTAAAGATTGACAACTTGGAACAGCAGGGCAGGCAATGTAACTTAGAAATTTCCAATGTCCCTGAGAGGCAGGAGAAAACTTACCTGCGTTTTTGGAGAATATAGGTAAAAGCATCGAACAAAATATATCAAGAGACGATATTACATCAGTACATCGCGTGCCACATGCCACAAGCAGCGAAAGACCTAAAAATATCATTTCTACTTTAAAAATACGTAATTTGAGGGACAATATAATGACTGCATGTCGCCTGAAGAAAGGATTTACCTCTTCTCACATATATTACTTAAACAGTAGAGGCATTCGCACGAAATTAAATTATATTTAGTTTTTCGCTGTGACCGGAATAGGACTGCTACTAGGAAATCTGATGGTGGTGGTGTACTGATAGCGGTATTGCGAAAATACAACCTTGTTGGTATTCCTTCTTCACAGCTTGGTACGTTAGACCAATACCTTGACCGGATCGCTATTATCCTAGCAAAAACAATTCCTTACATACCCTTATCTGCGCAGCCTATGTGCCAAACAATATACCTTTTGCTTAAACAATACTCTTTTTGATAATAATTATGGTCAATTTAACCCACTCAATAAGAACTGATAATATTATTATTAATGGATGACTACAATATACCTACAGCACAATGGACTACACTTCGTCTTATTCAAAACTATATGACTTGCTTGGTTTCCTTGCTGGGATTTGTAACCGTTTAAGGGACTTTTTGATTATTCACGATGTCAAGCAATTCAATCATAATATATCCAACTCGAATGGACGCATACTATATCTCCTTGTCTCTGATGCGAAGTGCAATGTGTTAAAACCTAATCAAGATCTTTTACCGGCTGACAGTCACCATCCACCATTTTACACACTGTTATCCCTAAATATTAGTATCAATTTGTCCAAACCTCTACATACATTGAAATATAATTACCATAAAGCCGACTTTAACGTCTCATCAATGTCCTCGTTAATGACATAGTCATTAAATAAAACTAACATTAACTGGAAGGGCACTTTAGAGAGTAATTCGACTGATAAGTGCATTGATACTTTTTACAACCGTTTATATGGTATAATAAAAAACCGCATACCGCTATCGAAACCACCAAACTCGCACTTCCTGGTCTGGTTCTCCAAACCACTCATCCACATCTTTAAGTATAAAAAGAAAGCCTGGTCTAAATAGAAAAAGTACCGTAATACCAACTACGAAGTATTTTCCATGCATAGAGCGCGTTTTAAAGACTGAGTGTCGAGGATGGTATTTCCAAAGATGTTAATCACTTTTCGACTTACGTCGCTAATCGGCAAGGCAAGCCGGATATACCGACCTGCATGTTCTATGATAATGTTACTTCTAGTGACCCAGTTGAAATTTGTAATTTATTTTCAGCATTTTTTCAGTCAGTTTATGAGCCCTCTAGTCTCTACCGGATGGTGCGCAGCTTCTGGTTTGAGTAATGTCAATAACAGCTCTCTCTGTACTTTTAATTTTACTGTCCATGAAGTTCGCCGACAGCTAAAATCATTAGATATAAACAGGGGTCCGGGACATGATGGCATACCGTCCTATTTTCTAAAGAGGACAGCTGAAACAGTTTGTATGCCTCTGTCCATGTTATTTATCAATTGTATGTATTCAAAGTGGTACATTTCAGTCTACGTGGACGAAAGCGAATATAATACCAGCAGGCTTAGCATGACACTCTCTATTTCTTCGAAGAAGGCTCTTTGTGTAAGCAAATATATCCATACAAAGTGACATTTCGTTTCTCCTTTTTTGACATCCTACCGTAGAAATCCTTCTACATATAAACGGACCTAGACAAAGATCGTCAGAAACGAAAGACAAGATGACAGATTCTAGAAGGATTTCTACGGTGAGATGTCAAAAACTGAGAAATGAAATGTCACTTTGTATAGAAAGAGCCGTGTCTATTCTTCGAAGAAATAGAGAGTGTCACGCTAAGCCTGCAGTGCATAAATGTGGATCTAGACAAAACATAGAAAATTATAGACCTTATCGATACTTTGTACTCCTACAAAACTATTTGAAAAACTCGTTCATCAGGCCATTTATCCATTTTTGCACACAATATATATACGAGTATAATACCTGAGCAACACGGTTTCGTTAAAAAAAGGTCTACAGAGACTAACTTAATGTTCTTTACAGATCACTTTTTCAATAACATGGACGCAGTATATCAGACCGACACTGTTCATACAGATTTTAAAAAGGCTTTTCATAGAGTAGACTATTCAATTTTATTAAATAAAATAGCCTTTAATGGCATCAGAGGTAACTTACTGCGTTGGTTCTGTTCATATATCAGCAATCGTAATCGAGCTGTAGTGAGCATCGGATACAAATAAGACTCATTTTGGGTGACTTCAGGCGTTCCCCAGGGAACTATTCTGGGCCCATTAATGTTTATCATATATACAATAAACGATATTTGTAACTGCTTTCAAAATAGTATTTTCTTATTATACGCTGATGATCTTAAATTATTTAGAACAATAAAAAAACACTGTTGATTATTGTAATGAAAATAAATTAAAACTTAGCGTCCCTAAGTGCAAATACATACGTTTTAGTAAAAATAAAAATGTAATATCTTACGATTATTAACTTCACTTAAATGTAAATATATATTAAAAAAAGATAAAATTACCTCTAAATCATTTCAAATGTATAATCTTATTATGAGAACCACGTCAGATTTTAAAAGACCAAGCACATAATATCTGTATTTATTTAATTCTGTAGTTTGCCCACATGTTGAATATGCTTGTATGATCTGGGATCCCTACTATATTAAATATGAGACTGCAATAGAGAGAGTTCAGCGTAAGTTCCTCAGTACGATGCAGTAAAATTCCGCATTGAACGTTTATCTTATAAAAACGCTTTGAATAAGTTTAGACTATTGAAATTACGCTCCAGACGCTTGTTGCTCTAAGGAATGATGTTCCATGGACTTGTACATAATACGTTTGTTTGCTCTGAATTGATAAGCCAATTTTTTTTTTTTTTTGATGGGAAAACATCAAATAACTTCTCCCGCTCTGGGCGGAGCGGGAGGGTGTGTCAGACTCTTACTGACTAAAACCCATACTACTTCCATTGCCTGTGTTACCAGGGACCTCGGTAACCCTTTAGTACCTTCCCGCGACCCCGGCAGGCATCGGCCCTAGTGGACCCCTAAACTTGTGCTGACGACATCTCTTTGAGGCGCGCGTGGAATACAATGCGCCATCGACACGGGCCTGGTCCCTACCGGACGGTGAGCTACCCTTTGCTCACCGTCCGCAATATGCTATACTGTACCTAGAACAGTAATGAGACGAGAGGCGCGCTCTTATCCACTGTTTGCTACAACTCCCTCTCATTCAAATGCAGGAGAGAGAGCGCTGCTCCATAGATTGATTCAAGCTTATAATAATAATTTTATCGATTAACGATATCGATGTATTTGCCCTATCTAAACATAAATTTAAAAAACATATTATTAAGCGCCTTGCTCCAAGTGTTTGATTATTATGCATTATTTAAGTATGTATTAACTATTCGATTTTAATATAATTAAAAAATTGTGTTGTTGTTATATTGATTTTATTTAATTTTACTTAAACTGTATCTAATTTAACCTAGTAATATGTGGAAATGTAGTGGTAGGCATATGAATTTCTGTGACCCAAACACGAACGTGTAACGTAAATAAATGAATTTTGAATATGGGGGTCGCTTTTGGGGGAGAAATTAGAAAAAAAAAAATTTTTCGTAACTTAACACCCTACCTCCGAATACTTTATCTATTACAGATCACTAATGCCAAAATCGGCTGATGTCGTGCTCTTGTGCTGCTATTGTTAAAACTAATAACGTAAAGTATACAGGAGTGCGTATAGATGAGGGATTAAGGTGGGACAAACAGCTTGATACTCTAACTATTCGAACTATCCGACTGACACACATCTTTAAATCTCAGCGGGAATTGGCTGATTCTAATATTCTCAAGACGGGTGGAGCAGCGAAGACTTTTATTCTGAGAGCCGAAAGAGAGTTCACCAAATCTAAAATTACATACTGGCTCATACAATGGGATGTGGATACAGCAACCATTGTGCCGATAGTCGTGACGGCCAATGGCATAATAGCCAAGAGCCTCGACCAACACCTGAACAGGCTCTCGCTAGGCAGCTGGATCAAGGGCTTAATCCGAGCGAGAGAATGAGAGTGGTAATTCTGGACACGGCGCGTATTGCCAGGAGGTTTCTCTCTCGGGAGCCCTGACCACCGGTAGCTTGGACCCTGTTCCCGATACCAGTGGGCTGCTATTTTTTATATTTTGAAATGTTTTTTTTTTAATACAATATGTAACATAAACCCTGTTGTTCCTTCTACCTATGTTTTAAGAATCGGTTTACTAAGCGATAAAGCAAGTCATTTATAAAAAAACTGTTAAATGAAAACAATTAAAATAAATATTTAATTAATAATATTTGTAATGTTTAATTGATTTGTTACCTCTGCAATTCTGCATGAAGCGATGACGCAAAACCAGAAGTAGATAGAACGGTCCCACCACACTCTTTGATCGGGGCCGCCGCGCCGGTACACACCACCGTGCGCCGCCACATATCTACCTTTTTTTCTACACAAGTTCGGGACCTTGTCAGCTGTTATTTATCAGTATCACTTTAACGAATTAATTTTTGAAAATCTTGGTTTACACAGTACTTTTTAAGCACAATTGATAATTCTACATTTAACACTTCACTACGTTAAAAAAAACAAATTCGCCGTGTCTGTCACATAAAATCTGATGTACCTATTTACATTTTAATGCATTAATTTATTATGATATCTACTTGACGGCCACGGAGTTGTTGTTCGATATGACCACCTTGTACCTCTACACTTCTTGGCTCGTAGTCGGAGGGAAGTGGTGAATGGACGTGACAATAGTGAAATGGGTGCTGGACATCTCCTTTGAGTACTCTCCTAACGCGCATATTATTATGTTTTACTCCGAGTTCGTGTCCCACTGAGCGTGTACTCCGCGTTGGATCGTGCTCAAACAAGTCCTCGTGACTTTGTGACTCTTGAGTCCTCGGTCTGCCTGCGTCAGCTCAATGTTGGTCTCGCCCGTGCACACTGCCGGTATTGTACGTACGTATGTGTAAACGTTGGAATGCCATCGCCGACGGTAATGGTAGACCCGCAAAACGTTCTTGGTAGAGTCTGCGTGCTTCTGCATAATTGCAGTTACATTTCCGAAGACATATCAACATATTAAAATATTCTACGTTAGAATAAGACATGGTCGACGTTCACGTAAACAAAACACAAGACACTCACTACGTAGGTTAACAATAACATCCATTCGGTAGTAAGCTGCGCGGGAGACTAAGGAAGTGATTCGCAGGGAGATAGGTGGCGGGGTGGCGGTACCGCCGACCCGGGGCACGTGCGCGGCAGTAGTTTTTGGCGGCACCTTTTGTCGCATTCAAAGAAAGCCGCCGAGCTCGTAGGCTATTTAGCGAAAAAAAGATGTACTTGTAAAATCAGATACTCTAAACATTTTTTGGAATGTGTCGATTTTAATAGTTATTTGATTTTGACTTCTCGACTAGCCAATGTTAAATTTTTTTAAATTATAATTTCATCAATGTTCTTATTATAGGTATATGTACTTATATGTACTTATATAACGTATTACGTTCCTAAAAGGAACAACAGGGTTTTTGTTACATATTGTATTTTTATAAAAATATTTAAAAATGTACATAATATGTTTTTAAATGGAATAAAGGAAATAATAGTAAACCCGCAGGACAGCATGTGGCGAGCTTTTGGGCAATAGTGACCCCACAAACCCTATCTCCCGGGAGAAGTCTCGATGTAAAAAAAAAAACGATTCCATAGTAGCAAAATTAACTAAAACAAAAAAAAAACAATTTCAAAATAAAATAATTACAAATAAGCCGAGGAAGCTAAGAGGTTACCAGTCCCAACTAACGGTGCCCGTTCACGAGCATGACGCATGGATCAGCACCATTCAGCTCAACAATTTTGGAGGGAGCTAAATAATCCAACACACGCGCCACTATCAGCGAGACATCTGAGTGAGCATGACATACTCTCAGTCGCCAGGGCCCATTCAAGTCAATTACATATTAACCGGTAAATGGTAGCTCTGTTATACAAATAGTACACACACCTGTGCAATGCAATTTTACAATACAAAGTAGATTGAATTTATACAATGCAAAGATAGTCTTACAATGTTCAGCTGCTCCAATAGTATTTTCAAATGTTAATTATTCAATTGGTTTTGGTTGTGGAGCAGGACCAGCATTGAACCAAGCATTTTTATCAGTGATATAATCCCCCAAATTATAATATGCAAGCAAGGTTTCGTAGTCGACGCAATCAAATGCCTTGGAGATGTCACAAAAGATTCCTATGGTATCTTGCGCTTCTTCCCACCCGTTAAAAATGTGTCTTCATAAAGTTACACCGGCGTCGGTCGTACACCGTCCTTTAGTGAAACCATACTGTTGGTCGTGAAGGATTGTATTCGTGTTAAAATGATTGAGCATTTAATTAAGCATTATTAGACAGACAGATTGTTATGTTTACATTTCCCTATAGTAACAGTTTGCCAAAGACAGAAAATAATTTTAGGCACATATTAAATTTAATGTTAAATAATATGACATTAAACCATAACAACTGCCATGTCATTGACACTAACAAGTATATTAGTAAATATTTGTATGTGACAAAATACAAATTGTATACCAATGTGTTTAAAAAGAGAAATAGCCTTATCGCTATACCTTTTGTACATTGATTTATCAGCCAAGAAATTGGCTAGTAAAACTGTTGCTTCTATTGAGCAATCTAAATCAAAATCAAATCAAAAGTCATTTATTCAAACTAGGCTGAAAATCAGCACTTTTCGAACGTCAAAGTTACATAAGACAGTCCCCCAAAAATGCCCGCCCGTCACCACTTCCTAGTGCTTTAGCTGGGAAGAAGAAGTGGTAGAACAAACTCCCCAGCAGCACGTCTGTCTGTTTAGTTATATAAACTTGATTCTATACAAATCGTATGCAAAGTAATTAACATTACGAAACACAAAACATTGGATTAAATTACACACTTGCCATACGTTAGCTAGCACGCGCCAGTATACCAACAAAACAATGAACAAACTGTACTCAAGCTGATAAAAATTACAACATAAAAAAACGTAAATAGAACTTAATACATAAATAAAAGCCTCCAGGCATAAAGGGCATGCCCGCTTACATAAGGCAATTGCTGTAGCTCGAAGTGAGAAATGATAAACTAGCCCCATCGAAGTAAAATAAGTAAACAATTACTAATAACAATTAAAACCATGATCAGCAAGACGACCAGTCGCCACAAGCAGCACCCGTTCACGAGCATAACGCAAAGATCAGCCATCACCCCCCTCGCCATATTGGAGGGAAGGAGGCAACCCGACCCCCGACGCTACCACAGGCAGTGACATCTAAGGGAGCATGACGAGCTTGCTGCCGGTTTCTCAGGCAAGAATAGTATAATCAATAGTCGAGGACGCTAGCTAACCACTTATTGCAATACAACTCATAAAACACACATTGTAATGAGTAGATTATGTCACTAATAAATTAAAATTTAACTAAATTGAATTACATTGACTTATACAGTCAAATAAAAAAATAATCAATTATATGAACTCATTTAACCAGTCAGTAGGAAAGCTAATTCTGGAGAAAGAACATAAACATTGTCTTGAGTTAATCACAGCGACCAACTATTCTTATCGTTTAAGTAGTCATTGATACAATAGTATGCCTTTGAACAAAGGGTGGATTTTACTTTAGTTTTAAACGCATTAAAAGGCAAATCTAGCAAAGAAGAGGGCAGCATGTTATAAAAAGTTATACCAAGCCCAACAAATGAGTTATGTACCTTATGAAGCCGGTGAAATGGAGCTCGTAATTTGTCCTTATTTCTGGTGTTAATATTGTGAATATCACTATTTTTAGTGTATAAGTGTATATTTTGCCTAATATATAAGATGTTGGCGAAGATGAATTGTGATACCACCGTGAGAATACCAACATTTTTAAAAAAATCTCTCAGAGAAACTCTGGCACCAAGCTGGTAAATAGCTCAAACAGCTCGTTTTTGAAGAACGAATACATTTTGAATGTCAGCGGCTTTGCCCCACAGCAGAATACTGTAGGACATAACGCTATGAAAATAACTAAAATAAACTAATCGAGCTGTATCAAAGTCAGTGTATTGTCTTACATTTCTGACGGCGTAGGCGGCCGAACTGAGCCTACCTGCTAGGCTTGATATATGAGGGCCCCACTGAAGTTTGGCATCTACTGTTATACCAAGAAAAACTGCCGAGTCTACAGTTTCAAGCACCCCATTATCTAAGACGATGTTGGGACCTAGATTCCTAACATTTGACATTTTTATTGATTCAGCCAATAATTTGGCTACACAAGCTGACATTAATTTAAATTAGAAATTGAGACAATAGAGAAAACCTCTTGCATAATTAATGGAGATAATTTAAATTTAAATATTAGTATAAATCATCAAAATGTCAGATTAAGTTCTAACACAGTAAACCTGGTGCACCAAAATATTCAAGGTATGTTGAGAAAAGACCTTAAAATTGAATTATTCATGAACTGTAACAACACGTACTTTGTGTATTACAGAACATTGGTTAAAAAGCCATCAGTTCATGTTTAATTTCAGTAATCACCAGGTTGGTAGTTCTTTCAGCAGAGAAAATGCAATACATGGTGACTCGTTGATACTGTTAACTAAACAACTTAAATTCAAAGAACGTAAGGATATCGTGAGCCTCTCTGTTGAGCGGACTATTGAAATAGCTTGTGTGGAGTTGGAGCGGCTTGTTGTATTGAGCGTGTACCGGCCTCCATCACCGAGTTGTGATAGCTTTGAGAGTATCATGGATGATGTGTTACAAAAACTTGGTAAATTAGGGAAAAATATAATTGTATGTAGTGATTTTAGTGTCAATTTATTAGAGGACTCGTCAATGTGCCTAAAAATTATAAATTTATTTCAGTCATATAACCTTGATCATTTATTTTTAGAGCCTACTAGAATAACCACCACCTCAGCTACATGTTTAGATAATGTATTTACTAACATATTACCAATTACTAAACAAATTATAAGCCAACTGGATTATGACCACTGTGGTCAGTTGATTACATTTAGTAAGCAAGATAGAAAAGTGGCTAAGAGAGATATCATTGTAGTGCCAAAAACTACCGGTGTTCGAGCCTACGCCTGCTCGTTTAGAAGGAGCAAATCAACGTTGCGTACTAATTTGTTTGTAATTAGATGTAAGGATTATCTGTACTTGCTTGTCATTCTCTTCCATTTTTGTTCGTCATCAAGGCAATACAAGTTTGACTAAAAATCAGCATATTTGGAGTTTCTTTGAAGAGTCACCCAAAATTCCCCAACATTTTGGTCCATTACCGAGCCGGATTGGTAATCCTATGAAGATTTGATAAAAATCAGTGGATTTGGATATTAGTATCGTGGAGTTTTGCCGAGGAGGTTATAAACCGGCAACGTGACTGTTGTGAACAAAGGAATTCAAGCTAATTTACGGTGTTAAGAATATAAGAGTTAAAATATCATCACCCAACACTCGTTCAGGTAGTACCTATTTAACCATAATTAAGGATTTTAAAAGGTTAGTATTGTTGTATTTACCTGATACCTATATTTGGTCAAAGTAATATATTTACCTATTTTTGAATAGTTTCTAGCACTTATCATTTATTTGATGATACTTATTTGCAAATACAATTATACGTTCTTTCTATTATTAAAGTGAAAAGTCCAGTAGATATTTTGCTACATTTATAATTGTATAGCAGTATTTTAGTTATCTATTCATATTCAATAGTTATTAGTGGGTAGGTTGGTGTTAGATATATATTACAAGTGTTTATTAGTCTTTATTCAGTTAATTAAACCGTATTAGTCAATTTAATTGATTATTTGTTAGTGTGTTGCTTTAAAGTTCGACGTTAGGTAATTAAGTGTTCAAGTTTTGAGGATATTATCTAGCTAAAATAAAAGTCTAAATTAAAAATCTATTTTGTATTCACATAATATTTACAACAGGTTGAAGTCACTATTTGCAGTATTAACATCTTTGTTTAAATTGTTATACCATAGTAGCTAACCGTAGGTACCTTAAATTATTTAAGTGTTGTATACAAATATACCTAAGTTATTATTATACATATTCCAGGTTGACTGTATTCGATTCCCAGTATGTCCGAAGAAAGAGAACTAGTTAAAAAACGAGGAAGCTTTAAGGGTCGCTTAACTGCATTCATTAATTACCTTGATGCATCCAGTGACAAGGAGTTAACCAGTTGTGAGGTCAAGGAGTTGCAATTACGGATTGGAAGAATCGAGTCTTTGTATCAGCATTACGACGAGGTACAGTTGCGATTAGAATGTCTGGTGGAAGATGTTAAAGCTCAATTCTCTGAGCGTACTGAATTTGAGTCACAGTATTACGAAGCAATGTCTAGGTCACAGGAGCTGTTATGTAAGTATAACAATGATAATGAGTCGATGAGTAGCGAAAAATGTACCCGTGTCAGTCAACGTAAGCCTGTTAAGTTGCCCACAATACAGTTACCTAAATTTAATGGGAGTTTTAGCAATTGGTTGGAGTTCCGTGACACTTTTACTAGCCTCATTCACTGTAACGATGAAATCGACCAAGTTAACAAATTTCATTATTTGCGAGCGTCCCTGGAAGGATCTGCTGCTGTTGTAATCCATGCGATTGAGTTTTCTGCAAGCAATTACGATACAGCTTGGAAGCTAATTTGTGATCGTTTCGATAACAAAAGGTTGTTAGTTCAAAATCATGTGTCATCCTTATTTAACTTGAATGCTATTACGAAGGAGTCCTCTGTTGCGTTGAAGGGATTGATTGACCAACTTAATAAAAATCTCCGTGCGTTGGAATCATTAGATGAGCCCATTAAGTATTGGGACACTTTATTAATATTTATAGTAACTCGGAAGCTGAACCAGTTAACTTATCGTGAGTGGGAGGAGCACAAAGGTCGTATAGACAAAGATAGCACAATAACATTTACTGCACTCATGCAATTCATTCGCTTTCGCGCTGACTTGTTAGAAACGTTAGAAGCAGCACGAAATAACAATAATCCCACTCCCGCTAAACCTAGTTCACACAATAAGATGAAATCTATGATTGTATCACTAGATTCTAATAATTCCAGCACTGAATTAAATAAGATGTGCCCGCACTGTAAAGCTGATCACGGTTTAAGTAGTTGTTCACAATTCCTTGCACTTAGCATAGATGCCCGACTCAAATTAATACCTAACTATAAAGTGTGCTATAACTGTTTTCGTGCAGGTCACTTTGCTAACCGATGCAAAAGGCCGGGATGCAAGATATGTAAGCGCCGACATAACACTTTGATTCATTCGTCGGAGACTAAAGGTACGGCGAATTCTTGCAATAATGACAACAAATCACACGGTAGCTCGTCCCATTCCGTATCAACGTCATCACCCGCTGAAGCCGTGGCTAGCACTGATGCGCATGCGAGTGCAAATAATTTAACTTTGTCTGCGGATCTCAGTTCGTTAAGTAGTGTGCGTAAACAACGCGCTGTGTTATTGTCCACCGCTCTTATCAAGTTATGTGATCACAATGATCGTGAGCACATAGTGCGAGCCATGCTTGATAGTGGTAGCACATCGTGTTTTATGTCAGAAAGGTTATGTACACGGCTTAACTTAACTACTAATCTGATAAATGGTTCGGTCTATGGCATCAATAACGTAAGTTCGCGCGTAGGCAAAACATGTCATGTGAAAATGACGTCTTTAAACAATAGTTATGTTGCTAAGTTTTATTGTTTCGTTTTGCCATCATTAACGACTGTTGTGCCTTGTCGTGAAGTCGACATTTCAGACCTGAACATTCCAGATAATATCTGTTTAGCTGACCCCACCTTTTACAAGCCTTCAGAAGTAGATGTCTTAATAGGAGCGGATCTCTTCTGGGACTTGGTTGGTTCACAGAGAATTAGACTAGGAGTAGGTAAGCCAGTGTTGTGTGAAACGTTGTTAGGCTGGATTGTTTCTGGCCCTGTTACCTATAATAATGGTAAATTAATGTCGACTAATATTTCATGTAATTTAACTCAAACTGATTCCCCTAGTAACGGTGATTTAAATAAAATTCGCACCGATTTAGTAAAATTCTGGAATCTGGAAGAGTTTAACTCACAATCCCCACATTATTTACCTGAAGAGAAGTTGTGTGAGGAGCATTTTGTCAAGAATACGACACGTTTAGAGAGCGGTCATTTTTGTGTTCGTATTCCTGTTAAGCAAAACCCTTCTATTTTAGGAGAATCTTTCCAAAGGGCTTCTAAGTGTCTATATTCCCTTGAACGCAGACTGAAGTCTAAGCCAGAGTTCGGTAAGTTATATCGTGACTTCAAGTCTGAATATGAGACTTTAAGACATATGACCGAAAAAACGGATAATGACAGTCCTAGTGGATATTTCATACCACATCACGGGGTACTGCGTGAATGTAGCACGACTACCAAGCTCCGTGTAGTTTTTAATGCAAGTTGTACTACTTCTTCAGGAGTATCATGACGTGCAGATGGTGGGTCCTACAGTGCAGGACGATCTTATATCTATACTTCTTCGGTTTCGACAACACAAGTTCGTCTTGTCAGCTGATGTTACGAAGATGTATAGATGTATATACGTCCACCCATCGGATAGGTACCTGCAATAGATTCTGTGGCGTGATAATGCATGCGATCCCGTTAAGGTTTATAAATTGAATACCGTCACATATGGGACGGCTAGTGCACCATTTCTTGCTACACGTTGCCTTAAGCAAATAGGCATTAACTATCAAACCAATGACACTATCACTTCACCATCTGTGGGTGAGTCATCCTCAGGTAGCAGAGATAGGATTGCTGAAATCATCAAGCATGATTTTTACGTCGATGACCTCTTGACTGGAGGTGATGATTTAAATGAAGTTATGTTTATCCGCTCAGAGGTCACCAACGCACTAGCATCTGCTTGTATGCCGCTTAGAAAGTGGAGGTCCAATGTCCCTTACTTAATCTCCAGAGCTTCTCAGTCATCATTAGATTTAGATATGGGATCTAATGAACCCAATAAGTTATTAGGGCTTGACTGGTTTTCTAGTTCTGATGAACTTGGGTTTTCAAGTTTAATGTTACCTTCTAAGGATTCTGTTACAAAGCGTGATGTACTGTGTACTGTTCTGCCATAGCACGTACTTTTGACCCCCTTGGACTTTTATCTCCTTGCGTAGTCACAATGAAAATGTTTTTACAACGGATGTGGTTAGACAAGCTCTCGTGGGATGAACCGTTAACCCCGGCACTTAATACCAGTTGGAATGCTATTGTCAAAGCTTTGCCGCTTATTAATAATTATCGTGTTCCACGACTCGTTATATGTGATGCATTTACTATACTGGAACTACATGTATTCACAGACGCATCTGAGCGAGCGTATGGTGCGTGCGTCTATGTACTATCGGCCCAAGTTAAGCATGCTCACTTAAGAAAATATTCCTGCGAGAGCGCAGCTAGTGAAAAACCACACCCCTTCCTAGTTTCCCCCAATTAGAGACAATATGCATTTGTGTGAGTAATGAGCGAGTAACATAAAATAACAAACATTAGCTAGAGCGCGGCAGTGCCAATTTGCTCTCGCTAATTGTTGACGCTTCCCTTAAATTCCTATCGCCATTTCATTTTACGACCTGTTTATTTCTATCGGACTGATTGCCTGCCTAACTGTGACCTCTGCTTGTATACCGGACTGTGATCGAAAGCCTCTTCTTGACCCTAGCTTGTATCCTGGACTGTGTGTGTATTGTGTGTGGTCTGTGACTAACGTGGTGCAACCATGACGACCCGAAACCTGATTCAGGAAGAAAGGAATCAAATTATTGTTTTGCATAGACAAGGGTTAAATATATCCCAAATAGCAGTGGAGTTGAACATGCAAGTAAGTTATGTTTTTGTATTCAGATAGAGGGAGAGATATAGAAATAAATAAAGTGATAGTAATATTATTATTTCATAGTTTGCATTTTTCCTTATATTGCAATTTAAAAACAAATTCCATGAAAAATATTGGTATTCAGCTGCATCCGGTTAGACTGGAAGCCGACCCCAACATAGTTGGGAAAAGGCTAGGCAGATTTATATATAAAAATAATAAAATTATTATAACTTTCAGATGGATTCTTTTTAAAAGTCTCATATGATATTACCTACTTATAGTAATGCATTCAAATAAGATTGTTCTTTTTATTTATTTTTGCTTTCAAAGACGTTGTTGGAGCCTTTTATGACCCGATAATAAATCCTAAACTAAAACAACCTAAACAATGGTGCCTTATCTCACAGCGTCGTTGCCGCATTTTAATTAGAAAAACCAGAGCGCATTCGTCGCATTTCTAGAGGCTTGATCATTATATTTCAAACTACAATTTTTTTTCGCCCAAGCACAAGATAATTGTTTTTTATAATTATTTTTAACATTTATTTTATCATAATACTGCAGATGGAAAGTAATTGACAATAATGTAAATTTTTGTTAGTAGTGCTCGTAAATACTTACCAAAAAAACTTAAAAAAAATTGCACACATAGTTTTAAATACTAACGATTTAGTGCTTGGCTGGCCGATAAAATAGCAAGTACTTACTATTTTTTCGGCCAAGCACTAGATCGTTGGTATTTAACCACGAAAAACCTTTAGAAATGCCACGTTGCCAGCCCGCACGGGATAAACACTTTTAAATAGTAGAGATAAAGCACAAATTTGCTTGGGACAGTTTAATACAATGTTGGAATTTACGCTATGCCATTTTTCTTACTCATAGGTATACGAGGTGTAAATTGCAATATCTGAAAACCTCTTAAGGGTTCATTGTACTAATCATTATGAACAACTTTTACTACGGGACCAAACCTGAAATCGCGAAAAAAAAACAGCTGTTCCCTACATTTATGTTCGCGTAACTCGTCAAAATGTATGGACCAGCTGCTTTTTTATCGCGATTTCAGGTTTGGTTCTCATAGTAAAAGTTGTTTATAATGATGAGTAATGACCCCTTAAGAGATTTTCAGTTATTGCATTTACAACTTGTATTTTAAAATATAGTTATGAATGTTATAACTACTTAAATTAGTTATAGAAAAGTTAAGAGTTTATTTATCATGAAGTCAACCAAAATGCACACCTTAAGTATTTCAATACTTATAATTTTTATTTATAGTGTACTAGTTGTGCCCTTTGAATAAGACTTTTGTAGTGTACTCGTATTATTATACTTAGTTCCTATATTATGTAAAAAATCGATGCTGATTGTTTTTTTTTTTTTTTTTTCGTTAGAGAACAACGGTGCGCCGCTGGGTGCGAAGATATGAAGAAGGAGAAATTACAGAACGCGTTCGTGCACCTCGACCCCGGGCTATAAACGAAAACGAGTTAAATAATATGATAGCCACGTATGAAGAGAACCCGTTCACACCCACTCGCAGTTTCGCACAAGAATACGAAGTTTCGATGCAAACTATTAGAAACGAGTTGCATCGAGCTGGAGTCCATCACAGACGTCCCGCAAAAAAAAATATTTTGACGCAGGAGCAGAAAGCTGCTCGCGTGCGATTCGCTCGTGACTACAGGGACTTCGATTTCTCTTACGCCATATTTTCTGATGAAAAGTGCTTTAGGTCTAGCCAACAAGGTCGTCGGAATTTATGGCGTGTAGATAACACAAGATACGAACCTCGAAATGTGAACCCAAATGCAGAATCGGGAAGAATTGTAGTGAATATGTGGGGCTGGATGAGTGCTGCTGGACCAGGCGAGCTCGCTTTTATACCAGGGAGGGCAAACGGCCAAACGTATTTAGAGGTGCTACAAACCATCATGGTACCCACAGTGCGCACGGTGTATCCACAACTGGACGTGCCAGAATTTTATTTTTTCCAGGACAATTGCCCGATACACCGTGCGCGGGTTGTTCAAGAGTGGTTGCGAGGGCAACCACAAATTAAAACAGTGCCATGACCCTCCCGATCGCCAGACTTAAACCCCATTGAAAATTTGTGGGGTTTAATGGTCCAGAGATGGGATAGTAGAGCAGAAAGAACGAAGGAAGCACTTGTCACACATTGCGAACAAGTTTGGGACACATTCAGAGGTTCGAATTTGTGCGAAGTCCTGGCTAGGTCCATGCGTAGCCGTTGCGATGCTGTGATAGATGCGGGAGGAGCAGCGACGAAATATTAAGTTAATATAATTTTTAACATGCACTATGTTAATTAACGAAAGGCGTTCCCGTTAACCCGCAATAGTCCAAACATGCTACAATTAATATTACCATTTAAAAATTCGCGAAAAAAAATCAGCTGCTCCCTACATTTTGTTAAGCTAGGTATGCGAACATAAATGTAATGAACAGCAGATTTTTTTTCGTGAATTTTCGAATGGTCATATTTTGGTAGCATGTGGACGCTATACTATTGCGGGTTAACGGGAACGCCTTTCGTTAATTAACATACTGTATAATTACATTATACAGGGTTATTTTTCTAACACCTGGTAGGACTATATTAGTACAACCACTTTTGATCTATGACTTTTTAGAATACCAAAAGTAAACTTTCAAGTTTTTGTTGTAATATTTGTAATAACACTTTTTAGATCTGTATTTTGTAGTAAGTACCGCTGCGACCCTGCATTCGCAACGCACTGTTTGTTTATTTAACTACTTACATATTTTGGTACCGCGTAGAGTTGTTCAAATTTAGAGCGATCAAAATATTTTTAATTGTATTATGAAATTATTTTTTTATGAATTATTAAAAGTCATACAACAAAAGTTGTTATTTATGATGTTAGTATTATAGTCCTACGAGCTTATTAGTGTTTTATCATCAAATGACTTCTCCCGCTCTGGGCGGAGCGGAAGGTCGTGTCAAACTTTTACTGACTAAAACCCACCCGTGTTCCTTCAGTTGCCTGTGCCAGGGCCATGGTATCTCTTTCGAACAACCCGCGACTCCGGCGGCTTGCAAATAACCCTGTATAGCTATTTTTATTAGGTTTATTTTTATTATTCCAATTTGTATTATATTACTTCGTTGATTAATGTCACAGGGTAGACTGTAGACCGTAATCATAGTTTAAAATGTTGCCAACGATTTTGAAGTCTTCTTGTAAAATTATTGATGTCAATTTAGTGTCATGTTGCCTTTATTGGTGGATTTGTTGTTTTATTTACAATCAATGTTGTCATAAGCCCCGATCTCGTTAGTTTGTTATTTTACATATTCAGTAGTGTCATCATATCCGTCCACCTCATAAATAATTGATCTCATTTGCTTGATAAACCTAGTCTGTAGTGTAATGTAATTATTGCAAATTATAAAAATTATTAAGATTCTTAAATTGTACTAATCTTAAAACTTTTCAATTTCATTAGAACTGCACGAGCAATATTCTCCTAATCTTATTTACTGACAGGCTTTTTGCCTGTTGTTGTTGTGTTGTCTGTTTGTCATTGTTGTGTTGATTTCATATTTTGAACTTTACGATATAAGTGTAGATAAATACAGTTTATAAATGATATTATGAGTAAGAATCTTTTCACTATAATAATTTAATAAAGATAATTTCTGTGTAATTTTTTGTTATAATATGTTAATTTCTGGATGAATCTTTAATGTTTTGAAAAAGTCTATTAAAAATAAATTAAGTTACTTATATTGTTTTTTTTTCTACAACAGCAAATCCTTAAAATTGTTCTCAAGTAGATTTTAACTAACTGTTTATTTTTTCACACTGAGATTACAGCCGATAGTTTCATACAAAAAGCACTTACTATACATCTTTTATTATACAGATAAGATTTAAATATCAACCTAAATAAATGTTTAATCCTGCATAATGTTAAATGAACACAAACTAAAAATATATATTTCACTAGTACCCAACATTTTATTTCAATCCTTTCACTCTCACTGCTGCCAAGGCACAAATTATAGTTCAGTTTAATTACTTGATAAGCTTCTGAATTTTAAAGTGGCGTAGGAACTGAATCATTGTTAGATTTGTCAAAAAAAAACTTGACATGCATGATTTCGCTTAAAATCATGAATTGTCAAACTATGACTAGAGCATGAATTATAAAAGAGTAAAGTGTTGGTTTGATTATAATCCAGTCTTAAAGTGCTCATCCTGCACGGCATGCCTGGGCATTTTAATTGCAACGATACCTTGTTCGTTATACAGGCTGAAATTTAATTCATGGGTATCCTCTTAAGGGGTCATTGTACTCGTCATTATGAACAACTTTGACTATGGGAACAAATATGAAATCGAGAAAAAAAAATTGCTGTACCCTACATTTTGTCGAGTTATGCAAACATAAATGTAGGGAACAGCTGATTTTTTTTTCGCGATTTCAGGTATGGTCTCATAGTTGAAGTTGTTCATAATGATGAGTACAATGACCCCTTAAAAGGATGCCCATGAATTCAATTTCACCCTGTATTATTTTAATGAATAAAAGGTAATATTACAATTACCTACTGTTAAAAGTATTAAACCAAATACAAGGAACAACTGCAAAACATTTGAGATAATCCTAAGGTAATAAAAAAACGTATGGCCCTTGTATTAAGCCGTCCTCTATTGTTTAACCGAATTTCCAGACATTCCCACTAAATAACAATGGGTCTTAGATAATGAACTTATTTTTATTTCAGTTGCAAGAGTTGTGCGGCTTGCGGCCTTGCGTTAGCTACAAACAAAAAGCTCTGATAACATTGTATGAACTGCGCAGAGTATTGGTTCAAATATTACTGTAATTTTCAAGTATTCCCAAATTGTCCAAGTATAAACAAACACATAGAAATTTAGATAGTTATTTACTTTTAATAAAGTCGATTAAACACAAAAAAATTCATTATAAACATTTGATACCTTCATGCAGTGCCGGTCAACGCACCTATACCTAACGTATTCAGGGAGCCGTGAGATAAAAGGTAAACAAACCATAAATGTCCGTTCAATCGATTTTGAATGCTATTGTGTTGGTGGCATGACAAATGGCAGCTGCAGTAAACAGTTGGTATTGTAACCACTTTTTTGCCTTTAATGCCATCCATAAGCCTACGGAATAGAAGTCAAAATCGGTGGAACGGACTGTAATAAAACGGTTCGTTTCAATGTCTCATCTTATTGTGAAGGGAATATGGTGCGGTTGCTGCGGCATGCGGCATCACATAGGATATGGTGAAAATTGGAGAGGCAGTGAAAGTGTTCATAAATAACCTATATCTATAGACCCGATAGAGAGAGGAAAATATTAAAGTGGATTAATACATATAAATTGTAGTTTATTAGTTATTACAAATTATTTTTGTAAATACTGCAATATCAATAATACATTTTCTAAACCAAACAAACAGAAGATATGAGTACTAAAATTAATTCTTGTCAATAATAAAATAACAATTCAATTCAATAACAAAGAGCTCACGCCGCCGCCAAGCCGCGCTGGCCGTGCCCATTAAAAACTCGTCTCTTAGCAGAAACAAGTGAGCATAGTACGCTCCTAGTGTGAGTGTCATACATTCTATACATGATTATACTAATACGAACACCACTAAAATACGCTTTGTGCATCCTATTGGTCAAAACTCGTGCATTGTGCGATCGAGTCGTGAGTCGTGCTATGCGATTATCGCCTTTAAGACGCTGACAACACCTAAACCGCGGTCACTGTCTAATTCCATAGAAAATAAAGAGAAGCGCGATGACACAAAGCTTGTAATTTATTGCAAAATATGAAGTAATTATCTATTTACTCAAAATTGAGTTGAGTAATCGAAAATAAAAAACAACCAAGTTCTGCATTCAACTAACACGTTCTTGTTATTCATTAAATACGTAACGTATGTTGATATTTGATACAGATATTTTGGATTAGAACTCAAAGTAAGAGGTTAGTTTAACGTTAGTTTGTATCGAGATTTTGTTTTCAAAACGTGTTTTGGTTACAACCAAGTTCTGGGAAATATGTTCAAAATTAATATATATTTTTTCCGTTATCACAAACTATACAGATTTGGCAATTTTGTTTCTTAAGCGAAGCCTATTTTGATCAATTGGGTCTTGTCAGCGCCTTAAGGTGAGCATGCGGAACTTTGGCCGATAGTACGTAGCGCCAATGATCAGGGTAAGTATATGGTTCGCCTGTTAGCCGCTAAAAGTCGAGTGGCGCCGATAAAGCCGACCACCATTCCAAGACTGGAACTGTGTGGTGCCGTAGTCGGAGCTCGTTTGTGCGAGAAGGTTGTGAGTTCACTGCGACTAAAGTTTAGTCATGTTTATTGCTGGACTGACTCCACCGTCGTGTTGGGATGGTTGCAGATGTTACCTTCTAAGCTACAGCCATTTGTACGCAATCGTATTGCTGAAGTTTTAGATAAGGCCGGGCACTGTACTTGGCGACACATCCCAACCGCCAAAAACCCTGCAGACCTAATATCTCGTGGCGTGGATATTAGTGTTCTGCAATCAATGGACTTGTGGTGGAGTGGTCCCAGTTTTTTGAAGCAAGTCCAGTCTCATTGGCCGTCTCAACATAAGTCTTTAGAGTCAGACAAGCTGCCTGAAACTCGACCTCATGTTTTATTGAGCGCCAGTACTCGTATTAATAATAATATTCAATGTCATACATTCATCAATTTTAATCGTTTTTCTAGTTATTTAAGAATGATCCGTAGTGTAGCAACAGTTTTAAGGTTTATAAAATTGTGTAGGAAAATTCCTTCTATTGGTAAATTTCTATCACAAGCCGAGTTGCAGGATGCATTAAATGTTATTATAACTAGAAGCCAAATTGAGTCTTTTCCCGAGTATGAATTACTCATTAATAATCAGAAGTTGCCTTGTAAAAGCGCCCTTATAAAATTTAACGTATTCTTAGATAATAATAAAATCATGCGTGTTGGAGGACGCTTAGCCAATTCAACTTTTTCTTTTGATAAAAAGCACCCTATTCTTTTACAGTCCACTCACAAATTTACCAAGTTACTATTTGCATTTGAACATCTAAAGCTGATGCATGCAGGTCCTCAGTTATTGCTGGCTTCGATTAGGGATTCATACTGGCCCATAGGCGGACCAAGCCTAGCAAAGAGTTGTTATCGTAATTGCGTGCGTTGTTGTCGCATGTCGGGTAGAACAGTTACTCCTGTGATGGGTCATTTGCCACAGCAGTGTCTTCTTCCAGGGGGTTATCCTTTTGAAAGCACTGGTGTGGACTATGCTGGTCCCATCATGGCGGCTAGTAGGCAAGGTCGGGGATGTAGGCTGGTAAAAGTGTACATAGCCATATTTGTGTGCTTTACCACCAAGGCTATTCACTTAGAGCTGGTGAGTGACTTAACCAGCAATAAGTATTTGCTAGCTTTATCTAGATTTATCTCGCGACGGGGAAAACCCAATGACATCTACTCCGACAACGGTACCTCTTTCGTCGGTGCCTGCAACGAACTTTTGAAGTTCCTTAAATCTAATTGCAATTCCTTGGGCGAACAATTGGCTAATGACGGAATTAAATTCCATTTTATACCTGCGTATACTCCTCATTTTGGCGGACTCCGGGAAGCGGGTGTTAAGTCAACAAAATATCATCTCAGGCGAGTGTTGGGAAATTGTAATTTAACCTTTGAAGAGCTTTTTTTTTTTTTTTTTGGGTGGGAAATCATCAAATAACTTCTCCCGCTCTGGGCGGAGCGGGAGGGTGTGTCAGACTCTTACTGACTAAAACCCACCCGTATTCCTTCTTGTTGCCTGTGTTGCGGGGGCCTCGGTGACCCATAAGTACCTTCCCGCGACCCCAGCAGGCATCGGCCCTAGTGGACCCCTACTATGTGCTGACGACATCTCTTTGAGGCGCGCGTGGAATACAACGCGCCGTCGACCCGGGCCCGGTCCTTACCGGACGGTGAGCTACCCATTGCTCACCGTCCGCAAGCCCGCGCCTACGGTGGCCGGAAATCCGCCCGGGATTCCCGACGCCCTGGGCGTCTCCTGCGGCGGCTAGGGGCGAGAGGGCGCGAAACTTGCCTTTCCCTCAACCGTCCCGCCTCCTCCTTCGCGAGCATTACTGCTTCGCAGAAGGAGGTGACGGCTGCCCATGCCCTCTCGCTCCGTACCATGGCCTGAACCAGGGCCGGACGCGAGAGGTCTCTGCCGCCGATCGCCTCCAAGAGGACACGGCGGTGCTCTGCCCAAGCCGGGCAGACCTCCACCGTATGCTCCACCGTGTCCTCCGGGCGATCCACACAGTGGTGACACCCGGACGTTTCCTCCCGCCTTATCCGACACAGGAACCTCCCGAAGCTGCCGTGTCCGGTGAGGACCTGCGTCAGGCGGAAGGTGAGGACGCCGTGGCGCCTCTCCAGCCACTCCTCAAAGAGGGGACTTATCGCCGCAATCGTGGCGTGCCCAGCACTGGGTTGCGACAACCGTACTTTCCATGACGCCGTGAGATCCCGCCGGAGCTCCGTCCGCTGTGCCGCGATTTCTCGCGGCAGCGGACTTACGCCCCGGCGTTTCGCCTCCTCGCGCCACTCCCATACGTGCGCGAGGGCTTTTGCCTCCAGATCCCATGGCGGCAATCTGGCAAGGAGGCTCGCTGCCTCACAGGAGACCGTGCGGTATCCCCGAACCATCCGGATGGCCATGACCCTTTGGGCCGCGCTCAACCGGCGGGCTGGCCGCAGCGCCAGAGAGCGCGCCCATACAGGAGCCCCGTAGAGGGCCATGGACCGCACGACCCCCGCGTAGAGCCTCCGGCAGGAGGCGTTTGGACCCCCTAGATTGGGCAGGAGCCGCTTCAATGCAGCGCCCGCCCGCTCCAGTTTGGGAGCCAAACGTCGGAAATGCTCCACGAAGTTCCACCGGCTGTCGAGGACGAGTCCCAGGTACTTCATCGTCGACTCGACGCCGATAGAAACCCCTCCTACCGTTATTTGGGACCCCAACGGTGGCGCGTTCCGAGGACCATGAAAACACATGGCCTCGGACTTGTGCAGGGCCACCTCGAGTCCCAATTGCCGGATCCTTTCGACGATTGAACCTTTGAAGAGCTTAACACCACATTAGTCCAGATTGAGGCGATACTGAATTCATGTCCACTGACGCCGCTGTCATCCGATCCAGCGGACTACACCCCGCTGACTCCGGGTCATTTTCTTGTTGGCCGGTCGCTGACGTCACTTCCGCAGCAAGACCTAAAGAACCACTCCACTGCTTCATTGTCTCGTTTCCAACGGATCGAGCAGCTACGCCAGCATTTTTGGGCTCGCTGGAGTAAAGAGTTCGTGTCCGAGCTGCAGCAAAGGACCAAGTGGCATACCAGCAAAGACACGCTAAAGTTGGATTCTTTGGTCATCATAAAGGAGGACCATCTTCCTCCTCTTAAATGGAGATTGGGAAGAGTCGTCGCCGTTCATCCAGGATCAGATGGAATTGTTCGTGTGGCAGACGTCAAAACATCCGCTGGAGTCGTCAGAAGAGCCTTTAACAGGATTTGCCCACTGCCCGTTGATTCTGCGTCTGGTTGAAAGCGCCTCTGCTGCTTTCAACGTCCGGGGGCATGTTCGAGCCTACGCCTGCTCGTTTAGAAGGAGCAAATCAACGTTGCGTACTAATTTGTTTGTAATTAGATGTAAGGATTATCTGTACTTGCTTGTCATTCTCTTCCATTTTTGTTCGTCATCAAGGCAATACAAGTTTGACTAAAAATCAGCATATTTGGAGTTTCTTTGAAGAGTCACCCAAAATTCCCCAACAACCGGTCACTTGGAAAGCTTTAAAAACAAACTTAATAGTCAGTTAGCCTACTTGCCTTATAGTGAAGATTCTAATGAACTGCACAATTCCTTTTTTTCTCTGTGTTGTAAAGATTTTAACTCAACATTTACACCCAAGCAGATCTCAGTTAATGGTTCTGCAACTGAATGGGCAACTAGAGGGATATTTAATAGTAGAATCAAACTTTTTGAACTTTACGAAGAAAGAAATTATAATAAAAGTAAAGAATTTTATCAATATGTTAAGAACTATTCTAAATTGTTTAAATAAGTTTGTAGCGAAGCTAAGAGTCGATATTTAAGTTCAAAAATTAAATATAGCCACAATAAAATAAAAACGACTTGGGAAATTATAAGCAATAAGACTGGAAGAGATCGAAAGCGTAATTGTGAATACAGCTTTAATATTAACAATACAGTTATTAAAACGGATTTAGAAGTTGCCACAGTTTTTGAAAAATTCTTTGTAGTTATTCCAGTCTGAACCACTAAATCTTTAAATTCATTTAAAGCACCCACTGTTGCCGAGTCCATATTGAAAGAAAATGTTGATATTTGTAATCATGAATTTAATTTCGACTATGTTAGTGCTCGGGATATTAATAAAACTTTTAGTACACTCAATTTAAAAAAAAACAGCTGATCTATGGGGAAATTCTGTAAATAATTCTGGTTGAAAAATGTATAATACACACTGTAGCGCCTGAATTGGCAATTATTTTTAATAAATGTGTTGACTGTGGTGTAATTCCTGACTAAATAAAGAATAGTAAAATAATACCTCTGTTTAAATCGGGTAGCACATCAGACCCCTCAAACTTTAGACCGATTTCTGTGCTTCCCATCTGTACTAAAATATTTGAAAAATTGATGCTAGATCAATTGCAAAGATATTTCAATAAACATAAATTATTAAAAAGTAAATAATTCGGTTTCACAAAGGGTCGTTCGACTACCGACGCTGGTGTGGAACTTCTTGCACATATTTTTGAGGCTTGTAAGAAGTCGCATGATGCCCTAGGTATTTTTTGTGACTTATATAAAGCTTTCGATTGTTTCTTATGATACAAAGGTCAGGAAATTGCATCACTATGGTGTTAGAAACACTGCCTTGGATCTTCTTATTTCTTATTTGGATAATAGGATCCAAAGAGTGGACGTTAACGGTAAGCGATCGCCGGTTTCTATTGTCACTATGGGAGTTCCGCAGGGCTCAATTCTTGCCCCTTTTTTATTTCTCGTATATATTAATGACCTACCTTCCCTTATAAAGAACAGTTATGAAATAGTGTTATTTGCAGATGAAACATAACTTTTATTTAAGCTCAAACGACAACAGACAGTTACTGACGTAAATGATGCTCTCTCTAAAATAGTACATTGGTTTAGTGTTAATAACTTACTTTTAAACGAGAAAAAGACCAAATGTATTAAAGTTCTGACACCTAACGTTAAGCAGGTAAAAACCAATGTACTAGTAAATGGGGCGGAGTTGGATCTTGTGGAGACCACTATGTTCTTAGGTATTACTTTGGACTCGAAACTACAGTGGGGCCCACATATAATCAGATTGTCGAAGCGGCTAAGCTCTGAAGCCCATGCGGTGTATAAAATCCGTCAATTGACTGATGTAGAAACAGCTCGATTAGTATATTTTAGTTATTTCCATAGTGTAATGTCGTACGGCGTTTTGCTGTGGGGAAGTGCAGCCGAGATTCAGGCTATATTTATGCTGCAGAAACGAGCCATTCGAGCAATTTATAACATAAGTTGTAGGCATTCACTGAGGGATACATTTAAGGATATACACATAATGACAGTCGCATCTCAATATGTATATGAGAACATGATTTATGTAAAAAAGAATATTAATCTATATTCTAAACATAGCGACATTCATAGCATAAATACTAGAAACAAAGACTCACTCAATGTCCCCAAGACTAGGCTCAAAAAAATTAGTAATTCATTTAAGTGCCAAAGTATACGTTTTTACAACAAACTCCCAATTTATTGAGGCTCAGTTCTTTAACATGGTTAAAGAACTGAGCCTCAATAAATTTAAATCATTTATTAAACAGTAACTCTGTCAAAAAGGTTTCTATAAAGTTAAAGATTACTTGGATGACAAAAAGGCTTGGGATTAATTAAGCTACTCCAGTGTACCCCCAAGCAACAAACTAATTTTATACTAACACTATTTTTTATTCTAAGTGCCTTAGAATTAATATTGACATTTTAATTTTAATTTTTATTGACATGTAAGTGAGGACTATGTGGATCATATATTTTTAAATTTTACTTTTTCTCAGTAATAATGTTAGTCTCAGTAATAATTTTAGTTTTAATGATACGAGTAATCTGGCAGTTTGAGTACTTTATGTGGCCTACCCAAGTGTCCTTTCTTTGGTTTTGTTCATCCAGTCGTTGAGCTCCTTAGGTTTTGAGTTAAGCTTCACAGTTACTGACAAATGCGTGCACTGACTGGACAGGTCCACTCAAATCTGTATGGTTCTTTCCTCAAACTACCATCTCAGACACAAATTTACATGGTCCTCAAATGATCTGACCAAGATTATTTATTCATTGACGATTTTTTTATATATACAATGACATGAGTATTTTTTTTTTAAATGATTGTGAATGTGAAGACTATGTGGGTTATTTTTTTTATTTTTTCTCTCTGTTAGTTTTAATCTTGGTTTGGCAGTTTGAGTCATTTAAGCGGCCTACCCAAATACCCTTTCTTTGGTATTGCTCACGCAAGTTTTAGAAATAAGTTAAATTATAATATTTCCGACCGCAGTTTTGAGCTATATTTCCTTCCCTCCCAATTCCCATACAACAGAACGAGAGGCACGCTCATCGCACGCCGAATCAGAGGCACTTCCTCCGCGGCGAACGCCAATCACCGCATACATATCCACTGTGGTTTAGAAAAAACATTCTCGCATCAGTGTGTTGTTCTACTGCAACCGCTCACGCACCGCGCCGCTCCGCAAATAATCCGCTACTATATCAAAACTCTAAACTCTCTCTATTTATAAGTGTTGGCCGACAAAAGTGTAACATTTAAAACTCAAATGATAGTGCATCACAGTGAAAGGAAGAAAGTCGTGAACACGTGGGACGTCTGCTAAGGCTGCCCCTTGAGTCAACGTGCTTCGTCCAGAAGGTTCTCAAGTAAGTCCATCCATCCCTCTTTCTTACTCATAATCTCATATTTCCTTTTGCTCAATTCTGTGTGTCGTCCAATCTTTCAACCCGCAGAAACAAAATAAATAAATTACATCCCCGCATATTGGTCCTTCGAAGTCGAAAAAACCGCTTCAACTTATACACCATAAGTTTTTGGCCACTTCGAGCCGGATAAAAGAATCAACCCTACCTACCCAGGATTTAGGTCGAAATACCTAAAATATAAAGTTCATAAAACCGCCATATTGAACGCATGCTTACGTTCGTACACTTTCGCTAGATACATTAGTCATTGAGAATTACTGTACCAACTTAATATTTCGCCTATTGCATTGAAATAGCATGGGTAAATATTCTAACCGCTAATTATCGTGAGTTAGTTAAGCTAACTTACCTACAACTTATATTCAAACCGCATTCATTTGTTATAATCGCTTAGAATAAAATTATTATTCTAAATTTACCCGCTTTATTTAATATTTTGTACGCTATATTTTCAAGGACTATTCCAACATGGAAGATCTTAAAATGAAAGTTAAATTACTTCAAGCTAAAAATCAAGCAATCTTTGAACGTTTATCGTCACTATATGAAACTTCTAAGAAAATAAATACGTCTGGTATCGAGCTTCGATCAGCGGAAACATTTATGGCAGACTCGGAGATAATCTCAGTCACTCGTCAAGAATTTAGTACCAATTTAGATAAAATAAATACATATTCTTTATGTATTTTATTATTATTCAATTTCTTTAATTAAACCCTGATCATAAAATCGATTACAACAATCTGACATCTTACGACGGAATATATACCCGTGTAGAACGAGTGCGATCACTTATCGCCGCTAAGTGTTCCAGATCATTAGATGACTCAGCGTTTCATGATAACGCAAACCCATATAAAGGTGCGATCAAACTGCCACCGATTCAAATTCCGTTCTTTGATGGTAGGATTGACAACTGGCCTGTTTTCTATGAATCATTTAAAGCAAATATCCATAGTAATTTAAAACTTACAGATTCTCAACGTGTGCAGTATTTAATAGGTAATTTAAAAGGAAATGCATTGCAAAATATCGCCGGAATTATTCCCTCGGGTGATAACTATACCGCTATTTGGAACAGTTTAGTTCAAAAATATCAAGATAAGCGAGCACTAGGCTCTTATTACATGTCTAACATATTAAATATGCAACCCGCAATTAATAATTCCGCATCTTTAAATAGTTTCATTAAAAGTTTTCACGCTTCTGTTTCAGCTTTAGAACAATTAAAAATTAACGATTTAAAGGATTTCATTTTGCTAAATTTAGCTTTGAGAAAGTTAGACCCCGCAACCGTACATATATTCGAAATGAATAAGAGAGATGAGGAAATTCCTACTTATACGGATTTCGTTGAATTTATAAAATCGCAACTTAAAATATTGGATTGCACTCAAAATCAAAATCAAAAGTCATTTATTCAAACTAGGCTGAAAATCAGCACTTTTCGAACGTCAAAGTTACATAAGACAGTCCCCCAAAAATACCCGCCCGTCACCACTATTTCATCTCGAACCGCGTTAGTGAGTAACATCCCTAATAAAAATAATTCTTCTCGTAATCAGTCACGTGATAGTACAGTACATGCTTTTGTTGCTTTTGATAATAATCAAACCTGTTTGTATTGCAATAAAATTGATCATTGTAAACTTTACACTTGTCCAACCTTTCAATCACTCTCAGCCAATTCGCGTTTGGATTTTATTAAAAACAAACGTGGATGTGTAAACTGTCTTAGTGTAACGCACACTGCTTCACAGTGTAAATCTATACATACTTGTAGGACGTGTAACAAAAGACATCATTCTCTTTTACATCTAGAACACAGTTCGCAGCCGTCTAGGTCTGTCTCGACTGACGCTGTCACTAGCTCAGCGAATTCGCAACAGGTGGCGCTGTGTTCGAGCTCTCGCGTTGATGCAAACACACCGCGTACTACTGTACTTCTGTCAACTGCGCAAGTCTATATTGATAACAAATATAAAAAATACGTTTCTGTGAGATGTTTAATAGATAACGCTTCGCAAAATAATATAATTACTTCCGCTTGTTGTAAAAAACTACAATTAAACATTATACCGCTTTCAAACTCAATTATAAAGGGTGTCAGATCCTCTTCGCGGCCTATCATAGGTTACGTTGAGACAATCGTTACTGCCAAAAACAAAACAAATTCTTTTAAAATTACCGCTCTTGTTGTCGATTGTATCACGGATAACTTACCATCTCAATTTGTTGACACTTCTGCAGTGCAACATTTGTTTGATTTACCGCTCGCTGACCCACTGTGGCACGTACCTGGTGAGGTTGAATTGCTTCTAGGGGCAAAACTGTTCCCGTATTTACTACTTCATAATAAAATTATCTCACCTACCGCTCCGTCCGCTATTGAAACCATGTTTGGTGACATTCTTATGGGTGAGATACCCGCTAGTTTATCTAATAATAATTATAGTCCCGCTGAATTAAATACCGCTTCATATTTTTCTACCGCGCTAAATATAGATAATTCACATTGTTTTCTGTCTTTAGACGAATCTTTACATAAATTTTGGAACATCGAAGAAATACCTTCAAAACCTTTTATGAGCCCTGCTGAACTGGAGTGTGAACAGCTGTACGCTTCTACTGTGTCACGTGACTCCAGTGGTAGGTATTGTACCGCGTTACCATTCTGTAAACGTCCAGATTCACTTGGAAATTCTTATGCTGTCGCTTATCGACGTCTAATTAATTTGGAAAAAACTAAGCGTCGCGACCCTGTTTTGCGCGCTAGTTATAATGAAATAATTTAAGAGTATATCGATCAAAATTATTTAACTGAAACTACACCTAGTTCTGTTGATCAGACTGTAGGTTATAACATACCGCATCACCCTGTTATTAGGAATGATAAACAAACAACTAAAGTTCGTATCGTTCTTGACGCAAGCGCTAAGTCTCATAATGGCGTGTCATTGAATGACTTGTTACACACAGGGCCGAATTTACAGGTTGATATATTTTTATTACTTTTAAATTTCCGCTTGTTCTCTATTGCAGTTACAGCTGACATAAAAAAGATGTATCTTCGAATTGCTGTTATTGATGAGCATCGAAAATACCAAAAAATATTGTTTCGTTTTAATACCGCTGAACCTATTCGCGAATTTCAATTTAATCGAGTTGCATTTGGTCTCAAGCCCAGCCCCTTTCTAGCCATGCGCACTGTGCGCCAGCTATCAGAAGATGAAAAACACCGCTTCCCGCGCGCATCCATTGTTGCTTCTCATGAGCTATACATGGATGATTTAGCTAATTCGACCCCGTCTCTGGAGGAAGCCAAGATTCTTTCCGCTGAACTTATCGCCTTATTTAAGGCTGGGGGCTTTGACCTTACTAAATGGGCAAGTAATTCCTTGGAACTACTAGAGGCCATCCCATATTCCAACCGCTCTTCTATTAATTTCTCTGATGGGGATAACTTAAAGATTCTAGGACTCAAATGGATTCCTTCTGAGGACTGTTTCACCTTTACTACATCTAATTTGGATAATAGTTGTACTAAGCGCTCCATACTTTCCACTATTGCCCGTCTGTGGGATGTTCTCGGTATTGTGGCTCCTGTAGTTTTATTCGCGAAATTACTCATAAAAGAATTATGGAAATTAAATACAGATTGGGATGAAACTCCACCCGATTCTATTGTACTTCTCTTTCAAAAATTCAAAGAGCAATTACCTTTACTTTCTTCTTTAAAATTACCTCGCCATGTAGCCGTTACTATGGGTTGCATGACAAATATAGTGGGTTTTGCTGATGCCAGCTTGAATGCATATGGCTGCGTCATATACTTACATGTCACTGATACAAATGGTAACACACACGTAAATTTGGTGTGTGCTAAATCCAAAGTTGCACCTGTTAAGGTCATATCTCTAGCTCGTCGAGAGCTCTGTGCCGCTGTTCTTTTGTCTAAATTAATTAAATTAGTTTATGACACTTACCGCTCTCGTACCGCTATCAATAATATATTTGCCTTTTCCGATTCTACAATTACGCTTTCATGGATTCATTCCTCACCGCATAAATGGAACATTTTTGTTAGTAACCGCGTCGCTAAATGTCAAGAAAATCTTGATCCTAAGCATTTTTATCATATTAACGGAACCAATTTCGTTGGAGTCAAGGCTCAACTGCAAGAACTACTTGTTAACCGCTACCGCATAGAGTGGAAAATGATTCCACCCCGCGCTCCCCACTTTGGAGGTTTGTGGGAATCAAATATTAAATCTACTAAAACGCATTTATACCGTGTTATCGGTTCTCAACTCCTTATCTATGAGGAGCTTTCGACTGTTCTCCCTGAAATTGAGACAGTTCTAAATTCAAGACCGCTCTGTGTCCTGAATGAGGATCCGTACCCAGAACCGCTTACACCCGCTCATTTTATAATGGCTTCTCCTTTAACTTCGTTGCCTGTCGTGAATGTTCCTGAAACAACGAAATCTCTGACTTGCCGCAAAAAATTGCTTGACCAGATGGTTTGTAGTTTCTGGAAGAGGTGGCGTTTAGAATATTTACATAATCTTCAAGTCAGACAAAAATGATTGAACGCCGCAGACGATATTAAGATTGGTACAGTGGTTCTCATGCATCAGGATGATGTCCCTCCTTTACGTTGGCCAATGGGTGTGATCACTGAAGTTTTTCCCGGCAAGGATGGGACAACCCGCGTTGCTATGGTGAAGACATGCATTGGCTCTTTCAAGAGACCCGTTGTCAAACTATGTCCTTTACCTTCTCAATAATATCACCGCGTAATTACCTAATTTAGCTGTAGTTAGCATATATAAAATATTTTCTTTTCTTAGTCCGCTTTAATATAATTTCTTTCCTTTTGAGAATATTACATATCCTCAAAGCCGGGCAGGATGCTCGCGCAAGTTTTAGAAATAAGTTAAATTATAATATTTCCGACCGCAATTTTGAGCTATATTTCCTTCCCTCCCAATTCCCATACAACAGAACGAGAGGCACGCTCGTCGCACGCCGAATCAGAGGCACTTCCTCCGCGGCGAACGCCAATCACCGCATACATATCCACTGTGGTTTAGAAAAAACATTCTTGCATCAGTGTGTTGTTCTACTGCAACCGCTCACGCACCGCGCCGCTCCGCAAATAATCCGCTACTATATCAAAACTCTAAACTCTCTCTATTTATAAGTGTTGGCCGACACAAGTGTAACATTTAAAGCTCAAGTGATAGTGCATCACAGTGAAAGGAAGAAAGTCGTGAACACGTGGGACGTCTGCTAAGGCTGCCCCTTGAGTCAACGTGCTTCGTCCAGAAGGTTCTCAAGTAAGTCCATCCATCCCTCTTTCTTACTCATAATCTCATATTCCCTTTTGCTCAATTCTGTGTGTCGTCCAATCTTCCAACCCGCAAAAACAAAATAAATAAATTACATCCCCGCATATTGGTCCTTCGAAGTCGAAAAAACCGCTTCAACTTATACACCAGGTATTGTTCGTTGAATCGTTGAGCTCCTTAAGTTCTAAGTTGAGCTGCACGGTTACTGACAAATGCGTGCACTGACTGGATAGGTCCACTCAATCTGTGTGGTTCTTTTCTCAAAAGACCATTTCAGACACCAATCTACATGGGCTTCACATGATCTGACCAAGATTATGTCTGGACTTTAAAACAGACTGTGACCTCTGAGTTTGTTTCGGCCTTTCTTCTCAGAGTAGTCAGATAGGAAACGCCGAGCTCATCTAGTTTTTTTCTTTTTTGTAAATATGATTGACGTGTAAAAGTGTTTGTACAAACCTACTAACAGAAAAAAATAAAATCATTTCATTTCATCTTTTCAAACTTGCTGAAAACCGGCAACACGGATACGAGTCTTGGTGTCTTTACTGACCCCGGATTTGAAAAGTGGTATTACCTTACTGTATTTCATTAATTCCGGGAAGACTCCTTTTATTACTATTATGGGATTAATATGCTTAAAGTTAAATTCAATCGTGCAAGCTGAAACGTTTTCCATTACTAAATCAAAAGTGAGCGAGGGCAACGAATTTAAGGTTTCAGTAGTTTTAAGCAAGATACTGGTAAAAAAAATTACAAATTCTGAAGCAACTTCTTTGCTATCGCAAATGAGATCACATGACGTGTCCAGTGTGTAATCAGAATCATGCTTTTGTTCCTATTCGTTTCATTGTTGATAATTTTCCATACTGTCTTTATTTTATTGTCTGCTGATTTAACCTTGTTGCTAATGTACGAGGCTTCAGCTGCCTTACAAGTGTTCTTAAACATTCTAGAGTAAGTAGCAACATACCTATTAAAAGTTCCAGTGTTTATATATGGCTTAAGGCCATACAGCTCGAAAAGTCTTTCCCTACTTTTCCTGAGTCATTTAGTTGCCCAGTCACTAAATAAAAACCTACTGATAGTTTTAGTGTTCTTCTTAAAATAATTATTGAACTCGGTCTGGACTACCAAAAAAAAGCTTTATACAAAATATAATATTAACATTGTTTATTGTAAGATCGTAGTCGCTCAACTTACAAATTAAAGTGCTATTAAATTTATTTAAATTAACAGATGTTATTGGTCTGAATTGTATCTGCACTTTTTTTATTGTTATGTTGGACTCAAAAGTTACGGTTTGACCACTGTGATCAGACGGGAGATAATTAACGATGGCTTTATCTATACCTACTAGCAACAAAAAACGTTATCAATACACGCAGCAGTAGTCGTAGTTCTTCGGGTTGGTTTCACAAACACATTTGACAAATTAAATGATTTAAACAAATTTAATAATTTACTGGTATTTGATTTATTTTCTAAAATATTAATGTTAAAAGTCACCACAGGTGATTACTGATTTATTTCCATTTGCTAGTTTAGCCAAAACATCTTCCATAACAGACTCAAATATCGAGTAGTTTTGATAATTAGGGGGTCTGTAAACGCACACTATAACATGCTTATCTAGCTCAACACAAGACAGTTCAATTCTATGTTTAACCGGAAGTTCCACTATGACATTACGAGTTTTTGATTTGATACAACTTTTAATTAGGATTAGTGAACCACCACGCAGCAACGATTTTCGGTTAAAACAACTGGCCACACTATAATTCTCATAGCTAATTGACATTTCATAATCTTTTAACCAATGCTCAGTTATACAGAAAATGTCAAGCGTTGTTTTTTCTAAAAATAATTTGATTTCCAATTGTTTGAAAGAAAAAACTTGAATATTTTGATGAAATAACTTCAAAGATTTCTGGTTAGCCCCTTTTCTACAGTTAAATATGATAGTGCCAGAAAATACCATTTGTTATTAAGTGTAACTATACTGTTAGGGGTACCTTTTGTTGTCTTACAAACTAGTTTAAACTATTTGAGCTAACCACCTTAACATTAGTACCATTACTAATTGTGGTGCTAATTAAATATGACTTCAACATACTGGGTCTTCGTCTGGGTTAATATTAAAATCTAATAGCCTAGTCTTAGCAGATCACAACTAAATCCATTAAAAACAGAATGTTTGAAAATAACGGTTAGTTTTTATTATTGAAAAATTTACAAATTAAAGTTAAAAATCAAACCGACATAATTATAAAAGAACAAAATTAGAAAAGGCAGAATTGGCTATCCAAACGGGCATAGGTTTCCCTAAGCAAGTTCACCGCACGAAAAAAGTTGTTCCAAATTTATTTATTTAGGTATGGCATCTCGTAGTTGACCTTGAGAGGTCGTGACTACTTAACCGGACTTTCCTGTGGCTGCCTTAAGCGAACTCAAAGCCTCCAGCCAGGGGCGAATTTCTTATAGTACTAAGCGACTGCACGCTAAGGGCACCCCCTGTGGGGTACGGACCTCGGCTTAGGGCGTCGCTGGGGGGAGGACAGCAAGATGGGACAGGCTGGATCTGGTTAATATTATTATTATTAATCGGGGAATTTAAAGCTACAGGCTCAGCTGCGGCGCGGGCTGGCACTTCTTCGAGCAAGGGTCGGGGGGGAAGCAAGGGTCGGGGGGGGTGTTCCAAATGAGCGTGCAGCGACATATAAAGGTGCGCGGCGGCGACTAGCTGCTATCCCCTCCTCTTGACGGTTGTGACATCACTATTCTGCTAACACGGTCTCTCCTGACTGGAGAACGTCCTCATGCTCCTGTGCTTGAGGCTGTGTCGCACTAGAAGTGCTTGGTGCGGGTTCTGATGTCATCACGTCTGAAAGCACATTGTTACGACTGACAGCTTGCTTAGGCGTGGACTCCGTGTCGTCATCGTTACAGTCTGCATCTGGGAACATAGTTGAAACAGCTAGTTCATTTTTTGATTCTGAAAAATGACACGCAATTTCTGGAAATTATTATAACACACGGTACGGCCCGCGCATGCCCGAGTCGAGCTTGCCAGTCGCTTGTGCCTGTTTTTTAACATAAACAAATGAGTTAATTTCAAACAATCGAGGAGTTCAGCGATCAGTGTTAACAGTGGCGTCTTGCTGTTTTTGATTAGCCTTTAAACGCTCTGAAGCCCTTTGTCTTTGCATCTCTCTCAACGCTTCGCGGTTCGGATGAGAGTTCTCTAGGGCAACATCTCTGATCATGTGTTGTATGAGCGGTGTTGCCGCTTCGATACCTACTAGAAGATTTAAGGGAGATATGATATGAGAGATGTAATAGGGGCAGTCTTGGTTGCAAACCTAGCTATATAGCGCCGAAAACTGACGAACTTGTTTAACGGTTTTTGGAATAGGTGCCTCAACCAAAGCTTGTACTTTCCCTTCACTCGGCTGTACTTGATCTTAACTTATGGAACGTCCTAGGTATTCTATCTTAATCGATAGGAAAGAGCATTTCTTGGCAAAAATTAACATTGTTGGTATTGCGAGAACCGGATTTTAGTTTAGCAAAACAAGTTTCAACTCTATGGCCAGGCTTTTTACAGAAACTACACGGTTCAGGTTTATGTGAAGTATGAGCAGGAGGATGTTTTTGATCACTCTCATCATCATTGTTGTAACTCGAATTAGGTTTAGGTTTTTTAGTACAGTTAGACTGTTTATGGCCACTTTGGCTACACAAAAAGCATTTACCATCATTAAATTACCATTTGCGAGTACTTGTAACATTTGATTTTGAGCAGTTATTATCGTTACGTGAGGTACAGTTAGATTTATTATTATGAACTAGCGTATTTGATTTAACATATATCGAAAAAAAATTCTACTAATTCATTCGGCATTAATTTCGTGTTAGTTGCTGAAGCACGGATTTGCGGATCTATGACACCTCGTATCACTATTACTGAAATTAGCTCATCGCTCAGCCCTCTAACTATGTGCAATTCTAGCAGCGACCGGCGAGCAAAATCAGCATATGTGGGGTATTTGTCGGAATCAGTGTTCATGACTTCGTATAAAGTATTTGCAATATCCAGCTTCCTAGGACACAAATGCTTATTAAACTCCTTCTTAAAATTGCTCCAACTGCGGTCATTGGTAACCCATTCGTTAAGCCTCACCCTTCAGACAATTCCCAATGCGAGAAAGGCACTCATTATCATTCCAATAATTTAAAATATTAGCACGATCTACTTCCTCGCACCAGGTGTCGATATCGTTGATGTTTGGATCGAAGTTAGAAATATAATAAGATTGGTTAGATCTCACCGTCGTGTTGATTGACTGAATAGAAATGATTGACTGAATACTAACACCTCGATTATGCGTTCGGCCGCGCCAGCATCACGATCAGCCGCAGCGCTGGCGGAAGGACCCGGCAAGGATGCAGGTCTCAACACGCTGCTTTTGACCTTCTACACCCTGCTGCAGTCGCAGCTGGTTCCTGCAGACGCGGCGGCGTCGTTGGGGATGCACCAGCACTCGGCTCACGTGGTCGTGGCCGCGGGGGCGTATGGCGCTGTTCCTCCAATGATGTCAGCCGTTCCAGTATTTGTTACATCTGTTCAGTTAATACACAGTTAGAAGACCTACGTCGTTTTCGGGTATGTCTAGAACGTGAGTTATGTCGACTAGGATTCTCATCATGATTATCGGAATCCAAATCACGGTTCTTAGAACGACTTCTTCTTTTATGGCTATTGTTAGACATATTTACGCTTTTACCAACGCACAAGGGTAGTAAAGAGTACTTTAATAGCTCGCTGAACAAAACAATCGAAATAAACAGCCAATTATTTTCTTTAGGGTAGGCAAACTAAAAAATTAAATGATCCAACAAGCTACAAAGCAACGTTATATATGTGTTCAAAAACACACTATCATCTTTGGTAAACAAATCGGAACGTACTCACTAGATTTTACCAGTGTACACTTGGGGCTATTAATGTTTTACCGTTACAATTTTTTTTTAATAATTATATTGAATAGCCAAGTTGCCTTAGTTCAGAGAGCGGAACGGAACAGGGCACGTGAGAGCTGTATCCCACTTCTGATCTTAGCAGAAGACAACTAAATCCATTAAAAAAATAATGTTTGAAAATAACGGTTAGTTTTTATTATTGAAAAAAATTACAAATTAGATTTAAAAATCAAACCGACATAATTATAAAAGAACAAAATTAGAAAAGGCAGAATTGGCTATCCAAACGGGCATAGGTTTCCCTAAGCAAGTTCACCGCACGAAAAAAGTTGTTCCAAATGAGCGTGCAGCGACATATAAAGGCGCGCGGCGGCGACTAGCTGCTATCCCTTCCTCTTGATGGTTGTGACATCACTATTCTGCTAACACTAGCTATTTGACGTCTAAAACTAATGGGCAGATACACAGTATAATCTGCATAACTTATACTATTAATAATCCCACCTACAATAGAGCATCCAATACCAGTGCTGCTGAGCTCCTCGATCAACTTATTGACGTATAGACCGAGGAACGCCGGGGAAGTCACCTGTCTCACCCCACTCTCCAACCCATACGCCCCAGACAAAGCACCCGACCACCTGACCTGGTTAATTTGGTGGTCATACCAGTAGTCTAAGAGCTTAATGAGCTCATTAGGAAGATATTTCTCATGCAATTTTGACCATAAGGTATTATAATCGACCAGTTCAGATGCCTTGGAGAGAAAAGCAGCCTACACAGGTGTGTTTATATCAGTATAGTACCTGCTTGAGCGCCATAAAAGCAGTTTCCATCGACAGGCCAGCTCTAAAACCGAATTGTGCATCATGTAGATTGAGTTGTCCAGTTACTCTCCGCTCAAGCACACCGTCATGAAACTTTGCTGTTACAGTGGCCAACGATATTGGTAACGGTATCGTGACCCGCAGATTTTCCCCTGGTCATCGACTGTATGATGTTCCGTATCTCTTTTGATGAGATACTAATCGGAACACCAGACAATCTACTCTCAGCGACAAAACCCCGTTCCTCCAACTGAAGCCACGAAGTTACTCCAAAGTGCCTCATAAACATGTTCGCAATTTCCTCAGGCTAAGTCATGCCATCGGAACCACAGGTTTTGAGCTCAATCTTTGTGTGGATTTTCAAAATTTTTACTATGTTCCTTATTATTGCAAAAAAGATCACAACAGTTTCCGAGTTCAGATGGGAAGTCTACATTTTCAAGTGTACGGAATCCGAAACTGTGTCCGTGTTTCACTACGGAATCCGAAACTCCTCTCTGGATCTTCTTACTTCATATTTGAGTGATAGGATTCAGAGAGTTGATGTTAACGGAAAAAGATCACCCAGATCTGTAGTAAGAATGGGGATCCCTCAGGGCTCAATTCTCGGCCCATTTTTGTTTCTTATTTATATAAATGACTTGCCTTGCCTCGTAAAGGATAATCATGATATAGTGCTGTTTGCAGACGACACTTCACTTTTATTTAAACTCAAACGTCAGCAGTTGGTTACTGACAATGTAAATAGTGCCCTTGAAAAATTGGTTAACTGATTTAATGTTAATAACCTACTTCTTAACGAGAAAAAAAACCAAATGTATTAAGTTTACAGTACCTAATGTTAGACAAGTAAAAACTAGTGTTCTCATAAAGGGTGAAGAGTTGAACCCCGAAGATACCACTGTGTTCTTAGGCATAACTTTGGATGCCAAGCTTCAATGGGGCCCCATATAGATAAATTCTCAAAAAAGCTTAGCTCTCCAGCATACGCCGTTAGAAAAATTCGTGATTTAACGGATTTAGACACAGCCCGTTTAGTATACTTTAGTTATTTTCATAGCCTAATGTCGTACGGTATTCTGTTATGGGGAAATGCCGCCGATAGTCAGACAATTTTTGTTTTACAAAAAAGGGCAATCCGTTCAATGTATAAATTAAGTCCCAGATACTCCCTCAGAGAAAAATTTAAAGAGATTAATATAATGACTGTAGCTTCTCAGTATATTTATGAAAATCTTTTGTACGCACATAAAAATATTAATTTGTTTAAAAAATACAGTGATATCCATAATGTAAATACTGGGAACAAACACAAATTTGTTGTTCCTACAACCAGGCTCAAAAAAATAGGCAGTTCGTTTAGATGCCAATGTATACGTTTTTATAATAAACTAGGAAGTTTATTATTAAGGCTTAGTTCTTGAATGTGGCTAGGAAGCCACATTCAAGAACTAAGCCTTAATAAATTCAAATGTTTTATAAAACAGAAACTGTGCCTAAAAGCCTTTTATACTGTTAAAGATTATATTGAGTAAAAAAAGGCTTGGGATTGAGCTGCTAATAAAGTTAATAAACTTACAGTGAATGTTGTTTTTTTCTCTTCTCATTTTGCTAGCTATTTATATTTTCTTATTCTATATAACATTCTATATAAGCAATGACATGAATATTTACTTTGTATAGTATTATTTAATATTATTTTAACTATTAGGAATGTGAGGACTATGTGGGTCATTGTCTGTTTTTTTTTATTTTTGTCTCTTAGTTTTAATGATGGTCTGGCAGTTTGAGTACTTTGCGGCCTAACTAAATGTATTTTCTTTGGTATTGTTCGTCAAATCATTGAGCTCCTTAAGTTTTGAGTTGAGCTGCATGATAACTGACAAATGCGTGCACTGACTGGACAGGTCCACTCAAATCTGTGTGGTCTTTCCTCAAAAGACCATTTCGGTCACCAACCTACATGGTCCTCAAATGATCTGACCAAGATTATGTCCGAATATACACATTGACATTGATGAATTTTATTTATGCAATGACATGAATATTTACTCTGTGTAGTATTATATTGTTTTAATTATTGTAAATGTGAAGACTATGTGGATCATTGTTTAATTTTGTTTTATTCTCAGTTAGTTTTTAACATGGTCTGGCAGTTTTGAGTATTTTTTGCGGCCTAGCCAAATGTCCTTTCTTTGGTATTGTTCGTTGAATCGTTGAGCTCCTTTAGTTATGAGTTGAGCTGCACAACGACTAACAAATGCGTGCACTGACTGGACAGGTCCACTCAATCTGTGTGGTTCTTTCATCAAAAGACCATTTCAGACACCAATCGACATGGTCTTCACATGATCTGACCAAGATTATGTCTGGACTTTAAAAGAGACTGTGACCTCTGAGTTTGTTTCGGCCTTTCTTCTCAGAGTAGTCAGATAGGAAACGCCGGCCTCATCTAGTTTAAAAAAATATGTTTTGACGTGTAAAAGTGTTTGTAAAAAGCCTACTTACAGAAATATAATCATTTATCATTATAATTATCATTAAGTTTCTCCATACATAACCTATAGTAACAGTATTTTTGTGTTACATCTCTTTCACCCCATATAGCTTTATCAACTATTTTACTCCCAAGTTTCGCTGATGGATTCGTTGGCCTAACCATTCCAAGGTTAATTTGAATTGCATGTGGAAAATGGTCAAACCAGTAAATATCATGGTAAACTTCAACCTTCCCTAGTATTTTCCATTTGCTTTTTTATTTTTCATTTTGCTCTCGCAACATTACTGACAAAGGTATAAATATAAGTATCTGAGTCTCTACCGAACTTAATGTAGTCGGCACAGCGCCAACTCTGCTCATCACAAAAACTTAATAGTTCCCAACTAAATAATTCGCCAGGGTGCGCATAAAAATCTCCGAGATTATACCCATGCTCCAAATTCGCACTCTCAATGATAGCAGCAATTTCACTGAGGCACTCACAAAATTCATTTAAGTTATCGATACAACAAGCTGCGATACGATCACTAATAAAAGGTATTACTGAAACGGATGTAAATACCGATTTCCGTCATAAAAGAGCCACCCTACCATAATATGGCCTTCCCTTTAATACCCCCGCGTATCTACCGCAGATTTCCCAAAATAACTAAAGTTATCATCCAAACTACCAAGTATTGACAACTCATGCGGCAACAACCAGGTTTCCTGCAACGCAACGACATCCACAGACTTACATAGGTTTTGTATACACCCGACTGACCTCGTTAAAGACTTACCTACAGTTTTAACTTACAAATTTAGTAAATAAATGATTGCTATCAATAAACAGTTTGTATTCATTAACGAGACTTTTTATTAAATGTACTGTCACGCGGCTGCTTGTTACCCTGCTGCCGCTTGGTTGTGCTGTTATAGTAAATAAACCTGCGGAAAGATACTCCAGCTGGCCACAGGTTCACATCCACAAAAAACATTAATTAGCTACCTAAGTAGCTTTGTCGCTGAGAGTGTTTGTGTACCGTAAGATAGATATGAAAAGGAATAGGGGGTACGCGACTTATTTTTTTTAAGCCACGTACCCCCTATTCCTTTTCATATCTATCTTACGTAATACAATTCCTACATTCGTTTTGGTCTTAACCTGTTAAGCCCCGCGCCACACTGATTCAGAGTCAAACAATATAAAATTATTCGTGTCTCATTAGCTGTCCTTGACCAATTAATATACATAGTTATGTCTTCCATCTTTGTTCCCTTGTTTTCATTATAGATGTAAAAAGGATCATTAACATCAACTGCCTTAAAAGTCCAATGAGGCAGTACATCTGCCTTGCCTTTCAACGTTTTCGTTGCATCCAACCTTCATTTTCATTTCATTTCATTTCATTTATTTATTCATTAACAATTTACATTGTGTTGAACATTACATATTAAAAAGAGAAGTAAGACTCATTTCTCCATTCACCGCCATCTATCAAAACATCTGACAATTGTTTGCACTTTTGACAATCAGGAGTCGACGACCTCTGTGTTTCTACACGCGCCAATATGTCACCACTTGGCGCCGCAGTGGGCCTCATTGCTCCGTCCCTTGTTTCCTTCGTCACCACTGGTGTCGTTGTCTCTGTTGCGAAGACGTCACTCTGTCGAATCGTTGGCGGCGGCACGCACGCAGGCAGAGAATGACGACGCTGGTTGCGGGAGGGGTAGTGATTCTCTGCCTGCGTGCGTGCCGCCGCCAACGTGACTACACTATTACTTATAATACTATCGTTGTGCCTCTCGCATACACCTCCTTCATACCTGCCAATCTCTTCAGTCGTTGACTTCTCCGGTAAAATATGTGTTAACAGGCCAACTGGACCACTCTCGTACTCAAAATTATTGTCATGTAAACACGCTCTTCTTCTACGATTTACATTGATGCTCCTATAGCCGGAATTGCTCATTTCATTATGATCCTCCGTCGTGATGTACTTTTCTTTAATAACAACCACATTTTCTTGTAGTTTAATAATATCTCTCAGAAGCCTAGTATCGTCCAGTTGTTCGAATGTTACTGGTGAAACCCCCACTAGTCTACAAAAATCGGCAATAACTCGGGATCCACTACCTTTATTAGCACAATGATATCCTCGATGTCTCTTCGAGTTTTGACTTCTTTCCTTCGTTTAACTTTTCGGCGAGATGTATCAACTGACTCGAACAGCAATTGTTTTGAAAGCGTAATGTCCTCTTCTGTAAATGCAGTAACACATAGGTGAAACATACTATCCGCATCTATGATTGCCGCTTTATTTTGAATGAAAGCGAGCAATTTACGACGTTGCAATAACTACACTTCACTGTTGACTTAGACATTGTTACGTCACAAGGTCAATGACCACTCGGTATAGCACTCGCTATGCACGCGCGCTCGCTAACACAGCTGTGAGCGGACGAATGATGATAATACCATTCGCAATATTCATTCAGTTGAACATTACCCTGTGAACGACTCTTGGCCCACTTGGTTGTATTTACCTTGCAGGAATTATGCCAACAAGTGCTTCGAGATCGTAAAACGATCTACTTCAGAGACATAAAGTCACAAACTTGTGTACAAGTAGCATTCCACGAAATAGCCGCGACAAGCTGTTGTGCTCGTATGTCAGATAAAGAGAGGATCGACTTTTTATGTTCGTTGAAGTGGATGCAGCGCTACAAAGGATTTAATAAAGCGGCTTACGGTGCTTTTATACACTCGACAATAACTTTGCCCTAGTTTCGGCTTCTCTAAGAGCATTGTCTTATGTTTTTATGCCATTATCATATTTATGGGGTATTGTTGGATTCGTTTTGACAGCGTGTGACATAGGTAATGTTATAAAAGTATTAACATGGGGATGCGAAGTCGGTCCTGTAGAAACCAGCCTGTACTTATAACTTGCGTCGAGGAAAACAGTAAGAAAACATAATATTAATGACTATAACATAGGAAATGAATAGTTAAATTAATAAATACAATAATGTTTGGCACTATTGGGAACTCCTACTCCATTAATGAACATCAAGGACTGATAGCGACATCTCGAGGGAAGACACTATACCAGACGCTACGTCATACCTATCGCTCGAGCGTGATTGGTTTTATTTAAAATATTGTCCCTACACCCCTCTTCTTGAATTATGTAAGATCAAAATGGCGAAGATCAAACTAACGCATCGTTTTTAGGGTTCCGCAGTAAACAAGAATAAAATAGAATAAATTATTTATTTGCATAGAAAGTAGTTAAAAAATGCAGATGTTATATAATTAGAGATCCTTATACAATCTACCTTAAATTAGGCACGCAAACATTTAACTTTTTAAGACTGGTAATACTGGCAGCCGGTCGTCAAGGATTTCCGGCCACTGTAGGCGCGGGCTTGTGGACGGTCAGCAATGGGTAGCTCACCGTCCGGTAAGGACCAGGCCCGGGTCGACGGCGCGTTGTGTTCCACGCGCGCCTCAAAGAGATGTCGTCGGCACATAGGTAGGGGTCCACTAGGGCCGATGCCTGCCGGGGTCGCGAGAAGGTACTTATGGGTCACCGAGGCCCCCGCAACACAGGCAACAGGAAGGAATGCGGGTGGGTTTTAGTCAGTAAGAGTCTGAAACATCCTCCCACTCCGCCCAGAGCGGGAGAAGTTATTTGATGATTTCCCACCCGCAAAAAAAAAAAGCCGGCCGTCAAAAGTTTTCGTGTTAAAATTAAATTGTAAAATTAATATTTTTCGTGTATAATTATTGATAAAAGTGTTTAAATTTGTTAGATATAGTTATAAATATCAAGGATTTGTGTTTGTGAGTAACTTCTCTGCAAAATCAATGAAAAATCATATGAACTAGTATCAGCTGTCATCTAACGGACGGATTTTAAATAACCTAACCCGAGGGAGTAGGTATTTGTTTTAATATTAAGCAAATTTATATCAAAATAGTTCTTATTACACCTTTTTCCCTTTAACGTTTATATTGGTCGTCCCCGTGAGCTGCGTCCTAAATAACCATATACTTCTCTTTATTGTACTGGACATTATGTTTATGTATAATTAAGATAAAATCGCATTTAAATACGTAAGAGACCCCATAGAAATCACTGCACTTTATTACTCATACATACCCCTGTTATGTTAAACACAAAATTGGTGCCAATTCATGAAATTAATGTAAAAAACCGGATTTACAATCATTTAAAAACAGTAGTACCCCCAACCATTTTCCAAACTTAATTTTGTTGTTTTTCCCTTTTATTTTTATAATATTACCATCTCAATTAAGACATGTCAGTGAATAATTAATGTATCATCCCATAATTGAGATTACACCCTCTTCTTAACTTTTATCCCTTTGTTATCTTTAAATTATAAATAATTTGCCCTTCATCCTAGTACTTATTATCCACATCTTATCCCTCTCTCTCTTCTAGGGTGCCTCTAGGGTTGACCTATCAATATGTTGACCCATAAAGCTGCATCCTTGGAAGAAAAACTGAGGGCTACGTTGAAAGAGTTGGAATCTAGTCAAAAACAGTGCAATCAGCTGCTACAGGAAAGGGAAGACAGCGAGGTGGAAGTTTAGTATATTGATAACTAGAACACTGAGCTTAAGAACCAATTGGCTGAACTACATGTACAGCATATGGACATACTTGACCAGCATCAACACCTCCGTCAACTTCTGTCAAATTTCCGAGAATGTAGTGACACCCACGAATTGGCTTTGAGACGGATATCTGAATTAGAACTGGAATTAAGCAGGGCCCACAACACAATAACCCGTTTGGAATCTCTCAAAGCCAGTGAAGAGTCTGCGATCACCTGCAGTCTTTATGATGAGTTGGTTGGTAGCAGGTCCGGACCCACTTGTGTTGAGCCTGTTGTTGAGATTTAACTAAATATACAATCACTAAAAGCAATTTGTTTACTAGTCATAATAAGGTATAAAAGGATATTAAAATTAATAGATTAATTATAAAAAATCAAAAATCTTCAAAACGCCAGAAAGTTAATAAATTAAATACAAAACTTAGGCAAAAAAATCTAAATTTAATTCAAAAATTAAAGAATTGTAATAGTGAATTACAGTTATGTAATACGAGTACTATGTATGATACTGACACTCAGCAGCTTCAGGATGAATTGTTTGTTAGGGAATATGCTCTAAAGGACATCTTTATTGAATATGAGGATTCTCAACAAAACCTGAGTAAGCGCTTGCAGGGGCCAATGAGTTGGCAGAGCTGGTCAAGTACAATGCGGAGAGGTATAAGTCACTGACAAATAACCTCTCTTTTACTTGTACCTGCTGCCAGGCAGTCCAGCCTCAACTTATTACACCCACACCCTCAGTGGTTCAGCCAGTAGGTAGCTGTATTAATGATGTTAATAATAGTGTGAATAATTTGATTAATACAACATATTTATTTTCAGAAAAATTTGGTCATGGTTAGGTTAGGTATCAAGGTAGTTTAAACTATTAGGTGCGACAACGGGTCAGCCATATTATGTTGAATGTTGTACATCAAAATATGCAGGGTCTGTCCGGCAAAGAGCTACAGTTAAGTTTATTTATGGAGAACTATGATGTTCAGGTATTATGTTTGACTGAACTGCTTGAAAGAACATGAAGTAGTGTTTATGAATAGTGATTATTTTACTGTACAAAGTGCTTTTGTAAGAAAAAGTGCTATTCGCGGTGGATCTTTAGTTCTTGTTTCAAACAAGTTGAAGTGTAAACAATATTTAGACTTAGTTAATCTTTCTATCGAGCGCACTATTGAGTTGTCTTGTGTTGAACTCGAGCGATACGTTATAATTTGCGTTTATCAACCCCCCTCTGGATATTTTATTCGTTTCGTAATCGGTAATGGAGGATTCATTCAACAGGTTAAAAAGTAGTAACAAAAGTATAATTTTATGTGGAGATTTTAATACTATTAATATTTTAGATGTTACTCCATTACTCCATTAAAACAAGTTAATTAAATTATAAGACCTAAACAGATTGAGAAGCCTAATGCTTCTCAATCTGTTTAGGTCTTATAATTTAATTGACTTGTTTTTTGAACCTACTAGGATCAGCGGCATCCTCGTCGACTAGTCTTGATAATTATTAGTGATCGTGATACCAAAAATAAATTAGTGTTAAGTAACTTAGCGTTCCGTGTGGTGTCGGACGTAAAGAATAGCACCATCCCATTTCTTCCCATGGGTGTCGTAAAAGGCGACTAAGGGACTTACTAGAGAATGGGCAGCAGCGTTCTCTATGTATTTTAACACCATACTGCGATCGCCAACCCGCCTGCCAAGCGTGGCGATTATGGCAAACCTCCCCAATATTGGGGGAGGCCTGTGTCCAGCAGTGGACGTCTTTCGGCTGGAATGATGATGATGATGAACTTAGCGTCTGACCACTGTGGCTCATTAGCTAGCTTCCCTATGCCATTATATAAAAAGCTGCATAAAATAGAACGCAGGCCTTATACTGCTAGTCCGTGCGACAAGTTTAAAAATAATATAGCTCATAGAATTATACCATCTATCTTCAGTCGAACATGAGAATCCTAATGATATCTATGCAGCCCTTTTTGATGATGTGAAAAAAAAGTACCAATCTACTTTCAACACCGAAACCATTAACAGCACCTCCGCTGGCTTTAACCAATGGGCTGCTCCAGGTATTTACAAAAGTAGAGCGTGACTATACGAGTTATACGGTTTGAAAAAAATACAGGTTTGACACTCCTTTCCTAAAGAATGTCAAAAATTATTCATCATGTTGAGATTGTGATATATTATGCAGTGTGATAGTATCATCATGTTGAGATCTCGAAATTATCAACTGTGATGGAACACCACTTAAAACTGTTGATGGTACAATATTATGATTGTTTGATGCTATGTTTGCCATGTTAGATGCCGATAATGATTGGAAAGAGTAACCTGGTGGTGGTGGTTGAGTATCACCATTAGACGATGGTGAGGGCGACGTAATATTAAAATTATCCTGTGGTGAATTAATCTGAATTGAGTTTCTTCCTAAATTTCCCAGTTCAGCTTCAAACAAAATATCATTAATGAACTTCTCAGCATACATTCTTTGGGTTGTACTTAATTTATCCAATTTTTGAGTCCAATACAAAGCTGTTGGATTCAATGTTTGTGTATTACTTGTTAAGTTCACAGATTGAGATAAAAATGAACATGCTTTATCCAAAAGTTCATTTTGTTTGGATGTTGTCCCCATTTTCCTTTGTTTTATTGGTGGTTGTGGGTCATTGAGAGAAGTAAAAGCTCTTGGACTTGGTGTCTCTTTACTACTTTCTTGAAGATCTCGTTGCGATTCTTGTGATACAACAGATGTGCTCTGAAAAAAAGTTATTTAATTTATTATCTAATTTTACAGATACCTGCAACTACAGAAGAATGGAAAAACTTTGCTGATGACTTTGCAACTTTACATCATTTTTACAACTGTATTGGAGCACTTGATGGAAAACATATAAAAATTAAACATCCTCCTTACTCGGGTTCTCTATATTACAATTACAAAGAATATTTTAGTATAGTTCTCATGGCTTTAGTAAATGCTAAACAACAATTCATTATGATTGACATCGGAACCAACGGGCGAGTATCAGATGGTGGAGTCTTATTCTACACAAAATTCTGGGAACTTTTTGAGCAAAACTATTTAAACTTGCCACCACCATCATCATTACCAAATACCACCACTTTATTCCCATATATAATTGTAGCTGGTGAAGCTTTTGCGTTAAAGCCCAATTTAATGAAACCATATCCACTAAAGTCGGCTACCACAGAGCAACAAATATTTAATAAACGATTGTCCAGAGCTCGAAGTACAGTTGAATGCGCTTTTGGAATGTTATCAAGTAAATTTGGAGTTTTTCAAAAAGCCATCAGTGTTAGTCCTGAGAAGGCTACGAAGATTACAGCAGCATGCTGTTATTTGCACAATTATTTAACTGAAAAGGTTTCACAGATCTATCAAACACCAATTTCTGATAGTCAGAACTTACAGCTGCAAGGTTTTCAGGGAACAACAAATCGAAATGCAAACAGAAACGCAAAAACTATATGGGATAATTTATGTGATTATAATAACAATGAAGGCCTTTTGAGATATTAATAAACATGACAAATATGTATGATGGTTTCATTACACCCACCACACACATTGCGAGAAATCGTTTTAAATAAACTGCACCGATGATCGGAGCGTGGAAACTACAGTTTTTATCGTGTGATAAAAACTGTAGTTTTTCATCTAAACACGTCTGTTAAGACTGCAGTTTAAACTGTACAGTTAAAGGGAAGCGTAGCGTGATTTTTTATAGAAAAATTTAACTAATAACAGAAATCATTCGAATAAGTACATCAACTTAAAGTACTTAGAAAAGTGATACCATAATCTGTCGCAATAGTTTTATCAATTGTAAACAAATTTTATTAACGCTACTACTCGGCCGAGTTAACATGAGACCTCGAAACAAGACCCTAGAACGAGCTATACCTAATCAAATTCAAAATTCATTCATTTAATGCATGTGCACTTCATTGTAACATAACATAACAAATCTTTTTACACTTGGTACTTATAAGAAACGTCAAACGCTGCAGCTCTCATGTTAAGTCGACCGAGTATACCTACCTACCTTACCTATCTATAAAGTAAAACAATGAAATAAATAAACTAAAGACACTGACCTGTGTTGCTTGCTGGGTAATTGGCTGTTCTGTCTTGTTTATAAAGTGTAGTAGATGGAAAACCCATGACTTTGGTTTATAAACATCATCGCTACTGGCTCCTGAACGTTTTGAGGTTAATATTTTTTTGAGTTCCTTCCGGTAATTTGAGCGTAAAATGTTAATCTTTTTCTTGACGTCATCAATCGTGGCATTACTTTTCATTTTTTTGTAAATTTTCAGTTGTTCGTCGAGTCGTTGAGCTCCTTAAGTTTTGAGTTGAGCTACACGATTACTGACAAATGCTTGCACTGACTGGACAGGTCCACTCAAATTTGTGTGGTTCTTTCCTCAAAAGACCATTTCAGACATAGATCTACATGGTCCTCACATGATCTGACCAAGATTATGTCTGGACTTTAAAAGAGACTTTGACCCTTGAGTTTGTTTCGCCATTTCTTCTCAGGGGTAGTCAGATAGGAAATTTCGACTCCATCTAGCTTATTTTTTAATATGACGTGTAAAAGTGATTCTCATATCCTATTTACAGAATAAACAATTTCATTTCATTTCATTTCAGTAATTTATGTAGTGCTTTTCCTTTTTTTATTATATTTTTGTAATCTTTTGAAGAACTATCCTATATCTCGGGCAATACTTCTAAATTTAGGATAAATTCTTTTAAAACTTCCTGATCTTTAGTAAGTTTCGAGAGGGTGCGGGGCGGCGACAACGACGGTGCGTCCGCCTCTACAAGATCCATAAAGTCGTCCGCCTCCATGGCTAGCGTAACGCGTACTGACGTGATAAATATTGACGCGAGGCTACACGATCAATATTTATCATAATCCGACGGATCATCAATACAGAATCAAAAAATCTAGAAATCCATGAATAAATAATGACATACATCAATACATTAGGTTACACGTTAATTAAATACCACGATACGTCAGTATTTATTGATGGATCACAGTAAATACCTTACGTGTAATTGTCGCCTTACTGACTAAAACCCACCCGTATTCCTACCTGTTGCCTGTGTTGCGGGGGCCTCGGTGACCCATAAGTACCTTCCCGCGACCCCGGCAGGCATCGGCCCTAGTGGACACCTATCTATGTGCTGACGACATCTCTTTGAGGCGCGCGTGGAATACAACGCGCCGTCGACCCGGGCCTGGTCCTTACCGGACGATGAGCTACCCATTGCTCACCGTCCGTAAGCCCGCACCTACGGTGGCCGGAAATCCGCCAGGGATTCCCGACGCCATGGGCGTCTCCTGCGGCGGCTAGGGGCGAGAGAACGCGAAACTTGCCTTTCCCTCAACCGTCCCGCCTCCTCCTTCGCGATCATTACTGCTTCGGAGAAGGAGGTTACGGCTGCCCATGCCCTCTCGCTCCGCACTATGGCCTGAACCAGGGCCGGACGCGAGAGATCTCTGCCACCGATCGCCTCCACGAGGCCACGGCGATGCTCTGCCCAAGCCGGGCAGACCTCTACCGGATGCTCCACCGTGTCCTCCGGGCGATCCACACAGTGGTGACACCCGGACGTTTCCTCCCGCCTTATCCAACACAGGAACCTCCCGAAACTGCCGTGTCTGGTGACGACCTGCGTCAGGTGGAAGGTCAGGACGCCGTGGCGCCTCTTTAGCCACTCCTCAAAGAGGGGACTTATCGCCGCAATCGTGGCGTGCCCAACACTGGGTTGCGACACCCGTACTTTCCATGATGCCATGAGATCGCGCCGGAGCTCCGTCCGCTGTGCCGCGATTTCTCGCGGCAGCGGCCCCGGCGTTTTGCCTCCTCGCGCCACTCCCATACGTGCGCGAGGACTTTTGCCTCCAGATCCCATGGCGGCAATCCGGCAAGGAGGTTCGCTGCCTCACAGGAGACCATGCGGTATACCCGGACCATCCGGATGGCCATGACCCTTTGAGCCGCGCTCAACCGGCGGGCTGGCCGCAGCGCCAGAGAGCGCACCCATACAGGAGCCCCGTAGAGGGCCATAGACCGCACGACCTCCGCGTAGAGCCTCCGGCAGGAGGCGTTTGGACCCCCTAGATTGGGCAGGAGCCGCTTTAATGCAGCGCCCGCCCGCTTCAGTTTGGGAGCCAAACGTCGGAAATGCTCCACGAAGTTCCACCGGCTGTCGAGGACGAGTCCCAGGTACTTCATCGTCGACTCGACGCCGATGGAAACCCTTCCTACCGTTATTTGGGACCCCAACGGTGGCGCGTTCCGAGGACCATGAAAACACATGGCCTCGGACTTGTGCAGGGCCACCTCGAGTCCCAATTGCCGGATCCTTTCGACGATTGTCGCAACCCCGCGTGCCGCTAATTCGGCCGCCGCCTGGTGCGACCTCCCCTGCGCCAGGACCAACGTGTCGTCAGCGTAGCACACTACGACGCCACTAGGGAGGTCGGCGCGCAGCACCCAGTCGTATCCGATGTCCCACAGATGCGGCCCCAGGACCGATCCCTGTGGGACACCGCACGACACCTCTTGCCGGTTCCACATTCCCTGGTGACCGGGGTAGATGGCGGCCTTGTCCGTCAAATAGGCATCGACCACACGACAGAGGTAGGTCGGCATCTGGTGATACCAGAGTGCCTCCCTGATGCAACTCCAGGGCAGGGTATTGAAGGCATTGGCGATGTCTAGAGACACCGCCAAGACGACCGCACCCTGGGCAACAGCATACCCCATCTTCAGGGCTCGCACACGCATGATGGCGTCCACCGTAGAGCGCCCTCTGCGGAAACCATACTGGCTCTCCGCCAAATCCGGCCCCACCCGCACCAGCTGGCCGACGAGGTGGTCTGCAATGACTCTTTCAAAGAGCTTCCCACCTCGTCGAGCAGCACGATGGGCCGATAAGCGGACGAAGAGTCCGCAGGGCGCCCTGCCTTCTTTATGAGGACCAGTTTCCCCGTCTTCCAACGAAGCGGGAACTGACCCCTCTCCAAGCATGCGCTTAGAAGCCCCCTAAGTCGAGGCCCGAGAGCCTCCAAGGCCAGGACCCAGGCCTTCCCAGGTAAGCCGTCGGGTCCTGGGGCGGTATTTTTGGCATTAAGGCTGCGTACCGCCGCTCTCATTTCTACCTCGGTCACCTCCGGGGCATCGTCGTCGTCGTCGGCGTGGTCCGCATCGGGCACCGCAGTAGGCGGAGCCATGGGTGGAGAGGTGTGTTCCCCTCGCGAAGGGAACAGAGCGCTCACCACGTCCTCCACAAGCTGGGGCCGGAGACTCTGCGTCAGCGGGGGAGCTCATGGGCGGATTTTATCCCGTACCACTTTGTACGGGTGTCCCCACGGGTCCCTGTTCAGAGTCCCCAGCGACTCCTCGCGGGCCAATCCCCTGGCCCGCAGGATCTTCGCTTGGAGGGCGGTCTTCGCCGCTCTGTACCCCTCGTACAGCTCCGCCTGAATGGCTTCCGTATTCGGAGGTTTGATACGGAGCCTGCGGTGCCTGGTGTACCGGCATCGCGTAGCCACGCACGCAGTGCGCAGAGCCGTCAGCTACTGCGACCACCAGTACACCTGGCGCGAGGCACGTCCAGGCTGGACCCGGGGCATTGCCACGTCACATATGTCGGACATGGCCTCCCGGAACATCTCCGCCTCGTCGTTAATGTCAGCAGGCCTGTCCTGTGGTGACACCCAGGCCTGCACGATCGAGGCTTCCAGGAGGAGCTCCCGGTCCAGCTGCTTCAGCGCCCACCGCGGACCACTCGGGGCCCGTCGGACCGGCGCGTTCGAGGTCTGGGCGGAGACGTCAAACCGGACATACCGGTGATCGGAATAGGTCTCCACACCCTCCATGACGCGCCAGTCAACTACACGCGGCGACAGAGCGAGGCTGGCGAACGAGATGTCCACCACTGATTCACCTGGCATCCGCACACACGTGGGGACAGAACCCCGGTTTAGGACGACCAGGCCTGTCTCCAGAGCCCAGTCCTCCACCATCCTGCCCCGTGTGTCCGTTAACCGGGAACCACAAGCCAAATTCTTGGCATTGAAGTCCCCGAGGACGAACACGGGGAGGGAACCAAACCCGACGACGACGTCTCTCAACTCCGCAAGGGAGTTGTGGAGATCGGCAAGAGTTCGGTTCGGAGAGAAGTAGACCCCCACTACGACAATCTCCCCGAACCGTGCTGCTACGCAACCCCGTCCTCTCTTGACGGCCTCGACGACGGCGGTGGTGGAGGCAGCAGCGGCGGTGGCAGTGGTGGCGGCTGTGGTGGTGACGGCGGTGGCGGAGGGCTTACCTCTGGCCCTGGCTTTGGCGGGTGGGGCGCAGGCCTTGCCCCCCATCCGGTGCTCGACCGGCTTGCCAGCCGCCACACATACGGCACAGTGCGGCGTGGCATTGCACGAGCCGGCCTTATGCCCGGGCAGACCACAGCGGTAACAAAGACCACTGCGGTCCACCTCCGAGGTGCAATTCACTCGCACGTGGTCGCCCACCTGGCAGCGGAAGCACCTCAGAGGTCTGGGTTCCAGCAGTTTCATCTGCGCGGAGACCCAGCCCACCAATAGCCGTTGGCCCTCCCCGGCTATTTTCCTGGCCGCCGACACGGGGCAGCTCACCATAATGGTTTGCAGCCCCGCGGAGTCAGGACGGATGGTGCCTGCCCTCACCTGCTCGGCAGAGCACCCCCCAGTCTTAACCACAGCGGCGACCACATGTTCCTCCGTCACGGAGTCGTCCAGACCCATAATGCGCATGCTAGCGCACTTGGTGGGCCTGGACACTCGGGCTTCGTCCGCATTTAGGGACGCCCTAAGCCTTTCGGCCAGGGCGTCAGCGGTGGGGCCACTGGCCGCACCGGGGACTTGCACCATTCGGGCCTCAGTTGCCGTAATTTTCAGCTTGAGGCCATTGGCAGCGCCGAGCTCTTCCAGGCGCACCACCTCACCCACCTTCGCCATTATGGTCATATAGGTCACGCCCTTCTTTCCCGCATCCGGCTGTAGTGTAATCACTACAGCTGCGGAATTCGGGGCGCGGAGCCTAGCTGCGGCGGTTCGCTCCTTGCGACGGCGAGCTACCCATTGCTCACCGTCCGCAAGCCCGCACCTACGGTGGCCGGAAATCCACCCGGGATTTCCGACGCCCAGGGCGTCTCAAGCGGTGGCTAGGGGCGAGAAGCCGCGAAATTTGCCTTTCCCTCAACCATCCCACCTCCTCCTTCGCGAGCACTACTGCTTCGCAGAAGGAGGTGACGGCTGCCCATGCCCTCTCTCTCCGTACCATGGCATGTTAGTTGGCTACCTATCATTATACCTAAAAAATTTGCAACTTGCACTTGGTCTATTATTTGTTTAATGTAATTTAAATTTAAACTTTGCGGTGGTATCCGTTGATAAAAATGCATAACATTAGTCTTAGGTATATAAATCGTTAAATTATTTTGATCAAGCCAGTGCATAAAGGGTGAAGAGTTGAAGATACCACTAACAAAGTGGTATCTTAGGCATATCTTTGGATGCCAAGCTTCAATGGGGCCCCCATATAGATAAATTATCAAAAAAGCTTAGCTCTGCAGCATACGCCGTTAGAAATTCGTGATTTAACTGATTTAGACACAACCCGTTTCGTTAACTTTAGTTATTTTCATAGCGTATAAATTATAAATTAAGTCCCAGAAACTTCCTCAGAGACAAAGGTGAACGGCAGATTTCGTACAGCTTACTTTTTTGTTGTTTTGTTATAGAATTTGTACCACATATTAAGGCAACTAAGCCATTTATTTTCATGTAAGTGTAATATCTTTAGAAGTTCGGATTACTTAACAATATTTAAAAAAAGATTTTAATAACTTCACGTAATTTAGTCGTAAACTAAACGCAGTTATGTTGGTATTGTAGCCATGCTCGCCGTGAGGGTGTTCCCCGACCTGCTCCTACTTAGATGAAGTTATATTAACTGTTAAAAAAAAAAAACAATCATCATCATTTGCTTGCCTTTTCCCAACTACGTTGGGGTCGGCTAAGACTGGTTGTCAGACTTTCGGGCTTCTGCTGACCCGTAATTCGAGGCACGGAAGGGTTTTCGTATGTAAAGATGGTCACTCATCTACGGACCAACCGCGGCAAGCGTAGCTTAACCTGATCGATTGACCCGTGTGGCTGTTATTATTTAGCCACAAGCCCCTCAACAAAAAAAGAAATAAAATAAATGAAATAATAATTCATTAATTAATCAATTAACTGTATTGTTTTATTTAACTACACTCAAAACCCCATCAGGACTTAATCATTATCAATTTGTTGCGGTCAGCTGCTGGACATAGGTATCTCCTAATGCACTCCGCTGAGTAGGTACGATCCTCATCTCAATTTACCTACTTGATAGTAAGTAAAACACTATAAAAATAGCGAGAAGCAATCTAGAACATGTACTTTATTACCGAAATAATGTTTATGTGCTTATAAGTAAGAATCTACAATAACAATCATTTTTTATATATACAAGACACATCATCATCATTTTTTATTTAAAGATCATTTTTGATGTTTACTTTGTAAAGTGTTATATTTTTTTAATTATTGCGAATGAGAAGACTATGTGGGTCATTGTTTCACTTTATTTTTCAAATCAAATCAAATATATATAATAATAATTCATTTTTTTCATACATAGTCCATACATTATATAAAAATAAAATCCTAATTACCTACATTAAAATAACCAGCAACAATAATTAAATTAAATTTCAAAATTACACAAACACAATATAATCATAAACATAGGTATGTCAAATAAAACGAGGAGAGGCGCTAACATGCAGCTGCATCCACCTCTGTATCAGGGACAGGTCCCACCGCTCGGACAATACCCTCAGGAGACTGTTCGAGCTGCTTCGTAGGTGACTTAAAAGTGAAGCGCTCCGCTTCCTTATGATCGCGAAAAAATCATCGGTCCACGCCTCAGCAAACATAGTCGAAGCACTACAAAACCGCGGGAGCCCTAACAGTATCGTGAAAGCATTGTTGTACTGCACCCGCAGTGTGCTGTACGCCCGTTGCGTAAAGTAAAGTCACCTTCACAGGACTAGTACATCGCGCAAACCTGCGAGCCATAATATTACACCGGATAGACAGTGACCTGCGCTCCCTCTCAATGTCCAGATTGTCACATAAGTCGTCAAAGACCCAGTGGCCCAAGTACTTGAAATGTTGCACCCTTTTTAAAGGAATGCCGCAAAGAGTGACAGGAGGTACAGATGAGTAACATTTGGTACCTGCTTTGAAGATTATGAATTCACTCTTTTTAGCATTGTATGTGAGCCCATGGGCCTCCGTATATGACTCACATATGTGCAAAAGTTTGCGTAATGCACCGATCGATGGGCTCAGCAACACCATATCATCTGCGTAACTAATGTTGTTTATACACACTCCGTCTATGGAACATCCAATATTAGTGCTGCTGAGCTCACCGATCAGCCGGGTCATGTACACTGTACAGGTTAAAGAGGCGAGGCGAGGATAAACCCCCTTGTCTTACTCCGCATTCCAACCCATACACGGCCGACCGCGCACCCGCCCACCGAACGGTATTCTGCTGCATACTATACCAGTACCCGGAGCAAAGACACAATCTCATGTGGCACATCTGTTTCACATTCTAGCTTCTGCCACAGCTTGTCATAACACACCAGATCAAAAGCTCTTGAAAGATCTAAAAAGCAGGCATATACTGGTGTGTTTCTGTCCGTATAGTACTGAACAGTTTGCTTGAGACAGAGGATAGCGCTCTCAGTTGACAAACCGGATCTGAACCCAAACTGAGCGCCATGCAAGTGGAGGTGGTTCTCCAACTGTCGGTCAAGCAAACTATTCAGCACCTTAGCTATGACAGTCGCAAGTGAGATCGGTCTGTAATTAGACAGACTGATCCGATGAGGCACCCGTCTTATCTTTAACAATTGGCACTACGACTGTGTGCATTAAATCACCAGGTAAATAACGATGACTAACACACAAGTTAAATAATAGTGCAAGGACTCTTGGTAGGTGTACGCCCGCGTACTTCAAATGCTCGATGCTAAGACTATCGTGACCTGGGGGCTTGCCTCTCACCATCTTATATATATATATTAAATGTTAAATCTACAATACGTGTGTAAATACGTATCCGGCAGAAGGTAGGCTTATGAAACAACTCTGCTTAAGACGCTGACAACACGTAAACCGCGGTCACTGTCAGATTGCATAGAAAAGAAAGAGAAGCGCGATGACACAACGCTTGTAATTTATTGCAAAATATGAAGTCAACTCAACTCAATTTTGAGTAAATTATCTATTTACTCAAAATTGAGTTGAGTAATCGAAAATAAAAAACAACCAAGTTCTGCATTCAAATAAGACGTTCTTGTTATTAATTAAATACGTAAAGTATATTGATATTTAATAAAGATATTTTGGATTAGAACTCAAGGTAAGAGGTTAGTTTAACGTTAGTTTGTATCGAGATTTTTTTTCAAAAAGGTGTATTGGTAACAACCAAGTTCTGGGAATTATGTTCAAAATTAACATATATTTTTTCCGCTACCACAAACTATACAGATTTGGGAATTTTTTTTCTTAAGAGAAGCCTATTTTGGTCAATTGGGTCTTGTCAGCGCCTTAAAAAGGTAAGGCGTGATGTTATATGTTTTAACTTTTTAGCGGTCTAACCACTCTACCGAAACTAATAAAACTTCGAAGCACAGCTTAAGGAACGTTTTAAGTTCCTAAATGACACACATAATAGATACCTGAGTTCATCGGAAACCTTGAGACTAGAGATGCCGATGCATTCCACCAGTTTCTATGATAAATCTTTTACGGTTCAAGCAGTACGGTTGTGGAATGCCTTGCCCGTGTTGAAAAGGCGTGCTCAATCTCTGTCCATTTTTAAAATTATGGTAAAAAAACACTATCTCTCTCCTTACACGTAATTTTTTATTTTCTTTGTTCTTTGCACCTGTTTTGGTTCTTAGCGCTAGTTTTATGATTATTATTGAATATATTATATAGATAATTTTAATATGTTTTATGTATGTATGTATCTATTGTATATATGTGAATAGTTCACCACAGACTACCTGCAGTATTGTCTCTCCTTTCTCCGTAATCCATACAAAGGTTGTCTCTAAAAGATCGGTTTTAGAAATAAGGCCGCCCATGTCACCCTATGTAACATTTCTACATTTATGTCCGGATTTTTTATGGTGTACATTAATCAATCAATCAATCAATATCTTTATTGTGGATCATAGGTAGGTACATAATACGGGTCTTAAAATAATTTTGTGATCAGCTATGTCCTGCCCATATGGCATACAATAGTCAATTACATGCAAATTACAAACATTAAGAATACATAGTTTACAAATGATTAAATTATTAAAATGTCACATAAAATGTTATTAAGTTATAGATGATTACAATATTAGAATGTCACACAATTTTAAAGAGAACAATAAACACAGGTAGGTACACATTAGGGGGCTACTGAACGCGTCGTGACTGAGGGAGACTGTATTGGAGTAGAGATTTGTCTGATAGGAATTCTTTTATAGAGTAGTAGCATTTGTTTACTAGCAGATCATGGAGATTCTTTTTGAATTTTGTTATTACTGGTAATATTCTAATAGGTCCCGGAATATTATTAAAGATGCGAGCAGCTGTACAAAAGATACTTTCATTCATTAAATGAGTCTTGCTAGCTACTGTGCGCAATTGGTCCTTGCGCCTTATACGAGTGTAGTGGTTATACAACTCAATATTGTTTTTGACAAACATTGCGGTCTCAAATATATAGATGCATGGAAGTGTTAATAGGTTCATCTTTTTAAAAAATGGCTCACATGAATCAGTTTGATTTATGTTAAATATCGCTCTGATGCAACGTTTTTGAGCAATGAAAGCACGCTTCTTGTCTGTACTGTTGCCCCAAAATATTACACCGTATCTGAGGGTGGAGCTTACGTATCCGTGGTAAGCTGTTAGTAGTGTAGATTGACTTGCTATTTTCCCTAATCTGTGAAGTGCATATGAAAACTGTCCCAGCTTTTTGCATACATGGTCAATATGTAATTTCCAATTAAGTTTGTTGTCGATATGTAGCCCTAGAATTTTTGTTACTTAAGTCTCACCTATGTCGTTATCTAGGTAACGGATTTTTAAAGTACCCGTACGTCTAGTTCGTATTTTAAAATTCATTATTTTAGTTTTGTCAATGTTAATCTTTAAATTATTCGTTTTAAGCCAGTCTATAATTAATAAAATTGTTTGGTTAATGTATACATAATAAAGAGTATTATATTCTATTCTGTCTGTGCAATTTTCCTAACTGAACAGATAACTGTGCTGCTGGGGAGTTTAAAGCGGCACTACTTCTTCCCAGCTAAAGTTGGAAGTGGTGAAAGGCGGGCGTTTTTGGAGAACTGTCTTGTGTAATTTGGTCGTTTGAAAAGTGCTGATTCTCAGCCTAGTTTTAATAAATGACTCTTGATTTTGAATAGCTAACTTAAAAGTGAAAGCAGACCACTGTTGAGACAAAATAGTGGATGAATCCTTGTGTTACATTAATTTAATACCGTCAATCTTACACCCACGAAAGAGTCAATTAAATATTTGGTTACATACAAATGTATGTTTGGGGAAAAATAAAACCCATCTAAAACACGACACTGATAAATCCCAGCGGTACCCACTACCTCATTGCACCACATTGTGGAGGTTCACAGACGAGGTCATACTTACGCCCTTAACTTTACTTCTATCTTCAGTCGAATAAAAATATTAAACTTAGGTACGTCTATAACACCTAACGTCGATAACTTTTATAAAGAAAACCAAAATTGAATTGGCAGTCAAACACTTGAGCTTCAAAGTCCTCTTCGATGTTTATTCATAAATCATTGAGCAGCGGTACACGGCGTGTGCCGCTGAGCGCAGGAGTAGCTTTTAACTGTAAGCCATTTTAAGAAAACTGTCCATTTGCTTTTAGGTGCCAATTACCCATCGGAGGCGCCGTGACGCGCAACACGCCGACACGATGCTAATACGACAGGCCGACGACGCTCGCGACTTAGCCGAATGTTCACAAAACAAGCGGCAATGAGTAAGGTCATTCAAACAGTCTATCAAGCAGGCTGAGTCTATCAGGCAGGCCTGTACACATACACTGCTAATCCAATTCATAGAACTTCCATGGCCCGCTTGCTTATCAAATCAAATAATAATATAAAGCTTTGTTTTTTTTATAGACAAACAGTCCTGTTCAATTTGTCATAAAGAATCATGTCCAGTCTTGACTTCAAAACGTGGTTTTGCACTTGTAAACAGTATGTAGCACGGTATTGTAATCTCTAGTCACATTAGTCAGCTATGTATTTAAATCAAATCAAATCATTTATTTTTGCAAACATGGGTAATCGGTACATAGATGTTTTCTTAAAAAGTAGTCCTCCATATTCTACCGTCTCATGGGCATGCAAATAATATTCAATTCCAAAATTAAACAGAAATTCTATGATATCGAATAAATATAAATGTCAAACCATTAGAGTTACAAAATAATAAAAAAACAGACTTATAACGGTACTAACATTTTTACATTAATGTCAAAAAATATATATATAAAGTATGTCAGTGTCTATCAGAATAAAAAGTGTCAGAATAGGAACATGTATGTCAATTTTACTAATAGTTTATTAATCAGTGCAGAGATTTATCATTAAGACGCTGACAACACCTAAACTGCGGTCACTGTCAGATTGCATAGAAAAGAAAGAGATGCGCGACGACAAAACGCTTGTAATTTATTGCAAAATATGAAGTAATTATCTATTTACTCAGAATTGAGTTGAGTAATCGAAAATAAAAACAACCAAGTTCTGCATTAGAATAAGACGTACTTGTTATTAATTAAATACGTAATTTATGTTCATATTTAATACAGATATTTTGGATTAGAACTCAAGGTAAGAGGTTAGTTTAACGTTAGTTTGTATCGAGATTTTTTTTCCAAAACGTGTTTTGGTGACCACCAAGTTCTGGGAAATATGTTCAAAATTAATTTTCTTTCTTAAGAGAAGCCTATTTTGGTCAATTGGGTCTTGTCAGCGCCTTTAGGAAGTCGTCAATTGTGTAATAGCTTTTCTCAATTAATATTTGGTTTAGTGCCCTTTTAAATTTTATTACAGTCATATTTTTTATCACATCAGGTACTTTATTATAAATACGCGGGGCAATACCAAAAAAAGTTTTCTGCTTATGTGCGGTTTTACATTTCACTTGACATAGTTTATTTACATATTGAGTCCGTATTGGATTTCTTCGAACTGCTGACAGTTTTTCAAATAATTGTGAATTGTTTTTTACAAATAAAGCTGTTTCCAAAATGTATAAAGAAGGAAAACTTACAATATTTAGAGAATGAAAATAGGAAAGACTATCTGTTGTTTTAAGACCGCACATTGACCTTATGCATCGCTTTTGCATTCTAAATACCAGTTCCTTATCGGTAGACTGCCCCCAGAAAATAATGCCATATCGCAAACCTGAGGCAACCAGTCCATGGTACGCTGATAAAAGAACCTGACGGTTGACTTTTTTAGAAAGTTAATGGAGAGCATACGCGGATTTGCTAAGTTTTTTGCTGCTGTACTGTCATCCGCAAAGAGAACCATTTTGTTCGATGTTACTTTCGGGAGATCGTTAATATATATTTAAAAAAAAAGCGGCAGTACGCTACCCTGTGGAACACCATATTTTACATGCCTTGGTTTAGATGTATATATGGTTTCTATTTTACTTTTCGGACAAATTCTAGAAATGTCTGTGTATTGCAGTCTATTACCTAATTACAATTCTAGTAACTGAAGGATATTCCCTCTTATACCGCAACTATGTAGCTTGTGTAGCAGTATTTTATGGTCCACGTAGTCTTGGTCATGTCAGTATAGATAGGACAGCCTGGAATTCTCCTATCTACAGATGACATGATGTTTGTTCGAAGAGTGCCATATTAGCGGTAGTATTCTTACGGAACCCCCTTTGTTCGTGACAAAATAATTGAAATTTTTCGAAATGTGTAAAGAGAGTTGTAGAGAACTTTCACTTGTCATCAGTTGTAACAGGTTGCATGAACAGGGAATTTAATGTCTGTTTGTTTAAATTAATATTATTTATCGTGATGTCAGGTTTAGTATTATTTTCAATTTAGTCAATAAAATAATTGTTAAATTCATTTGCAATGTCTGTGGGGTGTAAGCGACAGATTATCTCTATTTACGCACATGATTGACTCCTGTGGCAAACACAGTTTGGTTTTATTTATTATTTGCCAGTTAGCCTTCTCTTCTCGGTTTGTTTTCAGCGGTGTTTATAAAATGATTATTTTGTGCTCTTTGTGTTAGCTTGATAATTTTTCTATAAAGTTTTGTATACTTTTTACGAACTTTTTTATTCAGTGAGTCCGAATTTAACCTATATGCCCAAAGCAACTGCCTTTGCTTTTTGATACATATTTTTATTCCTCGAGATATCCATTTCGTTTCTTTATTCTTTTTGATGGTTATACTCGTATTTTTTTCCGGAAAACAATCTATAAAAAAGAGAAAAACCATCCATGAAATTATCAAAAGCTTTATATGTGTCTTGTGCATCAAAAACATGAAGAAAAGACAAACAGCTAAGATGTGTTTTAAAAGTTATTAAGTTATTCATGCTTACGTCCTGTTTTTTAGATTTCCATTACTGTAGTTTACATGTTTTTTTTTAATTGGTATTTTAATTATTTGAGATGTATGATCCGAAAGAATCAGATCTACAACTTTAGCCTCGCAGTGTTTCCCATAGTTGTGTGCAAAATTATCAATACAGGTGTGACTACTTAACCTTGTGGGAGTATATAGAGCTAGTTTTAGATTTTACTTCACACAAGACATATTTTTTATTTGACAAACTTTAGTTAAAATATAATCCAATTTTTCATAAAATATTTCGTAATTATGCTTAGGAATTCTGTTTATACAAATAATGATAATTTTATGAGCTATTATCTCTACAGCACAGCATTTAAAAATCCCCGAAACTGATTGATTCGATGTGTCCGGTACTTCTTTGAACTGCAATCCTACTCTAATGAAAATATACGCTCCTCCTCTCTTTGCATTTCTAGAGAAGAAAGCAGCTGGACAAAAATTTGGAATATGTAATAGATCCTCATAACCAGTTTGTATGAAGTGCTCTGTAATACAAATAACATCTATAATTGTTCCTCTGTTAGATAATTCCTCTAGCTTTACAGTCAGACTGTCTGCTTTATTCATCAGCCCAGCTGTTCTGATGTAGAGTGGTAAGGTATCTAAAAAAAAAAAACTGAGAATTTACTTGTTGGGAATCTGTAGATAAACTATTTTTATTTTGCGGGAGGCAGTCAACTTTTAAGTGCGTAGTAGTCAGGTTGCTTAGGCCAAATATAAGGTCTCGTAAATCTGATACAACTGTCTTCAGAGTTATTTAAACTTCCATATTTTTTATTATAGGTTTTGTAATCATAAGGTAGATTAAGATTTGAGTCTAGTAAGTATGCATAATTCCATGTATTTATATCTAAATAAAGAAGGTTATTAAACGTTTCAATACGGCAGTTAAACATTATGTTTGAATCTGTCATATATTTAAAAGTGGGTAAACAAATTATAAAGTTTGTGTGATTCAATCAATGGTAACAATGTTTTCCTCACAAACATGACAAGTATATTGGCGAGGAAGACTTTCGAAAAACGAACAACTATTCATAGTTGTTCGTTTTTCGAAAGTCTTCCTCGCCAATATATATATAATACAATAGTCCGAGTGCGTAAAGTTTTGTACTTTTTTTTCAATTTTGTCAAGAATTTGCAACAGTCCAGATGTAGGTTTACGATAGTGACAGATTTCAAAGTTACACAGATTAGTTCTTTCGGCAATTGTATACAGTCTGTTTGACGTTTCGCTGCTTATAAGGGATATTTTGTGTTTTGTAGAAGGATGCTCATGCTCTACAGCTGTTCTGGTTTGTATATTTTTATTTTTGTTTGATAGGCTTACGCTGCTGCTAACGTTTTTAGTTGTACGAGGTAAAGAGTCGTCTTTTTCAATCGTCTGGGTGGTCTGGGTTTATTTTGTCTTCGTGTTTCTTTTTGGTGTCATTAATGAGGTTTTCACTTTATGTTTTTCTGGAATGTTGACAATTTTTTTATAGATGTCATTTTTTTTAAATGAAATGAAATTGATTTATTTGCCAGAATATAGGTACTTACATAATAACATGGTAAAATAATTTTAGTCGCACTATATTCGACTTATCAGTCGTGCAAATATTTCTAGTACATGCATGAAATTACATCAATGTCATCAATCATCATACACATCACAATAATAATAAAATTTAATAGAATATTTATTAGGCACATTCAATTAGAAAATATACTAAGTTTATTAGATTATATAATCATATTGATTATCATATCATTTTTTTTATTAAATTCCTTATTTAATTTCTTTAGTTGGCTGTTTTCTAGTGATAATATCTCTATTTCTTTATGAGCAGGAGTAAATTGAGATGTTAGTCTAGCAACCTCATCTTTTAATATTTTTAATTGCGGAACGTCTTCGTTCTCAGATATATCAGGCAGACTACTCGTCGTACAGTTCAAAGTTTGTGATATAATTATCGCTTTCGTCATCAATTGGTTCCGATCGAGTGCGCGTCCGGCGGAAAGTAATATTCTCTAAGAAATTCATTTTTTAAGAAGAATTAAACTTTCAAAAATAATTTTTTGAAGTGAGATTTGAACTTGCGTCTCGGTGAATCAATGGCTTTGGTATCACGGTTGTGCTACTAGGCCAGCCGGCGCTTCACAAGTTGGTCGAAATACTGGTATTAGTGCGGCCGTTGTACGTATTTGTTATTGTTACCTTTGAGACTTTTTAATTTCCTTCATGCTCAATAGATGTCTTGTGAAGGTTGTATTAATTGCTTACTTTAAGATCTGTATTACTATATGATCTATGCACCTTTGTAACCATTTACATGCAATATCCTATGAAATATAGTTCAGTATTACTCTGGGACTCACTAGTTTCATTTACCATCAACACCGCACCTTACATGGCGACCCTACCAAAGGAATCTACGCGCTGCGCGAATTTGAGACGTCGAGTGTGACTGTGCGACATAAAATAACGAAGAATATTAGTTAAAATGGGACGATTATTGATACAATAAATCAATAATCGTCCCATTTTAACTACGGACTAGACGTCAGCGCGGGTGTACGAATTATTAACGAAAATGGGCAAGCAGCAGTCTAAAGAGGAGACCCTGATCGTTCAAAACGCGGCTGGTAGTAACCAAGCTACAGCAGACGAATTTCGTTTTCATATGTCCACGTCCAACATTTTTCTATCCTGTATCCTGCTTATACTACTGCTTATTGGGCTTCATATATCGGCTGTACAAAAGGTGCCATAAAAAATGGATCACCAACGAGATAAATAGGACGACTATGAGAAGATCTCTTTTCCGTTGACGCATGCGGCTGGGGACCACGGAGCCATCTTCGAAAAACTACGAGGAAGAAAGGGCGTAAAAAAAACAATGTGTTTAAAAAAAAAAACAGTGTTAAAGCAAAAAAAAAACAAACAAAAAGTGAATAAAAAAGTGTCAAAAATAAAATATAATAAAAGTGCGTATTATAAGTGCTTCACTATAAAAATAATCAAGTGTATAAATATAATCATTATTAATCGGGATAACATTCCAATATAATCACCTCTTACCAAATAAGGACGATGCGCAGATTGAACTTTGGACTTGGTGAAATTGCGTGCGGTGTTTAATCATAATAAATACGAGTATACTAATGTGTACCAATGTATAACAATATAATTACTCTACGTTATGGTGGTAATAAGGTATGGATACTATATTTAAATTGTACGATGATTTAAAGAAAATTAGAGTATACTTAATAAAGTTAGGATCGAAAAGAAGGACAGAAAGAGTATTATAAAATAAATTAAATGAGGTTGATGCAATTTATAGCCAGTATGAAACTTGGTTGATTGATTTTAAAGAAAAAGTTAAGAAAAAATATTATAGTGCTCAAGATATTGCATTAATAGAAAACTGTTGTCGTCAGTTTATAGAATTACATGAGGATATTTTATTGTTGTGTGAAAGTGATATATTAGAGACGTCGTTAAAAATGAGTACGTTTGATTTGAAAACTGCCTTAACTCTTTTACCGATTATGACAAATGAGGAAGCTAGCATAAAACAGTTAATTGATAACATAGAATACTATAACTCTCTACTGAAGGATAGCGCTTGTAAACAACATTTAATCAATTTTGTGTTGAAAAGTAGACTGTCACAAGAAGCTAAGATTGATGCTATTACTGACTTAATTGATGACATGAAAAAAGTGTTATTGTCAAAAAAAGCGGCAACGGCCATACAAAATTTAAAATTATTTAAAATTAAACAAAATGAGTTGTCGATTGCCGACTATGGTAAAGAAATCACGGAATTGTTTGTGGATCTAACGATTACGCAAGCTAACGACAATGAACAAAACTATAACATATTAAAACCAATAAATGAAAACATAGCGATCAAACAATTTGCCGATGGTTTGCGAAATCGTAGATTAAGTACGATTATTTCAGCAAGAAACTACAGCTCATTGAAGGACGCGGTCCAAGCAGCTCAAGACGAGGAGGTCGCGACAACAACTCCCCATGGAGAAATTATGGGTATGTATAAAAGGCCTCATAATAATTTTTATAATAACAGATGCCGTGCAAATAATAATTGAAGCTACCGTGGTAGAGGTAGAAATTTCTACGCATACAGAGGTCTAGTGCGAGGGCAGCAGCCACGATACCGCCCTACTTCACGAGGACAACCGGCTCGAGGAGGAACTGGCAGTCACAGATGGCATAGAGGTAACTTTAATTATTCTAATAGAAGAAATGAAGGGATACCCAAAGAACGTCACGTCAATGTTCTTAATAACTCTGAACAATACATTGAGTCAGGATTAACATCCAACCAGTTTTTTCGTGACTAACAATCATACATGTATTTTGGCTAGTGATAGTAATTGTTATATTTCTTTAAGTTCATCATTACATAAACGACACATTAGGCAACATTATTTTGTAGTAGATTCTGGCGCGTCGGTGTCAGCATGCACATATAAACATGCGCTTGAATGCGGCATTCCAATCCAAAACGAGCATGTAGCCATAAACGGCTTAGGCGGCAGAGTTCAAGCAATAGGATACTTATGTTTACAATTCAATTTAAATAATGAAACAATTAGTCAGAAGTTCTATGTATTTCATAACTTACCTATTAAGGGAAGTGGAATTTTAGGTCGTGATTTTTTAAACAAATATAAAGCTAAGATAGATTTTTATAAAAATAATATAACTTTATCCATTAATAAAGGAACTTTTGATTTACCACTAGTAAGTAAATATACTGATACTTTAAATGTACCTGCTAGAAGTGAGTCTATACATTACATACAAACAAACTTGAATGAGGATTGTGTAATATATCCAAAAGAACTCACACACGGCGTGTTTTTAACAAGTACTATAGGTGCACCTAAACATGGACTAATACCTTAAAATCTTAACGTTAATGAAGAAGATGTAACGCTAACGGAAATAAAACCTAACATTAGGAAACTTAGTGAATTTGACATATGTAACTATGAAAAAACGCAAAATGACGCAAACAGGGTTAAAAACTTATTTTCTCAATTAAAATTGCAACATTTAAATAATGAAGAACAAAAAACCATTGAAAATATTTACGCAAAATATACAGATATATTTTACCTCCCCAGAGACAAATTAAGCACTACGAATGTATACAGTCATATTATATCCGTAAAGTCAAACACAACACCAGTATTTTCAAAACAATATCGTTTACCATATTCACATAAAAGTGAAATAAAACGACAGATAAATAAAATGCTAGAACAAGGTATTATAGAGCCCAGTAAGAGCGACTGGTCCAGTCCAATACTATTGGTACCAAAGAAATCGGATACAACTGGAGATAATAAATGGAGACTAGTAGTTGATTACCGAAAATTATATAATTGCATAGAGGACGACAAATTCCCATTACCGGATATTACAGAAATTTTAGAATCATTGTCGGGTAGCATTTATTTCACACATCTTGATTTGCACCAAGGTTATTATAACGTCAAGTTACAGGAAAATAGCAGAAGGTACACAGCTTTCCATTCGTGTCAGTACCAGATGACACGTATGCCTATGGGAATAAAAACCAGTCCCAGTTCGTTTTTAAGAATGATAACAGTAGCAATGGCAGGTCTAAATTATGAAAAATGTTTAATTTATTTAGATGATTTAATAGTGTTTGGTCGTAACTTCGAAACCCATAATAAAAATTTGCAAGACATTTTTGAAAGACTTGGACCGTTAACTTAAAACTAAACCCCTTGGTGGGGTTTAATTTTAAGTAAGTTTTAAGTGTGATTTTCTTAGGAAACAGATTTTGTATTTGGGACACGTTATTTCAAGTGACGGTATAATGCCTGACCCTGCAAAAATAACAGTAGTTCAAAATTATCCATGTCCAACAAGCACAGAAGAAGTAAAAAGATTCGTAGCATTCACTAATTATTACAGAAAATTCATACCAAAATTTTCAGAAATTGCTCATCCTTTAAACTCATTAACTAAAAAAGGTGTACCATTCGAATGGAGTGAGGCATGTCAACAGGCATTTAAAACATTAAAACAAAGTTGAATACATCCACCAGTGTTACAGTATCCAGACTTTTCAGAACAAAATCGTTTCATTGTTCAAACTGATGCACCAAATAATGCTGTGGGAGCTATTTTGTCAAATAATAATAAACAACCGATAGCTTACGCTAGCAGAAGTTTAAACAAAGCAGAAAAGTATTACCCTATCATAGAAAAGGAACTACACACATCAACACGGTCTAGGGATATTTTTAAAAAAGCGAATTACTATCAATGTGTTAATTATTTATATGACATGTATATATTTAAAAGATACGTTATTTAATATTCTACCATTTTTTAATAATGGTTAAGGTACTTCGATTAAAATTTCAGGATTTAATGGAAAAAAAATTAAGCATAGACGGAAACCGTATATGAATTAACTTTTAATTTATGAGTAAAAACTGAAAAAAATAGAAAAATCATTAAATTTGTGTTTATAAACTTGAAGTTAGTAGTCTGAGAAAGCGCCCATGATGTTCATAACACATCGGCAACGATTCGGCATGCTCAGAACAAGGTTGTCAATGTCTTGCTGCGGAATATTGTCCCATGTCCTTCTGAGGTGCGCAAAAAGTTGATCTTCTGTAGCCAGATTTTCAGGAACTTCCTTCAGAGCTCTTCTTTGCAGCATATCCCACGCATGCTCAATGGGATTTAGATCTGGCGATTGAGCAGGCCAGTCTAAGGCCCTAACATTGTGTGTATGTAACCAAGCTGCTACCGTTCTCGCCGTGTGTGCCCGGGCATTGTCGTGCATGAGCAGGAAATCTTGCCCCATTTGTGTTCTGTGGGGCAAGATTACGGGCCCCAGCACCTGTTGGACGTATCGTTCTGCCGTCATATTGCCCCGCACCCAAACGAGATCCGTCCGTCCTCCAAGACGAATTCCTGCCCAAACCATAATTGTTCCTCCTTGGTATGGGTGAACTTCCTGAGGGTTCTGAAGACGGCTCCATCGTCCAGGAACTCGCCAAACACGCGTCCTTCGTGAATCTGGATGGAAGCCGAACCTGGATTCATCCGTGAACAGCACATTGGACCATTGCTCACGGCCCCAGTCCACGTGGTTCCGAACCCATTCTAATCGTCGTCCACGATTGCCTCTCCGTAAAGGTGGGACCCGGAGTGGTCTACGAGAGCGTAGATTGCTTTCATGCAGTCGCCTTCTTACAGTTTGGTCACTCACAAGCACTTGGTGTTCCACTCGCAGCCTTTGGACCAATTGAGTCGCCGTTGCATTTGGTTGAGCTCGCGCAGTAATTTGCAAAAATCGATCTTGTCTGGGGGTAGTGATGCGACTTGGCCCCCGGTGCCTCTCCGCTACTTCACCTGTGGCACGATAGCGTGTCCACAATCTTGAAATTACATTTTGGTGGGTCCCTATGGCCTCAGCAACATTACGCTGAACAGACCCAGCTTCCAGCATTCCCACAGCTCGTAACATCTCCGCCCTCGTCAAATGTTGGCGTTGCATGGCTACAATACCTCAATTTTAACTTTATCTTTCGTTTAAAAATGAAAAAAAACTGTAACTAAACGTAATTCGTATTGTTTTCTAAATTTCGCACAAATGAAAATTCCCTCTCCTACACATCAAGACATTTTTATGCCACCGAAACAAAAGAATTTTCAAAAATTTGAATTTGGAATTAGTCTGAGATAAATTACAAACAAATCGGTGTATGAAAGATTACAATGCGGCCAGTACTTTTCGAGTTATTTAATTGAGTATGAAATATCCCTAGACCGTGTTGATGTGTGTACTTGCAATTGTATGGGCTGTTTATTGCATAAGGTTGATTTTTTAATCACTTGATTTTTTAAAGAAAACAACGTGTAGTCAGTGTGCAGGTTTATTCGCAACTGGTTTAGCATAGTGGACTGTAAGTATACATGTATAGATAGCTACTACTTAAACTATCTATAGGCTCGCGGCACAGCAACGCTAATCTATTTAGACATTCCGCCCGCCAAAGAACATAGTTTTTTAACTGTAATGAATAAACTTAAACTTATACTTAAAACTCAAACAATGGAAAAAAATAGAAATACTTATGCGTAAACTTAATACATAACAAATGGCATACATGCCTCTAAACATCTTAATAAACAATACAATTGAATGAATAACAGAACAAACTGTATCATTCTTATTTGTAGTAAGTAAATACATTCAAGCAACGCAGAACACGTGCGGCTCAGCCAGGCGTATTCAAATAGGTACATTGATAACAAACAGGTTTCATAAGTAGATCATTAGTATATAGCTCAACTGAACTTAAAGGCTCCTACATACTGGCGCGACTTGTCGCGCGACGCGTCGCGACACAAAGGCACCGCTTGTAGCGCTACACGCGGTGTCTTTGTGTCGCGTCGCGTCGCGCGACATGTCGCGCCAGTATGTAGGAGCCTTAATGATGCAGGTAAAGAGTAGGTTCGGGAGAACTCATCGTAGTACTTTTATAACTTAAATATGTTCGCTATTTCTTTTTTTTTTTTATACTTCTTTTGGACAGGCAATTAAATAAACTCTGTTCTTTAAACAACTAAAATAACAATATAGCTCAAAAATAAATACATTTCATTTAGGTAAAATACAAATTTTGCTTACTGGACAGTAAGCAAAATTTGTATTTTACCTAAATGAAATGTATTTTACCTAAATGAAATGTATTTATTTTTGAGCTATATTGTTATTTTAGTTGTTGTAGTTGTGAGCTTATATTCTCCGGTTTTACATTTTACTGATACGACTCGGGTTACATTATCAGGTCCAGAATATTTTTTGATAATTTTACCAAGTAACCATTTAGCTGGCGGCATATTGTCTTCCTTTAAAACAACAACATCGCCTATTTCTGGTTCATCCCGTTTAGTGTTCCATTTATATCTTTGATTTAAATTAACTAGGTATTCCTTATACCACCTATTCCAGAAATCTGTTACAATTTTTTGCGTCAATCGCCATCTATCCAACCCAATAACATTACAATTAGTGTAATCCTCATCAGCAATATTTAATAATGGTTCGCCTACCAAGAAGTGACCTGGTGTCAAGGGAAGAGGGTCATTTGGGTCATCGCTCAACAAGGAAATTGGTCTCGAGTTTAAACACGCCTCCACTTGCGCCAGGACAGTCGACATTTCTTCGTACGTACTCGTAAGTGTACTATTTCCTATTACTTTTTTCAAATGGGTTTTAGTACTGCGCACCGATGATTCCCACAGCCCGCCAAAGTTAGGTGAGTGGGGAGGAATATAATGCCATGTAGTTCTTTCCAAAGAAAGTAGCTCTGCCATTTCTCCAGGAAGGGTAGACTGGGCACTATTAAACATTTCTCGCATTTGCTTATCGGCGCCAACAAAATTGGTGCCATTGTCACTGTATAAATCCTGACAATTCCCCCTACGAGCAGTAAATCGCCTAAACGCAGCAATCAAACCTTTAGAAGTCATGTTGGTTACTGCTTCCAAATGGACTGCTCGTGTAACCATACACACGAATACGCAAATGTAACTTTTGTAAGACTTAGCTCCTCGGCCTGGCGAAAATCTGATAAAAACAGGACTACAGTAATCCACACAAGTAGATTTGAATGGCTTACTGGGTTTCAACCTTGCCTCTGGAAGCAGGCCCATTATAGGAGAAGTCTTCTTTATGGAGTACCTCAAACAAATAGTACACTCTCTAAAATATTTTTTAACACGTTCCTTAGCACGTAAGATCCAGTATTTGGTTCTAAGAAAATTTAACATAGCCTGTGGGCCACCGTGCAATGTTTTTGCATGAGCATCCGCAATTAAAACCTCGGTAAAATGATGATTACCAGGCATAATTATCGGGTGCTTCGTGTCATAACACGCGTCCGATTGTGCTATGCGTCCACTTACTCTTAGTATCCCCTTTTGGTTCAAAAAGGGACCAAGAGATCGTAATTTACTCTTTATAGGCACCGATCCTCCAGTCTTTAACCGTTTTATTTCCAATGAAAACTCGCGCTCTTGTACTTGTTTAATGTATGCTAATAAAGTCTCGTTCATTTCAGTTGGTGTGATACTCGTAAATTTATGTAGTTTAAGTCTATTGTCTTTCTTTACTTTATAATTCAAAACTCGTCTACAATAGGATACAACTTTTAATAGTTTATTTAAAGATGAATATTTTGACCAAAGAAAATCTTCGTCAACGTCAGATAAAACTGTTAAAGACTGGATTCGTTCCTCTTCGTGTGTTTCTTCAATCAGTTTACTGTCTGTGTGTACTGTAGTTTCTGACAATAACTGCGGACCTCTCCACCACAATGTATGCTCACTCAATTCCTTGGGCTGCAGACCACGCAAAGCACAGTCTGCAGGGATTGTCTCTGATGAAATATGAATCCACTGGTGGTAATCCATAATATTTAATATAGTGGACACTGTTGCTAACAAATGTTGCCCATCGACTTGAGCCTCCTTTGAGCCATGCTAACACTATGGTGGAGTCAGTCCATCCATAGAGATGTTCCTTGGGTATCTCCAGAACTTGTGATACCTCACATATAAGCTTGGCTGCTAAAGTGGCGCCACACAATTCAAGTCGGGTTATAGAAATCTCCTTTACGATTGGAGCAACTCAAGTCTATGCGGACAGTAAATGGACATGCACTATATTTGAACTATCAACCACACGTATGTAAACTGCTGCCGCAAAAGCTGACTTTGAAGAATCTGAAAATACGTGTAACTCTCTTTTACATTCTTGTGTAAAATTTACCCACCTAGGGACTTTAAGATTTTTGACATCTATTAGCTCTTGTCTGTATTTTAGCCACTCACCGTGCAATTCATCCGTCAAACTATCATCCCACTCAAGACCAGATTTCCACAGTTTCTGAATTAAAATCTTAGCCTTAACTACCACTGGGGCAATCCAGCCTAAAGGATCATACAATCTCGCTACTTCAGATAATACTTGTCGTTTAGTGATTAAATCCTTAAGTTCAGGTAAGTTTACTACATATTCAAAATTATCATTCTTCCTATTCCAACTCAAACCTAATACTTAAACAACTCTCTGGAAATCTGTGTCCTCGTCCGCCACTCTCACCATCCGATACATTTTCACAATATCCGCTACGATACAGATTTTATGATGACGCCATCTCATCAGGATGTGCCTTAAATCTTGTTGTAACCTTGGTCCAACAAGAAGCTCATCATTTAGGGATATACTTTTTTTTTTTTTGGGTGGGAAATCATCAAATAACTTCTCCCGCTCTGGGCGGAGCGGGAGGGTGTGTCAGACTCTTACTGACTAAAACCCACCCGTATTCCTTCCTGTTGCCTGTGTTGCGGGGGCCTCGGTGACCCATAAGTACCTTCCCGCGACCCCGGCAGGTATCGGCCCTAGTGGACCCCTACTTTGTGCTGAAGACATGTCTTTGAGGCGCGCGTGGAATACGACGCGCCGTCAACCCGGGCCTGGTCCTTACCGGACGGTGAGCTACCCATTGCTCACCGTCCGCAAGCCCGCGCCTACGGTGGCTGGAAATCCGCCCGAGATTCCCGACGCCCAGGGCGTCTCCTGCGGCGGTTAGGGGCGAGAGGGCGCGAAACGTGCCTTTCCCTCAACCGTCCCGCCTCCTCCTTCGCGAGCATTACTGCTTCGCAGAAGGAGGTGACGGCTGCCCATGCCCTCTCGCTCCGTACCATGGCCTGAACCAGGGCCTGAACCAGGGCCGGACGCGAGAGGTCTCTGCCGCCGATCGCCTCCACGAGGACACGGCGGTGCTCTGCCCAAGCCGGGCAGACCTCCACCGTATGCTCCACCGTGTCCTCCGGGCGATCCACACAGTGGTGACACCCGGACGTTTCCTCCCGCCTTATCCGACACAGGAACCTCCCGAAACTGCCGTGTCCGGTGAGGACCTGCATCAGGCGGAAGGTGAGGACGCCGTGGCGCCTCTCCAGCCACTCCTCAAAGAGGGGACTTATTGCCGCAATCGTGGCGTGCCCAGCACTGGGTTGCGACAACCGTACTTTCCATGACGCCATGAGATCCCGCCGGAGCTCCGTCCGCTGTGCCGCGATTTCTCGCGGCAGCGGACTAACGTCCCGGCGTTTCGCCTCCTCGCGCCACTCCCATACGTGCGCGAGGACTTTTGCCTCCAGATCCCATGGCGGCAATCCGGCAAGGAGGCTCGCTGCCTCACAGGAGACCGTGCGGTATCTCCGGACCATCCGGATGGCCATGACCCTTTGGGCCGCGCTCAACCGGCGGGCTGGCCGCAGCGCCAGAGAGCGTGCCCATACAGGAGCCCCGTAGAGGGCCATAGACCGCACGACCCCCGCGTAGAGCCTCCGGCAGGAGGCGTTTGGACGGGCGCTGCATTGAAGCGGCTCCTGCCCAATCTAGGGGAGATTGGGCAGGAGCCGCTTCAATGCAGCGCCCGCCCGCTCCAGTTTGGGAGCCAAATGTCGGAAATGCTCCACGAAGTTCTACCGGCTGTCGAGGACGAGTCCCAGGTACTTCATCGTCGACTCGACGCCGATAGAAACCCCTCCTACCGTTATTTGGGACCCCAACGGTGGCACGTTCCGAGGACCATGAAAACACATGGCCTCGGACTTGTGCAGGGCCACCGCGAGTCCCAATTGCCGGATCCTTTCGACGATTGTCGCAACCCCGCGTGCCACTAATTCGGCCGCCGCCGGGTGCGACCTCCCCTGCGCCAGGACCAACGTGTCGTCAGCGTAGCACACCACGCTGACGCCGCTAGGGAGGTCGGCGCGCAGCACCCAGTCGTATCCGATGTCCCACAGATGCGGCCCCAGGACCAATCCCTGTGGGACCCCGCACGACATCTCTTGCTGGTTCCACACTCTCTGGTGACCGGGGTAGATGACGGCCCTGTCCGTCAAATAGGCCTCAACCACACGACAGAGGTAGGTCGGCATCCGGTGATACCGGAGTGCCTCCCTGATGCAACTCCAGGGCAGGGTATTGAAGGCATTGGCGATGTCTAGGGACACCGCCAAGACGACCCCACCCTAGGCAACAGCATTCCCCGTCGTCAGGGCTCGCACACGCATGATGGCGTCCACCGTAAAGCGCCCTCTGCGGAAACCAAACTGGCTCTCCGCCAAATCCGGCCCCACCCGCACCAGCTGGCTGACGAGGCGGTCTGCAATGGCTCTTTCAAAGAGCTTGCCCACCTCGTGGAGCAGCACGATGGGCCGATAAGCGGACGGAGAGTCCGCAGGGCGCCCTGCCTTCTTTATGAGGACCAGTTTTCCCGTCTTCCAGCGAAGCGGGAACTGGCCCCTCTCCATGCATGCGCTTAGGAGCCCCCTAAATCGAGGCCCGAGAGCCTCCAAGGCCAGGACCCAGGCCTTCCCAGGTAAGCCGTCGGGTCCTGGGGCGGTATTTTTGGCATTAAGCCTGCGTACCGCCGCTCTCATTTCTACCTCGGTCACATCCGGAGCATCGTCGTCGCCGTCGTCGTTGGCGGTGTGGTCCGCATCGGGCACCGCAGTAGGCGGAGCCATAGGCGGGGAGGTGTGTTCCCCTCGGGAAGGGAACAGAGCGCTCACCACGTCCTCCACAAGCTGGGGCCGGAGACTCTGCGTCAACGGGGGAGCCCATGGGCGGAGTTTTTCCCGCACCACTTTGTACGGGCGTCCCCACGGGTCCCTGTCCAGAGTCCCCAGCGACTCCTCGCGGGCCAACCCCCTGGCACGCAGGATCTCCGCTTGGAGGGCGGTCTTCGCCGCTCTGTACCCCTCGTACAGTTCCGCCTGAATGGCTTCCGTATCCGGAGGTTTGATACGGAGCCTGCGGTGCCTGGTGTACCGGCGTCGCGCAGCCACGTACGCAGTGCGCAGAGCCGTCAGCTCCTGCGACCACCAGTACACCTGGCGCGAGGCACGTCCAGGCTGGACCCGGGGCATTGCCACGTCACATATGTCGGACATGGCCTCCCGGAACCACTCCGCCTCGTCGTTGATGTCGGCAGGCCTGTCCGGTGGTGACGCCCAGGCCTGCACGATTGAGGCTTCCAGGAGGAGCTCCCGGTCCAGCTGCTTCAGCGCCCACCGCGGACCACTCGGGGCCCGTCAGACCGGCGCGTCCTAGGTCTGGGCGGAGACATCGAACCAGATATACCGGTGATCGGAATAGGTCTCCACCCCCTCCATGACACGCCAGTCAACTACACGCGGCGACAGAGTGGGGCTGGCGAACGAGATGTCCACTACTGATTCACCCCGCATCCGCACACACGTGGGGACAGAACCCCGGTTTAGGACGACCCTGTCTCCAGAGCCCAGTCCTCCACCATCCTGCCCCGTGTGTCCGTTAACCGGGAACCCCAAGCCAAATTCTTGGCGTTGAAGTCCCCGAGGACGAACACGGGGAGGGAACCAAACCCGACGACGACGTCTCTCAACTCCGCAAGGGAGTTGTGGAACTCGGCAAGAGTTCGGTTTGGAGAGAGGTAGACCCCTACCACGACAATCTCCCCGAACCGTGCTGCTACGCAGCCCCGTCCTCTCTTGACGGCCTCGAGGGACGGGGTACCGGCAGCGGCCGACGAAATTAGGGTCACTGAGCCGCTCAGGTCCTCCACCCAGTCATCCCTGGGTGGGACAAAGTACGGCTCAGCGACCACGGCGATGTTAATCGACCACTGCGCCATGCTCTGTCCGTTGCAAAAGGTAATCTCACTATAAATCTCCCTTCATTATCTCTCACTGTAGTTAAGTCAAACCACATACCTTCTCGCTATTAGTCATCTCTTTATTTATTAAATTAGGCTTATCTTCCATTTCCCAAAACCTTTTAAGTAACTCATCCTCCTTCACTTCTATGTGCATGCTAATTAGATTATCCCTTGCTAACGTTTGAGATCCCCTTGACATTCTTCCTCACAAAATCCATCCAAATACTGTATTTTGTGCTATTAAATTACAAGCAGGATGCTTCATGACGCCATCAAGTAGTATTTCACTATAAACCTCTGCACCTAGCAAAATATCGATCGTACCTGACGACGACGTCTCTCAACTCCGCAAGGGAGTTGTGGAACTCGGCAAGAGTTCGGTTTGGAGAGAGGTAGACCCCTACCACGACAATCTCCCCGAACTGTGCTGCTACGCAGCCCCGTCCTCTCTTGACGGCCTCGAGGGACGGGGTACCGGCAGCGGCCGACGAAATTAGGGTCACTGAGCCGCTCAGGTCCTCCACCCAGTCATCCCTGGGTGGGACAAAGTACGGCTCAGCGACCACGGCGATGTTAATCGACCACTGCGCCATGCTCTGGAGCAACAATTCCTGAGCGGCGGCGCAGTGGTTGATGTTCGCCTGGAGGAGGCGTAATGGGGCCATTAATGGCACTCCATGTCAGCCCCCTCTTGGGCCTCCTTTCCAGCCCCCTGAGAGGGGCCTGCCGCAGCGGCCACGGTGGCGACGGCGACGACGGCGGTGTTGGAGGCGGCAGCGGCGGTGGCAGTGGTGGCGGCTGCGGCGGTGACGGCGGTGGCGGAGGGCTTGCCTCTGGCCCTAACTTTGGCTTTGTCGGGTGGGGTGCAGGCCTTGCCCCCCATTCGGTGGTCGGCTGGCTTGCCAGCCGCATTTAGGGATATACTGTTGTCACCTTTGCTTGAAGCATCAAAGACGACTCTCACTTTAGTGGTGTCTTTGTCTTCTCTGACCACAGCATGGTGAGGAAGATAGACAGCTCTAGACTTCTGCAACTCACTCTCAGAAACCAATCTCATGTGGTTCATACTCAAGTACTCACTCATAACCTTATTATATTCCTCTCTCAACTTTGAATCTTTCGATAGCTTTCTTTCTAAATACTTTAACCTCTTCACTGCTCTCTCTTCTGTATTACCATCGTGACACTTAGGATCGTCCGTTGCAAAAGGTAATCTCACTATAAATCTCCCTTCATTATCTCTCACTGTAGTTAAGTCAAACCACATACCTTCTCGCTATTAGTCATCTCTTTATTTATTAAATTAGGCTTATCTTCCATTTCCCAAAACCTTTTAAGTAACTCATCCTCCTTCACTTCTATGTGCATGCTAATTAGATTATCCCTTGCTAACGTTTGAGATCCCCTTGACATTCTTCCTCACAAAATCCATCCAAATACTGTATTTTGTGCTATTAAATTACAAGCAGGATGCTTCATGACGCCATCAAGTAGTATTTCACTATAAACCTCTGCACCTAGCAAAATATCGATCGTACCTGGCGTCGCGTATGTAGGATCAGCTAAAGGAAGATTATCAATTTCTACCCACTTGGAAGTACTCACGTTGGTTGAAGGAAGTATTGACGTTAAGGAATGCAACACATAACCGTTAACTAGGATGTAATTAGTTGGATTATGACGTGATTCGAGGCGAAGTGAATTTTATCCTCTTACGGCCATCTCCCAGCCATGACACCCAGCCACTTACTGGTTTGCGTAAAAGGCCCAATAATTGCACAGTTGACTCAGATACAAAAGATGCCTGTGACCCTTGGTCAAGTAAAGCACGAATTATTTGTTTAAAACCATTAGAACGGAATACCTTAACCTTAGCCGTCGCAAGTAGCACGCTGTTGTGTTGTAGCTCTCCTCTAGAAAATGTAGCAGTTATGTTTGTGTCACCTCGTGTTTTACTCGCTCTCTCTTGTCGTGGTTCACTCGGTGACACTGCGGCTGCCTGCTCCCTGCTACTGGCTGGCTCCTGGTTCTCCCTCTCAAAGTGTAACATCGTATGGTGTCTTCTCCCACATTTCTTACAGCTGAATGAATTACGACATTTAACTACCGCATGATTTGGTGCAAAGCAATTAAAACATAATTTACTCGTTTGAACGAAGTTCTGTCTTTCCTTGGGTGTCATAAGGCTAAAACGCTTGCACTGGTTGAGATAATGAATTTCATGACACATCGGACACTCTTGTTTAACCATAGACTTTTTCTCTTTCTCCTTGTCTACTGATGCGTGAAAAGATTTCGACTTAGCAGCAGGCTTAGCTTGTTGTGCGGCGCGGTTCCCGTTCGTATCTATCATTTCTAACGTCCTGAATCGATACTCTAAATAATCTCTCAATTGTATCCAAGTGGGCAACTCATAACACAACGTATTTAATTGTTGTTCCCATTGTCTGACAGATTCTGTGTCCAATTTTGAAACGACTAAATGAACGATAGACGCGTCAGCGTACTTGGATTCGGTACTAATTCCCAAGTTACCCAAAGATTGAATACAGGTAGACGTTGTATCCAACAAATTTCTGATTGCATTGGCTGACTCGGTTTGAATTTTCTTTGTGCCAAATAACGATCTCATAATAGCATTGCAATTATAACGCTTATTATTGTATCGCCGGACTAATTGCTTCCATGCTTCCTCATAATTTGCATCAGTCGTCGAAAAATGACTTAGTAGATTGAATGCTTCTCCACTCAAATTGGACTTGAGGTAATGTAATTTCTGTACCGATGAAATATTCTTATTATTGTGTATTATTGAGGAAAACATGTCGTAAAAGGTCGGCCACTCTTCATATTTACCCCCAAACGTAGGTAGTATTATGCGGGGTAGTTTCACATCACTATAATTATTGTTCGCGCTATTGGTAACTACTGGGTTAGGTAACTCGGTAACTGGCGGTAAAAACTGTTGCATAGCTTCTCGCAAATTTGATTTATACCGCACATATAGTTCCTCAAAAATCACATATTTTCCTTCAGTAATATATGCTTCCTTTTTAATTTTCGCTTTTGCAACTATCTCTTTGTGTCCGTCTTTAAAATCTTGAAATAGTTGTTCTAACAACTCCAATCTCGTTTCTAAGTATTCACGTTTAATTCTTTCTTTCGGAGTCTTCTTATAGTTTTTCTCAGTTCTCATCAAATTCTCGAACATCTCATCTTGTAACGAAAAAAGTGCCTCCATTGCGGTAACAAATAAATTCGCACAGTAATCTCAGTTCTCCACTCAAAGAACACTCCTGTCACTTGATTTAGGTAATAAATTCTCGCTGGTAGCAGTTTGTTAATTTTAATATCTTTTAACACTCACTCAATGTACTATTATGATTTGCACTAAAATCACATCCGCCTTGTAGACAAGTAACAGTTTCTAGTCAATCCAAATCACTGCAATAATTCGTTTCTAAAATGTTTTATAACTTGCTTAATAACCATTAGCAAAACGTGTCACCCGACGACTCCTTATCGCACTCAGGTAATAATATTTTGTTCCCGCGGGTCGGCCGGGCTCGATGCTCATTAACACGATCCGTCTCGAAGGACCAAATGTTTATTGCATAAAGTTGATTTTTTAATCACTTGATTTTTTAAAGAAAACAACGTGTAGTCAGTGTGCACTGTAAGTATACATGTATAGATAGCTACTACTTAAACTATCTATAGGCTCGCGGCACAGCAACGCTAATCTATTTAGACAGGGCTGTAAAACATTTTCGTCCATATTTGTATGGTCGACCATTTATGATATTTATGGACCATAAACCATTAGTATATTTATGCAATATGAAAGACCCATCGAGTAGACTAATGAATGACTAGAGGAATACAAATTTGAAGTACATAAAAGGTTCTGAAAATGCAGCTACAGATGCACTATCTAGAATTACATTAAAAGATTTAAAGAAAATGCATGAAAGTGTAATGAACGTCATGACAAGAGCACAAGCGAAAAAATTAAATAAACAAGATTCAATGGTAGATATGGGTATTTCAGACTTGAGGCCTGATCAACCAAAAGTCGTAAGCACTCATATCAGACCAAAAGAATCAGTTGAATTAAAATTTATTTGTGCTAAAGAATTAGGAAACTTAAAGAAAAAGGGGGTTATTACTAAAGAAAATAAAATATTCTGTTATGCAGAAAATAAATCAACAATTTACGTAAAATTCCTAAGTTCTCAATCACAAATGGCGCGAGACGAGTTTGTGAGAGAGTTAGATGAATTTTGCGGTCAATTAAACTTAGAGGAAATATATATATATATTAAAAGATAAAGACAACGAGAACTTTATAAAAATATTAACAACGACAATAAAAAATAATAAAAGTAGGTCCGGACCGCGCGTATGCATTTTAAGTGATGTAAAAAGGATAGAGAATAAAGATGACAAAAAAGTTATTTTAAATGATTTTCATCTCTTACCTAGTAGTGGCCATGCTGGTATGAGACGAATGTCAAATAACATAAAGAAATATTATTATTGGCCTGGTATTGACAATGATGTCCGAGAACTTGTAAGACGGTGTGACAAATGTCAACGCCAAAAGTATTCCACACCTAAGAAGGAACCCATGGTAATTACTAGCACAGCTAATACTGCGTTTGAAAAAGATTTAGTTGGTCCTTTGGAAACAAATAATAATAACTATTCATATGTGCTAACATTACAATGTGAACTCACAAAATATGTAGAAGGTTTTCCCTTAATTTCTTCTCAGATACGGTGTGTCAAGAGTAATAGCTACAGACAGGGGAAATGAGTTTCTCTCAGAAATATTTCAACAGGTATGTAAATTATTAAACATAAAACAACTTAATTCTACAGCATACCACCACCAATCCATAGGAGCTTTGGAAAACACCCATAAACATTTAAATGCGTTTTTGCGTATCCAAACGGAGAATCATCCAGAGATGTGGAGTAAGTGGATTCCTTTTTGGTGTTTTGCCTATAACACGGGCGTACATACAGAAACAGGATTCGCGCCACATGAGTTAGTTTATGGTAAGAAATGTTCCCTACCTAGCAATCTGACAACAAATGTAGATCCATTGTATAATTTTGACAGCTATCCTCATGAATTAAAATACCGATTGCAACTTTCACAAAAAGAAGCAAGAGAAAATCTAATACAAAGTAAGTTGGATAGGAAGATAGTGTACGATAAAAATGTTAACCCTATACACTATAAAGATAATGATTTAATTTTAGTAAGAAATTATACATCATGTAAAAAATTAGACAGGTTATATTCAGACCCTTTCAAAGTTGTAAAAGACATGTGGTATGTCTTAGACGTGATTAAAAACTTGCCTACTAAAATTACGTCAATTTACGTCAAGCGCTGATTAATTTGACAGGACTAAACTAAAATGTATCTTCTGTCCTTTTCTTAATGAAATAGAAAGAAAAAGATGCACTGAACTTAATTTTAGTTTAGTTTGTGAACAAGGGAATCGGCGCCATTGTTCATAAAAATTGAACTAAACCATATTATGTTAACCATGTTATTCAGAAAATGTAAAAAAAAATGTATATATTTTTTTTTTTCAATTAGTACGGTGATGTGAAGGTTGTATTAATTGCCTACTTTAAGATCTGTATTACTATATAATCTATGCACCTTTGTAACCATTTATATGCACTATCTTATGAAATATAGTTCAGTATTACTCTGGGACTCACTAGTTTCATTTACCATCAACACCGCACCTTACAGTCTCTAAACACAATTTTAATTCAGCAATCGTTCTTTCTGTGGCAATATTGTTTAGTTAGAGGTTGATAACAATTCTGTTGATTCTTAAAGTATCACTTAAAATGGCGTTGTGGTCAATCCGTTTCAAATAAATAACGACTTCTTAATTGTTACTTATTTTTGTATCACTTAAATCCGCGTACTTTTAAAAGTTATTCAAGTCGACGTCATCCAAACTATCGAGTCAGATTGTCACAATATGTTATAATACGTAAACAAACTTACGAACGTCTAGTTCCATAAATGTTCAAGTCACTGTATGTGTCAACTATTTTCACTATTATATTAGTTGTTGTAGTGCACTTTACCCATTGATAACACTGTCGCAGTTAGTTTATAAGTTTTAATAATAGGAGCACGAATCACTGTTATGTTTACTTGCCAGCGCCCTCTTGCGTAATGATACATTATTGTGCTGCATGTGGTAGGTAGCAGTCAGTTCAATCGTTAACGCTATTTACATGAAAGTACGGCCAGCTAAAGCAGTTTAGGTAAAGCCAGCTGCAGCTACAGCGGGATGCTTACTGGCATGTGTGCACTGGCAACCTGGGCACATCGGGACGGTAACTCAGTGAGCACGGTGGTCACGGTGGGCACAGTGGACATAACTGGCACGTTTCCGGCGCTTGTATTGCATTTTAACGGATTAGTCGCCGACGTTGGTTAAGTTGGTTAATGTACCGCCTCCCACCAACTGCTGCCCTGCTATGTACACACAGCGAAACGAATTGGCTACTGAAACCTCCACTCATCAAATTTTACATTGTCAACAAAATTACTATAAGAGTTTAAAGATCCCACCTCGAATCAACCATTGCATCACTCCATTCGTCGCCATTTGGATACTGTAAGCTGAGCATGTTATAAAAATGTAATGAATTTAATCTACTGGCGTTAGCATGGCAGACGAACAATGCATCGTTGTCTGATTGACGACTATGCATAAAATTTTATTGGAAAATTTATAAAAAGCACCATTCGATGAGTTATATTGCTCGTATTTTGCCTGCGCGTGTAAGCCTGTGCTTACTAAAACTATAATAATGATTGACAAACATTATGAGAAAGCAGATGGTATATTTTAGGTCCTTGTTAAACTGTCTCATATTAAAAGCATAAACCTATATAGCGATCTCGGCTGGTTCGTGCGCGATTGACGGAAGGGGGTCAGCTATTAATGAAGCCGCCTGTCTGACAATGGAACAGCGGGACATTAGCGATCAGAGCCGAGCGTACTAATGTGAACACGTTTGTATTTCTATTTAGATAAATACTCAAATACTCCTGATAAAATTAAATATTTTCAGTTAATTTAATATAGAGCTTTATTATTTGTTGTTTTCATTAATGTCCGATATTAGTGAATTTTAAGATGCACCGGTGTATGTCTGACTAATTTCAAAGGTGTAGTAAGACGGAAATTGTTTCCGTAATTTACTTGAATCTGATAAACACGAGTGAATATACACCGAGGAAATTCTTTGAATTCACTTACAATGCACAGAAGTGCTCGTTAGCAACATTTAATAAATCATTGATTTAATAATAGTGACCTCCTTTAGAGCATTACTGTCGTGATGCATCTTTACAGATGCATACACAAACACATTACATTATTAACAAAACTACACACTAAGCAAAATGGTAAAATTTTGCTTAGTGTGTAGTTTTGTTAATAATGTATACGAAATAGTGAACTTGTAATAAATCAAAATGAATAATAGCCCCTTTAATCCAAGTGCGACCCTCCGCCTTCCGCCTGACGCAGGTCTTCACCGGACACGGCAGCTTCGGGAGGTTTCTGTGTCGGATAAGGCGGGAGGAAACGCCCGGGTGTCATCACTGTGTGGATCGCCCGGAGCACGGACACGGTGGAGCATACGGAGGTCTACCCGGCTTGCGCAGAACACCGCCGTGTCATCGTGGAGGCGATCGGTGGCGAAGATCTCTCGCGTCCGTCCCTGGTCCAAGCCATGGTACGGAGCGAGAGGGCATGGAAAGCGAAGGAGGAGGCGGAACGGGTGAGGGAGAGGCAAAATTCGTCCCCTCACGCCCCTAGCCACCGCACCCTGGGCGTTGGGAATCCCAAGCGGGTTTCCGGCCACCGTAGGCGCGGGATTGCGGACGGTGAGCAATGGGTAGCTCACCGACCAATAAGGACCAGGCCCAGGTCGACGGCGCGTTGTGTTCCACGCGCGCCTCAACGAGATGTCAGCACAAGTGTAGAGGTCCCAATAACCGAATAATGTTTGTGGTATTTTGCTACACAAAGCCACATCTTTATGCTATAATAATTATAAATTTACCTTTGTTATAATTCCTGTACTGTTTTCCTTGCTTCAAACATATGAAATCATATTATTCCTCTAACTTTCTTACATATGTTTGAACACCACAGCTAAAAAGCAACACCACAATGAACTGTTTCTAACACTGAAGACTGTATTTTATATTATTAATTTATCTTCTCTTGTAGTAAAATCGCACATTTTTATCCATTGACAATTTTGCAAACTGTAACGTTACGATTGGCCAGACGGCCAGTCGTAAGTCACGTTAAAAAAGAAAACTAGAGTAATAGTACTTACTACTAAATATTAGAAAGATTAGATTAAATAATAAAAATAGATTCCTCCCTAGAGGGCGCGCACGCGAACATTAGCTCCGTATCTTTTTAGTGTCAATAAATCAAAGCGGTAATATTTTACAGTGAAAAACGACAAACATTATCATAAGTCAACAAGGAAACGGTGCAAGAGTGGGCTAAAGCTAATTCGTGAAGTGAAACTTTAAACATAACTTTTTTAAACAGTGCCTAAACAAGTGTCTAGTCGGATCAAAACACTGCATCTAAAGTGTAATGCAGCAAAAATCCATAGAAATCGTGTTTTAAATAATTAATACTTTAATCTAATATATATTGAACATTATCAAAATAAAAATATAAGTGATTTCTCTAAAGTGACAAAACACGTGAAGTGATAACCATTTAAACAAAGAACTGACCTTTGGACCTTACGAACACACAATGACGTACGTCGCTTAACAACTGTACCATTATTACACATCCATTAATTAACTACTAGCTAGTCCAGTTACAAATACCTTGACTGCGACGCACTGTCGCGGTGGTTCGCGCCTTGGTTCTTGCAACACTTTTTGTGAATCTTTAAATTGTTGATTCTGGTTTTCTATCTATAGAATAGTACTCAAATGCAACGTACACCTCCAAAGTTTGTTCAATTAAATATGACTCAATCATACTCTGATTCGGCATTAAATATTCCTGATAATATTGAAGAACAGGTAAACGTCACTAGAAGATACAAACGAAGACTTGATGATGAACATTCGGAATGTCTCGAGAACTTCACTTCACAAATGAAGTTAATGTTTACATCGTTTCAAGATCAACAAAACCAGAAATTTGACGTTCTAAATCAGTCATTAAACGTAATCAAAGAATTGCACTCTGATTTAAAGAAGTCTGTTGAATTTGTGACCGCGAAATATGATGAATCATTATCGAAAATTGAGCAACTCCAACAAGAGAACAAAACCTCTAAAAAACAAATCTCTTCCCTAGAACAAAAATTAGAATATTATGAAAAAGCCACTAAAGCGTCGACCCTCGAAATACGCAATATTCCTAAGACTGAACTGGAGACAAAGCAACAACTCATAGGAATGGTAATGGAATTGGGATCGGCGGTGCAACTTAACTTAAATGTAAACACAGCAGAGATACGCGACATTTACAGAACAAAATCTAAAACTGAGGCTGTTGTAGTTGACTTTACAACTGTCGCTAGAAAAACTGAAATTATTGGTTCGGTGATCAAATACAATAAATCACAGAAAGTGAAAAAAGGAATGCCATTAAACACCAACGACATTAAGATTACAGGAGCTCCTCGGAATATTTATGTATCTGATTCTCTGACAGTAAAGACACAGCAACTATTCTACTTATCCAGACAACTTGCTAAAGGTCGAGGTTTTCATGGATGCTGGATTTCTTATGGGAAAATATATATGCGTAAGAGTGAGGGTGACTCACCCATTCGAATTACAAATACTGAAGATTTAGATAATATTAAATGACTGTTCATGTTTTCAGTCAAACTTTTTGCTATTATTTTTAAAATACGTCTAAGAACTTATGTTAATACTCTGTACATCATACATACTAACAATTTATTCCTACTCTCACCAATTAAAATCAAGTATACAAATGTAAACAAACAACACACACACACTCACCTTTTCTTACATAAAATCATGTTGTGGTTCCGTGGTGATAAACTAATGGTACTAATGGCCACCTGCTATGTTCCCTGTACACCAGCTTGGTTGAATCTTTGTTCATATTTACCAAAAAGGTGCACTAGTCCTGAGCTCGGTATTATTATTATCTTGGTCTTATTATTCAACAAAATGCAAAATAGTTTTAAACTTTCTTTTTCCTTCTCAAATTGTCCTACGAGATTATTATATGACAACATTCGCGATGATAAATGATTTATTTAATAATTTAGATCAATTTAATGCTTCTGTCTCTTTAAGTTGTCCCCCAGAAAATTGCTCCAAATACATACCAACTGTTACCAACTACCTAAAAATTTTACAACAAAATATACGTAGTATCAATTGTAATTTCAATGAACTTTCAGTGCTTTTGTCTAGATTAAGCTTCAAATGTGACGTTATAGTGTTGTCCGAGTGCTGGCTCCGTCAGGTATCAGATCTTCCTACTGTAAATGGATTTAACTCTTATAAAACGAACCGAACCTTTAATCAAAATGATGGAGTGGTAGTTATGGTCAGTAACGAACATTATTACACAATAGAAGAACCACCTCTTTGTGAATGTAACTGTTTGCTAATTAAATTTGCGACTAACATAGTTATTGTCGCAATCTACAGGTCACCGTCTTTTAAAAATTTGGATGCCTTTCTGCAATCACTCCACAACATTCTTGAACAGTTGCAGTCATTTCAAAATATAATAATTGTGGGTGACATTAATGTAAATATATTGAATTTTGATTCTAATGTTTCGTCATACCTAAATACTACTTCATTTCACGGTTTACTTCCGGCGCATAACCTACCTACTAGAGGAAATAGTTGCCTGGATCATGTTTTGGTTAAGAGCAAGTTACAGTCTTATACATTTAACCTTCACACCTCAATAACTGATCATGATGCTATTCTATTTTGTCTCAAACACGGGGGTTCAAAAAAACCCTTAAATACTAGAGAAATCAGGAAGCTGAACTGGACCGAGATCATCTCTGACTGCTCAAAACTGGATTTTAGACAAGTTTATGCTGAAAGCGACTTAAATCTGGCAACCAGGCAGTTTATCGATTTATTATCTAATCTAACATTAAAACATATGTCGATCGTTAGGATGCCACGAAATAATACTACCTTAAAACCCTGGATAACGCCAGGACTTTTCAGATGCATTAGAAATAGGGACAACATGCATATTAAAACTAAAAAAGAACCAAGCAATGAAATGTTAAGTGTAACATATAAACGATATAGGAACTATTGCAACAATCTTCTTAAAAAAATAAAACGACAGTATGAACAAAATCAACTAAATAAGGCTAAAGGTAACTCCAAATTATTATGGGACTCTATTAAATCTATAACAAATTATAATAAAAATCGTGAATCTCCTGAAGAACTACTATGTACAGATCAAAGCCCTCAATCATCTATTAATAATGTCAATACCTTTTTTTCTACAATTGGAAAAGTACTAGCTCAACGCATACCCTCGCATGTTCCAGCTTTCAATAACACCGCTGTAATCAGGGACACATCCCCTAGCAACTCATTCGTACTACTCAAAGTGGATATTATTGAAGTTAAAACTGCTATCCTAAATTTAAAGAGTGAATGTTCACCTGGATGGGACACCATCTCATCTAGGCTATTGCAAAATGTTGTAGATGTGGTGTCTCCCGTTATCACTGATCTCATAAATCGTTGCTTTGATACGGGTGTCTTTCCCGAAGCACTAAAAAAATCAATTGTAATCCCCATACATAAGGCAGGGGATACAGGCTGTGTCAACAACTATAGGCCCATCTCTATCCTTTCTTCACTATCGAAAGTGTTCGAGCGTACTATTAATTATAGACTAATACAATTCTTAGAGTCAAACAAAATTCTTGCTGAAACACAATATGGATTTCGAGCACGCAAATCCACTGATGAGGCTGTTCACACGTTTTCTGATTTTGTGGTAAGAAACCTAGACGATAACAAGAAATGCCTAACCATCTTTCTCGATCTTGCCAAGGCTTTTGACACAGTCTCTATCCCCACCCTAATTCGTAAATTAACTAATATGGGAATACGGGGTAATGAACTGATATTGTTAGCTAATTATTTATCCGATCGTACGCAGCGTGTAAGGATCGGGGACCACTTGAGTGATGAACTTCCTATCGAGCACGGAGTTCCTCAGGGAAGTGTTCTTGGCCCCACTTTGTTTCTCTGTTATATAAATGAGCTATGTCAACTTAATCTAAAAAACTGCAAAATAATATCTTACGCAGATGACACAACTCTTACTTTCAAGGGCGATTCTTGGGAAGAAGTATATTTCTTAGCTCAATCGGGTCTGAATACAGTCTGCCACTGGCTCGCTGCAAACTCGCTCACTCTTAACGCAGATAAAACAAAATATATTCCTTTTGCAATCAGGAGCGGAGAAACCTTACAAGATAAGCCTCCCATATTTGTTCATCAGTGTTCATTTCCTCCTTTGAATCAATGTAGCTGCTCAACTATACAGCCGACACAAAGTATTCGTTATTTGGGTGTAACCATCGATAAAAGGTTGTCCTTTGATGAGCACATTCACAACTTATGTAAAAGAGTACGGAAACTGACTTATATTTTTAAACAGCTTAGACAGGTTGCAAATGGTGATACGCTCAAAATGGTATATTTTGCCCTTGTTCAATCTATACTGACATATTGTGTAACAACCTGGGGAGGTGCCGGTAAAACTAAAATGTTGGAAATAGAAAGAGCCCAAAGGTTGATTTTAAAAGTTGGCCTTTCAAAACCACGACTTTATCCCACTGACGCACTGTATCAGGAAGCTGAGGTGCTAACTGTTAGGCAAATTTACATCCTCTTTACTATTCTGCGGCAACATTCAAATCCATCCTCTTTCGATCTTTCTAAATTAACGACGAGGAGGCGGTATGCAATATGTAGCACCATCAAATCCAAAACAGGTTTTGCTCAAAAATTTTATACTTTCCGTGGACCTGAACTCTACAATAAGTTAAATAAAGAATTAGGAATTTATAATTACAATAAATCTAAATGTAAACTTATATTGACTAACTGGTTACTAAAATTGAACTACACAAAAACAGAAGAGCTACTAGTCATAAAAACGTAATAGCCATTCGTCTAGTTGGCCATGAACCCTCTCACCCTATTAACACTCTCAACACTACACACACACACACTCAGACAAACACAAAACACATCACACCTTCATCCAAATCCCACATGCACCTTGAACTCCACTACACTTCATACAAATTTTAGGATTTTATTATTATTATTATTTTTACTTTTCTTCTCTTTAACAAATAGTTTGCCCTTTTAACATAGAAATGTAACTTTCACTAAGTATTGTCTATAATAATGTTTTTGATGGTATTTTTGCCTGTAGGGGGGAATCCCTGGTGTCCTGAAATACAAGTCACGGCTTAGTTTAGGCACCAGTCTCCCACAAATGTACATTGTCTTACAGCATAATAATATTTTTTTTCCATTTGTAAGTTTTAAGTTAATAGGTGTTATTTGTGGAAGAAAAATAAACATTTTTATTATTTATTATTTATTATTTTATTTATTATTATAGTATTCTAGGCTTCCGGTCCGAGTGCACGGGACGCTTGTACGGCAGGATGTAGGATCGGCTGGCAGCAGCCGGACAGAGTCGGCAGGTAGTTGGACTGGATCGGCAGACAGCAGTGGACAGGATCGGCAGGTAGTTGGACTGGATCGGCAGGCAGCAGTGGGACAGGGCTGACAGACGAGGTGGAGCACGAAGATGAGGTTGATCATGAGATGAGGTTGAGCTGGGGAGTTTGTTGGCCACTTCTTCTTCCCAGCTAAAGCACTAGGAAGTGGCGAAGGGTAGGCGTTTTGGGGGACTGTCTTATGTAATTTTGACGTTCGAAAAATGCTGATCCTCAGCCTAGTTTGAATAAATGAATTTTGATTTTGATTTTGATTTTGATTTCGCCGTCGCAGTCAATCGGCAACTCTGTCCCAAGGAGTAAAACGTCCCTTGTTAAACAAGAGGTTTTGTTTTATGGTACCTAAATTAGTAGTATTATGGTGTGTAAATGGTGTTAGTGTCCAACGCCACGATGATAGAATGCCCTAATAATGGTAGGGCTCTCCGTCCTGGAGTGGACTAGTAAGAGGGTGGCGTTGTCCGAATCTCGCCGATACGGCTGTCTGCGGAGGTGGTCTACAGCAACTCACGCTCCACGAAACGAGTACCTGGACCTCCCAAGACACACAGGGGTGGTCGGCTATGGCGTCCTAAGCCACGCGACTATAACGCCTCCGGCCTTAGAAATCTCCCAAAGGCGGAAGTGAGAGGGCTGGAAGCTATGTAAAGTGAACCACAAATCACACACACTATGAGATTCTTTAAAGATTATATTTTCACATGTTACAATATTATTAGAACATAGGTTTACAAGAAGTAAAACAGAGTGAGCTACATTAAATTGATCTGAACTGAACCGGAATAGACTGCGCCGAACTGAACCCTTGTCAGGTCCGATCACCGCTTTTATAGATCCTGGCAAAAGTTCTAGAAGTTTCCGTGAAGCATAATTCAAATGATTAGTTTGAATGCCTGCCAGGATCAATGAAAATGGTTTACATGAGTGAATACATAGCTTAAATATAGTGTGAAACTAGCTTTATCAAGGCCGGTATACATAGAGAAAGAAAATCTTAGACAGATGACAATTTATGATGAAAGATGTCAAATTGTCAATGGATAAAAATATTCTAAGATTTTACAACAAGAGAAAATTAATAATATAAAATACAGTATTCAGTGTCAGAAACATTTCATTGTGATGTTAGTTTTCAGCTGTGGTGTTCAAACATGTGTAAGAAAGTTAGAGAAATAATATGATTTCATGTTTGAAACAAATAAAACAGTATAGGAATGATAACGAAGGTAAATTTATGCTAAAATAATTATATAAGATGTGGCTTTGTGTAGCAAAATACCACATTTACCACACTCTCTACTGAATTACGAGCAGTTAAGTGACGGCCATTGTAGAAAGCTTCTGGGGAATTATCTTCAGCACCACTAATTGGCGTCATAAGGTAGGCGCGCTCAGTATATCCTGAATCACCTGAAAAATTAATAAGTAAATAAATAAATCAATTTATTGATACACACAAGTTAGGAAACATACAAACAGAAACAATCATAGTTAAAAGTCTAAAAGAGTGCCTAAGTAGAAGTACCCGTGGGCCTCAAACTAGGCACAGCCTGTATCATGGTGGCCCAATTTAGACAGACAAGGCAGATTGAATTATTGACTGTTCAGCGTGACATAGCACAGCAAGACACAAGTAACAATATTAATTTTGAAAATAGGAATGAAAATCATTCAGAAATAAGAAAAAACGCTTCAAATAATTATGTAGTTTTTATACATATTTAGGCTTATATTCTGAAGAAGGGATTAACTAACCGAGCAAAACCACTTCTTCACCAGAATTTGTTAATGCCTCTAAGTGGGTTTTTATAACACCCTAGTTAAAAATTAAGCTATCATGAGTAGCTCCACCATATGTTGGATCCACATTTAAAATATTTAGATCTGCATCTGTTATCTGAAAAAAAAAATAAAAAAGAAATATTAAGAGGACTAATTGAATAATAATAATAATAATAACGTTTATTGGTTCAAATAAATTTTTGTTAACAAAATGAACACTGTCACTTAAACTAGGTAGGTACCCGTGCTATAAGTAACAGTAACGATTCGTGGTTGATCTTTTACTCGAAAAATAGTTTTGTGCAAATTTCGGTTATTATTGTAATAAATAAGTTAACTAAGTATTTCTACTTAATTAACTTTACAATTAGGTAGTAAAAAATAAAAGAAATTAAAAATTAAAAATTTGAATGTTAGTATGAGAGGTGTGTGCTTGCGTATTATGATGTGTGTATATGTATTTACGTGTATTAGAATGTTTGTATGAGGCGTGTGTGTGCTTGTGTATTAGGGTGTGTGTATATGTATGTAGGCAGATATATATGTATGTGACATGTAGATACTCGTATAGAATTTGCTTGGTAGTTGTAGGTTACCCAGAAACACTTAGAGGTTTTCAGTTTCCTGGTAATTTAATACAACTAACAAGTTTGTAGCTACTTTTTTAAATTTAAAATGCCGTATTTCCTTTAGCGGCACATTTTTACTCATTTTATTGTAAATATAGGGAGCTAGTATATAAGGGAATCTTTTTGCAAAAACTGTTTTGTGTGGAATGGTTTTGAATACAAGGTCTTTTCTTCTTCTATTATCTATGTGAGAGCTGTTAGTCGGTAAATGGGTGTGTGCATAAATAAGATTGCGCAAAATAAACAATTGGCGTACAGTGAGGACATCAATTTCCTTGTAAAGTCTTGCCGTAGGGTATAGCCTTGGTTTGGACATAAGGACCTTGATTGCCGCTCTTTGAGCTCTTTCTAGTTTAATAATAGATGTCTTGTGAGATCCTCCCCAGACAGAAATGCAGTATCCCAACACTGATTGGCATAGCGAGTGATAAATAATTTTTAGAATTTTTAAATCGTCTAAATGGCGTACCTTTTTAAAAATGGGCATTAGTTTTCGAATCCTATTTGTCAGAAGTTCAATATGGTGATGCCAGTTAAGGTTTTCATCAACCCAGACACCTAGATATTTAAGCCTGTCAACTCGTTCGAGCTGAGTACAGTGGCACATAGTGCTGTTGTTACTATGGCAGGTGTGGGCTCTTATTTTTATTTTATCTGGTGCCGGCGCTCCAGATTTTGTAATAGAGAAGGTGAGATAATTAGTTTTATTAAGGTTTATAGTCAGCGTATTTTTATTAAGCCAGTGTATAATCTGCTTAATGCCACTTTCTGTGATCTCAGCTACTTCATCCCAAGTTTTCCCGTGAAAAACTACTGCCGTGTCATCTGCAAAGGTTATAATTTTAGCATTGTGGAGATGTAAATTGCACAGTTGATTTATGTACATCAAAAACATTGGGGGGCCAAGTACACATATGTTATTTGAGCTTCTTCACTAACGTACGAGTCAATTTTTACACGTTGAGTTCTTCCATTTAAGTAGCTAGTGAACATATCCAAGGCTACACCCCGTATTCCCATGTTTTCCATCCTAGCAAGTAGTTTGGGAGTAGAGACAGTATCAAATGCCTTCGCGAGGTCCAAGAATACTCCGATACATTTAGATTTACTGTCAAGTGATTTAACAATAGTTTCAGTCAATGTTCTTAGAGCATCTTCTGTGGATTGACAAGGAATAAATCCAAATTGATTTTTCGACAACAGATCAAAGGTTCTTAAGAAATTGGTTAGTCTTTTGTTTAACAGCTTTTCCAGTATCTTGGACATCGCTGGAAGGACCGAAATGGGTCGGTAGTTGTTGACACTGTCTCTATTCCCTGACTTAAATATAGGATGTATGAGCGCTGTTTTGAAGAGCCTGGGGAATACTCCCACGTGGAAACTCAGGTTACAAATATATGTAATAACAGGAGTCAACACACTATTTGCAGCCTTTAGTAACCTATTTGAGATACCATCTATTCCCACAGCGCAATCATCTTTCAGGTTCATTATAATAGAACGTACTTCCTCTTCGTCAGTGTCAAGCAGAACAAAGGAATTTGATGTTTGTTCACTTAGGTCTTGTTTAGATATTCCATTTGTATCCAAGATGTGGATATTTTCAGCTAGTTTCTGTCCTACGGTTGCAAAGAATCTATTGACTACGTTAACAGATTCGTGAGGGCTTGGATCAATTTCTAAAAGGGGTTCGTTTTTGTCTTTTTGTTTATTTAAGGATGCTATTGTTTTTATTAAGTTCCATGTTTTTTTAGAATTATTTTTAGCCTTTTTGAATTCTAGGTTTTCATATGCACATTTAACTTTTCCTAGAATAGTTTTGCAGAAGTTTCTGTATCTGGTGTAAATAAGTTTTATTTCTAAGTTATTTGGGTTCTTTCTAACTTTAATATGGAGTTTATCCCTGTGTTTAATGCAGCGTAACAAACCCGGTGTAATCCATGGTTTCATTATCTTTCTTTTATGACTAGTTTTTTTAGTTGTAGTGTTCTTATTTATTATTTTTGTAATAGTATCTATAAGGAATTTTAATGCAATATCTACGTCAGTACAACTGTAAATGTAGAATACCTAATAGTAATAGATTACAACATTGAAATCCATTTTACGAGTACCAATTGCACATTTCTTGCATGGTATCCTTTGCGGCAGTAGAAACGTTCTTCATTCTCTACTGGTTTTCTCAATGCCACCAGAGTGCCATCGACACACCCAAGAGCTGCTGGGCAGCCAAACTTTTTGTAGAACCTGTAATTTAAAGTAACCACTAACATGATTAACTATCACAAAAATGTAAAAATCAAAGAAGGGTCACTTTAATTATAATATACCTACTAACCTTTCTTTTAACATTTTTCTTTCTTGTATATTTTGAGGAAACCTTAAATATTTTTTTACTATTGCCGGATTATTAAGAGCTTCCACTACTTAATTTATGCAAGCTGTGTGTGGCGAGTCGTTCAAATAAATTTTACAATAAAGTTACTTACATACTACAATGATACAATAATTTTAAAATGATAATTAAAAAATAGTGGGTACATTAACCATAGCTGTTCAACATTGGGCTGTTCAGGATGAGCTCTTACCCGCGCAGTAAGCCCACTTTTAATATAGAAAGCAACGCCGCCGCCGCACCCACCTCGTACAGACATAGGTCGCGGTATATGCTTAAGGCGCTGACAAGACCCAATTGACAAAAATAGGCTTCTCTATCTGTATAGTTTGTGATAGCGGAAAAAATATATGTTAATTTTGAACATATTTCCCAGAACTCGGTTGTTACCAAAACACGTTTTGAAGAAAAATCCTGATACAAACTAACGTTAAAGTAACCTCTTACCTTGAGTCCTAATCCAAAATATCTGTATTAAATATTAGCATACGTTACGTATTTAATTAATAACAAGAACGTCTTATTTGAATGCAGAACTTTGTTGTTTCTTATTTGCGATTACTCAACTCAATTTTGAGTAAATAGATAATTGCTTCATATTTTGCAATAAATTAGAAGCGTTGTGTCATCGCGCCTCTCTTTCTTTTCTATGCAATCTGACAATGACCGCGGTTTAGGTGTTGTCAGCGTCTTAAGCACAAGCTGAAGCATATACCGCGACCTATGTCTGCGCCTAGTGTAACTGGGTACAAACCCAGGTACACTAGGCGCTCGTTCGTCCTCCCCTTACGTAACCAAGTTTCGTTGATAGCCATGATATCTACAGCATGGTTGCCCATGGCCATCAAAAATTCATCCTGATTCGTCCCCGGATAGCCCGCATTCAGTAGACCAAACTTAATACATTTACTAAGAGTTATTTGCATTTGTCATCTATGAATTGTATGTATGTATGTATTGTGTATCTGTATATACATGTTGAGTATGAGTAAGTATATGTATATGTGGAGGTAGAAACTATGCCCAACAGTGGGCTGCAATGAGTTTAGATTATGGGGAGATAATGTACTGTAATTGTAAATAGCGTAGATTAGAATAATTGTATATAATATTTGGATATTATTAGGGTATGTTGTAATAAGATTTTTAAGTGCATATAGAAAAATAATATAAAAAGGTATTAACCTAAACTCACTATGCGCACCTGCCGAACTGTGATCAAGCACCTGAAATAAACAGTTGCGACGCATATCCTCCCAAGTAGAAATAATGAAGATAAACTAGCACAAAATATGGTAAGAAAAATAATAAAACTAGACAGTAATCAGGCTGCTTCTTTGGCAGGTCCAAATATCCGAGATATGTCCTCATCAGTGCGGACTCTTTATGTGGGGTCACCTGGTTTCCTCCTGGCAAGAATGCCGCCGCGCTTGGTCCACAAAAATCTCCAGTCGAAGAGAATAGCAGCGTCCCGTGCCTTCCTTAACAACTGGCGGTTTGTTTTTGTAAGGCGCTCGTTGAGGAAGAATCGCTGGGCCGGGCCGGACATACCAAGGTCGGCTGTTGTCGCACCACGTCGCACTCGCGCGCTCGCCGGCAGATCATGACGCGCCAGGCGCACGACAATGGCGCGCGTGAGCTCGTCGCGTTGAGCTGCCTCCCACCGACTCGTTCCGCCTCCTCGATCCTCCACGATCTTGTCCACTGCCCCGGTATTCGCCGGACCCGAAGAAGTCCGCTGCTCCAAGGCTTTACCCTGGCCTCTAGACCATCGATGTTGCAGGTGTTCATAGAGGTTTTAAGCTCCATCATCTCCATCTCCATTTCCTTACGAAAGACCTGGATCTCCGCACGCACCGTCCACAGTTCTTCCATGATTAATCTCATGTCGGAGCCGGCGATAAGCGAGACTTCCCGGGCCGTGACATCAACTAAAGAGGCATTGTACGGCGGGGGGGTGGCGTCATTAGATGGGCACGCAGTCTCCATAGGTGCTGGTTTTGGACAGACGACAGAGTTATTAGGCGTACTAGTTTCCATGCAGGCTTGTTCAACGGGGGTTAATGATTGAGGACATTCCGCGGGGCCTCTGACTGGGGTCTCAGCCCTGTTATCTCTAGCGAGGTCCTTTTTACACTCGGGGCAACGCCAGCCTGCAGTTATTATTGTTTTCATAGGAATGCCTACACACACTCGGTGGTATTGTACACCTGGCATTTACCACACCTAGCGACCTCTACTGTCGAGATGAAGCGACCGCAACCCCCACACTTGACACCGGGCATGATCGTAACCGAGACAAGCTTGTTACGTGAGTGGTTAAAGAATGACACGCTAGATGGCACCAGAGATGACTCAATACGAATCGTTGGGTCAATAGACACGAGAAAGATAGATGGCTCTGGTAGCACGTTAGTGTCGCAATTACTTGTTGTAATAAGTGAGTAAGCAGCTAATTACGCAAAGTCACTGTGTTATTGTTATGTTTATTTACGTCCGTTATGCGCACTGTTTTGTATTCACTCCAATAAATTATATGTCACGTTATGTTGCACTAAGTTTACAATTATATTGAATATTTACGCTGAAACTTGTGTTTCCTATTATTTATGATACAAAAATGACAGAGAGGGCTACACCGACACAGACGTCAAACGTCAATCCTGTATTTTCCTGTCCTGTCCTTGTATTTTCAAGAGTCTGCGCCATAGTGCAGACTTGAATACACTTTGGATGGTCTACTTCTCACTTTGCCAGTCGGTACTCTGGTTTGGGATTACGACATGGGGAGGTAATCCAAAAAGTTGTATTATCAAAGTGGAAAGAGCGCAACGAGCTTTTCTTAAAGTTATGACTTTTAAACATTTCCGGTATAGCACCATACTCGTACCATTGTATCTAGACTGCAAAAAACATCGGTCAAATTCGACCTGACCAAAATATGAAACGACCACCAATGATTGATACGTCAAAAAATAGTGACTTATGTGTAGATTAAATTACGGAGTCCAGCTTATTTTATTGAGGCCGGTAAAATAATTTAGCTTTCTAATAAAAACCTCATTTCCTTACTACTTTTCCTAAGTTTTGAACGCATCTAAACCGTCCCGTTTTTATCTGTGGTAAACGTTTCATCATAACATTACCTTTCTGCGTTTACTTTTTTAAATATAATATAATACTTATTTATTTTTGTAGTGTAATATCAGTAACATCATTTTTAGATGGGGATATGATCCGAAATGAACTGAAAATGATAGGTTGACATTTGTACTAATACGTAGAACAGAACGTATTTTGACATCAGAGCTGTCAAAGCGTTTACCGCGCAGTCCTTCGTTGATTGCTCTTGTGTCGTTGCGTACTGGGTGATTTCTTGTGGTTTTAGTGTGTTATTTGTGACTTGGCTACTATTACGGACTCCGAATGATCTTTCAACTCCTGACGACCCTCTGATATTGATACCTGGACACCGATAACGCTTACACCTGACGACCCTCTGCTATTGATCCCTGGACACCGATTGCGCTGAATTGGTTCAGATCAGATGCCGAGTAACGTCTCGGAATACCAAAATGAACCCGAACAATCGAGCCTTATCGTCGTTGATACACTCCGGCGCGCGGCGCTTCGTTGTCTTGGAACTTGACAACAGAGTCATATCGTTCCTGCCGGGATCGCGGGAAGGTACTTATGGGTCACCGAGGCCCCCGCAACACAGGCAACAGGAAGGAATACGGGTGGGTTTTAGTCAGTAAGAGTCTGACACACCCTCCCGCTCCGCCCAGAGCGGGAGAAGTTATTTCATGATTTCCCAGCAAAAAAAAAAAAAAGAGTCATATCGTTACTCAGCAATTGAATCGCCCCAATACTCGTAAGTACTTTTCTCATTGGATATAGTTTACTATATTATGACATTATTACAATATTAATAAAATGTAGTTTTTTATACTCAATGATACTTTTAGTATAACGTGGATACTGAATTACTGAGTAGATTGATTGACCTGTGAGGTTAAGCTGCGCGGACAGTCTGAGGATGGGTTACTGTTTCATTACTCATTGAGACTCCCTGTGCCTTGCAAACGGGGCCAACAGCTTAACATGCTTGTTAAGCTGTTGGCCCCGTTTCCCCTACATTTACCATCTTTGATAATCATTTTCAGTATAAAGCTTCTAAAATCTGTCAACCATGTAAGAGTATCAGTATATCCCATTGATTGAGCTGTGGAGGTCTGATGGCAGTTGCTCCATGTAAAATACTGATATTCAGCTGCACTAGGTTGTACTAGAAACCAACCCCAACATAGGAAAAAGCTAGGCAGGTATTCTTTTAAGTTTCCTATTAGTAATATGGACTTTCTCTGTTTCAGATAACTGAAGATGATTACATGTGTGAGGCATGTAGGGATGTTGCAATGCGTGCAGCTAATGAAGCATTAGCCCTCGACAACCACGGTGAACAAGCAGCTGGATCCTCTCACCAACGCCATAGACAAGTGTGTGTTCTCTGCGGTCTATCCATATTAAGGCGACGTAGTAACCTTATTCTGAAAGAAAATGCCTCTGATTTGGGTAGAAATATTATATTAATGATATTGTCATTGAATCCAGGATTGCAGAGTATTGTTGCAACTGTTTGGTAGGGCGACGTACAGTTGGATGTTGTGCTCATATCATGGCGATTGTGTGGTACCTTGGATGGGCTCGATACCAGTCTAATATTGCTGTACCTGCTGAATATTTAGATTCAGTTGTTGTAAGGGACGACATAGAATAAATAATTAATTAAAATCATATTGGTGTTTTATTTAAGGTACCCTTTTATTATCTTTATTCTACCGACCTTTGAGATACGACTGAGATATTAGGTGATATTTTTAGTATAAGATAAGGCAAGGAATCATTTTATATATTTTTCATAATAATATAAAACTGACACTAAGAAACAGTCTAGCTTGGTTGTTGTATAATCATACCCTGATTCATGCACATTGCGCTGCACCTGTCTTAGATACATAACAGTGAAAAAAAAGATTAGAAAGATTATCAATTCATTTTTGTGGTTTTAGCCATTGACTTATATAGTTATATATTACTGCATAGTTTTATATCAATGGTTTTAGCTGAGGTTGTAGTCATGGCTGCAGACATATTACGTCATAACCTCAAAAGTGACTAATTACAGAAGTGTAACGTTCTATGATTCTCGGCTTTTAAATAATATATTTTCAATTTAGGATTGATGATTATGCCTAGGGGAATGGATTAATCCATACACTAGTCATGTTCGCGATATTTTATAGCCAGGTCACAGCATGTATTTGCCGTGGCCGATGTTCTTTATGACTGTTAGACGATTCTTTGTGCACAATACCATCTTGCGTGGACATGGTTCTCTGAAATACAATACTGGACATCTGGCAAATAGAAGATCTAAACATGTCTGCCCCATAGCACATTACAGAAAGTGGCTGAAAGACACTTTCGATTATTAGGCATTTATAATGCAGTTAACAATATTTACGGCTTAATTAAATTCAAAGTAGTGTAAAGTGTGTAGTGTAGTGAGTATGTAAAAAGAAAGTGAGCCAAAGGCTCACGACTCTTACATACGAGGAGTTTGAAAAGTTACTCGGAAAGCTTTCTTGAAAGTTCCTGCTTATTCAGACAATTCAAACATACACCACACACATACGACACACACTACACATACACACGTCACATATACACGTCTCATACAAATGACACATACAGTTACGAAATTCACACTAGAGAGGTTTTAAAATTTAAAGTATATTTTTTGTTTTTTTTTTTTTATATTTTTTACATAACCAAATTACAAGATGATTATTAACATTAACTAAATTAAATTAAAACTAAGTTAAGCTTAAAAAAGGCCCTCGGGGCATTGTACCGAGGATGCTGGCGGCATTTCCTCGCTGAATTGCAATGCTGATGCGTTGCGCGAGAAAGCCGCCAGCTTTTCGGTCACCAGTTACATCAACTAGACGTTTCGCGATTTCCGCAAATAACTTATGCGCACTGGGACCCCACGGACCGAGGGTCTCGACGCCAAAGGGTACAAAGTTGTACTCTCTGCCAAGGCCGCCATATTTAATAACTTTCAGATTTTCGGCATTTTCTGCCGCTGCACCCGCTTTAGAAGTAGTCCGTTGGAGGTGGGACGGTGCCAGTGTGTCTACACAGGTAGCGTCCCACACAAGCATCCGTCCCAAACTCCACGGGACCAAAGACACACCATCAGGTCTTTTGCCATCATCTCTGACAATGCCAGTCGGCTCAAGAAGAGCAGGCACATTGATGCTGGCAAGAGACCGGCGGATTATGTCATTAAGTGTTGCATGTCTTGAAAAGCGGCCTGCACTTTTTGTTTTGTTTCTTCATTTTATTAACTTTATTTTCTTTTTGTACTCAACGATAGCTACTTACCCAATTTTACACCATACCTACTAGTTTGTGTAAATAGAGAGAACCCTGGCACATATAACAAAAGTTTAATGTTAGCTTGGGTGCCAGTGGAGATACTCAGTGATTTATACAATTTAAGAACAATATTATCATAACCTTAATAAGTGAATTGGAAAATATAGAAATAAAGTTTATTATTATTTCGTTTATTTAATTTGTGTTTCCATATAAAATACATTTTTAAATATTATTATAAAAAGATATAAAAAATAGTGGACCGCCGGTGTCGGGAGCAGGGTCCCGGTGCTACCGGTGATCTGTATCGAAGAAGAAGGCAGCACCCTTCTGAATCAGGCCCTTGATCCACCCGCCTAACGAGAGCTGCAAGAGATGTCGGTCGAGGCTATCGGCCATCAGGCCATTGGCCGTTACGACAATCAGCACAATGACAGCCAAGTTCACATCCCACATGTCATGGAATGGTAAAATCGACTATCATTGCGCGGCGCGCTAATCGATCTATCACCAATATATCTGGCCTATTTGGCGACAATAGTCCTGTCAGTAATGATAGACCGATCCCAGTATAACGTGACATGGTCATTTTTGAGAACTACGTCGGGTACATACTTGTTATACGGTACCTCAGAGTTCACAAGTTTATATTTCAAAGCAAGTTGCTGGTGAATAATCCTAGCAACTTGGTTATGTCTGTGCAAGTACTCGCCGTTAGCCAGACAAGAACAAACAGAGATAATATGTCTGTTGGAGGTCTGGATCCTTGCGGAATGAGTAATGACTGTATTATCAATAAGAAACTGGTTTAATACAATAAAGTTACAGTAAATATGAATCCCGACATCTATCGCGTTATTTTTGTTACGGGTGCGCGTGCGTTTTACTCGGGCGCGCGAGGGTAAGTGAACGAGGGGCGCGGAACGTGAGACATGGCCATGCGCGAGGCGCGTTCGGCTTGAGGTGACGACGACGGTGGGGGGGGCAGGCGGTGCGAGGGTATTGTGGGTGAGCGCCGGGTCCCGCGGGCTGCGTTGTTAGACTCAACCGGATGGTGGCATGTCTGACTTACGCCAACTGGCCCGTCCTTCGTAATATGTCTCCGGTAGTTATTCGTCAAGATAACTTCGTCCTTAATTACGCAGACAGAACCTTCAGTTTCCTCGAAAAGGTCCCCAAAAGGTAGCCAGTATACGGACGCTGAGACATCTACACCAGGCTCATGAAGAGCCCGATAGAAGCGCCCGTGTAGCTCCTAGCTTTGCCCTATCTTCTAGCGGTCATCGGTAGTAAGTACTACAGGTTTGCGCCAATTCTCTTTAGCCATCGAAAGTGGGGTGTGCCCCTTGTCCATTGCGACCACATCACGATGCATACCCACTTCGGATTTCAAAAAATGTCCCAACCGTTGAAGGCGCACTCTTTGAAGGCGCGCGACCAAAGATGCGCTCCTTTAATGATTGCTTCATGTCAGTAACGTTGATGCCTAACGCTTCCGACATACCCAAAAGCTTTCGGATGAGGAGTGGGATCTAAGGTATATGGAATCCGAAAGTTTGAATTCACTCGGATTCCACAATCTCCTTTCGCTTCACATGCACTACACACTTCTCCACACCAAACTCCATTAAAATTGCGCCACTAAAAGTTTTGGTTACCTTCAGTAGCTCCATTAGACGCAATTTGTTGGGGCCAAAGATTTTACTATCATTTTATTTTTTATTTTTTTTTTTCACTAATATTAGAATAAAAAAAATATAAAATGTGGTAGCCCACCGGTATCGGGAACAGGGCCCAAGCTACCGGTGCGCGCGGTGGTCAGGGCTGCAGGGAGAAGAACCTGACTGAATCATTGACTGATACGACTATCGGCACAATGATGCTGAATCCACATCCCACATGACGACAACTTCGCCAGCCAAGTCAAGATACTTGATTTGTTTGTCTTTCTCGGCTTTCACGAAGTTCCCGTCATGAGGGTTTGTTATGTCATTATTATTATAAATTTTTATGGGTTTACATATCTTGGGGCTCTTACAAATACATTGAATCTCAATTTTATGGTCTGACAGCTTGACATGTTACCGTAATGAATAACAAAATATCCTATTTCTTTGGAATTATGAAACAACATTGAACCATTTAGAAATGCATTCCATTTATATTTTATGGGAAACAAAATTGAGACAAGTAACAACGGACAGGTCGAAAGCTATAATTCAACAAATTCTAAAGATACTACTAAAGTATTCGATTTCTAATCGCAGAGCACAATACTAGTGCCAACATCTGCTTACTATAAATTGAGCTCGGGCGAAACCCAAACAGGCCCTTAAAACAATTGAGAAATGGTACAAAAAAGGCTCACTTATTCCGCGTATTCTTTTGGTAGGGGAAAAAACCACGCTCCGGCCGTTTTGGAGATGGAACAAATAACGAAAAGGGTAGGGCTGAGGGGAGTCAGTGTTGAGCCACGGGAGTATACGCACGTGCTAGCCTAGGCAAATTAAGTTGAGGGTTCGTTTAAGACTACGACAAAGAGCGGTCGAGTTAAGCTAGGCTAGGAGAGTTAGGTAAATAGGTAAATAGGTAAAACGGGCTGGTGTCCGCAACTCCACGTCAATGCGCGTATTTTGCGTACGGGTGGGAAATCGATTATTCGATCCACCCCAGCTCCTCAAGGAAGGCCAGCAACGCCTTGGTGTTACTGACCATCTCACGGAGGGTACCTGGGTTACCGAAGTACTTTGCCCTGTATGTGGCGACGACCGGGCGGTTTAGTAACACATGTGCTACTGTCTCGTCATCCGTCATGCAGGCCCTGCACAGCGGACTGTCTGTGACTCCTATGACAAAGAGGTGTTTGTTAAATGACCCGTGGCCTGTTATAGCTGCTGTAACAGTGCACAACTGTAGTTTAGTTAGTCGGAGAACCCGTTTCGTGAGGCGACCATCAATTGTAGGGAGAGCTTCCTTGGCCTGCCTGCACTCACCTTGGTCCGACCATAGTTTGAGATGTTTATCTCTGGTGCGTTTCCTTACCAGAGTGCGTAGGTACCCGAAGGGAAGTGGCACGATGGGTTCAGGTCCCACTGGTGCCATGCTCGACCCCCTTCTGGCCAGTTCATCGGCTGCATCGTTGCCTAGCGAACCGCTGTATCCTTTAATCCATTGAATGGTTATGTTGTTGAGGCTACCCACCTGGTTGAAGCGCTGGTGGCACTCGTATATTAGCCCAGAGTCAACTGTGTGACTGTTTAGCGCTTGCAGGACAGCCATGCTGTCTGAGAGTATGCGGATTGAGTGGTCCTTAACTTCCCTGGCCATGATGGCTGAGGCGGCCAGAGAAATACCTAAGCACTCGGCCTGGAACACTGTGTTATGGACCCCCAATGGTGTGGCTATGCGTATGTTGAAGTCCTCCGAGAAGATTCCAGCACCTGTGCCACTACCTGTTTTGGATCCATCTGTGAAGATGCGCAGCTCTGCGGGGCGCAGCCCCTCGCATCGGCGATCCTCGTGGAGTTGGATCTTGTATTTTTTATCAAATATAAATTGTTTGGGTACCTGGTCATTTATTGCTTTCGTGATGGGGAACTCTTTATTGAGTCCCTCAAGCAGCGCGGTGTGTAGTGTGTCTCTCTTGCCCCAGAGATTCAGTGTATTTAGGCGTACTGCCGCCATCGTCGCTTCCTGCTGTATGAACAGGTGGAGCGGCGGTAGTCCCAGCATGGCTTCGATTGCTGCAGTCGGAGTTGTCCTCATGCAGCCCGTGGTCGCCATGCAGGTAAGTCTTTGCATGCGTTGTAGTTTATTGGAGGCTGTGACTAGCTGGGTGCGGGGCCACCAGACCACGGCCCCGTAGGAGATCATGGGGTGGATTACCGCCGTGTACAGCCATAGTATAATTTTGGGGGATAGGCCCCACTTCTTACCTATCATTTTCTTGCACTGCCAAAAGGTGATGCAAGCCCTGTTTATTTTGTTGTCTAAGTGACTACTCCAGTTTAACTTACTGTCAAGAATGACCCCGAGGTACTTGACTTCGTTGGCTAACTGAAGTTCTGTGTCGAACAGTATTGGTAGGCGGAAAGGGCCTAATGCTCGTTTATGGGTAAACATAACTAGTTCAGTTTTGGTGGGGTTCACCGATAGGTCGAAATCCCTACACCATTTTTCTACGATACGTAGTGCCTGCTGAGTGAGGTTGCAGATTGTTCCCGTTACTTTCCCCGAAACAAGGATTGCAAGGTCTTCTGCATAACCTATTGTGTAATAGTGGTTCGCGTTGAGTTTGGTGATGAGATCGTTTATCACCAGATTCCATAAAAGGGGGGACAGCACCCCTCCCTGGGGGCAGCCTCTGGCTATCATGGCCAGCTGTCGCTCATCCTCAAGGCGAACCACACGTTTGCTTAACATGTTTGTAATCCAGTCCGTTAGTACCTGTTCTACTCCATGTCTGGAGAGGACGCTGCTGATGCTGGAGAAGTTTGTTTTGTCGAAGGCTCCTTCGATGTCTATGAAAGTGCCCAGGCAGGTGCCCTTCTGATGAATCGCTTCCTCTATCTGTCTAACCACTAGATGAAGAGCGGATTCGGTCGACTTACCCTTGCTGTATGCATGTTGGTTACCGTGCAGCGGTATGGTTTTTAGAGCGCCGCACACAGCCTTTCCAGAGTCTTTAGTAGAAAGGAGGTCAGGCTGATTGGTCGATGGGATTTGGCGTTTGTGTAGTCCCCCTTACCTGGCTTAGGGATGGATGGTAGGAGAGTTAGAACTAGGTCGATAATAATGAGACTATGTCTTCTTGGACAGATCACGATAGCGAGAGTGTTCTCTAATACGTTTAATTGTAATAATAAGTGTAGGTTTAGACTAGGTCATATCAGTCTAAGTTCGATCCCAATTATGCGAGCAGCTTCATTCGACGCGATTTACGTTTAACATGGTGTAGTAGCGCCATCTACCGTTGCACGATGGTTTAAAGTCTATTTTTTTTATTTTTTTACATTTCGCCCCACTACTGCGCACCGCTGTCGTAGCGGACCGTTCCGACATTAATCCTCATTTTGTTTAAAGGTAAAGAATATTTATTTTAGAACCGTTAGAACATATCGGGATGGGGTTAATTACTGAATTCATAATTAACATAAAAGTAGGGTGGGAGTTGGTAAATCGCGTCGAATGAAGCTGCTCGCATAATTGGGATCGAACTTCACTTGGTAAGTTCGTTTGATCTTCAATTATGCTTCGCAGCTTCATTCTTTGCGATTTACGTTTAACATGGTGTAGGATGTTTATAGCAACGGTTCTAAAATAAATACAAAAAACAATGATATTCTTAGAGAATGCCATTGTACAAAAAACAATGTTCAATACTTGTAGGTTAGAACATGGTTTTGATTTCGGTTATATAAATACCAAGGTAAGTATTAAAGAAAGTACACACAAGCATTCAAAATCAATTCTAGTTTTATTTAAAAGTATACATATGTATTGTAATTTGTATTACTTATTACATTATAATTGAGATGAATTAAGCAATGATTCAGCGAATTGATTATGATTTACAATTTCTTTATTGTAGAATCGAGCAAAAGCTGAAGACGAATTAGTCCATCCAGCAGCCTTTTTAATCATATCTATGTTTACTCCTAATTTATTTGCCTTTGACGTGGCTGCATGTCGTGTACTGTGAGCGCAAAATATTGAAGTGTCTACGCCACTTTCTAGTAGCGTATCCTTTATCCAATGACTAATAGTTTGAGAAGTAACGTTTGAATGTGGTTTTTTGAAACTTATAAATAACTTAATATTGTTATTCCTACGTAATGTCTTAGTTTTATTCATATATGCTTGTAAACATCTAGCTGGGCAGATTTCTGGACGTGTATTATAAAATGGAAGTCTTAAAATTGGTTGAAATGAATTTAATTTAGTTATCTTTATAGTATCGGGAATTTTAATAATAGTTTCATTAGGATTTGTAATGATATTGTTAATTTTAATTTGAGATAAGGTTTGTACACGATGTGCGGTCACAAGAGCAATTAACGTTACAGTTTTCTTGGAGACAGTTTTCAAATCTAGATTTTCATTAGGCCATTTGAGGGTTAAGTAGTTTAAAACAATGTCAGGATCCCAAGTAACATTGTACTTTGGGTTAGTTGGCCTTAATTTGAAAACACCCTTCATGAATCGTTTAAGTCTTTCATCATCTAAATGATGACCTAATAATAAAGATAAAGCAGATTTGTAAGAGTTGATTGTCCCATATTTCGCACCCCTGTCAAAAACCTCTGTTAAAAAATGAATAACTATCGGTATTGAAGCACAACTATGATCATAATTATGTTTTTGACAGTAAATAATCCAGGCATTTATGCAGCCGTCGTATTGTTTATAAGTGTTACTTGACAAGGATGCTAACATTATTTCCACCGACCTTGGTGACAGAAATTTATTTAATAGAGTCTGCCGGATAATCTCGCGGCAGCCAATGTTAATGTTCGATGCAGACTGTGGGTTGATCTGTAAAGAGATTTTAGCAAATTACAATCAGGTGGAAAGTAAATAATTTCAGATTTACATATTTTATTAAATAATGGAAACCAAGGTTGAGTTGGCCAATATGGGATGACAACTATACCCTCTGCTTTATCGGATATGATTTTTTGGATCGTTTTTAGTATCATTGAAAATGGTGGAAAGGCGTAAAAGTTTAAATCTTTCCATGAAATGGTAAACGCATCAATAGCCCACGCATCAGGATCATTTTTCCAGGTAACGTATGTATTACATTTAGAATTACAACGGCTGGCAAATAAATCTATATTTGGTGATCCTAACTTGTGTTTTATTTCCTCATATGCGTAATTTCCTAATTCCCATTCGGTATCCTGAAACTTTTTACGAGACAACATATCAGCTTCTTGGTTATCTTTAGTGCTAATGTATGATGCAAAAATCGAAATACTACGCCTTTCACACCATTTCCAAATATTACGAGTCTCATCATTGAGATGTGGGTATTGTACACTGCCCATCCTGTTAATGCATGAAATGGCTGTAACATTATCGATTCTTAATAACAACTCACAATCACAACAATCACTGGCAAAGACTTTTAATCCGAAAAAAGCTGCTTTTAGCTCTAATTGGTTAATGTGTAATTTCATTTCATTTTCTTTCCAATAACCGTACGATTCATCACCATCACAATATGCACCCCACCCGGTGGATGAGGCATCGCTAAAAATTTCTTTTTTAAATATATTGGTTTTAATATTAGAATAACCAAAAGCCACGTTATTTAACCACCACTTAAGATCTTCCCTAATAAAGTTCGGCATTAAAACTGTTTGATTGTAACTATCATTTTCTATCAAAGAGAAAAATTTGAATTGCTCAAATAATTTTGTACGCATCCAAGAATATTGTATCGCAGGACACGCAGATATCAGAAGACCAATTATTCTAGGAAAATCGCGTAATTTACATTTACGAATGTCTAAATGAATTTGAACGTTAGTTTTTATTTTATCTTTCTTATCAGAGGGCAATTCCATGATCATTTTTTGGGAGTCGAAAATAAAACCTAAGAACTTGCACTTAGTACTTGGTAATGAACAACTTTTATCTTTGTTTATAATAAATCCTAAATTTTCTAAAAATGCATAAGTATGTTTAACATTAAAAGTACAGTATTTTAAGTCTTTTCCTATGCAAAATATATCGTCTAAATAAACAACTGAAATCATATTTCTCGACCGCAAATACTCCATCACAGGCTTCAAAATTTTTGTAAAAACATACGGAGCAGTGCATAATCCAAAAGGTAGACAATTAAACTCAAAAAGAGTTCCATTATAATTAAAACGCAAGTATTTTCTCTGACATTTAGAGACATTAATAAAAAAATATGCATCCTTTAGGTCAATCGAAGCCATGTAACATGTTTTAGTTATTAATTTAATGGCTGTCCTGTAATCCTCCATGTTAAAATGATTAGTTTTTATAAATCTATTTAAAAGTTTTAAATTTAGAATAAAGCGTTTTTCACCGTTTGGTTTAGGTACAAGAAAGATACTTGATATGAATTCACCCTCCTCATGTGAACATTGTGAAATTGCTTTAACCTCAATTAACTTTTTAATTGTTTTAACATAATCGTAATGCTCCTGTTCTGATTTAGGGCATAGAACATGGACTGTCAAATCGGATTGGAGTGGATATAAATGGGATTTTATATCCCTTTATCCAAGACCGTAAGGTTGGGTCATCTGTTATTTGAGACCACTGTAAATAGAAATATTACAAACGACCAGCGTATTGCGTTACCTGAGTATTTATCTGCGATAGTTCCTCCTGGTCGGTGAAGACGTCTTCGGCGGAGGTGGCGGCTGACGCGAATAGTTGAAGCCGCGCGTCTGACGCGCCGGCTGTCGTCCTCTCGGTGCCTCGTTTGTCTTGTTCGGCGGTTTCCTTTGAATTGGGCCCCTGAAGTTTAAATTCCGGTTTCTTGGCGTGCCCCTGAAGTTCGAACTACTTTTGCTAGTAGACGGTATAGGATTCGTTTTTTGCAGAGATTCTCCTGTTTTTTGGACAAACTTAGCAGCTCTTAGCAGCTCTTTTCGGCCAAATCTTCTCCAAACAAGTACTTTTCACGATTTGTGTTAGCAAGAGCATCGCGTAAACTGGTATTAATAGAACTCATAATTGTGCTACGTCTGGTTCTACTTTCAATACAGTGGCTGTCGCATAGAATGCGGCAAGCATCACTAAGAGGCTGCAGAAGTGTTTGCTTGGAGGCTTTTATTTCGTATAATCATTTCAGTAAGCTGAGATAATGCGGCTAATGCGACGCCAATTTGATTTTGCTTTTGTAACAAACTGGCGTCTCTCCTGGATAGAATATCTGGGGTAGCTGCTTTAGCTTCAGGATTTAATAACGGGGCTACAAGAAAGTTACAGTTAGCCGGTATAAGATACTTTTTGAGAAGCGGTTCTTTTTGTTCTCTAGGTAAGCCTTTAACCAAGATATCTTGCCAACGGAATGCGATATCTTTATGGATATTTTTACCCAGCGCAATCTCTGGCTGTGGTGGTTCCCCTAAGATCTGAAGTATATCTTCTTCTAGCTGGGTATCCTCCTCTTGCACGTTTGATAAACATGGACCGGGAGCAGAGGACGATCCTGGCTCCGGAATTACAGCTTCTGTATTGGTAAGTTCCAGACTAGTAGATTCATACAGTGAGGTTTGTGGGATAGGAGAGATCAGACCAGGCATATCTAAGGATTCATTCCTGTGGTTGAGTGGCGAAGCTCCAAGATCGGTTGGTGACTGCCTTGGTGACATCACGGGCAAAACTTGCTCATCGATTTCAGAATCTGTGTGAAAAACAAAAATACTTTGTTCTTTCAAAACTTGACACACGTAACCGTCAACGACGGTAGTGGATTCAAGCAATAACCGTCAACGACGGTATTATACTATGAAAAATGAACCGCCAACGACGGTAATTAGTACAAATATTAACCGCCAACGACGGTAATCAGTTCAAATATTAACCGCCAACGACGGTAATTAGTTCAAACATTAACCGCTAACGACGGTAATTAGTACAAATATTAACCGCCAACGACGGTAATCAGTTCAAATATTAATCGTCAACGACGGTAATTGATTCAAATATGTAATAGTTTTGTTATTCGAGACGATTTTAAAATCACTAGCAATAGTAACACGTCAACCACGATACTATTAAATAATGTTTTTACTTACTGCTATCATCCGACGAAATAACGCGCCTTCGGCGCTGTAATTTCCGTTCCAGTTTTTTAATCTTCTTTGTGATCCTAGATTCTTCCTCTTCTCGATATTTCCTTTTGTTTCCCATCTTATTATTTTCACTACCTATTTTAAAAAGTAAGAACGCAGTGGCAGGGTAACCAAATGCGTGCGAAGGCTACAGCACGATAACACAGAATGAGGATTAATGTCGGAACGGTCCGCTACGACAGCGGTGCGCAGTAGTGGGGCGAAATGTCAAAAAAAAAAAAAAAAAATAGGCTTTAAACCATCGTGCAAGGCCTACGGTAGATGGCGCTACTACACCATGTTAAACGTAAATCGCAAAGAATGAAGCTGCGAAGCATAATGTAAGTTGTGTGTAAGGCGCGTGAATCTCAGTGAGTGTATCTGTGAACGATTGGGTGAGTGTTTACTATTCTATTCCTCCTTATTCCTTTCTATGACGATCGAGGTATCCTACACCAGCGCACGGTGTGGCATTAGGCCCTAAAAGTTGGCCAAAAATGATTTTTTATTTTATTGGTAAACTATTCCATATTACCGATCCTTTAAAAGTTAAGTAGTTGGTCAAATAAATGGCCGAAGAACTCCGTGCCAGCTTGCCAACACGTGCCGCGCGCTCAGTCGGAAGTTGCCGTTCGCTTACAGTGGTCGTGTGATTATTCGATACGCTCAAATTTTACTTGTTTATAAAACGTGATATTTTAGGAACAAATAGTTTTGTGGTGGTTTTTGTGATGGATTCCTCTCAGCCAGGTATGTAACTATATGTAACATGTTTTTTTTCTACAAAAGTCTCTAATCCATAGGGGCAAAAGTAAGTTGTCATAAACTTTGACAAAAATTCTTACTTTTCTATGTTTAAGAGACTTTTTTTTACATTATTTAGCATTCTATAAATACAAATACTATTGTTTCTTGTAGAGTAGGCAGTCCAAAACATATTTTTAAAAAACATAGCCGCCCATACCCACCCCGTTTTTTTTTGAGATTTTTTTTCGTTAGTACCTCCCAATCTTGTTTAAATATTCGTTCTTAAGATTTAGTCTTATTTTGTTACAGGGACTTCAGGATTGAGGTTTATGACTCGGAATGAGTTGTATGCAAGGTTCCAATGAGTCAATATTTGACAGAAAATTGACGTTTTTGAAGCAGCAACTGCTAAGTTCCTACTCTGATGATGATATAAGAATTCATGATATAAAGCAAAAGATCGCTAACATACAACACAATTTCAAGCAAAAATGGTTAGCAGCTCGTAAAACCACAGCAAGATTCGAAGAAAATAACGTAGATTGGCTATCCGGATCAATATCGTTACCAGCTACAGGTATGTGTCTGAACAGTTTTTTTTGTTAATTAGGGTTTCGGGTTTCCAAAAACTTGTAGACACTCAGGTAGCTAGCTCATTGTATTGTTTAATTGAAACTCGTTAATATCTACGGATAAACTTTTTTTTTCTATTGTTACAGGAATCAGCCTTGGTCGCCCTCAGAAATCTCTTGTGGATTCTAGTGAAAGGACTAAAAGACGGAAAACTACAGAACTTCGATCAAAAGACGTGGAGGAATTGACTTACGCTACTCAAATGAAGTTAAGAAAAGTTGGTAAAGTTGATGCTTCGAAAGTCATAAGAGATCTTACGAAAAGTCCCCGGAGAGCTAAAAAATATGTGAAAGCAATGAGAAGAAGTATTCAGACACAAGATCAACCTCGCCAATTGCCACCTTTAAATGCTTTGTCTATGTTCACCGAAGCAGGATTAACAAAAGCACAATACGAACGAGTACGAGAAACCAATAAGTCCTTCTTTCCGTGTTATTCGGTGCTGCAAAAAGTCAAGAAAGAATGCTATCCTGAAATTCATCGTGTTACAGAAACGTGTGCTGAAGTTCAAGTACAAAAATTAATGGATCATACGGCGAATCGACTGATTTCACATCTTGGAGTAGTTGTAGAACAGTTAAGTGAGGAAGAAAAATCATCATTAATCTTAATAAGTAAATGGGGTTGCGATGGGTCACAACAGGTGCAGTATAAAATAAAATTTGAAAATGAACCTGATACAGATGCTAATATTTTTCAAAGTTCTGTTGTTCCAGTTCAATTAGTATATGGACATGAAAAGAAAATTCTGTGGCAAAATCCGACCCCTTCATCTCCTCGTTATTGCAGACCTATTAGAATCAGATTCGTCAATGAGACTACAGATATAACAACAGAAGAAATAGACTACATCACAACACAAATAGATGCGCTTGCCAGCACTGACATTGGGAACAACTTATCAGTGAAGCATAAGATGTTGTTCACTATGTTGGATGGCAAAGTTTGCAATGCGGCAACACATACAAAATCTACAATGAGATGCTACATTTGCGACGGAACCAGTTCAGAGTTTAATGACTTATCAAAGAAAAGGCCCCCTAAAGAGGAAAATTTAAGATTCGGGCTGTCATTGTTACATGCTCGTATTCGATTTTTAGAATCAATCCTACACATAGCACATAGGCTACCTGTAAAAAAATGGAATGTCCGACTTTCGATTGAGGAAAAACAAGCGGTGGAAGCCAGAAAACAAGAGATCCAAGATCAGTTTAAGCAAAAACTTGGATTATTGGTGGATATCCCGAAAGCTAATTTTGGGAACACCAATGACGGTAATACCAGTCGCCGATTTTTCTAAAACTACGAAATATCAGCGGAAATAACCAAAATTGATAAAGAACTTATCTACCGACTGAAGGTTATATTAGACACAATGTGCTGCGGGTATAAAATTAATGTTAAAGCCTTCCAGAAATACTGCGATGAAACTGCCGAGATGTATGTGGCTTTATATGGGTTTTACCCCATGTCGCCGACACTGCATAAAGTACTTCGTCATGGAGCTGAAGTGATAAAACACGCAATTCTTCCAATAGGACAACTTTCTGAATAAGCTGCGGAAGCTCGCAACAAAGACATAAGGCAATATAGACTTAACTATTCCAGAAAGTTTTCGCGCGTAGAGTGCAATATGGACGTTTTAAATAGGCTTTTGTTAACTTCGGACCCCCTATTAACAAGCATGAGAACAAATCTATATTTTAAGAAAAATAGAAAGACATTGTTTGGAGACATATTAAATTTGCTTAGTGAGACTGACCCGACCAATGAAAATGTATGTAGTAGTGACGAATAAATATTTTTTTCTAACTATAATAAGTCTTTTATTACCTATTTTAACATTTAAACACTTAATAATCGTCGTTCGAGTCATAAAATATTATTGACCAAGGTTAGGGCCTAATACCACACTGTGCAGCGTTTGGTTCTAGGGATTCAGAGAAAGCCTTCCATGGGGTGTGACATTTACCAAGAGACGGTAAGTCATCTACCGTCTCTTGGTAAACAACAAATTATTAGCGAGACAAGATATTTGGATGCCCAGATAGAAACGCTCTGATGCTTGACATAGTCGCACGGTTGCCGATTACATTGAAAGCATCCTCTAAATGGGGAAGGTTAAGGAAATGAGAAGTGACGATTTGGAATAACCACTTCGGCGTATAGCAGGAGCAAACGTAAAGAATTCTACTACCAACTGACGATGCAGTACGCTTATGCAAGTTTTGTGTTGTCTATGTAACGGGTGAGTAGGCCGTTATAAGGGGTCCATTACATCAGTACGCGCCCAGTGATTACTGGAACGTGTCTCGCTCAATGACAGTTGAACTTCGCAGTACTCTGCCTTAGGATTGAGTAAGACATGACTAGAGCTTAGGGAACGTGGCTTGTTAGAATCGTAGCGGTGTCCTTAGTGGTCCTATGCGTTCAGGTCTAACAATACATGAATGACGCTGTCAGCTGCTGTAAAGCAGTCCCACGTCACTTAGGGTGGGCCTATAGTTTATGGTAACGGAATCCATTAACGTAACTTAGAATAATATACTAGTATTACCCAACACAAGCGTTACCTATCATTTACTTACCCTTTTGTATTACTGACATGTCTTCTAACTTTCATAATCAAAAGAAAAGTAGATAAATTAGATTTCTTTCCATAATGTTCTTACCTGTGAATTCCCAACCTTATTATAAATTGACTTTGTTTACTTATAACCCCTCCTTGTCCTAACTATCTAAGACGAATGCAACAAGGCAATTTAAGACTACGGAAAGATACGGACGTTGGAGTCTAGGCGAGTTAAGTTAGGAGGCTAGGTGATGGCTTTGCCCACAGCCGCAGAGTCTGCAGAAGAAGAGAACGCCATCAGCGTCCCAGAGGTGACACAAACAGAGATGGGGGCAGCCGTGACGCGGCTCCGGGCCAAGAACGTGGCTCCGGGGCCCGACGGGATCCACGGCCAAGCGCTTGCCCTCGCTCTGAAGGAGCTAGAGCCCCACTTGAGAGGACTCTACACAGCGTGCCTTGAGCAGGGCCAGTTTCCTACTTTGTGGAAATCTGGTCGTCTGGTCCTGCTCAGGAAGCCAGGGCGCCCTGCGGACTCACTGTCCGGGTACAGGCCCATAGTGTTGCTAGACGAGGTGGGTAAGATGTTTGAGCGGATAATCGCTGCCCGCCTCGTCGGCCACTTGTGCGGAGAGGGGCCTGACCTGGCCGAGAGCCAGTTCGGCTTTCGGCACGGGCGCTCCACCATCCACGCGATTTCGCGGGTGAGAGTCCTGGCGGAGGAAGCGGTGTCCCAGGGCGGGGTGATGTTGGCGGTGTCCTTGGACATCTCCAACGCCTTCAACACCCTGCCCTGGAGCTGTATTCGGGAGGTACTGCGTTACCATCGGGTGCCTTCCTACCTCCGCCGCATCGTCGGGGCTTATTTGGCGGAGAGGTGTGTCACCTACACGGGACGTGATGGCGGAAACCAGCGCCGCATGTCGTGCGGTGTTCCACAGGGCTCGGTCGTAGGACCGCTCCTGTGGAACATCGGGTACGACTGGGTGCTGCGGGGCGAGCTCCAGCCGGGCGTGGACCTGACGTGTTATGCGGACGACACACTGGTCACGGCCCGGGGGAGCTCGTACCGGGAGGCAGCGTTGCTAGCGACGGCTGCGGTCTCACAGGTGGTGAGTCGCATACGTCGCCTAGGGCTGGAGGTTGCCCTCAACAAGTCGGAGGCCTTGATCTTTCATGGCCCCCGGCGGGCGCCGCCGCCGGGATCACACATCGTGGTCGGGGGGGCTCAAATCGCTGTCGAGTCCACCATGAAGTACCTAGGATTGGTGCTCGACAGCCGGTGGGATTTTGGCCCCCATTTCCGGCGGCTGGCGCCCAAGTTGTTGGGCGCGGCTGGGGCGTTGTCAACGCTGCTTCCCAATCTGGGGGGCCCGAGCGCCGCCTGTAGGCGGCTCTACGTGGGGATCGTGCGATCGATGGCCCTTTACGGGGCCCCGATCTGGGCGGCTGACCTGACGGCCGGAGGCATCGCAGTCCTGCGGAAGCCGCAGAGAGCGATGGCCGTCAGAGTCATCAGGGGATATCGCACGATCTCCTACGAGGCGGCTTGCGTACTGGCCGGATCCCCGCCCTGGGACCTCGAGGCGAAAGTACTCGCGTCACTGTATCGGTGGCGCGAGGAAGTGAGGGCGCGGGGCGAGTGGCTGATGCAGCGACATGTGGAGTTGCGTCGGTCATAGCTTCGCGCAGCCCTGGTGGCGGAATGGCGGGACAGGCTTTCACGCCCTACCGCCGGCCTCGCCACCATCGAGGCGGTCCGGCCAGTGCTCGAGCCCTGGCTCGGGAGGAGGCACGGCTCCCTGTCGTTTCGGGTGACGCAGGTGCTCTCGGGGCATGGTTGCTTCGGGAAGTACCTGTGTCGCATAAACAGGGAGCCGGACGCCCGGTGTCACCACTGCATCGACTGTCGGGAGGACACGGCGCGGCATACGCTGGCAGAATGTGCCGCTTGGGAGGAGCCGCGCCGTGCCCTCATCTCAGGAGTGGGCAGTGACCTGTCGCTGCCGGCCGTGGTCGAGGCGATGGTCGGCAGCGAGGAGTCCTGGGACGCGGTGGTATCCTTCTGCGAAACAGTCGTGTCGCAGAAGGAGGCTGCGGAACGGGAGCGGGAGATCTCTTCCGCTCACCCGGCCCGCAGCAGGCGCACCGGGCGTCGGCAGAGGGCAGACAACGCCCTCTTCCGGCCCCCCTAAATGGGTCCAGGGACGGCGGACTTGGGGACGTCCGCCGCCCCCCATCACACTGGACCCGAGGTGGCGGCGCGTAGTGTTCCACGCGCGCCCCTTTCAGACGTCGCGGGGGGGGTTTAAACACCTCACCCCCCCCCCAGACTTGAGGTGGCCCGCAGAGGCGGGCCGGCACTAGCTGGGGATCGTGGAAGTCGCATTAGATCCCATGATCCCCGGTGCAAGTGTGGGATGGGAACACCGGGGTGGTTTTTAGTCAGTAAGAGTCTGACAGACCCCTCCGCCTACCCCAGGGCGGAGGACATCCATGAGGATTTTCCACCCCGGCAACAAAAAAAAAAAAAAAAAAAGGAGGCTAGGTGAATACCAAGGGCCATGTCCGAGTGGGCAGTCGCAAGATAGCGAGTATTAATGATAGTTAGGTTAAATCCCCGATTAGACTAATTTAGTACTTAATGTTGTGTGTGTGTTTGTTGCAACGACTGGATGAGTCTTTCATTATAATATTTATCCTAGGCTGATAGTGTAATTAAAGATGTTGTAACTAAACAGACAGAGACGTGTTGCTGGGGAGTTCGTTGCGTCACTTCTTTTCCCCAGCTCAAACACTAGGAAAAGATGAAGGGTGGGCGGTTTGGGGCTGTCTATACTCGTAGATCTTTAAGATAGTTGATCCACAGCTCTATTAAATTAATAATTCTTGAGTTTCGATTCCCAACTCTTAATAACTAGTAATTCTTGAATGTTGTATTTTTTTATCTCAGACCAATAATTCGGTTAGACTGACACGTGTCTTGCAGATATGTTTGTTGTGCAAAGGGTGAACTTCTAGGGGTTTGGGTGACCACATACATCTCATATCCAGTCCAAGGACTGATAGGGACCATGTCTCCTTATGAGCATGATGCCAATGCAATGCCGCTGGAACTAACCGCCCCGTCGTTAGACAAGGGCGGTTCGCACGGTTGCTGTAGCGAAAGCCGCTTCGTCAGTTCGAAAGAACTGCTAGGGACCATGTCTCCAAAAGAGCATGACGCCGACACAATGCCGCTGAAAAGCCATTTGCGTCACTTTATGGAAGTATTGCTCTGTGTACTCCAAGTGATGATTGATGATTTCCCACCCAAAAAAAAAAAAAAAGTATTGTGTGAGTAATGGCTGACTAAATGCCTCTTACGCTAGCGTAAGAGTTACTCACAAATCTATATAATAATATACTTAGCATCCCTCTATTATTTATTATTTTTCTAAAACCACATCAATTAGATGTGGTCATAACTTATTTACTGTACTGGAAATTCCCATATCTTATTTACTATTCGTTCAATCCTTTCCTTGCTCTATTAATGGGACAAGGCGTTGGACTTCTTCAGAATTCATTTAATCTCTGTTGGTGGGAGAGTACCCAGTCTGGAGACGAGCTCTACAGAGCCGTACGGGGTGGAGTACGGCTCTTCCTCCAAAAGAAGGAACCGACCTAAACAGTCATATTAACGGAATTAGGAAAAACGAAAAATTTTATCAGCCTAGGGTAATTAAGGAACAGTCACACTAGTACATAGTAACGTAGCGACAAGAGAGAAACATGTCCTGAGGTACTTTTGAGAAGTAGATAGGTATTGCATGGGTATCAGGAGTGGCTGCAATTGTTCCTTCCTCCGAGCACGTTTGCTCTTGCGAATCTCCACTCAAGCCGGCCAATAAAGGCAAGAAAGAGGTGGAAGCTCTGTTCGTCGTCAGTGTTCACGCCAGCCGGTCAGTAAAGGCAAGCCGAAGGTGAGGATCAGACCTACTTCCGGGACACATAGTCCGTGTGGTCGGTACAGGCCCAGAGTTCGGAGCGCGCAAGCCCCACGACGACGTCAACGTAGAGATACAGCAGTGGGTTATTATTATTAGCTTTTGCCCACAGCTTTGCCCACGTGGTGTGGTATCCCACGACCACGTCCTATACCGGCAGGAGTGCTCAGGATCCTACGGTATTGGTATGGGAATCAAGAAAATGTTGTAAGGTGGTCCAATGCACTCTCTGATACAAACAGGTTGGAATGCGGTGTGAGGCAGGGTGGTCTGACATCTCCGAGGCTTTTTAGCATATATATAGATGGCCTAATCGTGAACGTCAGCAATATAAAGGTGGGATGCAGCGTCCATGGTATAAAAATAAACAGTATCAGCTACGCTGATGACATGGCGTTGCTGGCGCCGACGGCAGGTGCGATAAATGAAATGCTTCGGGTCTGTCAGGCGTATGCTGCCTCACACGGACTTGTGTATAACGTCAAGAAGTGTGAATACAATACCCTGAACGGCTTGAACGTCAAAAGAGTGACAACATTCAAATATCTAGGGCATCTTCTCACTGACGTTAAGGACCTTAAGGACAACACTGCTGAAACACATATTTAACGCATGGGAGAACTCGCAAAATGCTATTGGAGTTTTCTGTGATCTCTCCAAAGCTTTTGATTGCGTGGACCATGACACGCTTTTGCGTAAACTGGGTCATTATGGTGTCCAAAATGAAGCTCTCAAAGTAATAAATTCTTATTTACATAATAGGTTCCAATGTGTAGATGTGAATGGTGTAAAATCTTCCGGGTTACCAGTTCAGTTAGGTGTACCTCAAGGCTCAACACTGGGTCCATTCTTATTCTTAGTGTATATTAATGACTTACCGTTTTATTTAAAGGGTATCTGTGACGTTGTATTGTTTGCAGATGACACCTCACTTCTTTTTAAAGTAAACAGGAATAGACAAGATTTTGATGACGTAAACAGTGCACTCTCAATGGTCACGGATTGGTTTACGACGAATAACCTAGTTCTCAATGCCAAGAAAACAAAATGTATAAAGTTTGCCTTGCCAAATGTTAGGAATCTAGGTCCCAACATCGTCTTAGATAATGGGGTGCTTGAAACTGTAGACTCGGCAGTTTTTCTTGGTATAACAGTAGATGCCAAACTTCAGTGGGGCCCTCATATATCAAGCCTAGCGGGCAGGCTCAGTTCGGCCGCCTACGCCGTCAGAAAAGTAAGACAATACACTGACGTTGATACAGCACGATTAGTTTATTTTAGTTATTTTCATAGCGTTATGTCCTACGGTATTCTGCAGTGGGGCAAAGCCGCTGACATTCAAAATATATTCGTTCTTCAAAAACGAGCTGTTCGAGCTATTTACCAGCTTGGTGCCAGAGTTTCTCTGAGAGATTTTTTTAAAGATGTTGGTATTCTCACGGTGGCATCACAATTCATCTTCGCCAACATCTTATATATTAGGCAAAATATACACTTATACACTAAAAATAGTGATATTCACAATATTAACACCAGAAATAAGGACAAATTACGAGCTCCATTTTACCGGCTTCATAAGGTACATAACTCATTTGTTGGGCTTGGTATAACTTTTTATAACATGCTGCCCTCTTCTTTGCTAGATTTGCCTTTTAATGCGTTTAAAACTAAAGTAAAATCCACCTTTTGTTCAAAGGCATACTATTGTATCAATGACTACTTAAACGATAAGAATAGTTGGTCGCTGTGATTAACTCAAGACAATGTTTATGTTCTTTCTCCAGAATTAGCTTTCCTACTGACAGGTTATATGAGTTCATATAATTGATTATTTTTTTATTTGACTGTATAAGTCAATGTAATTTAATTAGTTAAATTTTAATTTATTAGTTACATAATCTACTCATTACAATGTGTGTTTTATGAGTTGTATTGCAATAAGTGGTTAGCTAGCATCCTCGACTATTGATTATACTATTCTTGCCTGAGCAACCGGCAGCAAGCTCGTCATGCTCCCTTAGATGTCACTGCCTGCGGTAGCGTCGGGGATCGGGTTGCCTCCTTCCCTCCAATATGGCGAGGGGGGTGATGGCTGATCTTTGCGTTATGCTCGTGAACGGGTGCTGCTTGTGGTGACTGGTCGTCTTGCTGATCATGGTTTTAATTGTTATTAGTAATTGTTTACTTATTTTACTTCGATGGGGCTAGTTTATCATTTCTCACTTCGAGCTACAGCAATTGCCTTATGTAAGCGGGCACGCCCTTTATGCCTGGAGGCTTTTATTTATGTATTAAGTTCTATTTACGTTTTTTTTATGTTGAAATTTTTATCTGCTTGAGTACACTTTCTTCATTGTTTTGTTGGTATACTGGCGCGTGCTAGCTAACGTATGGCAAGTGTGTAATTTAATCCAATGTTTTGTGTTTCGTAATGTTAATTACTTTGCATACGATTTGTATAAAATCAAGTTTATACATATAACTAAACAGACAGACGTGCTGCTGGGGAGTTTGTTCCACCACTTCTTCTTCCCAGCTAAAGCACTAGGAAGTGGTGACGGGCGGGCATTTTTGGGGGACTGTCTTATGTAACTTTGACGTTCGAAAAGTGCTGATTTTCAGCCTAGTTTGAATAAATGACTTTTGATTTTGATTTTGATTTTGACAATGCTGATATTGAAAGAGAGCGTAGGGCACTGGCGGTCCGAGGTAACATGTTGGCAAGATTCGCTCGGTGTAGCAGTTTAGTAAAAGTATAGTAGTTTAAGGCATATTCCCAGTGTTTTTACACGGGGAATCTTTGGGTCAACTATACTAAAAGAACTTTGGATGACCTACGCGTACAATATAATAATATGAGGATGATGTTGGTACTGCCGCGATGCTGCAGCGCTTCTGCTATGTTTGCGCAAAACCAAACTGACGGCTTCCACGCCGTCATTCGTAAGAAAACCGTGTCGCTGTTGTCAAGGTTGTGGGCGAGTGTCAACAGCATCCTAAAAACTATGGCGTAGAGTATCGACTCTCCGATTATTGAAAGTTTTGTGAGAAGGACAATCACTGGACATTAAACCGGGGATGTCCTTTTCACAATACTATTTACTCTTTCTTCTCTATTGTATCTCAACTACTAACACTAGAAATAAGTAATTTTGTTTTGCTTACTAACACGATGGATCACAGTTGTCCGAAAAATAAAGAATATTATTATTATTTCGTTTATCAAACTTTTTGCCTTATAAAATACATTTTTAAATATTTCTTAGAATATATATAAAAAAACATTTAAAAATATATAAAATAGTGGTCCGCCGGTATCGGGAGCAGGGTCCAAGTTACCGGTGGTTAGGGCTCCAGAGACAGGAACCTCCTCACAATGCGAGCCGTATCGAGGAGTACTGCCTTCTGAATCAGGCCCTTGATCCAACCGCCTACCGAGAGCTTCGAGAGATGTTCGTTGAGGCTTTCAGCCATCAGGCCATTGGCCGTTACGACAATCGGCACAATGACAGCGGAGTTCACATTCCACATGTCAACAACCTCGTGTGCTAAGTCATGATATTTTATTTGTTTTTCTTTCTCAGCTTTCACGAGGTTTTCGTCATGTGGAATGGTAACATCGATTATCATTGCGCGGCGAGCTAATCGGTCTATCACCACTATATCAGGCTTATTGGCGACAATAGTCCTGTCAGTAATGATAGACCGATCCCAGTACAGCGTGACATGGTCGTTTTCGAGAACTGAGTCGGGAACATACCTGTAATACGGTACCTCAGAGTTCACAAGTTTATATTACAAAGCAAGTTGCTGGTGAATAATCCTAGCTACTTGGTTATGTCTGTGCAAGTACTCGCCGTTAGCCAAACGAGAACAACCAGAGATAATATTTCTGATACCTGGACGGTGGCATGCCCGACACACGTCAACCGTCCCGTCCTTCATAATATGTCTCCGGTAGTTATTCTTTAAGATAACTTCGTCCATAATTGCACAGACAAAGCCTTCAGTTTCCCCGAAAAGGTCCCCAAAGCGTAGCCAGGATACGGACGCTAAGAAATCAACATCGGGCTCATGAGGAGCCCGATAGAAGCGCCCGTGTAGCTCCTTGTTTTGCCAAATCTTCTTGCGGTCACCCGTGGTAAGTACTACAGTTTTGCACCAGTTCTCTTTAGCCATGGAAAGTGGGGTGAGCCCCTTGTCCACTGCGACCACATCACGGTGCATACCCACTTCGGCTTTCAAAAAATATTCCCTGACACTGCATATCTCGCGGTTGTGGAGGGTCTTCGCATTTAAAAAGCCTCGACCCCCGCACTTCCGCGGGATGTACTATCGGCCAATCTTCCGCATGCTCACCTCTAAGGCGATAATCGTATAGCACGGCTCACGACTCGATCGCCCGATGCAAGCGTTTTGGCCAATGGGATGCATGAAGCGTATTTTAGCCGTGTTTGTATTAATGTAATTATGTATAGTGTGTGTGACAGTCACACTAGGCGCGTGCTATGCTCACTTGTTTGTAAGACATTTTTTTAATGGGCACGGCCAGCGAGAGCGCTTTATGAATTGTTATTGTTGACAAGAAGTAATTTCGTACTAATATCTTCCGTTTGGTTTAGAAAATGTATTATTGGTATAGCTATACGCGTACCCTAAAAAAACTTTATTTAGCATTTTTGTTTACCACTTTGCCAAATTACAGCTTTCTAGTAAGAGTCTGTGAGCTAAGCCGGGGACAGACAGACAGACAGACGGTCATGGCGAAACTATAAGAGTTCCTTGTTGACTACGGAACCCTAAAACGAAGCAAGTTACGTAGTTTTGTTAGAAATTGTCATTTGCTATCTCTTTCTTTTATTGCTGTTTTGATTAAAATAGCAAAATTACTTACAGTAGTATTTGAACCATTACTTGGCGCAGTTTATAAAATGTTATCAGATTTTTTTATTATTGCTGTCGCAACTTTTGCAACTGCAATAAAAATAAGTTCATTATCTAAGCACCATTGTTATTCAGTGGGAACGTCAGAACATCTGGTTAAACAATAGATCGGCTTTATAGAACGGCCATAAAATACGGTCGCAAAAAATTACGAAATATTTCTTCAACACACTTGCTTGTAAAGTGACTCAGAAATTCAGCTTATTATATAGAAGTATTTTTACTTTACATTTCTTTTTTCAATATACGCAGTTTTTGTCCAAAAACAATGAATATTTTTGAGAAAAAAAAATTCGTTACATCAGATAAATCAATCATCAAAATTATCATCATTTCATAAAATTATATATTTTTCACTACATATTAACCTTAATTTGCTTATTCAAAACATTATTTTGTTTATTATATTTTTTATATAGGCTGTTTAGCGGTTTTTCCAGCGCCTTTATTTACACCTGCGGCGCGCGGGATAAACAAAACAAGCGCGGTATTTTCCAGAAATACTTGTTAACGTTTTCATTGTGTGGTTAATTATTATCAAAAATGTTGACTTCAATTAGGAAAGAAGAGCGAAGAGCAACGCGTACATTTAACCCCCCGGAAATACTAATCTAGGCACGAAACGCTAGTGACAGCCTGTTGCCTGCAAAATCTAGAGAGAATTTTTTTTTTTTTTTTTTATTTGTGATGGGTTTGCTCTTGACTTTAGTCTATGCCAGAGGCGACAGAAACATAGTCGACGATGGAGCGAGCTTACCCAGAAGAAGCCTGTTCACTCTCACTTTGAAGAGATTAGGGTTATATGCGTTCGGAAACACAGACGCAGGCAGAGAGTTCCATTCCTTTGCTGTGCGCATTATAAAAGAAGTTTGGAAACGCTTAGTGCGAGTTGGTGGGATAGCCACCAGGAAGGGATGGTAACCTGAAGTGCGCCTAGATGACCGATAATAGAAGGGGGCCGGTGGAATGAGGTCGTGCAGTTCCTGAGCACACTCTCCGAAGTACAATCTATAGAAGACCGACAAGCAGGCAACCTTGCGACGATGGGCCAAACTGTGAAGCTTGGCATCCACCAGATTTACGTCGCCAATGAGCCTCTTAGCTCTGCGTTCCACCGAGTCAAGCGCGGCAAGTTGGTATTTAGCCGAGCCATCCCAAAGGTGGCTACAATACTCCATGCAGGATCGGACCTGCGCTTTATAAAGGGTCAAAAGCTGTCCAGGCGTAAAGTATCGCTTCACCTTATTTAGGATGCCCTGTTTCTTGGCCGCAGTCTGGGCTTTGTACTCGATGGTGGCGCCGAAGTTGAGGTTAGATGTCAACTCCATGCCTAGGAGCTCGAGCCGATCAGTTACAGGAACCGATGTACCCCGAAAAGTAGGAGTCAGGTCGAAACGACTCCTTTTTGCGGTAAAAAGACACGCTTGTGTTTTGGTGGCGTTAAAAGTGACCAGATTATCATCACCCCACTGGGAGACAAGGCTTAACGTCAACTCTGTCCGCTCTACCAAGGCCTCTCTCAAGGAACGAACTGCGGCCCCGTTGGTTTTTGCGCTGGACAAGTATCTCTCTGAAACAGTACTGTCGTCCGCGTACCCAACAATACCAGTCTGTAGTAGGTCATTGATGTGCAGCAGGAAAAGAGTTGCAGAGAGAACAGACCCCTGAGGAACTCCGGCATCAATAGCCATAAGGTCAGAGGAGCAGCCGTCAACGACTACTCTGATCGACCGTTCACTAAGGAAGTCTGATATCCAGCTACAAAAATCAGCTGGGATGCCATAAGCAGGAAGCTTGCTGAGCAGACCAGCGTGCCAGACCCTGTCGAAAGCCTTCGAGATATCAAGCGATACAGCAAGTGCTTCGCCATGTTTCTCGATGGCTTCGCCCCAGCGGTGCGTGACATACACAAGAAGATCACCAGTTGACCGTCCCCGGCGAAAGCCATATTGACGGTCACTGAGGAGATCATTGTCTTCGAGGTAGGTCAGCAACTTACTGTTCAGTACCCTTTCCATAACTTTGCATAGAATGGAGGTAATGGCGATCGGACGGTAATGGGCAGGGTCAGCACGGTCGCCCTTTTTGGGCACTGGTTGTACATTAGCAAGCTTCCAGGATTTTGGTACCGTGCCTTTTTTAAGAGAGAGGCGGAACAAACGTGTCAACACAGGAGACAGTTCAGGCGCACACTGCCTCAACACTCTCGCCGGAATGCCGTCAGGCCCGCTGGCCTTATTCACGTCTAGATTGCACAATACTCTTCGGACCTCTCTAATGTGAACTGCGATCTCCGGCATCGTGGAGTCACAATGAGGTACTGTAGGTGGTTGCTTGGAGCCAGCGTGCAGACGTGAATTGCTTGCAAAGAGAGATGCAAATAAATTTGCTTTCTCTCTTGCGGAGTGGGCCAGCGACCCATCAGGTTTCAGCATTGGAGGTAAAGTGGGACGACAGAAATTCGCTTCGGCCGCCTTAGACAGGGACCAAAACTGTTTACTACCCGGAGGGTGCGATGCCAGCTTGGCCCCAATACGTCTGACATGGCCAAAACGTGCCTCACGTAAAACCCGCTTGCAGGACTTAGCGGCAGTGTTAAAGGCTCTCTTCTTCGCGCGAACCCTACGAGCTCCAACTTTACGGTCGCGGGCCTTGACCCAGGCTTGGTAGGCAGACTCTTTTCGGGCCTCAGCGTGGGCGCACTCTGCATTATACCAAGGCCGGGATTTATGGCCGAGTGGGATGTCGGAGAATGGAATAAAATACTCCATTCCCTGCCGAATAACGTCCGCAACCTCGTCTGCACAGCACGAGGGGTCACCCGAAGAGAAGCACACATACCGCCATGGATAAGACGCAAAAAAGTGCCGCATCTCATCCCAGTCCGCTGACTCGTATCGCCACACTCGTCTCGTGCCTCTAGGACTCTCATCTGGTGGAGAGCAGGTCGATACGGTTTTCACCAGACAGTGGTCGGACGTTCCCAGCGGGGCTGAGACCGACACTGAATTATTGTCCGGATCAGATGCCAGCAGAAGGTCCAAACAATTGGGTGTATGGCCGTCAACATCCGGTACCCGCGTTGCCACATTCACCATCTGGGTTAGATCTAACGTAATAGCAAACTTGCGCGCCTCTAACCCAGCATGGTCAGTTTTCTGGTACGGGAACAACCATTCTTTATGATGGGCATTGAAGTCCCCCAGAAAAACGAGCTTCGCTGTTGGGAAATACCTAGCGGCGTACGAAACTAATAACAATACCAGTCTCTTTTTTTCCTCTCAAGTTGAAAACCGTCGTATGAAACGCGCACACACTCGACTCCCTTATCGCGCTCGCTCGCCCTCGGCTCGCGCGAATAATACCGGATCGTGCAGTGAGTAACCAACATACCACACATATTTATATTTTTTGTTACACGCCCTATACTCACACAAATTCATATTGTCTCTAATTGGACGAAACCAGGAAGGGGTGTGGTTTGTCACTAGCTGCGCTTGCCGCAGAAATATTTTCTAAAGTGAGCATGCTTAAGTTTTGCCAATAGTACAGTCTCATTACCGATGATCGTGGGTGATGTATCCGGTTTGCGGTCAACAGTGTACGGACCCTCCTATCCAGGGCGCCAAGTTCGGTCTGAGTCCATTTGAGTATGCCGAAAGAGTACATAAAAACCGGCATGACCCAACCGTTGAAGTCTTCTTTCAGGCGGAAACAAGGTGCGCCTTGTTTCCGCCTGAAAGAAGACTTATCAATACCTTCTTCAGGCCGCCAAAAAAGCGCTTCTTCAACGATTGCTTCATGTCAGTAACGTTGATGCCTAATGCTTCTGACATAGGTACCCAAATACTTGTAGGAGCGCTGACACATCGTTTTGTATTCTAGATTAGTGCAGCGCCCGGCTACACGCCAGTTTGCCCGTAACCGCCGTTAACTATAGACGCACTCTTAAACTGATAAGCTACTCCTCTGTAATATTTCGTAACAAGTTAATAAGTAAAGTTACCACAGAGTCTTCGCAGCATTTCATTTCTCTCCGTACACACAACCCAAAGACATTATAAACACGCCCACAAAATTGGTGACCCCGACGCGATTAAAAAGCACCCGACGTGATCTAAAAGTGGTGTCGTGATATAAAATCTAGCAACGTGACTTTACGATCAGTGATTTTTAAAGATATTGTGTGTACGTGATCGAGAACGGGCAACTCACTCAACATCAGCGTCTGTAGTGCGGAATCTCTTTTTAAAAAAATAATCTGCGTGAGTAGTTAACATCATGGAAGACAAAGTAGCAGCCGACGAATATTCCCTTTCACCGGTCTCCATCACCGATAAGTTAGAAGATTTTTGGCCGAGAGCACCCGAATTGTGGTTCACCAAGGCAGAGGCGATAATTAATTGCCGGAAGATGTCCGATGATTCTAAGTATCGGATAAGATGGCAATCCCGGTCAAGATCAAACTTCAGGTCTAGAAACGTGAAAGCACCTGAGGACGACCCCAACTGGTTATGTTTTTACCACTTCAACGCAGCAAAGCGGATAAGTGCGTTCAACCATGCAATTGGAAGAGGAAGGACGCCAAGCCATCGGAAAACTAGAGTCGGTGCAGTCAGCGACGGGAGGCTGTGACCGCGTGCACGACAATCACCGTCTATGCGTCAGGGACAGGAATTCAGGTTTGAACTTTTTAGTGGATAGTGGTGCAAAGTTCTACCTCGCAGAGTTGTTTTTAAGAAAGATAACGCACATTGTGCCTGTTATAAGTTGTATGCTGCGAGCGGTACCGAGAGCAATACGTACGGTACACATATTTTAGAACTAGATTGAAATCAAAGACGAGCGTTTCCGTTGGTTATTTACGATAGCGGACGTACAGCAGCCCATATTAGGTGCTGACTTCTTAGCTACACGTGTTATAGGTTAACTTGAACGGACGCTGGCCAGTGGATCAGGGTACTAGTATAAGTACGAGAGGAAATCTCTCCAGTTCCACCGAGCCCACTTTGTAAACCATCACTGATAATTGCCACTATTATGTATTGTTGAGTAAGTTCCCTGAATTAACCAAGCCAGTCCATATAAGGAGAGACCTAAACATGGCATTTGCCATCATATAGAGACAACAGCTACTCCAGTGCACGCGCGAGCAAGACAGCTACCCCCGGGACCGCAGAAGATTTATTACATTAGAATGTAAAGTATAAAGAATAAATATACGAATTGTAATGTTGAAACAAACTGCTTGTTCCTTTAGTAATAACAGCGTGATAATATAACTTAAAACTTTAAATGCATAACATTGTTTAAAGCGTACATTGTAAGTAGCGTAATCGCACACCTGCAAGATATCTGGTTACAACATTGTTCATTGTAATGAAATGATGTATAAGCAAATTCTTTGTAACTCGTAGTTCTGATAAAGTTGTACTTAGTTTAAAGCATGTTATTTTTGTTCATAGAAATTATTATGTAAAAAACCATTTTTTTTTTTTTTTAAAAGGGAAGGAATAGTGTAGGAGTGCTGACACATCGTTTTGTATTCTAGATTAGTGCAGCGCCCGGCGACACGCCAGTTCGCCAGTAACCGCCGTTAACTATAGACGCACTCTTGAACTGATAAGCTACTCCTCTGTAATATTTCGTAACAAGTTAATAAGTAAAGTTACCACAGAGTCTTTGCAGCATTTCATTTCTCTCCGTACACACAACCCAAAGACATTACATACACGCACACAAAATACTTATAGCTTTCGGCTGAGGAAAGGGATTTAAGGTGTATGGAATCCGAAAGTTGAATTTCCTCGGATTCCATTATCTCCCCTCGCTTCACATGCATGACTGCACATTTGTCCACACCAAACTCCATTCTGATGGCGCCACTGAAAGTTTCAGTTACCTTTACTAGCTCCATCAGTCGCAATTTATTGGGGGCAAAGATTTTTAAGTCATCCATGTAGAGGAGGTGAGATATGACCTGACCACCGCTCCTCAAACGATAGCCTAGACCTGAATCCTCCAGCAGCGTGCTTAAAGGATTCAGAGCTAAGCTGAACCAAAGTGGACTCAAACTGTCGCCCTGAAATATTCCCTGTTTAATCCATACAGGCTCATCATTCCTCTGGATCCTTCGACACCCCGGATAGCGAAGGACTGTCCTCCATTGCCCCATACATGATTCAAGGAAGGTGCGTAGAGTCGTATCTATTTTGTACAACTCCAGCACCCTCATGAGCCATGTATGTGGCACCGAGTCGTAGGCCTTCTTATAATCTATCCAGCAAGTCGACAGATCCTTGCGGGGTCGACGAACCTGTTGGCTAATGGCCATGTCGATGAGAAGTAGCTCTTTAGTACCACGGGACTCGTTCCTACAGCCATTTTGAGAGGCAGACATAATTGAATTGTCAATGTGTGTGTTAATTTTCGCTCTCAAAATGGATGTAAGAAGTTTATAGACCGTCGACAAACACGTGATCGGTCTATAATTCTTGGGATCCGCGGGACTATCTGACTTATGGAGCAGGTGGGTAATGCATGTCGTCAGAAACTGCGGTAGCGACCCAGACTCTAAGGATGACTGGAACTGAGATGCCAGGCAAGTGTGTGAACTAGTTAGCCATTTCAGCCAAAAGTTGTGCAGTCCGTCCGGTCCCGGTGATTTCCAATTCGGTAACGGACGGACCGCTCTGGCTATATCTGATGGCATGATTATGACTAAATCCATTTCTGGTATAGTTTCACACACTCGCTCGAAATCCCGCATCCAGTCAGCCTCAGCATGGCAGACAGGTACCAACCAGATGCTGCGCCAGAACGCAGTCGTGGTGGCATCATCCGGGCGGCACACGTCTGTCACGTTTTGTTCAGGTCGATCCCAAGCTCTATATACCCACCTATCATCGCTCTGGCGTGTATCGAACAACCCGCCGCTTATACCGCCGAATACGGCTCGCCCATGCACAAACTTTCTGCTTCAGGAAGTCGATGCGCTCTGTGACAAGGGACATGTATTCTCGAGGGGAGATTCCAGTCCGCGAGAATGCCCGTCTTACAAAGCGCACCACACGTGGTCGTGTATAGCCCTCCCTGAAGCAGTATAGTTTGCCGATGAGAACCCTGGCCCCATCGATACGACGATTAATCCTGCACTGCCAGGCTGGTACGGCTGGTTTGGTCGAGTAGCTTCGTCAAAGTTTGGAAACTTGACATTCGCTAAAGGACATGCCGCAACAGCCGCGCAATACAGGATCGAGTGTGTATCAACGAGATCCTCGCTGCTCTCGAAAAAATCCTTAAGCTGCGAGTCCAAGGCACACACCAGCGCCCTATTTTTCTTGTGCATGGGTAGGCGTGATAGTCGGGGTCTAAGTTCGGTTGAAGTGGACCTATACTCGCGAAACGCATCTTCCAGTGCGCTCTTCAATCGGACGTTGCACTGGCTACTTACTGTGGCAGCCCTATCATCCTCCTCTGTAAACCTCGATTGGACCGCGGCGGGATTACATCAATAATTGGGGCATTTGCCGCGGTTTGTGCCGGAGTCGAGACGATATGGTTGCTCAGTACCTCTAAACGCAGCCTATCAAGTGCGGTATCGTCCAACCTACGATTGCGTTGGATAACCCGCTTCTGATCCGATAATCGTTGGGCCGAGACGTTGACGGTTGGCTCTAGTTCCTGAAACAGAGACAGTATCCTAACACGGTACGTAGTGAGGTTAATTCCCCCCTCTGTAGACCCGTAATATGCGCGCATGACGTTCTCGTTCATAGACTGAGTCCATCTCATGCGCTGCACACAACCACCGGCAGCGGGGACCCGGCTTGGGGCCGGATGGCCCCTAAGTCCCAAGCTAATCGGTGGCCGGCCTCTCCCCTGCTGACGTACAGGTGTTGGCGACGACGGCGGGGCAAAATACTCGTCGCTCGAGCTCGACGCAACTACCGCGGCCGGTGTCATCACTGCGCTCACATTGGGGCTGGATACCGGCGGCGGCGAGGCGGAGCTGAGCGAAGAGTCCGGAGGTGGTGGGCGTGCTCGTTTCGTAGCTGCTCTAGTCAACATTTTCGATTTCTTATCCGCAGTTATTCTATTTTATCGTGAGGTGACATCTGTCATGTCACCGATTCTGCAGTTTTTGATTAAAGTCTGTATTATGGTTCATTTTGCTATTTTTTAATATGGGTCGTGAGTATTTTGGTTCAAGGCTTGTTGTAGGGATTACATAAAATTAAATAAAACTGCTTCTAAAATTACTGAAGTTTAAATATTATGAAACGGATTTCGTGACTTGTTGACGTTGGTGTTGCCAGCACACTTATTGTTATTATTATGCTGTCCAAGGAGAGACCTACGGGTTGTACCTAAAGTGATGGCAGTTAAAGTCCCCCATAACAAGTACAGGGCCTTCTATGTTTTTCAACGTACATTTTCAGATCGGAAGGAAACTTTGATGAGGGTGAGCAATATAAACAGATAAGAGGGTTATACCCTCTACCCTACCAGCCACAATGCTAATATCATCACCTAGTAAAGGCAAAGATACAGCCACAAGTGGAACACGATTGTTCACGCAGAGAGCCGACCCGCCATAGCCATCAGATCGATCGCATCTGAGAATATTATAGGACTGTAAACGGAAACTAAGACTCGGAACTAGCCAAGTCTCAGCAAGGGAACAAGCTAAAGGTTTGTATTTGTTCAGAAGGAATGTGAGCTCGTGCTTTTTATGCCACACGCTCCTCACATTCCATTGAAGAAACACAAACCGAGCCATTATTATGGGATAAGAGTGAATTAATAAGTGGAGAAGCAACGTTGGACGGTAATTGAATTTTATTGGCTGAAGACATTAAATTTAATAGGAGTTTACTAAGAAGTTCAATTATTGAAGTCAAGTTTTCAGGAGATTCTATAAGTTGGTTATTGAGAGCAGAGCCATTAGGCTGAGATGAATGGGGAGCTGCTGATGAGCTGTTTTATCATAAGAGGGAGAAAGGGGAGCATGGATTTTTGGCTTAAGAAATACAGTTTTGCGATATGACTGAGTCTGTGATTTAGCAGTGTCTGCATAGCTACGAGTAGAAGTGGGAACAGTTTTACTTGCTTCTGAATATGAAATTACCTTCTCAGCCATGATTGTTGTAATTGTCTTCTGCCTACTGTACTCCGGACAGGCGCTGCTATTCGCAAAGTGGCTTCCAGAGCACAACACGCAGAAGGCTTCACTCTCAGCAATGCTACAACCATCACCGGGGTGATCATTGCCACACTTGCTGCAACGGGGTTTGGAGCGACAAAGAGATTCTACATAACCAAATCGGCAACACTTGCTGCATTGAATGGTGGGGTAGACATACTGTTCTACAGTTAGCGAAGTGTAAAAACAGAAAATTCGTTTGGGTAAAACTTGACTATCAAATGTGATGACACAAGTTTCAGTGGGCCTGTATTCAATTAAACCGTCCTTATTAACCTTCCTATTCAATCTCCTGACTTTTATAATTGGGCCACAGCCTATTGGAACCTTTAAAAATGTCAGAACTTCTTCTTCTGAGAATTCAGTAGGAATGCCACTTACAACACCCATACGGGTTATATTAAATGATGGAATTATAGCGTCGTATAAATTTGTCCCTAAAATAATTATTATTTAAGATAAAGGCGTTTGCATCCTGAGGGGATGTAAACTCAACCGATACACGGTTTCTACCGACTTGCTTTACTGAAGCAATATTGGAGATATTTTGATTAGCCAAGAAGCGTCCGAAAAAAAATGGGTGTAGGATAGTTCCAGAATTAGTTTGGGCTACCTGACGGGAAACATACACAGTAAAAGGTCCTTTATCTATAACCGAATACCTAACACGGCCTATATGGGTTCTCGGTTGTTTGTTAGGACGATTAGATACGTCTTCTACATTACTAGAACGTTTACGTATGTTAGTCTGGGGTTGAAGAGTTTGGGACTCCAGATTACAGACCACATCTGTAAACTAGCTTAATGTGGTGGGACTTGGGCAGGTAAAAATCTAGTATCGTTTGGCAGGAGAAAGGGGGTGGGAGTGGGGGAGGAGGTTGGGGGGTGGTGCACCTTGCCCGCTGGCACCACTCCCATGAAAAGGTAACGCACCGTTCTTGAGAAAAACAAATTATTGTAACCTAACCTCAAAACTCTTAGTCGCTTAAAAAGCCGTAGTATGAGCCCAGTTTCGCGGGGGAGATTGGGGGAGGGGTACTCCCTGCCCCCTGGCACCACTCCCATGAAAAGGTAACGCGCCGTTCTTGAGAAAAACAAATTATTTTAACCTAACCTCAAAACACTTAAAGTCGATTAAAAGGCGTAGTATGAGGCCCGCTTCGCGGGCCTCTAGGGTTTAAAAAAAATAACCTCGAAGGGGATAGCGGGGTCTGAGTTCGCTCGCTCCGCTCGCTCACTAGACCCCGCCATCCCCTTCGAACCTAACCTGTCCGAGTCGGGGTGCCCCAAGTCCCGAGCTCGCTTCGCTCGCTCTTGCATCCTAAGTTCTCCTAGTAACAGTAGTAACATTGCCTTTTGTACACATATACGATCAGTGGAAGTACAAACACAAAGAAAAAATTCACGCAACTCGAGGAGAAACGGAACGATCGAAAACAAATGACAGTAACACATGACGCAAATGGCATACCTGTTTTATTGTTTACGTTCCGTGTTATCGAATTTGCCCGATATTTTATACCATGGACTGACTACAAATACTGATACTGGATACTGGATACTGACTACAGATGCTGGGGCAGATTTGGTTGTCAATCGCCCATTTTAAACGTTTCGTTTTTCGCTTCTTATCGGATTTGAGGTTAGAAACATTATTTATTAATTTCTCGAAAAATATGCATTACCTTTTAATAAGAGTGGTAACGTTATAATCGGGGACCCAAACCCTACCAACTTTAGCCCCTTTTACCCCCCAACTCCTGCCAAACGATACTAGATCCAACCCCTTGGGCAAAACTGTGAAAAGCCGGTTAAGGGGGTTGTAGGGATGTCATCAGGAGGGTCGGGGGGTTTATTTTTATCCATATTCATATAGAATATGGATAATGATGACCAATATCGTTAAAAACAACCACAAAACAAACCTGGCAGCAGGTAACAATAAGACAGCACAAAAACAAACACAATAACAAGTCACAATAAACACAATAACACCGGAAAACAGCCAAAATTCTGAACACACGTGTTACCAAAAAGCACACTGTGGCGAGAATCGTGCTTCATGTAATTGTTCTCTTGTACAGTACTGACATTGGTGACATGGACAGATAAAATTAGACATAATATTTTGGGAATAGCCTCTGGGCTTGTGTGCCATAAAAATAAATTTAACTAAATATTGTGTTGCCAACACCTTGTCAAAAGTGAATGACAAAATTGAACTAAAAAATTATGCGTAATGAATCGGCGTCCGTTATGCAGGCTATACGGGGGAGTAGCAACAGAATACTGAAAATGATAGCGGACAGGTTAGACTCAGCTGTGCTCTGTCGTTTCATCAATCTGCATGTGAGAGGTGCAGGTTGATGAATACATTAGTGTTTCATTATATGTTTGAGATTACTAACATAGATCGTAAGTTTTTTCTGTTACTAACATGTTGGACTAAGTGGTCTGAAATAAAAGATTTTTATTTTTATTTTATTTATATTTGTATTGTAATGTTTATAATAAATATTAAGTTACTTATTTTCTTTTATCGATATCAATCGATAATATCAACATCCGACCAGACTACATCACTTATTGAGTAGCGAAGAACTTTCGAGAACGAAATAGTGAATACATTCAAACCAAGATAAACTTTATTTTAATGAACATAAGGTTGATTTTAACTAGACGTTCTATTAAATTATTAGTGAATTGAAATTAACTTAGATTTTATTAGAAAACAAATAAAATCGTACCTACAGATGGTACGAAACACCTCCATTTTTAAGATTTTTTTCTCCTACTATCATTTTTGCACTCCAAAATGGAACAATACAGCTACGGAAAAATAAATTTATCATGAGACTAGCGACTCGACGCGATGTTAGAACACGACTGGGATCAAGTAAGCGCAACAGCGCTTATTTGTGGCACGAGTGCTACGCCTACTTTGCACTTCCACTGTTTTTTCTGTTCCGTGGGTACGTTGGATAGGCCGTTCAAAAATTTTTTTTTTTATAGTGTACCCCCCTTCGTTAATTGGGACTCGAGGTACCCTGCAGAAGCCCATGGCCATGTGTTTTTACCCGACTGCCCCAGAAGGAGGAGGTGGAGGGTGTTTTTCGAGAGTGTGTATGTATGTCTATATCTTTGGCATGCTCGCAAACGGCTTGATCGATTTTAACATAAGAGGTGTCGTTAGATTCGTCTGAATTGTGGGAGTGACATAGGCTATATAATATATTATATTATATCTGCAAATACAAAAATAATATTAATAATACCAAAATTCTATAGATTATAATGCTTGCTTTTCTCTTTTCAGTTATGTGTTTTTGCAGCCGAGATAATTTTTTTTTAAGATTTTTTTTAACCGTCAGTTTTGCACGTATCTTAGTTCCATTTTAATTTAATGTATTCCATTTGTTCATTAGTTCCATATATTTAATTAAACACTCTTTATTGATTAGTATCTTATATCTTTAGTGGTAATTTAGCGCGCAATATTAACTTTAAACATTTTTAAATACTTAATTAAGAAACACAGAGCCGATTGTAAACACTGTCGACGTCCTAAGTAAACCTCTACAGTTCGGTGACTGTTAATGAGAAATCCCGTGTGTTCACAACCTAGTGTTATATTATTTTAGTGACAGCCGTTCGTCAGGAATAATCAGTATGAATGCATCAGTCGGTGTATCAGTGTTGCGCCATTAGGTAGTATATGGAGGAACGCAGGCGTTCAAGGATTGACTAAAACCAAAACCTTCGCAATGGGAAATTGCCATTGGGTGTCGACCTCAGGACGAGCTGGTTCTCACACGGATAACTGTCCGTCGATTGCTCCTGCATCACCAGTCCCGACTACTGTGACTTAGTATATTTGGGCTGCTGAGATCAAAACTACTAACGATACTTTACCAGATGTCAGGAGATAAAATTAAACAATATTCGGATTGAATAATATTATATTTTAAGAGCTAGTTTATATATACAATATCGTTCTTTACGAAACGGGATGGCTAGCTACGTACAATATTTACATTGACCAATCACGATGGCCCGGTCGTTTTTTGCTCGCAATATAAATAGCGCGCATCGCGTCGCAGCGTTACTCCATCTCGATCTTAGAATCCCCACCATCAAGCAGTTCATGAAGCGCATCACGAAGCGCTTCTTCGACTCCGCCACCACCCACCGCAACCCTCTGGTTGTGCAGGCCGCCAGTTATAGGCCCTCCACCATTAGTTCTATTCGCCGTCCAAGGCATACCCTCTCCGACCCCGATGACCCCATTACCCTCCTCCAGGAAAGCAATAGGGCAACGAGTACAGTGCACAAATCACACCGACCTACGTTCCGACCTCGCCGCCGAGGTCCCTCGCGTAAACCCCGACGTAATTGTCCCCCCCGACCCTTGCTCGACGAATTGCCAGCCCGCGCCGCAGCTGAGCCTGTAGCTTTAAATTCCCCGATTAATAATAATAATATTAACCAGATCCAGCCTGTCCCATCTTGCTGTCCTCCCCCCAGCGACGCCCTAAGCCGAGGTCCGTACCCCACAGGGGGTGCCCTTAGCGTGCAGTCGCTTAGTTCTATAAGAAATTCGCCCCTGGCTGGAGGCTTTGAGTTCGCTTAAGGCAGCCACAGGAAAGTCCGGTTAAGTAGTCACGACCTCTCAAGGTCAACTACGAGATGACATACAAAAAAAAAAAAAAAAAAACGCAGCGTTAGTTGAATGCCCACGCGCACATCGCGCGGACGTTGATGCCAGCTGCTACATAGCTCCTCCCCAGCGAAGCGCCGCACATTGCGAGTGGTACAGAGTGATGCCTCGCATACGGCGTTAACAAACCCGTAAGTAGTGCAAAGTGGTGTCTCGACACGATGTCGGCGAGGGCCTATCGCTGCGATGACGTCAGGTTTGCACGGATGTGTGTGGACGCAGTGTTCGTACTGTGTGCCTTTCACTTTTAAACTTTTTGGCTTAGTGCGCGGCTGGGCTCCGTCTCGGTCGGACGTAAGGTTATGCTGCTACAGGGCGAAGCGCACGGTGGGTCTTGAGGTGCGGCCGGATCGTGTGACCTAGGTCGACTGTTCACCAGCTTCACCTATACGACTTGCTCCCTCTTCGGTGTTAGGTAGGAATGCTGGCTTCAGTCGATCTATGCTGATGTTTACTTGCCGATCTTTGATTATTACTGTATACACTTTGTTTTGTCTCTTCAAGACACGATACGGACCTTCGTAGGTCGGCGTCAGCGGTCGGCGGTAGGCGTCGGTACGTACTACGTATGAATACATGCGTACATACATGTAGGTCGTCATGTATAAACATCGCGCGGCGATCGGTGTTGCGGCGAACGGCTTGTATCTTTTTCATTGCGTTGGTTATGACGTCGCTGAAGTGTGTATTTGTGTTTGTGTATAGCGACGATTCTCCACACATTTCACCGGGTAGACGTAGCGGTTTTCCGTATAGCGCTTCCTCGTAGCGGCCAGTGCGTGACTTGCTCATGATGATGTCGCCTATCTGCTTGACGTCCGTCTTCTCTAGGTGAGCTACTAGCAGGCTGAACTTGGCTTCATCGCCGGGCTTCTGCGGGTTGACTACCGTTTCAAATTGTGCAAACCAGAGCAGTGGTTTGTCGCGCCAAAAAGTTGGTATGCGTGACTTTAAGGAGACGGTAGCTACTTCGTCGTTGGTTGACATTTTAATGCTGTTCGTCGGGGTCACCACTTTACCAGATGTCAGGAGATAAAATTAAACAATATTCGGATTGAATAATATTATATTTTAAGAGCTAGTTTAAATATACAATATCGTTCTTTACGAAACGGGATGGCTAGCTACGTACAATATTTACATTGACCAATCACGATGGCCCGGTCGTTTTTTGCTCGCAATATAAATAGCGCGCATCGCGTCGCAGCGTTAGTTGAATGCCCACGCGCACATCGCGCGGACGTTGATGCCAGCTGCTACAATACTAACTACGTCTGTAGTTTTAGTAGTTTTATAAAAGTGTAGCTGTTATTTTAGTATATTGTGTTGTGTTACGACTTCCACGTGGATGAAGTCGCGGGCAGAAGCTAGTAGATACATCTAAATTGAACTTAGATGAAGCACATGATGTTTCGACAATATGTCACCACGTTATGACATCAGCAGATCATCAAAGCGAAGCAGGGGCGCGTCGCTAGTATTAAATAAACAGTATGCTCGCTGTCGCGTTATTTTTTTTACGATTTTATAAATTTATCGGGTCGATCGGCGCGGCGTGATTATTCTGATTATACTTTTATTTGTATGGTTGAGGTCAAAGCGTTATTATCTACTTATTAGAAGCGTTGTTATTGTATTAAAACTCGAACAGTTACCTATACAGGCCCTTATATATAACAATGAGGCGTGGTACCCGTATCAGCCACACCAGCCCGCTTCACGAATACAACATTGTCATTGAGAAGTGCTTTGTGTTCAGTTGCGACAGCGTGCGCCGCGCGCAGATACCGCGCAGAACGCGACTCGAACGACTCTAAAATAGAACAATCGATGAGCCGAATGCCGAATACAATGAAACCGCATATCACTGCCGACGATTTGATACTCACAAAAAAGTCCAACGAATAAAAGCCGAACAATTTAGTTTGGACAGCAATGTTTGCGGTTCAGTAGCAGTATATAGTTTATATATAGTTTCTTGGTCTGTTCCTGGGAGCCATTTTTATTTGAATTTTTTATTTTGATTCAGAAAACTAAAAGAAAAATGTTTTCATACAAATACTGTTCACGTTTACACCAGCGGCTTGGGGTGAAAATAATATTTAACTCCCGTAGCAAATTGTCAGTCACAAAATAAGGAAGTTTTTTTTATTTTACTTAGTCACCTGCGGGCTGCTGCTTGCCTCCCCGCGCCCCTTGAAATTAGATCATTTTAAAGAATCTCATCTGTAATATCCCAAGAAAATACCAAAATATACAAATTATGGGTACCTAAAACCTATTACAATACTAGTCAGTTGAAAGCAAGCGGACCAAGCGGTACATAAACACACTACCGCAAGCTAATTTTGCAATGGAGCAGATGTCACAGAGCACGGTGAGCTCACAGGACCGATGGACACCGACCACAGGGGAGGGGGAGAATTCCTTCATTCCGAGCAATATCGTGGCGTGTTCACTAGCGAGGTATGCTCATAGAGGTTTATATTGACACGAACATTCTGCGCGTCCTTATTAAAGGGCTAACGGTGGCTCCTAATAGTCAACATTCCGGCGAGCTGTGCTGCCACGTGCCGCGTATCGCACACCCCGCACTATCGCCCCCTCGCCGGGGTTGCTAACGCACGAAGCAGCATCAAGGTTTGATTTATTGGACGCGTGCCAGCCGCTGCGGAATTAAGAAATTATATCTGTACGAAGTTAACACTCCCGGGTAGGTAAGGTAACACACCTACGTCCCGGCACTCGACAGCGTCGAATTAATTGCTTGCACAGTTACGTAAAATACACGTTCGAATATTTTCTGTGAGTGTGTGCGCTCTCAACTGCAAATGCAATTTCCTATTATAAACCTCGCTCTTCCATTACGTTTCTTTTTAGTCGTATAATTTGCCGGACGTGTCCGGCACATAGTCGGCCCGTTGTCGGTGTAGCGAGCGATGACCAACAAAAAGCAATATATGCAACATACAGCGGACATGTGAAAGTAATGTGCAAAAAAGTCTGTGGGTAGGTACGACGCTTCGGTTATACGCTAAAGTGTGTAATGTTACGATTGGCCGGAGGGCCAGTTGTAAGTCACGTTAAAAAAAATGAGTTATACTAGATATTAAAAAAGTTAGAGAGTTCCAGGCTTCCAGTTCGAGTGTACGGGACGCTTGGACGGCAACATACAGGATCGGCTAGCAGCAGCTGGACAGAATCGGCAGGTAGTTGTGGGACTGGATCGGCAGGCAGCAGTGGGACAGCTGGCAGATGAGGCGGAGCACGAAGGTGTAGCAAAATACCACAAGTGGCCGTCGACTCTCACAACTTACGCGTACTAACTCCATAACTATTATAATAAAATCAAGAACTCTACATTCAGTTATGTTGGGAACGAAACTCGAAGCAGACAACGAATGCCATAGTCGTGCTCCGTGGAATAGCGGCATGTTTGATCAGGGACCATTGTGTAGGGAATTAGGTCACTCCTTACACAATGCCCACGGGCCATATATTATGCGCACATTAATGCTACACACAGCGTGTGTACTTATTTAAGTAAATATAGACTCCCTACTTATGTACGTGTGACCGAAGGACTTATTTAATGCAATTAAGTATATTTTATATTCAACTAAAAATTCGAAGACATGTGACATCTTTTTTTTTTGGGTGGGAAATCATCAAATAACTTCTCCCGCTCTGGGCGGAGCGGGAGGGTGTGCCAGACTCTTACTGACTAGAACCCACCCGTATTCCTTCCTTTGCCTGTGTTGTGGGGGCCTCGGTGACCCATTAGTACCTTCCCGCGACCCCGGCAGGATATGTGACATCTACCAACCTGCACTGGGTCCGCGTGGTAAATTACAGCCCACTTGCAGCACACTCCCTTTAAAGAGAAGAGGCCTGTGTCCTAGCAGTGGGAACATTATAGGCTGATTATGATGAAGTATATTCTTGGGTCCCAGATGGGTCAGTATGGGTTCATGGTGGAAGATAAAGAAGCGCCCAATCTTAAACTAATCGATTTGGATCGAGTTACATATACTATTGCCGAGTGTCATATTATGTCACAACAAGAACTTTCCCGCGAATGGAGTAGCGGGCAGCAGCTAGGCATACATAAACAATTGATTGAAAATCTTTTAAGCAGTTTTCTTAACTCTTAAATCAACACAACGATTCATAAAAACATTAGCTACCAGCTCTTCTTAAATAGTTTCAAATTTTCCATGTGATGGATGGAAATCTTCTGATCTTACAGAGAATATACAAATACGCCGCACAGCGCTATAAAACAGACTGAATTACACAGAACATTAGTCAGAATAAAATACGCACAGCTGGATGTAATAATCGTAAAGAAAACAAGTGCCGCAGGTTTATAAAGAATTTACGTTTTACGAGTACCTTACCCACTTTAGACGGTCGTACCCACGCCGCACCGCGCCCCCGTCGTCCGCTGGTTGGTTAACATTCTACGCAGAGTCCGCTTTCTCTTAAGAAATCTTCTTTAGGACATCAGTCTGTTTTTTTTATTTATCGTTCATCATTCGTCGGACAACAATATAGTTCAATATGTTAGTAAAATACCTTATCACTAGTGTTAGTAGTACACAAACAAGGATAACAATAGCAAGGAGAAGAATAGTAGGTGACTGAGGCGGGATATGCAGAGAACGATAAAGCGTGGAATAAGCTACCTGACCATTCTCCCCACATAGTGCCTCAGAAAAGGGAAGTAAGGGCTCTCCACCACAGTTTACAGGATGCTATTGTCACAGCCCCGCATTCTGCGCATCAGTGATGGGACGTTTTTGCAAATCACTGCATGAAAGAAGTCATTTCGGTTCTGAGCAAACATCTCCGATGCGCTACAGAAAGGGGGCAGTTACAACAGCATCCTAAAAATATTGTTGTATTGGATGCGGAAGATATCTAGCGATCTTTTGGTGTAGCTGACCCATAGACCCCCGCATACAGACATGACAAAACGCCTCGAACAGGGTGTTTTTGATTTGGTCCGCACGAGAGAATCTACGGGCCAACAAATTCCCTCGGACCGCCAGTGCCCTACGGTCCCTTTCGATGTCTTTTTTTTTTTTTTTTATTTGTGATGGGTTTGCTCTTGACCTTAGTCTATGTCAGAGGTGACAGAAACAAAGTCGACGATGGAGCGAGCTTACCCAGAAGAAGCCTGTTCACTCTCACTTTGAAGAGATTAGGGTTGTATGCGTTCGGAAACACAGACGCAGGCAGAGAGTTCCATTCCTTTGCTTCCCTTCCTGTCTACATTATCTTTAAGGTCGTCGGTAAGTATGTGCCCTATGTACTTAAATTGGTGTACTTTATTTAAGCTCATACCATTTAGATAAAAACTAGGTTCAAGATTATGGCACTTCGGCGGCCCTAAAGACCATGTATTCACATTTACGGACATTGTATACAAGGCCGTGCAAGGCAGCATACTCCTCGCAGACTTTCAACATTTCTCTGATAGATCCCTCAGTCGGGCCCAGCAGCTGGGCCCGACTGAGTACTGGTACTGCTGCAGTACCATGTCGTCCACGTAGCTGATGCTGTTAATACTAACACTACCAACCCGGCAGCCGACACGCATATATACTACTGAGCTCGACAATGAGATCATTAATATAAAGGTTGAAGAGCCGTAGAGACGTCAACCCCCCGCGCATTAGGGCGCGGCTTGAGAGATATTAACGCGAATTGAGAGATATTAACATTTAATAGTTTAACAAGAGCTAAACTGCAATTTTATTTACGAGGTTAGAGCTAATTGGCAATTTAGCAGTACGCAGAGTGTGCTTGAAAGACTGGACTTGTGTGTGTGTGAGGATGTATGTGTGTTGTATATGTGAATGTGGGTGAGAGAATGACATGAGTGAACGGGATTGAGCATAAGACTACTAATGGTGTGTACTTATAAGAATAATCCCTCTGTGTCTTCATAACTAAGTGGTTTAATCCATTCAGTTAGTATTTTTTGCATTCATGCTGTTTTTTCCTGTGTAGGTTTCTCTATTACATCATCATTATTATTATTATATATGTATGGGAGAACATGTTTTTCAAATACAATGTTTGTTTTTGTGATAAATTCATACCAACTTCCCAACAACGGAACCCTTCATTTTGCGTGATCCGACACGCACTTAACTGTTTTTTTTTATTGGTATCTCGCAAGTCAACCTAAATCAAATCATTTATTTTTGCAAATATGGGTAATTGATACATAGATGCTTTCTTAAAAAGTAGTCCTCCATATTCTACCGTCTCATGGGCATGCAAATAATATTCAATTCCAAATCATCATCTCCCTAGCCTTCTTCCCAGCTATGTTGGGGTCGGCTTCCAGTCTTACCGGATACAGCTGAATACCAGTATTTTACATGGAGCGCGAACCAAAGGCTTAACGTTCTTTCCGAGGCACGTGTCACATACCAAGACCCCTCGGTCTTGGTATGTAAAGATGGTCACCCATCCACGGACCAACCGCGGCAAGCGTAGCTTAACCTGATCGATCGACCCGTGCGGCTGTTATTACTTAGCCACAAGCCCCTCCGAATAATTTCTGTTTAATCTCCTAAGAATTTCTGTTTAATTTTGGAATTGAATAATATTCAATGCCAAGATTAAACAGAAATTCTATGATATCGAATAAATATAAATGTCAAACCATTAGAATTACAAAATAATCAAAAAACAGACTAATAACGGTAGCATTTTTACATTAATGTAAAAAAAAATATAAAGTATGACAAAGTGTCAATCAGAATAAAAAGTGTCAGAATAGGAACATGTATGTCAATCTTACTAATAGTTTATTAATCAGTGCAGAGATTTATCATAAAGGAAATCGTCAATTGTGTAATAGCTTTTCTCAATTAATATTTGGTTTAGTGCCCTTTTGAATTTTATTACAGATATATTTTTTATCACATCAGGTACTTTATTATAAATACGCGGGGCAATACCGAAAAACTTTTCTGCATAAACGGTCGCGGGAAGGTACTAAAGGGTCACCGAGGCCCCTGGCAACACAGGCAACAGGAAGGAATACGGGTGGGTTTTAGTCAGTAAGAGTCTGACACACCCTCCCGCTCCGCCCAGAGCGGGAGAAGTTATTTGTTGATATCCCATCCAACAAAAAAAAAAAGTGCGGTTTTACAATTCACTTGACATAGTTTATTTACATAACCGTATTGGATTTCTTCGAACTGCTGACAGTTTGTCAAATAATTGTGGATTGTTTTTTACAAATAGAGCTGTTTCCAAAATGTATAAAAAAGGAAAAGTTAAAATATTTAGAGACTGAAAATAGGAAAGACAGCTATCTGTTGTTTTAAGACCGCACATTGACCTTATGCATCGCTTTTGCATTCTAAATACAAGTTCCTTATCGGTAGACTGCCCCCAGAAAATAATGCCATATCGCAAAACTGAGGCAACCAGTCCATGGTACGCTGATAAAAGAGCCTGACGGTTGACTTTTTTACAAAGTTGATGGAGAGCATACGCGGATTTGCTAAGTTTTTTGCACACAACTTCAGCATGAGGTTTCCAAGTGAGTTTGCTGTCAATCACTATACCTTAAAACTTCGCCTGTCTCTCTTCCTCAATATTACAACCTTGGTAAGCAATACTAACATTTGGGTTTTCGGTGCGTTGATGAAATTGCATTATTTTCGTCTCACTTAGGTGTATTACTAAATTATTATTACTTAACCAGTTAATTATTTCATGGAAACCAGTATTTATGTCCTGCTCGTAATTGTTATGATTTATACCCTTAATTACAGCTGTACTGTCATCCACAAAGACAACCATTTTGTTCGATGTTACTTTCGGGATATCGTTAATATATATTAAAAAAAGTGGCGGCCTCAGTACACTACCCTGTTGAACACCATATTTTACATGCCTTGGTTTAGATGTATATATGGTTTCTATTTTACTTTTTGGACAAATTCTAGAAATTTCCGTTGTAATGCAGTCTATTACTTAAGTACGATTCTAGTAACTGAAGGATGTTCCCTCTTATACCGTAACTATGTAGCTTGTGTAGCAGTATTTTATGGTCCACATAGTCAAAGGCCTTGGTCATGTCAGTATAGATAGCACAGACTGGAATTCTCGTATCTACAGATGACATGATGTTTGTTAATAGGTCGAAGAGTGCCATATTAGTAGTAGTATTCTTACGGAACCCCCTTTGTTCGGGACAACATAATTGAAATTTTTCGAAATAAGTGTAAAGAGAGTTGCAGATAACTTTCTCAAAAATTTTGGAAAAAATGGGAATTTTCGCTATAGGTTTTCGCTATAGCTTTTTAACTGTGTTTTGTCATCTTTTTTGTGCAAGGGTTTTATTATAACTATTTTGAGCCTGTTTGGGAATATGCCATTAGTAATAAACAAGTTAACTATATGCGCTAGTGGAGATGCTATCATTTCTTTAGTGAATTTTATGACTTTTGTAGAAATGACATCGTATCCAACAGTGTTTGTGTATTTTTAGACTAGAAATTATTTTTATAATGTCACCAGTTGTTACAGGTTGCATGAATAGGGAATTTAATGTCTGATTGTTTAAATTAATATTATTTAACGTAATGTCAGGTTTAGTATTATTTTCAATTTCGTCAATAAAATAATTGTTAAATTCATTTGCAATGTCTGTGGGGTGTGTAATCGACAGATTATATCTATTTACGCACATGATTGACTCCTGTGGCAAACACAGTTTGGTTTTATTTATTATTTGCCAGGTAGCCTTCGATTTGTTTTCAGCGGTGTTTATAAAATGATTATTTTGTGCTCTTTGTGTTAGCTTGATAATTTTTCTATAAAGTTTTATAGACTTTTTAAGAACTTTTTTATTCAGTGAGTCCGAATTTAACCTATATGCCCAAAGCAACTGCCTTTGCTTTTTGCTACATATTTTTATTCCTCGAGATATCCATTGCGTTTCTTTATTAGTTTTGATGGTTATACTCGTATTTTTTTCCGGAAAACATAATCTATAAAAAAGAGAAAAACCATCCATGAAATTATCAAAAGTTTTATTTGCGTCTTGTGCATGCATCAAAAACATGAAGAAAAGACAAACAACTAAGATGTGTTTTAAAAGTTATTAAGTTATTTATGCTTATGTACTGTTTTTTAATTTTGCAATACTGTAGTTTACATGTTTTTTTAATTGGTATTTTAATTATTTGAGACGTATGATCCGAAAGAACCAGATCTACAACTTTAGCCTCGCACTCTTTCCCATAGTTGTGTGCAAAATTATCAATACAGGTGTCACTACTTCGCCCGGAGGACACGGTGGAGCATACGGTGGAGGTCTGCCCGGCTTGGGCGGAGCACCGCCGTGTCCTCGTGGAGGCGATCGGTGGCAGAGATCTCTCACGTCCGGCCCTGGTTCAGGCCATGGTACGGAGCGAGAGGGCATGGGCAGCCATCACCTCCTTCTGCGAAGCAGTAATGCTCGCAAAGGAGGAGGCGGGACGGTTGAGCGAAAGTCAAGTTTCGCGCCCTCTCGCCCCTAGCCGCCGCAGGAGACGCCCAGGGCGTCGGGAATCCCGGGCGGATTTCCGGCCACCGTAGGCGCAGGCTTGCAGACGGTGAGCAATGGGTAACTCACCGTCCGGTAAGGACCAGGCCCGGATCGACGGCGCGTTGTATTCCACGCGCGCTTCAAAGAGATGTCGTCAGCACATAGGTAGGGGTCCACTAGGGCCGATGCCTGCCGGGGTCGCGGGAAGGTACTTATGGGTCACCGAGAGCCCCACAACACAGGCAACAGGAAGGAATACGGGTGGGTTTTAGTCAGTAAGAGACACACCATCCCGCTCTGCCCAGAGCGGGAGAAGTTATTTGATGATTTCCCACCCTCAAAAAAAAATAATCTATTTTTTTATAAAATATTTCGTAATTAGGCTTAGGAATTCTGTATGTACAAATAATGATAATTTTATGAGCTATTATCTCTACAGCACAGTATTCAAAAATCCCCGAAACCGATTGCTTCGATATGTCTGGTACTTCTTTGAACTGCAATCCTACTCTAATGAAAATATACGCTCCTCCTCTCTTTGCATTTCTAGAAAAGAAAGCAGCTGGACAAAAATTTGGATTGTGTAATGTGTGTTGGATCCTCATAACCAGTTTGTATGAAGTGCTCTGTAATACAAATGACTTCTATAATTGTTCCTCTGTTAGATAATTCCACTAGCTTTACAGTCCTACTGTCTGCTTTATTCATCAGCCCAGCTATCTTCTAATGTAGAATAGTAAGGTATTTAAAGAAAAAACTGAGAATTTACTTGTTGGGAATCTGTAGATAAACTATTTTTATTTTGCGGGAGTCAGTCAATTTTTAAGTGCGTAGTAGTCAGGTTGCTTAGGCCAAATATAAGCTCTCGCTAATCTGATACAACTGTCTCTAAACCAGAGTTATTTATTATTAGTAATCATAAGGTAGATTAAGATTTGAGTCTAGTAAGTATGCATAATTACATGCATTTATATCTAAATAAAGAAGGTTATTAAACGTTTCAATAAGGCTGTTAAACATTATCTCGTCTAAGAGGTCGTCGTCTGCTTAACCGGACTTTCCTGTGGGTGCCTCAACAAACTAAGACCTCCAGGCAGGGCATAAACTTATAAACTAAGCGACTACACGTTAAGGGCACACCCTATGGGGTAGGGACTCACCTTAGGGTGTCGTTGGGGGAAGACAGAAAGGGAAAGGCTGGTTTAGATTAACATTATTTGGAGACGAATTCGAAATGCTCGAGGACATCGCGGTTGGCTTAGGCGGCGAGGACGGAGGGACGGCGCGCGGCGGTCGGATTTTGTATTTCCTTACGTGCTTTACATCTGCACTTGGAGTACTCAGAGCAACCCTTCCATAAACTGACGCAAGTGGCTTTTCAGCGGCATTACATCGGCATCATGCTCTTTTGGAGACTTTCTTACTGATACTTCTTTCGAACTGATAAACGTGACGAAGCGGCTTTCTCTGCGGCAACCGAGCGAACCGTCCTTGTCTAAGGACGGGGTGGCTAGTTCCAGCGGCATTGCGTCGACATCATGCTGAACCGAATTAATACTCGCAACTCGTTAGGGCCAATTTGAGCTATGATGCTACTTTGTGGTTGTTTACGAACACAAACAAATCAAATGTTAGTCATGGTTACCTTATCCCTATTGACTGACTAACTGAAGGATATTTTGCAGTTAGTCAGTCCATAGGGATAAGGTAACCATCACAAAGTAGCATCATAGCTCAAACAGGTTGACAACTACAAAGTAGCATCATAACTCAAATTGGCCCTAACGAGTTGCGAGTATTAATTCGGTTCAGCCATCTATAAGCGGTGTGACTGCCGTAAGTGTCATTTCTTGGTTGTGGTTGTCTATAGTCTGTTGGTAGAGTAGTCTACCGTCTCTTGGTAAATGCCACACCCAATGGAAGGCTTTCTACGAGTCCCTAGAACCAAACGCTGGTGTAGGATACCTCGATCGTCATAGAAAGGAATAAGGAGGAATAGTATAGTAAACACTCACCCAATCGTTCACAGATACACTCACTGAGATTCACGGTAGTAGTACCATACTCGACGACGCCACAATCCTCCTCCAGGGGTGTCCCTGGAGGAGGATTAGGATTGTGGCGTCGTCGAGAATGGTGCCGGCGCACTATGGAAAATCGTAGAACAACTGCTGATTAAAAATGGTTTTTTTCAATGTCGCTACTGGCATGCTTTTTTATTTTACTCAATAGTTTAAGGACCAAACTAGACTATAATATCAAAAAATTATAAATATTAAATGAAATGTTAATGCAACCAAGTTCTTAGGAGTTACGATAGATCGAAATTTAAATTGGAAGGCGCACGTGGATACCCTGGCTCAAAGAATAAATAGTAGTGCATATGCCCTGTACACCTTATCTCGAAAGGTTAACATAGATGCCTTATTAACTGCATACTACGGATTAACTGAATCTGTTCTCAGATATGGGGTTATCTTTTGGGGTAACTCGACGGACAAAGAAGATGCATTTAAAGCACAAAAGAGATGTCTCAGAGCCATGTTCAAGTTAAATACCACTGACAGTTGTAAGCCCTACTTTGTACGCTATAAATTATTGACGCTGACCTCCCTTTATATTCCAGAAACAGTAATGTTCGTTAGAAATAATTGCAACCTATTTTCGCGGATGGCAGATAAATATCCCAGAAACAGGCGTGATCAAAATCAGCTCTGCCTTCATGAGAGTAAGACTGCACTTATGCGCAAAAGTGTTTTCTGCATGGCTCCTATTATATATAATAAATTACCTAAAAGTTGGAGAGAGCTTAATAATGTACAATTGAAGAAAAGACTAAAATCATTTCTAACTGGCAAAGCATATTATAACATTAATGAATTTCTGACAGAACAATTTACTGTGACATAGATTTTGACATTATAATTTTATTTATTACTTCTTTAATTCACAGACTTGTATTAAACTATGACGTTATATTTTATTATTATTTTTATATTGCTATGTAAAATTTTGACATTTATTAATAATTTTGCTAAATTAAATTAAAATGAATGTTACTGAAAATAATTATTTAAGGTGAACACAATTTTGTAATTCAAAACATTTGCACGCCATAGTATGTGGCAAACATGTCAGAACAATTATTATTATATAATATCATCTTACATGCATTTTTATATTATTGTATGTAAACACATGTTTGAGCAAATAAATATATCTTATCTTATCTTAATGATTTTTTTACAACACCACAAACTTTATAGTTTTGACGGACGTCCATGTCAGGCCCGTTCACTTCATCACTTTTAAATTGATTTTATTGTTATACGTTACAGGAAAAGGTATAATGTATTATATATTTCTGGAAACCTCGTCTTTTGAAGAATATGAAACAGCTAATATGTATTTAATGTTATGTTAAGGTTCACCTTAAAATAATTGCAAAATAAAATATGGTGAAAAAAAAGTTTTTTTAAAGTTCAACGAGACTTTTGACAGTTACTCACGTTTACCCCTGCTTTACATTTAATGTTGATTTGTAGCCTAACTATCCATATACATAATCAAATAATAACAGCTGCGGATATTTGCGGGTTTCGAAGTAATTAATAAAAATGTGATAAGAGTCAGAAAACGGAAAACCGCTCGCTATCTATTGCGGTTTGAAATGTTGCTGTTTACATCAATAGTTTGCGGTAAGTTTTGTAATTTATCATTGATATTAGGGCATTTATCTTTTTTGCACTCATGTTGCGTGTGAAAATATTAATCAACAAAATGCACACTACCCTCATATTTCAAATAGTATATAAACAGTGGTTTCATTCTATTGTAAATAACAAAATAGTGGTGAATTAACAGAAGTGTAATTACATTTGTTGATTCTTCAAAATGTCTACTTTCAAGTGTTCTAAACGTGAAATAATACTTTCGTATATCGAAGGAGGAAAATCGTTAGAAGCATTATCAACAGTTTTGCAAGAAAAATATCATGTGTCTGAAGACAACTTATGTTTCATCCTCAGTGATTTTAAAAGACATATTATTCCCGCTTTTAATAAACGCTGGAACGAAGCTTCACGGAACAAGGATACATTTTTAATGAAGAACAGTAATTGGTTGGAATCAGAATATTCAATAACTTTACCGGACTCTGAAGACATTACAACCATCTCCACACCATCTACTTCTTCTGGGAAACGTGGAAGACCGTGCGTATCTTATCCAGACTTGTCAGAATCCAGTAAAAGAAGAAAAAATACAATGTTACTTAATGAATATGGATTTGAACACGTCTATAATTCACATCTTCAAGGGTTACGTTCGATAGGAGAAGGAACAGAAGCTAAACTTGTGGAAACATTAAGGTTTGCTGACAGTGAAAATAAGACCTTATTTTCGAGTCTCATAGAAGACGCAAGGCAGACCAAAATGTTAACGGATGAAGAAGCATTGAGCGTATTTATTGACTTGGATTTAACGAAAGCACAATATAATATTTGTACTTGAGAAATTTAACGAACGAACGAAAATGTTTTGTGCTTCCGCCATATTACAAAGTGCAAGAAGTTAAAACTATTTGCTATCCACCGTCTTCAGCCATAGAAATTACAGACACAAGTGCAAAAATAGTAAGACTACACACTGCAGCTAGAATATTGACAATAGATTCAGTCTATAGGAATGGATTGAATAACTTACTTCTGTATAGTAAATGGGGCTGTGATGGCTCATTCGGTCAAAGCCAGTACAAACAGAAACTGCCAGAAGAGTCTGAACTTATTTATTTTATATTCGAATTTATTTATCACTTCTTTGGTGCCTATTAAGTTAATTAACGAGCTAACAGGTGATGTTGTCTGGCAAAATCCGGTACCTTCATTTGTTCGTTTTTGCCGGCCTATATTAATAGAATTTTGTAAAGAAACTCCCGAGAAAACTAAAGCCGTTGTGGATGAAATAAAGGGTCAAATAAATTCCTTGAGTCCATCATTAATTAACAAAGAAGGTGAGGGAGTGCAAGTGAAGCATGATCTCTTCCTTACAATGATAGATGGTAAAGTAGCTCAGGTATTAACAGATACGCCTTCGGGTTCCACATGTACAATATGTGGAGCTACTCCTCGCCAAATGAACGATTTGACAAAAGTGACAGCTAGGCCTGAAAATGAAGATTCTTATCAATACGGACTGTCTACTTTGCACGCCTGGATTCGTTGTATGGAAATGATTTTACATATTTCCTATAATCTGTCTTTCCAAACATGGTCAGCCACAAGTGAAGAAAAGAAACGACTAAAGCAAGAGAAGAAAACCCTGGTACAAAGGCGTTTCCGTGAAGAGCTAGGATTGATCATCGACAAACCAAGACAAGTAAGTGGTAATTCTAATGACGGTAATACTGCCAGAAGATTTTTTCACAATGCAAGCTGCTCTGCTGAAATTACAGGAGTGGATATAAATTTGATTAAACGACTTTACACAATTCTGCAAGCTCTTTTATCGGGTGTAATGATAAATGCTGAAAAATTTGGCAGTTATGCTATGGAGACTGCTAGGATCTATGTGAGCAATTATGAATGGTATTACATGCCATCTTCAGTTCACAAAATTTTGATTCATGGAGAAAGTGTCATAAAGCATTTTGCAGTACTTCCTATTGGTCAACTTTCGGAAGATCCACAATAATCTCGCAATAAGGATTATAAAAAATTTCGTCTTCATCATGCTAGAAAATGCTCAAGATCCGCTACAAACGAAGATGTATTTCATACTCTTCTTTATACTTCAGATCCATACATTACCAGCATTAGAAAACCGTATACTAAAAACGTGAAGGAACTTGATGAAGACACCTTAGATCTTTTGAAAGTGAACGAATTAATTTTAGATCCCGAAGTTCATCAAGTATAAATAACATAACATTTAGTAAACAGTACAATTAATTAATTAATCTGTGTTCGATTTTAATCTTTAAAAAATGCTTTTTTTATTTTATTTGATTTTTATTTTGATGTACTATATGATATTTGGTTTTTGTAAACATTAAAATAATAGTATTCATTGTTAAGAAATAAACATTGGAGATTTTTTATAATTTTGAATTTGTTTTATTTTTTAATTTATTATTTTAAATTTAATCATAATAAATAACATTCTATTTGAAGCCATATACACTATTCTATATTTGTGCAAAATTTTAGAACATAATATTCAGAAATAAAGAAGTTATTGATTTTTAATCAGAAACAGACCATTATTTTCCACAGTGCGGCGGCCCTACTACTTCCCTCCTATTACTTTCCTGGAGGAGGGTTGTGATCCTGAGGGAGGCTGGTGGTGAGTTGGCCCGCCTTCTTGCACTGCTTATATACATAGTATCCAAAGCGCACCGCGCGAATAATATATGATTGCTGGAGGATAAAAAAATCCTAAAACCTAACAATAGTAACGGAATATAACGGAACGGAACATTACCTGCTTGCATGCCTCTAGGCAACTTTAAAGCGAAAATATAAATCCTCTTTATTCCCTTGCCCGTGGGAAATTCCAAAAAAATTGTTACCTATATAATTACAGGATGAGGAAAATTTTAATATTATTACTCATTTGATCCCTTAGTAAAGTTATTATATTGCTTTTGAATTACTAAAGTGTCTTTAGCGAAAGTCGGACTGAGCGATTACGGGTTCCACACACAAAATTTCATCTTCTATTTTAACCTCTTTTAAAAAAACGCTGATGAACGTAATTATTAATTACCAACCAAAAGGTTAAATACCAATTTTCATGTTTCGGACTACAAAAGTAAGGAGTATTCCATACAAACTTTCACCCCCTATTTCACCCCCTTTTTTTTTTTTTTTTTGGGTGGTAAATCATCAAATAACTTCTCCCGCTCTGGGCGGAGCGGGAGGGTGTGTCAGACTCTTACTGACTAAAACCCACCCGTATTCCTTCTTGTTGCCTGTGTTGCGGGGGCCTCGGTGACCCATAAGTACCTTCCCGCGACCCCGGCAGGTATTTTACCCCCTTAGGGGATGATTTTCCAAAAACGGTTTGATAGCAGAGAGTTTCGACCAACAACACCTAGAGAAGCAATCGCTAAACAGCTGGGTCTGGAGTCGGATACACAAGCCATAAGCGAACGCGACACGCATTGTGCTACCCCTTAGGGGTTGAATTTCGAAAAATACTTCCTTATTCCTTGTCCACATTATAATGGGTACATCTTAACAAAATTTCAGCTTTCTAGGTCTAAGTTTTTGGACTCTGCGTTGATGAGTCAGTCATTCAGTCAGGACTTTTCTTTTTACATATTTATATAGATTACATTGCATAACTCATCTTGAAAGCCAAAGAAACTGTTTTATTTTGGAAAAAGTAATTGGTGTCCAACGGGCTACGCCTGCGACAGAACGCTCTCATGAATAAATTGCAAGACCGCTATGTGTTGTTAGTTTTTAGCATATTATTCCGTCAGACGAAATACCAGCTTAGTATCTACAATTTAACAAACAAAACATGAAAATGTAAGAAAACTTTCTGCAAAGAAGTCGCTCTCGCAATGCTGTCAACGGGTTAAAAATGGAATAACACTTTAACTGTGAAATAACTTGTAAAGAAACGCAATTAAATATGTATGGTAGAGGCACTGCGTCGCCGTCACCTGTCTGCCACAAAGACAAGCAAATATAGTCTCATGAAAGCATAATTCCATTAGAGGCGACAAGGGCGGCGGTGCGGGCGCGGCCGGCACCGTATAATTATAAAACTCGTCGGGTAACGATCACTGTCACTTCGGGCTCTAGTCCAGGGCACAGAAGGTCCACAGTCAGTAACGTAACATGCGTGCACAATGCGTCTCACACACACCGCTATTATATTAGTTAATACCATCAGATTGAGCTGACCTTGGTTGTAAGCAATTCACTGAAGTTTTCCGAGAGACAGAGAAAGTGACCGCATCGAGTACAACGAGTAGGCCTTCTACGGCTATTTGTAACGCAACCCCGTGGCACAGCATTTGGCGTACGTTTAACAACTTTTCGCTTAATGTACTTTTATCACTACATAAAAACGTTTGATGGTGCGAGTCATCAATCCTGCAGATTGGTTGCTCCGCCTGTACTACATACTACACGGTCATCAGCTCTGCTTGATTGACGCTCACACCCCCCGCACCCCACATACGTCCACACACACCCACACCCTCCTCCGCAGACCGCAGGAGTACGCGGGACGTAATGGCGATGTAATTTGCGCATAATAATCGTTTTATTCAAGAATTTATTAAAACGAGTGGAGGAGAGGAGAGTGCGAGGGCGGCTGTTTCGATTTTGTGCTGTACCTCTATTAAAACTCTGAAATACAATAAAGAATAAAAAGAACACGGTGTAGCAGCATTTTGTAGGGTGAGAAAATCTCTCAAAATGGTCATAAAACCTGATCGTAATCCCCATAAACGTGATTAAATAATTACATTACTGAGAATAGCAGGAAGTTTACAACACCTATGAACCTAACACTTTGTAACTCTAATTCAACTGCCAAAACGCGGCTATTATCTCAATCGGATGCCTCCATGCAGTGCCCGCCTGCGTGTGACCGAGGAATGCTCAGTGCCTCGCGGGTACTACACAACAATAATACAATAATTACGAAACGGTTTGGCAGTCAGAAACGCATTAGCATAATCGCGAGTATCAAGGCGCGCGGCGGCCGGTCGCTCGACGGCCCTAATCCGACCCGCACGCGGATGGGCCCCGACGGACCGGACCGCCCCACTCACACCCGGCACCGCTTGGCCGTCTGTAATGCCTGTGTCAACCCACATTACAGATATCGAGCCCATTTATTCAACCAGCTTGGTTCGTTATTCTGATTTCACGTTAACAAGAAACATACGTCAGTTTAGGCCCAACCGGAGAATCTATACTAATACTAATAATATTATAAAGAGGAAAGGTTTTTTAGTTTGTTCGATTGTTTGTACCGAATAAGCTCCGAAAGTACTGGACCGGTTTTAACCATTTTTTCACCAACAGAAAGCTAAATTATCAGGAAGTAACATAGGCCGTAATTCAAAAATTACAGCAACGTAACCAAAGGTATCAAAAATTTTCAATAAAAGTCACTTTTCAGCGTGCGCTGTGTAAAATAATGTACTACATGTGTTTATAGTACCTACTCATCACTGCTCACAAAAAAGTCCGCAGGGTTTATGTCTAACTATTATAGTTAAGTCAAAATAACCATTTTTGTTCAAATTAATTGGTCAAGGACAGCTAATAACACAATTGATTTTCTATTGTTTGACACCGAATCGGAGTCGCGCGGGGCTTGACAGGAAACACGGCTAAAATCGAAAGATTCTTGTCGCACAGTCGATGAAGAGTAGTGATAAGGAACAGTTTCAACAATGTCGCGGCGATGTCGTCCGACGTCGCCCGACATCGTCCGATGTCACCGGGGACACATGTCGCTCGACAAATGTTCCTAGTGGGGACGAGGCTTGATTACATTTTATTAGCTCACAAGCTTTCATCAATCACTCCTTCGCACAACAAGTCTGTCGTTGGCACTCCACCTTATCTATAAATAGTATAAATATATAGTATAAGTATAACAAAGTTGCTTATCGTGTCTGTCTGCTTGTCCGCTTAGTTATTCAAAACCACACAATGGCGCCGAAACCCTTGTTCACAAGCTAAACTACCTAATATTAGAGAATTGACATCTGTTACTGACGGACTTCTCGAGAAAAGGACGGTGACAGACATGGAATTAGTATGTACTGGATTCTATAAGTTGCACTCTCATATAATTAGTTAATGCTGCACCCTTGAACTTTACCGTGTTTTAAGTTATATGTTCTGATTTGTCAACTATTTGCTTAACAAGTTTTTGGTCAATACGATAATTCATATGTCCCGTCCCTTTCTTGATTTATTAGAGAGGAAAACAAAAACCCCACTGCAAAAACACATTTACATAACAACATTTCATATACATAGATGCTTGCTGCTGCTTGTTTTACTCTTTTCAGTTTATGTGTTTTTGCAGTCGGGGATTTTGTTTTTTTTATGATTTGCTTTATTTCAAGCTTTTTAGTTGTATTAATATAGGTATAATTATGTTATAGATTATAAAATTTGAGCTACAATAGTCTCTCAATTGATTATTCTAGTACTAAGGTGCGGGTGCCCGCCGCGCGCCGTGTCGCGCTTGTCGGAATAGGCATTAAAGACTAAGGACTGATTAACACCGAAACAGCAGCGGCCGGCATCGGCCTAAAGCGGCCGAAAGCGACCGGAAGCGGCCGGCAGCGACGCGACGTGGGTAGTACCGCTGACAAGACGTGCATGGCCGCGAGGCAGCTCACGGCATCGCGGACCGTCGCACGACCTTTCGAGCTTTTCAAGCGATAGTGGTCTTTCAATTATGTAGATACCTAAAGTTTAAAATTACTTCACACTGAAAGTACTCGCCGCGCCGCTGCCGGACGCTGCTTTCCCGGTGTAAATCGGCCTTAAGTATATAGATATTACCCAAATGGCAAGCTTTGAATGTTAGATTGATTACTGGTTATTTGCTGTGTATGAAAGTGTTATAAATATGGTTTCTAGGAAAGAAATAAAGCACAGAACAGCACAGGCTACACAGGCTAGATATTTATTTAATTAGACTTGTCAAGTATTTAATCAGTAAGCTAGTTGTCAGTCCGCAAAACTAGATTTACATGGAGAAGAAGGACAAGAAACTCCATTTTGGGATAAATCATGCCAACTACGGAACCCTTCATTATGCGTGGTCCACGCATTAGACGGTTTTTTTATAATTCTTTAATTTGGTAGAGCAAGCGTGCGCGGCGGTCCCGTATACGTTTTATTAACTTTGCTTGGGTAGCTTTTGAGTTATCTTCAATAATACGCATTTCATCTACTCGGTGTAGGTTGATGATGTTATAAAACTTCCTGTCACTGTTGTTTACATAGCAAATATTGGTATCCGAATTGGTGTGGGGTAGGTACTACAACTAAAACGTGAAATATAAAGTTCCGGTAAATTAAGGTTATTTTCACTTTTGTAGTGTATATTTTGGACGTCGGTTGTTTTCATTTTGTAAAACAGTTTTAATAATCTCAAAATGAATTATCTAACACGCTCGCTAGAGAGGGCGACACGTGGGCAGAGTCGTGTAAAGGGAAGAGACTGAAAGATGAGTCAGTCTTGTGAGGGCAACGAACAGATGCAGACCTTCACTTCTATTACGCGAAACTGTGAGTTTGCCCTAACTTAGAAAATATTATAGTGCGTGAATGTTACATTATGGTACTATTACTAGCAGATTTCCTGTATGATCGGGTTTTATTTAACCTGCACTGTGGAGTCCGTACCACCAAATCGAGTTGATGACGGCACTATCGCGCAGCTATCGCTGATGCCGTCATATATATATATATTTCGAATTAACTCATTACTAGCTTTTATTTGATACCAATATTATTGTATTTTGTTTTTATTACCTTCCCCTCCTTTTTTTTGTATTTGCAGATGGAATATATTAATATTATATAGCTTATGTCATCCCCATAATTAAGAAAAACTATCGACCTCATATGTTAAAATTCATCAAGCCGTTTTGGTTACCGAGCGTGCCACAGAAATAGACATAGGTACATATACTTCATACATACTCTCGAAAAACAACCTTCCTTCTGGGGCAGTCCGTTAAAAAGATCGAAATAGTCAAAATTAAATTTAGCTAGTGCACAACTGAATCGACACCAATATATTTGAATGCGGATTTAATAATTATTTACAGAATTTATTCCAAAAGGATTACGTTTCGTATATAATGACGCGTTATTGTTTTACTTGGTTCGTCGTCATGATCATCAGCCCGGAGTCAGCTACTGCTAGATATATACCTCCTAAACTTAGTTAAAGCTCGTACAGCACAGACGTCTCGACGTTCTGACATTTCGGTAGATTGCCGAGCAGTGTGCAGCAGGAGCGGAGCACCAAAATCAAAATTAAAAGTAATTTATTCAAACTAGGCTGAGAATCAGCACTTTTCAAAATTACATAAGACAGTCCCCCAAAACGCCCACCCTTCACCACTTCCTTGTGCTTTAGCTGGGAAGAAGAAGAGGCGCAACAAACTCCCCAGTAGCACAGCTGTCAGTTAGAGAAAAAAAAATGGATTCTATAAAACAGTATGCAAAACAATTTACACTACGTGCAACACAAAAACATTAAATTATTAGCCATATGTCAGCTAGCACACAAACCTAAACAGAACTTAATACCCAAATAAAAGCCTCCGGGCATAATGGGCGTGCCCCCCTCGCCATATTTGAGGGAAGGAGGCAACCCGACCCCCGACGCTACCGCAAGCAGTGACATCTAGGGGAGCTTGACGAACTTGCTGCCGATTGCTCCAGTAAGAATAATATACTTAATCAGTTATCGAGGTCGCTAGCTAACCACATATTATAATACAACTCAACAAAAACATTGCAATGAGAACATTATGTCAATAATAAACGAAAATAAAATTAAAACTAAATTGACTTATACAGTCAAATAAAATAAGCAATTATATGAACTCATATAACCTGTCACGAGGTAAGCTAATTCTGGAGAAAGAACATAAACATTGTCATGAGTTAATCACAGCGACCAACAATTTTTATCGTATAAGTAGTCGTTGATAGAATTCATTCATTCATTCATTTATTTCATAAACAATGTTTACATTGTGTCGAAATTTCATTAAAAACTAACACAACACGGATTTTAATGTTTACAATTTATTTTATAAAAATAAAATAATACAATTATAATTCGGTACATTAGCAAAAAAAAAAAACAAGAAGTGATGGAAAAGTAAATCCAAAAAAAATCATTTCAATAAAAATAAATTAAATTTACCAGAAAAGAAATTAAATCATGTCAATAAAAAATAAATAATGTAAATAAAATAAAATAAAAAATACATGAATTATGACAATAGAAAAAATTAAAGTTCTACGACAATAGAAAAATAAAGAAAAAAGAAATCACACAAATAAAAATTAAAAAAAAATGATGTCGATAAAAAATAAACATGTCAATAAAAAAATTAAAAATTATCATGTCAAAAACAAATAGATCATGACAACAAGTGGTTAATTATCATGCTATGTAGTTTAGACATTCACATCACTGAGAAACTCATCAAGTGTATAGTAGCATTTTTCTTTCAAAAATGACTTTAGCTGGTGCTTAAACTGATTTATATTGTAAATTGACTTTAATTGTCCCGGTAGTTTATTAAATAGTTTATTTGATTGAAAGCATGCTGCATGACTCACTACTTTTAAATGCGGTTGTATTTTATATTGCAAGTCCTTACGTCTTGTAGCTTCTCGCTTATTTCTGTCCTCAAGTGTCTCATAATGTGTCCGGCAATTGGGACTCGAGGTGGCCCTGCACAAGTCCGAGGCCATGTGTTTTCATGGTCCTCGGAACGCGCCACCGTTGGGGTCCCAAATAACGGTAGGAGGGGTTTCTATCGGCGTCGAGTGGACGATGTGTGTCCGGGGATACAGCACGGTCTCCTGTGAGGCAGCGAGCCTCCTTGCTGGATTGCCGCCATGGGATCTGGAGGCAAAAGTCCTCGCGCACGTATGGGAGAAGCGCAAGGAGGCGAAACGCCGGGGCGTTAAACCGCTGCCGCGAGAAATCGCGGCACAGCGGACGGAGCTCCAGCGGGATCTCATGGCGTCATGGAAAGTACGGTTGTCGCAACCCAGTGCTGGGCACACCACGATTGCGGCGATAAGTCCCCTCTTTGAGGAGTGGCTGGAGAGGCGCCACGGCGTCCTCACCTTCCGCCTGACGCAGGTCCTCACCGGACACGGCAGCTTCGGGAGGTTCCTGTGTCGGATAAGGCGGGAGGAAACGTGTCGCCACTGTGTGGATCGCCCGGAGGACACGGTGGAGCATACGACGGAGGTCTGCCCGGCTTGGGCAGAGCACCGCCGTGTCCTCGTGGAGGCGATCGGCGGCAGTGACCTCTCGCGTCCGGCCCTGGTTCAAGTCATGGTACGGAGCGAGAGGGCATGGGCAGCCGTCACCTCCTTCTGCGAAGCAGTAATGCTCGCGAAGGAGGAGGCGGGACGGTTGAGGGAAAGGCAAGTTTCGCGCCCTCTCGCCCCTAGCCGCCGCAGGAGTCGCCCAGGGCGTCGGGAATCCCGGGCGGATTTCCGGCCACCGTAGGTGCGGGCTTGCGGACGGTGAGCAATGGGTAGCTCACCGTCCGGTAAGGACCAGGCCCGGGTCGACGGCGCGTTGTATTCCACGCGCGCCTCAAAGAGATGTCGTCAGCACATATAGTAGGGGTCCACTAGGGCCGATGCCTGCCGGGGTCGCGGGAAGGTACTTATGGGTCACCGAGGATCCGCAACACAGGCAACAGGAAGGAATACGGGTGGGTTTTAGTCAGTAAGAGTCTGACACATCCTCCCGCTCCGCCCAGAGCGGGAGAAGTTACTTGATGATTTCCCACCCTCAAAAAAAAAAAAAAAAGTGTCTCATAATCCCGTAGCTTTTTCATAAGGTCTGTTAGTAGAACTAAAATGTACAAACAAGGGACCGTTAATATCTGTAGTTCTTTAAAGTGATCCTTACATGATACCCACTGCGGAATTCTCACCATAGTTCTTATAGCTCGTTTTTGTATAACAAAAGCAGTATTTATATTGTACTCATAGCTACCTCCCCATAAAGCAATACTATACCTTAGTTTTGACTCAACAAGCGAATAGTAGACTATTTTTAATTGTTCGATAGAAATTTCATCTCGAAGGCTTCTAAGAGCATAACAAGCTGAACTAATTGAACTTTCTATAGCTGATAGTTCCTTTTTCCAATTCAGGCTTTCATCAATGTAAATACCTAGAAATTTCACACTAATATTATTCGATTGTCTAAATAACATAGCGTTCGTTTTATTGGTGTTTAAGATGAGATTGTTGTTGGTAAATTAACAATGAAAGAGCGCCAGAGCTTTATTTACCTTACTACTAAGAGTTCCCATATCTTCCGCAGTTATAATGGCATTCGTGTCATCAGCAAAAAGAACGAGTTTAGTATCAGTTTGTTTTAAAATGTAGTTAATTAAATCATTGATAAACAAGATGAAGAAGATTGGCCCTAATATTGAGCCTTGTAGAACTCCTTGCCTTACTTGTTTTAGTCCCGATTTGAAAATTTTCTCACATCTTTCTTGTTCTACTTTAATTTCTACATATTGTTTCCTATTTTCTAAGTAAGACTTAAATAAGTTTAAAACTGGTCCTCTTACTCCATAATGCTCCATTTTTCTAGTAGTAACTTGTGATTTACTGTGTCAAAAGCAGAACTTATATCAAGGAACAGCCCTACTACTTTTAATTTATCATTAATTCCGTTTATTACTGCCTCCATTAACGTATTAACTGCGTCATTTGTTCCCACATTTTTTTGATAACCAAATTGTTTGTAATTAAGAATTTTATTGTGATTTACATGTTTATGAAGCCTTATTTTTAGTAAATTCTCAAAATTTTTGAAATGATTGGTAAGAGAAATTGGTCGATAGTTGTTGGGATCGGATTTGCACCCTTTTTTTATAAATTGGTAGAACTCTTGCTATCTTAAGCTGTTCCGGGAACACACTCTCGTTCATACACTTATTAATAAAATATGCCAGTGGTTTTGCCAATAAGTCAATATGATTTTTAAATATTTGTATTGGGATTTCATCACGACCAACCGATTTCTTGTTGGCCATTGCATCGACATTTTTTTTAATTTCACCTGCAGTCACTGGTTCACAGGACATTTCTACACTAACTCTACTAACGCTATCTTTCAAAGTGTTTATTGCTTGTTTATAAGTATTGAGCTCCCCAACAAGGTCGGCTTTGTCGAACGTGTTCGAGAAAATGTCAACTGTTTTCTGAGGATTTGATATTATTTTGTTATCTATTTTCAAAAGAATGTCCTTACTACTTCCACGTTTCGATTGAGTGTTCCTATGTCTATTTATAACTTCCTATATAGCTTTTGAAGAATCATTTGCTTTTTCAAGTTCCTTCCTAACTGATATACGTCTGGCTTTTTTTAAGACTGCTCTATATATTTTAATATAAGTTTTTACATACATTCCTATTTCCTTATTGCAAGTCATCTTACATATGTTTTGAAGTATGAATCGCTTCATTTTGCTTGATACTCTTATTCCTTTTGTTATCCAGGGTGATTTACAATTTTTATTAGGATTAACTTTTCGTTTATTTTTTTTTTAAACTACTGCGAAATATTTGGCCAAGTTTTTTTAGGAATCTATTTAAACCTTCTTATGTCCAGTTGCTATTTTCTAAACGTTGTCTAAAATTATTCGAATTTCTGTCACTAAACTGCCTAATTTCTATATTTAACAAATCTTGATCGCCATTTGACATTAATTTTTCTGTTTTTAAACCACATACTAACGCTGCATGTCCGTCAGCCAAGCAATTGTGATCAACAAACTGTTCATTGAAATAATTATCCGGCAGATTCGTCAAAAAGTTATCTAAACATGATTCCGCGCTATTTCGTCTATAAGTCACTTCGTTAACAATGGGTCTAAAATTGTAAGATGTCAGTAGTGTTAAGAAATTTAAAGATTTTTTGTCGTTTTTAAGTAAGTCGATGTTGAAATCTCCACCGATGATGCACTTTTTACTAAAGAAGTGTTCCAACAATTGCTCTAACTTAGACATAAATTTTTCATAGTTCTGTTCAACTGGATTTCTGTAACAACAGAAAATGTATATGTTGGTATTACCATCTTTAACACCACGTTTCAAAGCTTTCAATTTTATATAATTTTTGACAGTAGGGTAGTACCTCTTCACAAACAACATCATTCGTCGCCATTATTAGGCTGCCACCCCTTTTTTTAATTTTTTCGAGCATTAAAAAAAGTTACAGATCTAATTCATTTTTTTTGTTGCTTATACCACATAAATTCTGTAGGTAGATATTGAGGGAGATATAATTATTATCAGGAGTTACAGAATTGGTTGTCGTGCTGTGAGACATGCTACTGAACAATTTACTTACGAAAAAAAACGTATTTATTTTCCAGGTTGTCAGTCTGAGTGCTTATGCTGTTTGTAACTGCTATGCGACACTTTGATGAAGTTTAATTATCTGTTTGTGTATATACATTGTTATAACACTTTCGTGCATGTCCGTTTAGCCCATACACCAGTATGGGCTAAACGGACACTACTTTTAATTTGATTATTATACAATAAGTAGTCATTTTTGTATTTTAAACGAAGTATTTCTTTATGGATTAGTCTGCTAGCTTGCATTGTATTAATGTATTTAGATCTGAAATCTGTGTTAAAATAATCAAAGTCCAGTGGCAAAAATGTTGAATTCACAAAATTACTACATAACATTTTTAATGACTTATTAAGCATATTAACACTAAGCTATTTATATATAAATTTTGCCAACTAAGACGTTTGTTTGTTTAATTTGGCTCAAGGTGTAATATAATATTGACTGGAAGTTTAAAGGATTTGAATCGTTAGAACCCCCTAATATCAATATGTAGTCTGAGTTGGTACAATCTTTACACTCAGAAACACATGTACTTATGACTTCAGCCATTGGCGCCCCGCCTGCCGGGGTCGCGGGAAGGTACTTATGGGTCACCGAGGCCCCCGCAACACAGGCAACAAGAAGGAATACGGGTGGGTTTTAGTCAGTAAGAGTCTGACACACCCTCCCGCTCCGCCCAGAGCGGTAGAAGTTATTTGATGATTTCCCACCCTAAAAAAAAAAAAAAAAAAAAAAGCCATTGGCGCCCCAGGCTTTACTATTGATGTCACGTTGAAAGACTGTCCTAGTAGTTCTTGAATTAACAATCTCATACCAAGTCCAGTTTGATCAGCAAATATTTTTACTTGGCGTTTTCTTTTATTACAGTCTTCGTCCTTCAGGATGTTACCAATGTTTGTATTCTCTACATCCTTTGTATTTATGGTGAGAGTCTCCGTTGTTTCAGAGTTTACTATTGTACCCATGTCAATGCCACCTTTCTCCGAGATTGGGCGGTAACATGGCTGATGGTTTATCCTTGTATCCTGTGAGCCCAAGTCGTCTGTTATGGGTTGCTCGAAAAAATAACTTAGGCTGTTGCTATCGTCATGCTCTGGACTTTTTCTTACTGCATCTCTATATAGTTCTTTAGAAGAAGTTCTTGTCAAGCCGATTCGCAAACCACACGACCTATGGCGTTTTTGATACTGAGGAGAGTAAAATTTAAGTGGGGAAGCAATCGATTTGTTACTCCTATTTAGTTCAAAAGCGCCTACTGATTTATACATATTAATTTTGTGCTGGAATGTTGATAATTTTGCCTTTAAGGAGTTATTCTCAATGTTTAAATTGTCTATTTCGGTGTTTGCTATTTGTAACTCGAGATTTAATTTTGTGAGTTGTTCCTTGAATGTAGTTATTTCGTCTTTGTTCATACTGTTTGGTAGACTCTGATAAGAAATGTCCAGTTCGTACTCGCTGTCTTGGAGATCTACACTTAGCTGGCGACGTCTTTGAGTGTTAATATTTTGCATATCTTCCACGTTTTAACAGCAATAGATATTGATAAACATACAAAAAGAACTGGGTGGTTGGTCTCGAACTTGCGACCGCACGCGTGTAAAGCGATAAGCTTGCCAACTGCAAAAAAGAAGTTTTTTTTTTCTATTACTTTTAAGAAATGTGTTGATTTATGAACTTTCACAACATCATAGCCCCCTGGCTACGATTTTTACTATATTAACTAATAGTTTAATAGAGATACCCCAGTAATCACCAGTGTTTTTAGACTTAAGTGTGTTAAAAACGTAAACTACATTATCTGGTGTTACAATATGTTCGATACTAAATAAGCGACTACATTTAGGCACACTACTATGCAAAAGGTTTTCAGCTTTAGACGGGGACGAATACCTCAGCTATGTCAGCTGCTTAGTTACTATTTAGTTAGCAAATTAGTTACTATTTGCTGTCGACTATAATCTGAAGATGTTTTTCTTGTTGTTTAACCGACTTACCCGTTTCATTGTTAAGAATTTTCCAAGTGGTTTTTATTTTAATATTGGATTTTTTAATTTTATCGCTTAAAAATTTAGATTTAGCAAACACACAAATCATTTGAAATAATTTTGAATAATTTTTGACATACTCTGGAAAAGGAGTATCAAACCTGTATTTTTTTAAACCATTTAACTCGTATAGTCTCGCTCTACTTTTATAAATACCTGGAGTAGCCCATTAGTTAAAGCCAGCGGGGGTGCCGTTAAACTTAATGGTTTTGGTAATTTTATGCAGTTTTTTATGTAATACTAATGACACAGGGAAGTCAGCTAATAAACCATAGTGGTCAGACGTTAAGTCACTTAACACTAATTTATTTTTGGCATCATAATCACTTAATATATTATCAAGACAAGTCGACGAAGATACCGTAATCCTAGTAGGTTCAAAAAGAAAATTAATTAGATTATAGGACCTAAACAAATTGAGAAGTCTAATACCTAATGGAGTAACATCTAAAATATTAATATTAAAATCTCCACATATATGTATAGTCAATTATACTTTTATTACTACATTTTAAAATATTGAGTGATTCCTCCATTACCGATTCAAATGAATAAAATCCCCAGAGGGGGGTCGATAAAAGCAAATTATGACGTATCGCTCGAGTTCAACATAAGACTAACTAAATATATACGTTGCTTACATTTCAACTTGTTTGAAACAAGAACTAAAGATCCACCGCGAATAGCACTTTTTCTTACAAATGCACTTTGTACAGTAAAATGATCATAAACACTACTTCATGTTCCTTCAACCAGTGTTCAGTTAAACATAACACCTGAACATCATAATTCTCCATAAATCAATTTTAACTCTGGCTCTTTGCCGGACAGACCCTGCATATTTTGATGTACAACATTAATCATATGCAGACAAAGGGTAAGCCTTTGTCGCACCTAATAGTTTAAACTACAAAGCGTATCAAAAGTAGTCTTAGTACCACTACTAACAGTAATCGATGGTACACTAAAGGTACCAGTGTCACTGTGTATATTGTATGCTAAAAGATTAACAATATGTCTCCTACAACTAGGTGCCAAATACATTGCATAATTTGTCAGTTTGTAATCAGTAATACATTGATTACAATCAAAATATAAAATAGCGTCACTGTGATGGCAGGTCCTATTATAAATGAACTTATTTAAATTAAAAATGTGCCTATTTTACTCATCAGACAAATATTTCGAATAAGGCAAGACACAAAAAATAAATTTACAATTATTGGTCTCATTGAGATATAACATCAAATGGACAAATTCAACTATATCCTTTTTTCTTACAGTTAAACCCATATAATAATATATTAATTATAACAGTGGAACTGGGGTTTATTTTTGTCTTGGCTAGTTGGCTAATTAACCATTTCGCTAGTATATAACAAGTTATCACCCGTGCAGCCGGGCAGCTGTTACCTTATTTGTGTTAGCTTATTTACCTTTTTACACTGAAGTTCAATGATCGTACACTATGATTTATACCACAAATTCCACAGGATGTTAGTTAATACGTTTAATTTAAGACTTAGGGACAAACAATCTCTTGTAAACTCGAAACGTCTGTAAGAACCAAATGTAATAAAAACAAGTCACATTAAGTAAATACTTCGCCATAACCGGGCTCGGGCAAACTTGACCCAACTTTCTGTAATCTTCCATCTTGTTCGATGTTTTCCAGTATTTGATACGTATTGGGAGCGAACTTTGTGCGGAGTGCAAAATAATCGGAACAAGTACGAGTATTATTGGAGGAGCATTCACACGCACGATGCAGTGCGTTGCGGTGCGGTGCGGTGTTGTTCGGTGCGGTGCGGTGCGGTGCGGGGTGGTGCGCTGCGGCGTAGTTTAAAACTAGAACATTGACACAATACTGAGTGTCGCATGGCAACGACGAAATCTGCTCGGGACTCATTCGGGTCACTTTCGCAAGATAAAAGAAAGAAAAAGTATTTATTGGGACTCACACAAGAGATCACAAATGAAACATACTATATACAATATATAGTACGTTTCGATATTCGAAACAAGCTAGTTTCTGAGTGGTAGGCCGCAATTAGTGGTAAAAACCTTATTTAAGCTGGCCTCCTATTATACTGAAACCTTCACTCATTGTTATTAGCACAAATAATGAAAAAATCTCTGCTTAGATGGTGTAGTCATGTTGAGAGGATGAATGAAAGGCGACTAAACAAGGCAGATGTGAGTGGAAACGCCGGGAGGGGGTGGAAGCGCCTCAGAAAGACATAATTATAGTGACCTCATTGGTGATGTTCTTCAAAAAGGTCAGGTTCATAGTACTCGCAACCGGCAGCGTGCGTGTATGACCAGATGTATGAACGTAAACGAAGCAAAATGAGTACGTAAGGAGCGTAGCAGGTGGCGTGCTGTAGTTTCTGCCTCCCCCCGTGGGACGAAGGCGTGAGTGTATATAATTATGTATGAAAAAAAAACCGGCCAAGAGCGTGTCGGCCCACGTATACTAAAAGGTTCCGTAGTCGGGATGAATTTATCCTAAGAACAATAAAGAAAATTGATAAAATTTATCTATACAAAAGCATTTTATTTGAAAAGGTATTTTGAAAATACCTTTTGCATTTAGTATTTAAATACAAAACGAATAAACTATTTTGTATTTACATTTGAAATGGAAAACACAAAAAGTATTTTGTATTTAAATACTTTTATCAAACCATTTCGTACATCTCTGGAGCTGGCCTAGCGTAGTACAGAGTTTCATTTGAATCATACCCGGAGGGCCGCCTGCTCTATGACGTGCGGCATGCCGTACCAACTGTCATGAGCTTTTACTCTACGTTTATGAATAATTCATTCCCAGATTAAAGTGCTCTCACCAGAAGTAGTAATAATTGAGGATACGATTGTATGCCGGGAGTCGGGCTTCGGAAAGTACACGCAAAGACGTTAAAACTAGGTATATGGGTCAGCGCGGGCGGCAATCTGCAGAGGCGTCGGCGAGCGTCGTCCTCTATCCCCCGCCCCCCTCCCGCCCGAACCCCGGCGCACCCTCCAGCCAAAACGTTGACATAGTGAAATGCAATTTTCCACTCAGTTCGTTTGCCGAGTTGAGCCTACAATAGCTCAGCTATCACGACACGTCCCTAACCGGCCACCCTACGGAATTGACAATAATATTTTGCGTATTTTCCTACAAAGTGATTGTTGAGAAATTCGCCCAACATAAATCTGGCAGCTCTACGTTCGGCTACAATAAAAATGCTCTAACCTAGTTTATGATTTGGAATGGTTGCACCAATTCTGTGAAATCGATACCGTGTAATATTAGACGGGAGAAAAGAAACGGTAGAAAATGTCCGGAATGCGACGAGACTGGCGGTGGCAGGCCTCAGACTATTGTTAGCGCAGAACACGGTAACTGCATGTTGCGACACAGAAGGCCCACTACATCACGCGATCATGAAACAAATAGCCACTGTGCTGTGGTGCAGCTGAGCACTCTCAGCAGCACGCGCACTGCGCGCTGGTGGGCAGACCGCGCGCGCGTGCCGCCGCGCCGTGAACGTGTGTCTGCAGTGCGACTTCTTATTACAACGTGCGCGCCGCTGGCCACACGCTTTCACTTGAATCTCATATATGGCTGCAATTTTACTCTCGGTACATACCAGACATTTAAACCATTCTAGACTCAGCGGCTGATTTACAGCAGAAACTTCGCTTTATAATTCTAACGCTGTCGTGTCTGTCTTACAATTAATGTTTACTGAGATGAGCTGCGACCCGAAATGCCATCTAAAATAAGTAATAACCGTTGTCTATTTTCATGAACACTTTGACAAAAGCCTTCGTCACACAAGGGGAGTTTCGTTTCGCCCACGACTGTTTATTTTCGCTATCTGTAGTCCATTTCTAAGTCATTTTGTGTCTGCAATTAGGCTGTATTAAGACGACAGCGGAAGGGCGGGTCTTCCGAGGAGTGTGCAGGGCGCGGGAGGGCGTTAATTTCCATAGTGTCGCAGAACGTCCAGTGCTGTGCACTTGCTTTATTTTCGTCGCAACTTTTCAGCAGACGTAGAAACTCGAGTCGCGAGTGTTCACTGAACATAGGACAAAGTCTGAAATGAACCACACGACTCGTACTGTGACTACCTATTAACTAGGTATACTATCAGAGACTATTAATTTATAGATACTAGTAGGACAAACAGCTAGTAACTATGCCATTACTTTTTTTTTCACTTGTACAACTATACATACAGCTATACGAAATTAAGAAGTACCTATACTTACTTCTAAGTACGAAAGTTAGTACAGTGCGACTATTACTTATAATTCAATACATGCATTACAAAATAAAATAAAAAACGGCCAAGTACGTGTCGGACTACGCTCAATGAAGGGTTCCGTAGTTGGGATGAATTTATCCCAAGAACAAACTTAACATTGTAGTTGAAAAACATGTTCTCCTGTACACCAGCAAATGTAAGTTTGTACGCACAATATTGACCATATGCGGCGTAGGGGTCGTGACAGCTGAAGGGATCACATAGCACGTTCGTTCGTTGTTATAATAATAATAAAAATCTTTTGGCAGACCAGATCCATATAAAAATAAAGTATAACATAGCATGTTCCGTGAGGCCAACATACCTAGTGAGACGATATCTGTATACTAGTATCACATAGCACTTGCCGTGAGGTCAACAGGTTCACCCTTGTTTGATAGAACAACGTTTGATATAATATTACTAAATCGAACAACGTTTAAGAAAATCATCACTTTGTATAATATCGTTTGACAGAATTTTCAGTTCATCGAATATTTATTTGCTATAACAACATTTGCGCTAATGATCAAAAGGTATAATGTTCATTTGATGGAATGTTCCGATGGTATAACCATGTATTTTATCGAATATTCAATTGGTGTAATGTTATGCAGAAAAGAAAACATTGTAAATATTTGCATTTTTTTAATTTTGAAAAAGAAAACACTTAGACTAATCTTAAATTAAATGCGATCGCTTTAAGTAAATCTAATTCTGAAATGCCGCCAGCATCCTCGGTACAATGCCCCGAGGGCCTTTTTTAAGCTTAACTTAGTTTTAATTTAATTTAGTTAATGTTAATAGTCATCTTGTAATTTGGTTATGTAAATAAATATATTATATTCTGTGTAAGTTTCAAAATAATGGTTAAGTTAGGTTAGGTTAAAACTGTGACCTCCTACGCACAAGCCGAGCGAGCGAAGCGAGCGGTGCCGCGGCAGCGGCCGGCGAGTGCCAGAAACGAATAGATTATATAGAAAAAATACAGTAAAAAATATATAAAAAAGAGATTATTTTTAGCAGGCTATTGAGAACGATCGTATCGAATATTCAGTTCATTAAGAACTGAATATTCGATATGATCTTTCGACTAAATAATTATTAGTCTAGTGAAACATTAGTTTAAATAAAATTAGTGCATTTGAAAATTCGGCGAAATGAAATTAGTTCAAATAAATAATTACGCTAAATAAAAATTTACCAATGAATTATTCGGTCAAATGAATAATTCTTCGAAATGACTTTATTGCAACTAAAATTCGATTTAGTAATATTATATCAAACGTTGTTCTATCAAACAAGGGTGAACCAGGTCAACATACCTAGTGAGACGATATCTGTATACTAGTATCACATAGCACGTTTCGTGAGGTCAACATACCTAGTGAGACGATATCTGTATACTAGTATCACATAGCACGTGCCGTGAGGTCAACATGCCTAGTGAGACGATATCTGTATACTAGTACCTATCACATAGCACGTTCCGTGAGGTCAACATGCCTAGTGAGACGATATCTGTATACTAGCATCACATAGCACGCTCCGTGAGGTCAACATGCCTAGTGAGACGATATCTGTATACTAGCATCACATAGCACGCTCCGTGAGGTCAACATGCCTAGTGAGACGATATCTGTATACTAGCATCACATAGCACGCTCCGTGAGGTCAACATGCCTAGTGAGACGATATCTGTATACTAGCATCACATAGCACGCTCCGTGAGGTCAACATGCCTAGTGAGACGATATCTGTATACTAGCATCACATAGCACGCTCCGTGAGGTCAACATGCCTAGTGAGACGATATCTGTATACTAGCATCACATAGCACGCTCCGTGAGGTCAACATGCCTAGTGAGACGATATCTGTATACTAGTATCATATAGCACGTGCCGTGAGGTCAATATACTCGCATCTAGTAATAACGTCTAGTTATTCAGTCATCGTCTTCCTGTCCTTATCCCAATTTATTTGGGGTTTGCGCAGAACGACTTTAGCATACCTACAACTAGATCCTTAATCTCAATATTTACATCTCTTAGCCTAGTTTCGTTTTGTTACCCAATATCAACGTGTATTAGATACATACCGTTGTAATATCAAATGATACCAGTAAACGTTGCAGTTACCTCGCGCAGTAATGATCATAGCTGCAGGATCAGCAGTGCTATTCTGTAAACTTCTCACCGTGAAAACTTAAGTGAAGTGAACGTGGAGTGAACTGTCAGTGTCATCCCGCCTGATAGTAGGGATGGACCAAGGATTACATTTACAATCATAATCGAGATTTTAATAATATTTTTATGCTAATTCTATTGATCACAATTAGTTAACTGATTAAATAAACGCAATCCCATGACCCAACTGCGATGTCTTTTGAAGAAGCGATAGTGAATTGAGTCGACTAAAGACTGTGCGACGTTATTCAGCGTTGTTATTAACCCAAATCTTTTCAATAAGAAAAGATAACCGAGTATGTCAAGTGATCGAGTGCTAAAAGTGTGCCTGGCTGAAGGACCATAGAATTTATCCCCTCAAAAACTATGTGGAAACCTAACAAAACGATGTGTGTCTGTATACATAAGCCATTTGAATAAAAAACGTGCGGATAATTTAATAAGTACCTTTCTAATATTTTATTTTAGGTAGGTAAATTTATACCGACCTACGCGATGCCAATAATAAAATAATATTCATAAAATCACCGTCATCAATACTATAACAAAATTCAACAGTCCAACTGACACTCGCGCAGCGCGCGCACCGGCAGGTAGGCGGCTAGGCTCACTTCATCCAGCCCAAGTGAAGTGATGTTGCTATGGCAACGAGAATCGAGTGTTGTGATAAGACCACGACACTCGCGCGTCGCGCTTACCGACTCACTTCATCTAGCCGGCGCGGGTGTTACGAGAATCGGGTGAAGTGATAAGATCACGCCGCGCTTGCGCGTGAGGAGCTGTTAATAATATCAAGTCGAATTATTTTTTTTTAATTTGCTTTTTTTATTTTGTAATGCGCGACCAACAAAGAGGCTTCACCACTTTTATATCAAAATCCAAAATGGCGGCTACAAACATTTTTTTATCATGTGTGTCGTTTTCATGGTTTTCGGGGGTGTTTCAGCCGATACTGAGGTCAAATCTAAAAAGCAAGATGGCGGTTGCGGAAATGTTCAGATTTTTCATCATGGGTGTCGTTTTCATGGTTTTGCGGGGGTGTTAAAGCTGATAGTTAGGTCAAATCTAAAAAGCAAGATGGCGGCTGCAAAAATTACCAATCCTTTTGGAATCAAAAAAACCAAATTGAGTTTCTGACAGAATTTCTGTTTTGCTATTTTATTAAAAAAAAAACCCTAAACAGTAACGTTTTAACGCTTAAATACTAATTTTGAAATAATATAAAATGATAAAAATATTATTAAAATCTCAATTATGATTATAAATTAAATGCTTGGTCACTCTCTAGCATCAGTGGGATAACACTGACAGCTCACTCCACGCGAGTTTTCACGGTGAGATTTTTACAGAATCGACATCCAGGTCACTTTTACCGTCATTATAAATCCTTTAGTTTAGTTCTTCCTTTATATTAGTTCTCTTCTCATGGGAAGAGAACTAATATTATTATCAATCAAGATAATATACTAGTACAGTAGGCTGCACGTCACTGGTAACAAAATCTGTATTAACGGGCCTCTTATTCTATTGAAACTCTCTATTATGCTAGGCCAGCTCAGGGTCAAATTGATGCCATCGGCGTGCGGTCCACTGTACCTAACCGTTGAAGGTTGCAAAAAACAATTCAAACATTACTTATACATTTTTGTTTGGGCCCTAAACAAAAGCGCACTGTTGTGTGTAATGTGCAATAATATTTAGGCATTACATTTTGATGTCGCCTAATATTAGTGAAAACGCGCATAAGTAGGTACTATTGATACTAAGGACTACGTCGTTGTAGCACGACTCCCGCAGCGACAGTAAACATGCGTGACTATAGTACACGCCACGTTTGTGTTCAGTACGTGGCCGCTGGCCGAAGCGAACCGTAACACAGGCGCCGAGTACCGCGAGCTTGCGGACGGTGAGCAATGGGTAGCTCACCGTCCGGCAAGGACCGGGCCCGGGTCGACGGCGCGTCGTATTCCACGCGCGCCTCAAAGAGATGTCGTCAGCACCATGTAGGGGTCCACTAGGGCCGATGCTGCCGGGGTCGCGGGAAGGTACTAATGGGTCACTGAGGCCCCCGCAACACAGGCAACGGAAGGAATACGGGTGGGTTTTAGTCAGTAAGAGTCTGACACACCCTTCCACTCCACCCAGAGCGGGAGAAGTTATTTGATGATATCCCATCCAAAAAAAAAGAAAAAGGCGCCGAGTACTAGAACACAGTATAAGTAGCCGTATGCGGCAAACCTCTCCGATCTTAATGTAAATCTATATATCAGATTGTGTGAAGAGGCTCTCGGCGGCGGAGGCGGAGGCTCGATATCCGACTGCGGATGAAAAATAATGACATCCGCAACTTTGATATATACGTGTTAGACGGCGGTAATATCTTGATGGGCCATCAGATACCGACACTGAGATACCGCGAGTTCGGCTTACACATTCAAATGTAGAACTGCCATTAGCTCCATGACCGTTCTTTGTGATAATACAATATATTTATGTTTTTTTGTAATTGGCAGTGCCAAAACGCTAAACATAAAACGACCATAAAATACTAATGCATAGTGAACGACCGGTCACTGTCAAGTGGTGGAAACCACTGAAAAATCGGCAATAACTGTACTTTCACCGCATCAAATAGTGACGAATGGGGCCTTGTTACCCATATTCCCTATATTACCCATATTTATATTTAGAAATTTTTTTTTTTTTTTAATCATTTATTGTTAAGTATATTTTTTATCTAATTATTATTGATTGATTATTATAATATGAATTTTCATGCCTGAAATATAACTGTTATTAATATTTTCGGAATGTATTAATTTACTTATTTATTAAAATTTCAACAGTAGGTAGGTAGGATACATAATAAAATTAAGTGAAATAATTACTTATTAGATATTTTTTATTCGTATTTCTAATAGAGATATATTGGTACCAATTCTCTTGTCACAAGTTTCTCTAAACTAGACTAAAAATCACCAAAATTTCGTTTATTCCTGTCAAACGACGTTTCCCATTCTGAAATAAACTAAAGTGACCTAAATAAACTATACTATAGTTTGACAGCACTAATGTCATTTTAATTAGCTAATTTAGTGAAAATGGCAATTTTGCTATTCTGAATTTGACGTTTTTCATCTAAAATTTAATTTTCAAACTAAATCAGGCTATTTTTAATCGCGATTAAAAAGGTGTGGATTAAAATTAGTTGTCATGAACTAAAATTTACAAAGCATATTTCTCTTAGATTTCTTGAAAGTTTGGATGCTTGTGGGTTTGGAAAATCTTAGATTAGTAAGGACGCGTATGTAATTGCAGCTGTTGTCCATGCGGCAGAAGGAAATAACAAAATTATTGTTATTAACACAATACGAAATTCATTCCTGAAAACTTAGAGGTATTTTTGTACTGAATGACTTCATTATAATTTGGAAAACAAGTGGATAAATTCATTTCCAGATTCTGTGAAATAAGAAAGTATTTTTTTAACTATCAAGAAAGTTCAGTTATTATTAGTGTTCAACGATCAGTTGGAAACATTGCGAGACCGTTCCAACTCATTTCAAATGGCTGAAAAAAGATTTTTATACTTACTCCCTAGATTGGGACAGACTAATTCAAGATGTCCTTGATAGGGATTTCCTACGGCGACAAGAATACCGGAGACTTTTTACTGAACGATAAACCGGATTTATAGAGAAAGCTCAATCCAGAGGAGGCTCAGTAGGTGCTCAGAAGGTTTGAATGGAATGAGTTTGTGTGCAAGTTCATCGGAGATAGTGATTATCCTATGTATTATCCCATGTACCCATATTATGACGCCAGCTCAACTAACAGCAGAACTAAAGAAAATCCACGTTGTGGTAGTTACACACAAATAACAAGAGACATTTTTTTAGAAAACAATATATTTTTATAAATAATAAAGCTACGTTTTTGTTATAAATTGATTAAGTTTTTATTTCCAATATTCTTCCTCCAAAGACATGGGTGCCAATCTTTTCTCATGCCACCCTCATTCCTCATCTTTTTCACATAGAATGCTCTCCTCCCTCGCTGTCTTTGCAAGGTTGAATAGTATTGGTGCTTGGTGTGTCTTTCATAGCAGAAGTCACACTCGTACCTGTAAACAAGTATAATTTGTTATTAAAAGGCACTGAAACCCTGGTGCAAAAGCAATAGGAAGTATTATAAAATAGACGTTAGTACCTACATATATTTCTAAATAGTATATTTGTGGTAACAAGCTTAAAGGACATGTAAATACATAACTATTATCAGCTACTGCTTTAACTTTATTTGGTCAGTTTACATTAAGACAGTTCTAGTAAGTAGATATAAAATCAGAGATACCTTACCATGTTACTATGTAATACCTTTTTATGTTGGACAATTTCTTTAAGTCACCTTTTTCTTACAATCTGTCACTATGTATTAGGACATTCAGTATTCTTATGACATGTTCTAATGTCTTGCTTGGTATGTGTCCTTTGACACATCCTAGTAATTATGAAACAACAAGCTGTTTGTCCAATGAAATCCTGTGGAATTTTGTGTATTAGCCTGTGTATTCCTTTTTTATCCATTAGGTGGTTAGCCAGGATATATGGGTGCCGAGTAATTCTTTATACGACTTGAGATAGCTTTTTATTTCCTCTTTACTGTCGGTATTTTATATCATGGTGTAGAGCTCCATTTAGTATACACAAAATGGGGCGTTTGTGATTGTTCTTAGAAGCTTGTTCTGAAATCGCTGTATGATCTCTATGTTAGTGTGATGCTGTTCCCCATAGCTGAATGCCATAGGGATAAAGGCTCGATTATAGCTTTATTTTGTTTTCCAGGTCAAATTGTGACCAGTAGAACTTTCTTAGTGAAAATGTGTTTTTTCCAAACCCGTCGGAAGCCGTCTGTCGAGGTTTATACGAGTACCAAGACATTTCACATGGTCAGCTTGAGGCACTTGTATTCTATTTAATGGAGCTTCGATTTATTGGAGTTTATTATTTTCATTGCTACCATCGCAAACACATTGAAATAAACTTTTTTTATTAATAAAATCAAATTCGAATTATCCAATGAAATATTTTACTTTTGCCTGTCGAAGTCACGACAGATACAAAAATCATGGATATGACAAATTTATTCTGTTTTTTATTCGACTATTTTGAATATAATCTGTGCCGAACGCATTTTGTCACCTCTATTTTTGCCCATGGTTTACTCAACTTACGATTGTCAAACTCGAATATAGTTGTGTCAAAATTGTTTTTATTTTTAGTGAAACTTATTTGCAGAATAGCTTTTAGGATTCTCTTAACCAAAAAAAAAGAAACTTTAGTAATAGTTTGGTAGATTCATAATTATATAATTAATTAATAAAAATAACAAAATGATATCCTATCTTAACTAAAACTATACACAAACAAAAAGGCGGAAGAGCTCATTGGGCATCAAAAAATTCGTCCGCATCGCTGTCAATGGGAAAAGTGCCCAAAAGACTGGCAGCATTGCCACGTTGGATGGCAATGCTGATATTTTGGGCTAGAAAACGGCCAGCACTCTGGTCACGTGAAGACTCTACCAACCTTTTGGCGATATCCCGAAATACTCGATGGGCACTCGGACCCCAAGGCCCTAGCGTTTCAACCCCAAACGGCTCAAACATATAGCTCCCAATAAGGTTGTTATATTTGCGCCGTTTGAGGTTTTCTGCTCCTGCAGCAGCCGCCCCGGCACAGCCCGCCGTGCTGGGAAGATGGGAAGGCGCGAGAGTGTCGACACAGGTTGCATCCCACACCAAAGGCCTACCCAACTTCCACGGCATTATGGTCATTCCATCTGGCCTCTTCCCATCATCACGTGCCAAGCCATTGGGTTCTAAAACAGCTGGCACCCCGGTGGTGACAAGAGCCCGACGGATGATGTTGTTAATGCTGGCGTGCCGTGCCATTCGACCAGCACCCTTACTGCAAGATAGGCCATGATGTCCGAGGCAGTCGACTCCTTCACCGCATTGACAGCGATGTGGAGCCCCGCAAGGAGCGCCCAGACGCAAACATGTAGCGAGCCGGAATGTGGTGTCACCCAGCATGGTGCCTATGTTGGGTGACGGTAGCGCCTGAAGCCAAAGGCCCGACTCCCATTCATCCACAGCCAGCAGGCGGGCACGCTCAGCAGTATTGGTGGACGTATTAATGAGTTTATTCCGTACCAACCTGCAGAGCGGCTCATCCCACTGTCTCTGGGAAGATGGGTTCTCGGGCTGAACCGTATCCGGGCAAGCCATTTTCCAGGCGTTCACCGCATCGGTCAAACACGGCACTTCAGAGTCAACCTGAGAAGGAGCTAAGATTTTTGTGGTTAACTTTTCGGTGCTGTGGACCGAGGACAGGAACGCCGGTAGGCTTACACTAGAAATTTTGCGGACGCCGAGCCCATCAAAACGAATGGGTAGTGTGGCTTGCAGCCACGCGCGGTCGTCCAATGCCACATTTAAAATGGATGTAAGAGTACTTCGAATAATATGATCAATTTTGTCTTAAAGGTCACCTTTAAGACAAATGCTTCCATAAAGTGGAAGAGCGGAGAAAATACATAAAATTTGGACCGAAACAGCAATATCTGATAAGAGTGAATGCCGAGTGTAAATTAATTTTAGAAAGTCTATCCGAAATATCGTTAAAATGTTTAATTTTTACCTCGACGAATGGTGAAAAACTGCCTTCTAAAATTGGAGAACCTAGGAGGTGTAGTGAACTTTTTTCCAAAACTTTGATACCTGGGGCTATTGAATTGAATTTTTGTATGGTCGATTGTCTGTCGGTATTGTCACAAAGGTAAATTTCGCATTTGGAGTAGTTGAGGTCAAGGCCAATGGATTGGAACTGCTCCTTTAGTAATTGAAGATCTTTTAGAACGGTGTCTACGTCACCTCCTAGTGTTCCATCATCTAAATACCACACATTAAATTTTGAATTTAGTTGTTAAGTAATAGTTTAGTTAAGTTCGGTGAACAACAGAATCGACACCATTGTTTATATTATTATTGTTACTTCACTAGTTCTAATGAAGAGATTTAACGTATAAATATAAAAAAAAAACAATTATATTATGTTCTATAACCTAATGCATGTTATTAGCATAATGGTAATTAAAAAAAACCGGCCAAGTGCGTGTTGCACCACGCATAATGAAGGGTTCTGTAGTTGGAATGAATTTATGCCAAGAAAAAGCTTAACATTGTCGTTGAAAATCATGTTCTCCCATACATTTCAACTGCAAATGTTAGTTGGTCGGCTATTACTCGTTAACTTGTAAAGCCTATTTAGCTGTGATAGTTTTCCTTTTGACTGCGTTATATGTATATACTACTGCCGTGAAAATTTGCACATATCCAAAAACAACCATTTAGCTGGCAGGGGACGGACACTTGACTCTCACAAAAAATTGCACTTTAATGCTTAATAATACGCAAAGGGACCTCTGAATTGAAAAATAGTTTTCACAGACCGGTAATATTTTTGAACGACCTATCCAACGACTCCCTACTACATGGGTAAGACAAAAAAAATATCATTCCCACTTTCCGTGCGAGGACCTTTCATTTTTATTTCAAGATTTTATTTGACCACTTTGTCGGCGTTATTAACATGTATAACCATGCCAAATTACAGCTTTCTCGTAGCGTAGTAGAGTCTCTGAGCTAAGCCGCGGACAGACAGACAGACGAACATGGCGAAAAAATAAGGGTTCCTTGTTGACTAAGATACCCTAAAAATCATTGCAATGTATATGTTTGCATGAAATAAAGAGTTCTTTTTTGTTTTTAGGGTTCTGTACCTCAAAAGGAAAAAACAAAGAACCCTTACAGGATCACTCGTAGAGCAGTAGACTCGTAAATCGGCTGTGACAGACACCTGTCACTCCTCAATTTGCTCCGAGTCTGCTAGACCGATTACGGTACTGAAATTTAGTACACATATGAATTACTGTGACCGAAACACGAACGTGTAACCTAAATAAAAGAATTTTGAATATGAAGTTCACTTTTGGTGGAAAAAATACAAGATTAAAAAAAAGTTTTGCTAACTGTATCGTGTGAGATCTCAAATGAAAGGACTTGTTACGAGGATTTAATTTTTTTTTAATAAATTTAAAATAATTCGTTTTGAAGTTATTAAAAAAAACGATGAAAATTGACCCTTATCTCCGAAACAGCTGACCCTTAAATTTTGAAAAAAATACAGAGAATAGTTTCTATACTTACAGATTACAGCAACCTATAAGAACTCTATGGTCTTAACTCTCCGACGTATCCTCGGAATGGCGGCGTAGGGGTCGTCACAGCTGAAGGGACAGATATCGTCTTATTTGACATTCTCATTCCTCACTGTCTACTTAAACCTGCGGCGGCCTCATTTGTATTTTTTATTTTAATATACCTAGGTCTTGAATGTGTCACAAATAAACTATTTGAAATACATACAGTCTCGTAACAGGGAAGTCGTGAGTTGAACAAATGTTCAGCAAAGTGAGGTGAAGTGTCGGGAGACGTGTATCAGTGAGTGCGGTCATTAGCGCCGTGCCGCCGCCGCCTGCGCCTGTGACGATGACGTGAGCGTGACAAACTGCAGCCCATCAGCGCTAACAAAGTGTTGCGCGATTAACGACCCGCACTGACCCCAGGGCCATTGGAGACAGTATGTGGGTAGGGGACCGGACACTGAGTACAGGAGGACCCAAATGGAGGGCCTTATCCTGGGCAGAGGATTGATAGTCCACAATGTGGAAGGTCAACCCCCCACATTCTGCGGACCAAACGGACAATCAAATGTCGATTTGACACTGTCAAACCGGGGACTCACAGTGTCTCAGTGGGTAGTGCACGAGGGGGCCAGCGTAAGTGATCACCAACTGATCACGTATGAGGTTGGCATGGGCGCCGCAAGTGCGACGGGCCGGACTGAGAATTCGGCCTTCACTACGGTGTCCTTCCGGGAGAAGGGGGTGGATTACCAGCGGTTTCGCAGTGTGCTCCACACCAGGATGGGTAGGCTCCAGACATGGAAGCCGGCACAAGTAATCTGCTCCCAGTACTCCGAGATCCTCTCCAGCGCTGCGGAGGCATGCCTCGGGAAGAGAGGGAGGAAGGATACCGGAGGGTACGAGTGGTGGACTCCGGACCTAGACCGGATAAGGAGGAGAGTGTACTGCGCGCGGCGAGCCTGGCAACAGGCTCGGAAAGCCGGAGATCCCAGGGAGGGGGAACGACTCCACTCACTGCATGCGGTGAGGGGGGAGTACAAAATCGCCATGCGGGACACGGAGGTTGCCTACTTTCATGGCATTGCGGAGTCTGGGAACGACGATCCATGGGGGCTTGCATACAGAGCCGCGTCGGGCAGAGTGCGCCCCCCCGCAAATGTCATGCAAGCCATTAGGTTGGAGGACGGCAACTCCATGACGGCAGAGGGTACGGCGAGGGGTCTCCTTGGGATCTTGTGCCCGGATGACGACCCTGGCAAGGACACGTCATATCACCGGCAAGTCAGGCTCGCGGCAGCATGTTCCCCAACAGGGCAGGAGTCGGAGCCACCCAGTAGTGCGGTTCTGGGCCGTATTATCAGGGAGCTCCCCAACACTGCCCCTGGGCTGGATGGCCTCACAGCCAAGATAGTCAAACACGCGTGGAGAGTCAGCGGAGCGGAGATGCTCCTGATGTACTCGGCGTGTGTCAGCGAGGGGGTGTTTCCGGATATATGGAAGGTGGGAAGGTTGGTCGTCCTGCCAAAGGGCAACGATCGGCCGCTCTCTGATCCCAAAGCCTATAGGCCATTAACGCTTCTCCCAATACTTGGGAAAATTCTAGAGAGATTGATCATTACATGTGCGCCCTGCCTATACCGTGGCATCTCGGACGCTCAGCATGGTTTTTCGAGGGGGAGGTCAACGGTCACGGCGCTTAACGCGATCCTGGATCGGGTGGAGAACTCCTCGGAAAATTATGTTGAAGTCGTCCTCTTGGACATCTCTGGGGCCTTCGACAACGCCTGGTGGCCCATGGTCCTGATGAAGGCCAAGCAGGGCGGGTGCCCGCCAAACATCTACCGTATATTGGTAAGTTACTTCAACGACAGGCGAGTCGGACTCTTCATGGGCGACCAGGTGGTGTGGAAGCGGTCCACGATGGGCTGCCCCCAGGGATCTGTCCTTGGCCCAACGCTTTGGAACCTCCTGCTCGATGACATCCTGAGGCTGCCGTGGCCGGAGGGTGTCACGGCGATAGCATACGCCGATGACATTACGGTGGTGATCGAGGCGCCGAGTCGGGCGGCAATCGAGCGTAAAGCTCAATTGTCGCTGGAGGCGGTGTCCGCTTGGGGGACACGGAACCGTCTCACTTTTTCTGCTGCAAAGTCGCAGGCCTTGACCCTGAAGGGCAAATTTAAGCGTCCCCCTACAATACGCATGGACGGTGCCTCGATCACACACGTAACACACGCCAAGGTGCTGGGCGTCGAAATTGATGATGCGGGCTCCTACGCGCCGCATGCTAGTTTGGCCGGCCATCGGGCCGTGAACGCCTTCGGGAAGATGTCGAGAGTATCGGCGTCTTCCTGGGGCGTCAAGTACAGGGCCCTAAAGATACTGTACTCAGGTACTTATGTGGCAATCCTTACCTATGCTGCGGCCGTATGGTGGCGGAGTTTTAACAGATACGTCGTGCGGAGTACGCTGCTCCGCACGCAACGCCCAGCACTTATTTTGTTGACAAAGGCGTACAGGTCGGTCAGTACCGCAGCGCTGCCGGTGTTGGCAGGAGTGCTGCCGGCCGACCTGGAGGTCTGTCGGGCGGGACGAGTCGCGCAGGAGTGTTCCGGGCTGGTTGGCAGGGAGCGCAAAGAGGCTATTGGGAAGGTGAGAGCGGAGATTGTTTCTCAGTGGCAGGAACGATGGCAGTCTTCCGGGGACGGCAGGGAACTGCGTGCCTTCTTTCCGGAAATAGCCCATCGCCTATCTTGGGGATGGCTGGAGCCAGACTATGTCACGTCACAGATCCTAACAGGACACGGGAATTTCAGGAGCCGCCTACACGCGATGTCGCTATGCGACACCGCTAAATGCTATTGTGGGCAGGCGGATGAAACTCGAGACCATGTCCTGTGGGACTGCACTCTGTACGCTGATCATAGACAGCTCATGTTGGGGAACTGGGTTAGGGAACTGCATGGGCCGGTGTTCTACCGGGAGTTGGTGGCCAGTGCGGAGGGTTTCCAGAGGCTGCGGTCATTTGCTCACAAGTGGCACAGCCAACGGAAACTCCTCGAGTCTGGGGACTGCACAGCTGAGTCGTAATTTTGCTGCTAAAAAGGAGGTTTAGGTAGGGTGGCTACATCATTTTACCGAAGAGTGAAGTGATGTGGTTACCCTACTGTAACTCGCGGTAATGTCAAAAGGACAGCTCGGTCGTGAAGTCCTGTTTTTGTGCTGTAACAGGCCCCAAATGGGGCGTACAAATTAACAGACAACAAAATGAACAAACGGGATATAGTCCGTATGCCGTAAGGCGGGGAGGACTAAGAGTACAGAGATGAGGGAGTTGACCCGCAGGGCTACCATGTGCGACCCGATACTTGCGATATAATACAGACGCACTTTCTGATTTCTAATTTGAGTTCTAATAATATCATGCTAACTGTAACAAAAAATAATGGTCTAACACGAGAGTATTCCTTGTGTTGTAACGCGCGGTGACTCGACTGTCATCCTCGGGACGACTCGGGACACCTCGGGACGGCTTGGCTCGTCTCGGGGCGGCCTAATATAAAATGCGACTTCACTTCGATTACTTTCGGAGCTAGTAGGTCTTTACACAACCGAGCGACGCCGCACTTTATGTGAACGAGGACCATCTCACTAATGGAAGAGTGTGATCACAGGAAGAGATGACGACCGCTAGCGATCACCATGAAATATTAGACTTGTCTCAACAACGCTCAAACAAATAACATTTCTTTCGCAATTTCCGGCGTAGGGAAAATAATTCCGTAGCAAATATACTGAGGAATGTCCTCTTACATAGTTTAGTTGCTGAACATTACAAAGGATGTATGAACAAAAAGAAATCGTAATTGAATTTGGTGCACAAAGCGCGAGCCACTTGACAAGCAAGTCCGGCGCGGACAGAGAACAACAATAAATCGCCACCAGGGGACAGCCCAATATTCCGACGACAGGCTCCTCCGGCCCGCACCCCCGCGCCCGCTGCACCCCGCGCTCTCCGCGCCCCCGCGCCCTTGCACCGCCAGACTCCCGCACTCCCATAAGGACACAATTTTTGTTTGATCCCCAATTTGAATGTAGATGGAGGGCCGTCGCTTAATTCTCATTTAAATGACGAGCGGGTCAAATTTTGATTGGTTTTTAAACAAGATATCGAAATAAGCCACAATCTGCGCGACGCATACCCAACGAGCACTCGGCAAATTAGCTCTGTGATTGGCATTAAATACCCCAGCAGTTCTGGCGGGCTCGCTCGGTCAATTTGTCATCATAACAGATCTGTTACTATTATTGACTTCTGCGTACTAAACACCACAGTGTAAGTACCGACCGTACCGACGCAGAAGCCGGCACGCGCTCGGTTTTACAAACGACATCTACATTATGTACGACCGCGACGGTACACAATGTAGTGGATCGTTTGAGATCATCTGTCGCTCTCTGCTCGTAATGCGTAGCTTTAGCTTGCATTCCTGAAAGAATTGGCAGTGTGAAAATGGCACATTTCCTTACTAAACCTTTGTTAGAGTCACCAGCTTCACATTGTTACACATATTTAAGAGCGTTCATCCCACGCGAGTTGTTAATTATTTTAATAAATTTAAATCAAAGTGCTATTTTTTTTCAGCCACGTACTAGCTCATTGTATTTAATAATTATTTTTAACGTTTACCCTATAATAAATAAAAATATTCATCAAGAAACTCAAATGGGAAACACTAGGATTAAGCGAGAAATGCGAAGGGCAGGCGATTCAATAGAAGAATATCCAGCATATATCTCAACCTGAGACGCATAATGTCTGATATGGAATTTCTCAAGTTTTGAGGAGAGTCAAAAGAAAGATCTTGATAAAAACGTCTCAAAACGATTATTTATTTTCGATTAGGCTAGCAAAAATAGGTTAGCCTAATCGAAAATAAACGATAGTTTTGACACGATTTCGATAGATTACACGATTTATTTGTAGATAGGCAATCCTACGCATGAAACTACCTAGCTTTTAGAAACTTGGATAATTATACAAACGTATGCGCCGACAGAACAAGCTACGGAGTCAGATACAAAGTCATTCTATATAGAATACTACGAAACAACTCAAACGACATAATCAGTATGTCGTTTGACTTTAATGCCCACACCGGGGTAAAACAAAAAAAACATGAATATGTTCTGGGAAATTTTGGTGGAAAAGGAAGTGCGAATGGCCAATGAAATATAGATTGGAGATTATGCTCCAGTGGTGGTGCCACTGGAGCATAATCTGACCATACTGAACAGCATATTTAAGAAAAATAAGAACAACAAATGGTCATGAATCTCACCGGACGGGTAATATAAAAACGAAATAGATTATGTTGTAAGCAACTCTCTAAAAACATTTACAGATACATCAGTTAACCTAAACTTCAATAGCAACCATCGCATTGTAAGAGCATTACTCAAAATGAAACCACAGAAAACACATTTCTCATCCAAATCACAGTGCTAGTACAGTGAAGAAGTATCAGGAAACAGCAACATTAATGTTAAAAAAGCTACGCTAAACTACAAACCATCTGTCACACCAGAAATCTGGAAAATCTAAGAAGCACAAATATATACTAAGTGACCAAACACTACAACGTATAGATCAAAGAAAATGCATAATTAATAGAAAATTTAATAAAGTAAATATTAAACTATTCACGGAGCTTAGTAAAAACATCAAGTATGGCTTCAGAAACTAGACACTAGTGAAACACATGGTAACTACAGGAGGAACAAGAAAGGCCCCCTGAAAGTGAGTCCAACAAAGAATGGATATCGAACTTGAAACATAAATAGATAAATGTTACAAACAGGAAGAATATTAACAAAATGGCTACACAATTCTACCAAATCCTTTAATCAAACAAAAATAGCGACTATCCAACAAAGTGTGAACACTAGACTCCTGCATCTAATGACACATCACTTTTGTTTAAACTTAAACGTCAGCAGCTGGTTACTGACGATGTAAATAGTGCGATCTCTAAAGTAGTTCACTGGTTCAATGTTAATAAATTTACTTCTTAATGAAAAAAAAAACCAAATGCATTAAGTTTACGCCACCTCACGTAAATACCTCACGTTGATAAAGGGCGAAGAATTGAATCCTGAAGATAGCACAGTATTCTTGGGCTTAACTTTGGATACTAAGCTTCAGTGGGGCCACATATAGATAAATTGTCGAAAAAGCTAAGCTCCGCAGCATACGCTGTTAGAAAAACTCGTAATTTAACTGATATAGAGACAGCCCGTTTAGTGTACTTTAGCTATTTTCATAGCGTAATGTCGTACGGTGTTCTGTTATGGGGAAATGCCACGGACATTCAGACTATCTTTGTTTTGCAGAAAAGAGCTGTTCGATCATCGATTCATAAATTAAGTCCGAGACACTCTCTCACAGAGAAATTTAAGTAGATTAATGTAATGACTGTGCCCTCTCAGTATATTTTTGAAAATCTTTAATATGCCCATAAAAATATAAATTTGTTTAAAAAATACAGTGATATCCATAATATAAATACTAGGAACAAACACAAATTTATTGTACCTACAACAAGGCTCAAGAAAATAGGTGGCTCATTCAGATGTCAATGTATACGTTTTTATAATAAACTTCCAAGCCACGGTCAAGATCTAAGCCTTAATAAATTCAAATCATTTATTAAAAGTAAGTTGTGCCAGAAAGCCTTTTCTACCGTTAAAGATTATATTGAGGACAAGAAGGCTTGGGATTGAGCTGCTCCAATTATTGCATAATGAAACTTTTATTTTATTTATGTACAATTTTGACATTTAATTATTATTCAAAACCCAATGACATATTTACTTTGTGGAGTTTAATATATTGTGTGGAATTTAATATTTACTAGTAAACAATTATATTGTTTTCAATTATTGTGAATGTGAAGACTATGTAGGACATTGTTTTTAGTTTGAGTAATTTATGCGGCCTACCCAAATGTTCTTGCTTTGGTATTGTTCGTCGAATCGTTTAGCTCCTTAAGTTCTGAGTTGAGCTGCACGATTACTGACAAATGCGTGCACTGACTGGACAGGTCCACTCAATCTGTGTGGTTCTTTCCTCAAAAGGACCATTTCAGACACCAATCTACATGGCCTTCACATGATCTGACCAAGATTATGTCTGGACTTTAAAGGAGACTGTGACCTCCAAGTTTGTTTTGGCCTTTCTTCTCAGAGTAGTCAGATAAGAAACGCCGACCTCATCTAGCTTTATTTTAAAAATATGATTGACGTGTGAAAGTGTTTGTACAAACCTACTTACAGAAAATAAATCATTTATCATTTAACCTGAAATATTGACAAGCGAACTATAAAAAAATAATTCTTAGTCAGTTAGATGAACAAAACACCAGGCCCTGACAAAATCTTAATTGCGGTAATGATAGGAACGTTGAAGGAAATTGCCCCCATACTCACACAATTTTTTAAGAAAGTTTTAATATCCGGGTATATTCTAGAACAATTGGAAACATCTCACATAATACTCATTAACAAGAAAGACCCAAAAGAAGATAACACTGGTCAACACTAGTCATGCCACACGGACTCTGATGGCTAATATTGTTTTTTCCACCTACACTTATTAATAAATAGCTAATAGTTTTATTTCGATTGGTCTTAGATTTCTTGTGATGTGTTGATTCGTACGAGTATAACCAGTACTACGATGATAAACGCAAACAAACGGTCGCGAAGAAACAGTCATTAAATTAATTGTTTTCGTTTTAGTTTAAATTTAGTGATTTATAAGTAATTTCTGTCTAGTTGATGTAACTGGTGACCGAAAAGCTGGCGGTTTTCTCGCGCAACGCATCAGCATTGCAATTCAGCGAGGAAATGCCGCCAGCATCCTCGGTACAATGCCCCGAGGGCCTTTTTTAAGCTTAACTTAGTTTTAATTTAATTTAGTTAATGTTAATAATCATCTTGTAATTTGGTTATGTAAATAAATGATATACTTATTTCTGTGATTGTGTGAATATGCCGAGAAAGTGTAATAACGATCCTGACTCTTTTTGTTATATTTGTGGAGAATAAACTTTATAAAACACAAAGACGAAATTTTACTAAAATTTTGATGGAGAGTTATCGTTAGTATTTTGGTTTCCCTGTGGCTCATCAAGACAAATTTTGGGCTCCCCATATTTCTTGCATAACCTGTGTTAAGAATTTTAGTGAGGAAGATAGAGTCCCGTTCTATGCCGTTTGCCCATGATTTGTACCGAACCAAAAGATCACGTTTCAGACTGTTATTTTTGACAGTAAAATGTGAAATATTTACCTCTTGTAAAGCCGTAAAGTTCTTCCACCTTTGCACATTAAATTAGGCCTTTTTAAACAATTTTGCTAAGGCAATGGATCGCAATGGAAAGCGGATTTTTGTATACAAAAGAAAAAATCCCTAAAATAAGTGACGCAAAGATAAAAGGGGATATTTTCATTGGACCCAAATCAGGGAGTTAATAAAAGATTATTTGAAGAAAAAATTGACGATCTAGAAAAACGAGCATGGATATCTTTTAAAAACTTTGTTACGAATTTGCTAGGTAACCATAAGAGTGAGAAGTATAAAGAGTTTGTTGGCGAGTTTGGGTTGAACATGTCACTCAAGATTCATTTTTTTTACTCAAATCTGGATTTTTTTCCTTAGAATTTGGGAGCTGTGAGCGATGCGCATGGGGAGAGGTTCCATCAGGCCATTTCACACATGGGAAAGCGCTATCTGGGCAAATGGAACCCAAAAATGTTGTCCGATTACTTTTGGACGTTAAAAAGGGACCATCCAGGAGCTAATTTTGCCAGAAAATCCAAAATCGTAAATTAATAATAGAACTTTTTTACTTTTTTTTTGTTTTGGACGGTCATTATTTGTTGAAATATTTAAATAACATTAATGAATGAAATTCTTGGCCAATATTTTATTTAAGTTACTTATTTTTTCTAAAGGCTCCTACTACGACGCGACGCGACACAAAGACACCGCGTGTAGCGCTACAAGCGGTGCCTTTGTGTCGCGACGCGTCGCGCGACAAGTCGCGCCAATATGTAGGAGCCTTAACAATCATCGATCAAAGTAAAAAATATGAGTGAAGTTCGTGTGGTACGACAAAGTTCAAATTTTGTTCCCCAGTGAATTAAAGGAATTACAGACCAATGGGAGGCAGACTCTTACTGACTAAAACCCACCCGTGTTTCTTTCGTTGCCTGTGTGGCCAGCGGCCTCGGTATCCCTTTCGGACTTTCCCGTGGGCCCGGCAGGCAGCAGCCCTAGTGGAGCCCTACACTTGTGCTGACATCTCTTTGAGGCGCGAATTAAGTGATCGACACTTGAATAGTTCAAAAAAAACTTTATTTAGTTGAACAGCGTTACAGTATTTAAAATAGTAATGATTATTCTAATAATTTGACAAGTATTTATACTTAATTGCTAAGTTAACAATATTCTTATAAACTACTTATTTGCTACTTTGCGTGGAGGGGGATTTGCTGATAAAGTGAATAGAGTTGGGGTCATCACACTTAACTCGCGGGTGGTACACAACGCGCCGTCGACCCGGGCCTGGTCCTCATTGGACGACAAGCTACCCATTGTTCACCGTCCGCAAGCCCACGCCTACGATGGCCAGAAATCCACCTGGGATTCCCGATGCCCAGGGCGTCTCCTGTGGTGGCTAGGGGTGTGAGGGCGCGAACTTTGCCTTTCCCTCACCCATCCCGCCTCCTCCTTTGCGTGCATTACTGTTGCAGACCAGGGCCGGACGCGAGAGGTCTCCGCCGTCGATCGCCTCCACGAGGACACGGCGGTGCTCTGCCCAAGCCGGGCAGACTTCCACACTCCGGGCGTTTCCTCCCGCCTTATCTGACACAGGAACCTCCCGAAGCTGCTGTGTCCGGTGAGGACCTGCGTCAGGCGGAAGGTGAGGACGCTGTGGCGCCTCTCTAGCGACTCCTCAAAGAGGGACTTATCGCTGCAATTGTGGCGTGCCTAGCACTGGGTTGCAACAATCGCACTCTCCATGTCGCCATGAGATTCCGCCAGAGCTTTGTCCGCTGTACCGTGATTTCTCGTGGCAGCGGAGTCACTCCCATACGTGCGCGAGGACTACTGCCTCCAGATCCAATTGCCGCAATCCGGCAAGGCTCGCCGCCTCATCGGATACCGGGCGGTTCTCCAAAATAATCCTTAACTGAATAAGCACCTTACTGGACGAAAACCAACCTATGAAGCAGACAGGGTTCAGAAAAAACTTCTCTACTATGGATACATACAGTAAAACAGATTATGGAGAAGTATAATGGGGTAAGTAATATATGATGTAATTACAAAATCTCTAATATTTACAAGATATAACAACTGAATCTATAATTTTATTAGATATAATGATCAGTTAATATAACAAATAATTGATATAATTTTTATAAGCATAACATAGATTGAATATAAAATCGTTTGATATACCAAAACTCTCAAAAGACATAAAACCTCCTCAAAAAAGTCTAATGTGTTAAAAACCTTACTACTTAATTTCAATCATAGTTAGTAACCTGAGTAGATATACCTAGTAACTGATTACCACCTGTCAAGAAAACTCAACGGAGCCCGGCTCCGCTGAGCTCCTATTTCTGAGTGGTTATATAAAGAAATAACCACGAAGACTAATGTGGGAGCTCCGGTCTGCTTCGCTCCCTCCTTAGCCTTATAACCTGTCCAAGTCGGATTGCTCGGAATCGGGGTGTTAACCATAATGATGGTATCAGTATATATTTTAAACGATGGACCTAATGATTTTCGATTAAATTAACGCTATATCCATCCAATAACGTTATACGAAATAAGTTTTAGAGTATATAAATGTTATATTTAAAGAAATTATATCAACAGTTGGTATATCTCACGTTTATTACATCTTGTGAACGTTATTGAAATGAAAATATACCAAATAACTTTATATTTTATGAGACACACCTAGTATAATGAGTACAACAAGCATGTGTATTCATATATTACTGAAAAGCCTTCAACAGTGTAAGCCATGGCACTATATTAGAAAGCCGAGACAATTAGGGAATACCCAAAATATACATTGATGTTATTAAAACCATATATTCAAACAGTAAGGCAAAAATACAACAAGAAGTACTAGACGAACCTAAGTTGTTCTGGAAAATATATTCCGAAATATAGACTGGGACCAATTTGGAATCAATATCAACGGGAGAAATATAAATCATCTCATATTCGCACATGACCTAGTGCTGTTCGATGAAAACCCAGAACACTTAAAGAAAATGATGCTAGAACCAAGCAATGAAAGTGAAAGCATAGGACTACTGATGAACTCAGACAAAACAAAGCTACGGACAAACTCAGTTGCCTTGACTGGTATTAAAAAATAAGATAGGGTCCGAAATACCCTGATTAGAGAAAAGATAAAAGTTATTGATGTTCTTACCAAAATATACCAACAAAAGTGGAGATGGACAGGCCACATGTTAAGAGGCATTCAAGATAAGTGGAGTAAATTTGTGACAAAAGGTACCCCAGAGATGGCCAAAGGAACAGAGGAAGACAACATAAAAGATGGGAAAATGAAATAAAGCTCACAGTGGGTCCAAATTGGAAAGAGTTGCGAGAGATGGGTCTCGGTGGAAGTTGCTAGAGGAGGCCTTTGTCAAAAGGCACACTGTACTAAGAGACATTCTGTAAACTACTGAAAATACCACAACGCAAAGATATTCAAAATAAAAAGGGCTTGTTATTATTATTATAAACAAAAAATATTTAGTTATAATAATAATAATGTAATCGTCGTCGTCATTTATATCAACGATTCAGCACGTTCAGAAAGCGTGATACAATAAGTATACCACTGCGGCGCCGCTGCAGCTCCGATGACACGCGCGCCGGCCGCGCCGCAGAGACTCGTGTCAGCCGCGCGACACGGGCTTACGCTGATACGGTACTTCCGCCACAGAATTACATCCAAAAATTTAAATCACAAATTATAGATAAAAATGTATATCTCCGACGGGTAAAACTTGAGCTATGCCTGCAATAAATCCGAACAAAAGTACAAGCGCAGACCGAATTTAAAGCCACTTCCTGCGATATGAAACCACCACACATAAAATTTAAATGATCTTTATCCTGTTAGAAATAAAGGTTGCTGAGTAGCGCACTGTCATCGACGTCATGTATTACCCAAGTGTGTGGCCCCTGGCAACACAGCAACTGAAGGAATACGGATGGGTTTTAGTCAGTAGTCTGACACACCCTCCCGCTCCGCCCAGAGCGGAAGAAGTTATTTAATGATTTCCGAATCCAAAAAAAAAAGTGTGTGCTCTACTACTGATTTCACAACAGCATTTAAGTAGTTTATCACAGTGTTCCAGCAGACATTAATAGAACAAAATATTAGCAACAAAGCAGCGCGTGCTGCGACCGGCTCTGCTCGACGCTGCAGATTGGGATTATTTACATTACTATATTGTTATGTAAATAATCCCAATGTTATGCGGTTATCATACCATAGTATAGAGAAAATGAAATAAAGAAAAGAAAATAGAAGAAACAATCTGCGAAACGAATAATCCGTTGGTTTTAGTACTTTTATAGTAGATCTATTCTTATCTTTAAGGAACAGAGAAAATGAAAGCCAGGAGAAAAGCGTTGAATGCCAACTTGACTAAAATGCTAATAAATAAAATGAAGCAATCTGCGTTTTATGCATTCATGTTGCTTTGTTCCATTAGCATCCGTTAAGATAATCACGTTTCCATCGGGTGTGAGCAAAGTATGTGCTGCGGAGCGGCGTGTGATTCAATTTGCTCGGCAGCGCACGTCCGAACCCGCGCCTGCCCGCGCATGCCCGCGCCTCCATCGGACGCCTACACAGATCAGCGGTAATCGTATCACAACATTAACAATGTTTTGAAATGGTTCCTACTAAAACGAAACACTCGCTAGCGCTGTAAACTGTTCACTTGTTGAACTAATAGACATATGTTTCAAGCTAGTTAACTACCCAATGGAAATGTGTGCAATGGACTTCGGTATCTCCTGACGAAAGTCTTTAACCAGTGCATGTTGCCACTGAAACGTGCTCGCTCACAATAGGTCACTGTCATCAAAAGTTGAAATGGCTATGCTTGGAATTTCCCTACGTGATCAAATCAGAAATGAAGAGAACTGAAGGTGAACCAAGGTAACCGACATAGCCCGAATAATTGCCAAACTTAAGTGGCAGCGGGCAGGGCACATTGCTCGCATAACAGATGGCCGATGGGGCCGAAAAGTTCTAAAGTGGTGACCGCGTACCGGAAGACGTATCTAGCATTGGAAGGCCTCCCTAAAGGTGGACCGATCACCTGGTGAAGGCCGCAGGAATCCGCTGAATGCAAAAAGCACAGAACTGGCCGAAGGCCACTTCAGCCGGTTCTGTGCGTTCGGTGCTTGATGGAAGGCCTATATCCAGCAGTGTACGCCTTTCGGCAGTAATGATCATGATCAGTGTGACTGCTGAGGGTAAGTTTTGCGTTCAATTGCTCAGGTAAATATTAAGGAGTATCCTATGATGCCTATTAAGACTAGGTTTTCCCTAAACTAGACATCACAAATATCCATCCATTCAAATACCCGAGATGACAGACTCCAGTAACATCTGTATAAGTGTGAGCAACCAAAAGTTTTGGTTACTCGTTGAGAAACAAATACATAATATTTATATATTTTGTACAATGCTTCAATATTTGCGTTATCGGTTGTCGGGTAAGAGGAACGTACCTAATAGAGTATCGATATCGATTCTGTACAAAAGGTGTACTCGCTAAGAGCACTCGCTGTTATCGGAATGAATACAATCGGAACAAATCTATATCCCTCTATGATCGCTAATATTTCAGCTAAGGGAGAACATCGCGCTCCCGCCGGCGCCGTCCCGAGAGGCGCGAGCTCCATACTACGCGGATGTGTGGCAAGAGCGGGCGCTCACTGACGGATGTTTACAACTCAAACTCAAACTCAAAGCATTTATTTCAAATAAACCAATTATGCCTGTAATTGGTTTATTTGAAATAAATGCTTTGAGTTGTCAAGGGTTCGGTCAGTCAGTCAGAAAGATGAAGCTAGTTGCCCATTCCAAAGCGTAGTAGGTACCTATGGAGAAGAACGGGCAAGAAACTCCACGGACACTCTTTTAAATCAACGTATTATGGTAACATAATATTGTTTACATCATTCATTTTTAAATTATACATGTGAGAACGATGCAAAACGTAAAAGCGTCCGTAATAAAAAGATTGCAACAAAAACAAAAGCAATTCAAAAATTAAAGTTAAAATAAGCCGTGGCAGCTAAGAGATGACCAGTCTCTACTGACGGCGCCCGTTCACGAACATGACGCGTGGATCAGCACCATTCAGCTCAACCATTTTGAAGGGAGCTAAATGATCCAACACACGCGCCACCATCAGCGAGACATTAGAGTGAGCACGACATACTCCCAGCCACCAGGGCACATTCAAGTCAATGAAAGACGTATCCAGTAAATGGCAGCTTTATAGTACATAGTACTCACATAACAATGTGCTGTGCAGCTATACAATACTAAGAGATTGAATTTATACAATGCAAAGAGAGTTTTTAAAATCTTCAGCAGCTGCAACACTATTTTCAATACCTGATCAATTAGTTTTTGTGGAGCAGGACCAGCGTTGAGCCAAGCATTTTTATCAGCAATGTAATCCCCCAATTTATAATATGCTTGGCTACATAGTGTGCGTTTTTTTTCAACAAAACTGTTTCATATGTTTCAGATGCCAACGCACAGGAATGTGATTGCGTATATAATCGATCGTTGGGAAATAATAGATAACGCAATTTGCAAAAATATCGCTTCTTCATTTGCTTTAGAACACAGATGGTTCTATAAAAAAAGATTTCTCCGTGTAATGTGACGGCACGTGACGCGAGTTATCTGCGGGCGCGGGGCCGGGGCGCGGGACGCGGGGCGTGAGCGAGGGCGCCTCACATAATCGTAAAATACTGACAAAATGGCGACCACGCATTTTTGCGCAAACCTTTCTGTATCAGCAAATTAAATTTCAGTGAGAATATTGAGAAAATGTTACACTTGATCCTACCGTGGAGAATATAGGTAAAACTCATGTGCCAGTTATTGCACTATTATTTCATAGTTCGAAATCAAATTAATTATTATTGATTATTCATTCGTTCATCGTACCTTGCGTGCGAAACATGCAATACCAGCTTTGCCCGCGTTTCGCCCGCGTGGCGGTCGGAAATTATCCCACGAGAATGTACTACCGAGATAAAAGTATTCCATAACCCCAATCATGATCTATCCGCGTACACATCCAAATCTGTTCAGCCGTTAAGGGGTAAAAAGGTAACAGACACACAGACAGCTAACAGAGTTACTTTATTAAAGCGTGGATTTTTATGTAACTCGATATTGATATATAAAATCAGCAAAGGCCGTGATTTTTCTATGTTGGAGAAGCAAGGTAATTATAAATTTTCACGCATTGAGTCCTATTGCTTAGGTAGTCTGAGAAATTTGGAGTGGGAGACCACGTATTCCCAGTTCCTCTAGTTTCAACACTAGGTTGGGAATATAAACTGTGTCGAAAGCGTATTTTAGATCTAAGAAAACTTACACTACCTTTTTTTTTCGCATCAATGTTTTTCACAATGTGACTCGTTAAATTTAGAACAGCTTCATTATATTCGTCGACTTATTTCGTCGGAATCCAAATTGACTCGAAGTTAAAAAGTATTTTTCCTCAAGGTATTTAATGAGTCTCTTGTTTATAATGCGTTCTAGGATTTTATATATTAAAGGCAGGACAGCAATGGGACGGTAATTATTAACACAGTTTCAATTCCCTCCCTTATGTATAGGATGCACAATAGCTTTTTTCAAGTATAAGGGGAATACACCAGTGCTGAACCAAAGATTGAATAAGTACGTCAGTGGGGGGACAAGCAACTTATTATAACGTTTTAGAAACTTACTAAAGACGCTGTCCCATCCAATAGCAGCATCAGTTTTTAGAGACATGAGCAGCGCTTCAACTTTAGTTTACATTTTTTCACAGTTTAACATCAGTGTCAAGAGTTACTTTATTAAAGCGTAGATTTTTACGTGAATCGAGTGTGTATTATACGTTTCAAATGAGAAGACAGTCGATTACCCTCCCAGTACGCTTCAACCGGACCAACCCGTACAACTAGCAACAAAACAATTTATTTCAAAAACCAAGGGTCAGTTATTTATGTTAACCCCTAATTCCCAAAAACAAAACCATTCCGCCGCCAACAGCACTACCCCGCCCCGCCGCGCCACAGTGAGCGAAACCGCCGACCGTCCTCTCGCTCGAAACGCATAGTAGTGTATACTGTGTAGCTCTGTAATTGTATCTTCCATTCTATTTCATTCTTATTCCTCGTCTTAGGGCCGGCTATCTGATCAGCAGACAAGCTCGATGAAGAACGTATGACATTTTGACTGGTTCTTAAAAAATGTTCAGCACTCCAACCAACAGCCCATGCACTCAACTACCGATCAAACAACTGGCCCCTAATATATTCATTCAGCTTTAGCTTTACTAGTCAGTTCGCCACACACAGAGGTCAGTAGTAGTTTCCTGAACATACCTTTTTTGGAGTCAAATATATCAAGGTGAGAGAGCTAGTCGCTAATGAAGTAGGATTAGTAACAAACGCATCAAAAACTAAAATTGTTCACATACATTCATCACATAATAAATACCCACAGTTATAGAACACGAACACTCTTGCCAGCATAGCTCGCCAAAGACGTACTTAGTCGATAAACACATGTACGAGTATATCGGCGTAATAGTCTGTTGACAGCTGATTCTGTTGGGGCCCGCACAAAGATTACCTATGCAAAAAATGAGGTCTATCGTAAGTAAACATAGCATATTAAAGTATAAACTATCTTATAAAACGCTTAGATCATGGTCCTAGTAGACTCAATTATCAACTGAGCAGCTCTTGGAGAACATCATACATACTTGAGAAGTTACAACGAAGAATATTACAAGTAATTACGCCAAACCATATAAAAGAGAAATTCGAAAATAGTGAGTTGATTTTTTCATTCTTACGCCTAAGCTGCTAACCGAAAAACCTGACCTGACTTCCTGAGAAATATACCTCTTAAAAATAAATACATCCTACCAAAATTCAATAATGTGTATGGAATGAGGGTTGCAGAATATTTAGTACCCTTTTTTTCTTAATTTCCAGAAGATTTGCAAACGTTAAACAAACCGGGATCGAAAAGTTCTAAGTACAAATTAAAACGATTCATGACACAAACGTTTTCTGACTAATGTTTATCATTATAATAAATTATCATTATTAAAATAGAATTAATATAATATAATATTATTTAAATATTATATTGTAATTAAATTGTAGTAATCATTATTGTTTTTTTATGATTCAAATGAACGGCTCGCCATTCACACAGGTTTTCAGGCCCTGAGAGGTTTTCGCTATGTGGCTAAAGCCAACTGTAAAATAGGTTAAGTATATTGGAAAAATATATTATATTCAATAAAAACTTTCGTGCTTATTTAGCTACAAAATATTCTCATACTAATATTATAAATGCGAAATTGAGTTTGTTTGTTTGTTACGCTTCCACGCTAAGACATCTGAACAGATTAGGATGAAATTTGGCACATAGGTAGACCATAACCTGGGTTAGGACATAGGCTACTTTTCATTACAGATCGCAGACGAAGTCGCGGGCGACAGCTAGTACATAATAAAAGACGTCGTATTTTGAGCGCGAGATGAATCCACGATTATTGAATATTTGACAGAAATTCCATATTTCTGTGTATGTAAACGGAGCGTGCTGCGCGGATGAGCTCACTGAGCGCCGAGATGAGTGGAGCCCGTCGGTGTGCGGCGAAAACGTGCTCGCGCCGTCGACGCACCACAGCAATGACGTCACGCTAATAAAAACTGTCAGGAGATGCCACAACCAATAGGTTACACACTTAGCAACACAATATTGTGGAATGTTCGCCTTGCTTGCGAGCCCTGTCGATATAACATGAATCATACGAACACGACGCGCTCAATCTAAACGAAGCTGTTATTTTACGACATCGCACAAGTTCACAACCCTTCCATCGGAGCGCGACCCGTGACCCCCTCCCCCGCCTTTCTCGCTCCGCACCGCCCTCCACTAAAACCGTTCATAAATTATGTAATTATGTCGATAATGGAGAGAACAAAATGGCCTCGGAGAAATAAAGTAATGACTCTTAACGACGGCCATGAATAAAATATTGGATGCCTCGCGTGACCTTTTGAATAATCCAACAAAAAACACTCCAATTTGGTCGAAATTGCACCCGAGCCCGGTTCGTACGAGGATGTTTTTCCTATTTCTATGATGTGTGTATCATGTCGCTAATCTTATTTTCTGCATCAATCGGTTCTCAAAGAACAGGTAATTCCTGCCGATATTACTTGAACTTACGCTGAATCTGTAATACGGCCGGTGTGATATCAAAATCGTAGCGTGTGCTACAGGGATTCGCCCTCAAATATCAAGCACTTTTGCATGTTTTCTATAACAATTGCCTTTGTCTACGTCGCTTGTTTTCTACGCCCATTGCATAGCACTCCCGTAACGCTCGGCGTAGCGGTCTACGTAGCTGCTACGAACACCCGCTACGTACGGCTACGAGCTACGCACTTAAGTAGAGTGTGTGACTTTTAACTGAACTTAAAACTACGAACAAGACAACAATACTACAATATCTGCATTCGTTTTGTTTTTAGCCTTAAAAAGTATGATCATGTTTCTAACTTTCGCAAGATTCTCAAGTGGCTCCCCATTCGTCTTCACAGGAACTCTGGGATATTGTGTCTGCTATTTATCCTTATCCTTCATAATCCTAGAATGCCATCCTATCTGCGGGAACGTTTTTCCTTCCCCGTCCTTCTGATGTAGCTTGCAGGTCGCATCTTAAAAATCTCCTTTAATCCCCTCCCCACTCTACCGACGGTTCGGCTGTGGAATTCACTTCCGCCTGACATTAGGGACTTCGAAACTGTTGCTGTTTTAAAAAAAAGAGTGAAAGAACACTATCTTTCCACTTTGCCATTGTTGCATATTATGTATTTATTATTTTATACTATTAATTATATAAAAGTATTTTAGTGATATTTATTTTAGAAGTATGTATTTATATAAGTATATTCTCTTATTGTATATTTAAATTAGTGAATAGTTTTTTTTTTGTTTTATTTTTATGTATTTTGTTTTCTCTTCTACTCTTACACCCGTGTGTAAGAGTAGAAGAGAAGACATGTAGACATGTAGAGAGATGTAGACAACGGTGTCTACATCTCTTTGTCTACGGTCCTATCGCAGGTATGCTGGAAGAGATTTCTTTAGAAATAAGCATCACCTTTGTACGTATTTTTCTGTTCCTTTCTTCTTGTCTGTTTATGTGTGTGTACATAAACTATTAAATAAATAAACAAGTGACACATAATTATGTAGGTTTAACAAATAACTCGAAGTTTTAATTTTTAATAAATCATGGAGTAGTAAATAATACTTATTGATGATTAAGAAGCAGACGAGCGAAGTGATTGTCTATGCCTAGCAGAAACACGGCTAACTCACCGACAATTCTTCCTATGTCAACATACAGTCAACCTGAAATCTCATAAAATACTACGCCATTAGACTTCCAATGTTATAGTCTTACAATGTTTGCTGATTTATTGTTTTATGCGGGCGGCGGTGGCCAGTGTCCCGACACACGTGGTCACGTGACCGACGTCAGCCGCTAATAATGACGAACAACTGAAACAATGCTCTCGTGTGGAAATTAACTTCTTACGTCCCCTCGTCCTATGTGACATGATGTTTTAAAAAGTTTCCACGTGACCAATAGGTGTACGGACGTCGCGCGAGGTTATTTGTGACCTTGATTCGCTGCAAACTGTGGTGGTACTAACAGGAAAGAATTCGCGACATCTGCGAGCACGCAGCGCGGGTAGGGGGTCGATTGCGTCTCAGTACATGCAGTGCGACATTCGCGGCACTACGTCACGATTACTTTCAGTAGGTACTTCGTTAGATAATAATATATGTTATATTATTTATTTTACTAGGAGAAGTAACTAGTTTCATTCCTGGCCGAGCCCTAAATGCACAACTGATCCCCATGTGTGTTGGTATTGTCCAAGTTAAAATTCTCAATAACATAAATAAAGGAGAAAGTATGTAAATATCAAGGCGTGAGCTTCCTGTAACAAAACAGAATGTATTCAGCAAGCATCACGTTGACTGTGATCAAGTTGAATGACTGCAACTGTACATAGTGTACACGATGTAAATATATATTATGTGTATTCAGTAGCTCTACCAAAAGTGTACACAGCCAAAAGTCGCTAACGTCTCCGTAAACGATATGCATGAAATTATGTACAGCGCCCCTAGCGGTCACAGAATGAATTAAAATTCGTACCATGAGCACTATAGATTTCAATAAGTAGAAGAGAAACCTAACGTAATCGGTTCCATGGTCACCAACGGTTTTCAACTGTCGCCATGCAAAGCGGCACCATGAGTCACTAATTTGACAGAAACTATTGAAAAATACGCTTGCGATAGTAGCGATAGCTCACTAACATTTTGAGATATGGACCATGTTTATATTCAAATTATAAAGGTTTTTGATTCTATGAAAGTCAGAATAATACCTGGAAGAACTTATTTAGCATGAAATATGTTAGTGGCCAACTTTACAGACTCTTTAAAGAAGCGTTTGAAGATTTGTGCTTATTATTGAATAATGTTACGGATTATAAGTCGACACAAAGAGTTTCATTAGAACTAAAACAATAATTTTCATTTCTATATACACTATATTGAGAATAGCCCAGAATACCGAAGCATCCAAATATATAATAAGTTACCTGAACAAATAAGATCCACAAAAACACTGTGCATAGTTAAATTTAGACTTAAGTCATTACTATTAGAAAAAAGTTATTATAGTATTAACGAGTTTATGGAAGATACTCGTAAGAAGCTAAAATAAAGCATAAAGTATAAATGTGTGTGTGTGTGTGTGTGTACGTATAAAATTATTTTATTAATGTTACTATACAGTTCAAATTACTTTAATTAATATAAATAAATAAGAGAATAAGCGATTATAATATTAGTAATAATAATTAATGTTGTGATATTGCTATCTAGTAGGTATGCGATGTAATGTTAACTACTAATATTTAACCTAGGTATAAGTTAAATGTAATACTTGCTGCGCCCTCATAGGGTCATGTACTCATATGTTTTAGCCTAGCCTGTAACTGAGTGTACATTATGCAAGAAATAAATATATATAAATATTGAATTGTGACCCACTGGTCCCCATTGTATTCTACATTATAATTTTGTAAACTTGTTTCACTTTTCATTTAAGTCAAAAACGCTGCGGACCACGTCAACAAAATTACAAATTGAATCGATGACAGTGACATATTATAAGGAATAAAAACCATCAAATACCATAAGTAGTCCACTAACAGCCAACCTTTCTATTTAGTGGGATTATTTCGTGAATTTGACTGTCATATGAGCTTATGAGCCGTTCTCTCTTCTTATTACTGAGAAAAAAAAACAAAAAATACGCAGTGAAGTTGGCTAGACGACACGATCTATCGAGCCACCTGAACATCTGCGTACAACTCAGTCAAACTCATGGTGCAAGCGTTATCGAAATGTATATGATCCACGTTAATACGCTAGCGAGTTTAGCGCTGGTGAGTAATGTTTCGATAACAACTCATGGTAGACGTACTGTAGTTACTAGAATATCAGTTAATTTGCTCAGTTGGGTGTACATATACATGTCTGTGTATCGAGCTAATATTGTTGAAGAAAGAGGCATGACACCAGTTTGTGATTCTGTTTCAAACAACGAATGATTTGTTACGAGTTCCACGAGGTGTGGATCAGATCACGTGACGTTTATAATATTATTATTTATAATAGAGCAATGAACCGCATGGTGTTGTACTGACGGGAAAGATAAGTGATCAATAAACGTCGCGCTAGAACCCGCTCAATGTCACAGCGCGATCGTGAGCTGTTCACTCTCGCCGAGGGCAGCGCGTCAGTTTCTTTGAAATTTTACTATCAATACTGTCTAATCTGCGAAGCGCTCTCTGTAATAGCATGGGCCAACTTAAAGTCCTCGGCTCTTAAAAACATCCACTAAGCTTGGCGTTAGCGGTGGCATGTGGTTGTACTGCGAATACACTCGAGCGTTCCTTTTGCATACAAAACGATAAACCTAAATTGAAACAATGCTCTGTAGATATCATAACGTGCCTACTGAGCTTATAATCATGGCCGACGAGCACGAGCATGAGCAACCAGAAATAAGCTAAATCAGCCGCAGTGAGCCGAGGACGCGCCGGAATTGATTAACATCTGGGGAAAGATTAATCGTCATCAATCTTTTCTTGTCGGCGTGGAGTGAATTGTGCCCCCCTGCCCCGCCTCGCCCGGCACCGCCGCCGTCAGCCCCGAGCCGCCGATATTGAAGTTTCAATGAACGATTCTTACACGAGCATCAGTCAGCTGGCTGCCGGAACTTTATTGTAATGCTAAACCGTACATCGTAATATTGGGTAGTACGCGCCGAGTGCGTACATCGACTAGACTTCACGAACTGTAGCGGTGCTGCTGTTTATACTACAGCTCCCTACTAGAGATTTAGTCCATACGTACCCCTATTAGAAGCGATAAAAGTTAATCAATTTTATAGCCACGGTTTAATATCAGGAGCTATCGAAAGGATTCCGCTCAGCAACGCTCCCGACGTGCTATACAAGTATACAATATATGTACACGTTCAACTAAAAGTTGTTAACAAAAAACCCGACTGCAAAAACATATAGGTACCTAACTGAAAAGAGAAAAACAAGCATTATAATCTATCGAATTTTGGTATCGCAGGCGGAGGACAAACAAAAGTTAAACCATATTTCGGGTTATTGGTTTGTCCCCCGCCTGCGATACCAAAATTCTATAGATTATAATGCTTGTTTTTCTCTTTTCAGTTAGGTATGTGTTTTTGCAGTCGGGTTTTTTGTTTTTTAAATAATTTGTTTTATTTCAAGCTTTTTAGTTTTATTAATATAATTATATATGGAATTGACTCATTACTAGCTTTTATTTGATATCAGTATTGTTGTAATTTATTAAAAAAAAAAAACGTAAAATCCATCAAGCCGTTTAGGCTACAGAGCATGCCAAAGAAATAGACATACATACATACATACATACATACATACATACATACATACATACATACAAACTCTCGAAAAACATTACCCTCCTTCTGGGGCAGTCGGGTAAAAAGTTCTTTGATATATTTCCTCCTTATACTGCCAAAACTGTAAGAAACCTGTTTCAAAGTGGAAGCGTGATCGTATTCAGTGCTAACGAAACACCCGACGTTCGTACAACCTAAGCTTTTCGTGAAAGACGTACATTTCTTTACAGAGATTTCGCGCCTCGCAAACGTAAGCATATAATATACGTACATATATGAACGGTATTACGCACATATCTTTATTATATTCAGTATGGAAATTGACGTACGAACACAATAATACGTGTACACGAGCAACATACAATGCGAGCGACAGGATATATTACGCGGAACGCATCATATATCCACTCATGGTACAACTCCGTGGAGCAAAAAGATACAAAGAGAGGCAGCAAATGATATGGAACGATGACATTCCGGCAGGCCGCGGGCCGCATCGGGTCGTACCGGGGCAGGATGGGCCGGACAGCGCCGCCGCACTATGGTAAAGCCCCATATAAAGCTGTCTCAAAACCTTTTCACGTAAATGTCGTTGTTATGGAATAAAAACAATAAATTAATATAGTCTAATAAATAAGCTTACTACTCGCTATTTGTTTTTGTTAATCATAATGTATTATAAATAGGCAACAAAGCTAACTCTTGTTCAATAACGTAATTTTGACGCAATACGTTACTGCAATTCAATGCCACATAACTCGAAAGTTTTTGAAATGCTTATAATCTCCTCATAACGTTTCATAATTAATATTATATATATATTACTTTGATAAAATAAAATTAACCAATGTAGTTTAAGATGGTATGTTTATAGGGTTATTTTTTTTTAACGAGACATTTACTCTTTACCGCTGCTTGCCGCTGTCGAGATATTTACACAAGGAAAAAAAAAATTGTTCATACTTGCTCTTTTTCTGACACGGTGCCAAAACATATCGCGAGACTTTTTTTTTTTAATTTCTTTTTATTTCTTATAAAATCATTTGTTGTCTATTAAGGTCAAATTTATAAAAAGTTCATTACAGTGATGATTATTATTAATAGTTTTTTTTTGTGGTTTTGATACAGTTTTGACCGCCTTACTTGACAAAATATGGTCACTTATCTATTAGGGTCGAAATAAAAACAGGTTGGTTATGGCAAGAGTGCAAATTATTAGTATCTTATCTTTTTGCACATATCACTATTTTATAGGCCTATAAAAGGATGGTGAGCCCTGAAACATTCACAGTTGTTGGTCAAATATTCAGTTGCCCTAGTAAACGAGAGTTGTGCAGTTTGTTGATAAATCGCTCCCCCACCGAATAATATGGAAATGTGGTAGGTACTACGACAGTTTGCGTTTTATTGCATATCCGGTGTTTACGGCATTAATTACCATCTTGTAATTTTTTTGTACTTTTTCCATGTATATTTATAAAAGTACAATAATTTCAATGGTACCGTAATGAACACAACAATATTATTCCCTTAAAATCTAAACACACTTTTTGAACGAATTATACCCTAACAAGTTATTACAGATTTTGCAATCATTAACTTTTTCGGTAAGCGACGATTATCATTATATTCGCGTAAGAAATGCATAACTGTTTTCCACGTAAACTATAAAACAATTATATTCATGTGTTATTTTTATTTACAGGATTTGGTAATGTCTTTTTACAAAACGTGTTAGTTATTTATGCAAAATCGTATGCTGTCTTATAGTTAATATTTTTGAATATTATATACTATCGCTTGGATTTCACCCGAATAATATCATAATATCATATTGCCGTTAGGTTTTTTGACACCGTATTTCAACGAATAATACTATAATGCATTGACTACGATATCGTTGTGTTTACACGCGAATATTATGGTGATGATGCGTTGCATACTATACGTTTGCCCTTTAATTTCAGTAACATTATTTTTGTCAATAACTTAATTTTGTTAAACTATAAAAAAAAATCATAATATAAAATATATTGTTAAAAATTAGCTTTGTTTTGACGTATGAATGTCTATCTTACGATCTATCCGTGCTGAAATATACGCATAAAACAGTTTTTTATTTTTCCTGTAAAATTTTTATTTATCGATTACCATATTATTCGGTGGGGGGAGCGAAATGGGCATTATAGAAGACTACTTACAAGAAAATTTCAATTTGTCACCAGAATCAGATATAGCTACTGTGGTCTCCTACATTCAAAGAAACTTGGTATCTAAATGTAACGAACGCTGGAGAAATGCATCTCGGATAAAAGAACGCTTTGAAAGTAAGAACGTCAGCTGGTTAGATGGTCAATTTCGTGTTCCATTAGAGTGCCGAGTCACGGTTAATGACTGAATGCCTGATATGCCTGGAAGTAGTGGCGGCAGACCCTCGAAACCATACGAAGCGTCTTCAGAAAAAACAAAAAAACGAAAAAACATGGAATTAATACAAGAGTACGGATTGGACTGTGTTCTCAATGCATATGCTCAGGAGTCACGGTCTGTGAGTGAGACGGAGGAGGCCGCAATCGTTAATATTATACGAACTGCATCAAAAAACGATAAGATTTTTTTTTGTTAAATACGTAACTGAAAACCCTGAAGACGTTACAACTTTTTCAAAGGAAGTTGCACTACGAACATTTATTGACTTAGACCTTAACAAAGAACAGTATGGGAAAATTTGAATTGGCTTGTGCGGACAAAAACTGCTCAGTGTTTTCTTCTTATCCAACTTTAGTTGAAGAGAAGAAGATGATATTACCCACCAGATTCGAGCATAACACATTACATAAGTGTAAAAATCTGCAGGACTTGTGATCATACTGTGGCGTATATTACTAATTGGTTCAGTTTACAAAAATGGTTTAAGAAAGTTGAAACTATTCTGTAAATGGGGTTGTGACGGGTCATCAGGGAAGAGTGAGTACAAGCAATTTTTGCCCGAATAAAGCGATTTTATATCAGATGCAAACCTTTTTATTGCTTCACTTAGGTATACCCATTAGACTCATAGATGAGACAACTAAGGAAGAATGAAACTTGCTCATCTGTAAGATATTGCAGACCTATATTGTTAGAATTTGCCATTGAAACTCCTGAAAAAACCGCGTCTGTTGTGGCTGATATCAAGAATCAACGATGAACGAAAGGTCATTTCAATACGGACTGTCAACACTACATGCTTGGATTAGGAGTATGGAGATGATCTTACACATTTGTTATAACTTGTCTTTTGAAAAGTGGTCAGCTACTACACCTGAAAATAAAAAAAAACAAAGACGAAAAGAAAAAAATTGGCGGTTTAGGGAGGAAATAGGACTGCATGTCGATAAACCTCGACAAGGCACTGGAAATAGTAATGACGGAAACACAGCTCGGAGATTCTTTCAGAATTACTCTTGCTCTGCAGACATTACAGGTGTAGACGTAGAACTTATAAAACGAATGTACATAATACTACACAAACTCACAAGTAATACTACATAACCACTGTCCATCCCATGGTTGCCTGGAAGAGATCGCAGAAAGCGATAACGCCGCCCATTGTATATTTTGTAGTGTTTGATTTATTTTTGTTATGTATTTTTGTGGTGTACAATAAAGTTTAAATAAATAAACAAATAATAACACTATAAACTATGTCATCTGTCAACAGATGCCAAACTGTTGTTCTTAATGGATACACATCGAGAACTATGATTAGCCCCTCAGGGATTCCACAGGGATCGCTTTAGGGACCCTTGTTATTCAACATCTTCATCAATGACGTCTCTTCATGTTTCTCGAACTCAAGAGTTCTTTTGTTTGCGGATGACATGAAGATTCTAAGCGAAATCAGAACTTATGAAGATGCTGAACGTCTCCAGCATGATCTGGACAGATTCCAAGAGTATTGTACGGCCAACCGCTTAGATCTAAATGTCTCGAAATGTTATACATGTACCTTCACTCGTAAACCGAAACCTATTCTTTACGATAACAAACTAGCCAGCACTTCAATAGCCAGAGTTAATACGATTAGGGACTTAGGCGTCACTTTTGACTCGAAACTTCTTTTTGACACAAACATCGATAATATTATTAAAAAAGCTTCTAAGGCACTAGGTTTCATTTTGAGGATATCGGCCGATTTTAAAAATATCAAAACACCCCAAATTCTATTGTGCTTTTGTGCGCAGTCATCTCGAATATTGCCAACATGGTATTCTTGTTCAATTTGGCAAATGGTTCAACCGACTGTTCTGAATTGATGAGCAAAATTGGTCTGCGTGTTCCATCCTTTACCTTAAGGAATCATCAACCACTGTATGTTCCCTCTGCGCGGTGTATATATCGACAAAATTATTTTATGATAAGAGCTAGCAGGGCATACAACTCGATGTGTCAGAGTGTTGATGATCTTGATTTATTCACCACCAGTGTTCCTAAACTAAAAAAAGTACTGTGTAAAAACTTCTTTGAAGATCACTAAAACCTGTTTACTCTTTTCTTGATTCTCTCTGAGTGCTTACTTATTCTTACTTTCTCTTGCCTGTCTGCTGTTTCTTGTGCTACCCTAATATTGTCAGTGAAAACTTTTAATTGGCGAAGTGTCACTAACTGTCAACTATCTGTATCCTAGCTGTAAGTTTTCTTAAGAAATAAAATAAAATAAAATATAATCTGGAATGGCTATTAATTCAAAAAAGTTCGGTGAATACGCATGTAGTACAGCCCAACTGTACGTAAATATTTATAATTGGTATTATAAGCTTTCCTCCGTGCATAAAATACATATTCACGGAGAAAAAATCATTGAGTACTATGCTATTTTACCTATCGGACAATTGTCCGAAGACGAGCAAGTATCCTGAAATAAGCATTACAAAAAGTTTAAACTTCATCATTCTAGAAAGTGTTCAAGAGCGGCTACAAATGAAGACGTGTTCCATACCTTATTGTACACTTCTGATCCATATATGTATATCAAGTTTGAGAAATAACTCAGAAACAATATCGAAAGAACTTTTTGAAATCAAGGCCCTTCTTGCTATCAACGAAAATCTGTAGGAGCTTCCTGAATTTTGTACTTTATTTTCTCGTTTATTTCAATTATTAAATTTTAAGTAAATTACAAAAAAAGACAAATTTTGTGTTGTTTTCTTATAGAATGCATGTATTTCTTAAGTTTTATTTTTTTAATGAATTAATGAACAGAATTTTTAAAATCGAAATTATATACATTAAACTTTGCACATCCAAGAATACGTGTGCAAAATTACGGCTCATTTAGTTTTGAAACAACTGAGATACGGAGTTTTGAGAGGAAACATACGCGATTTTCCCATAGTGCGCCGCTCGGACTGCGACCAGTCTCGCGTGTATTGCTGTTATTTGATGCTTCTTGAAAAAGGAATATTATGAGATTGTTAACCTCACACGTTCAAAGTTTATACTGTACATTTCGTCATAGCCATCGTAGCGGTTTAAAAACATTTTCTAAAGTTTCTGTTATGTTTGAGTTATTTTAGACCTTTTATGTAACTGGGTCGCATTTTAAGAGCAGCAACACACGCCCCGAACTCTATGCTCATACGAATGTAAGTATAACATAAATATTTCACAAATTGTCAAACAATCAATCTCCCGTTAGATATTATGTAACTAGTGTGTAATTTTGTTCAGCTATTACTACCTATCCATCACTACCCATTCATCGCATGATTAAACAAAATTACTGGTACAATTACAACACAACACAATACAAGGTACGGGCCCGGCCTGGCCCGGTATCTATGCACAGCGGCGGCGGCGGCGGTGCCACACATAATGCGAGGCGCGACGGAGTGCTCTCAATCTGTAGCAGTCTCCACAAAAGTGTAAACGGACTTGAAGATGACCGGCTTCGCCGCTAACGTGCTTAGTTAAACTTTGCTTAGTGACATTAACAATATTATCTTTGCAGTCGGCAGGCGGCTGTCGGACCATTAATCAAATATTCGGAGCTCCCGGGCCGGCGTCGGGCCGGTAAGGGCGCGGCGCGGCTCGGCGGCGGCAGAAGGTGAATTTTGCAATCGCGTGAGCTTTTCCGCTTGTTTGCTGCGATTTGTTTGCTCCCTGCCCCCCGCGTGCCCCGCATGTCCCCCAGGGAACTTCAGGTAGCAGATGGTGGAACAATCGACACAGAAGTATAATATCATGAATGTGATTTTTAGCGGCTTACTTAGGAGCGCTGAAACAAAAAGTGATGTAGAAGAAAAGACAAAGAAGAAAACGTGTCGGGCTGGATGATAATAATTACAGGACTTATATCAAAATACTAGCTCTTGAACGTTGGCTAGAATAGAATATTCGATGCACTTCAATGACCATACTTGTCACTGTGTAAATCATCAGAGTGGAAAATAATGGAATGAATGTTAGTGACAATGTGTGAAGTTCCCCTAGCAAATAATATATACTCCTACGAGTACATATCATTTGCTCGGATTTTACTTATCGTACCATAATACATTAAGTAAAATCCACCGTCATTTCTCATCCATGATTAGCTAACATTATTTAGAATAGCCGAGTTTAAGAGCCGGGGAAGGCAACGCAACGCTACACAAAGATTTCTTATATTTATGCGCAAATTCTACAACTCCAGTATTTCCCGCGAGAAATCAACTCACTCATGGAGAAAACGATACGAGTGCTACTAAGTATACATAATTTAAGCAGAATTAGTAAGGAAACCGTACAATTAACAGCTGAATATGGTGTTGACAACTTCCTAAAATCGCGAATTAGCAAGTTGGTGATAACATTTACAATTCAATTAGGGCGTCATAAGGTCGCGCGCGTGCATCATGTATGAGCGAAGGCTCCACAAAGAGGGCGTGCTCTGGACTCGTGCGAATCCATTACGAGAATTAGCTATGTCCGTAATGCTCCGTTGTTAATCCGGCTGGAGGGTCCCGCGCCGTGACATCTGACCGGCGGGTGATACCTCCGCACCCGCTCCACACTCCACACGGCACAACACGAGCGACCACCTCGCCGAGACACGCAGCGGGGAGATGGATCACTAAAGGGATTATCGGGCAGTTACAAAAATAAGAGCGTGGAGTGGGCCGCGCGCCAACCCAACCAATCAATATGGTGCCGCACCGAGCCGTGCCCGCCACGCGCTCGCCACTCGTGCCGCGCTCATACTCTAACTAAGCGCACCATTTTACCCACTAACTACATTACGGATAACTCATAAAGCTCTTTAAATACCTCTGTTAACTTAGTGCCCGTTTGGATATTTCGCAAATAATTCTACCGCAGCGGCTTCAAATATAGATTTTCGATTGATACTTAATTCTAGGCTCGATTGAGCTTTTTCAATATACAAAATTAATTAACAAGCTATCGTTTTCGAGTGTTGGGCACGAGTTGAACAATAAATCTCGTCGGTAACCTCGTCGATCAGAGGAAGGAAGCGCCGCTCGGCTAATGACGAATATAGATCAGCTCTCGATCAATTGATTCAATCTCTGAATAATGTATATCAAATGGGTCACCCTACTGACTCGATTTGGTTTGTAATTAAAACACACTCGAGAGAGACTTGCATGACGGTGCACCTTAGTGAAGGAGGTCGTCTCATAGTTAATGTAAAAAGCGCTCAGGCAGGGGTCAGCATGTGGAGACTGTTGGTATTTTGGCAGCGTGACGCAGCGAAGCTGAGCGTTCGGTACGTCTTGAACGATAGATGAAAGATCAAGCGTCCTGCTCGCACCGGCTACTAGGTGCCGCCGTCCGGTCACTACCGGCCTAATTGACGCGCACCCGGCACCTCACGTCCTACGCACACCTCATTTCTACTGAGTTAATTTACTTCATCTAACATTATTGTCACATCGCGCACTTCTTCATTAATTGAAGATACTTTTATCGAATTCAGAAGAGAAAGCATTGTACTGAACCCAGCCTTATAGCTGCAAACAATCCTAATGAACGACGATAACCGTGGACTCTCTAGTGTATCAGTACCATTAATGTAGATCCGCAGTGGTGGCCCGCCAAATTATAAATATGATTCGCGACCATAACATATATGTATTTATAGAATTATAACCATTAAAATCGTTAATACTCACTAATCTCTCTAAGTTTTGATTCCTATGAAAAGATATGTTCCCTATGAGCTTTTCGATGTATTAATGATTCTGACGAGCCAGTATCTTCGTTGACGGACTTAGAGAGCAGTCGTCGGACTACTCTCTAAGTCCGTCAACGAAGATACTGGACGAGCACGTTCAGCGTCGAGCGAAAGCACAGAGCAAATGCTGACGCAACGTCGTTTTCACTGAAAGAATAGGCGAGCGAGCGTTCGTTCGCCGACTCCCATCGATCATCACAAAACAAACATGTTCGCTCGCTCAAGTGTTTACCGCGTGAACAAACGCTTGCTCTCTCAGAACTATTCAGCACGCTGTGTGAAAACGCAGCTTTAGGTAATATAAAAAACTTTTTTTACAAAAAACAACCGACTTCCAAAAAATACACTTAAAAAAGAGAAAAAATAACCTTATTTTCGGAAGTCGGTGTCTTTGGTTAATTATTTTCGTTTTGTTGCCACCGGATTTGGATATTAAGGTTTTTTTTCACTGTTTAGTGTACTTTTAGGAAGTCGGTTGTTTTATTTTTTTGTAAAAAAGTTTTCATTTTTCACTTTTTAGTTGTGGTACCTACCCCACACCAATTTGTATACCAATATTTGCTTTAAATGCGTATTATTGAAGCTAACTCAAAAACTACCCAAGCAAAGTTAATAAAATTTATGTGGGACCACCGCGCAAGCTTCCTCTACCAAATGAAAGAATTATAAAAACCGGCCAAGTGCGTGTAGGGCCATGCATAATGAAGGGTGACATAGTTGGGATGAATTTATCCCAAAACGAACTTAACGTTGTAGTTGAAAAACATTCTCCCATACATCGATATACGTCACGGTCAATTCTCCAACTATAAATGTAAGTTGGTCGACTATTACTCATTAACTTGTAAATCCTAGCTGTGATCGTTTTCCTGTTAATTTCGTAATATGTACTACTGCCGTGATTTTTTTCACATATTCAAAAACCATTTAGCTGGCAGGGAGGGGAAACACTGACTCTAACAAAAAATAATATTTTAAAGCTTAATATTACGCAAACGGATAGATACCTGAATAGAAAAATGATTTTCACAGACACCCAACATTTTTGAACGGCCTAAACGATATCCCACACCATGGGATATATTAACATATCATCCCCACATTACGTGCAAGGAAGGGACCTTTTTGTTTTACCATTTTGTTGGCATGATTATATGTATACCTATGCGAAATTACAGGTTTCTAGTACTAAGCGTCTCTGAGTTACAACGTGGACAGACAGACAGACAGACAGACATGGCGAAACTATAAGGGTTCCTTGTTTACTACGGAACCCTAAAAAAATGGCCCCAATCTGGAAGTATAAAATTTCAAATAAAAAAAGAATTTTCCAAATCGGTCGGACGATGTAAAGAAAGCGTCCATGGTACAGCAAAGACAAATTAACAAAAAAAAATTAATAAAATATTTAAAATAAGCCGTGGCAGCTAGGAGATGACAGCGCCACGAACATGACGCATGGATCAGCACCATTCAGCTCAACCATTTTGAATCTAAATGACACATACGCGCCACTATCAGCGAGTCATCTGAGTGAGTATGACATATAGCCGCCAGGGCACTAACTAACTAAGAATTAACCTAAATAAAAACTAAATATAGGACAATAATAATAACGGATTCTGTAACTGATTCAGTGTAGTGTGTGCAGACAGAAGTTTTCTAAATTATCTTCTCTTTTCCTAAAAACACGACTTCATTCAGACTACTGAATTCAGCAAAGTGGAATAGCCCCGTATAGGTATGTTTATTGGATACAAATATAAATAGATGCTCATCATTTAAAAAGTATAACAAACCCGTAGAAAATGAGTGAACACTATAGTGCTGTTGTACACCCACAGTAATTATTTCACCATGTTTCGGTCCTGAGTCAGGTGAGATTCTCTCTCGTTACAACATCAGTACAAGGCCCCGCAAACAACACGGCTCCTGGGTGTCTCTCGACGGCTAATTAATTCCGTCTCCTGTCGGACTATTAATGGCTCTGAGCCGTAGATATCCAGATTAATTCACATCCCGCTGCAATCCACTTCGCTCAACCTAATTAAAACTGAAACCACTATTTGAACATTAATTTCTATTGACAAAGGTAGAAGCCGGCAAAGATTTCCGAAAATCATTATTTGCCGTAGTAAATGAAGTTGTGATTAAATTTTAAGAGATGCCGCGGCGAGGGGCGCTGAAATTAGATAAAAGAGTCGCCATCATCGACCGACATAGACGTTACAAACATAATTACGTTATTAATTTCCTGAGTGAGGGGCGCGGGGAGCAGGCAGGGAGGGAGAAAGGGAGGGGGAAGGCACTCGGTATCATCACACGACAAAATAGCGTTTATTTTGTTCATTCTCTATCGCGTCACGTATGTTTTATCGCGAGTTCATCTAAATGTCATCCTAATCTGAATGTTTTATTCATAATGTTTCTTCATGACTTTATTTGGCAAGTATAACAAATAGAGACGTGTAACTTATACTGTACCTACAAAACAAGGGGTAACAAAGTATTCAATTTAATGAACAGCGCGAAGTGTACCCGGTTGCCGGCTACCAGTGATACGACATAAAGCTGTCATTGTAGTCGTTAGAGATCTGTTCTGTTGTAATAAAGATAAGGTGATAACTGTGTACGTAGTGGCGACAGCGACGCGATCACCAAAGGACTGCGACCGGCGGCGGCGACACCAGCGTGCATTGTGCGCCCGCTCTTAATGGCTCCAATACTACAGTAGTACTAAACTTTATCTCTCGACGATTTACGTCCACTACAAGTAACGGCCTGAAGATTGCGCGAACCAGCTTACAGTGTAGCCTCCAGTAAACGCTGGCATGCGGCTGCCTCTCTCGAGCATTAGGTACCAGGTCGAGAGATCTATATGTTCGACGATGTTGTTTCAATAACTGGAAAACAATAACCGGCTTCCAAAAATACACTACAAACTGAAACATTTTTTTAATTTCGGAAGTCGTTGTTTTCGGTTTTGCTTTATGCTAAAATAAAACTTGTATTAAAAAGAGACACGAGTGCAAGGTGTGTGTACGGTAGGGAGGTTAGGAGACGACTGACTGCTGGACTGAGAGGAGCGGGAGAGAGGATTGAGAGGATGCTGCGTCAGCAGCAAGAATGCAGCGTAGACAGCTGAGTAAGCCAGAAAGGGTACAGATGGAAGATGTAATGGCCCCCCGATTTGGAGGAAACTTACTGGTGGTAGGTAAGTTGACGGCGGAAGGAAAGGTAAGTATTCTTTTTTCAGGTTTTAGGTTATTCAGAGTCGAGGAGCAGGAATATCTTCGACATTTACGGATGCCATTTCTATGGGAGCGTCTTACCAGACACCCGAATAAGTTAGTTAAGACTTCTAGATGTAACCCTAATTTTTCTTCTTTTTTTTTGACGGTGAGCTACCCATTGCTCACCATCTGTAAGCCCTGGCCGGAAATCGCCCGGAATTCCCGACTATTCTAGATGTAACCCTATACCTAGGGTTACATCTAACGTCTTCACTAACTTACCTACAATATCAATACAATTTATAGGAAATAACTAAAATTATAATTAGGCTTATAATAACAGTAGTATAGGAATAATAGTTACCGTAAAGGACCATATGAGGTTTTCAATTATTCCCTTAAGATTTGTTTTAATTTGATCAGTTACTCTATTATAATTTGAAAAAAAAAGAGAATCTAAATTATTCATGTTTTTTTAAGTTAACGTAAGGAACTTAAATATTGTCTTTTAAACATGTAGTAGGACTACAACAAGTATCCTGAAATTGCCAACGTCTCTTTTATTACCTGATTTAAATAATGGTATGACTTTACTACTCTTCATGAGGTCAGGAAAAGTTCCTAAATCAACACATTTATTAAAAGTAACAGCTAGATAAGGGGCTACGATGCTTATTATATTACTTAATAATTTAATGGATGGATACCCAATCACCAGTGTTTTCAGACTTAAATATGTTAAAAACGTTAACAACATCACCAGGTGTTCCATGTTCGAAACTAAATAAGCGACTACATTTAGGCACACTACTATGCAAAAGGTTTTCAGCTTTAGACGGGGACGAATTTAAGGAGCGAGTCGTAGTTATAGGTATCTTGGCAAAAAACTCATTGAATGCCTCAGCTACGTCAGCTGCATAATTTAGAATCATTTCTGACATACTCTAGAAAAGGAGTATCAAACCTATATTTTTGTAAAACATATAACTCGTATAGTCTCGCTCTACTTTTATAAATACCTGGAGTAGCCCATTGGTTAAAGCCAGCGGGGGTGCTATTAATGTTAATGGTTTTGGTCTTGAAAGTAGATTGGTACGCTTTTTGGATAACATCAAAAAGGGCTCCATAGATATCATTAGGATTCTCGTGTTCTACTATAGATGGTGTAATTCTATGAGCTATATTATTTTTAAACTTGTTGCAACGACTAGCTGTATAAGGCCTACATTCTATTTTATGCGGCTTTTATGTAATGGCACAGAGAAGCTAGCTAATAAACCGCAGTGGTCAGACGTTAAGTCACTTAACACTAATTTATTTTTGGCATCACAATCACTAAATATATTATCAAGACATGTCGACGAAGATGCCGTAAACCTAGTAGGTTCAAAAAACAAGTTAAGTAGATTATAGGACCTAAACAAATTGAGAAGTCTAATACTTAATGGAGTAACATCTAAAATATTAACATTAAAATCTCCACATAAAATTATACTTTTATTACTAGATTTTAATCTATTGAGTGAATCCTCCATTACCGATTCAAAACGAATAAAATCCTCAGAGGGGGTCGATAAACGCAAATAATGACGTATCGCTCGAGTTCAACACAAGACAACTCAATAGTGCGCTCGATGGAAAGGTTAAATGGAAAGAATGGAAAGATGGAAAGTTATAAATAAATGTGTCCATTTGATGTTACATCTCAATGAGATGTAACATCAAATGTTCTGTGCCTTGCCTTATTCTCGGTTTTTGTCTGTTGAGCAAAATAGGCACATTTATAATTTAAATATGTTAATTTATAATAGGAGCTGTCGTCACAGTGACGCTTTTTTATATATGTCTCTTAAGACATATGTATAATACTAACATAAACATAATATACTGAACTAGGTGAACTAGTTGTAGGCAACTAGGTGGCAAATACATTATGTATTTACCACCTAGTTGTAAATGATAAATGATTTATTTTCTGAAGGTAGGTTTGTACAAACACTTTTACACGTCAATCATATTTTTTAAATAAAGCTAGATGAGGTCGGCGTTTCCTATCGGACTACTCTGAGAAGAAAGGCCGAAACAAACTCAGAGGTCACAGTCTCTTTTAAATTCCAGACATAATCTTGGTCAGATCATGTGAAGGCCATGTAGATTGGTGTCTGAAATGGTCCTTTTGAGGAAAGAACCACACAGATTGAGTGGACCTGTCCAGTCAGTGCACGCATTTGTCAGTAATCGTGCTGCTCAACTCAGAACTTAAGGAGCTCAACGATTCGACGAACAATACCAAAGAAAGAACATTTGGGTAGGCCGCATAAATTACTCAAACTGCCAGACCATGATTAATACTAAATGAGAAAAAAAAAAAAAAAACAATAATGACCCACATAGGCTTCACATTCACAATAATTGAAAACAATATAATACTTTACAAGTAAATATTAAGTTCCAAACAGTATATTGAACTCCACAAAGTAAATATGTCAAAATGGTATATAAATAAAATAAAAGTTTCAGTATGCAATAATTGGAGCAGCTTAATCCCAAGCCTTTTTGTCCTCAATATAATCTTTAATAGTATAAAAGGCTTTCTGGCACAACCTACTTTTAATAATAAATGATTTGAATTTATTAAGGCTTAGATCTTGAACGTGGCTTGGAAGTTTATTATAAAAACGTATACATTGACATCTGAATGAGCCACCTATTTTCTTGAGCCTTGTTGTAGGTACAACAAAGAATCATGACCACTTTCCATACATTGATTGACCTGTCACTTGATTTTTTTTACAGGTCGCGTCTATCTACAACTAGTGTTTTATAAAAACAATTACTATTTATAATAACAAAATAACTTATCATCTTTTCATTTAGAGGCCAGGGAAAAATACTATTGTGTAAATAAGTTTTTAAGGTTAAGCAGCTGTCAGATAAGATTTGACAGCTATTATAACCTCAAAAACTATAAGATAGGGTAATTAAATTGAATTCGTTACATTCAATGAGAAATAAAACACTTAATGGTCGCAAACACTAGTTACATTCTCGTCAAAAAATATCCTGCTGATGCCGTAAAGTGCATTTTGTACTAGTTAAAGCAATTAAGTAGGTATAGCTTATTTATTAATCGAGGTATCGGACAAAATCTTTCGTCAAAGCGGACCAAACTCCAGGAGACTGGAGAACTCGAACCGAGAACAGACAAGAGGTCTATTAGTAAATAATACAACTAGCGTATTAGGGCCCTCGCGCATTACGCGGCCAAATAATTCTTGTGACATGCAAGCTCACCAGGTTTGGCACTAGGCGGCCAGCGACCAAGTGACAACACTTGGTGGTCGCGCGGTAAGGATTCTACATGGTTGCAAATAAACTGATAGGCCGCAGAGACTGGTGGCAAGGCCTGGTCGCTAAAAGCCCGGGAGCCCTTACTGTTCCACAACTAAGCAAAAGCCTCTTCTTATTATACAGAGAAGGAATGAGTATTAATCACCAGGTTTGGTCAAGACGGGTAGAATAGGGAAATTAAATAAAAAACAGGATTTTATTTATTTTTGTTTATTCAATGTCTTCTCGTACAACCACTGCATCCAAAAATGCCGCTGGGGCCTCAATGTTGCTTTCATGCCTGGCCCAACCCAGGTACCACACCAACGTCATAACGTGCGCACAACACCCTACAGTGCGACGTCCTACTATGTAGTTGCAGCAATATTCTTTAATGCCTTCTCTTCCATTAACACCATTTGTTATTAAAATGTACACATAATACTGGCGTCTTGAGATATGTCTGGATTTTATTATTCCTTTTATAAGAGAATTTTCCCCACTGCCTAACTCAGGTATACGACTAGTGTCTAGACAGACTTCTATTCTATATGCGCCATGGAAACGTATGTGTTCACCAAAATAAGAACGTGCTTGACGAATTTGGTACGTTCCCAAGGCAAACAGTATTAATTCATTGTATTCTAGACGGGGGAACTCAATATTAACATTATCAGCAGTAATGCTTTGAAAAAAGGATGCCCGGCGATTTAAATTATATTCTCTAACTATACTAGATAAATTATTTTCCAGAGGCATCCTTTCATTAATTATATCCAGAATTTGAGGAGCATCAGCTCTATTGCGAAGACGAACACCAAACTTATTTATCAAACTGGCAGCAATTTGGAAATAAGCCATCATATTTGGTACAGTTTTATTAAAATGGTCAAACCTTAATAAACGGAAATCTCTTTTAAAATATCCATTTACAACTTCCACCACCCATCTGCATATAGTTACACATCTACTTCTATTTGCTTGGGCGGTGGTTAACTGGTGTTCGCCTTCCAAAAGTGACTCTGGCATATAAGCCTTATAATTACAATGCTCCAATAAGCTGATGCTATCTCTGAATCCCCTGTCTAAAATAAATATGTCATTATCTTGAAAGTACTGTCTCAGTGGGGAATGTTCATTGCTGAATAAAGAAGACATTATTTCTGCATCTGATGTGGTAGCTTTGTATGGGCCAAAACAATCTAAAATGTAACCATCACATGCAACTATTAAAAATGGTTTTAAAATGGTTTTTAGATTTCTGTATTTGTGTAATGAATATGATTCTTTTTGAAACATATAATTGCTACTTTTATTTAAAAAAATGTATGTTCCATCACACATCACAATACTTTGCTCATTATTTTGATTATAAATTCCATTGGGTATCATGAGATTGTGTTCTATTAATTGTTCTCTCGTCAAATGATTTATCCCAAGATTACAGGGAACAAAATCTTGCAAAAGTATCTCTCGTGCTGTTTGCATTAACCTCTCTAATGTAGTGCGAGGAACTTCCAATATTGTGGATATTCTTAAGTCAGAATCGCCTGTCCGCATCTTTATTAGCACTGCAGCTAGACCTAGTATACCCCTGTGTTTTTCCAACAGTCGGGGAAGGTTTTCCAACAAATTAAGGAAATTGGCTTTTGTTAAGCCCATCCAAAACCCAAACAAATTATCATCAATTTCTTGAACAGTTTCTAGGCTTGAAAAGTCAAGAAAAGTCTTGTGTTTTTGAAAGGAAAAAACATGCTCAACTTGTTCTATTGTGAAATCCCTCTTACTGTTTCGATTGTCAACAAGAGAATCCCAACTGTTTCCATATAAATGGTCTGTGCATACCCTAGCCAGTTTGGGAATATAAAAATTGAAGTTGGACAAAACGGTAGCCCGCAGTGCATCTGACAGAGTATGCAGATTCACATTCTCACACCCATAAAATACACAGTGAGATGCTGTATTGGGAGCACGTTTATAATTAAGTAATGTTATGTTACTAGATTGTTGAGTTTGAGGTTGTTGCGAATGAGCTGGAACAGGCTCTGCATATGATTCCCTTTCACGCTCTTCATCTGTACTTGCAAGGAATGGAGAAGGTTGTATATCGGGAATATGAACTGGATCAGCAGACTGTTCCACTTCTTGTTCAATTACTTCATCTCGAAGAGTCTCACCACCGTCTAAGCCTCTTTGCTCATCCTGTTGCTGAGTTGATAGAGCATGTCTTTTAAATCGCAACCAACAGGCATGGCAGACACGATCAGATGGTGATATCTGTCAACAAAACACAATATCTCTATACTAATATATAATAAAGCTGGAGAGTTTGTTTCTTTGTTTGTTTGGTTGAATGCACTAATCTCACGATCTAGTGGTCCGATTTGAACAACTCTTTCACTGATAGAATGATATTTTATCACCCTACGACTATTAAGAGCGGAGCAGTAGCTAAAGATGTGGGTGAAACCGCTTGGTACAGCTAGTTTAAAATAAATACAGTGACATACAAAATAACTCCATAGATTAAAATGTGATATTTTTAGAGAAATTGCAAACATTTTAACATCATCATCGTTATTCATTTTTAGTTAGAGAGTAGAATATATATATATACAGACAGATTTTGAAAAACTAATTAAATACAAACCTGACGAGGTGCCACAGCAGTTCGAATTAAGTATATCATCCTTAGTGTGAGGCTTGATGGATTTTCTTTAAGAATATGGTCACTTTGACGATTGCGCAATGATCGGCCACAAACAGGGCATACTTGGGCATGGCCACGGCGAGATGAACCAGCAGACAGATCACAATCATTGTTTGCATGAATCTGAGCATTTATAGTCTGCATAGATAGATCAAAGCATGCTTCACAAATGTAATCTTCTTCTGTTATCTGAAAAAAAAAAAACAATTATGACATTTGAAAACCTACAATGGAAATAAGTATATTTATATTTACATGTTTGGTTTTTTCTCATAAAGAGCTGTAAGAGAATACTAGCTAAACATGGGGAAAATCTACATGTAACTAAGACATTCAGTCAGTGGGTTGTCATCTATTTGTAGCAATATTAGTGCTATTTTTCATGCAGGTAACTTGTAAATATATACTTTACCACATCTAAATACTAATCAGTTTATATAAAACAATCATTACATAGTGGACTGAACTTATTATACTTACAATTACTGGAGATATCCATGTGCTAATTAGTGAGATGACTCTGCTATCAAGCTGAATGGCCCAATAACGCCGAAGCGTATTCACACATATATTGCAGTTTATACAAAGCAAATTCGTAGAGGGCTCCATAACGCTTTCCAACAAGAGCGATAACGTCTTCGATCCGAATCAAAAAGTACTAAATCGGTATCCGTATAACACAAGCACAAGTAAACGTAATAGGTATCGAAGTCCGTGGAGAATGCAGAAGATAAAAGGGTATCAGAAAATCACAAATCGCACAGTACAAACGTAGCAAGAGCAAACGAACGACTGCAAAACGTCAAACCAGTGACAGCCTGACATTATTTTTTATCCATAAGGGCAGGCTAAAGTATTTGAACCATATTGCCAAGTTTTACGAATACTTTATCTTTTTTCAGTTTCATTAGAATGTGGGTGCAGAGCCTGTCATTTATTTAACGATATTTTTAGAATTACGATATTTTGAGCATTCATTACCCACATGACGAGTCATTCGTAATTTGTGAAACACGTTCCGTTTCCAAAAATCTATTGAGAATGAAAACGTAACGTTGCTTTTTTTCCTGGCCTTATTTGGAAATTCTATTAAGCAATACGTAATAAGCAAAAATTTAACTATTTTTTGAGATATTTTCCATCACTAGACGAGTCAGAAAAATTTTAGGTCAATAATGGACATGATTCTTTGTGTTTGTTCCTAGTATTTATATTATGGATATCACTGTATTTTTTAAACAATTTTATATTTTTGTGGGCATATAAAAGATTTTCTAAAATATACTGGGAGGGCACAGTCATTACATTAATCTCCTTAAATTTCTCTCTGAGAGAGTGTCTCGGACTTAATCTATAAATTGACCGAACAGCTCTTTTCTGCAAAACGAAGATAGTCTGAATGTCAGCGGCATTTCCCCACAACAGAATACCGTACGACATTACACTATGAAAATAGCTAAAGTACACTAAACGGGCTGTCTCTATATCAGTTAAATTACGAAATTTTCTAACAGCGTATGCTGCGGAGCTTAGCTTTTTCGACAATTTATCTATATGTGGACCCCACTGAATCTTAGCATCCAAAGTTAAGCCCAAGAATACTGTGCTATCTTCAGGGTTCAATTCTTCGCCCTTTATCAATACATTAGTTTTCACCTGCCTAACGTGAGGTAGCGTAAACTTAATGCATTTGTTTTTTTTTTTCATAAAGAAGTAAATTATTAACATTGAACCAGTGAACTACTTTTGAGATCGCACTATTAACATCGTCAGTAACCAGCTGCTGACGTTTAAGTTTAAACAAAAGTGAAGTGTCATCCGCAAACAACACTATATCATGATTATCCTTTATGAGGTATGGCAAATCATTAATGTAAATAAGAAACAAGAAAGGACCAAGAATTGAGCCCTGTGGGACTCCCATTGTTACTATAGTTCCAGGAGATCTTTTCCCATTAACGTCAACGTTCTACTCCTATTACTCAAGTATGAAGTAAGAAGATCCAGAGCGGTGTTCCGGATCCCGTAGTGGCGGAGTTTCCTGATTAACGTTTCGTGAAGAACGCAATCGAATGCCTTGGACAAATTTCAAAAGATGCCCAATGCATCGCGTTTATCTTCCCATGCATTATAAATATGTCCTAAAAGTTCCACACCGGCATCAGTAGTCGAACGACCCCTTGTAAAACCGAACTGTTTATTGTGCAATAATTTATGTTTATTAAAAAATCTTTGTAATTGGACTAAAATTATTTTTTCAAAAATTTTTACTAAAGGTAGGTAGTACTGAAATAGGTCTATAATTGGTGGGGTCTGATGTACTACCCGATTTAAACAAAGGTATTATTTTACTATTTTTCATAAGGTCAGGAAACTCCCCACAGTCAATGCAATTATTAAAGATAAGAGATAAAGTAGGAGCTACAATGTCAATAATTGACTTAGCAACTTCTACAGAATTACCCCACAGATCTGCAGTCTTTTTTACATTTAAAGTGTGAAAGGTTTTAATTATATCTCTACAGGTAATATGTTCAAAATGAAATTCCGAATCGCAAACATTAACATTTTGCTTGAGCAAAGACTCAGCAACAGAAGGTGATGAGTTTAGGGATTTAGTAGTTGAAACGGGAATATCTGAAAAGAAATTTTCAAAGGCCGCGGTGACTTGCGAGTCTGATTTTATTATTTTGTCATTAATTGACAGGCTATAGTCAGTATTTCGGTTACTAGACCTTCCCGTTTCACTATTAATAATATTCCAAGTCGTTTTGATTACATTACTACTATTTTTAATCTTCGAACTCAAATGACGCGACTTGGCCATACAACAAACTTTTTTAAATAATTTTGAATAGTTTCTAACATATAAATTAAATTCAGCAGTGTTTATGTATGCCCTTTCATTGTACAGCTCATAAAGCCGTGTTCTACTTTTATGAATACCAATGGTAGCCCAATCACTGAAAGATGCGTTATTATTAATTGAGATAGTCTTGGGAATAAAAATAGAATGAAATTGTTTACAGTATATATTAAAGAAATCATCATATAGATGATTAGGATCAGCAGGAATAGACAAAACTGGTAATTTATTTATGAGTTTAACTTTAAAAGCTTCCAAGCGACTTGCAGTTTTAGGGTTAACAATGATATCTTTTTTAGCCACTTTATTGTTTTGGTTTTGAATAGTAATCTTTTGCCCACAATGATCTGAGTCTAGTAAATTTATAATTTCTTTGTGGCTTGGTATAATATCTGTATAAATATTATCTAAGCATGTGGCACTCGTAGGGCTTATTCTTGTGGGCTCTAGAAATAGATTTACAAGATTGTAGGACTGAAACAGACTTATTATTTTACTACAAGAACTTGAGTTTTCTAATAAATTAACATTAAAATCACCACAAGTGATAATAGACTTGTTTGAGTCACAAATCTTATGTAACACTTCATCCATGACCTTTTCAAAGCAGTCATACAATCCTGAAGGGGGTCTGTACACACTTAATACAATAAACTGCTCCAATTCTATACAGGCTATTTCAACTGTCCGCTCAACAGATAGGCTCACAATATCCTTACGGTCCTTAAATTTGAGCTGATTACTTACTAAAATTAATGAGCCACCGTGTATAGCATTTACTCTGCTGAACGAACTACCAACCTGGTGATTGTTAAAATTGAACAAGAACTGGTGGCTTTAAGCCAATGTTCTGTTATACAAAGAATATCAATACTGTTAACATTCATAAATAACTCTACCTCTAAATCTTTGTTTATAAATCCTTGAATATTCTGATGCACCAGGTTGATACTATTGACTGATTTTAAACTTTTATTTGATTTATTTTTGCAGTTCTGTACATTGCTAGAGATTTCCTCTATTGTCTTAATTTCTAATTTAAATTATTATCAATGTCAATGTTTGATACCAAATTATTGGCTGAATTATTTAAAATGTCATCATTGCATTGCTCAATAGAAGCAATTTGTTTAGCCAAATTCTTGGCTGTAATAGAAAAATAGTAAGATAGCGACACAGCTACTCGTATCTGTCTTTTACAGTACTTTGAAAGATAATACCTATCCATAAAAAATCTATCTTTTGTCAAATATAAATGATTACCAACATAGTTGTTAGTGTCAATTAATTGGAATAAATTATTATTATAAGTCAAATTATGCAAAGTCATATTAATTTCAGACATAAAGATGTTTTCTTCCTGTGGCCAACTTTGGCTGTATGGGAATGTGAACATCACAATTTTTCTTAAATTAAGGTTGCATAATGATCTATAATATTGGAGTAATTCTCCTTTGTTCACATTTCCACTATGTCCAACAAATATTAATAGTATAATATCCTGGTTAAAATTGCATTTTATAACTTTTTTCATTATGTCAAATAAAGAACAACCAGGCATGCAGTAGTTCATTATTGAGTGTCCTGGATATTTATTTGTCAACAAGTGGCCTAGATCCTTTCCAATTTCATCACAAAATAATACTATTTCTTTATTTACAGTCTGTTTAGGGAAACAGTTAGTAATTGATAATGGCAAACTAGCACAAGACTGCGGTATGGTGGTATCACATATCGTCAATGAATGGTCTGGTGTGGGGTCAATAGATGGTGGTTGACAATGTTCACATTTGTTTGTTTGTTTAAGAGCTTACCAGCTCATTCATTGCCAATACATATTCCCTCATTTGGTTTTCAGAGGCTGTATATTTGATGGTCATAGAAGTAAGTTTCTCCTGAAGTCGGTCAAGTTCATACTGCAAGTTTTCAGTGTCAATTTGGTATTTCCTAGTACTTTTTTCTAAGTTTAATGAATACATATCTAATTGTTTCAATAGATTTAACCTTTCTCTATTTAGTTTTACATTTTTAATGAAGAACTTTTGTTTTTTGACCATTTTCTTAATTTTAACTATGTATTTGTTAATTTTGATATATTTTTTAAGTTTATTTTTACTAGTAGTTACCCTCACTGATTTACTTGATTTCGAATCATTATGACCTGTTAAATCTATTGTGTATGAGGGGTTTATTACAGAAACCATTGATGGGGCTATAGGCACCAATTCATTGAATAGACTTTGATTCAATGAGGCGGTGATGTTTAGATTTGTAGTCTCAAGTTGTTCAATCTGACTTTGAGCCTCATGTAGCTGCTGTTGTAGTAAATATTTGTGACTAAGAGTTTGTTCATACTCATTGCTACACTGGCTGAACCCGTCCACAACAACTTGGAGCCTATCCCGGGCTGCTATGGCATCAGTGTGTTGAATATATAACTGAGCCATTTCTGTTTTCAACTTGCTATTCGTTTCAAGGACACCAAGGAACTCTATTTCATTTTCATCTCTTTCCCTAATCTGTTGGTCACAGTGCTCCTTAGACGCCTTTAATTCGCTCAAAGCCTGAGTGAGTTTGGACTCTTCTAGGCGAGCCCGCGCGCTGCGAGTCATAATCATGATTAAAGAGAAAAGAGAAGAGATTGGAAAAGAGTAGTGGATTGAGTAACAGATAATTAGTTGAACGGAAAATGAAATTTAGATCGTAAAGGAAAAAAATAAAAAGTTCTGTCACCAAACTAATTAGGGTTATGTTTACGTGTTTAAGGTCATAGGCATCAACTTGTAGCCGTATTATAAAAGTGGACTAGTGAATTGTAGGAAAAAAAAAACAAATTGAACGCAAACAATCTACTACCAAGTTAAACATATAGTATTGTACCTGATATCGAGATGAAAATGCAACATTCGGTTGAGCCGGTAACTGTCAACGAATCACAAAGAGACTTTTACATTTATTTTGCACATAATGCATAGATTTAACACAGAAAACACTTAAATACGCTATATACTAGTTTATTAATTGGAAATAGGCCTTATTAAGAAGGAAATCTATTATTTAAAATTAAAATTACAGGGACAAATTCAAATCAGCTGTTAGCTGTAGTGTTGCCACAGGAGACATATTGCTAATCTTTTAGCATACAATATACACAGTGACACTGGTACCTGTAGTGTACCATCGATTACTGTTAGTAGTGGCACTAACACTACTTTTGATATGCCTTGTAGTTTAAACTATTAGGTGCGACAATGGGTCAGCCGCATGTTGAATGTTGTACATCAACATATGCATGGTCTGTCCGGCAAAGAGCTAGAGTTAAGTTTATCTATGGAGAACTATGATGTTCAGGTGTTATGTTTGACTGAACACTGGTTGAAAGAACATGAATTAGTGTTTATGAATAGTAAATATTTTACTGTACAAAGTGCATTTGTAAGAAAAAGTGCTATTCGCGGTGGATCTTTAGTTCTTGTTTTAAACAAGTTGAAGTGTAAATAAACAACGTTTAGATTTAGTTAATCTTTCTATCGAACGCACTTTTGAGTTGTCTTATATTGAACTCGAGCGATACGTTATATTCGTTTCGAATCGGTAATGGAGGATTCATTCAAAAGGTTAAAAAGTAGTAACAAAGTATAATTTTATGTGGAGATTTTAATATTAATATTTATGATGTTACTCCATTAAGTATTAGGCTTCTCAATCTGTTTAGGTCTTATAATTTAATTAACTTGTTTTTAAACCTACTAGGATCACGGCATCCTCGTCTACTTGTCTTGATATTATTTTTAGTGATTGTGATGCCAAAAATCAATTAGTGCTAGAGTATGTCAAAAATTATTCAACTCTATTTAAAAATATTTGTGTTTTTGCTAAATCTAAATTTTTCAGTGATACAATTAAAAATTCCAATAATAAAGTAAAAACCATTTGGAAAATTATTAACAATGAAACAAGTAAGTCGGATAAACAAGAAAAACAACTTGAGTTTATGGTCGACAACAAATTAGTTAATAAAGCAGCTGACGTAGCTGAAGCATTTAATGAGTTTTTTGCCAACATACCTATAACTATGACTCGCTCCTTAAATTCGTCCCCCTCTAAAGCTGAAAACCTTTTGCATAGTAGTGTGCCTAAATGTAGTCGCTTATTTAGCTTCGAACATACATGTTCGACACCTCGTGATGTAGTTAATATTTTTAACACACTTAAGTCTAAAAACACTGGTGATATCTGGTGTATCTCCATTAAACTATTAAGCAATATAATAGAAATCGTAGCCCCCTATCTAGGTGTTACTTTTAATTAATGTGTTGATTTGGGCTCTTTTCCTGATCTCACGAGGTAAAGTCACACCTTTATTTAAATCAGGTAATAAAAATGACTTTGGCAATTTCAGACCCATTTCTATCTTATCTGCATTTAGAAAAATATTTGAAAAGTTAATACTCAAGCAATTGCTAAGACATTTTAATTTAAACAGCCTCCTTCATAATGAATAATATGGCTTTACAAAAGGTCGTTCGACTACAGATGAGGGTGTTGCACTGCTGAAACACATATTTGACGCATGGGAGAACTCGCAAAATTCTATTGGAGGTTTCTGTGATCTCTCCAAAGCCTTTGATTGCGTGCACCATGACACACTTTTGCGTAAACTACGTCATTATGGTGCCCAAAATGAAGCTCTATAAGTAATAAATTCTTATTGACATAATAGTTTCCTATGTGTAGATATGAATGGTGTGAAATCTTCCGGGTTACCAGTTCAGTTAGGTGTACCTCAAGGCTCAATACTGGGTCCATTCTTATTCGTAGCGTATATTAATGACTTACCATTCTATTTAAAGGGTATCTGTGACGTTGTATTGTTTGCAGATGACACCTCTCTTCTGTATAAAGTAAACAGGAACAGACAAGATTTTGACGACGTAACAGTGCACTCTCAATGGTTACGGAAAATAAACTAGTTCTCAATGCCAAGAAAACGAAATGTATAAAGTTCGCCTGGCCAAATGTTAGGTTAGGTTAGGTTATTTGACTGTACATTTATTTTAATTTAATTAAATTTTAATTTATTAGTTACATAATCAATGCGTTTTTATCATTACAACGTAATTCATTCATTTAACGTTAATCATTACAATGTGTTTTTTTATGAGTTTTATTGCAATAAGTGGTTAGCTAGCGTCCTCGACAATTGATCATACTATTCTTGCCTGAGCAACCGGCAGCAAGTTCGTCATGCTCCCTTAGATGTCACAGCCTGCGGTAGCGTCGGGGGTCTCCTTCCCTCCAATATGGCGAGGGGGGTGATGGCTGATCTTTGCGTTATGCTCGTGAACGGGTGCTGCTTGTGGTAATTGGTCGTCTTGCTGATTATGGTTTTAATTGTTATTAGTAATTGTTTATTTATTTTACTTCGATGGTGCTATTTCATCATTTCTCACTTCGAGTTACAGCAATATCCTTATGTAAGCGGGCACGCCCTTTATGCCTGGAGGCTTTTATTTAGGTATTAAGTTCTGTTTACGTTTTATGTTGTAATTTTTATCTGCCTGAGTACAGTTTTCATTGTTTTGCTGGTATATTGGCGTGTGCGGGTAATTTAATTTAATGTTTTGTATTTCGTAATGTTAATTACTTTGCATACGATTTGTATAGCAACAAGTTTATATAACTAAACAGACAGGTGTGCTGTTGGAGAGTTTGTTCCGCCACTTCGTCTTCCCAGCTAAAGCACTAGGAAGTGGTGAAGGGCTGGCATTTTTGGGGGGCTGTCTTTTGTAACTTTGACGTTCGGAAAGCGCTGATTTTAAGCCTAGTTTTAATAAATGACTTTTGTTTTGATTTGAGTCAGATATAGTCATTTCAGGGTAGTTTGACCTGTAAGACTGACAACTAACTCCTTTCTTACGGATTTAAGACACTTGTAGATATCTTCATAAGTACAAGTATCAAAGTGATTGACCTTGGTAAAAAGGTTCCGGATTAGGTTTAAAAAAAATAAACCACTTTATGTTAAAATAAAACATGTATTAAAAATAGATACGAGTGCCAGGTTTGTGCACGGTAGGGAGGTTGAGAGACGACTGACTGCTGGACTGAGAGGAGCAGGAGAGAGGATTGAGAGGATGCTGCGTCAGCAGCAAGAATGCAGCGTAGACTGCTGAGTAGGCCAGAAGGGGTACAGATGGAAGATGTAGCAGTAAGTTTTTGACATAAAAAGTTGGTAACCCTATAAATAAATAGATTCCGCTCGCCTCTAATGCGAACAGACGTTCGTGTCATCAACAGTTTAATTTTAATAAAATAATTTAAGGTATTGTTTGCAAAATAAACCCTGCTACGAGTGAATACAGTTAGAAACAGTTTGGAGGACATTCATTTGGTAGCAATCACGATTCCAGTGCGTGATACGAGTAACACTAGAACATTATTCCGCACAGTATATGCAAAAATCTTAAATAATGTTGCGCTCGCCCCCAACGGACCAAGATGCCAAATATTTAATACTCAATACTCAATACTTTATTGCATGCCATAATGTGTACATAGAAACAGTTGGTATGTTAAACATAGAATCAATTATGGACCCTGTCGGGCACAGCAAAGTGAATTTTTACAATTATTTACAAAACATTTCATTAGGAGAGAGGATGAAGGCGCTTACTTGTTTAGAAAAATAATAAATGAAATAGTACCTAAAATAGTTTTTTGTGCTATTTATATGAGTCGTTAATGTTATTGCAAGTAAAATAAGTATCAAATTAAAATTATAAATATAATACATAGGTATAGGCTAAAATATAATACATACAATACAATGGTGTACCTAATCATTTTAATAGTATTTTTGCAATTTAAAAATAAGTAATTGATTAAAAATTAAATTTAAAATGTAAAATTGAAATGCCACCTAAATTTTTAAGTCAAAATGGTTTTATTGTTGTTGAAATTTATCGTTTAAATACTCGTCAATAGTATAATAGCTTTTAGTTATTAGAAATTGTTTCAATTTATTAGTAAATATGTTATTTTTGTCAATATTTTTTATGTTTTTCGGAAGCTTGTTATATATTTTAATGGACATAACATATGTACCAGAAGAGTGCATTTTTAATCGTGAAGTGGGTATGTTTAGTCTGTTTTCATGTCTGAGTGTAATTTTATTTTGAATATCTCCTCTTTTGGAATAGAATTGGGGATAATTTCGTACAAATTTACAAATTTCGAGTATGTAGAGGGAGGGCAGGGTTAATATTTTGAGGTCTTTAAAATGGGGTTTACATGAGTCTGTTTCCTTGATATTCATTAATATTCTGATCATTTTTTTCTGCAGTGTGAATAGTGTAGATGCGTCGGTACTATTTTTCCATAAAATGACTCTATATTTGAGCCACGCAAATGCGTATGCGTAATACGTTACTATAGCTGTTTTTAGGTCTGTTGTTTTCTTGATTTCACGGAGGGCATATGAAAACTTAGACAATTTTGTTCTTACTTTTTGAATGTGCGATTTCCAATCTACGTGTGAATCTATGTCAAGGCCTAAAAGGGTGAATTTATTTACTGCTTCTAATTTTGATCCATTGTATTTGAAATTTATTGTTATAGGTATTTTTTGTCGGGGGTGGAAAGTTATTATTTTTGTCTTATTGAAGTTAATTTCAAGGTTGTGTTCGTTCATCCAGTGTATTGTAGTGTCCAGTATAGAAGTAAGTTTTTGATTTAAATTTATATTGTTGTCACATGATGTTAAAATAGAGATATCATCGGCGAATAATACGCATGACTCGTTGATATGGTTGGGGAGATCATTTATGTAAACAAGGAATAGCAGGTACCTTATTACACTTCCTTGTGGTATAGATGCTTTTACGGGTATGCTTTGGGATGGTATTAGTTCTATTTCTTTTGATTTATGATTACAGTGTTCTATTTCTACAACTTGTTCTCTGTTTTTTAAATATGATGTAAACCATTCGTAACTTTTCCCGCGGATGCCGATGTTGTATAGTTTATTTAATAATATATCGAACTGAACCTTGTCATAGGCTTTTGTCATGTCTAATAACAATCCAACAGCATACTTTTTATTGTTTATTGTATTGAGTGCCTCTTGTATATATTTATAAACAGCCAAAACGGTAGTTCGGTTTTTGCGAAAACCATTTTGGCTATCATTGAATATATTGTTTTTCTCACAAAATGCATATACACGAACGCACATAGCTTTCTCAAATATCTTTGAGACTGTTGGTAGGAGAGCAATGGGACGGTAGTTATTTGGGTCAGTCTTTAAATTTTTCTTGTGGATCGGTTTTATGAGAGCTTTTTTTAACAAATCGGGAAAAACGCCTTCTTCAAAAGATTGGTTAATTAGTATGTAAAATGGCAAGGTTAATTCGTTAGCGCATTGTCTTAATAGGGTGGGAGGAATTTCGTCAATACCATGGCTTCTTTTGTTTTTTAAATTTTTAATAATTGTATTTACTTCGTAAGGATCTACTGGGCTAAGATATAGTGTATTTTGTGTAGCTGAAACTACCGGGGAGCGTTTTTGTGTGCTGGCAGTAGTTAGTGTGCTATCCCCACCAATAGAGGAAAAGAAATTATTAAATATGTTGGCAAATATGTTGTATTATTCATTTGTAGGGTTATGTTATGCTTTTCACTCTTTAGTTTCTTGTTTGTGCGTTCATTGATAATTCCCCACATAGTTTTTACTTTGTTGTTAGATTGCATCATTTTATTTTTAAAGTGTAGTTTCTTTGCAACTATTACAGTTTTTTTTGTGTTTTTTTCATACGTTTTATAGTATGTTGTTATTATTGGATTTTTTGTTTTTGTTGTCAATGTCTTTCATAGTCTTTTATTTAAACTAGATTTTTTTATACCTACAGTTAGCCAGTATTTTTTATATTCTGTTTTTAGTTTCATTTTACGCATCGGCATACATTGATTTAGAATGGAAATAAGTTTGTCATGAAATGCTTTATAATTTATGTTAATGTTGTCATTATTTGTAAGAATATCATTCCAGTTGAGTTTTTGTATCTCCTCTTTGAATTTTGTTATATTTGTATTAATAAATAGTCTTTTCATCGTGTACCAGTTGTATTTTTCTGATTGTTCAGGTATTTTTAAATGTAGAATTGCACTATGATGGTCGGCAAAACCTAGCTCTTCAGTGGTTGTGTAAATGTCTTTGTTGTTAAAATTTGTGAATATTAAATCTATGCACGTTGCAGTGTTTGGTGTAATACGTGTAGGGGTCTTTACATGTTGAGTGTAGTTATGTTCCTGCATGAGATTTAAAAAATGATTTGCTTTTAAATTGTCTGAAATTACATTAATATTAAAGTCACCTCCTATTATTACATTTAGTTTGTAGTATTTATTGTTTATGTATTTAAGAATTTGTTTTAATTGTTGATAAAAAACGTCCTCCTCTCTTCTATTACATTTCATTCCAGTACATGGTTACTATCAATAAATTCTCTTTTAGTAATTCCGTGGCGCATAGTTCAATTATGTATTCTTTAGACATTTCTGAAATATCATTTCTATTTATGCATTCGATACGTTCCTGTAGAAGCATACAAACACCGCCGCTGGTTCTTGTAGTGCGACAGAAGGAAGATGCAAATTTATATCTGCTAAAATGGATGAGATCAAGTTTTTCTTGTGTTAGCCATGTTTCCGAAATACATATTACATTATACATGGAATTTTGATCAAGAAATGCTTCGAGTGTATCTTGTTTGTTATAAAGGCTTTGAAAATTTTGGAACATTATTTTAAATGGTTGGTCGTTGTTTACGAAATGTCTGGTTCTCTGTCTCAGTTTCATTAGTCATGTTTGTAGGACAAGTTTGGTTGATGTTGTTCAATGTTATATCGTCTTCTCGGATGTTGTAATCATATTGAAGTTCGTTTTTTTCTAGGTTAATGAGTTTTCCGTCTATATATAGTTGGTTGTTTCTTATAATTGCAAGGGATCCGTTTTTTCTGGCTTTAAACAATTCTTCTCGCATTTGTGCTCTGTGCTTCCGTGCATTGGCATCTAAGAAGTCAGATATGAATAGTCCGGTTCCCTGAAAATAGCTGCTATTGTTAATTATATATTTAGTCATTCTCTTGCTGATAAATTCAACAACAAGGGGTCGGTACTTTGGTCCACCGGGTCTTCCAAGTCTATACAGGTCTTCTATATATCCTGAGACGTCTATGTTGACTATATCACGGAACAGTTCTATCAATCTATTGTGAAGTGAACTTTCAGGCTCTTTGTAGTAGTCGGCCAGGCCGTAGAGTACAATTTTTCTACGATTATTTCCTTGTATGTTTGGGACTCTCGATACTTGTGTAGCTAGTTTTCTTATTTCTTTCTTTAGGTTTTCATTTTCTGTTTGAAGTTTTTCTAATTTTTTATTAATGTTTTCTATTTCTTGCTTTCTTTGGTCATTCTGTGCTGTCAGCGTATTGGTTTTATAGTCTAAATCTTGTCTTAGTTCTGTAATAGCCCTATATATTTCTGTATGTATCGTGTTTTGTAATTCTTGTATTATATATAGATTTGTTGTTTTCTTTAAGATGTGTGATTATTAGTTTACTCAAAGTTTCTATTGTTAATTGAGTGGGAGTAACATTTATCTTTAAATTTTCTTCTGTGTGGATAGTGTCCAAAGATATGGTGTCGCCTAAAATGCTCTGGTCGTCGGAACAAATTGTGTCATTATTTGAATTTACAGTTTTCTTTCTCAAAGTGACATTAGCTTCTTCAGGTGGCGTAGATGATAGCTGATTGAAGTCAGTGTCTCTAGGGATACGTAAAGGGGTGTTTGTATTTCCAGTCTTGGGTATTTAACAGACGCATGTCTGGCATTTCCATGTATTTTTATTTTCCAGTGTCATCTTTTTAGTGTAGTAGTCTTTAGAAACACCGCCACACTCAAGATCATATCTGCATTTACAAAGCACACAAATAAGGTTTTCCCTTATGGGTAGCTTATTTTTATAAAATAAAAACACAGAGCAAATTTTATGTTTGTTAACACACGGTGGCGCCCTCTCTCCCACATTTATCACAACTAGAACTAGCTACTTGTAATCTAGAGGACCGTAAATTCATTACTTCGAGGAAAAGAACAGCGTCCTGAAACGGAAGATTTCGCTAAAATGCAAAGCGATATACTGAAAATGCTTTCAAGTTTGAAAGAAAACCAAGACATCAAACTTCAAAACCTAGATGATACGATTAAGGACCTCAAAGAACAAAATAATACAATTATAAATTCTAACTCGCTACTACAAAAAACTATGGAGCTAACAATACTTTGTATTTGGCGTTGGAAGAAAAATATAAAAATGACTTGATGCAAAACAAAGCCGCAAATGCTAGGATTTTTATACTGGAAGACCAAGTCGAAGAATTACAAAGAAAGCAACGTGAGACCACGATCGACATTAGAAATGTATTCAAGAGGATGAAAACGCAAACGTAATAGTTTCTCAGCTTCACTCTGCTTTGGATCTGATTATACCGGTGGACCATATTTGCCAGGCCTACAAACTGAAGTCGTAAAAAACCGAGCCAATAGTAATCGAATTTCAAACAATAAAATCGCGGAACGAAGTCATCACAGCCCCAAAAAACTACAATAAAAATCACAAAGACGACAAATTTAATACGAAGACAGGCTTTGAAGGTGCGAAACAACCGGTCTATATTTCTGAGTCACTGACACCAACAGCCGGAAAATTACATTATTAGTGCCGAGATCTACAGAAAAAAAATGGCTTCAAATTTTGCTGGATTTCATTTGCCAAAATTTTTGTCAAGAAATTGGAGGGACAGCCAGCAATCCTGATAAAGTCTATAGAGCAAATAGTATAATCGACGAACACACAAAAGAGGTACCTTATATCACCCAAATATGACTATCGTTAGAATTTAACACTTTTTTCATACTTCTTTACATACCGTTAGTACTATAGCTAGTCATAAGTCCGTGTTAACTTTATTTTTCATAAAATTATATGTAATAATAGTTGCAGTGATAACTTATATTTTGATAGCTACTCATGACACTAAACATAGTTCACTAACACCAAACAACATTTATACGAAGTACACACAACTACACAACATACAAAAAATGACACTTGGCTACCAATGGTTTTTCCTTTCAGATCTTGAATATCTTCACTGTCACATTACCGTAATACTTGCTCTCGTCATTGTTATTAAAGATTATGGCATATCACAGTAGACATTGATAATACTGTCAATGTCCTAAATGCGCAGAGTGTAGATGCTCCCGAACTCTGTAAACATTATTCAATAAAACACCAAATTCATATAAAATACTTACGCAAAATATAAGAAGCCTAAACCACAACTTCGAGGAACTGCAAGTTTTGCTAACTAGGCTAGATATTGAGTACGATTTCATTGACAACAGGCAGCTGTGCTGCTGAGGAGTTTGTTGGCCACTTCTTCTTGCCAGCTAAAGCACTAGGAAGTGGCAACGGGTAGGCGTTTTGGGGACTGTCTTATGTAATTTTGACGATTGAAAAGTGCTGATCCTCAGCCTAGTTTGAATAAATGACTTTTGATTTGATTGTATTAACAGAGTGTTGGTTATCCTCAAACATAATATTACTGACGAATCTCGGCTAAGGCATTATTTAGAAAAATACAATATTCTCTCTGAGAATCAATACGGTTTTAGATCACAAAGTCAACTGCAAATGTTACGCATTTTTTTTTTGATTGGGAAATCATCAAATAACTTCTCCCGCTCTGGGCGGAGCGGGACGGTGTGTCAGACTCTTACTGACTAAAACCCACCCATATTCCTTCCGTTGCCTGTGTTGCCAGGGGCCTCCGTAACCCTTTGGTACCTTCCCGCGACAAATGCTATGCATAAGCTAACTTATTTCATAGCAGATAGCCTAGACAAGGGAGAAAAACTATTGGCATCTTTCTCGACCTAGCCAAGGCCTTCGATACCGTTTCCATTTCCATTCTTCTCAGGAAGTTAGAATTAATTGGTGTTCACGGGATAACCATCAAACTTCTAAGACTACCTAACTGACAGGGAACAGAGCGTAAGAGTGAGTGATTATGTGAGTCAACCTGAAAACTGTTTTTACGGTGTACCCCAAGGAATTATCCTGGGTCCTACATTGTTCCTAATACACATTACTGACTTGTGTAATTTGTAATTGAATCAAGGTCAAATAATTACTTTCGCGGACGACACAGTTCTACTATTTAAAGGACAATCCTGGAAGGATGTATATAGTTAGCCAATGAAGGTTTTACCCGGGTATCAACATAGCTCGACCGCAATTTATTAACTTTAAATACACAAAAAACAAAATGCATTGTGTAACGTTACGATTGGCCGGAGGGCCAGTCGTAAGTCACGTTAAAAAAAAATAGAGTACTACTAGATAATAAAAAGGTTAGACTAGATATTAAAAAGGTAAGAGAGTTCCTGGCTTCCAGTTCGAGTGTACGGGACGCTTGGACGGTAGGATGCAGGATTGGCTAGCAGCAGGTGGACAGGATCGGCAGGTAGTTGTGGGACTGGATCGGTAAGCAGCAGTGGGACAGGGCTGGCAGATGAAGCGGAGCACGAAGATGAGGCTGTTATTTCACATGCCGTAGTTGATCTCGCCGCCGCAGTCAGTCGGCAACTCTGTCCCAAGGAGTAAAACGTCCCTTGTTAACCAATAGGTTTTGTTTTATGGTAATTTAGTGATATGTTTGTGTGTAATTGGTGCGAGTTGTTTCACACTAGCAAGATAATTGGGTTAGTGTTTAATCACTCGATGATAAGTTGCCCTAATAATGGAAGGGCTCTCCGTCCTGGGGTGGACTAGTAAGAGGGTGGCGTTGTCTGAATCTTGCCGATACGACTGATAGCGGAAGCGCCCTACAGCACCTCACGCTCCACGGGACGAGTGTCTGGACCTCCCATAACACACAGAAGTGGTCGGCTATGGCGTCCTAAGCCGTGGGACTATAACGCCTTCGGCCTCAGAGATGTCCCAAAGGCGTAATTGAGAAAGCTGGAGGTTATAGAGAGTGAGTCACAAATCACATACTACGTTTCTTTTAATGATTATAATGATTATATTTTCACACTTTACAATGATAAATTAGGTACTACGTAGTATATAGTTTTAGACTGAAGTAGATTACACAAGACTGAGTAAAGCTGACTTTGGCTGAAGTGACTGAAAGAACTAAACAGAACTAGACTGAATAGACATAGCTGAACCAGACTAGACTTAACAGAACTGACTGAACCCTTGTCAGGTCCGATGACCACTTTTATAGATTCTGCCAAAAGTTCTAGAAGTTTCTGTGAAGCATTATTCAAATTATTAGTTTGAATGCCTGCCAGGATCAATAAAAACGGTTTACATGAGTACATAGCTTAAATTAAGTCTGGAACTAGCTCTATCATGGCAGCTGTGCATAGAGAAAGAAAATCTAGACAGATGACAATTAATTTATAATTAAAGATGTCAATGGATAAAAATATTCTAAGATTTTACAACAAGAGAAAATTAATAATATAAAATACAGTTTTCAGTGTTAGAAACAGTTCATTGTGGTGTTTCTTTTCAGCTGTGGTGTTCAAACTTATGTAAGAAAGTTAGAGACATAATATGATTTCATGTTTGAAGCAAGGAAACAATATAGAGATTATAACAAGAATTATTGGACATAACAGCCTTTTAAAAGGTAAATTTATAAATATAACATATCAATCAATCAATCAATCAATAATTTATTTTGTTAAACATAGGTATGGTTACAGATAGTGTAATTATTGTCTAAAATATGTGCACTAGGTTTTGCCAATATATGACTTACAAAATTAACATAAACAAGCAATTACAATTAAGGTGACATGCCATTAATAAAAATAATTCAATTTAAAATATGTCATTTAGGTAAACGGTCATTACAATTTTAGATAAATACACACATTCATACTTAATCAATCAATAAATTCATAAATGTCTAATTAGCAATTCGGGATCGTCATACCTCTGTTTTTCGGTAGTAAACTCAGTGATGGAGTAGTAGCATCTATCTAAAAGGAACTTAAACAAAGACCTCTTAAGGGATCCCAGACACTCTTTATTTCTAATAGGTGCTGGTATACTATTATATATTTTTGGGGCCATACCTAGCACACGTTTTATGTGAGGTAACATGGATGGTATTTTGATAACATCGAGAACGCAGTTTTCCAAATAAATGAATGTTATAGCGAACAAACACTGCCATTTCATATATGTACATAGACGGCAGAGTGAGCAAACGAAGTTCCTTAAATAATGGTTTACAACTATCGATCGATTGTAATTTAGTAAAAGATCGCAAGCATTTCTTCTGAGCTTTAAAAGCAATGTCTCTGTCAGTAGAGTTGCCCCGGAAAATGATTCCGTACCTAATGCCAGAAGCCACATAAGCATTATAAGCTATTTGTACTGTAATGCGGTTAACCGTTTTTGATAGTTTGTACAGAGCTTACGCAAATTGACTAAGCTTCTTTGACAAAGCGTCAATATGATGTTTCCAAGTCAGATGACTATCTATGTCCAGAAATTTTGTAATGTCACTTTCAGAGATTGCTACGTTACCATATTTAATATCCAGTTGCGGTTTATTTGTTCTTTGATTAAATGTCATTATTTTAGTTTTGTTAAGATTTTTTTAGATTATTATTAACTAACCAATTTATTATATTTTTTAGATCGTTATTTATATCATTTTCAAGAATATTAATGTCATTACCAGAGAATAAAATAGTGCTGTCATCAGCAAACAAGACCATCTGGTGCTTACTGACCATAAGCATATCATTTATGTAAATGTTAAATAATGGAGGGCCAAGAATGCTACCTTGGGGAACACCATAAGTAGTTTTCCTAGGACGTGACATGTATGTTCTTTCAACTTTCGAGCTCGCACATAGCCTATCAAGCGTTGTTATTTGAGTGCGATTAGAGAGATAATATTGTAATAGGTTTAATGCAGTTCCTCTAATCCCATAACGCTTTAATTTGTTTAGCAGTATACAATGATCTACATGGTCGAATGTTTTAGACATATCCATAAACAAGGCCGCCACTGGGGTTCTAGCATCTACTCTAGAAACAATTTTCTTGATCACGTCATAAATCGCCATATTAATGGATTTACCTTTCCTGAATCCAAATTGTTCTCTAACTATAAGATCATGCTTTTCAAAAAACGACGAATTGGATATCACCGCTATCATCCGATATCATCGCTATTGGATATCACATTTTCTATATTTTTTGAAAAAATAGGAAAAAGTGCTATCGGTCTATAATTACCCATGATACTTTTATCGTTTTTTTTATGAATAGGTTTGATAACAGTAATTTTTAATTCGTCCGGGAAATGGCCATATTCAATGCAGAGATTAATGATATAACTCATAGCAGGTCCTATTAATGGCGCTACATGTTTGACCACATTAGTAACGATGCCATCATATCCATGGCTATTGGTATTATTTAAAGAGCGAATTATAGCCACTATGTCTGCTGGTATTGTAGGAGGAATAAATATGGAGTTACAATTAGTTTCAATATTTGTATAGAAAGGAGTAGTATTATTCGGTTGAATTTCGTCTACAAAATAGTTATTAAAAGCTTGTGCTATTATTCGGGGGTATGTATTTTATGGTCATTTATTGTTACATATTCAGGTATATTTTCTCTAGGATAGTTCATTTTTTGTTTATTGATAATGCTCCAAGTCGCTTTAGATTTATTCCTGGCCGAATTTATGTGAAAGTCATTCTGAGATCTTTGGGTCAATTTAATTATTTTCTTTAAACGAGCAGTATATTGCCTTAATAAAAGTTTATTTTAGAAGTAGGGGTTCGCCTGTATTGCCATAACATTTCTCTTTTACGCTTACCACCGAGGCTAATTGCCTTGGAAATCCAGTATGATTTTTTACGTAGAGTGATTCTTACTTTTCTTAAAGGGACACAGAGGTCATAGAAAAGCATAAATAGGTCATAGAAACAGTTAAATGCTTCCTCAGGAGTGTCGTGTAGATATACTTCATTAAAACTAAGATTATGAAGATAATCATCGAATTTAGTTAGGTTTTCTTGGCAATAGTCGCGCCTTAGAGCATGCCAATGCTTAATGGAACAACTTTTTTTCACAGGGCATTTTAGCACTTGGGCAGTATGATCAGATAGCGCAAAATCAAGTACTGCACACTTACTACCTCTGATATTATGAACGATATTGTCTATGCATTTACCACTAGCTAATCGTGTAGGCTGATGAATTCCAATTTTTAAGTCGTAGTTTAAAAGGTGAGTTTGAAAATGATTAGATGGTTAGGATTGTGTCAAAGTGTCTATATTAAAATCACCACAAATAACCACTTTTTTAAATCACCGAGGCTACACCTTCGTAAAATACCATCCAAGTTAGCAAAAAATTGTTCTAAACAGTCATTCTTAATTTTGGGTGGTCTGTAGATGCAAATAACTATTAAATTGTGTATTATTAATTCTATTGCACAGCATTCAAGGACGTTAGCTACATAGAATTTACTTAAATCAATGTTTTTATACTTATGCATACGATTTATAAGGATGCAAGAACCACCACGCCTAGTGTTCCGCATTGAAAAGGTAGCTAATTCATAGTTAGGAATAGATAGATGGAACTGATCTCCATTCAGCATATTGTGTTCCGTGATACATAATAAGAAAATGTTTTGTCCCTTGTCCCATAATTCTTCTAAATGAAGAGTAAGTATGTCCGACTTACCAATCAAGTCATTAATATTTTGATGGAAGATATTTACGTATTTATACACGAAAAAAATGGCTACTACCAGCCTTAGGCACTTTGTTGATACACATAGACAAGTCACAGTTAATAATATTGTCATCAGAAATGTCTCTAGTTTGAGTGGATTTGTCACAGGCAGTGATAACAACGTCGCCAGGTATGTTACAAGTTTGAGTTGATTGGTCAGTTTTTAGCTAAGTGAGAATTCGATTTTGCTCAATATTATATGTCACAAATTTAGTTTTGAATTCAATATGTAACATTTCTTTCAGCAAGTATCTACAAATATTAACAGTAAGATGGCGCTGTCTTCATGGTACAGATTGACTATACCCCATATTCACAAATAGACCATTATATTTATTACATACGTGGCGTAGCGAACTATTCAAGCTCCGTTCATTTAAATTATTGTTCTAAGGGACTTCAGATAAATGATAAATGATAAATGATTTATTTTCTGTAAGTAGGTTTGTACAAACACTTTTACACGTCAATCATATTTTTAAAATAAAGCTGAGTGAGGTCGGCGTTTCCTATCTGACTACTCTGAGAAGAAAGCCCAAAACAAACTCAGAGGTCACAGTCTCTTTTAAAGTCCAGACATAATCTTGGTCAGATCATGTGAAGGCCATGTAGATTGGTGTCTGAAATGGTCCTTTTGAGGAAAGAACCACACAGATCGAGTGGACCTGTCCAGTACGTGCACGCATTTGCCAGTAATCGTGCAACTCAACTCAGAACTTAAGGAGCTCAACGATTTGACGAACAATACCAAAGAAAGAACATTTGGGTAGGCCGCATAAATTACTCAAACTGCCAGACCATGATTAAAACTAAATGAGAAAAAAATAAAAAAACAATAATGACCCACATAGGCTTCACATTCACAATAATTGAAAACAATATAATACTTTACAAGTAAATATTAAGTTCCAAACAGTATATTGAACTCCACAAAGTAAATATGTCAAAATGGTATATAAATAAAATAAAAGTTTCAGTATGCAATAATTGGAGCAGGTTAATCCCAAGCCTTTTTGTCCTCAATATAATCTTTAATAGTATAACAGGCTTTCTGGCACAACTTACTTTTAATAAATTATTTGAATTTACTAAGGCTTAGATCTTGAACGTGGCTTGGAAGCTTATTATAAAAACGTATACATTGACATCTGAATGAGCCACCTATTTTCTTGAGCTTTGTTGTAGGTACAACAATCAGCACTTCACGTAAATTGACGTAATTTTAGTAGGCAAGTTTTTAATAACGTCTAATATTGTATGGAGTAGTGACAGGCGCTAATTAATTTGACAGGACTAAACAAAAATTTATTTTCTGTCCTTTTCTTAATGAAATAGAAAGAAAAAGATGCTCTGAACTTAAATTTTGTTTGTTTGTGAACAAGGGAATCAGCACCATTGTTGAGTCAAATAACGTTGTGTTAGACATTTCGTGGAATGACATTGATCGCCTCATGCGCCGGAACGTTACATTCTGATGTACATTATTATCCATTATAACAATTATTGTGTTACGAACTCAACCACTCAATAATCTCTTGAGTTTTTACTAAGTCCGTAGGGAATGCGGAGAATTGTGTGGCGAGAAAGTTTTTAAAAACACAAAAAGTGATATCGATGTACGTTAGGACGGAACTCGAGACATCGAGCGCACAGAGTCGCTGTCGTTTCCACTGCGCCATCTTGCACTTAGGAAATAATGTTGAAATAAATGGTCTGTTTTCGCCGTTTCTATAAATTAAACGATCGTTAAGTCGCTCTTTTGAATATGTAGACAATTTTAACGCAATCGTCAGTTTTATTTAATTTACACAAACACAAAAAAAGATGGCGCTGCCGTCGTGTAATCACTGTGTTTCTTACCGAAAGTTTTTAACAAATTAATTTAATTATAAATATCAAGTTATTAATAACATATTGTGAGTTAAAGTGAATATTAACCGATAAATATACCATACAAGTGTTATCTTGAAAAACAACCTCAGTTTAGTTGTAAAAAAACGTTATAAACAAAGTGACAGTGCATAAACAGTTAAAAGTATTCCACCAAATCAATACTCAAACTCAAAGCATTTATTTCAATTAAACCATTTACAGGCACTTTTGAACTGTCAAGGAGTCGGTCAGTTAGAAATATGAAGCTAGTTGCCCATTCCAAAGCGTAGTAGGTACCTATGGAGAAGAACGGGCAAGAAACTCCATGGACACTCTTTTAAATTAAATTGATACATAAAGATTAGTACAAAAATAATGTTGAAATTATAACTAAATGTGAGGACGATGTTAAATAAAAAAACGCGTCCATAGTAGAAAGAGAAACAAAAACAATTTCTAAATAAAATAATTACAAATAAGCCGAGGACGCTAAGAGGTGACCAGTCCCAACTAACGGCGCCCGTTCACGAGCATGACGCATGGATTAGCACCATTCAGCTCAACCATTTTGAAGGGAGCTAAATGATCCAACACACGCGCCACCATCAGCGAGACATCTGAGTGAGCATGACATACTCTCAGCCGCCTGGACCCATTCAAGTCAATTACATAACCGGCAAATGGTAGCTCTATTATACATAGTACTCACACCTGTGCAATGCAATTATACAATACAACTTAGGTTGAATTTATACAATGCAAAGATAGTCTTACAATGTTCAGCTGCTCCAACAGTATTTTCAAATGTTAATTATTCAATTGGTTGTGGTTGTGGAGCAGGACCAGCATTGAGCCAAGCATTTTTATCAGCGATGTAATCACCCAACTTATAATATGCCTGCCTGCATAGTGTGCGTTTGACACAAGATTTGAATTTCATTTCATTCAGTTGAAGTATGTGGGGTGGAATTTTATTGTAACATTTTAAAACTTAACGTTACTTGAACTCAAAAATTAAAAATAGTGGTAATGTGATTAAGATGACATGGAATATCATTAATAGTGAAACGGGAAGGTCGAATGCCGCCGATATTCAGACAATTTTTGTTTTACAAAAATGGGCAATCCGTTCAATTTATAAATTAAGTCCCAGATACTCCCTCAGAGAAAAATTTAAAGAGATTAATATAATGACTGTAGCTTCTCAGTATATTTATGAAAATCTTTTGTACGCACATAAAAATATCAATTTGTTTAAAAAGTACAGTGATATCCATAATGTAAATACTAGGAACAAACACAAATTTGTTGTTCCTACAACCAGGCTCAAAAAAATAGGCAGCTCGTTTAGATGCCAATGTATACGTTTTTATAATAAACTTCCTAGCCACATTCAAGAACTAAGCCTTAATAAATTCAAATTTTTTATAAAACAGAAACTGCATAAAAGCCTTTTATACTGTTAAAGATTATATTGAGGACAAAAAGGCTTGGGATTGAGCTGCTCCAATAAACTTACAGTGAATGTTGTTTTTTTACTCTTTTTATTTTGCTAGCTATTTATATTTTCTTATTCTATATAACATTCTATATAAACAATGACATGAATATTTACTTTGTATAGTATTATATTATATTATTTTAATTATTAGGAATGTGAGGACTATGTGGGTCATTGATTGTTTTTTTTTTTTTTTTGTCTCTTACTTTTAATGATGGTCTGGCAGTTTGAGTACTTTATGCGGCCTACCCAAATGTCTTTTCTTTGGTATTGTTCGTCAAATCATTGAGCTCCTTAAGTTTTGAATTGAGCTGCATGACAACTGACAAATGCGTGCACTGACTGGACAGGTCCACTCAAATCTGTGTGGTCTTTCCTCAAAAGACCATTTCGGACACAAACCTACATGGTCCTCAAATGATCTGACCAAGATTATGTCCGAATATACACATTGACATTGATGAATTTTATTTATGCAATGACATGAATATTTACTCTGTGTAGTATTATATTGTTTTAATTATTGTAAATGTGAAGACTATGTGGATCATTGTTTAATTTTGTTTTATTCTCAGTTAGTTTTTAATATGGTCTGGCAGTTTTGAGTATTTTTTGCGGCCTAGCCAAATGTCCTTTCTTTGGTATTGTTCGTTGAATCGTTGAGCTCCTTTAGTTATGAGTTGAGCTGCACAACGACTGACAAATGCGTGCACTGACTGGACAGGTCCACTCAATCTGTGTGGTTCTTTCATCAAAAGACCATTTCAGACACCAATCGACATGGTCTTCACATGATCTGACCAAGATTATGTCTGGACTTTAAAAGAGACTGTGACCTCTGAGTTTGTTTCGGCCTTTCTTCTCAGAGTAGTCAGATAGGAAACGCCGGCCTCATCTAGTTTAAAAAGTATGTTTTGACGTGTAAAAGTGTTTGTAAAAACCTACTTACAGAAATAAAATCATTTTTCATTTATTTATCATTTATCATTAAACAGTACCCCATGAAAGATGAGTCTACTTTAGCCAGTCTGAAACCTGGCTGAGATAATAGGTCCCTATTTCTAGTACTATAATTATGTCTTTCACCTCTTTTACTAAAATGATGTATTTTTTTTCTTACGTACATGATGTTTTCGTAGATATATTGACAAGGTACCGTCATGATGTTAATGTCCTTAAACCGATTCTCTAAGGGACCCTTAGAGAATCGCGCCTGCGGAGATTATAAATGGCTCTGATAGCTCTTTTCTGCAGAATAAAAATTGACTCGATGTCTGCAACCAGTCCCCTTGTGGAACACCCATTTTTACTTTTAAACCGAGTGAATTGATACCATTAATTTGTACTTGCTGTTGTCTATCATTTAAATAAGATTTTACTAAGCTGAGCGCATGTTTTCCAAGTCCGTAATGCTCAAGTTTCAAGAGTAAGGTTTCGTGGTCGACGCAATCAAATGCCTTGGAGAGGTCACAAAAGATTCCTATGGCGTCTTGCGCTTCTTCCCACGCGTTAAAAATGTGTCTTAGCAAGGTTACACCGGCGTCGGTCGTACACCGTCCTTTAGTGAAACCATACTGTTGATCGTGAAGGATTTTATTCGAGTTAAAATGATTGAGCATTTGATTAAGCATTACCTTTTCAAACACCTTGCTGAAAACCGGCAACACGGATACGGGTCTATAATTATTGGTGTCTTTACTGTCCCCGGATTTGAAAAGTGATATTACCTTACTGTATTTCATTAAATCCGGGAAGACTCCTTGATCCACACACAAATTAAATATTAAGGCTAAGTAGGGTGCTATAGTCTCAATTATAGAAATACAGACTTTAATGGACATTCCCCAAAGATCTTCAGACAATTTGATCTTGATTTGCTTAAAAGCTTTTATTACTATTATGGGATTAATATGCTTAAAGTTAAATTCAATCGTGCAAGCTGAAACGTTTTCCTTTACTAAATCAAAAGCGAGCGAGGGCGAGGAATTTAAGGTTTCAGTAGTTTTAAGCGGGACACTGGTAAAAAAATTTATAAATTCTTGAGCAACTTCTTTGCTATCGCAAATGAGACCACATGACGTCTCCAGTGTGTAATCAGAATCATGCTTTTTGTGCCTATTCGTTTCATTATTGATAATTTTCCAAACTGTCTTTATTTTATTGTCTACTGATTTAACTTTGTTGATAATGTACAAGGCTTTAGCTGCCTTACAAGTGTTCTTAAAAATTCTAGAGTAAGTAGCAACATACCTATTAAAAGTTTCAGTGTTTATGTAAGGCTTAAGGCCATACAGCTCGAAAAGTCTTTCCCTACTTTTCCTGAGTCCTTTAGTGGCCCAGTCACTAAATAAAAACCTAGGGCTGATAGTTTTAGTGTTCTTCTTAAAATAATTATTGAACTCGGTCTGGACTACCGAAAAAAAATCTTTGTACAAGATATTTACATTGTTCATTGTAAGATCCTGGTCGCTTAACTTACAAATTAAAGTGCTATTAAATTTATTTAAATTAACAGATGTTATTGGTCTGAATTGTATTTGAATTTTTTCTATTGTTAGGTTGGACTCGAAAGTTACGGTTTGACCACTGTGGTCAGACGGGAGATAATTAACGATGGCTTTATCTAAATAGTCGCAGCAACAAAAAACGTTATCAATACACGTAGCAGAAGTCGTAGTTATTCGTGTTGGTTCCACAAACACATTTGACAGATTAAATGATTTAAACAAATTTAATAATCTACTGGTGTTTGAATTATTTTCTAAAATATTAATGTTAAAGTCACCACAGATAATCACTGATTTATTTCCATTTGCTAGTTTAGCCAAAACATCTTCCATAACTGACTCAAATATCGAGTAGTTTTGATAATTAGGGGGTCTGTAAACGCACACTATGACATGCTTATCTAGCTCAACACAAGACAGTTCAATGCTATGTTCAACCGACAGTTCCACTATGTCTTTACGAGTTTTTGATTTGATACAACTGTTAATTAGGATTAGTGAACCACCACGCAGCATCGATTTTCGGTTAAAACAACTGGCCACACTATAATTCTCATAGTTAATTAACATTTCATAATCTTTTAACCAATGCTCAGTTATACAGACAATGTCAAACATTGTTTTTTCTAAAAATAATTCAATTTCCAATTGTTTGGAAGAGAAACCTTGAATATTTTGATGAAATAACTTCAAGGATTTCTGCTTAGCCCCTTTTCTACAGGTAACTATGTTAGTGCCAGAAAATACCATTTTGTTATTAAGTGTAACTATACTGTTAGTGGTACCTTCTGTTGTCTTACAAACTAGTTTAAACTATTTGAGCTAACCACCTTAACATTAGTACTATTACTAATTGTGGTGCTAATTAAATATGACTTCGACATACTGTTTATGTCTGGGTTAATATTAAAAGCTAATAGCCCAGCTATTTGACGTCTAAAACTAATGGGCAGATACACAGTATCCCTAGTCGACCTTAGCTTATCAACAAAAATGTTGGTGTCAAAAAATATAAACTTGTCACTATGGTGACTAACTAAGAAATGCATGTAACTATTTAACATGTGAATGTAGTTGTTTTGCCTGTTTGACATGTGCTCAAAGTATGGGAAAGCACACAAAATTATTTTCTTACAATTTATCTTCATTAGATTGGTGACACTATCAGTGATATCATCTTTTTTAACATTAAAACTATTACCTATAAACACAGTAATAATGGCATTAGAATCATATTCATTCCTAGTTATTGAATACATTATACCTTCATACTACCAAAAATTACCACGAACAATTCTAAATCACATCAGTAAAGTTGTGTTAATTGTGACCTTAAATACTTTCTATTGTGATAAAACTAGGGTGAACAATAAGGGATGACGGTTTTTTTTGTGTTTTATCTCTACAATTTGAATTTCTTGTTAGCGCTCCATGCGGACAGTAGCTGAACTAAAGCCTAGAACCGTTTTATAAATAAAAAGAAATTTGCTAATTATTCTAAATTGTATAATAAAATTATTAATTTAACACAGAAAGCACAGAATAATTACAAAATACAACAATCAAAAAATAAACCGAAGACTACTTGGCAAATAGTTAATCAGTCAAACAGCAAATTGAAAAAATAAGAGTTGGTAATCGAACTATTTACAAACCTTTGGATATTGCTAATGCTTTTAATGACTTCTTTGTTGACAAAAATTATTCAAAATTACATGCTCAATATAAACCAAAAGCATCCATTACATCAAGAAGTCCTAAATCAATGTTTATGGCACCCAGCACACCACACGACATATATATAATAATAATGTCATTAAAAAAAACACTGGTAGTGTAGGTTTTGATGGGATTGCCACTAAGATATTAAAATCAGTGTCAATTGAGATATGCAGTCATCTAAGTCACTTAATCAATCTTAGTTTATATACGGGTATGTATCCAGAAGCATTAAAACAATCTATAATTAAGCCTATATTTAAGAAAGAAGATAAGGAATTGATGGAATATTATAGACCCATTTCACTCATACCAGTCATCTCAAAGGTATTTGAAAAGTACATTTACAAACAGTTAAATAGATTCATTGAAAAGAATAATATATTATGTGAAGAACAAAAAGGATTTAGGCAACATAGAACCATCAATATGGCAATTTATGATTTTTTGCTGTCGATAATTAGAAGTGTGGATAAACGATCCCCCATATGTGCCATTTTTTGTGATATGACGCAGGCTTTTGATTACGTCCATTATAATACATTGTTAAATAAATTAGAAGCCTACGGCATAAGTGGTAACGTGCTCGAACTTTTGAAATCGTATTTAGAAAACAGAACACAGATAACCGAGATTAGTCGCATTAATGTAATGAATAAACATGAAGAGATATCACGATCACGAGGACGAAAAATTAAATTCGGTGTTCCACAGGGAAGCGTTGTGGGTCCATTTGGATTTATATTATATGTTAATGATATGCCCACGTCCATTGAACACCCTTTAACTATGTTTGCTGATGATAGCACCATTACAATCCCCTGTAAAAACGTAAATACATATGAACAGACATAAATAACGCTCTCGACAATTTAATTAAATGGCTAGATAAAAATAATTTGAATATAAATTTAAGTAAGACTAAGACAATGCACTTTAGACAACGTATGCCCGGTGTACCTAAACTTCACATGCATTACAAAACTGACGATATTGATGAAGTAACTGTTACCAAATTTTTGGGATTACAAATAGACTGCAGTTTAAATTGGAAAGCACTTAAAGGGGTATTGTGTAAAAATTGAGTTCGTCGGCATATGCTTTGTATAGGTTATCATCCATAGTCGATACGAAAGCACTTCTTGTGGCTTACTATGGCATAACTGAATCTCACTTGAGCTACGGTGTCATTTTCTGGGCAAACTCCACCGATAAAGAGATAGCATTTAAGGCTCAAAAAAGATGTCGCCGGTCAATGTTCAAACTTAAGACCACCGACAGTTGCAAGCCATATTTTAAGCAGTACAACATTTTGACACTTCCCTGTATTTATATTCTCCAAGTAGCTGTGTTTGTAAAGAACAATCCAAATCGTTTTGAACGTTTGTCCGATGTATTCCCAAGAAATAGGCGAGACAATACAAAATTAAATCAGGTATCGTATCAAACTACGATGATGCGCAAAAGTATTTATTACATGGCCCCAATTGTTTATAATAAGTTGCCAAGGGCTTGGAAAGATTTGAAAACGGTGCATTTCAAAAGTACACTTCGAAAATTACTAATAGATAAAACATACTACAGTGTAATTGAGTTTTTAACGCAAAACGTTTTCTGGATACCTGTAATGTTTTAATTATATCTATGACCTGAATTTTAATGTTTGTTTGTTTATTTATGTTCGACCACAATTTTTATTCCTATAAAATTATACGGTTAATGACAATTTCAATTTTTACCATTTTATTTAATGTATGTATATTTGTTATAATTAGGTTAATGTATTAATGACAATTTGAATTTTAATAATTTTTGTTATTGAATGTAATAATTAATTTAATGTTTAAATTAGAATTTAAATTTTAACAATTTTGTATAATGAAAATGTTTGCATATGGTGAAATATGGCAGAACTGATTTATACCTAGTACTATCTACTTATGTATTACCTATATTTGCAAATAAATGCTATTCTATTCTATTCTATTCTACTTCATTTTGTTACTACTTTATTGTTTCACTTATATTAATTATATTTCACTGTATTTAAACGCTATTTGTTTGTAGTCTTAGATATAAACATCTGTTGTGTCACTTTATTTAAAAGTAGTATTTTATACACTATACTTTCACGTAGCACTCAGATATCAATAGTACTTGTTACTTGCACTATTATAATTATATTTCAAAAGATATTTCTTGTTTAGATGCGATTTAAATATTTTTTACGATATAAATACTCAGAGACGATTATTGCGCTGTCGACGCGCGCGAAAGATTTGAATAAAGATGTGGCTTTGTGTAGCAAAATACCATAATTGCCTTTAGCGTCCAAAATAAGACACAACTACCATTAAATACCTTTCATATTAAATATCACACATGTTGCCAATCCAGCACCTGCTCATGCTACTCTCTTTATAAAAAACAATCAATTAAATACCTAGGACTAATTGTGGATCAAAATCTAAATTGGAATTAACACATTATGACCTCAACAGCTAGAGTCAGAAAGATGATTTATTGATTTATGTCTTTAAAAAATCCGCCACTTTTGTAACAGAAAATTACTACTAACACTTTATTATGCACTTTGTCAATCAATTTTAACATATTGTATTTCCACATGGGGAGGCTCATCTAAGTCAATGATGATTAGCTTAGAACGCTCTCAGCGTGCTATACTGAAAGTTATCACATTTAAGAGGTATAGATTCTCAACTGAATTACTATACAGTGAATTGTCTGTACTAACAGCGAGGCAGTTATTCATATTAAGTGTAACACTAAGTCAACACAACTTTCCCCACAATTACACAGGAAAACGAAGAGATGAGATAGTATACTCAGTCCACAAAACCACATTTCCTTGAAAATTTATGCAATTTATGTCCATTCTTATATAATAAGATATCACACTACGTCAACCTACAAATTATGACTTCATTTGCCTGAACACACATACGAACAAACAACACACAACACACACACACACACACACACACACACACACCTTACCTTACAAACATCTAAAAGCATATTCAAAATATCACGCTCACATACACACAAATCATTTGCTTAAACATAAACTTATTCATAAAATCTAAGTTCTAAACTTATTATGTGTGCCTGCAGCTATTAACTATGTTTATGTTAGTTCCCACGAAAATCATAATTTAAGTCATAGAGGATAAAAATCAAACGATTGTCTGTAAACTTTGCATAATTATACTAAAATAGTTTTAACACTGCCTGTATTGTGATCACGGAGCGGGAGGGTGTGACAGACTCTTACTGAATAAAACCCACTCGTATTCCTTCCGTAGCCTGTGTTGCCAGAGGCCTCGGTAACCCTTTAGTACCTTCCTGCGACCCCGGGAGGCATCGGCTCTAGTGGACCCCTACACTTGTGCTGACGACATCTCTTTGAGGCGCGCGTGGAATACAAAGCGCCGTCAACCCGGGCCTGGTCCTTACCGGACGGTGAGCTACCCATTTCTCACCGTCCGCAAGCCCGCGCCTACGGTGGTCGGAAATCCGCCCAGGATTCCCGACGCCCAGGGCGTCTCCTGCGGCGGCTAGGGGCGAAAGGGCGCGAAATTTGCCTTTCCCTCAACCGTCCCGCCTCCTCCTTCGCGAGCATTACTGCTTCGCAGAAGGAGGTAACGGCTGCCCATGCCCTCTCGCTCCGTACCATGGCCTGAACCAGGGCCAGACGCGAGAGATCTCTGCCCCCGATCGCCTCCACGAGGATACAGCGGTGCTCTACCCAAGCCGGGCAGACCTCCACCGTATGCTCCACTGGGTCCTCAGGGTGATCCACACAGTGGTGACACCCGGGCGTTTCCTCCCGCCTTATCCGACACAGGAACCCCCCAAAGCTGCCGTGTCAAGTGAGTCTCACCTTCCACCTGCGTCAGCAGGTGCGTCAGGTGGAAGGTGAGGACAACGTGGTGCCTCTCTAGCCACTCCTCAAAGAGGAAACTTATCGCCGCAATTGTGGCGTGCCCAGCACTGGGTTGCGACCACCTTACTCTCCATGTTGCCATGAGAATCCGCCGGAGCTCCGTCCGCTGTGCCGCAATTTCTCGCAGCAGTGGAGTTACACCCCAGCGTTTCGCCTCCTCACTCCACTCCCTTACGTGCGCGAGGACTTTCGCCTCCAGATCCCATGGCGGCAATCTGGCAAGGAGGTTCGCTACCTCACAGGAGACCGTGCGGTATCCCCGGACCAGCCGGATGACCGTGACCCTTTAGGCCACGCTCAACCGACGGGCCGGCCGCAGCGCCAGGGAACGCGCCCACACAGGAGCCCCGTAAAAGCCACATGAACTCCGCGTAGAGCCTCCGGCAGGAGGCGGACATAAGTACTTAACGAAAAACGTTTATAAGACGTTAGAAAAGTGAGAAATCACATAAATATCACATTGTTGGTTAGTATGTAAGTGCAGAAACTTATTTGTTTACGTTTGTAGTGTCTACCTAGCAAATGTTGAAAATGCTTAATTTTAAGGTTGTACTTTTATGATGCAATAGTAATTTATGATCTAACCTGTCCTCACCAGTGGATATTTTACGAGCTAATGTTAACAACTACATAAAGTAGGTTACCCTGACCTAACACAACGCTGATTGAAATCACCTTTGGCATTCGTGTCGATGTTATGCAGAGTCGCGGTGCTCAGGCGGCGCGTGGTGTGTGGCGCGTGGCGTTTGGCACGTGAATCGTAGCGCGTGGCGCGTGGCGTGTGGCACGCCAGGGAGGGGTTCACATCGGCGTCGAGTCTACGATGAAGTACCTGGAATTCGTCTTCGACAGCCGGTGGAACGTCGTGGAGCATTTCCGACGTTTGGCTCCCAGACTGGAGCGGGCCGGGGCTGCCTTGAAGCGGCTCCTGCCCAATCTAGGGGGTCCAAACGCCTCCCGCCAGAGGCTCTACGTGGGGGTCTTCCGGTCCATGGCCCTTTATGGGGCACTGGTGTGGGTGCGTTCCCAGACGTGACGGCCAGCCCACCCGTTGAAAGCGGCCTAAAGGGTCATGGCCATCTGGCTGGTCCGGGGATACCACACGGTCTCCGGTGAAGCGGCGAGCCTCCATGCCAGATTGCCGTCATGGGATCTAGAGGCAAAAGTCCTCGCGCACGTATGGGAGTGGCGCGAGGAGGCGAAACGCCGGGGCGTAACTCCACTGCCGCGAGAAATCGCGGCACAGCGGACAGACCTCCAGCAGGATCTCATGGCGACATGGAGGGTGCCATTGTCGCAACCCAGTGCTGGGCACGCCACAATTACGGCGATAAGACCCCTCTTTGAGGAGAGGCTAGAGAGGCGCCACGGCGTCCTCACCTTCCGCCTGACGCAGGTCCTCACCGGACACGGCAGTTTCGGGAGGTTCCTATGTCGGATAAGGTGGGAGGAAACAGTGGAGCATACGGTGGAGGTCTGTCCGGCTTGGGCAGAGCACCGCCGTGTCCGCGTGGAGGCGATCGGTGGCGAAGATCTCTCGCGTCCGGCCCTGGTCCAGGTCATGGTACGAAGCGAGAGGGCGTGGGCAGCCGTCACCTCCTACTGCGAAGCAGTAATGCTCGCGAAGGAGGAGGCGGGACGGTTGAGGGAAAGGCAAATTTCGCGCTCTCACGACCCTAGCCGCCGCAGGAGACGCCCTGGGCGTCGGGAATCCCGGGCGGATTTCCAGCCAGCGTAGGCGCGGGCTTGCGGACGGTGAGCAATGGGTAGCTCGCCATCCGATAAGAATCAGGCTTGGCTCGACGCACTATGGAAAATCGTAGAACAACTGCTGATTAAAAATGGTTTTTGTCAATGTCGCTACTGGCATGCTTTTTTTATTTTACTCAATAGTTTAAGGACCAAACTAGACTATAATATCAAAAAATTATAAATATATATTATAAATTATAAATTATAATTTGGTTATGTAAATAAATATAATAAATATTAAATGAAATGATTTTTTTACAACACCACAAACTTTATAGTTTTGACGGACGTCCATGTCAGGCCCGTTCACTTCATCACTTTTAAATTGATTTTATTGTTATACGTTACAGGAAAAGGTATAATGTATTATATATTTCTGGAAACCTCGTCTTTTGAAGAATATGAAACAGCTAATATGTATTTAATGTTATGTTAAGTTTCACCTTAAAATAATTGCAAAATAAAATATGGTGAAAAAAAAGTTTTTTTAAAGTTCAACGAGACTTTTGACAGTTACCCACGTTTACCCCTGCTTTACATTTAATGTTGATTTGTAGCCTAACTATCCATAAACATAATCAAATAATAACAGCTGCGGATATTTGCGGGTTTCGGAGTAATTAATAAAAATGTGATAAGAGTCAGAAAACGGAAAACCGCTCGCTATCTATTGCGGTTTGAAATGTTGCTGTTTACATCAATAGTTTGCGGTAAGTTTTGTAATTTATCATTGATATTAGGGCATTTATCGTTTTTGCACTCATGTTGCGTGTGAAAATATTAATCAACAAAATGCTCACTACCCTCATATTTCAAATAGTATATAAACAGTGGTTTCATTCCATTGTAAATAACAAAATAGTGGTGAATTAACAGAAGTGTAATTACATTTATTGACTCTTCAAAATGTCTACTTTCAAGTGTTCTAAACGTGAAATAATACTTTCGTATATCGAAGAAGGAAAATCGTTGGAAGCATTATCAACAGTTTTGCAAGAAAAATATCATGTGTATGAAGACAACTTATGTTTCATCCTCAGTGATTTTCAAAGACATATTATTCCCGCTTTTAATAAACGCTGGAACGAAGCTTCACGGAACAAGGATACATTTTTAAGGAAGAACAGTTGGTTGGAATCAGAATATTCAATAACTTTACCGGACTCTGAAGACGTTACAACCATCTCCACACCATCTACTTCTTCTGGGAAACGTGGAAGACCGTGCGTATCTTATCCAGACTTGTCAGAATCCAGTAAAAGAAGAAAAAATACAATGTTACTTAATGAATATGGATTTGAACACGTCTATAATGCATATCTTCAAGGGTTACGTTCGATAGGAGAAGGAACAGAAGCTAAACTTGTGGAAACATTAAGGTTTGCTGACAGTGAAAATAAGACCTTATTTTCGAGTCTCATAGAAGACGCAAGGCAGACCAAAATGTTAACGGATGAAGAAGCATTGAGCGTATTTATTGACTTGGATTTAACGAAAGCACAATATTTGTACTTGAGAAATTTAACGAACGAACGAAAATGTTTTGTGCTTCCGCCATATTAAAAAGTGCAAGAAGTTAAAACTACTTGCTATCCACCATCTTCAGCCATAGAAATTACAGACACAAGTGCAAAAATAGTAAGACTTCAAGATTTATTAGATCACACTGCAGCTAGAATATTGATCCAATCCATTCCTATAGACTGAATCTATTGATTCAGTCTATAGGAATGGATTGAATAACTTACTTCTGTATAGTAAATGGGGCTGTGATGGCTCATCCGGTCAAAGCCAGTACAAACAGAAACTGCCAGAAGAGTCTGAACTTATTTCTGATTCGAATTTATTTATCACTTCTTTGGTGCCTATTAAGTTAATTAACGAGCTAACAGGTGATGTTATCTGGCAAAATCCGGTACCTTCATCTTTTCTTTTTTGCCGGCCTATATTAATAGAATTTTGTAAAGAAACTCCCGAGAAAACTAAAGCCGTTGTGGATGAAATAAAGGGTCAAATAAATTCCTTGAGTCCATCATTAATTAACAAAGAAGGTGAGGGAGTGCAAGTGAAGCATGATCTCTTCCTTACAATGATAGATGGTAAAGTAGCTCAGGTATTAACAGATACGCCTTCGGGTTCCACATGTACAATATGTGGAGCTACTCCAAGCCAAATGAATGATTTGACAAAAGTGACAGCTAGGCCTGAAAATGAAGATTCTTATCAATACGGACTGTCTACTTTGCACGCCTGGATTCGTTGTATGGAAATGATTTTACATATTTCCTATAAACTGTCTTTCCAAACATGGTCAGTCACAAGTGAAGAATTCTTTTCTTCAATCTGTTTTATTTTTTAATTTATTATTTTAAATTTAATCATAATAAATTACATTCTATTTGAAGCCATATACACTATTCTATATTTGTGCAAAATTTTAGAACATAATATTCAGAAATAAAGAAGTTATTGATTTTTAATCAGAAACAGACCATTATTTTCCACAGTGCGACGGCGCGTTGTGTTCCGAAAAAGTTCGTATCTGCTATCTGTATTTATTTTTGTGGTGCATTTATGCCTGCACTTTTCTGAACAAGGTTCTTTGAGACATCGGGCTGGAATACTCTTCTGTGTTTTCGACATGGAAATATATGATTTGCCCCTATTACGTAAACGTTTTACTTTATTTTGTTTCCATTGGGATGGATTTTTGGTACGTTTGCGTCCCTTTTCTAGAGTCATACGCGAATTTGACGAATTAGTAGAAGAAGAGCTCGACTGGCAAAAAATATAGTTCCCCTTTCTTCTGGGTTCCATGTTTGTAAATGTCGGATCTGTATCACTGAGGTTTATATCACTTTCGTCGGTATATACTGGAGATGTATAATAACTTTGAGTATTCTTTAACTCCCTGGGATGACGATTTAGTTCCTGAAAGACAAATTAACATTATAATTTAATTGTAAGACAATTTCTATTAACGGCAAGTCTTGGTCTTTTTACATATACCAGTTAATAACCTACATTCCTTCTATTCTCAAGATACTGTTGCTGCGGAGGAGTATTTTCAATAACGTCATCGTCGTCTGTTTCATCAACAGTCACGTAGTATCTAGCAGTTTTTGTGGGTGACCGAGGGATGCTTAATTGCGAACTATCCAAGTCTGAACTTGAGGACGATGAGCTCGAACATGAATTTGAAGATTATGATTGACGAACAGTATTTTCTTCATTTTTGTATTCTGCCTCAGTAGTTGTGTATCGTGTAGTATTATCTTCATGGTCAGACAAGCTAATGTCACTATCAGAATAAGGCACTAGATGACATTTATTGGATTTGGCTTGTTCAAACTGAGCTTTTTGTAATTAATAAATATACAATTTTGATGAGCACTTACTAAATATTTTTCCAGGAATAAATAAACTGAAAATAAATGTTTCATTTAGTTTCTCGATAATTTAATCACCACCAATTTCTACTCACTGTTATAGTTAATTCATTTGTTTTATCGAAGTGTTCTATTGATTCCGTAATTGTTTTATACTCCGTTTCAATAGGGAAATTTTGTTCATTTTGCCACCTAAAATAGTAAAACAAAAAATATTTTTAATGAGTAATAATAAGAACTAAAAAACGTGGTTTATAATTAATAAGAACAATGTCCTGAGTGCAGGCTGCTAATATAGAACTATTTTGGTCTCGACCTGGGAATCTGACCAGAGACGTCAGACTATTATAAAAGTGGGTACCTATAACTGCGCTCTACCTCACACTGGTAACGCACCCCCACCTCACCATGATAAATGATAAATGATTTATTTTCTGTAAGTAGGTTTGTACAAACACTTTTACACGTCAATCATATTTTTTAAATAAAGCTAGATGAGGTCGGCGTTTCCTATCTGACTACTCTGAGAAGAAAGGCCGAAACAAACTCAGAGGTCACAGTCTCTTTTAAAGTCCAGACATAATCTTGGTCAGATCATGTGAAGGCCATGTAGATTGGTGTCTGAAATGGTCCAAACAGTATATTGAACTCCACAAAGTAAATATGTCAAAATGGTATATAAATAAAATAAAAGTTTCAGTATGCAATAATTGGAGCAGCTTAATCCCAAGCCTTTTTGTCCTCAATATAATCTTTAATAGTATAAAAGGCTTTTTGGCACAACCTACTTTAATAAATGATTTGAATTTATTAAGGCTTAGATCTTGAACGTGGGTTGGAAGTTTATTATAAAAACGTATACATTGACATCTGAATGAGCCACCTATTTTCTCGAGCCTTGTCCATGCCACGCATGTGCATCACCCGCGAGTTCGAAGAATAATCGTAAGAAATTTCGTAGAACTCATCACGCACACAAATCATGCGCGTGTGCATACGTCTGTTTACACATAAACATAAACCGCAGTTTTATAATTTAACCACTTGAATGTAGGCATAATAGTAATTATTAATTAGGTATTCACTTCGTGGTTGGAATCCTTATTGCTATTATTGGGTTTCTCATATTCTAACCCAAAGTCCGGTGAAGGGTTTTCACAATCCGGTACTTTATTTTTCATCAGTAAACCCGAAATTTTTCGTGCCCTTGAAGACATTTTAAAACAGGACAAAGTGTAGGTACTCGTATCTATTAAACTCCTTCCAAGTCCCCCACCTGACTCTCATTGTAAGAAAATAATTATTATACCCTTTATTTTCATTAATTATTTTACTCGGGCACTCATTATTTTATTAAAATAGTAAAATAACTCTAAATGAAATCAAAGTCATACCTGACAAATTAACAGTAAACAGGAACAAACCAAAAAATACTAAGTTTTTGATAAATTTTATTACAATACTGGAATAATACATAATCTAATTAAGATTTGCTTATGCATTTTATTATAAAACTTGAAATGTGACGTAATACGGTATCATACAATTTATACAAAACTGAATTAAGTCATAATACTATAGACACAAATTACGTCTATATTTCTAATAAAGAGAAATAACTCAAATAAATTCACTTTTTGAACAAATAAAAACTTAAAAAAAATAATTACCTAATAGCAAAACACCGATTACTTTTGGTTTTACTCCGCTTTTTTATTTTTTTCGGAGTACTTAACTTGAGTACAGTCGGTGCATTTTTTTTTTATGTATGGCATCTCGTAGTTGACCTTGAGAGGTCGTGACTACTTAACCGGACTTTCCTGTGGCTGCCTTAAGCGAACTCAAAGCCTCCAGCCAGGGGCGAATTTCTTATAATACTAAGCTCTTCTTACTGCTTATTATGGCATAGTAGAATCACATTTACGGTATGGGATCATATTTTGGGGAAACTCTACTGAAAAAGAAACCGCCTTCAAGGCGCAAAAAAGATGCATTCGATCGATGTTTAAAATTAAACCCACTGATAGTTGTGAACCATACTTTAAAAGTTATAAGATTTTAACATTACCTTGTCTATACATACTAGAAGTAGCTGTGTTTGTGAAGGCAATCCCGAGTCGTTTCAGACGTATAGCTGACGTGTTTCCCCGCAATAGACGCGACAATAGCTTGCTTTGTCAGGAGCTAGCTAAGACAGCACTCCTGCGCAAAAGTGTCTACTGCATGGCTCCAGTTATTTATAATCACTTGCCTAAGAGTTGGAAAGGGCTTCCAGTCCAATTATTTAAAAAAAGACATCGTAGCTTTTTAGTGGTGAAAGCTTATTATAATTTAAGTGAATACCTTACTGAGAAAGATTTTTTAAGTTAGAATAATGTTTATTTTGTGTACCTACTTTTTCGTGTAATGTTTTTTAATTCTACCTACTCTCTAGTTATAAGTTGATGTTCTATATCTTTTGCATGCCTACGTGGTAAAATATGGCTGAACTTTCAATATGTTTGTTTTTGTCACCATTTAATGTTACCCATGTTTGCAAAATAAAATTATCTTTATCTTTATCTTTAAGCGACTGCACGCTAAGGGCACCCCCTGTGGGGTACGGACCTCGGGTACGGACCTCGGCTTAGGGCGTCGCTAGGGGGGGGACAGCAAGGTGGGACAGGCTGGATCTGATCAGAATTATTATTAATCGGGGAATTTAAAACTACAGGCTCAGCTGCGGCGCGGGCTGGCGCTTCGTCGAGCAAGCGTCGGGGGGGACAATTACGTCGGGGTTTACGCGAGGGACCTCGGCGGCGAGGTCGGAACGTAGGTCTGTGTTTTGTGCACTGTACTCGTGGCCCTAATGCTTTCCTGGAGGAGGGTAATGGGGTCATCGGGGTCAGTGAGGGTAGCCTTGGACGGCGAATAGAGCTAATGGTGGAGGGCCTATAACTGGCGGCCTGCACAACCAGAGGGTTGCGGTGGGTGGCGGCGGAGTCGAAGAAACGCTTCGTGATGCGCTTCATGAACTGCTTGATGGTGGGGATTTTAAGATCGAGATGGAGGATCTCGTTTCGGACGAACCAGGGGCCGTTGCCTTTCGGAGGAAACGGTTTTGGAGGCACTGCATCCTGTGGATGTGGTGGGGCCTAGCATGTGCGAAGACTGCACAGACATATGTCATAATGGGACGGATGCTCGCTGCGTAAATACGCAATTTGCCTTTAAGGGACAATTTGCTGCGCGCATTTAGGACGGAGTGTAGTCTACCGAGAGCGAAAGCGGCACACGAACGCACCTGCTTAATGTGCGCTTTGTTCTACGCTTTGGCATGGGCAACTAGCTTCATATTTCTAACTGACCGACTCCTTGATAATTTCAAAAGTGCCTGTAAATGGTTTAATTGAAATAAATGCATTGAGTTTGAGTTTTTTTCTTTTTGGGTGGGAAATTTTCAAATAACTTATCCCCGACACTGTCGTGTCCGGTGAGGACCTGCGTCAGGCAGACGGGGAGGACGCCGTGGCGCTTCTCTAGCCCCTCCTCAAAGAGGGGACTTATCGCCGTAATTGTGGCGTGCCCAGCACTGGGTTGCGACAATGGCACTCTCCATGTCGCCATAAGATCCTGCCGGAGGTCTGTCAGCTGTGCCGCGATTTCTCGCGGCAGCGGAGTTACGCCCCGGCGTTTCGCCTTCTCGCGCCACTCCCATACGTGCGCGAGGATTTTTGCCTCCAAATCCCATGGCGACAATCTGGCATGGAGGCTCGCCGCTTCACCGGAGACCGTGTGTATCCCCGGACCAGCCAGATGGCCATGACCCTTTGGGCCGCGTTCAACCAGCGGGCTGGCCGCAACGTCTGGGAACGCACCCACTCCGGTGCCCCGTTTAGGGCCATGGACCGCACGACCCCCACGTAGAGCCTCTAGCGGGAGGCGTTTGTACCTAGATTGGGCAGGAGCCGCTTCAAGGCAGCCCCGGCCCGCTCAAGTCTGGGAGCTAAACGTTGGAAATGCTCCACGACGTTCCACCGGCTGTCGAAGACGAGTTCCAGTCACTTCATCTTAGACTCGACGCCAATGTGAACCCCTCCTACCGGGTTTTTGGGAACCCGACGGTGGCGCGTTCCGAGGACCATGAAAATACATGGTCTCGGACATATTTTTGAACGGCCTATTCAACGATACCTCACAACATGGGATAGACAAGAATAAAAAAGATCATCCCCACTTTACGTGCAAGGGTACCTCCCTTGCGCGTAAAGTGGGGATGATATTTTTATAAATAAAATTAGTTTACAAGATTTTATTTCACCACTATATTGGCGTGATTAATTACAGCTTTAGTGCTCTAGTTCTGAGCTAAAGCGGCGGCTGACAGATAGACAGACAGACGGACATGGCGAAACTGTGGGGGTTCCTTGTTGACTACGGAACTCTAAAAAATAGTGCCCATGTAGGTGTATGTGAAGTAAAATATTTTAATTTGATTTAATTTGGTGATTGATAAGATTCAGTAGATTATGGGCTGCAGTTGGCAGCCCGCCAAGCGCCACGTGCCACACGCCACGCGCCACACGCCACGCACCACACGCCACGCGCTACGCGCCACTTGCCAAACGCCACGCGCCACACATCACGTGCCGCCTGAGCACTGCGGCTCTGCATAACATCGACACGAATGCCAAAGGTGATTTCAATCAGCGTTGTGTTAGGTCAGGGTAACCTACTTTTTATAGTTGTTAACATTAGCTCGTAAAATATCCTCTGGTGAGGAACAGGTTAAATCATAAATTACTATATATATACTTTCTTGTAATGTCTATTTCTTATCTTCGCACACAACTTGGCTGTAAGGTTCACTTTGTCATTTAACGGTACAAAACTTATGAGAACATTAATCTAAGTTGTGAAGCCGCGAGTAACTGACAGATTTCATTAACTTTAAACGTTGTGATATTGCAGTTTTAAATAGGAATTGTTGGGAAGCGAAAGTTTGTGGTGCAGTGGTTGAGGCTAGGGGTCAATAGGTCGGGAGTTCCAAATAATCATCCAACGGTGTTGTGGTGAGCCCCCAGAACTCGGAATAGATTACGTTGTGGGTAGGAACCGCCACGTGTACACGAGGTATACGAGTAGCTACGATATGAACACATACCATACTGCGAAACACAAACCGCTTATTTATTTATAACCAACTTATTTCTGTGTTCTGCAAATAAATTTCAATTTAAGAATACGCCAAACCAAAATGTTCTGAAAATTGAATTGGAAGGCGCACTTCACAGACTTGTGCGATTTCTTTATTTAGAACATAATCATTAAAAGACACTGTAATGGAATGTAGATCGGTCCTGATTCATGTTGTTTATTACATTTTTGATCGCTAAAAGCCTACATAGAACTCGAGGTCTAGTAACTAACTAGATACATAATCCCATACGTCTTTGAGGCTTCGGTAAAATTTCCATGATAATATCGTTTGCCGGAATGAAGTGTCGGCATCGTGTGTCGCTTACATTACCTACGTTGTACACCTACTCGTGAAATAGTACGTAGGTGCCTTGTTTTGTTGGGTGGGAAATTATCAAATAACTTCTCCCGCTCTGGGAAGCGGGAGGGTGTGTCAGACTATTAATGACTAAAACCAACTCCGCGTTCCGTCCGTTGCCTATGTGTTGCCAGAGGCCACGGTATCCCTTTCAGACTTTCCCACGACCCCGACAGGCATCGGCCCTAGTGGAACTCTACACTTGTGCTGATGACATCTCTTTGAGGCACGCGTGGAACACAATGCGCTGTCGACCCGGGCCTGGTCCTTGTCGGTCGACGAGCTACCCATTGCTCACCGTCCACAAGCCCGCGCCTACGATGGCCGGGAATCGGCCTGGGATTCCCGACGCCCAGGGCGTCTCCTGCGGCGGCTAGGGGCGTGAGGGCGAAATTTGCCTCTCTGATCACTGATCTGTTCCACTTACTAATTCCAAGTGTACTGCTCGCGTCGTGAAACAGATAAATAGACAAATGTATCATTTGATAAGTTTCGTACCTCTGCCTTTTCGATTTTGTATGAACACCGGCCATGCGTAGTCTACAACTGTGCAAATGAAAGGAAAACTAGCGGTTACCCGTTCTTTGGGCAAGTTGCCCATGAGTGGGGTTAATGTTTTACCTCGAATGCGCTTACAGATCACACATTGTTGCGTCACCTTCTTAGCTAGGTTTCTACCTGACAGTGGCCACCTATTCTCACGCAAACGGTAAAGTAACGCTTAAAGTCCGCAGTGCATAGATTGGTTGTGTTCGTGCCTAAACAATACAAGTGTAAAGTGATGTTCAGAAGACAAAAGAATCGGGTGTTTTTTACTATAATTAAAGGCAGGCGAATGTTTTATCTTTAATTTTATTTTCACTATCTAGAAACAAATTTAAACTCACAAGGCTAACGCTTGACTTGAATTCTTTTCCATTTTTTTGTAAACTATACTCAACTGGAAATGATTCCATTTGTGATAATCGTGCAAGTGTGCTAATGGCATGTCTTAACTCAATAACAGTGATCGTACCTGTCAGCGGATTTGTTTAGTTGCGCGCACAGCTGTTGTGAGTAAAGCGTAGTACATAAGCAGGAACATGACTCATGTGATTAAAATGGGAAAACTTATTGAATGGAAAAAATGTTTTCAGTGTAGTATTATTTGTTAATAATGACTTTATAACATTTGCTTTGAGTTCAGGTAACTCTTTAGGCGAGATGTCATTAACATTCGGAATTAATTGCTAATATAAATTGCTATCAAAGTCAAGGCGGTGCATAAAGTTAGGGCCTTCCCACCATAATGTGGATGAAGACAAGTCTTCAAGACTCACACCACGCGAAACCAGCTCAGCAGGGTTATCTTTTCCATTTACATGTCGCCAAGAAAATATACTCGTAAGTTCGTTTATTTCAGCGACTCGGTTTTGCACAAAAGTTTTAAGCAAATTAGGTGCCATGCGTAACCAACCTAATACGATAGTCGAGTCGGTCCAAAATGTGACGTCATCAAAGTTACGAGTAAGTGATCTGTTAATCCTGTCAAACAGCCTAGCCCACACCACACCACACACCCAGCAACGCACCGCACAGTTCCAAACGCGGTATACTAACAGGTTTCATTGAAGCTATTTTACCCTCTACCCTTCGAAATAAGCAATTTCACTGTCACCACACTAATACCTACACTACGTACATAAGCGCACGCGCCATATGCAGTTTGTGAAGCGTTTGTAAAAATGTGTAACTCAGTCCGAGTAGAATCACATTGAAAGACATGTCGTGGAACCTTGACAGTGCGAAGATAAGAAAGATTGTCAACAAACCGGTTCCATGTACATGTGACATCAGTGGGAAGTGGATCATCCCAATCTAATTTTAATAGCCAAAGTTTTTGCAATAATACCTTGCCGATGATAACAGATGGGCTTAACAATCCCAATGGATCATATATCTGAGAAACAGTTGACAGAATTATGCGTTTAGTAACAGCATTGTTGCTGTTTTGAAATTGCGTATGGGAATTAAACTCGTCCGCGATGCTACACCAACCTATACCTAATGTTCTACATTGACTATTATCACCTAAATTTAAGTCACGAACCATACTGTGATCAGACTGTGACGTCGTTGGAGCTGATGCACCGTCGAATTCAAAGTTAAAGGTCCATTTGCGGAGCGGAAAGCTGCCGGACTTAAGAATGTCTTATATACGTTTGCATATGTCAATTAGTTTGAGCTTGTCGCCACAAGAGGTCAAAAAGTTATCTACGTAAAAATAGTCGGTTATGACCCTTTTAACCTCGGGGTCCGTACACTCAGCTCCTAATTGCTTAAGACACCTAACACTGAGAAAGGGCGCCAACGCTGTGCCGTATGTTACGTTGCTCAGCTGATAGAACTCGAGCTGTCTTGTCTGATTATCACGCCACATAATAAATTGCAAGTCATGTTGAGAGGGATCAACAACGACGAGGACAGCAATTGCAGATTGCGAGAAGATGTACCGTCAAGCGCTATGTGGATCGCCCGGAGGACACGGTGGAGCATACGGTGGAGCATACGGTGGAGGTCTGCCCGGCTTGGGCAGAGCACCGCCATGTCCTCGCGGAGGCGATCGGCGGCAGAGGTCTCTCGCGTCCGGGCCTGGTTCAGGCCATGGTACGGAGCTAGAGGGCATGGGCAGCCGTCACCTCCTTCTGCGAAGCAGTAATACTCGCAAAAGAGCAGGCGGGACGGTTGAGGGAAAGGCAAATTTCGTGCCCTCTCGCCCCTAGCCGCCGCAGGGGACGCCCTGGGCGTCGGGAATCCCGGGCGGATTTCCGGCCAACCGTAGGCGCGGGCTTGCGGACGGTGAGCAATGGGTAGCTCACCGTCCGGTAAGGACCAGGCACGGGTCGATGGCGCGTTGTATTCCACGTGCGCCTCAATGAGATATCGTCAGCACAAGTGTAGGGGTCCACTAGGGCCAATGCCTGCCGGGGTCGCGGGAAGGTACTATAGGGTTACTGAAGCCCCTGGCAATACAGGCAACGGAAGGAATACGGGTGGGTTTTAGTCAGTAAGAGTCTGACACACCCTGGGAGCTCCGCCCAGAGCGGAAGAAGTTATTTCAAGATTTCCCACACAAAAAAAATATACCCACAAAAAAAAAATACCTAATTAGCTCCGATATACAAATTGTAACGTGTAACTGTTTTTGTCCCTAAATAAATAAAATAAAATAAAAAAGCGGTACATCTTCTCGCAATCTGCAATCGCTGTGAATTTCAATTGTCTGAACCGTAGCAAAATACCCAGCAAGTCTTCCTGAACAGGAGGTCCTACAAGCTGGATATCGTTGAGAGATTTGCCGTTACTACGAGTAGTCGCAGCACTGGCGTCGAATAAGAAGCTTCGTAGTCGTGTTGTGTAAAATACAAGAATCAACCCGAGTCATGTGACCCAAGTTGATATATTTGTGTACAAAATCAGTGTATAAATGGCTTATAGCTACGAGTAATAGGTGCGCGTAATAACCTATTTTCTAAGGACAAAAAACGCCACTTTGCTTGGAGAAATGATTCACCCAAAGCGTCGGGCGACTCTTTAAGAGGAATGTGAACATAAAATCGTCCATCTTTATTGCGCGTAGTGGTTGTGATGAAAGACTATTCACAGACCTGCTCTTCGTCTGTGTGTTTATTCCGAAGCTTGGGTCCAACCTCCGACTCCCAGAACTGACGTAGCTGATTGTCCATGGATTGAGTGAAGTTACATTGGACATGTCCATTATTATGATGTGTATTATTAATAGGACCCGATATTATCCAACCTAACTTCGTATTCTGTAACAACGGACCGTTCGATAAACGCATCTTGCCATCGATAAGCAAGTCCCAAAATCGATCCGCGCCTATTAAAACATCTATCTTTTGCGGGCCTAAAAATCGCGAATTTGCCAGCTGCAAGTGTTCAGGAATCCTAAACTGTGCCTGCATAGCAGGCAATGTGGCCGTTATTTCAGAAAGAACGCAACATTTAATGTAAATTGAGTAGGAATTAATACGTAATTTAATTTCTAGATCACACGTTCACAATGTGGTACTTCATGAGTGTACTGTATTAGCGGAATATCTAACAATCCGCAAAACGACTGTGGAACAACGCAGCTCTGGCTACCGCTGTCGGGTAATACCCATGCGACATGATAATTATTATGTTTATCAGGAATGTTAACTAACGCAGTAAATAAGATAACCGGTTCCACATCTATGCATTGCATATATGTGTGTATCAGTGTGAACATTGATAACTTGAATGAATTGCTTTCCATTATTGGGATCATGTACTGTCTCAGAGACGCGCGGTGGGGGCTATTGGCTAGAATGATTAGGATAAATAAGCTCATTATGTTTTATGTAACATTGTTGACAAGAACCCAAGGTCTAAAGTGTGTCCGGAGCGCAAGCAATTCTCACATAGGTTGTTATCTTTGGCAGCCCTGGCCCGCTCCAGTTTGGTTTGTTTCTGTCTTATGGTGATCTTTTGCGTGCGATACTGATAATGCTAATGTTTCCAACAAATCAGTTCTAGGAGGGGTGTTTGCCAACAATAAACCTCTTTGTTGTTCCCACTCTCGTTCTGCGGTTTTATTTATTTATTTATTAAAACTTAATGTAGAAGTAAAAAAAAAAAAATACCGAACAAAGGCGGACTTAATGCCTGAGGCACTTTCTACCAGTCAACCTTAGGGTGATGCAGAGAAGACACATGGCAGGTGCAACTTAAGGGATAGATAACACGAAAATAACCATACAATACAAGAATAGATACGTAGATAAATACATATAAACCGAATAACCTTTGTCAGGAGAAATAACGATCAGTAGTGGGGAAATAACGATCAGTAGAGGAGAAAACGAATCCAGCAAAATATGAGCGCTGGGATGTTTCTGCCAACTTCTTACGTATATGTTCACGTGCCTTCAGTTTAAGAGACAACCGACTGGTCGCCATCCTGATGTCCAGAGGGAGCTCATTCCAAAGAAAGACAGCCTGGACAAAGAAAGAAGAGTGAATGAAACCAGAGCGATGAGAAGGACATCGAAGAAGACGATTGTTGGTGGAACGAAGATTTTTACTATGAGCAGAGCACAAGTATTGAATATGTGAAGTCAGGTAAGAAGGAGAAGTGGGGTTTTATTTAGCTTAGAAACAACTATATATATATATATATATATATATATATATATATTATAAGCGTATCCCAAGTATCTGTTGGCTCATCAAGGGTTTTTAAAGTGTATAATTTGGTTATAATTGTATCTATAAGTTTTCTAATTAGTGAAGGTGACTCTTTCAATGGTTGTATTGAGAACAATGCTTTTAGGTGACTATTCACTAATAATCTATCATTATCGTACCTATATAGGAGTAATTCCCATGCCACAGAGTAGGTAGCTGCAGAAATCTCTAGCGCGTTTACAACTGATTCGGCACTTCCTTTGAGCGAAGATTTTAGATAATGGAGTTTTTGAATGTTACTAATCTCAGTCGAATTGTGCACCAAAGATATAAACGTGTCCCTATATCCGAGCCAGTGTTCATACACGCCGTTGAACGTAGGCAACATGATGGTTGGTAATATAACTGACACTGGCCTGTTTATATGCTGACACGGTTTGGAACAATCAGTGACCTCTTCACTGACGCAAGAAGGGTTTCAGATCGGGCAATAGTATTATAGTAGCCGTCTTCAAACTGTTGGCGCTGATCTAACTGATCATCTATATGACTATCGGAAACTAGTTCTTCAAGTTTTGATTGTATTTCATTAAATTCACTAAATAAAATCTCAGCACCCTTTACGCGTAATTTTAAATCTATTTTTAACTCACTAGGTATAGTTGTTACTCTGATAGTATTTACATAGTTAGAAAGTTTAGTTAACCTGCCCTTAACGATACTACGTTTCCTAACCAAATCGCATATGATTTGCTCAGTTTTTTCACCACTAATAGTTCTATAGGGGGACCTATCATGTGTTTTGCTAGGACCCTTCCCATCATCAGCCGTTAATGGCATCCCGGTAGCCTGTGAAAAGTGGAGTACTCACGTGCAAAGTGACCTCGTGTGAAAACGGCTGCTGCTAGAATGTAATCTAAATATAAAAATAAAAAATATAGAATGTAATCTTTATATTTTTATACAGCGATCAAGGGAAAGGGGACGAAAACAAACGGGTCAATAAGAAAAAGCTATCACGTCATTTAGCTGTGCTGTAATTGGCTTACGATGACGGGAGCGAATTTCGTTCGGATAGTCATCCCAAACCGTTAATGGCATCCCGGTAGCCTGTGAAAAGTGGAGTACTCACGTGCAAAGTAACCGCGTGTGAAAACGGCTGGTGCTAGAATGTAATCTAAATATAAAAATAAAAAATATAGAATGTAATCTTTATATTTTTATACAGCGATCAAGGGAAAGGGGACGAAAACAAACGGGCCAATAACAAAAAGCTATCACGTCATATAGCTGTGCTGTGATTGGCTTACGATGACGCGAGCGAATTTCGTTCGGATATTCATCCCAAACATGCAAAACCTGGTGATGTAGTTACATCACCAGGTTTTGCATGTTCGAAACTAAATAAGTGACTACATTTAGGCACACTACTATGCAAAAGGTTTTCAGCTTTAGACGGGGACAAATTTAAGGAGCGAGTCGTAGTTATAGATATGTTGGCAAAAACTCATGGAATGCCTCAGCTACGTCAGCTGCTTTATTAGCTTATATGTTGTCGACCATAATCTCAAGTTGTTTTCCTTGTTGTTTACCGGCTTACCCGTGTCATTGTTAATAATTTTTCAAGTGGTGTTTACTTTATTATTGGAATGTTCAATTGTATCCCTTAAAAATTTATATTTAGCAAAAGCACTCTAGAAAAGGAGTATCAAACGTATATTTTTTCAAACCATAAGATTCCAACAGAGACTCGTATAGTCTCCTCCTTCACTTTTATAAATACCTGGAGTAGCCCATTGGTTAAAGCCAGCGGGGGTGCCATTAATATTAATGTTTTAAAGTAGATTGAAATCAAAATCCGATCGAGAATCCTAATCAAATCTATGGATATATTGGCTCCATAAATTTGATTAGGATTCTCGTGTTCTAATATAGATGGTGTAATTCTATGAGTTATATTATTTTTAAACTTGTTGCAACGACTAGCTGTACAATGCCTGCATTAAATTTTATGCGGCTTTTTATGTAATGGCAAAGGGAAACTAGCTAAAAATTTGCTTGATAGTTGCCAAACAATAGAAGTAATAGAATCAACTAAGTTTCTAGGACTATATCTAGACAACAAAATGACATGGAAACAGCAAATAGAGTTCTTATGTAATAAACTAAATAGATATTCCTTTGCGCTGCGTAATCTCAGAAAAATCGTTGATATAACAACTGTGATGACAGCGTACCATGGTTATGTATCGTCTACTCTCAGATATGGAGTTATTTTTTGGGGAAACTCCACTGAATTGGAACGTGCGTTTAGAGCGCAAAAGAGATGCATTAGGGCTATATGCAACTTAATACAAACTGATTCATGCAAACCTTATTTTAGAAAACTAAAAATACTGACTCTGCCCTGTATCTATATATATGAAACTGCAGCATTTATTAAATCACACCCAGAATTATTTGAGTACCGTACAAGGCGTCGTCATGCAGACCAGCTGTGCGTTCTACATTCCAAAACAGCGCTCTTATACAAAAGTTTTGTTTGTATGGGACCAAAAATTTATAACAATATACCCCTAAACATCCGAAATATCAATCAGGTTAGGCTATTCAAGAAGAAACTACACTGTTTTCTCATAGATAAAGCATATTATACTCTAAGCGAATTTATGAATGATAAAGACAGACAAATGTAAAGGATAAATGTAAATGTAATGTAATGTAAAACTCACCATCATTGTATTTTAAATATGTATACCTAATAATCGAAATTCATTTTAATTTAATTTTAATCTTATGACTAATCTAATGCAATTGAAGAACTTTAACATAAGTGTAAGATTAACCAAATTTTGCATACTTATATATAGGCTGAGTATGGTGAAACAACAAACAATGTAACATCTCCTGAAAAACCCATATTATGCAAATAAAATGATTTGATTTGATTTGATTTGAAGTGAGCCTAGAAAGATCTGCAAACCAAACTGGGCCTAGTAGCCCAGTTTGGTTTCAGGATTAGGCAAACGACTGAAACTGCAGTACTGCGACTAAAGCATACTGTCCAGGAAGGAAGGAAGTTTATAAGGAAAACACTTACATATGGTTATTTTTTGGACCTGTCGAAGACATTTCACCTTGTGTCTTTTATCGTGTTGTGGAATAGGCTCCGGGGAGAAACCAGCACACCTAGAGATATCTATAGAGATAAATAAAATTGGAGTGTCTGTTTGTAATATTAAAATAACCGCTTTTTACTAAATGCATATGAAAGTATATACGGTACTTATTACAAAAAATAAATATTTAAAATGTCTGTCTGTCTGTTTGTTCCGACTAATCTCCGGAATAGCTGAACAGATTTTGACAGGACTTTCACTGGCATATAACTGATGTTGTAGAAGTAACTTAGTAATTTTATTTTAGAAAAATCCACGCGGGCGAAGCCGCGGTCAGCAGCTAGTGATAAATATACTAAGATATTGGTATGACAACCAAACCAATAATGTTAGGTGGGCGGGCTCATGTTCGTCACAGTATAGGTTGGAGGTTTACCACTACTCTTCAACCTATACGTTGATGGACTGGTAGGTGAGCTGATCGGGGCCGGTGTTGGCTGTTCAGTAGATGATGTTTTGCATGAACAACATTAATTATGCCGATGACATGGTGCTACTGAGCCCTTAATATCCTCATAGGGGTCTGGAAGAGGTGCGCGGGGTCACATGGCTTCAGGTATACATGTAAGAACAGTGAACTACTTCTATTCAAGGCGGGTAATAAGAGTCCAAAAATCATTCCACCGGTCAGACTTGGAGGAATGCCTATAAGTATGGTCTTCACCTGGGGTACCTGGAGCACTGGATCACCGAGGATCTCTCAGATGATTTGAATACTGAGCGGGAACATAGTGCGTTGACAGTGATATGCTGGCGCGTAGTTTTGCAAGGTGCACAAAAGAGGTAAAATGGATCTTTTTAAGGCATACTGCCAGACATTTTATACTTGCGTTATGCATTCCGTTATACGTGTAGATCGTCCAATGCCCTACGGGTTCTGTACAATAATGGTTTTAGGATACTGTGGGGGTTGCCTCGCTTGTGCCGTGCATCAGGTATGTTTGCTAAGGCCAGCACGGAGTTGTTTAGGGCAATAGTACGAAAAGGAGTGACCTTCCTGATGCGCCGCGTGCGAGGCAGCACTAACACACTTCTGAATACCATAGGAAGGGTTAATTTCCTGATTGTGAGGCACTGGAATACCGGCTACGGATCTGGAGGTGCCCTTTATAATATTAAGTAGTTCAATTGTAAATAATAATAATAATAGATTAATAATTTTACTAACATAGGTTGTAACGTTACGATTGGCCGGAGGGCCAGTCGTAAGTTTATAATTATTGACATAAAGATGTGGCTTTGAGTAGCAAAATACCACAAAGTATAAGTATTATTGACTGACAATGTATGGAATGTAAATTTATTCTGAAATAAAATGATTACTATTAATTATGCTTGTGTTGTCGCTCTTCTTAAGTTTGAATTTGCCGCGTTATCAACAGAGGCTACCAAGCCTAATACAAACGTGCAGATGACTGCCAGTTGTGACACTGACTGTTAACACATTCATTGGAAGATGAATAACAAGACCTGTAATAAATCTTTTGTTTATAGTTCATGTAATTAGTTCAATATTGTAGGTAAAAAATGTAAATAAAACTTTTGTTTTAAAGGTGCGTCGCCGCTAAACAAGCCGAGCACTAGCGGAGCACATGCCGAGCAAGAATTCACGAAGTGTAGACAAACTTACGAGTCTCGAACGAGCGCTTCGAGCGTTTGGCTCTTGCTCGACTGTGCTCCGCCAATTGTAGATTTTTTGACGAACACAAAGGGATTTGCATTGCGTTCGAGGACAATGATCGTAATAGGTTCATTGTAAGTATACACTTAACGCAGCAAATGACGACGCGCAGAGCGGCTCTGCTCGTGCTGGGCGCATTTAGCGTAGAAACACCTTTACAGAGAAACGTCGAATTACGTCTTTGTGTCATTCTTCATTCAGTTCACAATTATTGAAGTGGAAGGAATAAATATCAATATACATATACCTTATGGAATCAACAATTGTCTAAATGTTGGTGAAAACCGCATCAACATCCATTGAGTAGTTTAGAAGAAAACAGACAGACACCAACATGTATTGTGTAGTTTAGAACAAAATAGACACACACCAACATTTATTGTGTAGTTTAGAACAAAACAGACAGGCACCATCATTTATTGTCTATCAAATCAAATCAAATCAAAAGTCATTTATTCAAACTAGGCTGAAAATCAGAACAAAACAGACACACACCAACATTTATTGTGTAGTTTAGAACAAAACAGACACACACCAACATTTATTGTGTAGTTCAGAAGAAAACAGACCGACACCAACATTTATTGTGTAGTTTAGAACAAAACAGACAAACATCAACATTTATTGTGTAGTTCAGAAGAAAACAGACCGACACCAACATTTATTGTGTAGTTTACAACGAAACAGACAAACACCAACATTTATTGTGTAGTTTAAACAAAACAGACGGACACCAACATTTACTGTGTAGTTTACAACAAAACAGACAGACACCAACATTTATTCTTTGTATACTATTGCGAGTTTCGCGAAGTATGTGGATCGTCACTTGTTTATTGGTGTCGTCACAGTCAATATTAATTATGACGAGATCCGTCTTTATTACTGGCTTAAAAAAGGAGGTTATCAATTCGATACATATACATATAATGTAATATTATTGGAACTTTAATATATTCACTTAGATTAAAGTTCCAATAATCTATTAGGGCTTCCAAACAAGTATGCATTTTTTTTCTATGTGTATTTATGTATGTTTGTCCACGCATTTCTACGACACTATAAATCGTACAGTTACCATTTTTTTTTATTACGGGCCTATATTTTTTTTGAGACCGGTGCCAGCTAAGCCATTTTTTATATTTGATAGATAAGTGCTTGCACCGACTTCAAAAAAAATTGTAGGTCCCTAATTTGTTTTGTACCTACTTTTGATTTTTTTTGTTGGTCAGTTTCGTATATTATAATTACATATATATATACACATATATATATATATTATATATTACATATATATATATATATATATATATATATATATATATATATATTTAGGGGCTTATGGAATTTTAAATTAAAAAAAAACAATCAACGTACTTACATCTAATTTTAACCAAATAATTACGCAACAGGCCAACCCTTACAAAACAAATCACCTCACTTATAACTAATACACATATTAACAACCTAATTAAATACGAAAACCTAACTTAGAACAAATCTCGAATGTCGTTACGTAAACCGGCAGAGCGTCCGCACGCGACGATAGTTGGACAGAGAGTGACGCTATCTGTTTGAGTCGCCGCTTTATATAGGCTCGGTGACATCCTTATATTGAGATTCCTAACACGGCTTCTCCTGACTACGCGTCGCCCACGGCCGCGTCTTGAACGTCTGGGTGTCCCTGTAGAGGTGCAGGTTCGCCAACTTCATATGATGGACCTGCCTCGGCCAGGTCTTCATCAGACGGGGTTTGGTGGCTGTTACGGACGTTATTAGTGTCCTCTTCATCATGGCTAACTGTGGGTCAAACAAACAACTTTATACACAACTTTCAATTGTATAGTTGTGCCTATCTCTTTCAATCATCGCTCTTACAAGGGCCTGAAACATACATCGTCACACGTGCCAAGCTAATAAGGCGTCACGGAAGAATAGGTCTACATAAATATTCCCGTAGTTCCATGATCATGACATCACATTCACCATCGTTCTTACATCGTTACATGCAAAATTAACTTTCACACACACTCAAACATGTAGGGCAATACCCCGCAGTTTATTGCCAAAAAGACACCAGTCTTTTACTCTCTAAATGTCAAAGACACCCCGCAGTTTGCCTTACCCAAGTTGGCCCACCAAGACACCTCGAGTCTCGATCTAGACGCTTCCACATAACATGTAGGGCAATACCCCGCGGTTTATTGCCAAAAGTTCGTCGCGCAGTCCGACTCTACATCCCATGTTTGCCTGGTAACGTCTAGATCCAACAACAATGAACGTCCCGCAGTCCGTTCAATCAGAGCGTAAGTACTTCATAATCACGCTCAAAGAATGCCGCGCAGGTCTCGGGACACCATTCCCCTTGCCAAGGCACCATATACTGAGCAGCTGCATGTGTGGCCTTCCCATAGGAACCGCTTAGTAGCCGCAGCTCATAGCGTCCACTCGGTAGAGCACGTATGACCCTGTAGGGGCCCCGCATGCCTGGATCCAGCTTGCCTGTGGACTGTGAGTATTTGATAACAAACACTAAGTCGTTAACATTAAAAACAGGCGGCTCAAGAAATCCGCATGGGACATCATGACACCCTTTCTATACTCGATAGCAATATATATATGGTAATAAAAAGTATTTTTTTTGTTTTTTTAAGTGACTTCTAAAAGAAATTAGATCAAAATTATGAAATATATATATATATTATTATTATACATGTCGGAGGAAGTAAACGGAGAGTTGATTGTTGGTTGCATACGATTAATTGATAAGGTTGATTGTTAATCAAAAATAACTAGCTAAATCTTAATTTTAAAATTTCTAAACTTGTAAAATCTATTTGTAAATCTAACTAATTTATTTGAAAGTCACTACATTCACCATCACGTCCAATCAGAGCAGAGGATAAATCTAGAGTGGGGTCGAGGCGCCATCTTAACTTTGGTGGGGCGGAGTGAGGATTCATTAGAGTAACGGTGGTTGATCGAGGTGGATCGCTAGTGCTAAAGTTAGATTGGTTTTGCAAACCTGCTGCTCGAATATAATTCTTTAAGCAAATTGGCTATTGTGAAATATTGATTCCTCCAGTGATTATCAACATTGTAAAAAACTGCCATTAATTTGTATGAATACTTTGTTTTGTGCTCGCATTTCACCCTAATGACGCCCACTAAACTTGTGACCACTAATAACGATGTCGAGGAGAATGCTGTTTCTCCGACATATATATTATATTATGAAATGTATTTATATATATATATAAATATAAATATATATATATATATATATATCTGTTCTCGAAAGCTAAGTACAAATGATCCGCACGTTCAGTTGCGCTACTGATTTTGTATGTTTATTAAATCAATATACATAGAGCATCTGACTTTATGCGAAATAAAGCTTTAATCAAACTGCGATTCATACATATTTACATGAACTAATCATGACAATTATTAGCACTTTATCAGCACTAGTCTTAAGTCCAGAAATAAATAACATACAGCGTAAAACTTTAAGGGTTAATAATGTACGATGACACATCACAGGCAACGGCCGCTGAAAAGCATATGTGGGGAAGTTTCCAACGAAAATAATAATAATTTATTGTAATGGGCGCGTCCAGAGCGAGTGACCGCAGCAGCCCCGCTGCCGCACCGCCGCCGCCACGTCACTGCCACGCAGCCGCTCACAACGCACACAAATACACCAACATTTCAGTACCACGTAGGTGGAATGAATACTATATGAATGATATGAAATGATATCCATTAAATTTGCAGGTTTTGAGTGTCAGAATGGTTACTAGTTATTTACTGTGTATGAAATTACCTATGGATATGGTGTAGGGACAGGATTTCATGAAGAAAAGCACAGAGAGACAAGATTAGGTATTTATTTGCTTGTCAGTTAAATACGTTAAAGATAAAACTAGTTGTTCGTTCCAAAACTAGGTCATCATGGAGAAGAAAGACAAGAAACTCCATGGCAGCTTATTTTAAAGTATTTGATCAACGCATTTTCACATTAGTACCTATAAATTATTGTTATGTCACATTAATCTCTTGGACTATTTCTCAAAGCTATAGAAATTTATCAACGGAAAGAAACAGAACATGAATATTCCTTAAATCGAGTTAACACATAAGACATATTAAAACATATAAATAAAAACACAGTTATCAGCAATAATCAAGAAATAGAATCAAATAACTTACGTGAACATTATAGGTATTTATTTTTATTTATCTTTCACAACAGTTGTATCAAAAAAGTCCTTGAACTGGCTGGTACACCTATTTTTATAGTCTCCCCATATTATTTAAGTACAACCAACATGGCCGCCATGTTAGACCAACCGCAGATGGTCATAATGTATTGTTTAATCATTTCTAATTTATGTAAAAATTAACAAATCGAAGGTAGTGGAACCATTTTAAAACTTAATAAGATAATTTAGCAATTTAGTATGTACTTATTTGTAATCTAAAATAAAATCTGATATGTTATTAACATCAACTTAATCGGCCAAGGACAGCTAATGAGACACAACTGATCATCCATTGTTTGGCACCACATGGGGTACGCACTGGGCTTCATAAGTTAAAGTTCCGGGAATCGTTTGAAACTACTTGTTACTTGAAAATTGCAACATAAAATCGTAATAAACATTAAAGCATAATAATTTTAATCATACATTAGTCATCTATTGTATTATTGTAAATTAATAAAAAATTGTTTTGGTTATTCAAAAACCACCAACCATAATTTATGTTTGGATAAACCTACTTTACGTCTAGAAACGTTGTTTGTAATAGTAGTAATTTAAGCCACAATAAAAACCCTTAGATATAGAACAACTTATACATCGATATAAAATCAAGGAAATATTTTAGTTACAATTTATAATTCTGTTATATCATTTAATTTTAGGTGAAAGTAAGATAAGTTTTTGTATTTATTTAAACCGACTCACAGATCACAAGTTTCGTCCGGAATTGACTGTTCATCGAGAAATAATGCGACAGTTTAGAATAAGAAGATTAATTTTATATGATGCTACATACACATTCCGACACACTCAAGAGTTGAGCAGATGCAGAAGGACCACTATTTTCACTCAAAGGTACAACAAGAAGTTGTGAATGAATGAACAACCATGAACAAATGCACTGCTACATCAAAGATTCGTAGCACATGCTACGCGCTGCTACAACACTGATCCGTAGCACCCACTTTGCGCGACTACAACACAGATTCGTAGCACATGCTACAACACAGATTCATAGCGCCTGCTACGAGCCGCTGCAACTTGGATCTTAGCTTCTGCTACGTGCTGCTACAACAGATTCGTAACCCTGTTATGTGCTGCTACAACACGGATTCGTAGCACCTGCTACGTGCTACTACAACACAGATTCATAGCGCCTGCTACGCGCTGCTGCAACTTGGATCTTAGCTTCTGTTACGTGCTGCTACAACAGATTCGTAACCCTGTTATGTGCTGCTACAACACGGATTCGTAGCATCGGCTACGTGCTACTACAACACAGATTCGTAGCGCCTGTTACGTGCTGCTGCAACTTGGATCTTAGCTTCTGCTACGTGCTGCTACAACAGATTCGTAATCCTGTTACGAATCTGTTGTAGCAGCACGTACTACGTAACAGCAGGTGCTACTACAACACAGATTCGTAGCGCCAGCTACGCTGTTCTAACTCGTAGCAGGCGTAGCCAATCACCAGCGCACGACGTAGAACTTGATCTTCTGCATCGTTTCTACGCGGTGCCTACATTTGCGCAAAGTAGAACACTTAACGTGGCCTGTGCAAACAGACGCCTGCGGGGCGTAGCGCGACTATTATTATAAGAACGTTAATGAAGCGAAGCTGGAATGTGGACAGATGTAGTGCATGTAACTACTGACTGCGCGCATTGGGTGAAAAATTTTGAACAGCACAGAGGAAACGTACGGAGGTTCAACTTACGATACGAAAAAATGTACGTCGGTGTAAGCAATTGATTTTCATTTGCCCAACATTCAATGGATTTTTCCATTAATTATTAGCTATTTTATTCACGGATATTATAATGAGCATAATTGGTATCAATTAGTTACCATGTATCCTTTGAATCAGGGGAAATAATAAGATAACTTGGTGTGTACATGTTCTATAAGTGTTGGCACAATTTTGCTAAAATTGCGAAGAATACGTGTAAGTAACGTTAATATCTATATCAGCAGCGTACGTGCGGCTCAATATTCCACATGGCCACAGGAGGTTTGGGAGGCACAGGAGCGCAGGAGGGCGCGGAACGCACCAGCGACGCTCACAAGGACTTCGCGAACGTAATGTAAGCGAAGAGGCAAATCCTTATCTGCCGGAACTCAGACATCGATCGCCTCAGATTTATGTCAGTACTTACATACCTATAGAACAAGGTTGATTCCGACGCGAAGTCAAATAAGAATATAGAGGAAGGCTGATAACATAACAGCAAACATATTTTGCTGATAACATAACAGTAAACATTTGTTGAGTAGTAACACTTATTCAATAGAAAGTTAAATAATTTATTTTTAAATCTCATGAAGTTAAGATTTTTAAAAACATTAGGTAATTTATTATATATACGAATTGCCATACAGTAAACATTATTAGAAAATAGCTTAATTCTTTGTTGAGCTACACATAATTTGTGGATATTTCGACTTTTTCTTATTACTACATCATTATGTACTTGAAATAATGATTTGTTTTTATGTACAAAGATACAGAGTTCGAATATATACGATAAAGATGGGAGTGGTAATATTTCAATTTTTTTTAAAAGTGGAACACAGTTTTGTATAGGTTGTGCTTTAGCTATTGATCGAATACATTTTTTTTGGGCTCGGAATGCTTTATTGATATCAACAGAATTGTCCCATATTATGATGCCGTAGCGGAGAATTGAAGCTACGTAACCGTGATAAGCATAAAGTGTTGCATTGATACCAGCTACGCGAGTTATTCTGTATAAAACAAATACAAATCTTTGCAGTTTATTGCACAGTTGGTCAATGTGTACTTTCCAGTTGCAATATTTATCTAATGTTATCCCCAAAAAAGTTGCACTTTCAACCTCTTCTATAGCGGTATTTGCATATCTTATTTGTAATTGGTGACGTTTGCTATTGTAATAGGTAATAGGTAAAACGGGCCGGTGTCCGCAACTCCACGTCAATGCGCGTATTTTGCGTACGGGTGGGAAATCGATTATTCGATCCACCCCAGCTCCTCAAGGAAGGCCAGCAACGCCTTGGTGTTACTGACCATCTCACAGAGGGTACCTGGGTTACCGAAGTACTTTGCCCTATATGTGGCGACGACCGGGCAGTTTAGTAGCACATGAGCTGCTGTCTCGTCGTCCTTCATGCAGGCCCTGCACAGCGGACTGTCTGTGACTCCTATGATAAAAAGGTGTTTGTTAAATGACCCGTGGCCTGTTATAGCTGCTGTAACAGTGCGCAGCTGTAGTTTAGTTAGTCGGAGAACCCGTTTCGTGAGGCGACCATCAATTGTAGGGAGAGCTTCCTTGGCCTGCCTGCACTCACCTTGGTCCGACCATAGTTTGAGATGTTTATCTCTGGTGCGTTTCCTTACCAGAGTGCGTAGGTACCCGAAGGGAAGTGGCACGATGGGTTCAGGTCCCACTGGTGCCATGCTCGACCCCCTTCTGGCAAGTTCATCGGCTGCATCGTTGCCTAGCGAACCGCTGTGTCCTTTAATCGTTTGCTATTGTAAGCTTGGAACGGTATAAGTTTGGTTTTACTAATATTATTATACTGTTTAAAGTGTCATTAATCTCTTTTTCGTATTTACTGATATTGTTATCTGTGAGTTCAATACTGTGACTGTCTGTCATGTCTTCTAATTAATAACAAAATATTTTATTCTAAATTCTTATTTTAACATTGTCTCACGATATTAGGCTCTTACAAATACATTAAATCTCAATTTTATGGGCTGACAGTTCGACGTGTTACCGTAAGTAATAACAAAACATCCTATTTCTTTGGAATTGTGAAACCTTTTAGAAATGCATTCCATTTATATTTTATGGGAAACAAACTTGAGACAATTAACAACGGACGGGTCGAAAGCAATAATTCAACAAATTCTAAAGATACGACTAAAGTATTCGATTTCTTATCGCAGAGCACAATATTAGTGCACATCTGTTTAGGATGAATTGGGCTCGGGCAAAACCCAAACAGGCCCTTAAAACAATTGAAAAATGGTACAAAAAAGGCAATCAACCTATTCTGAGTATTCGGTTGGATGGGAAAAAAGACCACGCTCCGGTCGTTTTGGAGATGGAACAGAGAACGGAAAAGGGTAGGGCTGAGGGGAGTCGGTGATGAGCCGCGACAGGAGACGGACGTGATAACTAGGCTAGTTAAGTTAGGGGAGTTCGTGAAAAGACCACGAGAAAGAGCGGTTGAATTAGGCTTGATTAGGAGAGATAGAACTAGGTCGATAATGATGACACAATGTCATTTTGGAGAGATCGCGATAGTGAGAGTGTTATCAGTTTAATTAATACGTTAAATTGTAATAATAAGTGTAGATTTAGACTAGGTTATATTAGTCAAGTATAATGTAAGTTGTGTGTAAGGCGCGCGAATCTGTGTTGTTATGTTTACTATTCTAATCCTCCTTATTCCTTTCTCTGACGATCGAGGTATCCTACACCAGCGTTTGGTTCTAGGGACTCGGAGAGAGCCTTCCATTGGGTGTGACATTTAACAAGAGACGGTAGACTACTCTACCAACAGACTATAGACAACCACAACCAAGACGTCATGTCTTACGGCAGTCACACCGCTTATGGATGGCTGAACCGAATTAATACTCGCAACTCTTTAGGGCCAATTTGAGCTATAATGCTACTTTGTAATTGTTTACGAACACAAACAAACCAAATGCTAGTGATGGTTACCTTATCCTTATGGACTGACTAACTGCAGGATATTTTACATTGCCCCTGATGTATGCACATTCTCAGGGAGATGGGTTAGACCTCAAAAGTTTCCTAAACTGGATTGATAGTTCGTTTTAAGGAACGCTAGGGATTGTGTCTCGTTAAACCACATCTGGCTATCGGCCTCTCACAAATTATCATTAGCGAGACACGACATTTGGATGCCCAGATAGAAACGCTCCGATGCTTGACTTAGTCGCACGGCTGCCGATTACATTGAAAGCATCTTCTAAATGGGGAGATTAAGAGAGTGAGAAGTGAGGATTTGGAATAACCACTTCGGCGTATAGCAGGGGCAATTGTAAAGAATTCTACTACTGACTGACGATGCGGTACGCTTGTGCAAGTTTTGTATTGTCTTTGTAACGGGTGATTAGGCCGTTATAAGGAGTTCATTACATTAGTACGCGCCCAGTGATTACTGGAATGTGTCTCGCTCAATGACAGTTGAACTTCGCAGTACTCTGCCTTAGGATTGAGTAAGACATGACTAGAGCTTAGGGAGCGTGGCTTGTTAGAATCGTAGCAGTTTCCTTAGTGGTCCTATGCGTTCAGGTATAACAATACATGCACGACGCTGTCAGCTGCTGTAAAGCAGTCCCACGTCACTTGGGGTGGGTCTGTAATTATTGTAAAGAAATCCATTAACGTAACTTAGAGTAATATACTCGTACAACCACAGAACATATATACTCTAGGGAGAAGAATAACGACTTTGTATAAAAAAAGTAAAGACAGTTTTGCTGCGCGTCATCTAGTGGCTACCCAAAACAACTGTGTGAAGGACGTGAACAGGGCGGGAAATTTGAAATATTTTTAAGAAAATTTCTGCATAATCAAAACTGAAATTTTCTTTTTAGTTGTGCAATAGGAATGTATAATTATCTCAAATTAACATTACCAACCGATATTAAAATTGAAAAATTAATGACCTATGTATATAATTATCATGCTAAGTTAACATAACTTTTCATTTCTATTGCACAACCAGAAAGAAAAATGTATCTTCGTTAATTTCCTACTTTGCTTTACTAAACATCAGCAAAAAAAACTCAAGAATTATAATAATTTTCTTTATTTAAGTATATATTAAGTAAAAAAACAAAGATATTCCAACGCAAAATTAGGTGCATTTTAAGTTCGTTTATACAACTTTTGATTACATCGGGTTAGTGACCGCGTCGTAAAGTAATATTATTTTTTAAAAACGTACACGTTACCAATTTGGCATCAGCAATACCCGTTATTTCGTTTAAATATTTCTTAAAAATGATTTAAAAAACATTTAAGATTTAAAAATTGTAGCCATCCCTGTCATGCATGTAGATGCATGAAAGGGATGGCTACAATTTTCCTACAAACACAAATGAAATATTGGTGCTCTTTTACCAATAGTAGTATTGGTAAAAGAGCACCAATATTTCATTTGTGTTTTAAAATGTCCATTTTTCTTTTTAACGAAGCTTTCGAAGCTTCCTCTGAGAACTGACGATTTTTTAATGTACAGTGCCTCTTTATACAAATATATGAAATACTTTCTATAAAATAATTGAGATTTTTTTCCCAATGTGCTGGACAAGCCTTTAAAAAGTCATGATAAACTGATTCTTCAATTTTTTCTATTAATTTTTTAAGCACATGCTTTTCGTGTCCTATATCTTTAAGCGTTCTGTTTGCCACCGAAACACAGGATTCCACATAATTTATAATATTTAAATGAGGATACTTTAAGCTCTGCTTTTCAGAATTGTATTCTTTAAATTGAATGAATAAATGTTCCACTAAACATTTTTCCTTGGAAATTAAAATGTTATGACAGCTTGTGCAAGAACAATCAAGTCTTTTAATTAAAAATCCACAAACATATGCACATGCCTGAGCTTCACCACTTGATGGTTCAACATTACATATATTTTCAAGTTCCTCAGATAAATCTGAGGAATAAGAAAAATTCTGTGAAGTTGAAATTGTATCCTTTGTGCATATGTTTGTGGATTTGGTCAATACCTCTTTGTAGCTATCAATTATGGTTTCGCAGTAATCGCTTTCGCAATTTCCTGTGCTTAGGTGAGCTAGGTTGCTTAAGATAGATGTTTTTAAGGCTGCAACAAATTGTCCAGTAGTGGGATTGTAGTTTGCACCACAATTACCCCGAATGCAGCCAAACAAGTTTTCCAGTGGGTCCTGCTGTAATCTGCGGGTGGCAAGACTTTGAATATTTGAATGCTTATGGCGGAGTTTATTCCATAAAAGTTCGACTGCATTCAGGGTCCATACCCATCCTTCTTTTGAAGGTGGTATGCGTTTGCAATCTATAAATTTTAAATTATTAAAAAATAATTTCATTTCCTTAAATAACTGGAGATGTGGTGTGGTTAGTTTTAAATTTGTCGCATGTATTTTCCCGCGGTGCAAATCTGAGGAGTCGCTGTTGACAGAATCAAATAGTTTGTCCATGTTTGAAATGACACCTGCAGTTACAGCTGCTTCTGAAGTCAGTATTCCTGAAAATGTAAGTAAAAATGTATTTAAACTATATAATATCTAATGAAATTAAATGAAATGATGATTTGATGATGATTTTATTTTCTGTAAGTAGGTTTGTACAAACACTTTTACACGTCAATCATATTTAGAAAAAAAACTAGATGAGCTCTGCGTTTCCTATCTGACTACTCTGAGAAGAAAGGCCGAACGAACTCAGAGGTCACAGTCTCTTTTAAAGTCCAGACATAATCTTGGTCAGATCATGTGAAAACCATGTAGATTGGTGCCTGAAATGGTCTTTTGATGAAAGAACCACACAGATTGAGTGGACCTGTCCAGTCAGTGCACGCATTTGTCAGTCGTTGTGCAGCTCAACCCAGAACTTAAGGAGCTCAACGATTCGACGAACACTACCAAAGAAAGGACATTTGAGTAGGCCGCTTAAATAACTCAAACTGCCAGACCAAGATGAAAACTGAGAGAAATAATAAAAACAATAATCCACAGTCTTCACATTCTAATAATTAAAAAAATATATATAATACTTCAAAAAGTAAATATTAATGTCATAGTGTATATAAAAAATCATCAATGTCACACTTAGTATAAAAATAGATTTAGTTTAAAATTAGTTTGTTGCCTGGTTTGTTACATTGGAGTAGCTTAATTAATCCCAAGCCTTTTTGTCGTCCAAGTAATCTTTAACATTATAGAGACCTTTTTGACACAGTTTCTGTTTAATAAATGATTTAAATTTATTGAGGCTCAGTTCTTTAACATGGCTTGGGAGTTTATTGTAAGAACGTATACTTTGGTACTTAAATGATTACTAATTTTTGGAGCCTAGTCTTGGGCACAATAATTAAGTCTTTGTTTCTAGTATTTATGTTATGAATGTCGCTGTGTCTAGAATATAGATTAATATTCTTTTTGACATAAATCAGGTTCTCATATACATATAGAGATGCGACTGTCATTATGTTTATATCCTTAAATGTATCCCTCAGTGAATGCCTACAACTTAGGTTACAAATTGCTCGAATGGCTCGTTTCTGCAGCACAAATATAGCCTGAATGTCGGCTGCATTTCCCCACAGCAAAATGTTGAACGACATTACCATATGAAAATAACTAAAATATACTAATCGAGCTGTTTTTACATCAGTCAAATGACGGATTTTATACACCACGTAGGCTGCAGAGCTTAGCCGCTTCGACAATTTGGTTATATGTGGGCCCCACTGTAGCTTTGAGTCCAAAGTAATAACTAAGAACACAGTGGTGTCCACAAGATCCAACTCTGTCCCATTTACTAGTACATTGGTTTTTACCTGCTTAACGTTAGGTGTCAGAAATCTAATACATTTGGTCTTTTTCATGTTTAAAAGTAAATTATTAACACTAAACCAATGTACTATTTTAGAGAGAGCATTATTTACATCTTCAGTAACTGTCTGTTGTCGTTTAAGCTTAAATAAAAGTGATGTGTCATCTGCAAATAACACTATTTCATGACTGTTCTTTATTTTATTTTTATTTTATTTTATTTTATTTCTTAAGAAAATTTACAGCTAGGATACAGATAGTTGACAGTTAGTGACAGAAAGCCAATTAAAAGTTTTCACTGACAATATTAGGGTAGCACAAGAAACAGTAGACAGGCAAGAGAAAGTAAGAATAAGTAAGTACTCGGAGAGAATCAAGAGAAGAGTGAACAGGTTTTAGTGATCTTCAAAGAAGTGTTTACACAGTACTTTTTTTTAGTTTAGGAACACTGGTGGCGAATAAATCAAGATCATCAACACTCTGACACATCGAGTTGTATGCCCTGCTAGCTCTTATAATAAAAGAATTTTGTCGATATATACACCGCACAGAGGGAACATACAGTGGTTGATGATTCCTTAAGGTAAAGGATGGAACACGCAGACCAATTTTGCTCATCAATTCAGAACAGTCGGTTGAACCATTTGCCAAATTGAACAAGAATACCATGTCGGCAATTTTTCTGCGCTCAATTAGTGGAAGAATGTGAAACTTCCTGCAGCGGCTGTAATAATTAGGCAAATAGGTTTTGGATCTAAACTGAATGTACCTTAAAAATTTCTTTTGAATACCTTCGATGCGATTGACGTACGTATTATAAATAGGATTCCATACTGGTGAGCAATATTATAAGGCAAGGTAGGTCATTAATACCTACGAGAAATAAAATAATGCTTAACGAACAATAAAAAAACAGGGTTCTGTTAATATATTGAAATAATATTATTAAAACATTCCTAAAACCAACCTTCTGAAATTTTTGCCATCATCCCAGCAGCAACCGTATGGCTCAAGATTTGAGCTGCCAATTTAACCTTAATTTTTTGCTTGCTGTTAGGATTGAGGTTTTCTAATTTTAAGCCGGGGCAATAACAAAATTGGGGTTCTGATTGTCCAATTCATAAAAAGTTTTTATGTGGCTCCATTTTGCAACACCTAAAATAATCAAGTTCATGTAATATATGCAGCACAAATGAAATGTGTAGGTATTTATCATTATTATCTACTAAATGAGATCACTTCTTATACTATTCTTAGTTCTTACCTATTCCACTTTTGTTGTTTGATGTTATTTGTGTAGTACACTGAATATCGTATTTCAGAAATAAATTTCTGAAACACTTTAGAAGATGTGGCGGGTCATACACACTGATAATTTCTATATTATCAATAGTAATGGAGGGATTTTCAATAGTGGCACCCAAGATGGACAAAGCTCGTCGATTTACCCCATCCATATCGCAAACCGTTGCTGCTATGCTAAGACCCGCCCCATGACATTCACGTACAATCTGAAAAAAAAAATTGACAGTTAACACACATGATTATTTAATTTGTGGAAACTGTCTTTGGTTATGAATTGTTTAAATTCAGTACCTAAAATTATTATCTAACATCTATGTTTCAAATTACTTTTCTAAATAATTTCTAATATTCAATTTATAAATTTTCTAAAAACTATCTGTGTGCACAGTACTTGACAAAGATAATAACAGAATGGACTTATGTTATATTAGATATTTTGCATTGCTTTGATAACATTACCTCTTATATCAAGACTGGTAGTCGGTCTGCTGTTACATACTCGCTTGATAAGTAATAGGCCACAGGCTGCTTAATCTTTTTTCTTATGCCAGCTAACATAAATACTAGAGCATGTGATGCTATTTATGGAGATCTGCCTTGAAGTCCATGGTCTTGAAATGCTTCTATTATATCTGTCTTTCGGTTATACATTATATTTTTTTTTATTGACATTTCATCAAACATGATAATGTATTCATTGTCGGATGCAGTTTTAAGTTCTGCTGTTCTTTTTAATACAGAGAAAATACATTTATTGACTCCTACTTTGAGGGAGAATTTACTCAAAAGAAATTTTAAAGTAGATTGAGCTGGTAGAAAAAACAATCTTCTCATCAGTCTATAACATGTTGGTGATATTTTATATAATCTTAGAGCTGTTATTTTTTCTTCAGTAGTCCATCTCCTTCCTTTGCTTTTTTTTTAAGTTTTTAATTTGTGCTTGCAGCAACAAGGCAAATGTAGGAGTCAATTTTTTCATCAAAATATCAATTGACTCGTTTTTATTTAATTCTTTTAGAATGTCCTCGTTTTTCATTTCGCAATTGGCAAATATGTTTTAAATGTTTTCTGCATTTTGCCAACAGATATTTTTCCTTTGGAGTTTTCAGTTGCCTTACATTTGTTGGTGTCTGAGACGGAGGGTTGATTTCACTCAGAACTTTATTTTTTTCATGTGAAGTTCCAGGTAGAGGTTCAAGTTTTGGTTTGTTAAAGGTTGATACTGGTTTTGGTTCAGAATAGACATAAGTAACATCATTCAAAACTTGCACCTGACAATATGATGGACCTGGTTGAGGTTCAGGCTGAAATTTAAATAAAATAATTGTTGTAGTAGTAGTAATAATCATAAACTTAGTACTACTACTACTAATACTATAACAATAGTTTTAATAACAAATCTAACATACAATCTCAAAAGCCCTTAAATATTCCATACCTAAGCTTTGTTTTTTTCTATAGACTTTGCATGCGGCTTCGGCTTGGCTGGCTTATTATAGAAAGGCTTAAAGCACATTCCTCAGGAAATGTTTATTTTCCTGAGATAAAAACACAGACTTCATCCAAATTCGTTTAGCCGTTTTAGCATGATTGAGTAACAAGCTTTCAAAAATCTTCATGAGCTTTTGCATTTATAATATTAGTAGGATATCCCTTAAATCTCTGAACCAATAGACACAACATTTATTTTTTTCCATACTGTAACAATTTTTTCATGAAACTACTACAAACGTAATATGTAAAATTTTAAAAGATTTTATTAGTTACATGCTAAATAAATAACATTAATTACGTCTTTTATGTCATCTGGAACTGCAAATCTGTGAAGCTTCTTTGAAGTTTCGGGGTAATCACTAAATGATGTCCTTGGAAAATGTCTATTGCATGGCATTTTATGTTGAGTATGAATTTTATGCTGGAATTCTGGTGACCAGTATTCTTTATCAGGAAAGCAGTACTTTGCCCATAATTCACAGCTGAAACAAAATTATAACTTTTAAAATAACAAACTAACTAGGATGATTGATTGTGAACCACAATAAATATAAATAATAACAACTGCTTTACTATAAGTGAAGGAGTACACCTACTTAATACCTGATGTTGCCCTATATTTATGTGTCATGTATTGTGTAAATCTTTTGTTGGAAATCCTAAATCAATAAATAAAATTAAATAATGTATTTGCCATGTCTTTTTTTTTCCATTGGGCTCTGCTATGTCCGTATAACAGAATGTTTCTCAAGTACACTTGAAATTGGGTGCAGCATGTGGAAGCCTTCATAGCTGAAGTTCAGTAGCTTTGTTGTTGTAACACAAACATCTAGACGTCGGTATCATTTGTTCGAAGCCCTGGTTCAATTCATACAATATTCAATAGGTAATTAATCTTATATTATAAAAATACATACCGTAATGTGTTCGTTTTTCCAGGTTTAGGAAAGCGAAACAATGTAGTCAGTGAGTCCTCTGCCGGAGAACGTCCACACTTAGAACATTGCCGTTGACTTTCCGCGTTGATTATGGACAACATAGTCACGTTTTAAGAGTCACTTTCTCACAGATCACAGAGTCACCTAACTGTCCTCTAACTTTCATAATCAAAAGAAAAGTAGATAAATTAGATTCCTTTCCATAACCTGTGAATTCCCAACCTTATTTTATATTGACATTGTTTACTTGTAATCCCTCCTTGTAACCTAACTATCCAAGACGAATGCAACAAGACGATTTAAGACTACGGAAAGATACAGACGTTGGAGTCTAGGCGAGTTAAGTTAGGAGGCTTGGTGAATACCAAGGACCATGTCCGAGTGGGCTGTCGCTAGATAGCGAGTATGAGTTATAGTTGGGTTAAAGCCCCGATTAGACTAATTTACTACCTAATATAGTGTGTGTGTGAGTTTCTTGCAACGACTGGGAGAGTCTTTCATTATAATATTTATCCTAGTCTGATAGTATAATTAAAGTTCTTGTAACTAAACAGACAGAGACGTGTTGCTAGGGAGTTTGTTGCGTCACTTCTTCTCCCCAGCTCAAACCCTAGGAAGTGATGACGGGTGGGCGCTTTGGGGCTGTCTAGAAAAACTTTGAGAGAGTTGATCCACAGCTCTATTAATTAATAATTCTTGAGTTTCGATTCTCAACTCTTATTATCTAGTAATTCTTGAATGTTGTATTCTTTATCACAAACCAATAATTCGGTTAGAGTGATATGAACACGTGTCTTGCAGATATGCTTGTTGTGCAAAGGGTGAACTTCCAGGGGCTCCGGAAACCACATCTATCTCATATCCAGTCCAAGGACTGATAGGGACCATATCTCCTTAAGAGCATGATGCCGACGCAATGCTGCTAGAACTAGCCGCCCCGTTGTTAGACAAGGACGGTCCACACGGTTGCCGCAGAGAAAGCCGCTTCGTCACGCTTATCAGTTTGAAAGAACTGCTAGGGAACATGTCTCCAAAAGAGCATGATGCCGACGTAATGCCGCTGAAAAGCCGCTTGCGTCACTTTATGGAAGTGTTGCTCTGAGTACTCCAAGTACAGATGTAAAGTATCGTGTGAGTAATGCCTGACCAAATATCTCTTACGCTAGCGTAAGAGTTACTCACAAATCTATATAATAATATACTTACATCCCTCTATTATTTATTGTCTTTCTAAAACCACATCCAATTTCATAACTATGATTTCCTAAATCTTATTTAGTATTTCTTTCAATCCTTTCCTTGTTCTATTAATGGGATAAGGCGTTGGACTTCTTCATATTTGGAATTCATTTAATCTCTGTCGGTGGGAGAGTGACCAGTCTGGAGACGAGCTCTACAGAGTCGTACGGCGGCGGAGTACGACTTTTCCTCAAAATGAGGAACCGAACCAAACATTCATATTAACAGAATTAGGAAAAACAAAAATTTTATCGGCCTGGGGTCACTTAGGAACAGTCACAATACTAAGGGTTGTATCGTCGGCGTACAGAATACATGAATATGGGGTAACGTTGGGCAAATCATTGATATATATCAAAAATGAAAAGGGTTTAGGACCCTTATACTGCCGTGGGGAACACCGCAGGAGTTTTGACGATAGGCCGATCTATATATTTTTTTTTCTGATGATGTATACCTAGATATCTCTACGCATTGTTGTCGATTATTTAGATAAATTTCTATCCACTGTAATGCGTTTCCCCTAATACCATAACGATTCAGTTTGAGGAGAAGCAGTTTATGATCTACGAAGTCAAATGCTTTTGACATATCGAGAAATATCGATGATATTGGCCTTTTTCTATTCAGACTAGAGGTAATTATTTTGACAAGAGAAAAACATGCAAGAGTTGTTGATTTATTTTTTCTGAAACCGAATTGTTCCTCTTTTAATATTATCTCTTTTAATAATATAATTGAATGTTTTATTATAAAGGAGTGCAGTTTATCGTATATAATTCTTTCAAAAATCTTAGAAATTACAGGTATTAGAGTAATCGGACGATAGTTATTTATATCATTTTTATCTCCTTTTTTGTATAATGGTTTGACTATAGAAAATTTTAGTCTGCTGGGGAATAAACCTTGAAATAATGATAAATTAACAATGTGGGCGAGTGGATAAGACATATATTTGGAGCAACGTTTAAGAATGTTCGTATTGATATTATCATACCCGGTTGAGTTTGTTGAATTTAAAGAATTAATTATTTTATACACAGTATCTTCATTAGAGTAGGAGTCAAGAAAATACTTTCCGAAATGTCAGTGATGGTATGTTTGTAATTAATGTGTGTTTCAAAATTAGGAATTTTTGGTTTATTTGTCATGTTTGTAGCAGTTTGTTCTTAGAGGCTTGTTTTCTCTCAATACATGTTAAAGAAAGCAGCCGAGTTTTGACATATGTACGTACCTTCAAATTACGGAGCAATTGGCAGTTGTTCGTACGGTGAGCTACTCCTCGCGCCAGTAGCTGCACGTCGCGCGTCACCCGCGTCGTTCGCAGTAACAAACTAACGTACAAACATCCTGTTGTGCGCGTACTTACTGTATCCCTTACTAGTGACGTCACACGCGCCGAACATGTTTGTTAGCTCAATCACGTCGCGCGGCTGATTCTTTTCATTTCCTTATGATATAACTTCTCACGGGTCACGGGAGATAATAAATCAAACAGAATGGGAGCAGAGGTTCTATTCATGAACATGAAACAGGTCAATAATCTGTATTAGTTATATTGTGTTGTGGCTGTGTGCGTAGAAACATAACGCCTAATGACAACATTGCGGGTTCATTATTCTGCTCTATTCAATTCCTTCAGAGTAGAGTTCATATAAACAAAGCAACGTGATTGTTAATTAATCGCTCGAGCAGTAGGGCACAACAAACGGTGCGGAGCTGGTCGGTGCAGCGTGCTGTTGGTGCAGTGTCGGCGCGACATCAGCGCGGCAAGTGCTGAGCGGTGCCACAACTTCCAGATAAGCTGTAATGTTTGCAAAACTAATCTCCGACAACTAATACCGATATTCCGATTTCCAATCAGTAATTTGATTTAACCGCTCTCGTCTCGCTGCCCACCGCGCCGTCCTGTCCACCCCCTATAGCCCTAATATATTAACTTTAAGTATTGTACTGTTGGTTTTCGCAACCTATGGTATTCTAATAGTTATGATTAGACTGTTTCACACAGTCTTCAGTTGGTGTATCTCATAAAACGAGCCAGGACACCTCGTTTTATGAGATAGATTTATGCGTTTTATTCAAATGAGTAGGCTCATTTGAATAAAACGCATAAATCTGGCAGCGAGTGGCTATCTCCACTCTATGTATCCGTAATTAGTATCAGTCTCAGAATATCGGTTCACTCACATCATTCCTCGCCCACCGCGCGGACATATATTTCCACAATGATATTTCATATTTACATGTATATTATACAGTAAATAGGCTTTTTACATTCATGAGCGGTGAGCGGTGAGATAGTTATATTATTTACTAAGTAATACAATATGCTCTGGGAGAAGCAAACAAAGCATCACCACGACTATTTATTTTGTTTTACTTTATAACCTATTTGTTTAATCTATAAAAATCTATAAACCTGACTTAGTTTCCGTCCGTCGTTTTTGGGTGGCCACTGATAATCAGCGCTATGCTGTGGGTCCCCCATAGTAGCTGTGCTTTGGGGGACCCACAGCACAGCGCTGAATGACTTGACTGTGACAAGAAGGCTTCCACTCAGCATGATCAGCATCATGCTAAGTGGAAGCCTTCGTGTCACAAACACGGAGTGCAAATGCTGAAAATGTATGTTCTGGGTTCATGAGTACACATCTGTTTTGTTTTTAAGTTTTATATTCGAGTTATCTTATCTTTTTAATTGCATGTGTTTCTGTAACAAACATATCTATTTTTCTTTCTTTCTCGTACATTCGACGTACTAGTATTTTAATTGCGTACATGAGGGTAGAGAGTGCGCAGCCAGAGCTTATACAGACATAGAAAGTACTTGAAGAAGGGGTAGGTCCAACGGAATATTCCGAGTGCGGGTGAGCGGAACCTGTGCGAGTCTTATTATTGCGTATTTTACAGCGATCCCGGAATTTAACGGAAGGCCGTAATGAAACACATAATAAAAAGGTATATCAGACTGGCGTGCGCACAATGCTCCCTGCTGCCAAAACTTACTCAACGCTCTTTCTCACTAAGTTAACTTTCATCTTATTTTTTTTTTTTATTCAAAAAGAACAACAAGAAGCTACAATATAATGTATAGAAAAAGAAATACACATAACATTTTTACAATATTTTAGGCCACAACGCTGTTCATAGATTAACTGTGGAATATAATATTCAATTAATTAAACGTTAGGGTAATGTAATAATACACAATAATATTAAAAACTAAACTTACTTAACTATCATGACCATCTATATTTTTACACATAAATCAAGAGAGCTCCTTAAATACAACATGTAACTTAATTAATGCACATCCTGAAAATAGTTTGTTCAGAATCGTTTACTGAATCGATTTATATAATTTTTAATATAGGTAATTTTTTATCCCAAAAATAATTAAAACTACGGAAATTATTGTCATATTAACTCTGTACAGTCAAAACAAATTGAAATGGACCGTAAATCAAAGTAATAAGACTTTTAAAATCGCAGTTTTATTTGTATTCATACAAATTCCATCATTCAATACAAAATAAAGAAAAATAAACCTTATTCCAAAAACATTAAGGTCTTTACAAATGCATTGTAAACTTAGCGATTTGACCGCACACACACACTAACAGGAACTGGACAAAGGACACCGATAAACCACCTACTTACTTTCGTTCCCTTTCTCCTGCAAACTAAAAGCCCAGGATAGAGCGAGATAGCCACAATGTACCACCGCTTGCGCGGCTACGATAAAAGCTAACATAAATGTAAACATTAGTCACGCGCGGGCAATATTAGTGGAAAGAAGTTACGTAGTGTTATCAAATATTCTTTCGCGTGCAATGTCTTTCCAATACACTAATGTTCAGTATACCGAAATGGTGAGGACTTTGGCAATGTGTGGTGATAATGTGGCTCTAGCTTGCAGAACGTTTAACCAAAGGTATGGTACAAGAGTGGCCCGCAGGACAATGTTAGCTGCTACTCAGCGACTTCGCGACCACGGCACGTTCCGTCCAAACACAGCCATCGACAGGGGACTCAACGTGCGTACACGTACTCGTCTTCAAAATGAAATCCTGGACTCGTCGCGGCGGCCCTGTCCAGTGGCCCCCCAGATCAGCTGATTTGACGCCTCTTGACTTTTTTTTGTGGGGACGAATTAAATCGTTAGTTTATTTTAATGATACAACAAGTGCCGAGGACCTAAAAAATAGGATAGTGAACGCTTTTGAAATAGTGAGAAATGACACTGAAGTGCTTTCTAAATTAAAACATCAATTAAGAAAGCGGGCATTAAAATGTATCGAACAAGGTGGTGGACATTTTGAAAGTGTGTTAAAAAGACAACGTCGTATGAGTGTTTAGGCAATCAGTAATATGTAAGTTATTTGATTTTTGTTAAATTACTGTAAATATTTTGATTCAATCTTTTAAACACGCCGTCTCTGAATAATGTTGTCGTATCGCCTCTTATTTTCAGCAGTTCATTACCGATTGGCATTGTATCATATTCAATAAACGAAATTATTCAGAGTCGACAGTCCAAAGCCTGAAAAGTGTGATGGAAAGATGCAATCATAATGTTTACTAGACATAGATCGTAAATAAACAATTCTTTTCTCGGACGGCGTCGGTTAATGTTTCATACAATGATATTTTAATAAAATATCATTGGTTTCATAATATTTCGTCAACGTAAACAATCGTGTATTGTCGGCTTTTTCCGTAGTTTCATTATGTTGTGTCGAGTCGAGCGGCGCGATAACTGCTTATGCGACTGTGTGCGTTGCGTGCGAACTTTTTAGTCATACTATTACAGTATGACTAAAAAGTTCTCCAAGAATTGGTATAACTAATTTAGTAAATAACAATGCATATACATGTTAAATTAAAAATTCAGTGTATGTGTTATGATTATAACATAATATTCTAATTGGGGTGTTTGAGGGTGTGCGTTAATTACGTTACATGTTGTATAAGACCTTTGATCATGCAAAAATGTAAATATGTTCAAGTCCCAGTGTAGGCATCTATCATTCTGTGAACAGGTGAGTGCAAACCGGTATTAGAATGGCAAGCATGCGTGGAAAACAGTCTGCCAGTGCGCACCTTTCGCTTGTTCTAGGGACAACATAGCATAACACATTGGCTAACTCAATGCAGTCAAATTTATTACTAACGATGTTATATAGATTCATGGCTTCCAAGTACTTACGTTTATAAGTGTTGTGAATTTGTACTTATTAAGTAAATTTTGATAATTATGGCAAATAATATCTGAAGCATCTGAAATGCATAGCACGTAGGAATTTCCGTTGAACAATCGCCTCAATGTATTTTTTACAATATGGACTCAGACGGACACGACATACTCCAGTTGCGAGCGTACGAGATAGGCAAATATATGAAGAAGGCTTCTTAAAATCGAATGTCTAATCTAATATGCAAGACTAAGCAAAGCTTAGAATCAAGGATAATCCCGAGATCACGGACAGAGTCCACTTTTGTTAGGGGAACATTGCACGGTGTGTATGTATATTTTACGATGTTTTTTTTGTGAAATTTAGAAAATTACATTTAGGTAAACTAAGCTGCAACTTATTTCTACGACAGTTGTTCGACAGTCTATCCAAGTCTTGTTGCAACAAAAGGCAGTCATTTACATTTCGTATTGTTCTGTAAACCTTAAGACCATCGACATATAAGAGGAATTTGGCATTAAGAAAACACTGGCTGATGTCGTTAATATACAAAACAAATAATAGGTGACCAAGAATAGAACCTTGTGGTACACCAGAGATGACCTGCGCGACGCAAGAAGAATGACCATTAATAACAACACTCTGGCTTCGGTTAGTGATGTAGGAAGCAAACCACCTCAGTAGGTAACCACGGATTCCATTAAACGCTAACTTATTAGGTAATATTTCATGATCTACCTTATCGAAAGCCTTGCAGAAATGAAATGAAATGAAATTGTTTATTCTGTAAATAGGATATGAGAATCACTTTTACACGTCATATTAAAAAATAAGCTAGATGGAGTCGACATTTCCTATCTGACTACCCCTGAGAAGAAATGGCGAAACAAAGTCAAGGGTCAAAGTCTCTTATAAAGTCCAGACATAATCTTGGTCAGATCATGTGAGTACCATGTAGATCCATGTCTAAAATGGTATTTTGAGGAAAGAACCACACAAATTTGAGTGGACCTGTCCAGTCAGTGCAAGCATTTGTCAGTAATCGTGTAGCTTAACCCAAAACTTAAGGAGTTCAACGACTCGACGAACAATACCAAGGAAAGGACATTTGGGTAGGCCGCATAAAGTACTCAAATTGCCAGACCATCATTAAAACTAAGAGAAAAAAAAAACAACGAGAAATAAATAAAAATGACCCACATAGTAATAATAATAATAATAAAAGCTGGCAACACCAAAGTTAACAGAACGTCAAAAAAATGTTTTCACAATCTTAAGAGACCTTATATTTTAAGAGTAATCTGAATCAAACCTTAAACAAATAAGATCACAATATAATTTAAAAAAAGAAACAGAAATATCAATAAACCATAATAGAAAAATGCCGAATCGGAGATGACACCTGTCATGTCATCTCCGACAAAACAGGAAGTATGAGGATGAAAACGAAATTGATAATATGTTAACGAGATAAGCTACACGAGCACGCCCACCACCTCCGGACCCGTCGCTCAGCTCCGCCTCGCCGCCGCCGGTACCCAGCGCCACCGTGAGCGCTATGACAACACCGGCCACGACAGTTGCGTCGAGCTCGAGCGACGAGTATTTTTCCCCACCGTCGTCGCCAACACCTGTACGTCGGCAGGGGAGAAGCCGGCCACTGAAGAACTTGGGACTTGGGGGCCATCCGGCCCCAAGCCGGGTCCCCACTGCCGGTGGTTGTGTGCAGCGCATGAAATGGACTCAGTCTATGAACGAGAACGTCATGCGCGCATATTACGGGTCTACAGAGGGGGGAACTAACCTCACTGCGTACCGTGTTAGGATGCTGTCTCTGTTTCAGGAACTAGAGCCAGCCGTCAACGTCTCGGCCCAACGATTGTCGGATCAGGTAAGGGTCATCCAACGCAATCGTAGGTTGGAGGATGCCGCACTTGATAGGCTGCGTTCAGAGGTACTGAGCAACCATATCATCTCGACTCCGGCACAAATCGCGGTACATACCCCAATTATTGATGTAATCTCGCCGCGGTCCAATCACGGTGTTGAAGAAGAGGATGATAGGGCTGCCACAGTAAGTAGCCAGTGCAACGTCCGATTGAGAAGCGCACTGGAGGATGCGTTTCGCGAGTATAGGTCCACTCCAACCGAACTTAGACCCCGACTACCACGCCTACCCATGCACAAGAAAAATAGGGCACTGATGTGTGTCTTGGACTCGCAGCTTAAGGTTTTTTTCGAGAGCAGCAAGGATCTCGTTAATACACACTCGATCCTGTATTGCGCGGCTGTTGCGGCATGTCGTTTAGCGATTGTCAAGTTTCCAAACTTTGACGGAGCTACTCGACCAAAACCAGCCGTACCAGCCTGGCAGTGCAGGATTGAGCGTCGTATTGATGGGGCCAGGGTATACTCATCGGTAAACTATACTGCTTCAGGGAGGGCAATACACGACCACGTGTGATGCGCTTTGTAAGGCGGGCATTCTCGGGGACTGGAATCAGCCCTCGAGAATACATGTCCCATAACACAGAGCGCATCGACTTCCTGAAGCAGAAAGTTTGTGCATGGGCGAGCCGTATTCGGCGGTAGAAGCGGTGGGTTGTTCGATACACGCAAAATCGCATGTTCCAGAGCGATGAGAGGTGGGTATATAGAGCTTGGGAGCGACCTAAACAAAACGAGACAGACGTGTGCCGCCCGGATGATGCCACCACAACTGCGTTCTGACGCAGCAGCATATGGTCGGTACCTGTCTGCCATGCTGAGGCTGACTGGATGCGGGATGTCGAGCTAGTGTATGAAACTAAACCAGAAATGGAAGTAGTCATTATCACGCCATCAGATATACGAGTGGTCCGTCCGTTACCGAATTGGAAAATACCGATTTGGCTGAAATGGCTAACTAGTTCACACACTTGCCTGGCATCTCAGTTCCAGTCATCCTTAAAGTCTGGGTCGCTACCGCAGTTTATGACGACAGGCATTACCCACCTGCTCCATAAGTCAGGTAGTCCCGCGGAACCCAAGAATTATAGACCGATCACGTGTTTGTCGACGGTCTATAAACTTCTTACATCCATTTTGAGAGCGAAAGTTAACACACACATTGACAGTAATTCCGTTATGTCTACCTCTCTAAATGGATGTAAGAACGGGTCTCGTGGCACTAAGGAGCTACTTCTCATCGATCCCGCAAGGATCTGTCGACTTGCTGGATAGATTATAAGAAGGCCTACGACTCGGTGCCACATACATGGCTCATGAGGGTACTGGAGTTGTACAAAATAGATACTACTCTACGCACCTTCTTTGAATCGTGTATGGGGCAATGGAGGACAGTCCTTCGCTATCTGGGGTGTCGACAGATCCAGGGGAATGATGAGCCTGTATGGATTAAACGGGGAATATTTCAGGGCGACAGTTTAAGTCCACTTTGGTTCTGCTTAGCCCTGAATCCTCCAAGCATGCAGCTGGAGGATTCAGGTCTAGGCTATCGGTTGAGGAGAGGTGGTCAGGTCATATCTCACTACATGGATGACTTAATTATAATAAGCTCTCGTTAAGGATGTTTGGACATAGGACCCCCCTTAACAAGCCGAAGGCTGCGGAGGAGGGTTTTGGCATTGAAGAGGCATGCACAGCACCAGCGGGCCCCTCAGTGAAGCGCAGTGTCGGGGAGTGGCAAGCGGAGAAACAGAAACTGGGGCAACCCTGCAAACCTCCTACACCTCCAAACGAAACACCCGCCACCACTCCCCCAAAGAAAGCACTCGTGCCCTCCCCCCTCAAGCCTAAATATAAATCACTGGCTACCCAGCGAGTAAGGACGGATACCTACGAGTTGCCAGGAAAGGCCCTGGAGAGTCCGCTTTCGGAAGTGCCACCCGCGAAGTATCTTAATAGAACCACGGAGGCAAAGGCGTGTCTCTCCAGTGCCAAGCTAAAACTGGACAGCTCGAGGAACCTTAAAAAAGAGATTAAGGACGCTCTAACAAAAGCCGTGGACCAGTTATACCAACTCGTCAAGCTGAGTGAAAAAGAGAGGGGTAAAACATCGGGAGAGGCAGCCGAACCCGAGGAGGCCCCCAAGGACGTGACACCGGCCTCCGGCGCACCTACAGGGCTCATGAAGCAGCTCATGGAGAACCTCCAGCAGCACAACAAGGCGCTGGAGGAATGCCAGCTGCACACACGAGCTCTGTCGGAGCACCTACAACAGGCACCACGCTTTGTCGCAGGCCAGGGACCTTCGTTCGCAGAGATGGCGGCCGTCCCGAAACAGCGCTTTCAGGTGCCTCTTCACTCGGTGGTTGTGTCATCGGGAGAAGCTGAGAACGGCGGTAGATGCCAGGAATGCCAGAAAGAAAAAAAAGGCACCAGGGTGGAGAGGCTGCGAAAAGCGAGGGACCAGAAGGTGGTGGTCGGGTTCAGGACCAGGGAGGAGCTGAATCGGGTGTCAGAAAGGATAAAGAAGGCCGGAAACCTCGTGGTCGAGGAGATAAAGAATAAAGATCCGCTTATCATCCTCAAGGATGTCCTCTCGTGCCACTCGGATGGGGAGATCATCGAGGCGCTCAAGCGACAGAACACCCACCTGATCGAGGACCTACCTGCAGATGATGTGAGGATGGGGGTTAAGTACCGCCGTAGGACGAGGAACCCCCACATGTCTCACATTATCCTGCAGGTGTCCCCTTCTATGTGGCAGAGGCTGACAGCGGCGGGTCGAGTGCACATCGACTTGCAGCGGGTGCATGTGCTGGACCAGTCGCCACTGATCCAGTGCACACGCTGCCTGCGCTTCGGCCACAGCCGTAAGTCATGCACGGAACCCGCCGACCTCTGCACACACTGTGGAGATCCCCACATGAGGGTAGACTGCCCCTCACGACTAGCAGCGGAAACACCAAAGTGCCGAAACTGCATTTCCGCAAAGATGGGTAAGACCGAGCACAACGCCTTCGACAGCGAGTGCCCAACTCGTCTCAAGTGGGACGGATTGGCGCGGCTGTCGGTGGCGTATTGCTAAGGTGGTCCAGGGTGGAAGCGCAGTAAATAGCGAAGATAGAACTATCGCGAACTATCGCGCAGTATCGCGTCGTACAGGCAAATCTCCAAAAGAGCAAACTGGCCACAGCTGAGCTCATTATGGAAGCGGGAAAGCGAAAGTTGGCGTTTGCAATGGTCCAAGAGCCATATATAGGTGGGACCGGAGAAATGAAGAACTATCCGGGTGCACGAGTAGTGCAGTGTGCCAGGAAGACCGAGAAAGTCAACAAAGCGGCCATTGTACTGTTCGACGACACCATAAACCTCACACAGTGCCCAACCCTTACGACAGAAAATTTTGCAGTAGCAAAACTGAGGACCGGAGCCTGGGAAATAGGTGTGGTGTCGGTTTACCTGGATGGTGGACAGCCTATCGAGCCAGACTTGGACCATCTAAAGAAAATTATGGAGGGAATCGGAGTTCACGACGTGGTGTTGGGGGGGGATGTCAACGCTTGGAACACATGGTGGGGAAGCCGAGAGGCGGATCATAGGGGGGAGGCACTGGCTGGTGCCCTCGATGAACTAGGCCTCCAGATCTTGAACATGGGAACGGCCCCCACCTTCGATGTCATCAGGGGTGGCCAAAGGTACTGCAGCTGCGTTGATGTTACCACTTGTACAGAAGACATGCTCAGAAGTGTGGCTAACTGGAGACTATCCGGGGACGTCACCACCTCGGACCACAAGGCAATCCTGTTTGAATTGAAACTAGAAAAATCAAAAGGTATGGACATTATAAGAACCACTAGAAAATATAATACTAAAAAGGCAAAATGGGGACAATTTTATGGGAAACTTGACGAAATTTGGGAACAACAAAACTTAAACAAAACAGAAATAAATAAATTAAATACTGTAGAAGAGCTGGATAAGATAACAAAAAGATACACAGAATCAATAGAGAAAGCATGTGAGGGAACCATACCGATAGTTAGTAAAAGAAATTAGACAGGATTGCCTTGGTGGACGGAGGAGTTGACACAAATGAAAGAGGAGGTCAAGAGACGTAACAGGAGAATCTCCGGTGCCGCACCGAGGCGCAGAGCATGGGTCCTGAGCTTATATCTCGCAGCTAAGCAGGAGCTGAAACAGAAGATGGAGAGCACGCTGACATCCAGTTGGAAGGAGTTCTGTGAAAGGCAGGAACGAGAGACTATGTGGGACAGTATATATCGGGTGATAAGTCGCACTGGCAATAGGCAGGAAGACATACCGCTAGTACAAGGTGACCGTGTACTCAGCAGCGAGGAGTCAGCCTGGATGCTTGCGAAGACGTTCTATCTTGAGGATAAAACACAGGATGACGATGCGGACCATAGCAGGATACGTGAGCTGGCGAATAGAGTGAATGAAAATACGAATGGTGAGACATTTGATCCTCTATTCACGGTGGAGGAACTTAAGTGGTCCGTATCTGGTTTTAATCCGAAGAAAGCACCGGGTATCGACGGCCTAACAGCGGATATTTGCGGTGCGGTTATCACCCATAACCCACAACTGTTCCTAGCTGTGTTAAACAGATGTCTCTCTCTGTTCCACTTTCCGACCATCTGGAAAGAGGCAGTAGTCGTGGTCCTTAGGAAGCCAGGCAAGGACGACTATGCGCACCCCAAATCGTACAGGCCGATTGGGCTACTGCCTGTACTGGGGAAAATATTGGAGAAAATGCTGGTGCGTCGCATTAGATGGCATATATCGCCACAAGTTAGCAGGAACCAGTATGGTTTCACGCCGCAGCGCAGCACCGAAGAGACCTCTATGACCTCTCTATGACCTGATAAAACATATAAGAGACCGACTGAAAGAGAAGAACATCGTCGTCGTCATATCATTGGACATAGAGGGAGCCTTCGACAATGCGCGGTGGCCTGCCATGAAATGCCGACTGGCAGAGACACCGTGCCCGATAAACCTGAGACGTCTGGTAGATAGCTATCTATTGGGCAGGAGGGTAAGGGTGCGGTATGCAGGAGCAGAGTTCGCACAAGGAACGTCAAAAGGTTGCGTACAAGGCTCCATAGGTGGACCCACGTTCTGGAACCTAATCCTGGATCCCCTGCTCAAAGATCTAGAACAACGAGGCGACTATTACCAGGCATTCGCGGACGATGTGGTTCTGATTTTTCGGGTGAAACAGCGCTTGATGTCCAGAGACAGGCCAATGCAAGTCTCGCTCATGTCCGGAGGTGGGGAGTCGGAAACAAACTCAATTTCGCGCCCCACAAAACGAAAGCTATGGTGGTCACAAACAAGCTGAAATACGATTTACCACTTCTGCGCATGGGCGGTGAGGACATTGCCCTGTCTCGGGAAATCAAGATACTGGGGCTCACGGTTGATGACAAGCTGACGTTTAACGCCCATGCCTCGAACGTCACGAGGAAGGCGTTAAACATATACAAACAGCTTTCAAGAGCCGCTAAAATCAGCTGGGGCCTGAAGCCCGAAATAATTAGGACCATATACACTGCTGTGGTGAAACCGGTCATAATGTATGCTGCCAGTGCTTGGGCACCGGCTACAAACAAAAAGGGTATGCAGAAGCAGCTGAACACGGGGTTTTGTGCAGAAGATAGTAAAGGCGTACAGGACAACATCGCTGAACTCGGCCCTGTTACTCTCTGGACTGCTTCCTTTGGACCTTAGGATCCGGGAAGCTGCCTCTTTTTATGAAGAGAAAAGAGGATACTCCCGGAGAGTGACAGGAGACCGAGACATCGAAACACCAATTCCGTACACGGAACTACCACACCCAGCCAGCCAAGTTGGCTTACAGTTCAAGTGCGTGGTGAACGATGCAGAGATGGACCAGCAAGAACTCACAATCCCAAAGATCTTTACCGACAGAAGCAAAATCCAGGGCAAAGTCGGTGCAGCACTGAGCCTGTGGGAAAATAGGGTAGAAGTCAAGGCCCAAAAGTTCAAACTGGATCATTTCTGCACCGTTTATCAAGCCGAACTACTGGCTCTGCAAAGGGCCTCGGAGTTGGCCTTGAAGCATCCCTCAGCCGTTGTCCAGATCTATTGTGACTCTAGATCAGCCCTAGAAACCGTCACCCGAGGCGTCTCTCTCCATCCCTTAGCATTTAAAATACAAAGAAACATCCAGGCACTGAAACTTTGTGGAAAAACCCTTCAGCTGTTCTGGATTAAGGCACATGCGGGATTGGAGGGGAACGAGAGGGCAGACGTATTGGCGAAAGAGGCAGCAATAGGCAGCAAAACAAGGCCCCACTACGACCTGTGTCCGACTTCATTTGCAAAGCGAAAAATCCGTATGGAGTCGCTTGGCGAATGGAGCGCGAGATACGAGGCGAAACGGCTGCAACCACAAAAATGTTTCTCCCTGACGCAATTGCAGCCTATCATGTAGTCCGAAAAATTGTGCTCAACCCAGTCATAGTACAAGTGCTTACGGGGCATGACGGGTTCTCCGAGTACTTGAATCGCTTCAAGTGCAAGGAGAGCCCGGCATGCCCCTGTGACCCATTTAAAAATGAGAGCGTCCCACACTTGCTAACGGAGTGCCCTTTATTCGCGATAAATAAATATGACCTCGAATCCAAAATAGATATGGAAATAAAAATAGAAAATATACCGAAAATAATGGGGAATTCAAAATTAAGGAAAGAGTTTTTAACTTACTGTGAGGAAATTGCTTGTAAAGTCATTAAAAATAATAAAGCCTAAGAAAATAGATATACTATTATGTATTAGTAGTTCTTCTCTAATTTTAACCGTAATTTTAAAAACACCTTTAAGTTCAAGAGCGATTTTTGTAAAAAAAAACGTACTACATTGTCAGTGCCCATGCAATTAATAATATGCCTACTAAATACCGATTTCAAAATGATATTACTGTAACAGATCCAATAATTTAACAAAAAGATATTCAATTTTAATTGAAGAAAAGAAGATTTTCATGAAACTACTTTTTTAAACTTTGTTGCTTTAATACTATTACAAAACGTATAAAAACTCAAAAAACGGATACAGTGTAACTTTTTACAATTCAAATGTGATTTGTGTTAAAGCACAAACATGTCAGGTAAAAAACCCTGACCCTTTTTTTACCTGAGACATGTTTGTTTTGCTAACAAAAACCGATTGAAGCTCTCGCAATCGACTTACGCACAATAGGAGTGATAAGGAAGAGATATGGTAGGGTATTGCTATCTCTTTCATTACTAACGTTAAAATCTTCAGAAATCTCGAAATGATTTAGTACGATCTCGTCACTCGTGTCGTGCGTCGTATGCGTTTCGTTTTTATTCTGCCTGTGTTTACCTCCGCCATTTTTTTACCCCTGCCTGCCCCCGGACTTTGTTTAATTTGCCTACTGATTGGACTTGTTATTTTGGTGATCTCTGCGATATTGGCAACGTGTACTGGTGACTTTGGCTTGCTCAACGATTTGGACAAACGTGCAGTGCAGTGACAATTAAAAAATGTCTCGGTACACACCTCGCGAATATGCTGACATGCATTTTATTTATGGCGAATGCAGAGGTGTCGGTAGAGAAGCAGCTCGACTTTATCGGGAGAGATATCCCGATCGAAGTCATCCAGACCACCGAGTTTTTGGAAGAGTGCATAACGCATACACCGAGGGAAGGATACCTGGCACAGGCGTAGGCGGTGCAGGTGAAGGACGACCGCGATGACACAACGATGAATAGGTAATTAATTTAGTTACAGAAGATCCTTCAACATCGGTCCGTGTCTTAAGTCGCAGAACTGGCATATCAACTAGATCTGTACATCGAATACTCAAAAGACATGAACTGTACCCATACTACTATCAAAGGGTACAGTCATTGCTACCAAGAGATTATCAAATGAGAGTAACATTTTGTAGAGTAATGCTACGCAGAATAAGAGGAGACCCGCAGTTTTTTAATAAAATACTATGGAGCGACGAGTCATCCTGCAAAAAAGATGGATATTTAAATCTACATAATTTGCATAACAGGCAGCTAGAAAACCCGCATCTCATAAAGCAAGACAGATCACAGTATCAATTTAAAATAAACCTTTGGACCGGAATCATTAACGGACAAATAATCGGTCCACACGAGCTGCCAGAAACATTAAATGCAGAAAGATATTTAAGTTTTTTGCAAATTGACTTGCCCTTGCTTCTGGAAGGTGTCGTTCCTGAAGTCCAAGAAGACATGTGGCTGCAGAACGATGGCTGTCCCGCTCACTACGCTGTTAGAGTACGAGAGCACCTTGATACAGCGTATCCAAATAGGTGGATAGGGCGCTTAGGTCCAATATTGTGGCCACCACGCTCGCCAGATCTAAATCCCCTAGATTTCTTTTATTGGGGTTGACTAAAAGAAAAAGTCTATAGCAAAGAAATCACTAGCATTGACCAATTGAGGACTAGAATCCAGGCAGCAGCTAGAGAAATCAGCGAAAGCGGGTTTGCCCGACGAATTAAACGGTCGTTTATTCGACGTTGCAGAGCGTGTATAGCTGCGAATTGTGGCCATTTTGAACATTTTGTTTAATTTTAATGATTGTAATCATGACAAAGATTAATAATAAATGATAAATAAAGTGATTTGTTTTTTTTTTAATTCTTTGTTCAAATACCTAGAGTAACAAGTTAGGTCTAGATAACTCTGCAATAGTAGTTTTTTTATACAAATGGGCACTGACACTGTAGTGTATTTTTTTGCAAATATCGTAAGTATTAACGAAGTAAAGTTTAAAAAAGTAGTTTAATGAAAATCTTCTTTTCTTCAATTAAAATTGAATATCTTTTTGATAATTAGTAGGATCTGTTATAGTGATACCATTTAAATCGGTATTTAGTAGGCATATTATTAAATAAATGAGCACTGAGAGTGTAGTACGTTTTTTTTACAAAAATCGCCCTTGAACTTCGATGGTATGTAAAAATTAGGGTTAAAATTAGAGAAGAACCAACTTTTTCTTCAAAAGAGCTAAATTTACATAAAAAATCATTATTTATCATGATAGCTCTAGTATTCAGCAGAAATCAAAATGAAAAAATAATGGTTTTTGTTGAAACTACAAACAAATTTGTAATAAAAGGTAGAAATTTCGTAAATAAAAGACAGAAAGGAAATATTTTCGTAACACTTGGGTAAAATGGTTAAAATTTTTAATTGTTATAGTTAATTATCTGGTTCATCGAATCCTGAACGGTGAACCACTACTTACGCCACACCCTGTATAATGATGATTTTGCATAATTAAAATGTCAAGTTTTATGGTTTTTGTACAAGGCTTATCAGAGCGAGCAGCTCAATCCCAAGCTTTTTTGTCTTCTAAATAGTCAGAAATTTTATAGTACCCTTTTTTACAAAGTTTGGGTTTAATACAGCTTTTAAATCGTTTAATGGGTAAATTTCGAATAGCAATAGGAAGTTTGTTGTAAAAGCGTATACATTGACCCATGAACGAGTTGCCTACTCTGTGGAGGCGAGTATGAAGTACAGCAAGATTATGTTTATTCCTGGTATTTAAACTGTGGATATCGGACATTTTCTTAAAATTTGATATATTTTCGTGTACATAAATAAGATTATCAAATATATATTGAGAGGCTACAGTCAGAATATCTATTTCTTTGAATTTTTCTCGAAGGGAATCTCTTGGACCTAGGTTGTAAACAAAGACGGTATTAATGTCCGCACAGATTCCCCAGAGAAAAATTCCATATGACATAAGACTATTAAAATAACTAAAATAAACAATTCTGGCCGTATCTACATCGGCTATCTGTCGAATTTTTTTAACGGCATAGGCGGCCGAACTCAGCCTTCCTGGCAATTTTTCTATGTGTGGGCGCCATTGTAATTTAGCGTCAATAGTTATTCCAAGAAAAACTGTCGACTCAACAGGGTCCAACTCTATTCCATTAAGTTGAACATTGGTAGTTAGCTGCCTGACATTTGGCGTTGAAAATTTAATGAGTTTAGTCTTTTTTTCGTTCAGGAGAAGATTAATTACATTAAACCAATGGACAACTTTAGAGAGTGCATCGTTAACATGTTCAAAGTTGACCAGCAGTCGTTTGATTTTAAAAATGAGGGAAGTGGCATCTGCGAACAATACAATCTTGTGATTATCCCTTATGTGATCCCCAGAAGTCCATATACACTGCATCCACCAGTACGCGGCTAGGCTAGGATATAATTATGCACTAACCTCTCAAAGAGCTTTGACAAGGCAGACAAGATAAAAATGGGACGATAGTGTTCAACATTGCGTCTTAATCCGCCTTTGTGGACAGGCACAATAACGGCATCTTTCCACAGTTTGGACACCACACCTTCCGACATGCATTTGTTATAAATTATTAAAAGAGGCTTGCAGATAGAAAAACCAGCATTTTTCAAGAAATAAGGAGAAAGTCCATCTGGTCCAGGTCCTTTTGATGCATCTAGAGATTTTAGCTCTTTCAGTATTTTATCTTCACTAAAAAATATGTCACAGGTTTTCCATTGAGGCAACGGCGTCGAGGCAGGTTCAAAAACTGAGTAGTATTGCAGACAGAAATCGGATCATTAGATTCAGAGTTTCTGTATAATAAAAATAAAAATAATAAAATAAAAACGATTTATTTCAGACCCACGAGAGTCCATAGAATGTTGTTAGTATTACAGCATGAAAAACTTAAAAATAGTGTTAGTAACAACTGATAAAATAATAAACGATAAAAACATACCTACTTAAAAACAACTATTTAATGATATGGGTTCTGACCCAGTGTTGGACGTAACACGAGTCCAACCTATCCGCTATAACGGCCAGAATGCTGTTGGTGCTGACGCGCAGCCTGCAGAGCGCCGCGGCGTATCGCTTGCGGAGCACGGCGTGGAAGCCGTCTACGTGAGCGTCCGCGAACATGCCCGACGCACTACACCAGCGCGGCAGCCCCAACAACGCCCTGAACGCGTTATTGTACTGAACTCGTAGTGCGCTGAACGAACGTTGCGTATAACGAGCCCACAGGCTGCAAGTGTAAAACGACGTACAGTGCGCTCTAAAGAGAGTTATTTTAACATTCGCAGCACAACGCTTGAACCTGTGAGCTATCATATTGCCTCTGATCGACAGCGCCCTACGCTCTCTATCCATGTCCTCGTCATCTCGTAGGTGTTCCGTGACCATGTGCCCAAGATATTTAAAGCGGGTGACCACCTTCATCGGTATTCCGTTTAGAGTAACGGGAGGGACCTGCTCCGGTGACTTGGTACCCGCCTTAAATATCATGAGCTCACTTTTTAAAACATTATATTTGAGGCCATGTCTAGCCGCGTACCTTTCACATACGTTAACCAGTTTCCTAAGACCCCCGATCGTTGGGCTCAGCAGCACCATGTCGTCCGCGTAACTGAGATTATTCACACAAATGTTATCTATATGGCAGCCGACGTGCATGCTGCTGAGCTCAACGATCAGCGCATTAATATATAAATTAAACATAAGTGGGGATGACAATCCACCCTGTCTCACTCCACATTGTAGCCCATATGGATCCGACAACATGCCTGCCCATTTAACGTAGTTAATTTGACTGTGGTACCAAAACTTTAGGATAGCAATAGTCTCATGAGGTAAGTTGGACTCTTTGAGCTTATCCCAGAGTTTGTCATAGCTGACAAGATCAAACGCCTTAGACAAATCTAAAAAACAGCCGTAAATAGGCGTCTTTCTGCTGGTATAATACTCCACAGTATGCTTCAGGCTCAGTATCGCGCTCTCTGTAGAAAGTCCTGCGCGGAAACCAAACTGTGCATCATGTAGGTGGATACATTCCGCCAACTGAGCCTCAAGCACACTATCCAGTATCTTGGCCACGACTGTAGCAAGCGAAATCGGCCTGTAGTTCGATTTCAGCGAACTATCACCTGTCTTGTTCTTTAATATGGGAGTAACAATTGTTTTTGTTAGTTCACTGGGTAAGTAGGAGTGACCAATACATAAGTTCAAAAACATTGACAAAAGTCGAGCAATGTGTGGCCCCGCATTTTGCAAATGCTCGACGCTGAGCCCATCATGCCCTGGTGATTTTCCACCTTTCATATTTTTAATAATTTTCCTTATATCTTGAGCAGTAATTTTAGACACTATGTTTTCACTAATGGGGTCAGCGTCCAACATTGCATCACAAACTCCTATTGGGGATTCTACAGTAAAATGATCTTTGAAAATGTTTGCGATCATCTTTGTGTCCGTAACACCCTCGATGCTCAAAGGAAGGCCAGGCCTCAAATTCAGTTTATTGGTATGTTTCCAAAAGTCACGAAATTTATTATTCGAATGCAGTGTCGCTAGCCGGTCCATTCTTATCTGTTCCTGATGTTGTTGGCACCATTTAAGATTTTTTTTGAAAACCTTTCTGCTATGACACATTGCTTCATGAATAAATCCTGTTTTAGGTTTACCCCACTGTAACCAATGCTGAAAATCAAGCCTGGCCACCCTATGAGCTTCTGCAACATATTTATTCCATCCCATAATTTGCTTCCTCTTACCACTCGTACCCACCCTATAGCTAGACTCAGAAGCCTCACTCAGTGATAAGACAATATCATTATACAATTTATCTAATATTTCCCTGTGTTCCAAAATATTGCATCGTTTATCCCCGCATTCACGCAATTCTACGGGAAAGTCAATTTGTCTTAATAAGTTATTGCAAAGATTTGTATACATACCAATTTGTTCTGGCTTCCTGTCACCCCAGGCCACTTTACTTTTAGGAACTGATTTACTAACATTTTTGGACTTAATTATCCCTAAATGACATTTGACGGACACAGGATAGTGGTCAGACCAGTATACATTATAATCTACCCAGATATCTAAAATCGAGGGCCATGCTGCGCTAGTAACAATGACATGGTCCAACCAACGCCGACAACCATGCGCATCACTAACAAAAGTATGCGTATCAGACACCAACCCACACTTGACAATGTCAGCACATACCCAGTCCATGTCCTCACAAAAACTAATAAGTTCATTATAAAAGTTCCCATTTGGATGCGCATTGAAGTCACCTAGAACATATATACAGTCGATACCGCTGTCTTCAATAATAGCGTTAATAGCACCCATACACTGTGTAAAGTCAGTCATATTTTCCGCACAGTCAGTAGGCATGTACACCGATATACACATAATGGGCCGATCACTAATTACTGATTTGATTGCACAAATTCGAGGGTTGTTACACTCGACCACAGTAACAGACGGGAACACACTTTTACGCCACAATATTGCCGTCCCTCCATATGGTCTACCACGCACGATTCCTGAAGACATGTCCACTGCCGACGTTCCTGTATAGCCAAAGTCAGGGCTGATGCTACTTAGCCAAGGTAAGTCATATGACTTAGAAACTTGGCTACTGCCATATGGCAGTAGCCAAGTTTCTTGTAGGGCAACTATGCCAGACTTCAGCATTAGTTGCCTAATATCGTCAAGAGAACGCTTAACATTTTTACAATTAAACGTCGTAAAAATAAGACTGGAATTGCTAACATCCATTTATTTAAGTACTTAGTGGCAAAGCTTTTCCAGTACTGGTATCAGAGATCACCTTCCCAGCACTGTCACGGTGACTAAATTCTACAAAACGTCGATATCGAACACCGTCTGGCCAAAAATTCTCATCCATGAACATGCTGAGTTGGTGTCTTGGTACCGAAATCTTAAAAGCATTGTAATCTCTCTGTGACTTCATATTAATTTTAATTATGGGAACACGCAAACTTGTCTTGCTAAAAATGTGTTCAGAAATGTCACTTTCAGCCACGTTATATATAAACAAGTGTACCTTATTATCAGCTGCCTTGAATTTTGCTTCAGGTTCAAAGATTGCCTTACCCTTTTGCCCAATAAACTTGTTTTTCAAACGGTTTCTCTGAACAAGTATCCATTCTTCTGTTGGTTTCTCTTTCTTCGACTGACTAGGCATATTCACAACCTCAGCAAAAAGTTTAGTTTTCGGTGAACAATCCATATTCAGCGTCATCGGTATTTTTTCTTGAGAATCAATCGATTTACTCACGTTGTTTACGCTGAGACACTCCGTAATTTTCAAGGGCGATGTTTTATTCGTGGTTTTGCGCGCACAAGATGACGCGCAAGACGTACTCGCTACCTGCGCGTGCGGAGGGGCATCGACATTCGCTATTTTAGACGCGCACTCGTTATCAACGAAATGCGGGTTGGACGCGACGGTTTCTTTACGCTCAGGCAAACTAACGTTTTTATGATTTGAATTGTTTACCGTCGCAATTCGACACCTTTGTTCTTGTGGAGATTGACTAGATATTGATTTCATGGAGACATATTCCAGCCCCATTGGTCCACTATCGTAAGAATGGCTGTTAATTAGATGCGCACCTCTTTTCATGTTTACATTGCTTTCAAAGTAATTAATAATAGATGCCTGCTTTAAGTTATCCACTTCACTTTTTAGCGAGTTAAACATCTCTAAAGGCACATATCCTTCTTGCATGCTTATCAGATCACTACGCAATAGCACTAAATCTTTTAGAAGCCGCGTTACATCTACGTGATCAAAGGTAACGGGGGGTAGTTTATGTAGGTCACGGGCCACAAATATCGGGATTTTCTCAGGATCGGTGTTCTTCAATAACGTTATTACGTCTTCCAGATCCCGATGAGACCTTCCATCACGTTTGCGGGTTTTCATACGCTGCGATGTTGGCAAAGAATTAAAAAGAAGTTTCTTTGCTTCCAGTATTTCCTTAGCCGAGAAAGCACTACCACAAATTCTCACAAGACTTTCTTCGTCCATTACGTCTATTTTATTGCTTACAAAAGCTAAAACTTCGTTTATAACGATGTTACACTTATCGCATTTAACAATATCCGATTCCATGGTTCAAGTACACAGGAGCGCATCCGTACACAACGGCGCGACGCGCGAGACTCAAGCTTAGCTGGTATCCAAGGTTTCCCTTTCCGATTCGAAATGTATGTCCAGAAATGCTTAATGTTTTTACACAGACTATCCTCCACAGACCTAATGTATGAGTTGAAATATTTTAGACACGCGTCCTTAAACTGTCTTCTGTATTTAGAAAATGTATTGTAGTCCGAAATGTTATGAAATTTCCTCCACTTAACCCACGCTTTATTTCTTTTTCGAAACAATTATAAGAGTCCTTGAGAACCAGATTGGATAACCAACTTATCTCGAACGAGTCAAAGGAGTTTCTTGTTTATTAATATTATCTAACTCATCGTAAAAGGTAGTCAGTGCGTCTTCGGAATTTTTAGAGCCAAGCAGATCAGTCCAATTCATTTGTTGTATGATACAGTCAATGTTGTCAGAATTAGCTTTATGAAAATTATATTTGTATAGGTCCTATACAAATACAATTTTCATAAAGGTAATCTTCGTCAAAGGGAAAATTTTAATATCCAAGCAGGTCTCGCAGGTTAAAGCAGGGTGGTAAATGTCAATAGGTAGTAGCGTAGTTGTGGAACGGGAAACTATTACAGGCGTTGTTAAGTCAAGTATTTTACTCGTAATTAAGTCAAGTATTTTACCTTTGTCATTCACCACTCTATTGAGTTGAGAATTCTACAATAAGGTGTTCAATATCGTTGTGTGAAAGGTCGCTACGCTGAGTTAGCTCGAGATCTAGCTCAGACGGCTTGAGAGAGCTCATAATTCCAACCAATACACCGCCACCATCCTGTTTATTTGTAACAATACGATCACGATCGCATCGAAACACTGTATAGCGCTGGTCTATGAACTCGCTGTCGTAGATTTCAGCAGTGCTATTCTGTAACCTTCTCACCGTGAAAACTTAAGTGAAGTTTTCACGGTAAGGTTTTTTTGTTACCCAATATCAACGTGTATTATATAACGTGTATGTGATACATACCGTTGTAATATCAAATGATACCAGTAAACGTTGCAGTTACCTCGCGCAGTAATGATCATAGCTGCAGGATCAGCAGTGCTATTCTGTAACCTTCTCACCGTGAAAACTTAAGTGAAGTGAACGTGGAGTGAACTGTCAGTGTCATCCCACCTGATACTAGGGATGGACCAAGGATTACATTTACAGTCATAATCGAGATTTTAATAATATATTTATGCTAATTCTATTGATCATAATCAGTTAACTGATTAAATAAACGCAACCCCGTGACCCAATCGCGATGTGTTATATCTGATTAAATAAATGCAATCCCATGACCCAACCGCGATGAGTTTTGAAGAAGCGATAGTGGATTGAGTCGAGTAAACACTGTGCGACGTTATTCAGCGTTGTTATTAACCCAAATCTATTCCATAAGAAGATATAACCGAGTGTGTCAAGTGATCGAGTGCCTGGCTGACGGACCATAGAATTTAGCCCCTCACAAACCATGTGGAAACCTAACTAAACGATGTGTGTGTCTGTGTACATAAGCCATTTGGATAAAAAACGTGCGGATTATTTAATAAGTACCTTTCTAATATTTTATTTTAGGTAGGTTAATTTATACCGACCTAAGTTTTGCCAATAATAAAATAATATTCATAAAATCACCGTCATCAATTTTATTACAAAATTCAACAGTCCAACTGACACTCGCGCAGCGCGCGCACCGGCCGGCGGGCGGCTAGGCTCACATCATCCAGCCCAAGTGAAGTGGTGTTGCTATGGCAACGATAATCTAGTGAAGTGATAAGATCACGACACTCGCTTGTCGCGCTTACCGACTCACTTCACCTAGCCACTTCGGCGCAGTTGGTTACTATGGTTACGAGAATCGGGTGAAGTGATAAGATCACGCCGCACAAGCGCGTGAGGCGCTGTTATTAATATCAAGTTAAGTTTTTTTTTTTAATTTGCCGTTATTTATTTTTCAATGCACGACAAACAAAAATTTGATTTTACCACCTTTATATCTAAATCCAAAATGGCGGCTATAAACATTTTTAGTCATGGGTGTGGTTTTCATGGTTTTCGGGGATGTTAAAGCCGATAGTGAGGTCAAATCTAAAAAGCAAGATGGCGGCTGCGAAAATTACCAAACCTTTTGGAATAAAAAAAACAAAATTGAGTTTCTGACTGAATTTCTGTTTTGCTATTTTATTTAAAAAAAACCCTAAATAGTAACGTTTCAGCACTTAAATACTAGTTTTGAAATAATATAAAATGATCAATAGAATTAACATAAAAATATTATTAAAATCTCGATAATGATTATAAATGTAATGCTTGGTCACTCCCTAGCATCAGTGAGATAACACTGAGAGCTCACTCCACGCGAGTTTTCACGGTGAGATTTTTACAGAATCGACATGCAGGTGTCAGACAAGTTTCAGTTAATACTAAGATTTCATAAGTGTTCATAAGGATGTTCTTGTATAGTTGATCTAGTTTTGTGCGAATGTCCTTACAATTTTGGTAGAAAATTAATAATAATAATAATATTTATTTATTACATAATAGGGTATTTGTAGTACGTACATATTAGAGTTTCGTAATTAAGTAAGCGTAGTAGTAAAACTTACAAATATCTGTAAGGGTGAACTACTGTTCTCCTAGCTAGGTAGCGGAGCAACCTGTATTAAGGAGAGACAGTTTGCCTATCTAGATAAGGATCTTAAAAATAGTGCTACGAGTTGACTCCAAAATCAAGTCATTAGGTAAATTACATACATTATTATCAATGTTGTTTACTAGAATAAATCTAATAAATTTAATACTGCAATTGGTTACAAATTCGGAGAAAAAAAACAATAAAATAATTTAGTTAAAATAAGTATAAAATCACAGTAAAAAATAGAATGTGTAAGTGAGACGTGATTGAGTATGTGTGAGTGTTTGATGTTTGTGTACTGCGTGTGTATGAGTGTTTGCTGTTCGTGAGTGCGAGTTTATATGTGCGTGGGGATGTGGGTACGTGTGTATGTATTTGAGAAATTCCTTTTGGGCTATTAAACGGTTATGTTGTACCAAGAACGAGAAGTTATGAGACTGTTTTTAAGAGGTCCTCAGTCTCATCATAGGATTTCAAAAGAAGGAAAGAACGGACGGCAGTTTTGCTTTTGTAATATAGGCTATGAATCTGTAAGTTTACGTGTAGTTTGTTATACAAATATGGACCAAGATAAAAAAAGAATCTTTTGGTGAATACATAGTACGGTGCTGGTATAGTGCAGACCATATCTTTCCAACGTTTCGTGACTGTAATAAAAGGCGTTAGTCGGTGTTGTAGAAGAATGGTCTGCAACACAAAGTGTTGTCTAACGTTAAGGATATTCCAATCTCTGTAGAGGGTTGTTGTTGGGTACATAATCGGTTTAAATGTGGCTACTTTCAATATTCCTCTGTGGGCCGTTTCTAGCTGTTTCACTGTCGTCTTAGCGGCGCCGCCACAATATGCAATACGTTACAATAGATTGGCATAAAGCATAATAGACAGTATTAACGCGTCGACCTGTCTTAGATTTTTAAAAACATAAATGAGTTTTCTAACCCTGCTTGTAAGATGATTGATGTGAGTTTTGAAGTTAAGGAATTTATCTAATGTTATGCCCAGATATTTTATATTGTCAATGCATGTAATTAGAGGACACTGACAGGGTAGACCTGCCTTACCCACTGCCACTACCTTTAACAATATAATACCGGAGTTTGACCCCTTAAATGATGATATAAATGCATGGCTTAATATTATACAATCCTAGGCACAACGTTTGATAGGACCGACGAAACGATACGTTATCAAGCTCTCAATAAGTTGAATGGCTTTGGCAAAGTCTGGTATGACTCGTTGTTGCGTACTGATAGTCAATGGCCTACATGGAAATGGGAGTGATTGGAATCGGCGTCTAGCTAATAGTTTTCAAATACGTCGTAATTTGTTTGAGTTATTAAAATAAATTATTAATATAAAACCAGTACAAACCACTATATGAATTTTATTTTGATTAAAATAATGTAAAGTTGACCGATTATCTTTAAACTTTAGTGAGTAAGATATGATATCTATAATTGTCGGGAGCATAGGCGATAGCAATATAGGAGGCATATATTGAGGCAAATAATTTTAAATCTTGCCATGATTTAGCTAGTTACCTTCATGGTCGTACCTACAACACAAAACTACAAACACTCCAAACAAACAAGTTCGGGTAGTACACGTGAAAACCAACATAAAACAGTGGATCAAACGAATAATTTTAGCCAACCGTCCACGAACGTTACCTCTTCAAATAATAACGCCAATTCAAGTAGTGCGCATGAAAGTAATCAAACCGGTTCAACACATATTCGGAAATCTAATAAATGTTACACGTGCGGTGGAAATCATAAAAGGAATCAGTGTGATCTCATTAAATGTAACTTTCGCAAAAAAAAAGAGACATGTTGAGGCTGGGTGCCGTAGTAAACTAAGTATTATTTAAACCGGAATCTGAGAAAACCAAATTGACCCTTACCCCTGGTCCGCAAAATAAATTTGTAAAAACGGTTAACATTGATCACTTTGTCCATGAGGCATTTATTGATACGGGAAGCAGTGGTTCCCTGATTTCCGAATCGGTGGTGGAAAAATATTCGATTGAAACTAGTCTACAACCCTCTCCAGTTTTGTTACAAGGATTTTCTAGGCATAATTCTAAACCGGTCACTCGAAAAGTCACTTTAGATTAAAAAATTGACTGCGTGTCTTTAACTTGTGTAAACTTTTACGTTATTGATGACTTAGTAGGTTGTGATATATTTATTGGCCTTAACTATTGATCGAAGGCCGTAACATAACGGAGCGATATTATTTGATATATTCACGTGCAGGTAATTCATTCAAGTTTGACTATGCGCAATCACTTGATTTGGTATTGATCAGAATACAGATTCAGAGCAATGATGGTCGAAAGAAGGAGATTTGGTATTGATCAGAATACAGATGATCGAAGCAGAAAACTCCTGCCCATCTACAAAGGAACGTTAAAGTAAAAAAAAAAAAGTTCTGGGTTGTGACAGATATCAGGTAACAGACCTAAGGGGTTCTGAAAGGAGCTGCAAACCGTATAATAGCGTGGCAGCTGCTGAAAATATGAAGTATTCGATAAAATCGATGACTGGAGATTTGAGTAGGCTATTAACAATAAGGTCCGTGTTGGCAACTCGTAGTTTTAAAGGTCTGTATTGCACTTTCCTGGCTGCAGTAAGTAATTAATGAATACACTGCTTTATAATTTTATTGTAAATAAAATGAAGTGACTACACAGTCTCACATAAATGGTATTGCTTATGTTTTACTCGCGAGACTAGATAAAACACTTGTATCACAATCCTCGCAAGGATGGAAACAGCAGCAAATGTGAATAAAGCTTGGGAAACAACTTGGTACATATTAAGTGTAGCGAAAGGCTCTTTAAATGCAAGTTATTCCAAGCGGTTTACCGCTTGGAATAACTTGCATTAGGAAAACCAGGACTCTTAAGTGTGGCATAGGACCTTTAAGTACGGTTGACTTAGCAGTAATAGCATTTGCTGATGGTTCAAAAGTGTATTATGGCTTGTGGTTCATACTTGCAGATTTAGAAAACTAGTTCTGATGTTGGTTTTGTTTCAGTGTTTTACTTAGACTGTTGAATGACCGTGTTGGTGACTTCGTGGCCATCTGTTATTGGCGGCCGGAACTACAAGCGCCGCCTAGCTAGCCACGACGACAACACCGGACCACCGTTGTGCGTGGTTGGGAAGAGACCGGCTCGCTTGGCGCGCCCGCTGCCCTGCTCTTTTTTGTCTTGGACCGTACGACGGAACACTCATTTTTAGCTCCATTATTTGGAACAGATTATTATTATTTATTAGTTCAAATCTGACGGTTGATTAAAATAAGTAGTTTGTTCTCTCAGTTTTGTAAAATAACTAACAGTTTGATTTTTTTTTGCTCAATATTAGTTTGATATTTAAAATATCTACATCTGCAGATTAATAAATTGATAATTGTTAATTAATATTGTATTATTGTTAGCATTATGACAATTGGAATTTCGGGCTGTGACTTAGGTGAATTAGAAAATGTTATAAGCTTTGTCTTTGATGTGTTTAATGTGAGAGTGTGAGAAAGTTGCCATTCATTTGCAGAATTGAAGCCATTTTGTGCTGTGGTCTGAACCACCAGTGTGGGCTCTGACCATGAGTTGGCTGCGAAAGTACGTGCAGTGTCATCTGCGAATGAAACAATTTTAGCATTCGTGATGTGTAAATTACAAAGGTCATTAATAAAAACAAGAAACAGAGTCGGCCCAAGGATACTGTCTGTGACACACCGTAACAAAATGAAGATTGTCACTTGTGTGATCACCCATTTTGACCGACTGTGTCCTATTTGTAAGATAACTGTGAAAGAACTGTAACTGTAGTCCCCTGATACCTAATCTTTCGAGTTTATTTAAGTGTTGAAATAATTTAAAATAAGTGTTGAAGTCGGAATGGTATCGAACGCTTTAGCCAGATCAAGAAATATGGTGAGAACTTTTTTGTGGGCGTTAAGTTTATTCACAGTATACCCCGTTAACTCCTGTACCGTGTCACTAGTCCTTTTGTTCTTTCTAAAACCGAATTGCTGGGGAGAGATCAAGTTAAATTTTTCAAGGTAGTGTACTAGTCTCTTGTTGATCAGTCACTCGAGAGCCTTCGATAAGGTAGTTAGAACCGCGATGAATTGGTAATTATTTACGGACTTTTTGTCCCCATCCTTGAAGATTGGATGTATGATTGCCTTTTTGAATGAAGTTGGAAAAGTCTGGAAACAGAGATTAAAGATATAATTTAGTATAGACGCTAAAGTGGATAAATATCTTTTTAATATGAAAGGTGAAATGCCATCACATCCGGTGGCTGCATTAGTCCTGAGAGAGTTAATCACAGATATAACGACCGGGTACGTTTCATCTAGAGCGAATGATGATAACGAATTAGTGCTTTATGGCCTGGTTGGCTGTGGCAGGGCGCGGGTGTGTGTAATTTTATCAGCGAGGTTCTTACCTATTTTTACACAAAAACTATTTACTATGTTACAGGATTGAGTAGGTGTGTCGTGTGATAGTAGGTGTGAGGATGAATTTCATGTTTTCAGAGTGTTTGTGATTCTTTTTGTCCCCCATAACCCAGATAACTTTTGGATTATTACCAGCCTTATTGAGCTCTTTACTATCAAACTGTCTTTTAACTTTTTTTAAATTTTATTACAAAAGTTTCTGTATCTTTTGAAGCTAGTTTCGACAGCAATATTACCAGGCAATATTTTAACTTTTTTGTGTAGCGAATGCCTGTGTTTTATACAACTTAGCAGCCCAGACGTGATCCATGGTTTTAGATTTTTTTCCAAGATGGTGATTTAGATACCGCTACGGTATCCATATTTATAAATTACCAGCTAGGAAAAAAAATATCTCTCTCTGCTCTCGAAAATAGCTCCATTCAGAACATTTACCAGAGTGTTGGTAGCAATATTAGCATCAGTTATGGAGTAGATGGGCGTCAGGTCCATTTCTTCCATTGATTTGTCATGTTTACTAAAGTCTACCTTTGTAAAGGTAGTGACAACATTGCATTCAGTTTTTTTGACATACATGTCCAGTAGCGATGAGTAGTGGTCAGTTGTTGTGGTATTGAAAATAAGTGAGATTGTTGATATTTCTCATTTATTTTTTTTATTTTAAAACTTATTTAACAGTTATTGAAAGTAACTAAAACTACACAAACTAAAATAGGGCGTCGAAAAATTCATCCACATCGCTGTCGACTGGTAACGTACCCAAGAGACTGGCGGCATTGCCACGTTGTATGGCAATGCTTAGCCTCTGGCCAAGGTAAAAGCCAGCTTTTGGGTCACGGGAAGTGTCAACCAGCCGTTTGAAGATTTCCTTAAAAAGGCCGTGAGCACTTAGACCCCAGGGCCCCGGCCCGAGGGTTTCAACCCCAAACGGCTTGAAAATACAATGACCAACAAGGTTATTATACTTGCGCCGTTTGAGGTTCTCTGCAGCCGCAGCAGCAGCGCCAGCACAGCACGCCGAGCCAAAAAGATGAGATGGCGCAAGAGTATCGACACACGTCGCATCCCACACTAAAGGCCTACCCACCTTCCATGGAAATAAAGACATGCCGTCCGGTCTCTTGCCATCGTCGCGCCCTGGCACGCGGTTTTTTTACAGCTGGGACCATTGCCATTGGTTTCTAATACAGCTAGAACGCCGACGGCAACAAGAGCTCGACGGATAATGTCGTTAATGTTTGCGTGCCGCGCCAAATGACCCGCAGTTCGGCAGCAAGACAGGCCGTGGTGTTGGAGACTGTTGACAACTTCGCCACAGTGACAGCGATGAGGAGAACAACAAGAAACTCCTAGTCTTAGGGAAGCAGCGAGGCGGAAAGTAGTGTCGTCGAACAAGGTGCCTAAGTTCGACGACGGTAGTGCATAAAGCCACAGACCTGACTCCCATTTACCCAGAGCCAGCAAGCGCGCACGCTCCACAGTAGTAGCAGACGTGTTGAGTAAATTGTTCTGTACTACTCTGCAGAGCGGCTCATCCCACCGTCTCTGGGAAGATGGATTATCGGGTAGGTCTGTGTTCGGGCGAGTCTCCAGGCATCCATAGCCTCGGTGAAGAACGGCACGTTAATGTTTTGGTTTTTAACATGAAATGATCAAGCTAGTTAGGACCTCTGGTAGGTAAGGTATGAGCGGGAAGAAAACCGTGAAAGGCCAAATATTTAGGTATTCTTGAGAGCGCAAGTCAAGAGAATGTGGTTTTATATCTAGATTAATGTCACCAGTAAGAATAACTGATTTAAATTTTGAGAAAGTGGGTAATATGTCATTCAGAGTAAAAGTAAATATGTTAGTGTGTTATCTAACTCCACCACCAACACCAACCTGGTAGCGCTAAAATTGTTATTATATTTATTAGACAGAGATTACTAGGATATACATACACGATTACGATATGAGAGTGTTCATCCTGTGAATTGATTATAAGCGTGAAAATAAAATTGATAAATAAGGATATCGCATAAAACAGGCAGTACGGACCACGACAATTGATCAAATTGAGAAAAATATAATACGAGTATATATTAACTACAGTTCTACGACGATGTATGTCACTTATTACCAAATCTATTAAGCACATTAAGTGGGAAAATAATTTTGACTCAAAAGCCGGGACCGGGACCGCGTTTAATTTACAAAAACTATGTTTTATGGATATGACCTCTTTTTGAGGTGTGGTAAAGCCGATAGATTCCCCAATTGAAGCCAAAATCTGCAGCAGATTTTGCCGCCACGCTTGTCAAGAACGTTGCCAATTTCGAGATTAAAGGCTCTCTCTTCGATTCTAGATAGCCGATTGAGGTAGTTACTGTTCAGCCTGCTGACGTGCAATATTTTCAACCCTTCTTTTGAGCTCGTCCTGTTCACTTGCATGGAACTGTAGCGAATCTTTGAGGCCAGACATATCTTCGGTCATTTGCTTCACATCCTGCTTAAATACAGCTTGGACAGTACGCACAGTGCTCAACTCCTGCTTCATGTCCTTGAAAGGCTGCTTTTAACAATTTCATGAAAACTAAGCGTGCTTGCCTCGATTTCGCTTCGCCAATCCTGCATCGTGGTTTTAATATCTTCCTTGAATAATTCAAGGGTCAGATCAATGTCAGAACGCCAACCCTGCAGAGTCCTTGGGTAAGCGTCTAGATTAGGTTGTCATGGGTAACCAAAGCGCAGGTATCACCATCCCTGGCAACAGATGACACATACATCGGTAGAGTGCATGGCGATAGCGCACGCTGATCCATGATGTCGCAGGACATGTTCATACTATTGTCCTCGTAAGCTGGGTAGAAAAAACTGGCGTGCCCAAGATAAGGCGAGTACGACGGGTAATGTTACTACATGGAGGACATTTCAGTTCAGGCACAAATCATGGGTGAACTTAACATAAATTTAAGAAAAACTGTTATTTAACGCTGTACCTTATATTTTTGAATATATTTTTATTTATTTTTATTATTTATTTCCAGCAGGACTTATATTCCTGGGTCAGGGCCTAAAAATGTTGCAGTGTAATGTTTAGAAATTCGTGTTGGTATTTTCCATCACATAAATTACATAATAGGTATCCAGCCTCAGGAGCCAAAACATCGTTGCCCCCGTTAAATAAATAATATTATCTTGAAAATAAATAATATTTGGGTTACCTATAATTGAAATCTAAACAAAAAAAAGTAAAAAGTTTATTGCACAAAAAGCATTCACAAGAAATTGGTACATAGCTACAATATTCATAATTATAACGATTACATAAGGTACTGAAACTGATACCCAAACTAAGCCAGGGCTTGTGTTTGAGAGTCAGTCGTACAACAGAAGTAACGTCCAAAATGGGTTGAAGTGGCGCCACCTATCGTGAACCGTAATAATTATGTCAAACGCTCGGTGTCTAAATGTGAATACCGAGTACGCTTGGGTGCGTTAATCACACTTATGGCGCTATCGCACGGTGAAATTCTATTGTGTATAGATTCACATCGCACGCAGTATCGACAACTAGGAACGCAAGCCCTGTGCTGCTACTTTGCGAGTCAAATAGATGGCGTTGTTTTGAGTTTAGTGTCAGGGAAGATGACCAGCCAGATTTGAAAACTTGCCATTTGCAATGTAAAAGGCCGCATCCAGTTTAACACAACACAGTTATTGATATATGTATGTGACCACGATATCACAGTCCTGTAGCACTCTGAATAAACACACCAACACCACAAATGTATGTTCTGAATCGATGTTAGTCATTTTATTATCACAATAACTCAGTTTTTAGATCAAAGTTCTTGATCAGCATGAATAAAGTCGTGATCTCACTATTAATACACATCATCATCTGCCTGCCTTTTCCCAACCATGTTGGGGTCGGCTTCCAGTCTTACCGGATACAGCTGAATACCAGTATTTTACATGGAGCGACTGCCTATCTGACCTCCACAATCCAGTTACTGGGTAACACGATACCCCTTGGTAAGAATGGTTGTCAGACTTTCGAGCTTCTGACGACCCGTAACGACTGTCAAAGATCTACAAATGACAGCCGGGACCAACGGCTCTACGTGCTTTCCGAGGCACGGAGGGGTCTTGGTATGTAAAGATGGTCACCCATCCACGGACCAACCGCGGCAAGCGTAGCTTAACCTGATCGATCGACCCGTGCGGCTGTTATTACTAAGCCACAAGCCCCTCACTATTAATACACAGTAATGTAATATTAGAGTACTTTTCAAAATGGAAAAAAATGCCAAATGATTTGTCAATCAGTTTAACCTTTACGTTTTGAGAAAAATTTGTGCAAATGGTCTACCCATGGCGGTTCTTCTGACGCGTTTTTCGCCTGCTTTGTTCTGTATGGAAATAGAGTCGGAGTGGAATCAATCTTATAAGGAGCTCAGCTGACATCGGTAGACAAGTCGTCAGCACCCACATTTCCTCCCTTCGCGGGCATTATTATACATACGTGACTGGTGACACGACACTATAATCAAGATAATTTCAAAACAGCACTGCTTAGAAAAAATATTATGACAATGGGACCTGTTATTTATAAAATACCTCATAGTTTTAAAGAATATTCTGTTCATATTTTTAAATGATGTGACTTTATAGAAAATTATTATTATAATTACCTAGTATATATTTTTGAGATTTTATTAGCTAATTGACATGAAATAAACTGTTAATGTTTCTTATAATTCCCGTTTATAATTATCTGTTTTTTTTTTCTCATTATTAATTCTATTTGTATGGTTAACATTTTAATTTTTTTATTGTTTGTATAATTAATGTAACGATTTGCACGCTGCGCCGTAAGGTAAAATGTAGCTGATCTCATTTACTTATGCTATTAATCTTATATTGTACCTACATTTAGAGCTAATAAAATTCTGATTCTGACACGATACAGTATTATACATACGTGACCGGTGACACGACACAATATTACACAAGATGCAGTTTTGAACCTGCAAAACATTTCAGGAGGTTGTTATGAATCTCGTAAATAATCATATAACAATACGATAACAAGTCATTAACCAATAATACTTTTTATTTTAGATTTTAAATTTTTATTGATTTTCAGAATAACTCTCTTAATAACCCTCTTAAAAAAAACAGAATCACCCATTACGATTTATCGCACGTCATGTCACTGTGTGCGTGAATGCGATGACCAGTGACGACAGCCTGTACGAGGCACCGCCCACATTTCTACGAAACGAACGTGGCACGTGAGTTGAACTAAAATGGCAGTCGTTGCTATGGTTACGCGCAGCCCCAGCGTTGCACGCATACCGCACTTCGATTGAGACTCGAAAATCTGTTACTGCGCAAGGTTCAACCAACGTGCTCCGATCTGTACAAATTGTCGTAGCTACAGCAACTTATCATTGCATAAATAAAATTCATCAATGTCAATGTGTATATTGTTACGTTGTAAATTTGAGTACCTACCAAGGGTTGGTATTACACAGCTGCATTACTAATAAGTAAAGTAGCATTTACCTGAAAACATTAGTAGTACCTTGTGAGGTTTCTAAGTAATTTATTTCATTGTAGTTGTGCAAGTAACTTTGGTCTGCACTTGATGGAAGGACTCATTCCTTCAACTATATTTCGTCACTGGACTCTTTAGTAAACACTTTCTAACATTAAATCAATTTTCTAAACCCTGATAACAGGTTTTCACAATTAATTAGAACAATAAATATAATGTTTACATTCCAACTGTCATCCAGTCGAACGTCAGATTCTGTCGTTTAGAAACGACATCTGATGGTCGCCGGTTCACAGTTGTAGTTTAATCAATAATTGAACTTATTGATTGCCAACCATCGAATTAAATCGTATGGAACAATCCTTATTAATTTTCAGCTTTCAGTAAAACTTAATAATAAAATAAATAACCGAAAGCGGAAATGAAATAGTTTTTACAATATAGACTTTTCTTCTAGAAACTTCGATGTCAAATAAATCCATTTTTAATCTGTGATTTATCTTTGACATAATGTAGCCAGGTTGTACGTTGTTAATTACCCCAATTAATATTTCGGAATAATTACCCCGATCAAGACAAGTTTTAGAATTGGGATTTATAAATAAATTGTTTGTTGGTCTAGATCATGAAGATTCTTATTGTTTCAGAGTTTAAACGTCACGTTGGAATGTTGTTAGTGATTTTCAAGAATTTATTATCTTGGTGTAGTATTTATCTTATAATCATTTTACCCGAAATATGGGAGATTTTAGAAATAGTCTGTCTATTTCCGGTTTGTAATCCGTGACAGGATTATTAAAGAGTGGTGGCGTCTATTTGCCCTTGAACACGCTTGAGTGATACTGGAAAACTAATTCCATGTTTTAAAAGGTAAGGATTTGGTGGTAATAGTGCCTAGAAGTGGTCTGTGAGTCCTTCCCTGGTTGTTAAAAGGATATTCTAGTGATCCATGGATATTTATTACAGGATTCCAAATTGCGCATACGCAGACTATTTTCCAGCCAGTCGAGGATCTTACAGTCAAGTGCTTTTTCCCTAAGCCAACCGTGAGTACTTCACCTGCTGACTATTTGCCTTAGATATTTCATGGGATATACCTCAATGTTAACAATGGATTAGATTCTTGTTCAGGGATACGCAACAAGTTCTTGTTGCGGAGTTGATGGATGCCACATGGGTAATCTTCATTCCTATTGTCCCACCGCTCAGGATCAGGCAAACAGAAGTCGTAACTCCTTATGTTGTATTTGAAACAAGGCCAAGTTAACCGGCTAATGTATTAGCCTTTTAGATTTCCAAGCTCAGTCACCTCCCGGAAGGTTAATTTGCCTCCCTTATATTATTAGGTCCCCGTATTGTCAATTCCAGGAGAGGCACCTCGAGAGATTCGTCTCGCCGCCAGTATCTAGAGGAGAGTCTGGGACCTGGACGCGAGACCCGTTCCTCGAGGCAACTCGAAGCCTCTTGTGGAGACGACTGTGCGGCAGGCAGACCCCGTCTAGCGAAAGCGCAGGCGGGACGGTTTTTTTTTTATACCTTATTACTTTTCTATTATAATAAGGTTTCAGTAGGAACCTATTGTTTACCGCAGTCCGGTTTTCTGTAGTGGAAACCGGTCTGACAACTAAATTGAAATAGAGGATCTTGGGTTCGACAATCCTCGTTCATCCAGACGAATATTGGACACCTTCGTCGGCTCCAGGATCCGGGACTCTTCAAAGTCCCTGGCGCCCATTTAATAAATATTAACATACATAATAACTGGAAGGTTAAACAATAATATTCAAATTAATAATATTAAATTAGAACTTTTAAAAGGAACAGTACTGGGTTTATCTCCAACTCCCCACGACCGAAGCTTTATCCGCTGAATTATAAGCTGGCTGGCAAAAGTAGGCTTTCACAGTAGTCGCCTACCTCATTTTTAAGACGGTAGCCCCGTATCGGCTACCGTGTGTTATGTTGTGAAGAATTAATTTTATAATTATACTGTATTGAAGATAGTTTCTTGTTTGTTTTCAATTCAATACCCAACCACCTGGCCTCTGGGCTTATGTTAGTTTACCGCTAGGGGGAACAAAAATAACTATATAACAGTGGCGACCAACGTGTGTATTAGTTGGAGATAGAGGTTACGTCTTTGCTGTACCTTACAAACCAGAGTACTGTTTCTAGAGCCTTCCAGTTATTCTAATTTTAAAAAAAAAAAAAAAACCGTCGCGCGGAATCCTTTGTTCACGTGTTCATGTTTATGTTTGTACTGTTTTATACACTATAATTTACTTTTTACACTTCTTGCTGCTTTATACACTTTACAATTTTATTTTACCTGTGTCCCTTAACATAACACCAGGACTATTGTCCTTGGATACAAAAACCTAGTATTATAAAAATAAAATAAACTTAAACTATAAGACTGCTATTTATGTAACTGCGTTAACTATAGATAATATTTGCATATTGCTCGATATTGTAAATTGTGACAGCCAGTTTATGCTTCAGTTAAGTTTAAATTATCATTAATTTTACAAAATGGAGCCGCCCAAACCAACGTCTTCTTTTGTTGCAGCAGACTTGGCATACAAAGCCCCGAAAGGTTCACAAAGGATTGAAGTCGTGCAAAATGATTCTAATTCGTTGTTCTGTGTTCGTTGTAGGGTTAAGGGGCACTCGTTATCACAATGCAAATCCAAAGCAATTGTGTGTTACCGTTGCGGCAAGAAGGGCGTACGTGCACCATCGTGCCCTACGTGCAGTAAAAAGCAGAAGGATGCTCAGTCCTGTCCAACCTGCACTTCAAAAAACTAAATTTACGGAGCTACAGCCAAAATTTTGATAAGTCCGATTGGGACAATTATTTAAAATTTTTAAAATTATTTTTTCATTCACTAAGGGTAGAAACAGTACGCTATAAGACCACGGGCGATAGTCGTCCACATTTAACAGTTTCTATAAATGATGTGCAATATTACGGTTTACTCGACTCGGGTTCTAGCATTTCAGTGTTGGGTTCCGATGTTGGCCAACAATTCATAAGGGCTGGTGCGACTCTACACGCCGATAGACAGTTGGGCAGCATCATAACTGCCAATGATTCGCGGGCATCCGTGGAGGGTTATTTATTCTTACCAGTGACTCTCATGAGAGTGACTAAGGTTATTAAATTCTATATTATTCCAGACATTACCACGCCGTTGATTTTTGGCGTTGATTTTTGGAAAGCCTTTAATTTGGCACCTAAAATTTTTAATAAATTACCATTTAAATATATACAAAACAATAGAGGTCATACATGTGTCTCGGAGGTTAGGCACCTACAGCCGTTTGACGAATTAACAGCGGAACAAAAGAATGAAGCGGAGTTATTAATTAAAGATTTCAAAAAGGTTTCCTTTGAGGCTAAAGGATTGGGTCGTACCCATCTGCTGCGTCATAAAATAGACACAGGAGATGTTCCTCCTATTAAACAGCGTTATTATCCTTTATCACCTGAACGCCTCAAGGAACTAAACCGACAGCTGGATGAGATGTTGGAGATGGGAGTGGTGGAACCTAGCAATAGTGCGTGGAATAACCCGGTTCTACTGGCTCCTAAACCTAATGCGGAATGGCGATTTTGCCTGGACAGCCGAAAGCTGAATGCGGTCAGCAAGCAGGATGCGTATCCACTACCCTACGTCTCTCACATCTTAGACCAGTTGCGGGACGCGCGATACCTTTCATCGATTGATTTGAAATCTGCTTTTTGGCAAATCGAATTGGACTCCGTTTCATCCAAAGAAAAAACCGCGTTCACGGTTCCCGGTCGAGGTTTGTTCCAGTTTAAAGTTATGTGCTTTGGGTTGACGGGAGCCCCCGCCACCCAACAGCGTTTAATGGACAGACTTTTCGGCCCGGAGTTTGATAATAAGGTGTTCGTATATTTAGATGACATCATTATTTGCTCATCAACCTTCGAGGAGCACATTTCGCTTCTTCAACGAGTTTTAGACAAACTAAAGCAGGCTAATTTGGCAATTAATTTACCAAAGTCCTGTTTCTTTCGACGAGAACTAAAATATCTTGGTTACAAAGTGGATGAGCATGGCTTACACACTGATCCGTCGAAAGTTCAGTCAATTGTCGACTTTCCAACACCTACAACTCGTAAGGAAGTGAAAATGTTTCTTGGAACGGCCTCATACTATCGACGTTTTATTAAAAACTTTAGCTCGATAGCAGCCCCTTTAAACGCACTAACAAGTACAAGCAAAAAAGCGCCGCCTTTTGAGTGGACGGCTGAAACAGAAACCGCGTTCTCAACCTTGAAAGAGGCATTGGTGTCTGCTCCAGTATTGGCTTGTCCAGATTTCTCACAACCTTTTGAGATTCATTGTGACGCATCCAGTTTTGGGATAGCGGGCACTCTGACTCAGGTTATGAATGGGGAGGAGCACCCAATAGCCTACTGCAGTCGTTCGCTTAATCCGGCGGAACGCAATTATTCAGCAACGGAGCGTGAGGCTCTCGCTGTAGTCTTCGCCGTGGAACACTATCGTCCTTATGTAGAAGGCGGTCCTGCATTTAAAGTGATAACCGACCACTCGAGTTTAAAATGGTTCTTTAATTTAAACAATCCCTCTGGTCGATTAGCTCGTTGGGGTTGTCGGTTATCACCTTATAACTTCACTATTGAACACCGCAAGGGCAGGGACAATGTGGTTCCATCAACTCCGCAACAAGAACTTGTTGCGTATCCCTGAACAAGAATCTAATCCATTGTTAACATTGAGGTATATCCCATGAAATATCTAAGGCAAATAGTCAGCAGGTGAAGTACTCACGGTTGGCTTAGGGAAAAAGCACTTGACTGTAAGATCCTCGACTGGCTGGAAAATAGTCTGCGTATGCGCAATTTGGAATCCTGTAATAAATATCCATGGATCACTAGAATATCCTTTTAACAACCAGGGAAGGACTCACAGACCACTTCTAGGCACTATTACCACCAAATCCTTACCTTTTAAAACATGGAATTAGTTTTCCAGTATCACTCAAGCGTGTTCAAGGGCAAATAGACGCCACCACTCTTTAATAATCCTGTCACGGATTACAAACCGGAAATAGACACCTTATCAGATGCCTTATCTCGTGGCGTTCCGGTGCTGGAAATTAAAGTGCCTGACACGGACACTTGGTTTAAAGGGTTATGGGATAAATGTGTCAGTACCCCCAGATCGTGTCCTAACTTTATTATTAAGGAGGATAAACTATACCGTTATTCAAAAAATAAATTCGGGGTGGCTAGTGACTATGATTGGAAGCAGGTAGTACCGGAGGGCAATCGTCAAGAATTATTGAAGAGTCACCATAGTGGCGAATTATCACCACATTTTGGAGTGTATAAAACCTATAAAGGACTTGCACTCCGATACTACTGGCCTAACATGTATAAGGATGTGATTAACTACGTTGGTAAATGCGATACGTGCGCCGCATATAAACACTCACAATTACCTCCTCCCGGTCTCTTAGGTGATGCGAAAGAGTGTTCCAAACCATTTGAAACCTTAAGCATTGACTTAGTAGGTCCGTTGCCACGGTCTAGAGCGGGATTCACATATCTCTTAGTTGTCGTGTGTTGCTTTACGAAGTACTGTTTACTGTTTCCTTTACGTAGAGCTGTTGGTAAGGCTATAGCACAGAAACTAGAAGACGGCGTTTTCCTCGTACACGGTATACCCCGTACGGTGATAGCAGACAACGGGACGCAATTCACGGGTAATGAGTTTCGTTCACTCTTGGAGAGGTACAAAATACCTCAAATCCACTTCACACCTCGTTATTGCCCAAGCGTGAACACCGTGGAACGCTATAACCGTACCATAATGACCGCGGTATCAATTCTCGTGGAGGATGATCATCGATCCTGGGATGTGAACATCTCAAGGATCCAATTCGCTATGAACACCTCCACAAATGTAGTCACTCGTTTTACACCGTTCTTCCTAGTACATGGCAGAGAGGCAGTTAGTTGTGGTGATGTCTTCGGCGATGTTACCGTTGGACAGCCCACTCTAGCCTGCGCTTCCCGCAGTTCATATGCAAATCAGCTAGGGGCATTGGATGGTATCTTCGATAAAGTAAAGGACGCGCTCATCAAATCTCATGAACGTAGTGCTCGTTATTATAATAGTAGTAGGAGGCACGCGGAGTTTGAGGTAGGCGACACTGTGTGGAAGAAAACATATCCCCAGAGTGACGCCTCCAAATTCTTTATGGCCAAATTAGCACCTAAATACGAGAGATGTATAATTAGGAAAAAACTTTCACCCTTAGTGTATGAATTGGAAGGCTGTAGTTCCGGTAAAAACCTTGGCACATGGCATATCAAGGATTTCAAATCACCATGTAGCAAGGATTAATTTTTTTGTATATTTTCTTCGAATTTAAAATATAATTTAAATTCGTTGGTCGCAGTGACCATTGAGGGCTGTATATGCCTTGAGGTTGCTGGTTTTTAATTTAGCATTGGTAGCTGTATATGCACGGTGCTAGAAAACAGTAGGTTCACATTTGTGAGCTATATGGAGTAGAGAAGGAGATTGTTTAAAAGTTGTTTGTAGTCTGTGGTTGTTGCAGGTTTGACACCCCTGTAGAGTGTATAAAACCTCCGGACTGCTGGTAAGGCAGCAAAATGATAGTCCTGAGATTGGAGGCCATAATGGCGGGCGTGTAGGCTGCATTGATGGAAAACGTTTAAGTTGGTATTTTTTTTTCCGGGGCGAATAACCGTCTCGTTCATTTTATGGAAGACGGTTAGCCAATTTTCATTATTTTGTAGCATCTAATTTCTTTTGGTATTATTTGTGTACCAGCTCAGCATTATTATAGGCTGTCAGCTCATTGTAAAAGGTGGTGTACGATGGAGTAGGGTGGTCTCTCCTATATAAATATAGTAGGTCAGACTTATATTTTTACTCTTTTTGGAGCTTGTCTTTTACATGTGTGTAAATGGATTAGACTCGCTCCAGGAGAAATAGTATATATTACACAGGTCACATGGATAACTATAAATAAGCCATATAACACGGGCGGAATTGTAGACTCGTTAACCAAAGCCATCTACAATGTCGCCTAATAGAGCGGGTTGTTACTCTATACTTGAAGTGTGACCAGAATTCTTTTAGGTCGTAGGTTTATGTAGTTTAAAATGAAAACCCAAATTAGTATATTTAATAAAGGTTACATGGATAATTAAAAATAAGCCATAAAACGCGGGCGGAATTGTAGACCCGACAACCAAAGCCTACTACAATGACGCCTAATAGAGCGGTCTGTTACTCTATACTTGAAGTGTAACTAGAATTCTGTATTGTTTATGTATATACCTTATCCTACCTATATAGTATCATTTAAGTTTACATCAGCTATGACAAATAGAAATCGTACACCAGCTTCCACGTATTTTTTTTTTCTTTTCTTTTTCTGTTCCTGTTTTCAGGCATGAACATTGTAGATTGTTGTAGACGTGTTTGACTATTGGAGTCTGCTTTGACGCTGGAGGGCCAGCGTCGAGATTTGCCCTAGGGGTCAAATCTCTGGTGGTTGGGGAGGTACTGTTACGTTGTAAATTTGAGTACCTACCAAGGGTTGGTATTACACAGCTGCATTACTAATAAGTAAAGTAGCATTTACCTGAAAACATTAGTAGTACCTTGTGAGGTTTCTAAGTAATTTATTTCATTGTAGTTGTGCAAGTAACTTTGGTCTGCACTTGATGGAAGGACTCATTCCTTCAACTATATTTCGTCACTGGACTCTTTAGTAAACACTTTCTAACATTAAATCAATTTTCTAAACCCTGATAACAGGTTTTCACAATTAATTAGAACAATAAATATAATGTTTACATTCCAACTGTCATCCAGTCGAACGTCAGATTCTGTCGTTTAGAAACGACATCTGATGGTCGCCGGTTCACAGTTGTAGTTTAATCAATAATTGAACTTATTGATTGCCAACCATCGAATTAAATCGTATGGAACAATCCTTATTAATTTTCAGCTTTCAGTAAAACTTAATAATAAAATAAATAACCGAAAGCGGAAATGAAATAGTTTTTACAATATAGACTTTTCTTCTAGAAACTTCGATGTCAAATAAATCCATTTTTAATCTGTGATTTATCTTTGACATAATGTAGCCAGGTTGTACGTTGTTAATTACCCCAATTAATATTTCGGAATAATTACCCCGATCAAGACAAGTTTTAGAATTGGGATTTATAAATAAATTGTTTGTTGGTCTAGATCATGAAGATTCTTATTGTTTCAGAGTTTAAACGTCACGTTGGAATGTTGTTAGTGATTTTCAAGAATTTATTATCTTGGTGTAGTATTTATCTTATAATCATTTTACCCGAAATATGGGAGATTTTAGAAATAGTCTGTCTATTTCCGGTTTGTAATCCGTGACAGGATTATTAAAGAGTGGTGGCGTCTATTTGCCCTTGAACACGCTTGAGTGATACTGGAAAACTAATTCCATGTTTTAAAAGGTAAGGATTTGGTGGTAATAGTGCCTAGAAGTGGTCTGTGAGTCCTTCCCTGGTTGTTAAAAGGATATTCTAGTGATCCATGGATATTTATTACAGGATTCCAAATTGCGCATACGCAGACTATTTTCCAGCCAGTCGAGGATCTTACAGTCAAGTGCTTTTTCCCTAAGCCAACCGTGAGTACTTCACCTGCTGACTATTTGCCTTAGATATTTCATGGGATATACCTCAATGTTAACAATGGATTAGATTCTTGTTCAGGGATACGCAACAAGTTCTTGTTGCGGAGTTGATGGATGCCACATGGGTAATCTTCATTCCTATTGTCCCACCGCTCAGGATCAGGCAAACAGAAGTCGTAACTCCTTATGTTGTATTTGAAACAAGGCCAAGTTAACCGGCTAATGTATTAGCCTTTTAGATTTCCAAGCTCAGTCACCTCCCGGAAGGTTAATTTGCCTCCCTTATATTATTAGGTCCCCGTATTGTCAATTCCAGGAGAGGCACCTCGAGAGATTCGTCTCGCCGCCAGTATCTAGAGGAGAGTCTGGGACCTGGACGCGAGACCCGTTCCTCGAGGCAACTCGAAGCCTCTTGTGGAGACGACTGTGCGGCAGGCAGACCCCGTCTAGCGAAAGCGCAGGCGGGACGGTTTTTTTTTTATACCTTATTACTTTTCTATTATAATAAGGTTTCAGTAGGAACCTATTGTTTACCGCAGTCCGGTTTTCTGTAGTGGAAACCGGTCTGACAACTAAATTGAAATAGAGGATCTTGGGTTCGACAATCCTCGTTCATCCAGACGAATATTGGACACCTTCGTCGGCTCCAGGATCCGGGACTCTTCAAAGTCCCTGGCGCCCATTTAATAAATATTAACATACATAATAACTGGAAGGTTAAACAATAATATTCAAATTAATAATATTAAATTAGAACTTTTAAAAGGAACAGTACTGGGTTTATCTCCAACTCCCCACGACCGAAGCTTTATCCGCTGAATTATAAGCTGGCTGGCAAAAGTAGGCTTTCACAGTAGTCGCCTACCTCATTTTTAAGACGGTAGCCCCGTATCGGCTACCGTGTGTTATGTTGTGAAGAATTAATTTTATAATTATACTGTATTGAAGATAGTTTCTTGTTTGTTTTCAATTCAATACCCAACCACCTGGCCTCTGGGCTTATGTTAGTTTACCGCTAGGGGGAACAAAAATAACTATATAACAATATCCTGACATAATCTTGGTCAGATCATTTGACATGGTCCCATGTAGGTTGGGGTCCGAAATGGTCTTTTGCGGAAAGACCACACAGATTTGAGTGGACCTGTCCAGTCAGTGCACGCATTTGTCAGTTATCATGCAGCCCAACTCAAAACTTAAGGAGCTCAATGATTTGACGAACAATACCAAAGAAAAGACATTTGGGTAGGCCGCATAAAGTACTCAAACTGCCAGACCATCATTAAAACTAAGAGACAAAAAAAAAACAAACAATGACCCACATAGTCCTCACATTCCTAATAATTAAAATAATATAATATAATACTATACAAAGTAAATATTCATGTCATTGTTTATATAGAATGTTATATAGAATAAGAAAATATTAATAGCTAGCAAAATAAAAAGAGTAAAAAAACAACATTCACTGTAAGTTTATTGGAGCAGCTCAATCCCAAGCCTTTTTGTTCTCAATATAATCTTTAACAGTATAAAAGGCTTTCAGGCACAGTTTCTGTTTTATAAAACATTTGAATTTATTAAGGCTTAGTTCTTGAATGTGGCTAGGAAGTTTATTATAAAAACGTATACATTGGCATCTAAACGAGCTGCCTATTTTTTTGAGCCTGGTTGTAGGAACAACAAATTTTTGTTTGTTCCTAGTATTTACATTATGGATATCACTGTATTTTTTAAACAAATTAATATTTTTATGTGCGTACAAAAGATTTTCATAAATATAATGAGAAGCTACAGTCATTATATTAATCTCTTTAAATTTTTCTCTCTGGGACTTAATTTATAAATTGAACGGATTGCCCTTTTTTGTAAAACAAAAATTGTCTGAATATCGGCGGCATTTCCCCATAACAGAATACCGTACGACATTACGCTATGAAAATAACTAAAGTATACTAAACCGACTGTGTCTAAATCCGTTAAATCACGAATTTTTCTAACGGCGTTTGCAGAGCTAAGTTTTTTTGACAATTTATCTATATGGGGGCCCCCATTGAAGCTTGGCATCCAAACTTATGCCTAAGAACACAGTGGTATCTTCGGGGTTCAATTCTTCACCCTTTATCAGAACACTAGTTTTTACTTGTCTAACATTAGGTATTATAAACTTAATAAATTTGGTTTTTTTCTCGTTAAGAAGTAGGTTATTAACATTAAACCAGTTAACTACATTTTCGAGGGCACTATTTACATTGTCAGTAACCAACTGCTGACGTTTGAGTTTAAATAAAAGTGAAGTGTCGTCTGCAAACAGCACTATATCATGATTATCCTTTATGAGGCAAGGCAAGTCATTTATATAAATAAGAAACAAAAATGGGCCGAGAATTGAGCCCTGGGGGACTCCTGGGAGACGTGTGATACCTAACGACTGCCCGAGAGCTACAAATCTATCGGAACCAAAGGCTTTAATTAAGTGCTTACCGAATCACGGGATTGCAATGATGTCCTAGATAAATTTAGAAAGTACTTACATCATTATGAATTAAAAAAATAACAGAGCGGTACTTACTCAGTTGCGAGCCCGCAACTTCATGCATGAGAGGATAACGCCTTGACCACTGGGCTATTACGATAAATAATAATAGTAGAAGTAGATACTACTGCGCCAAAAAAAAGTTCACGTTGGCGTCGTTAGTTACCTATCAGCTGATGAACAAAATAATAGGCGGAGATAAATAAACCTTACATAGCACGTAAGCAGTTCCTGTTGCACAACTGTGAAACTACGATCTCGAGCGCGTGCGCGGGATTTAGTTAGGCACCTTATAATAATAAGACTATGTAGGTACTGGGCGCAGTCGGCGCGCTCTGTAGGTAAATTCAGCCCCGAGGACGGTTTTTGTTTTTATTTGTAGATTAAATTGGTTGTTTTAAGATTTTCCTTTCTGCTTTTTAACGGGCTGAGGACCGACAAAAATACCTCAAGATAATTTGTGCTAGTTAAGTAGGTAGGTACCCATGTGTTAGGGATTTTAAGTGATTTATTTTGTCTGATAGGTATTTTTGGCGTAATTAAAAATTTTAAATCAACTTATTTACACGATACCAAGTTAATTTAGCTAACATCGTATTTACAAATTATTATTGTTTATGTACAAATAAATAAATTACCTACTTATGTTACCTGGAGGTATTGTTCAAAGTTTCCACCGTCACACTCCAGGCACAGTCTAGCACGACGTTGCTGATTTTCCTTTATCTTACGTAACACAAACACATTCGTTTTTATTGTGTCGAAAGCATTGATCACTTTTTGTCCGTTATGAACATTGTAGATGCCAACTCGAGTAAATTAACACTCGTCCGTCCACAGGATGTTGGCATCTTGGTGTTCCGGCAACCAGCGACAAAATGTAACTCGCGCGGCGTTATCAAGTTGGTGGAGATCCTGTACCTTGCGGTAATGAAAAGGATGCTGCATTTCTTTGTGCAGTAGCCGCCACATTGTGAAGTGGTGCACTCCAAACCGTCGACCAGCCTCCCGCGTGCTTGCCCGAGGCTCTCGCCGGAAGAATTCCAGAACATCTTCCTGCAAGGCGACAGGCAGGCCTTCGTTGCCGCGACCTTCAGCATGCTCGGGAACGTCGAACTGCCGATGATCGAGTCTCTGCGTAGCAGCCAGCATTACCCTGTGTGAGGGACGTTGCCGATTGGGGAATAACTCCGCGAACATTTCGATGGCTCGAGATACATTGTCTCCGCTGATGGCATACAAGCGTACCATCTCCGCCAACTACATTGGAGTGTTGGTCCGTCATCTTTACAACTAGGTAGTAGGTACCTATCGCGACCGTTAATCGAAGGCGCACTTGAGGGCCGGAATTTGCAAGCGTATGCACGCGCCGGCGCCATCAATCACACTAATAAATTGACCCGATTTATGTGCTTGCGATGGCCGCGGAGGCGTGGCTAGTGGTAGTAGGAGCGTGCGGTGGTTGGTGCTTTGGATCTATGAAAGAAATGTCGGTTGCGTTTGTTTGTATGTGTGTGAAAGCGCAGTGTAAGGACACGTACAGACTGGCCGCGTTTTAAAAAGGGGAGTTCACACTTACCGATTTCCGTTAATAAGAATAAAATGAAAAAACAATACCTGCCCATTTTATTGTCGATTTGGGTCGAGAATCACTAACATAATTACCTCCTAAAATGTTTTGCAGAACCAAAACAACACCTTGTATACCGGCTGATTTTTTTTACGGTCTCGAAAAACATAGGGTATAGAAAGAAAGAAAGAAAAGAAAGAAAAATTGTTTATTCTGCACAAACAAAACGCACATTATAAAAAATTACGTAAAATAGACACATAATTATACAAAGTAGCTAAAAGCCTCGTAATCAATCTGTTGCGCCACTGGCAGATGACAACCAATGACAACATAATGTAAGGTCGGGTGTCAGATTGAATGAAACATCACAAGATATAGCACAAGACTGTCCTTTATTATGTTGTTACACGGATTATATATTGGTTACACACCATTGATGTTTACCTCTACATTTGGCGACAAGTCTCTAATAACAGTGTAAGGACCCGTATAAAGATTTGAGAGCTTATTACCAGTTTCATTTTTGATCAAAATTTTATCATTTGTCTTATATTTTATAGGTCTTACGTATTGATCATATCTGTTTTTTCTTTCTAATTTCGAATTAATTAAGTTTTTCCGTGCTTCTGTTTGTGAAACCTGCAATCTATATTTAAGTTCAAGGGGATAACTGTCATAATTGTAGAGTGGTTCTACTGTTCTTAAAAGGTTACTTGGTAAGTTACATTTCTTTCCGTAAACAAGTTCGAAAGGAGTAAATTTTGTCGCTGAATGTACTGTGGTATTGTACGCGAAGGCCCAAAAAGGTAACCATGAACCCCACGAGTCCGGTCTTTCATTGATGTGTATTCTCAAAAAGGCCCCTAGGGTTTTGTGGGAATTCTCTAAAGCGCCAATGCTCTGATGATGATACGCTGTTGAGTTCAGTTTAGAAATATTAAGAATTTTACATACCTCTTTGAATGTTTCCGACATAAACTCCGTACCTCTGTCAGTAGCGATTTCCCGAGGCACCCCGTGCACGAGAATGAAGTTGTTGACGAACTCACGAGCGACTTCAGCTGACGTTCTACTCACTAATGGAAAGGCACATACATATTTTGACAGTTCGCACTGAAGTGTTAAAATATATGTGTAATTATTGTAATCCCTATCAAGTGGCCCTACTATGTCTAAAAATATTTTTTCAAATGAAGATTGTGCCGTTGTGGTTATAACCATGGGTTCTTTTACCATTACAGTATACTTTTGTTTTTGACAAATAGAGCATTTTTTAACAAAGTTATTTATATCCTTTTCGAGACCCGGCCAGAAATAATATTTTTTAATGTTGTTAAACATTCTTTTTATGCCTGCATGGCCACTGGTTGGTAACAAGTGGAAGTCATTTAAAGTGACTCTCCTATCTTCTAAATTATCTACTCTTTCTATATCATTTAAAATACATAACCGTGGTCCTTCCCATTTAGTAAGTCCTTTAATCTCATTAGTTATTTTTTCTAAAAATATGTTATGGTTTTTATTTTTCACAAAATATATTTCATTTATACCATTGTCATTGCAGAAATGGCTCATCGCTCTCACAAATGCGGCTGGCGTCAGTTGTGATCGAGCAGATGGATTTATATACAATACCATTTTCCTCTGATCATATGAAAATATATCATTTTCCTTAGATATTCTTTTTATTTTTTGTAGCCTGTTTAGGCATGTTTTATCAATAAATTGCAGCTCTACTGCATTATTAGGTTTATTAATAGTTCCTACAATCCTTGCTTGACCTGTGACACAGTTTTCCACGGTAGGCTCGGGAATCTGTGTAGTGGTCTCTAATTGTTTGATTTGTGCTCGTGTCATTACAAATAAACATTGGTGCATGTTCTTTAAATCGTTCGACGATATCGGAATTCGAGATAAGGCATCGGCGGCTGCATTTTGTTGACCTTTGACATATTCAATGAAATAGTCATATTCTTCTAAACATAATCTAAATTTGAGTAATCTACTTGACGGTTCCTTTAAACTAAACAAATATACCAGTGGTTTGTGGTCGGTGACTATTTTGAATGAACGACCATACAGGTAGGGTCTAAAATGTTTCACGGCCCATACTATAGCCAGGAGTTCTTTTTCTATAGTCGGATAGTTCCGTTCTGCTTTGTTTAAACTCCTACTGGCGTAAGCGACTGGCCGACCATCGCCATTGGATAAAACCGCTCCTATCGCGTAACCTGACGCGTCAGTTTGTACAATAAACTGATTTTTATCTGATAAGTCCGGATATTGTAGAACTGGAGGTGCAGTCATACATTCTTTAAGCGTCTCAAATGCCTTTTGTGCGTCACTATTCCAAATAAATTGAACATTTTTCCTACATAAAATGTTTAAACTGTTAGCAATTTCTGCAAAATTTGGAATAAATTTGCGATAATAATTCGCTAAGGCTACAAAACGCTTTACTTCGTCTGTGTTGCGAGGAACTGGATAGTTTTGTATAGCATTAATCTTTTCCGGATCGGGTAGCACACCGTTGTCTGTTACGACGTGGCCTAAATAGAGCATTTCTTTCTTAAGAAAGTCGCATTTCATCGGATTTAATTTTAAATTAACACTGCGTAATCTTTCTAAAACTTCGATTAAATTTTTGTTATGGTCTAATAAGCCCCGTCCCATTATAATCAAATCGTCCTGATAACATAAACATTTTTCGTAATTAAGGCCCGCCATTGCCATTGTCATCATTCGGGCAAATGAGTTGGGACTTGTCTTGAGACCCATTGGCATTCTAGTCATTTGAAATTGGCCTGAATGAAAAGCTGTAAATTTCCTACTGTCGGGTTCGAGTTCCACATTATAAAAACCTTGACTTAAGTCTAAGTGTGTAAAATAAATGCAACCAGAGAGTGAATCTAATATTTCATGAATATTTGGTAGTGGGAATTTATCATTTTGCACACAGTTGTTTAGCTTTCGGTAATCAATGACTAGACGCCATTTTTTCTTTCCGTTTGTTTTCTTTGGTACTAAAAGAACGGGACTAGACCATTCGCTATTACATGGTTCAATTATACCTTGTTCGAGCATGTGGTCAATTTGATTCTGTATTTCCTCTTTTTGTGAATGTGGGAGCCTGTAAGGTTTGCTGTACATTGGTGTAGTACCGGGTTTTATAGTTATTGAATGCTTGTATATATTTGTCGTAGTGAGCTGGTCACCTTCGAGATAAAATATATCATTATATTTTGCACATATATTTGTAATACTACTTTGTTCCTCCTTATTGAAATGCCCCAAATTTAATAAAGGTAGCAGTTTTTTGACTCGTTCTGCATATTTACTGGGCTTGTCAAATATACAGATATTGTAATCACTTGCTTTATGTATATTTGGTTGAATATTATGTAAATAATAATCATTTTCAGTGGTATTCAAGATTCTAATTGGTAGTTTTCCATGCACGGGTTTTGTCAGTGTACTTGCTAAAAATATTCCGTTTCCTATTTCCGCCGCACAGACTACACAGTCCTCCGCTATGTCGGTCGCAATGTAATGTGTACTTTCGGACCTAGCTGGTATAGTTAGCGTCTCATTATGTAAGGTAATCGGCAGACTAATTTCTTTATTATTACTATTCATAACCAATGTATTTTTTCTAAAGTTAATAATGGAATTGTATTTGCTCAAAAAGTCTTGGCCTAAAATGCCACTGGCCTTACAGGGTAAAGATTCAAATGCGTAGAATTTATGGTTTAGTATTTGATCACCTGCTCTTAATTCGAGATAAACATAACCGATCGCTTCTATTTTTCCACCAATACCATTTACAACAAGCTTCCTTTTGTGGATGGGTACATTCAACTCACTAATGTGTTTATATTTTATGGCCGATATGGATGCACCGGTGTCGATTAGCCACTTATATGCAAGATTGTTATATTTAGAGTGTAATGAAATATGATATATGCTACTACATGACATCATTACGCTTTTATTCACGAAAAATCTCTTCTAAATTATCATTATTATTTTCGGATTGACTTTCTCGCGGGTTTGCATCTGTCAAAATATGCATGTGCTGTTGATGTTGCTGGTTATTAGCTTGATTAAAGAATATCCTACCTCTAGTTCTACGGTCTGATGCACCACGGCCGCGAGATCTCCATCCACCGCGACCTGCTTGCGATATTCGATCATCCCTCCGTTCCGCCGGTGGGGTTGCTTGTCCTCGTCCTCGTGACACCCCCTGACCTCTGGAATTCCTATATTGGTAATAGTTGTTATTACGGCGTATAAATAAAATATCACCTGAAGTGGACGGTGTTGAAACTTCCTCATCGATCGCTGCTTGTATAGCATTACTTAGAGATGTAAATTGTCGTGCTGCTATTATTGTGCTTAGACGACGATTTCTTAATCCGTCGGCAAAACTTTTAATGGCTAATTTTTCGTTTATAGGCTTCAATATATCGAAGTTAGACTCATTGCCTTCTGATTGGGAAATCGTCAAGTCAACAAACAAATCTGTTATCTTCTTACCATAGTCATCTATAGAGAGATCGTTTTGTTTCAAATTGTACAATTTGTGTTGTAGAGCCGTAGCTGATTTTTTAGGTAGCAGGCTTGTTTTCATAGCCTTGACTAACTCATTTACACTGTCATACTTTGTATTAAGTTTGAGTTTAGCAGACTGCGAAAGTCGGCTTTTTAAAACAAAATTTATTAACTTAATTTGACCGACTGAGTCTAGCTCTGTTTGATAGTATTCCATCCCATCAATGAGCTGTTTCGTATTTGTGCCGTCGTCATTTAAAACTGGTAATAAGCTCAAGGCGATCTTTAAATCAAATTTTTCCATGTTTAGTTCTATTTTTGATTCTTCAGTTGATGTTGAATTGTTACACAAGTCTAAAATATTGTCATATAACGTAACAAAATCTTTGTTTAATTTATCAAATTTACAAATTTCCTCGTCCTTTAATCCAGTTTTAAGCAAATTTAAATGCTCTAATCTCTCATTGAAAGCACTCAATAAATTATCGGCCTCTTTGAGCTTCTTTAAAACAATTTCACCTCTTCGTCTACTTGCCCCTATTTTTATTAAATATATTCTTATCTTACCAAGGTCATTGTATAACTGCAATAACTCCTCATACATAACTGTTAATAAGTTTATAGTCCATATTTATAGATTACGATTATGATTCCACTGATAAGACACGCGTATACAGTCCGAATTATAATTGCCGCACTTTCATACATTTATTAGGACACTGAACTCACAAGAACACTTGCCGAGTTGCACATTTTGTTACACGCCTCTGTGTTGCTAAGGACCCTTGTTGGAAGCATGGACCCGACATTCCTCGTTTGCAGACATGCTACTAGCGCCGCCGCGGTACCTTCTGGATCGATCCAAAGAACGCCGTAAGATATGTCTCGTTATCTGCTCTCGCGTCCAAGACTCATAACATCTCTTGTAAATTTTAAACACGAAGTACAGCGTGCCAAGGAATAAAATCGTGCAAATGATTGTTAACACGATACTTATTGCCGACAAATGAAATTTAAATTCCTCCACCGTCGCGGTGTTTTTAGCGGCGCTATTTTGATTGAGAAATACCTCTTCATTAGTTACTTTTGAGTTACACATGATTAAAAGTCACTTTTAATATGTCTCTTACTTAAACAGTAGTCGCGCAGAGCAAAGTCTACACTAGTCGCGCACATGATTCAAGCCCTGTTTGGTGGCAGGGTCGCCATGTAAGGTCGGGTGTCAGATTGAATGAAACATCACAAGATATAGCACAAGACTGTCCTTTATTATGTTGTTACACGGATTATATATTGCTTACACACATAGAAATAATGGGTACTTACATACTACATCACAATAACATACAATCAAAACAAAAACAGAATGCCCATTGCAGTGGGGAAATAACTACTTTTATAACAAATAAACAATTAAAACTAGAACACTTAAACAATGCATCGCATCTGTGCAAGAAAAGGTCGTTGCTCAGCGAAATGCTGTATAGTAGGTGAACGGAGTAGAAGCCTATGGCATAGTCAATTTTTTTGTTTTTTTTTCTTCGTCCTGTAAAGAAATTGATTTATCAATAAATACTGTCTATTTGAAGTAAACTTTTCATACTAAAACAATAAAAACAGAAAAAAAAAGAAAAAGAATAAATCGATGAAAAAATATCGAAATTCAAATCATACGCACTAAATGCGCAGAATTTATCAATGAATTGGTAGATCCGTTCTTTTGCAGCCGAAAGTCGCCGCACTTGCCGTCAGCTTCTTTGATACCAGGCGCACGAGCCGCTCGCTCGCACATCCCCGCCCGCCCGCGTCCCGCGCTTCAGTCTACGATTAGTCACAGCAGCGTGACGTCACGCTGTTTGTTTCCGTGTATGCACCTATCGTCCGCCCGGTGATAGTTATCGTATGTAAACATGTACGAATATTCTAATGTAGATTACCTCGCAACGGTGCGATTTCATATCCTGTCTGGTGAAAACATAGCCAGTGCGAGGCGAATGTACGCAGAAGAAGAACATCTTCAGTCGCTGCGAAGGAACGGTATCCCTGCTCCTCAAATTCCCAGCACTTCCCTCATATTACGGACTTATAAGCGGTTACTAGTCATTTAAATAACCCTCCTTTATGCTGCGCCGTAGTCGGGTAACAAACGGGTCATGTCGACCTTGGACGGTTTAGTTAGTGATGGCAGAGTGATGGGTAATGGCACTCCCTTTTACAAGTCCATTAATACATTGAATGATTTGATTACTTAAACACCAATTACCTAATTTAAAATCGACTTCACCTAATATTTCATAACCTCAGTTTATGTCAATTTCTATGAAATAATAAGTTAGTAGCTAATGATAATCTAACGAACACCTATTGTAAGAAAGAGTTGTTAACTTAAAACCTTCGAAATTAGGTATTTAGATTAATATATTACTAATCATTCCATTTAGTCAGTGATTGTGTAAGAATACTACCTCAGGGGCGTGCCGTCCATAGAGGCAATTAGGCCTAGCCTACCCTACCAACAACGCCAAATGCATTTATTTTAACTATGTAATACAATAATACAAAATATTAAAAAAAGAGTTAAACTCCTGTTAAAACCCTTATAGCAATTTGTCGTACACGCCACGTGACTCATAGTTCGACGGAGCTTACGTTTTACGTAAGCAAGGCAAGCATTCGTTTCGTCTACATTCCGTTCATAAATTTACGCACACTCGTGTATGTTTTCGTTTGTATGAACGGCACACAATAGTGAAATGGTTTAAATTAGGGGCGTAACTCCGGCGGCAGGAGCTTGGTCCTCATTGGTTGTGTGTAAAGTGAAGATTTAATGAATGAAAAATATTGAAGACCAGAGTTCCCAATTTTTGGACAATTCCCCGAATTGCGGGGAAGTTTCCTTCATGACTACCAGACTACTAGAGACAATTAAAAAAAAGGGTGGTATTGTTGAATTTATACCTTCCAAAAAATTATAAATTGTAAGGAATAGCAAAAGCCCTATAAGAATAATTAAAAACTTCATAATTTTTTATTTTTCTTCTCATATTTGGGAAATTTCGTTTGGTTTTTGGGGAGTTAGGAAAATAAGTTTCGGCAACACAGTCCAGTGTGTCAGTGTTATCCGGCAAAATATGGTAGTCTCTTTTGTGGAAGAACACGGTATGACAGTGATACAATTTTAATTGGTAGTGTTTGTTTCACGTGACAGAGACACGTAATTTATATGTGATCTTGAGTGTTTAGCTTTTATAGATCTTATTATGTTATAAGTAATTGGTTTTGAAAGGTAAAGTAGTGTAAATATTATGTGTTGTGTTATTATTTGTTTATTTACCTAAGAATGGTGTTCTGTTGTGAAGTTTGCGCCGATAATGTGTTGGTTAGGTTAGGTTAGTCGCACTTGTCGTTTAATGATAAGATTCAAGTTGTGTCGAAAGGTAGATGTGTGCCCGAATTAAGAGAATTAATCCAAAAACATGATAATTCATGACTTCGGATATCTAGCAAGTGACCGGTGACACGACACAATATTGTACATAGGTGACCAGTGACACGACACAATATTATACATAGGTGACCGGTAACACGACACAATATTATATATGATTCTGAAACATTTCTCCGACATTCGTTTCGCCGTTGAACGGTTCACCGACAGAACGACACTTTTCATTTTTTCACCGATAGAACGTTTCAACGGCGAACGATTCGCCGACAGAACCTATCATATGCGTCACTTCGACGAGAGTAACAGAGGGGATCTGGCGCTTTGCGGTCGCTGCGCCGACACGCTCGCTTCGCTCGCTCACCTTCGCACGTTAATGGTCACTGTTCTAACCTAACCTTTTTTTAAGTTTTTTGTTCCGGGGTGGAAAATCCTCATGGATGTCCTCCGCCCCGGGGTAGGTGGAGGGGTCTGTCATACTCTTTCGCAGAAGGATACCACCGTGTCCCAGGACTCCTCGCTGCCGACCATCGCCTCGACCACGGCCGGCAGTGACAGGTCACTGCCCACTCCTGAGATGAGGGCACGGCGTGGCTCCTTCCAAGCGGCACACTCTGCCAGCGTATGCCGCGCCGAGTCCTCCCGTCGATGCAGTGGTGACACCGGGCGTCCGGCTCCCTGTTTATGCGACACAGGTACTTCCCGAAGCAACCATGCCCCGAGAGCACCTGCGTCACCCGAAACGACAGGGAGCCGTGCCTCCTCCCGAGCCAGGGCTCGAGCACTGGCCGGACCGCCTCGATGGTGGCGAGGCCGGCGGTAGGGCGTGAAAGCCTGTCCTGCCATTCCGCCACCAGGGCTGCGTGGAGCTGTGACCGACGCAACTCCGTATGTCGCTGCATCAGCCAGTCGCCCCGCGCCCTCGCTTCCTCGCGTCACTGGTACAGTGACGCGAGTACTTTCGCCTCGAAGTCCCAGGGCGGGGATCCGGCCAGTACGCAAGCCGCCTCAAAGGAGATCGTGTGATATCCCCTGATGACTCTGACGGCCATCGCTCTCTGCGGCTTTCGCAGGACAGCGATGCTGCCGGCCGTCAGGTCAGCCACCCAGATCGGGGCCCCATACAGGGCCATCGATCGCACGATCCCCACGTAGAGCCGCCTACAGGTGGCGCTCGGGCCCGTTCTAACCTAACCTTTTTTTTTTTTGTTCCCGGGGTGGAAAATCCTCATGAATGTCCTCCGCCCTGGGGTAGGCGGAGGGGTCTGTCAGACTCTTACTGACTAAAAACCACCCCGGTGTTCCCGTCCCACACTTGCACCGGGGATCATGGGATCTAATGCGACTTCCACGATCCCCGGCCCGCCTCTGCGGGCCACCTCAAGTCTGGGGGGGCGCGCGTGGAACACTACGCGCCGCCACCTCGGGTCCAGTGTGATGGGGGGCGGCGGACGTCCCCAAGTCCGCCGTCCCTGGACCCATTTAGGGGGGCCGGAAGAGGGCGTTGTCTGCCCTCTGCCGACGCCCGGTGCGCCTGCTGCGGGCCTGGTGAGCGGAAGAGATCTCCCGCTCCCGTTCCGCAGCCTCCTTCTGCGACACGACTGTTTCGCAGAACCTAACCTAACCCAACATTATCCTTCGCTATATGAAAGGTTCTGTCGGCAAATCGTTCGCCGTTGAAACGTTCTATCGGTGAAAAAATTAAAAGTGAATCGTTCTGTCGGTGAACCGTTCAACGGCGAAACGAATGTCGGAGAAATGTTTCAGAATGATTATATATACGTATCCAGTGACACGACACAATATTATACATACGTACCTAAACGATGACACGACACAATATTATACTTACGTAACCGGTGACACGACACAATAAATATATATTCTAATAAGTACATTAGGTTTTTACCTTGTTTACCTCTAGTTATCCAACTAGATGTGTTCGAAGTAGATATTCACACGTCACTGTCCCTGACAGCTCAATATGAAACATAACAAAGAAATCCTCGTCGTATTGTAGTTGACACAAAGCTGGAGGAAATGAGAGGCTTCTACGAGCGTGTGGCGCATTTTAAACATTAATTCTTTATTTCATAAGGAGTTCATAATACATAAAGAGGTAAAAAAGTTTTGTTTGTAAGTTTATATATAGGGAGTAATCTTCGAAACTACTGATCCAATTCCGAAAATTCTTTCACTAATGTGATACTATAATTATCCCGGAGTGGCATAGCATGTTTTATGTTAAAACGAAAAACTTCACGCGTAAACGGCAGAAAATAAAAACAATTCTGTCCAGGGAGATAAACAATAATGGAACAAAAGAGAAAATAACGGAACATTGTGTTGTGCCCAAGCCAGCTAATTACAGCAGCTCCGTCCTACCGCCGGCGCTAATTAGATTATTCAATTTTATTGCGATAACAAGTCGCACTCACTTATCTTTGCCGGTGTAATAACTCAGATTACCTGACAGTTGTTAGTAATGTTGCTACAACTGTTGTTAGAGATTACACTGAGAGTTTACAATTTCTAGGTTTTAATTCAAAGACTTGATTTGAGGTAAACGGAAGGTTTCCGATGAAATGGCAATGTGAAGTTAAAACAGAATGCCCTTGCAGTGGCAATGTGAATATCATAAGACTTCCAAACTGTCCGCTAGAGGGCGCTGACGTGTAAACATTTCTATACGCTATGATCTTACTAATTTAACTTTTAAACATGTTTTAAAAGTTAAATTCTCAAACTACCTATGACAGTGTTATCCTTAGTTTTTATAAAGATTAGACTAAATTAAAAGTGACAATACCCATAATAACATAATAGTGAATTACGCCTTCAGAAGTGAACATTATCAACTGTACGTACAATATTTCAATATTCTTAATCAGTACCAAAAGAGAAACTCTAAATAACAGTGAAATCATAAACATTTTGAGTGCTTCTTACGAATTTCACTTAGATTAGTTCGTTTTTATTTGAAAGCTACTAGTAGTGCTACTACAACGCCATCTTACATCTTATATCGGAATCAAGCTTAGCTGTCCTCCAAAAGGGGTTGGCAAGACTAATAACGTAATTACAATTAAAAAATATTGAAAAAAGTGACATCTTTTGGATCAGTTACTAATTAAATAGCTCACTGACGTCATTCCAATAACAATAGAAGCGTAATTTTTGTGAAATTTTTACATGAGTGTTTGGCGCAATGGTTTGAGGACTTGCTTACAGATGTTCTATGTCACGAAGTCCGTTTGGCTATGAATGTTGTCAAGCGTGCACATGCACATTGTTTTTGTGTGCGTAACCTCGAGAGCGCTCAGTGTCGATCGGGACACGGTCCGGATCAGTAGTGGTTTTTAGTTCGCGCCAAATTGTTTCACGGAGTAAGGTCAGCATGGCAACAAAACGAAGAAGAGTTGTCCATAGTGAGGTAATATTTATTTATACGTTTTCAATTAAAATGTTATACAAAGATACTTAATATAGCAATAGAAGTATTTATAAAATGAATGTTTTTTTGTGTTATAAAATGTTTATATTACTTAATTATTTTGATTACATTTTGTTTTAGGGTCGAAACATGATAGCTAGTGTTTATCATTTTCTGCGAGAAGAATATGAATACACAAAATCATTAATGTAACTCAACTGTGATTTGTCTCATTTACGAGACATTACACGCCGTACAGCTGAAGCTACGGGTGTGAGCCAAAAAACAGTTCAAAGAATATTAAAAGAAGAGAAGGAATTGCCATCCACTTCATCAAAATTCACTTCACCTATGAAGAAAAGGAGAAAGCGAGATAATAAAGTGGATATAGATAATTTTACAGCCGATGTGGTTCGCAGTACTGTACAAGATTTCCATATTGTCCATAAAGAAATTCCAACATTAGCTAAGTTAAGAACAGCATTGAATGAAAAAATCGGATTCAAAGGTTGTTTAGAAACTGTTCGCAAGTTACTGTTGAAATTAGGTTACAAGTGGCGCAAAACAGAGAACAACCGTAAAGTCTTGACGGAGCGTCATGATATACAAATGTGGCGTTTAAAATATTTAAAAAAATAACAGAGTACCGCTCTCAAAGTCGGCCCATTGTCTACACAGATGAGAGCTACGTCCTTTCGACACACGTGCGAAACAACACCTGGGCAAAAAAAAAGGAAAGAACTCCGTTTTTAAAAAAAAATAGCACAGGCACTCGCTTTATTTTAGTGCACGCGGGAACCAAGGATGGTTTTATTGAAAATGCTTCCTTGGTTTATAAGGCCAACTCAACAGCTGGTGAATATCATTCAAATATGAGCTATGATAACTATGTAAAATGGCTAGATTTTTTTGCTAACGTTACCTACTTTTACACACACAAGCGCGCTTGTCGGGATACGTCACTACTACAATCAAAGCCGAACGGACTTCGTGAAATAGAATATCTGTACAGATATTCTATTCGAGATTCTGAAGATAATAAAAGAAGTTGACTACCCCATTCAAAATCAGAATGAAATCTCAGCAAATTCAAAACCAAAACTGGCAGTTTTTTCTTTAACAATCTTAACTTATTTCATCAAAATGTAGCAGGATTATTTAACAAAACAGACACACTTTTAGTTAAATTAGAGGAATTGTTCCATCAAGGAACTTTAATAGACATAATTTGTATAACAGAGCACTTTATCGAAGCTGGTTATGAATATTTAGTTCACATACCGAACTTCAGTCGAGCGGCTACCTTTTCAAGAAATACAAAAAGAGGAGGAACGTGCATCTTTGTCAGAAATGGACTACACTATAAAAAAATACCGGCTATAGCTAATCAATCAGTTTCGGGTATATTTGAATGTTGTGCTGTGGAGCTAATATCATATAATTATTATTTCATTACAATCAGCCTATAATGTTCGCACTGCTGGGACACAGGCCTCCTCTCTATGAAAGGGAGCGGGCCGTAATCCACCACGCGGGCCCAGTGCGGGTTGGTAGATGTTACATGTCTTCGAATTTTTGGTTCTAGGACATGCCGGTTTCCTCACGATGTTTTCCTTCACCGTTTTGAGAACAGTGGAGATGAAATAATTTACACAAAGTAAAACGCCTGTCTGGGTTCGAACCTACGACCTACAAATCGTAAGTCGCGGCCGTTACCACTGGGCCACCACTGCTGTCATCATGCTCTGCAACTGCTATTATCATATAATATCCTAATCATTTGCAAATATAGGATACTGTTCGGTACAATATTTGCAACCGAACAGCTCAGCACTTTTGACGGCATGCATTTCCATAAATGCATGTAACGCAACTACTACCAATTCGTACGTGTTCGACTACCTATCGCGTAACTCAAACCAAACCAGGTCAAACCATCTTAGTGCTAATTTAGCTTAGATTTACTATTTGATAACTATAATAACTTGTAGTGTTCAATATAGCTTTTAACTTTCGTATCATTAAATCAGTGATCGTAAACCAACAACGAAACCATAACCAGTCTTAACATATATACCAAATCAATCAAATATCAGAACCCAGAACTTAGTGCCACACCAACCAGGCGCTAAATTCTGCAGTGTTTCGAGGATTAAGGGCCTCGGTTCGCGAAGTACAGTGAAGTGTTTGTGCACCGGGACCTTGCAACCAGTGTTTTATAGTTTACCAGTTTATAGGGAGAGTAGGTAGGCAGTGAGATCAATCTGGAAGAAATTGAGCAGCTGTCGCGTAAGGAGAATATAAGGTCAGACCAATCCATTTTATACACTTTATTTTCACTTTCGTATTTAATTGGCCGTGGGAATAATGTAGCAGTTAGCGGTCAGCCAAACGGAGATTTACAACTCCTTGGTTAAACTTCTAACTAACATCAAGAAAGACGGGGCTGAACGAAAAACCATAGATTACTGCAAACGGAAGTTGGAGATATTAGAAAACTATTGGAGGGAATATCAACGTAACCATATGAGGTGCTATGAACTTGCTGAATTTAACCATGTGTATTTCACAAAAAAATGTTTTGATAAGGCGGAGGAAGTCTATTTAGCGATCAAGCAGCTAATTACCAAAACCGTGGAGCAATTGTTGTCAAAACAGCAAGAACATCACCAGCCGCCGGCAGAGGCGGGGACATTGGAGCAAGCAGAGAATTCGTCTCATTCACAGGTGCCGCAATAGCAACGTAGAGATACGCGTGAAGACAGTAAATTAGAAGGAATGCAAACAGTCCTTTTGGTATACCATAGCCATGTTTGTTCTGTTTTAAGGTATGGAATAACAGTATGGGGTAATTAAACAGAAGCCCAGAGGGCATTCATAGCCCGAAAAAAGTGTGTAAGGTCAATTTTCTATCTTAAGTGGACAGACTCCTGTAAACCCGTATTTATTAAGCAAAAGCTGCTTACCCGCCCGTCTTTATATGTATTTGAAACCTGCAAATTTGTAAGAAACAATTACCCGCTTTTTGAAAAGGATGAAAAGGCTATGTCAAAGCGGAAAATACTACAAAAGCCACTAGTAGTCCCGCGTAATAGACTAAAAGTATGCAACAAAAATTGTTATGCCATGGCGGTGAAAATATACATATAACCACTTAGCCGAATAATTTAGAAATACTACAGATTTAGAATTTAATAGAAAGCTATATACCTAGTTGGTTGTGTGAGAGATGTTTTTATTCCATCAATGAATATTTTGAATATGAAATGTAAAACTTATGTAGTATAATTATTATGACATCCACATATTATTATTGAGATTACTTAAGTAATATTGAAACATTTTCATTATTCTTGCTATTTTTAATTCACTTGACATCATTATTATTGATCGCTATTTTTCAATTTTAATGATTATTTTAAATGGATGAAATTGTATTTAATTTCAATTTTATTAATTGCATTGTAATCTAAACTTAAATTATGACATTATTATTAGTATATTTATGATATTGCTAATAATTATTAAATGTACTGCATGCTTTATGTATAACTGAGATGTAAAATCTAAATATTTGCACGGCTGGAATGCCGAATATAGTGAAACCCATAGATCCTGCTATATTCTTACAAATAAATATATCTTTCATTCATTCATTCAATGACAAAAAAGCAGACTATCCACTTTAGGGCCTTCATGAGAACAGTCATAGAAATTGACCAACTATAGAACAAGTGGGAGTTCGACGATGCATTAATTAATCTCTTCAAACTCGTTGGGTAATTATTGATAGTCTGCACTGGGATATAGAAGGTGAAAACTTGGTGAGATTGGGCAGGAGCCGCTTCAATGCAGCGCCTGCCCGCTCCAGTTTGGGAGCCAAATGTCGGAAATGCTCCACGAAGTTCCACCGGCTGTTGAGGACGAGTCCCAGGTAATTGATCGTCGACTTGACGCCGATGGAAACCCCTCCTACCGTTATTTGGGACCCCAACGGTGGCGCGTTCCGAGGACCATGAAAACACATGGCCTCGGTCTTGTGCAGGGCCACCTCGAGTCCCAATTTCCGGATCCTTTCGACGAGATATCACCACCTGGGTGTTGGTACTCTTATTAGCACAAAAACTTGACAGTGAGTCATTCGCTGAATATATTGAGTCAGTGAAGAATCCCAGGGAACCATCAGTCCTTCAAGAATTCCTAGGTTTCATGGAAAACAAGTTTACCGCCTTAGAAGCATCGCGGCGTAAACAAGAAACCAATAGCCAAAAGATAACCACTCAACCACTGTTTAGTTTGAATGTGTGCATAACCGCTCCTAATGTCAATTTGTTTTCTTCAATACAGTTGCAATACAGACCTCGGTTACTAAACCCGCGTTTCATTTCTCTCGCCGCGAATCGAAATCCTGAGCAGTCAATAATCAACCTTATCTAAACAACAACATGGTCCAAAACGAGACGGATTGAAGAAATAATTTTATCAGTGACCCGACTTGTCAGAATCGTCGCCGAGTAGTTTTTTTCTATATGAAGCTCATTAGCGGAACAAAGGAGTATCGACAGCTGTTATACAAATCGCAGTTATGTGGTGTGATGAACATTAGTGTTTAAAATAACGAAGTGAACGTTTTCTAAAGACTGTTAATATCGTCAAGTTATTATAATGGATAACGTGGAACAAACATTCGATCTTTTGGAACACTTTTCGGACAACATTTTGAAGGCTAAGGCAAACTTTAAGAAGACACCGAAAACAAAACTAACTAAAGGCTACGTTGAAGCAAGACTACAGTGTTTAGAAGAAAATTGGAACTCATACCGGAATAATTATCAGCAGTTATTAAAAATTACTAAGAAAGAGCAACGGAAAAACATAACCTATTTCACCGACGATCTATACAGCCAGTGTGAAGAAATATATTTGGATGTGAAGACAGACATGACGGATACGCTACAGTTATTGAATACAAAGAAAGGAGATGTAATTCAAAAAACATCATCATGTTCATCACAACAGGACAGTTAAAACAGCACCGAGGTCAAACTTCCGAGGATCAACTTACACACATTTACGGGCATGTATGAAGAATGGCAATCTTTTGAGGATACGTTTACGGCTTTAATTTCGAAAAATAAGACATTAAGTGACGTACAAAGAGTGCATTATCTCAATTCATGCTTGACTGGCGAAGCTAGAAATACAATTAAACATATTCCAGTCACAGAACAGAATTATCATAGGGCATGGGAAACTTTGAAAAATAGATATAGCCACAAGCGGCTTATAGTGAATGCAATACTGAAAAGGCTATTTTCATTTAAAAAGTTTAGCACACAATCGCGGGGACAATTGAAAGTTCTGATAGATAGTACAAAGGAGTGTTTAAATAGTTTGGATTCTTTGAATATTTCAACAACATCATGGGACCCAGTAATCAGTTACATTACCGTGCAGAAATTGGATTCTGACACACACAAAGAATGGGAATCACACGTAAGTCGCGAATGTGAAACTGATCTACCTACATTACAAAATATGATTACTTTTTTGGAAAATCGAATCCATACACTCGAGTTAACGTGTTCACCTTCATCTAGCACTCAAAAAACTAATAAGGAGCGTGCATGTCATACGTCAGCTGTAACAATTACTTGCAAATTATGTAACGCTCAACATATTCTATGCCACTGTAAAGAATTTGACATGGATAAGAAACATGAGATCATTAAAAACAATCGATTATGCTACAACTGCTTATCACCAAGCCATCCAGTAAAGAAAGCAGAAGACTTCTTGTAAGATTTGTGGACGGCGTCACCATTCACTTCTTCATCAAAAGAAGAAGGGAGAAGATTCTCAGGATACAGAGAAGAATAACAATCCACCTGTAATCTCCTCAACACAAACGCCTAGCAACACACAAGAAAATCATCAGGATGAGTCAATTATAGTGAATTTCGCATACAAGCAGAGAAGAGCATTACTAGTGACAGCGCTGGTACCGATCAAGAGTGAGTGTGGTCGCGTGACTACTTTAAGAGCATTAATCGATCCTGGTTCACAGGCACCATTCATTACTGAGAATGCAACTCAATTAATTCGACTCAAGAAAACTCCTGTACGAGGTTCTATTACAGGAGCAGGATCCACGACAACACCAGTACGTTATGCAGTACAGTTGGAGATCTCATCAAGATGTGATAAACAATTCAATCTCCCTCTGAAGGCATATGTTTTAAAATCACACATAACGTCGAAGTTGCCCAGTTCCACAATTGAAAATAGATCAAACTGGTCGCATCTGAACGACTTAACGTTAGCTGATCCACAATACTTCAAGTCAAACAAAGTTGATCTGTTGCTTGGCATTGATGTATACACCGAGATTGTGAAAGATAATTGAATAAATCTTAAAATTAAATAATCACGAAATAAACGGACATATAAAAAATACAGTACTATATTAAGAAGATGTATTATTCAATCACAAGCAAACATGAATCATGACTTCGTGTCACGAGCAAAAAATAAGTGTAAGGCTACATGGCAAATAATCAAAAATGAAAGCGACTTTGTAAAATTACATGACGAAATTGAATGTATCAACGTAAATAACTGTCTGGTTACAGACCCTTTAGCAATTGCCAATGCTTTTAATAGCTGTTTCATTGAGACGGAAAAAGCGAACTCACAAAATACCCATGTAGGTAGCCTGCAACTAAGCAAAATAGACCGCGTAAGCTCTAGTGTATTTTTAAGACCAATGGCTGAAGAAGAAGTATTTAAAATAATATATTCACTAAATAACACAAGATCTGTAGGGTTAGATGGTATATCAACACACGTATTAAAATATTGTGCTAGCACACTTTCACCCATCCTTACACACTTAATTAACCTGTCATTTACAGAGGGAACATTTCCGGAGCAACTTAAAGTATCTATAGTCAGACCGCTACACAAAAAGAACTGCAAACAGGAAATAAAAAATTATCGCCCAATAACCCTCATAAACATTACATCTAAAATATTTGAAAAGGCCATGCACAAACGTCTTACAGGTTTTCTTGACAAACATAACGTTATAAAAGAAGAACAAAACGGTTTTCAAAGGAAAAAGTCAACTACTTTAGCAGCCTTTAACTTAATCAAAAACATAACGCAGACTATCGATAAACGAATCCCTGTTTCAGTTATATTCTTTGACATGACCCGTGCTTTCGATTTTGTTAACCACGACATTTTAATAAATAAATGTGAACTGTATGGTATTAGAGGACCTGCATTAGACTGGCTAAAAAGCTACCTGATAGGACGGAAACAATGTGTAGAGATTAAAAGAATTGATAAAGACTCCAAGTTAAGTGCGTATAGGTCTGAGTTTCAACCCAATAAAACCGGGGTACCTCAAGGCAGCATTCTAGGACCTTTACTCTTTCTGCTATTCATAAATGACCTGCCTAAAGCTTCCAATCATCAATGCGTACTGTTTGCTGATGATATATCCCTTGTTGTGAAACACAACTCCAATGCAATCACTCAAAAGGCTCGGTTAAAGCCTGCGGTGGAATCTGTACTGAATTGGTTGGATAGCAATAAATTATGCGTCAACCTCTCCAAAACGAAATACATGAACTTTTCAAACTATAATAATTCAAAAACAAGCCAGGGTGTTTCAAGTTTAACATGCCGGGGGCATAATATTGAACTAGTTAATGAAATGAAGTTTCTCGGCATTGTATTGGACAACCATTGTAACTGGAAGGCACATATTAACCACATAGGTAAAAAAATAAACAAATTTGTATTTGCATTAAAAAGGTTAAAACTGACTTCATCACAGAAAACTGCATTATTAGCGTATCATGGCTTTGTTGCCTCCTCTTTAAGGTATGGACTTCTTTTGTGGGGAAATTCAACTGATATTAAACGAGCGTTCATTATTCAAAAAAAATGTATAAGAGCAATATGTGGAGTGGGACCCCTAGTATCATGTAGACCACTATTCAAAAAACTTAAGTTACTCACTTTAACTGGTCTATACATTCTGCAAGCTGGTATATTTGTCAAAGAACAGCGTAGGCTCTTCCCACAAATGTCCGATAAATTAAACTCGATTGTAAAAAAAAGAGACCCAACTCTTCTATTGATGCCACCATGTAAGACAGCCTACTGTAAAAAGAACTGCTCTATAATGACCGTAAAAATATTTAACAAAATTCCAAGATGTATTAGAGAGCTGCCTTTGAATCGGTTTAAAACTAAACTTTATAGGTGGCTAATAGAACAGAGTTTTTACAACTTGAATGACTTCTTAAGGTGACATTGTAATCTACTATAATTTTTGACATTGAATAATAAAATATAGACATTTGTTGTATACTTTGTAAACTTGACTTTCATAATAACTTGACTACTATGTTAATATTAATTTTTCTACTGGTATGTCAGTTTGTATTTCTTGTGTTTTTGACATTCAATTGTTTAATTATTCTGCGCATGTAATTGGTATTTTATTAGTATGTACCCGCCTCATGATAAATTTTTGCATGCCATTTATATTTGGCGAAGTGTGAAGTTCATTGTTTAGCTTTAAGATCTTTCTGTACCATGCTTCTTGCAAATAAATCTATTCTATTCTATTCTATTCTATTCTATTCTAAAGGGACCACCAGGCACACCTTCCGCTCAAGAAACAAGTTTGGGTTGGATATTGTTTGGCAATATCTCAGAAAGTCAACATTCCAGCAACGACATAGTAGTGATGCATCAACATATAGAAATAGATATGGATAATCTTTTGAAAAATCTTTGGAACATTGATGATACTACAAATCGCAAACTTACCTTCGATGAACGCACCTGTGAAGATATTTATAAAACAACACATACACGAGATTTAACTGGAAAATACATCGTAAAATTACCCTTTAAAATACCACAAGAAATAGGATTGACGAGAAACATAGCTCTGAAGAGACTGGAACAATTAGAAAGAAGATTAGAAAATAAACCACAATTAAAAGAAGATTACTGTAAAGTTATGGAAGAATACATACAATTGAATCACATAGAGAAAGTTCCTGAAGAAGATAAAAATAATATGTCAATTTATCTACCACACCATGCAGTCATTCGAGGAGATAGCGAGACCACGAAGGTCAGAATTGTTTTTGACGCATCGAGCAAAAGTTCAAAAAACAATTCACTCAATGATTTGCTATTAGTTGGACCCCAACTACAAGAAGATTTAAGAAGTTTAATTATGAGATGTCGTATGAAGAAAATCTGCTTCATAGCCGATATACAGAAAATGTACCGCATGATATTGGTTACAAAAGAGGATGCAGATTATCAGCGAGTATTGTGGAAACAGGATCCCACGCACGAGATAGAAGACTATCGCATGTTAAGAGTAACGCTTGGTACCGCCTCCGCGCCCTACCTAGCTATCAAAACAATAAAACAGTTAGCTATTGATGAAGGGGATAAATATCCTGCAGGAGCCTAAATACTAGCAGAAGAATTTTACGTAGATGATTGTATCAGTGGGAGTAACACAGTACAAGAAGCAATAAAATCAAGTCAAGAATTAAGTCAATTATTAGAATATGGAGGGTTCACGTTACAGAAATGGGCTTTAAATAGCAAATAATTTATAGATTCAATTCCACAATCACTGAGAAGTGCAAGTGTTGAGACAAACGAGAGTATTGTTAAGACATTGGGTTTAACCTGGAATATGAACATGAAACAGATACCTTTCACTATCAAATCAGACTACCACCTAAATCAGCATTGATTACGAAAATAAATATTCTGGCGGATTTACAACGCTTATTTGACCCGTTAGGATGGATATCACCAGCTATCATTCTTGCTTAAATTTGAATTCAGAATATTTGGAAAGATAGACTTGACTGGGATGAAGAGGTTAAGAATACACATAAAGAAGAATGGAATAAAATTAGAGAAATTTTTAACAATTTACATGAGATACAAATAGAAAGATGGATACATACAGAGACAGAAAATGAGAAGATAAGTTTACATGGATATTGTGACGCTTCAATCAAAGCATATTGTGCATTAGTATATTATAGAGTAGAAAAAGAAAATGGAGAAGTTAAAACAGGAATAATCGCATCCCGCACTAAAGTGACACCAGTTAAGACAGTTTCCCTTCCCCGCCTTGAACTCTGCGGCGCCGTGCTTCTTGCCAAACTCTTGACGCAAGTGAGAGAAGCAATGAGGTTACCAGACAAGGAAGCCTACGCTTGGACCGATTCCACAGTGGTTTTGGCGTGGCTGGCAGGCGATCCAAATAGATGGAAATTATTTTTCACCAACCGTGTTATTGAAATATTGTATAATGTTCCCAATTCACAGTGGTACCATGTAAGATCAAAAGACAACCCAGCCGATATTGGTTCTAGAGGAACATATGTAGACAACCTAGTCAATAATAAACTATGGTGGGAAGGGCCAGGTTGGTTAAAGGATAAAAATATACAATTTAATAAACCTAACATAAAACCTACAGAACTGGAAATGAAAAACATATCAGTGAATTTTAAAACGTTAAGAATGAAATTTGAAGACTTTAATACGCTCCATGAACTTTTGAAAACAATAATTTACAGTTTAAGATTTTTACGATTTAAGAAGAAGCCTAAAAACTTAGATACAGCTATTACAACTACTGAAGAATTGGAAGAAGCACTAACAAAATGCATAACAATAGCACAAAGCGAAGAATTTCCAGTAGAAATAGAAAGTTTACAGAAAGCAAGATACGTGAAGAAAGAAAGTTGTTTAAAAACAATAAATCCATATTTAGATGACAAGAATATTCTCAGGGTGGGCGGAAGATTACGAAACGCAAATATTAGTAATGATCAAAAGCATCCAATCATTTTAGGTACGAAGAACCAACTTTCACATCTTATTGTAGCTGATGCACATGAGAAGACATTACATGGAGGCATTCAATTAATGCTCAGTTACATTAAATCACAATACTGGATCATACGTGTAAAGAACATTATAAAGACGCTTGTACATAAGTGCATTGTGTATGTTCGACACAGAGCGATATCGAGAACTCAGCTTATGGGTGACCTTCCTAAAGCTCGTATCACTCCTGCTCGTCCATTTATTAACAGTGGAATAGATTTTGCCGGCCCTTTACAAGTACTGATGTCAAAGGGTAGAGGCGCAAAAACGCATAAAGCGTACATCGCCATATTCGTTTGCATGGCCACAAAGGCCATCCATTTAGAATTGGCTGGCGATCTAACATCAGAAGCATTTATCGGAGCATTCAACAGATTTGTTGCCCGAAGAGGAAGGTGCGCTCATATTTGGAGCGATCGTGGACGTAACTTCGTAGGAGCTAATAAAGAATTACATTCAGCATGGAAAGAAGCTAATTTAAACTTACCAGGCCATCTAGCAGATAAGCTCGCAGTAGACGGTACGCAGTGGCACTTCATACCACCGTACAGCCCGATCTTCGGTGGACTATGAGAAGCTGCGGTCAAATCTACAAAGTTCCACCTAAAGAGAATCCTGGACATTCACCTGACATACGAAGAATTGACAACAATGTTATGCCAGTTTGAAGCATGTCTCAACTCACGCCCGTTGATACCCGTGGATACAGTTGACACTCAACTAGAAATATTAACTCCTGGACACTTTTTGATAGGCGAAGCTCCTGTTACAATACCTACCCCAAACTTGAATGAAGTCAACATCAACCATTTATCCAGATGGCAACTCTGCCAACGTCTGGTAGCGAATATTTAACAGCAAAAGGAATATGAAATTGGAGATATCGTGCTCTTGAAGGAAGACCAATTGCCACCTGCTAATTGGGCTTTGGGTAGAATAACTGCCAAACATCCAGGATAGACGGTCTTACTCGAGTTTATAGTATTAGATACCGCAATAATATTGTTACAAGATCAATCTCTAGGATTTGTGCTTTACCAATTGATAAAGATTAATGTTAGCAATAACTTTATGTTAACTTTTGAGAAAATTTTATTAGTATATAAAACTTCATTATTGTAATTTAAGTATTCAGTCCACTTAAGTCTTAATTATATTTTTGTTTACTTTGTTAAGTTAGTAAAGGACTAGGTCCTTTGGTGGGCGGCACGTTGAGTTTGCATGTGCGTGTAACCGCTCCTAATGTCAATTTGTTTTCTTCAATACAGTTGCAATACAGACCTCGGTTACTAAACCCGCGTTTCATTTCTCTCGCCGCGAATCGAAATCCTGAGCAGTCAATAATCAACCTTATCTACACAACAACAACCACAAAACCATCAAATTATCAAGCAAACCAGAAGAAATATTATAGTTCAAATAATAACCAACAGTCATCAAATAAAAGCTATCCAATAAACACGAAAATTTTTACGAAATCGTTACATGTGTCGCGTTCAATCACTTGCGCATTGTGTAATGCTGATCATGGGTTATGGATGTGTACCCAATTTTTGCAATTGTCGAACGAGCAAAAACTAAAAACTGACAACAATCTAAACTGTTGCACGAATTGCCTATACAACCATTTTAATAAACCTTGTTTTTCAAATAAAACATGTCGTAAATGTAAAGCTCAACAAAATTTATTTATTCAACCAAAAACAGGCCAAACACATCAGCAAAACCAAACCATAAGGCTGCGCACACACTTTTTTTTTTAAGGGTGGGAAATCATCAAATAACTTCTCCCGCTCTGGGAAGAGCGGGAGGGTGTGTCAGACTCTTACTGACTAAAACCCACCCGTACTCCTTCCTGTTGCCTGTGTTGTGGGGGACACTTGCGACATCTTGCGTGACCAATGATGAACAAGCAGCAGCTTCAACACATGTATCTTGGGATGACATGTCCGAGGCACTATTAGCTACGGCCTTAGTGGAAGTCCCAGGATACGATGGCACATACCAGACTATGAGGGCTTTGATTGACCAGGGCTCTCAAATTTCCTTAATAAGTGAGAAGGCGGCACAAATTTTGAAACTTTGAAGACATCCTTGCAAAGGAACCATATTCGGCGTTGATGAAAAATAAAACAGCTGCAAGGGAGTAATAATCTGTGTGGATCGCCCGGAGGACACGGTGGAGCATACGGTGGAGGTCTGCCCGGCTTGGGCAGAGGCCCTGGTTCAGGCCATGGTACGGAGCGAGAGGGCATGGGCAGCCGTCACCTCCTTCTGCGAAGCAGTAATGCTCGCGAAGGAGGAGGCGGGACGGTTGAGGGAAAGGCAAGTTTCGCAACCTCTCGCCCCTAGGGGCGACGCCCTGGGTGTCTCCTGTGGCGGCTAGCCGCCACAGGAGACACCCAGGGCGTCGGGAATCCCGGGCGGATTTCCGGCCACCGTAGGCGCGGGCTTGCGGACGGTGAGCAATGGGTAGCTCACCGTCCGATAAGGACCAGGCCCGAGTCGACGGCGCGTTGTATTCCACGCGCGCCTCAAAGAGATGTCGTCAGCACAAAGGTAGGGGTCCACTAGGGCCGATGCCTGCCGGGGTCGCGGGAAGGTACTTATGGGTCACCGAGGCCCCCGCAACACAGGCAACAGGAAGGAATACGGGTGGGTTTTAGTCAGTAAGAGTCTGACACACCCTCCCGCTCCGCCCAGAGCGGGAGAAGTTATTTGATGATTTCCCACCCTCAAAAAAAAAACAAAAGGGAGTAATAATCATCCGAATTAAATCAATCCATAGTGAGTTTGCATTAGAAGGAGAGGTCCTTATAATGCATCATCTCATCAAAAGTTTACCAAATAAATCATTTATAAAATCATCTTGGCCTCACATACAAAACATTAATTTGGCTGACCCAGAATTTAATACCAGTCGAGCAGTGGACCTACTGCTTGGAGCAGATTTATACGGCAAGATAGCTTTGGGTGGCCTTTTGAGGAGTGATGGCGAGGATCAACCAATAGCCCAACAAACGGAATTAGGATGATTACTTTGTGGGACAATGACACCACGATACAGGCCGCTCCCCCCACCGAATAATAGGGTAATCGATAAATCAAAATTTTACAGAAAAAATAAAAAACTGTTTTATGCGTATATTTCAGCAAGGGTAGATCGTAAGATAGACATTTATACGTCAAAACAAAGCTAATTTTAACAATATATTTTATTTTATGATTTTTTTTTAATCAATCAGTCAATCAACTCAGCCTATAACAGTCCACTGCTGGACATAGGCCTCTCCCAGGCTGCGCCACAGCACCCTGTCCTCCGCCTTCCGCATCCAGTCTGTCCCAGCCACCTTTTTAAGGTCGTCGGTCCATCTAGCTGGGGGGCGTCCCACACTACGCTTGCCGAAACGCGGACTCCACTCCAGGACTCGTCTGCTCCACCGGCCATCGGTCCTTCGACAAACATGGTCAGCCCACTGTCACTTCAGCTTGCTGACTCAGCAGGCTATGTCGGTAACTCCGGTTCTCTTCCGGATAACTTCATTTCTGATGTTATCCTTCAAAGAAACTCCGAGCATAGCCCGCTCCATGGCGCGCTGAGCGACCTTTAATTTGTGGACCAGCCCGACTGTCAGTGTCCACGTTTCGGCACCGTATGTGATAACGGGCAGGATGTACTGGTTGAAGACCTTAGTCTTCAAACACTGCGGGATTGGCGACGAGAAGACTTGACGAAGTTTTCCAAACGCTGCCCAACCCAATCGGATTCTCCTGTCGGCTTCTTTCTCAAAGTTATGTCTACCGAGCTGGATAACTTGTCCTAGGTAGACGTACTCTTTCACAACTTCGAGAAGCGACCTTTCGATGTGGATTGGACTTGGCAAGACGTGCGAATTGTACATGACTTTCGTCTTGTCCAAATTCATGCCGAGGCCAACCCGCCGAGAGGCTCCATTTAGGCTGCGCAGCATCTGGTCTAACTGTTCCAGCGTCTCTGCCATTATGACGATGCCATCGGCAAAACGAAGGTGTGAGATGTACTTGCCGTTTACATTGATACGCTGTCCAGTCCAGTCCAGCGTCTTAAACACGTCCTCCAACGCATTGGTGTAAAGTTTCGGGGATATCACATCCCCTTGTCTCACCCCTCTGAGCAGCTGGATAGGGCTGGATTTGGACAGTCATCGTTGCAGCGTCATACAAACACCTCAACACTTCGATGTAACGCCAGTCAATTTGAAATCGTTACAGAGAGGCCAGAACTGCCCATATTTTGACGGAGTCAAAGGCTTTCTCGTAGTTCACAAATGCCGTACACAGCGGCTGGTTGTACTCTTCGGTCTTCTGTACAATCTGCCGAACAGTATGGATGTGGTCCACGGTACTGAAGCCTTTTCGAAAACCGGCTTGTTCTGGTGGCTGGAACTCGTCAAGTCTCCTGGCGAGACGGTTTGTGACGACTCTCGAGAACAGCTTATAAACGTGGCTCAGAAGTGAGATGGGTCTATAGTTCTTCAGCGAGGTTTTGTCGCCTTTTTTGAAGAACAGAACCACCGCACCTCTGCTCCACGCCTCCGGCGTTGTGCCTTCTTGGATGACGGAGTTGAAGAGACTCGCTAGCTCTTTCAGGACTAGAGCCCCGCCCGCTTTAAGGAGCTCTGTCGTTATTCCGTCATCACCAGGTGCCTTGTTGTTCTTTAGCTGCTCGAGAGCCGCCCTAATCTCGCACTGGTCGACATGCGGGATATCTTCCGTGTAATGGCGCGTTAATTCGGCTCGATGGTCATCTTCACTATGCCCCGCATCCGCAGTTTTCAGTTTCGTCAGATGGGACCTCCCTAATTGCTGAGCGAACATTTTCGACCCTCGGTTCTGCTCAATCGTGACCATAATGTCACGAGTGTTAGAGCACCGAAGGTCGCGTCGCGTCAGTTTTCTAATTTTTTGACGGCGGCGTGGATGGTAACTCTCGTCTTTCCCTCATAAGTCCGAGAGTCTCCGAGGAAGTTTGGACACCTTACTTTTTCGTTTCAACGGGAAAAGTCTGCGGGACACGACGCGTAGTGCTTTGACCACCTCATCGGCCTTCTCATCAATAGTGCCTGTGGTTACCAGTAGGGCGTATCGATTTTGAAGTTCCAGTTAGAACTTCTCGGATCCTAGAGCGGGTTGAAGCTGCGTAGGTCGGAGAGTAGGCCTCATCGTGCGGATTCTCTCGGTTAGAAAATTGATATTTAGAGTGCTTCGGACAAGCCTGTGATCGCTTCCGGTATTAAACCTGCTGATCACGGAGACATCTCTAAATATGTGCCTCTTATCCGTTCCGTATCCGTATCCGTCCTTGTATCCGTCATAATGAAGTCTATCTCGTTCCTTGTCACGTTATCGGGGCTCTGCCAGGTCCACTTCCTTTGGCGTTTCTTCTCGAAGAACGAATTCATCAAGAAGAGCCCCTGAGACTGTAAAAAGTTGACCAGCATTTGCCCCCTGTGATTCCTGCGGCCCAAACCGAACGGTCTAACTTTCGTTTCGCTGCATTCTTGTACTCCCACTTTGGCATTGAAGTCACCCATAACAACGTTGTAGAAGGCATTTGTCGTCGTTTGCATTGCCTTGGCAACATGGTTGGTTGTACATAGCCTCGGCTGTCTCGTCAGAGCATGTCGAAGTCGGCGCATATACCTGTATCACCTTCAGGTAGTCAGGTACCTGTCAGTGAGTCTCAGTATAAGGTACGCTACCCGTGTCGACACACTACTGGTTTCCACAACGCTGCTAGTGAGTTCCTTGTTGACAAGGAAGCCGACACCGCCTTGAGAGAGCTGATCACCTTCGCGGAAGTAGAATAGGTAACCTGACTCCAGGGTTATCGTGTCCTCCCTCTGTCTTCGGACTTCAGATAACCCCAGTATATGCCAGTTAATGCGACCTAAATCTACCTCGAGTTGGGCAAGGTGATGGTCCAGCCTCATCGAACGTCCTTTGTCCATTGTTTTTTTTAATAGTTTAACAAAATTAAGTTATTGACAAAAATAATGTTACTGAAATTAAAGGGCAAAAGTATAGTATGCAACGCATCATCACCATAATATTCGCGTGTAAACACAACGATATCGTAGTCAATCTTAATGCATTAGTAGGGTATTATTGGGCATTCTATTCCACTGTCGGCAAGTAGCTCGGCGAGTGCGCCTTCGCTACGGACAGTGGTATAGAATGCCCAATAATGAACGATCGACTAATCTATACCACTGTCCTCGAGTAGCTCGGCGAGTGCGCCTTCGCTACGGATAGTGGTATAGAATGCCCAGTAATGAACGATCGACTCGACTCGCTAGTTTATTACTGTACTCGACCAATGATCATGCGAGTGTGCCATCGCTCCGGATAGTAGTGTAGGCTATATAATGCTCAATAATGAACGGTTGACTTGGTCAATGATCAGTTATGTGAATTTATGATTGAACAACAACGCGTTTGTTTATAAGATTTTACTTAGGAGGTAAAGTACGACAGTACCTAGTACCTAAATCAAACACGTCTTTCTAGCTATTTGCTTTATTTGTCATAAAACATTGGTTTTTCTACGAACAACATATCAGCCGAACGCACGAAATCTTGTAGTTTTCGCCACTGAGGAGAATCCGTATCGGTCTGGAGTTTGAGTCGGATGAGTGCCTTCTTCCACAGCTCAAGGGAGTCGGTGTGGCGCGCGTCGTCAGCCTTGTACACCTTGCAGTCGATGTAGTTCTCTCCGTCGGTGCTCGCTGCTCGCCGCTCGCAGCCGTTGGCCACTCGGTTCACGAAGAATGATGACAGACATGTTATGTTCGATGAACCTTCTTCTTTGAGCTCGGTGTCAGTTCCGTGGTTGTTACTGATGCCGAATATATCGTTACCAGCATTGGTTTTTTTACTGAAACAACAACGAAAACTACTGTTAGTTAATCACAAACTTTCATGATTTATTTATCGTTTAGGTAGGCACTGGAAAAAACATAATGATTACCTATCGAGAAACCTACACAGCATGAGAGACGCACAAATCAAATATAATCAGTACTTCGCGATCACCCACTAAGCAAGCACGCACTTCCCTCGTCCGCTACGCACTTCGCGCGACCGCTACGCAAGTACCTGCGCGACTCGCTTGACCGGTCCGTTTTATCAGTGGTTCTAAACATTTTACTCATCCTTCAACATCAAACTCAACTATGATGAAGTGTGCCAGCTGCAATTCTGACTTTAATGATGGCGTTCAGTGTGCCTCATGCAAGCGGCACCTTGATTTTGGCTGCGCTAGCATCACGGAGGGTGGGTGGAGAAAACTAGGAGCTGACCGAAGGGCGGCATGGAAATGTCCTAAGTGCCGAATTTCCTCGCCGGCACCGACCCGTTCCCCGTCTCCGTTACTAACACCTGAACCTGCGTCACTGGAAACGATCCTAAATGAGATTCGTGAACTTAAGGCTCAACTGGCTGGATTGCCGACGCTGTCTGACGATGTCAAATTCATAAAAGAGGAACTCAAGATCAGTTGTGAGTTCGATGGTAAACGCCTGGATGATTTCTCTGTCAAACTTGCAGGCATTGAGACAAGGGTTGCTGGTCTTGAGCATCTACAGGAATCTGTTTGTTCTCTTCAATCTGACATTGACGTGATTAAGTCGGAGCTGTCCGCTGGTGATCAAAGATCAAGGCTGAACAATGTGGAAATTAAGGGCATTCCCCTAAAAAAAGACGAAAATTTGTTCGGTATCTTGGATAAAAATAGTCAAAAGGTTAATTTCGCATTTCCTAAAACCCAGATCAACTACATATCCAGGATTCCCTTGTTCAACACAAAGGACAAGTCAATTGTGGTCAGCTTTCTGAACAGATATATCAAGGAGGACTTTGTTGCGGCTGCTCGCTCGTTCAAGACGTTATCGACCCATGACCTTGGATTCATAGGCCAATCGAACCGGGTTTATGTGAATGATCATCTCAACCCTGACTCCAAAAAGTTGCTGAATAAAACCCGAACAATAGCAAAGGAGAAGGAGTATAAGCACGTGTGGGTTAAACACGGAAAGATTCATGTTCGCAGGCAGGAAGGATCGGCTGTCTTTATAATATCTAAAGAGAAGGATTTAAACAAGCTGAATTAGAGTGGCGGTTCCTTCGGTTTTTATTACTTTCCAGAATAATAACTTAAAACATATGTCTAGAAGTAAATTCGTTTTTGATTATGTACTAATAACCGCAACTGTTTACCTCTTGAGTTGTTGTAAAATGTTTGGCACCGCTGACGTGCTCGAAGCTTCGTCACCTCGCTTTTGTATTCGCAAATGGGCCTTATGTTTCTCTTATCGCGCTGTTCTATTCATAAGAATGTCCCAATCGATGCTTATCTCGCTCGCACTGACTAATGAATCTAATTACTGCCTACTTCTTCGCACAGTTACCTGTGATATTGCTGCGTTTTTTGTGCCTTTTATCAATTATGTATGCCTAATTACCCTACATACTAATTTACCATTCGCTTTTATTTTGTTATATTACAATAAGTATGAGTATTTATTATCCGTAAACATTGTCTCAGACACTGCAATCGTTAGTCTTTTAGCGTTTTGTTACTTGAGTGGTTGTTATCGTGCTAATAATTTTACTGCTACAACTAGTGTAAATTATCGATGGCTTTAAACGATAATAAAAATCTGCATGTGTATTATCAGAATGTTCGTGGGCTGCGTACCAAGACTGATTCCTTCTTTCGCCAACTATGCCTATGTTCATATGATGTTATTGTTTTAACGGAAACTTGGTTGGTCGACGGCATATCAAACTCGGAGTTATTTGGTGATGAGTATATTGTGTGGCGTCGCGACCGGGATTACTGTCTCACAGGTCAGTCTCGTGGAGGTGGTGTCTTGATTGCTGTCCGTAAGTGTATTTCTGCGGTACCCCAGCCATTATTTCACTCCTCAGCTGAAGACTTGTGGGTAACTTTGAGCGTAAGTCAGCCCAATACAAGAACTTACCTTAAATTGAATGTTTGCGTCATCTATCTATGTAAGCAAAACCGTGGTTATTCCTTTTCTGACCAATTATCAAATTTTCTCCATAACTTGAGTAGTATAGTGTTTAACAATTCCAGTGATAATTATTTAGTTATTGGCGATTTTAACCTGAGTGGAATTTTGTGGCAATTAAACAACAACACATTATTACCCGGGAATATTTGTAGTAGCGACGAGTACATGCTAACTGACGAATTGCGTGTTTTAGGGTTCAATCAATATAATGGAATATTAAATGATTATGGTTAGATTCTAGATTTAGTTTTATGTAATGAAATTGTTTCAGTGTGTGAATGTTTGGTGCCTTTGTCACCTATTGACAAATATCATCCAGTCCTCTGTATCGACGTGAACTTTGCTGAGTACACCTATTTAACTCCCGCTTCCTTTACTCGTTACCTTTACGGTAAAGCTGACTTTGCGGCCATTAACAGGGGAATTGCAGCTATAGATTGGACGAACGTATTTCTAGACATGTCGCTTAATGACGCCGTAAACTACTTTTATGCTACTATAGCGGATATTCAGAATAAGTTTGTTCCTATTAAGACAGTTTTTCCCAGCTCATACCCTATTTGGTACTCCCCGGCACTTAAACGCTTGATTAAAGAGAAGATTAAATATCTGCGTAAATTTAAGACGTATGGCAGACTCTCAGACGAGGCGACCTTTAAACATCTACGGGGGCGGGTTAATAAACTTGAAGCGGTTTGTTACACCAACTACTTAGCTGATACGGAAGACTCCATTGAAAAGAATCCTAAACGCTTTTGGAGCTTCGTGAAGCAGCGATCTAAGTCCAATGCAATACCCAGTTTTCTCAAGTATGGTGATATGACGATTTCTTCTCCTGAGTCTATTTGTAATGCATTTTCTTCCCACTTTTCTTAGCCCTATCAATGATGTACCTACTAATTATTGTCCTCCCCAAACTGCTATAAATTCTAATGTAGCTTCGGATATTCACTCCATTGAGATTGACCTTAATGCTATAGTTAGGCTAATTAGTAAAATTGATCCATTTAAATCTGCTGGTCCGGACCACTTATCACCTATATTGCTGATTGGGTGTGCTAAAACCATTGCCTTGCCAGTATCTCTATTGTTCAAAAAGTCGCTCTCTTCACATTCTGTTCCCCAGATCTGGAAGTCTGCCTTTATAACCCCGGTGCATAAAAAAGGGCACAAAAATGAAATAGTTAACTACAGACCTATTTCCAAACTGTGTACATTAGCTAAAGTTTTCGAGAGAGTTATCTACGAACAAGTTTACGCAGCGCTGAGTCAGTCTTTTAGCCCTTCTCAGCACGGATTTCTTAAGGGTCGTTCAACTGTATCTAACCTGGCTTTGCTCAATGACTTCCTAACGGACAGAATGGACAATGGGGCACAGGTCGACGTCGTTTACACGGATTACAGTAAGGCTTTTGATAGAATTGATCACAATATTCTGAAAAAAAAGCTTTTTATCAATGGTATCAGAGGAGATCTACTTCGTTGGTTTACTTCATACTTTGAAAACAGATCCCAAGCTGTCGTTATCAGTAACTACATGTCAAGCTGGGTTTCAGCTCCTAGTGGTGTTCCTCAAGGTTCCTTGATGGGTTCGTTGCTTTTTATCATCTATGTCAGTGACATCTATTTGTGTTTCCACAACTCAAATTTACTTTGTTTTGCTGATGATATGAAGATATTTTCTGCAATATCTTCAGATGACGACATTGATGCCCTCCAATCTGACCTGGCGCGGTTGGATGATTATTGCTTGGCCAACAAACTAGACTTGAACCCTGTTAAATGTTCAGTAATCTCCTTTAGCAGAAAACGCGTCCCTCTCTCTACAACTTATAGACTTAAAGGGCAGCTATTGCAGAGATGCGACGGTGCACGCGACCTGGGCGTTTTTCATGATTCCAAACTATTATTTAATGTGCACATCGAGCAAATAGTGGCCAAAGCTTCGAAGTCACTGGGTTTTGTTATGAGACTTGCAGGGTGTTTAAGGAAGGCCAAAACCCTTAAGATTCTTTATTGTTCTTTTGTGAGAAGTAATCTTGAATATGCGTCACAAATTTGGAACCCGTGTTATGGCAAATACATTGATCGTATTGAAAATGTACAAAAAAGATTTATTCGATTTCTGTTTCCGGCTGCGTATACCGTACCATTCTGATAATTACATGAATCTTTGCAAGAAATTTCATTTACAGCCACTTATAAATCGTCGTCGACTAGCAGATTGCACTTTTCTTTTAAAAATTATATCTAACGATGTTGACTGTTCTGATCTCCTTCATAAACTGCGTTTCAATGTCCCCCAGAGATCCGTTCGATTTAATCCACCTATCTCCATTCCTTTTTCTTCCTCTAACTACAGGCAAAACTAATACATAGTGCGAGCGAGTAAGGACTTTAATATCCTTTGTAAAGAGTTCTCATTTGACCCATTTACCACCAAAACCTATTCTGCACGCGCTCAGCTGAATGCTGACTTTTTTAAAAGTGCATAGTGCATATATACCTTATTTATATTATTTTCTATCGTGCTTGTTAGTGATCCTAAGATTTCTACTAAATTCTCTATTTTTACCCGTGAGAACCTGTAATTGGCTCTGTGTAGCATATACAATTGTTATCCATTCGTTATAGCTGTTGGTTTTCCTATGAATAAATAAATAAATAAATAAATAATATAACGGTTATGTCTATAGAAACTGTCAGCAGACTTGTAACAGTGCATGATTCACGGATTATAAACTAAAACACAGTTTGCAAGATAAGAAATATAAATAATTCGTTAATACTCAAATAATTCTACACGTAAAACTTTGTTAACACTAAATAATTAAATATTTTGTATAGCTACCTCGGACGAGTTAAATTCGTTGAAGGCGTGCGCGACTTTCGTTTCCCATTGTTGTCTGCAGGCGGTTTGCGGCTGGATTTAGTTTTCTGTTCAGTGATCGGAGCTTGTCGAAAGTATTCACACTCAGAGTCAGACCTGAAATAAAGACAAGAAAAAAAAAATTAAACATATTACAATACACATACGACTCTGAGCCGTGAAACGGTTGGAATGTTTTGACTTACATTTTTCCAATTATGTCCAATCGGTTTGATGGGTTAGTGAGGACAGGCGCAGGGCCTGACGGCAGCAGGCGACGATGGCAGCGGATGGCTATCAACACTGATATTGACAGTAACTCGTGGTGTACAGTAAGACTGATCGCAGTACACTTCTTGAAGATTACTTCCACACTTGCAGACTGAAATTACTATGTATCGAGTACTTCGAAAACATGCAGCTTATAAGTCACAAATGAGCGATAATTCACTAAATTAAAAATTACTGCAACCGATCAGTTACTTTTACATGAAACAACTTTTTCATTATACCCATTCAAAAAATAAAGACTAAGGAATATTCAGGTAGCATCGAATGTCGATGCAGCGAAACGGCTTAGGGCTGACAAAATGATAACGCGTAAATAACCAACCACGATAATAATTATGCTTGCAAGTAATTAATAAAATAATTGACATTGCATTGGTGCCTAGTAAGTAATTACCTATTTTAAAAATCTTATACATTATCGTTAGTTTTACTTTTAATGGCATTTTTTTTTTACTTATGTCAAGCGTAGGAAATAAGATAATTAGTGTGACTTAGGTCTAAAGACGTTAACAAGTTTTTTTTTTTAATAAATCATAGTAGATGAATTTAATTGTTAACACTACGTTATAATAGTTAATTTTATTGATTTTAAGCCACAATGTAGTCTGTAAGAAATACTTGTCCATACATAAATGTGAATGCGTGTCAACCTTACCTAAAATAGCTGATTGTTGCGAGTATGATTTAGCTGACGGGAAAAATAATTTGGTTGAGCACACGTGTAATATTTTGTGCAATAACAAAAATTATGACAAAATATTTTATTGCTTTATTAGAACAACGTCGTATGACTACTTGTATAAACATCCTGTTACGCTTTTTACTTTAATTATGAGTAACATTTGTATTATTTAAAAGTCGAAAACTAACAAATATTTTAACATTATCTCAAAGCTACGGCGGAGTATAAATCATTTTCAGAATAAATAAATTTATATATATATAAATCATTTATATATATAATACCGAACCCTTCAAAGTAAACTTACGATCTTATTATCTCCTGGAACAGCTGTGATCAGAAATGAAGTTTAGTATTGCGATCTGAAGAATATCTATAGAATATCTATTGGAACATAATATGTACCTATGTCATTACATAATCATTTTGCAGGTAAAATTAATAAATCATTATTTTTGTTTAAAATATTGCATTTTTTCACTTTGAGTACTTACCTACGTTATTTATTCTAATTTCTGAATTATTTTGATGGACATTTGAGAAATATGTTGATGAACAATTGGATTAGTTCATGAAGAAGTGATCTCCAAAGGAGAGAACGTGAGCTATGTCATTAAATCATTATTTTGCAGGTATAATTAATAAACCATTCTTATTGTTTAAATATTGTTAATTCTTTTACTTTAAGTACTTACCTACCTTTTTTATTTTTTCAGAAATATTTTGATGAATATTTGGATTCGTTCATGAAGAAGTGATCATCAAAGGAGAGAACGTGAGCAAAACGGTCCTGTATCAGATAATTCTGCTACGCTACTTACTTCGATTGTTTATGTATACTAGGTAAGATCGTGAACGTTAGTGTTGTAAGTATTAATCTATTTATGTTGAATTTAGTGACTATATTGTGTGTTAATTAATTTCAATAAGTAACATTAATATGCCTCACTGTTCGGTTTGCAAAGTATTTGTAGATAATCGTCGGTGGTCTGCTCATTTACGTAGTAATGTTCATGAAAACAAAAGCGAGACCCCTATTTGTGATAATGTTGTAATGATTAATTCTTCGTTTAAAGCAAGAATCGTAAGTTACAAGATCATTGCAACTAGCGAACAAATAAATAATTTCCCTGAGGTGTTTCTTTATAATATAAGTGAACAAGTTAAACATCTAATATATTGTGCACTACAGAAACATACAGCTGTCAAAATTAATTTTGAACTATTTTCTTTTTTTCTTATGTATAAAAATGATCAACAGGAAATGAAATCATTCGCTACGAAAAACATTATCATTCATTTTAATTACGATTTTGATTTAACTTATAAATCAACAGTTGATTTACTGTTAAAAAAAATTGAAGAGTTTCAGGAGAGAGATAGTGGTTGGACATTTTTGGGCAATTCGCATTTAGAAATAAATATTAATAAATATCAACCTCTCGGCGGATCTAAATTTATACCTTTGCCAAAATGTATAAAAAATAAAAGAGCTTGTGTGAACATTTGAAACAAAGATGAGTATTGCTTTTTATGGTGTGTTGTGGCGGCTCTGTACCCCAAAACCCGACATCCCGACAGAGTTTCGTCTTATCCCTACTTCCAGGATGTTTTGAATACTGATGATTTGACATTTCCAATCACATTTTCACACATAGCCGGCTTTGAGAAAAATAATCCCTTTCTGAATATATTCGTGTATGGTTTAAAAAATGATAAGGCAATCATTGGACCTTTGTATACATCAACGAATAATAAATTTAAGAGTATCCATATTTTGCTTTTAGAAAATAACACTAATTCTCATTACTGTCTTATCAAAGATTTGCCTCGTCTAGTCAGAAATCAGATGACCAAACATCATGGTAAACTATACTTCTGCGAAACATGCTTATTGTTTTTTCCAACGCACAGCCAAATTGAGTCCCACCTGTGTGGGGGAATTGTCACCGTTTTACCAGAACAGGGATCATTTTTAAAATTTAAAAATTATGATAGAAAACAAAATATTCCTTTCGTCATATATGCTGATTTCGAAACATTACTCGAACCGATTTCCGGCGATGAATTCAACACCGCTAACACGTCATACTCACAACGCCACGTGCCGACCGCGTTCGCCTATAATGTAGTATCATCATGTAATGATAGGGTTGACGGATATAGAAGTTATCGCGGAAAAGATTGTGTTTCAAAATTTGTAAATTTTCTGACTGAAGATGTTAAAGCAATACATAGAATTCTGTCCAAAAGCGAGCCTATGATATACACAGAGGAAGATGCTCTCGATTTTAAACGTTCTGTTAAATGCTACATTTGTGAAAATTTACTGTTGACCGATAGAGTAAGGGATCACTGTCGTATTACAGGTCAATACCGGGCGCAAAGGCGCAGCACATCGACACTGTAATCTGCAACATAAAGTACCAAAGCTCGTTCCAATATTTTTTCATAATTTATCTGGCTACGATTGCCACTTATTTATAAAAAAGTTAGGTGAAATTCCAGGGCAAATTAAAATAATTCCCAAGAACAAAGAAAAATATACAGCATTTACAAAGTATATTCCTACTGCTGATAACGAGTTTATACAAATAAGGTTTTTAGATTCATTCAACTTTTTAGGAACAAGTTTAGACAAACTTGCTAAAACATTGCAAGTAGAAAATTTTGTTAATCTTCGATCTCATTTTTCTAATGAGAGACAATTTAGTTTGCTGACTCGTAAAGGTATATATCCGTATGATTATATGACCGATTGGAAATGTTATGAACAAAAATCATTACCATCTAAGTATTGTTTTCATAATTCTTTGACCAACGAAGATACTAGCGATGAAGATTAAAATCACGGTTAGACTGTTTGGGCTGAATTCAATATTAATGACCTCGGCGAGTATACGGATCTATACCTACTTAAAAACAGATGTGCTTTTGTTGACAGACATATTTAAAAATTTTCGAAAAACATGTAAACAATATTACCAACTCGATCCTGCGTTTTACATAACTGCACCTAGTTTATATTTCGATGCAATGTTGCTCAAAACAGGTATCCAGTTAGAACTCGTGTCGGACTTGGCTATCCCGATCATTTACACAATCACCATAATGATTTACCATTTTGTCCTGAAAAATGTATACCCCCGGGAAGTAAAACAAAGAAGTTAGTTGCAAATTTGTATAATAAGTACAAATATGTGATACATTACGTCCATTTAAAAAAGTGTTTAGAACATGGTTTATTTTTAATCGTTCGTCGTTTGTTTAAGTCCCATGTAATAAGGGGCGAGCCTATTACCATCAACCGAATACAAATCCAGACTCCGGGCTGCTACTGAGAAATTCCAGGTAGAAAAAACCCAATAACACTGCCCGTCCTGGGAATCGAACCCAGGACCTCATGCTCAGCAGTAGCGCTTGCAACCACTAGACCAACGAGGCAGTCTTATGAGTTTTATATTGTGTTTATATTTTGTTCCAGATTTCTGAATCCGAGATTGTGTTCAGCCAGTATGCTCAGGATCCTTACGAGGGATTATCTGAGATGTTTCGCAGCGAACCCAAGCACACCAAACAAGTCACGAAAGATAAGAAATCAAAACAACGATGCAGGGAAAAGTCGAAGAAGCAAAAACCAACCAAATCCTTCGTTATGAGTCGACTACAGCGACGAGGGATTAATTTTTTTTTTTTTTTTTTTTTTTTTTTTTTTTTTTTTTTTTTTTTTTTTTTATATCATTTATTTACATAACCAAATTACAAGGGATTAAATTAATTAAAATTTCAGTAGTAGATCTCTGTAATAACAATCCTCAAACCATAGACAGTGATAGTGACAGTGAGAACGTTATTATAAATGCTCAATATATTGTTAAAGATGCTATCGACAGTGTTATGGACGAAACTGAGTCTTTAGTTAAGAAAATATCAAAATCTTTAATAGATTCTGATTTTTAATAACCGTTTATGTAAACTAGTCGGTGAGGTAAATATACTGTACTTAGTATTTATATTTTTATTAAGATGTTTTTATTTATTTTAGTATTAGGTTGTGTTATTTGGAGACGTGTAGGGAATAACAAAATAAAAGCTTATTTACCTTATAAAAGATTTTTATTTAAAAACCTAATTCCAATAACCTAAGTAGATAAACATTTTATGCACATTCTAAGTACTTCGTTAAACACAACACATTTTTAAGCGCACAATGCTTTAGATGTTTGTTACAATTAAAATTAGATTTTCCTTCACAGTATTTTTTATGCAAAGCAGAGAAATTAGGACATTGTTCTCTACCAAGGTCTGATACTTCACAATTCACACAAAGATCCTTTATCCACTTCACCTTCTCCAAACCATTTACAATAATTTCCTTATTTTCTAAATATGGAACGATTATTCGTCGAAATTCTCTATAGTCAATGTATCCTTCATTCCAATAAATACCTCTATTTCTTTCCAACCATTTAACCAGTCTCTTTTCGTCACTTGTTAAGTATTTAAATAAGCATGGTGGTTTTATTAAAAATGTTTGCGTATAATCACGACTAGCACAAGCTAATTCTTTTATTATAAATTTATTGTACAGGTCTTTAAACCCTTGCACATCTAATATGATAGTATTCGGATTCATGATATTTTTCTCACAGTATTACTCAGCGGCTTATACTCAATTACACAGTCGTTCAATATAAGACAGTATGCAGAAGTTTGATCTGGTATGTCCGAATCACTCTCAATTTCCACTCTTACATCCACAACAGGACCTGTCTTGACATTATCAGCTTGTCTAGAGCAATCGATGACAAATAGCGGCGCCAAATCTTTAAATTGTTTCTCACTTAATAAGGGCTCCAGGCGACGTCCGTAATAAGACTGTTGAAATCTGATGTATTGCTCGTATAATAAAGCGATTCTGTTATTCGCGAAACTTACATTTAGGTTTTCATACGGAAAGTAAGTTGAATTTAGGTAACCTCTAACATCACGAATATGGCAGTGATCGAACTGGGACATATCAGAACTTGAATTGTTTTTTCTATTTGTTTGTAGGCCCATAATGATGTATGGTTTCTTGGTTTCTCTATTTGTGAGGAAGTTTTGATAGACCAGGTATGTTTTGTAGTTTTAGGTAAAGCTGGATATTCGTATAGATCCCAATTTCTGAATATCATCTGGAGTGGTCGATCTTTTTCTAAGAGTTTTAGCAGACTTATTTTCTCTTTGTCGGATACTTTAACATGCGGTACACGCCAGATGATTTTATTTATCTGAACGTCGTCTACAATTTCACCGGTGTTAAGTTTGACAGCATTCAGGTTAGTGTTACTTCGTAGCAATATCAATTCGTGCCTGCTATTTATCACAACTTTCTTGAAATCTTCTGCGAAACCGATGATGTTACAGAGAGGTATAGAAGCGGAAAAACGACCCTCATTAATATTTTTTATACCATCGATATTCCAGCCCCATGAATAAGATATCTTTGATTCACTTTCATTCATTGATATTAACGATTTCATGGTGGTAGTTATGCCAGCATTTTTTACTCTATCAATTTCCACTCCATTCAGCTCGTATCTTATATCTTGGAACAGGTAGAGTAGAGCATTATTCGTAAAATGAACACTTGTGGCTTTCTCTTTCATATCCTTTTTGCTAACGATGACAGTTCCCTCCAAATACAAGGTACTAGCTGACCGAAGTATATACAAGTCCTGTTGGTTAATAGGTATGCGGGTTTCATCGTTTCTATTGAAACTAGTTACGTAGGGCTTGTAAGAATGAATTTCGATTCCTTCAACAGTGTTGTCGTAAATCGGAGCGGATAAAACGTCTAAGATATTCATTTTAGCAAACCGATCGCTTTGAGGAATTCCTTGTTGTCTTTAGTTAATTTTATTTTCTTCCTAGGGCGTGCTCTTATTCTGTTGGAAGCTTGAGCTGGACTGATATTTTTTATTTGTTGATGCACATATTTATTGTAGTCAATCATTTTTTCTTCTAAGATGCAAATACAGCTGCACTTCTTCACCGCGTAAATTTATTATGCGGTTATTAATATCCAACAGTCTGATATGTATGCAGCTAATGTTGTTTTGGTTGATTGGAAAGTATATTGCGTTTTTCGGGATTTCTATAATCCTATATCCGGGAGGCACGTTGAGTACAAATTCGTGGATAATGTGACTCGATTCTCCGTTTGTGTATGAACCGCTTACAATATCACATTCGATCCTGATCACTGCTGTAGGTAAAATGTTGACTGGAAACTGTGACATATGCCATTTATTTGCTTTCAAGATCTGCTTATTAAACCCTAACAAATTGCTGAAAGTGCCTTCTTTATTAAAATTTATGTCTTTTGTACAATATACAGTAGTTTTTAAAGTATTGTTATTGCACTGTAGTTTGATTGATGCATCTTTCATTTCAGATTTTAAATAATCATTAATATCTTGCAATTCATAGGTGCCGTCTGGTATTTCAATAACTTGGTTGGAACCATAATAGAACTTATTATTCGTTTTGTCAATGTTTGGAATAGAATTAAATGTTGATAAATGCAATAAGGCACACTCATACTGACCATATAGTTGCAACGTGTAAGGGTAGTAAGAAGATAAGGTTGACGAGTTTCCAGTTATCGATAATGTGAGTGACATCTTGCAAATGATTGAAATAAAAGAAAAGCATAAATTTTATACGTTTTTATTCCAAAAAGTCCACAGATATTCTAAACATAAGTGTCCACAATTTTCTGTATCGAATTTCTGATATCTTGTATAATTATAAAAAACATTACAACTCTTAAAATATCGCATCAGTTCCATAGGAGGTTTCAAATCTCCAAAGCTATCAAAATATTCACAATAATTGTATACTTTTACATAAGCTACCCAATGCGTTCCTTCGTTCTTATAATCGTCCAAGTTAACGATACCACATTCAATCCGTCTTGGCGTCCTTGGTAACTGATCCTTCATGTAGACTCCTCGAAAGAGAGGGATGTCGCGTGCATGCATTTGGATGTCTACATTAGTTAGAGGACGATTAGGTAGCTTATTTTTCAGTTTTTTGAAGATTTTACGAATAAACCTTTACCATTTTTATGTGACTTAATGTATAGTCCCTGGCCTAACTTTAAAGGCTCCATAGCCTTATTATGTCGTTCTGTTTCCCGCAAATTTTGTTGACCTGCTTTGTAATCGTTCGTTAACAGTTTTTGCAATACCAGCCGCACCACCAGCTAAAGTTCCTAAAGCTGATAAGCCCGCAAAAATTGGGATTAAAGGTAGAATACCTCCAGTCTTTGGTAAAGGTATCACTCGCGGTACTCGAAATTTCTGAATGTTTGGAAATATTTTTTTTGCTGCTGAGTAAGCAGCGTTAATTAAAGTTTTACTGCTCTTTGGTTTCAATTTCTTTATTTTTGCTCTTATTTTAGACACGAAACTTTTAAACGTTTTGACGCCGGAACCAGATTTCAGTTTGGCTTTCATAACTTTGCTCACTAACCATGAACTAAGTTTTTCACCTTTCCCAGCATCGTTCGATTTAAGTCTTTGTTTAGCCATATTTAGCAGTTGTAAATCAGCTTTGTGATGATTGGGTAAGTCTGTATGGTTTGTATATGCAATGTCGTGATGCATACAAGCTTCGTCTAGCTTATTTACACCTCGATCACCTCGTAGTAAACGTTTCTGGAGTTTTGTTCCTGGACCGCAATAATTGTACCCAGGTAAATGAAGTTCAAACGGTAGATTATTAATTAACGTATTAACAAGTTCACCCCCTTGCATTGTCCAAAGTGTAATGAAATAAATAATGCAAAAGTAAATGTTATATATTTATTTTAATCCACTATTTCAGTTTTGTCGATCCAACTGTTTTCTTCGTTGTTTAAACCCAAAACCATTTCACAAACATTTTTGTTCCTTTTCCTTTTAAATCCCTTTCTATCAAATAAATACCAGGATAGTTAGATTTTTGAAGTTCTTACTCGTAAAAGGTTCCCAATATGGCTTGCTTTCGCTGATCTTCTATGTGATATGTTACTGGTATGGTATGATTAATATTTTTTATAGTAAAAATTTCAGTTGTCCAATTAGGTGTATAACCCTTCTCAAAATTGTGTTTGTATTTACTAATACGAACAAAGTCACCTAGTTTGAACTTAGGTTTTCTACGGACGGTTACATGGTTTAAGGCTTTTTTAATATTTTCTTTTATAACTGACTCACTAGATTTATTTATTTCGATTGCTTTAAATTTAATGGTACGATGTTTCGTGTTGTTATATATCTTCAACGTAACTTGTAGCGGTATACCTAACCACTTATAGTTTCCATTCAGACTAAAATATTTATACAGCGTGGCGATTAGGTTATCACATTAAATAGTACAGCGGTTATTACAAGTTGTTATCAGTCTGTTAAAATAATAAAAACAAAAATAGACCTAAAAATAGAAAACTGAATTTTTCTAACAAACTAAATAGCGTAAAAATTGGCAATAAATAATCCACCCTTGATACTATTAGTTTACTGACCTGTAAAAGCGGCAACGCCGCGGCGCGCGGCGCGGGCGGCTTGGCGGCGGGCGGCGCACACGCCAAACGACAGTGAGACTAGCGGAGGGTAGGTACTTGCGCTCACGCGCGGGGCGTTGGTAATAGTTGATATCAACAATGCAACACAAACTTTATGGTATTGTTACCAAGTAATCACAAATTAAGTTTTAAAACCTCCACTTAGTTCACTTTATGCAATTTAAATTTTAAAATTTTCGAAATGTCCGCCGCGCACCCGAATGCATAATCGACACCGTCGTATGATATTATTACGGACATTTCTTAATAGATCACCATTCGCGGCTAAATTATTTAAGTTGTTGAAAGCCTGAATTATTCTTATTTTTAAATCTTCCACTGTCGTCACTTCAGTAGCGTACACTTCATTTTTTACATGTCCCCATAAAAAAAAATCCAGTGGTGTTAGGTCCGGTGACCGTGCTGGCCACCGAGTAGGTCCGTATCGGCCAATCCACTGCTCTCCGAACATTTCAGTGAGGCGCTGCCTGGCAGCCACTACTGAATGAGCAGGTGCTCCGTCAAGCTGGTACCATACCTGGCCATTGCCACCCAACGGTAGTTCATCAATGTACTCCGACACTGTGCCGTCAAGTAGTTCCACAAACGTAGGCCCATTGAGGTTGCCATTGATAAACACCGGACCGATTATTTGGTCTCCGTGTATTGCAGCCCAAACATTCACGGCAAATCGGTATTGGTGTGCGGACTCTCGGATCAGGTGCGGATTTTCTCAACTCCAGTATCGTAGGTTCTGTCGATTCCATATCCCGTTGCGCGTGAATGTACTCTCGTCTGTCCACATTATGTTGTACAAAAAGTTAGAGTCATTTTCTATTTTGCTCAGTAGCCACTGGCAGTAGGCTTCCCGGACTGGCTTATCTCTTCCTAATAAAGCCTGCACCTTTTGGTATTTGAATGGCTGTTGCTTATCTCTTTTTAAAATGTTGTGTACAGTCCTGTGGTGTACTCGAAATAGGCGAGCTGCTCTACGAAGACTTGCAGTTGGATTACGAGCGAAATAATTAAGGATTTGCTCTTCCCGACCCACGGTTACTCGCAGAGGAATTTCAACCTGATGTGGAACCAAAGATTGGTTATCACGTAATCTTTGGACTGCCCGTGTAAAAATCCGTAAATCTGAAGGACATACACGTGTGGTATTATACCTCTCTCGGTATGTTCGTAACGCCAGCGATGCGTTTTGATAACATTCTCCATAAATCAATATCATATCGGTGTACTCCGATGACGTGAAATTGACACGAGGCATCTTGAGAACACAACACAAAAAGGAACAATAAAAGCGTCTGAATTCGCATAAACTGTCACACCACTTTCAAAAAGTTACCTACAACTAATTTTACTATTGTAATTACGTGTCCTATCACAAAAATAGGAACCGCACGAACTGTCACAACACTTAACTAATCTACAACTAATAATAACGTACCTATCCTATTTCTATTACAAATAAAACAAGAATCTTAACAAAACGTCCTCAATACAAACACCAAAAAAATGCAAATAGGCAACTGCTGTCGTGAACGAACTATCCTCAAGGACAACGGCGCGGGCACTGGAGTGAGTCACACACACACAAAACACAAACAATCGCACACGCCGCCCGCCGAAAAAATACGAAATTTGACGACACACACCGGGGTTCCCCGTCCATTTCGCGCGTAGAGATTTATGCCGTAGACCGTTAGCAGTAAGAACATTTATCGCAGATGCTTTTTATTCCCCGCTGAGGTCCTTTATTTTTTAATTTTGCGCATAGCGAACGCCTTAAACTATTAGCCGTAAGGACATTTTTCGCTTGATTTGTTTACGTCTTTTGTAATTGTTAGTAATTCCAAGTAATTCGGAATGGCATCGTCTTACATCGTTTGATTGAACTATCTACGCCGGCCACGGGTCTTTGACCTACTAGTATTGGTCAGGTGATTTTCTTTATGCAATACATGATGTTGTTAAATACTAAAAGGGAAAAAAAGGTCTCACGGGTAGAATGTTAAGTTTTATTAATTATTTTATTTATGTATGCTTAAAATACGTAATGTAGAATACGTGGTTTGAATTAATGTGATAGCTTATTCGCCACGCTGTATAATTTATTTTTAAGAGTTTTAATCAGTCGCTCTACGATCGAAGCTTTTTTGGTAGAAAACGATGAGTAATGGTTAATATTATACGTCCTCATAAGCGTTTGAAATGAGTCGTTATAAAATTCTGTTATGCTATATCCCATATCAGTTTGTAAATTAACAGGTTTGCGATTGCTGTTAATCAGTATTCGTTTAAATGCATGAGTAACATCAAGTTTATTTTTAGATTTTAAGGGCTCTGTCCAAGCGTACTTTGAGAAGCAGTCAATCACCACTAAAATGTAATTATAACCTTTATTATATTTTTTCAGGTTTTGCATGTCCATCAGATCAGCTTGCCATAAGTCATCAACCTCCTTTAGAATGACAGGACGTCTAAGGAAATTTATTCGTGCTGCTTTGTGTATTTCATTAATAATTTGCTGTTTTGCCATTACGGAGTTTTTGAAGTAATTTATCTACCTCTGCTTTAGTATAAAACTTATCTTGCAAATGAGTTCAAACCTCAGGGGTCCTTGCTTTTAAAGTAGCCTGAACTGTACCCTTTGCGTCTTTTATGATTTGAGTACGCAATGAACCAATCATATTATTAAAATCTTTTAACATATTAGCATTCAATCGATCTACATAATCCTTGTTCACAACCAGATTATTTAATTATTTTAACATGTTAGCATTCAATCGATCTACATAATCCTTGTTCACAGAATCGTCTGCTTCTACTGGAGATCTAATTCCTCTCAGTCTTGATGTTTTTAAATCAAAATCTCCGTTTTCTGATTTTAACAATGCATTCTCACTAAACTCAAATAACTCTGATAAACGCATTCTTTTGTGAATGTAGTGTCCGAATTTGTCTACGTTCATGTTTAAGGTGTATTGTACCGAGAGGCTGACAATAAAATAAACACATTTTAATTATTTATTTATATCTTTACTTTCACGCAATTCTTCAATGATAGATACAATTTCATTATCTAGTCGTGTGTTACCCGCATCACGAGATGCAATTAATAATTTTAACCTATCCACCAGTTCATTTGGATTGTCCCAATATACAAAATCTACGTTTTTCTTCCACATTTTTGTTAAGGGTAGTCCTTTTCCCTTCGATTGGTGGTCCTGAATTGTACTTTGTAGTTTGAATAGAGGCTTAATAATTTGCAAATATTTTTCCCCTTTGTTGCTTTTTATTGGTTTACCAGGCTCATAGTCTCGTCGATGTGCGTTTGTATCAAGTAGCATCGACTTATAATACTTCATATCATTCTCTGTAACCAAGCTTACATCTACGTTCTTTTTCAACAGCAACTGTTTTAAACCAGGCGTATTTCGTTATTTGCGTCCAGCCACGATGATATGCTCATCGGTGATCGTTATACGAGCGGAACCTAACATCAATTTCCCACGTTCTACTCTGACACCAAATGGAACATCTGTAAGTGCTTCTGAAGTTACTGACCAGGATGACGTATCACAACCTTGGTTGTTTTCAACTAGTGATTTATATGAAGAGTCACTTTCGATATCAGATTCATATTCGTCTGCATTCTCGTTATTATCATTGCTTCCTTTACCAATAGGGACTTCTTTTTGCAAAGTTTTATCGATAAACGGAACTTCGGTTTCTTCATTTTCTGTATTACGCAGTAGAGAAGTCTGCTTACTGACATTAGCAATTAGGTTGAGTGGTTCTGTTACCGGTTTGAAAACTGATTCCAGTACTTGCGGATTGTTAATTTCTACATCTCTCATCTTTCGCAATTTCTTCTTAACAGCTTCTGCAGCATCAACTATTTGTCTTTTCAGTGATTTTTCCATAATAACAAAAAACAGTTCATGATTGATTAAGCGTTGTCTGAAGAATAATAATATCACGAGGGTTACGGTCTTTAATATTAGTATTTTTAATCAAAGACTACAAAAGTGTCGAATTTATTTCTGTAACATCCTTTATTTTTGGAGCAATCCTTATTAATTACTACATAATTGCAGGGTTTACTCCATATTTTCGAACACATTTCACGAAATTCAATCCACGTCATATCAGTGTTGACATGTTCTTCATAAATATGTCGTAAATTAATTTAATTTTGTTTAAAAAGTATGATTAAGTTCGCATTGTCTCTTACTAACTGCTTGGGGATTTTACTATATGTTTGGTTTAGATAAAAAGAATCAATGCATTTGTGTCTTCCCATTGCAAAGTAATCACGCATGTTACTTTGATTTTCACAAGCAACATCATCAAAAATAATCACAGATTTGGGTTTTGCGTCCTGAACGCTTAGTGCTTCCTCATTTCCATGATATTTCTGGAAGAAAATACCTGGCACCCGTTGCAAAACTCTTTCTAAAAAAATGTACTTGGGTTGGTGTATAGTAAAATCCCCAAGCAGTTAGTAAGAGACAATGCGAACTTAATCATACTTTTTAAACAAAATTAAATTAATTTACGACATATTTATGAAGAACATGTCAACACTGATATGACGTGGATTGAATTTCGTGAAATGTGTTCGAAAATATGGAGTAAACCCTGCAATTATGTAGTAATTAATAAGGATTGCTCCAAAAATAAAGGATGTTACAGAAATAAATTCGACACTTTTGTAGTCTTTGATTAAAAATACTAATATTAAAGACCGTAACCCTCGTGATATTATTATTCTTCAGACAACGCTTAATCAATCATGAACTGTTTTTTGTTATTATGGAAAAATCACTGAAAAGACAAATAGTTGATGCTGCAGAAGCTGTTAAGAAGAAATTGCGAAAGATGAGAGATGTAGAAATTAACAATCCGCAAGTACTGGAATCAGTTTTCAAACCGGTAACAGAACCACTCAACCTAATTGCTAATGTCAGTAAGCAGACTTCTCTACTGCGTAATACAGAAAATGAAGAAACCGAAGTTCCGTTTATCGATAAAACTTTGCAAAAAGAAGTCCCTATTGGTAAAGGAAGCAATGATAATAACGAGAATGCAGACGAATATGAATCTGATATCGAAAGTGACTCTTCATATAAATCACTAGTTGAAAACAACCAAGGTTGTGATACGTCATCCTGGTCAGTAACTTCAGAAGCACTTACAGATGTTCCATTTGGTGTCAGAGTAGAACGTGGGAAATTGATGTTAGGTTCCGCTCGTATAACGATCACCGATGAGCATATCATCGTGGCTGGACGCAAATAACGAAATACGCCTGGTTTAAAACAGTTGCTGTTGAAAAAGAACGTAGATGTAAGCTTGGTTACAGAGAATGATATGAAGTATTATAAGTCGATGCTACTTGATACAAACGCACATCGACGAGACTATGAGCCTGGTAAACCAATAAAAAGCAACAAAGGGGAAAAATATTTGCAAATTATTAAGCCTCTATTCAAACTACAAAGTACAATTCAGGACCACCAATCGAAGGGAAAAGGACTACCCTTAACAAAAATGTGGAAGAAAAACGTAGATTTTGTATATTGGGACAATCCAAATGAACTGGTGGATAGGTTAAAATTATTAATTGCATCTCGTGATGCGGGTAACACACGACTAGATAATGAAATTGTATCTATCATTGAAGAATTGCGTGAAAGTAAAGATATAAATAAATAATTAAAATGTGTTTATTTTATTGTCAGCCTCTCGGTACAATACACCTTAAACATGAACGTAGACAAATTCGGACACTACATTCACAAAAGAATGCGTTTATCAGAGTTATTTGAGTTTAGTGAGAATGCATTGTTAAAATCAGAAAACGGAGATTTTGATTTAAAAACATCAAGACTGAGAGGAATTAGATCTCCAGTAGAAGCAGACGATTCTGTGAACAAGGATTATGTAGATCGATTGAATGCTAACATGTTAAAATAATTAAATAATCTGGTTGTGAACAAGGATTATGTAGATCGATTGAATGCTAATATGTTAAAAGATTTTAATAATATGATTGGTTCATTGCGTACTCAAATCATAAAAGACGCAAAGGGTACAGTTCAGGCTACTTTAAAAGCAAGGACCCCTGAGGTTTGAACTCATTTGCAAGATAAGTTTTATACTAAAGCAGAGGTAGATAAATTACTTCAAAAACTCCGTAATGGCAAAACAGCAAATTATTAATGAAATACACAAAGCAGCACGAATAAATTTCCTTAGACGTCCTGTCATTCTAAAGGAGGTTGATGACTTATGGCAAGCTGATCTGATGGACATGCAAAACCTGAAAAAATATAATAAAGGTTATAATTACATTTTAGTGGTGATTGACTGCTTCTCAAAGTACGCTTGGACAGAGCCCTTAAAATCTAAAAATAAACTTGATGTTACTCATGCATTTAAACGAATACTGATTAACAGCAATCGCAAACCTGTTAATTTACAAACTGATATGGGATATAGCATAACAGAATTTTATAACGACTCATTTCAAACGCTTATGAGGACGTATAATATTAACCATTACTCATCGTTTTCTACCAAAAAAGCTTCGATCGTAGAGCGACTGATTAAAACTCTTAAAAATAAATTATACAGCGTGGCGAATAAGCTATCACATTAATTCAAACCACGTATTCTACATTACGTATTTTAAGCATACATAAATAAAATAATTAATAAAACTTAACATTCTACCCGTGAGACCTTTTTTTCCCTTTTAGTATTTAACAACATCATGTATTGCATAAAGAAAATCACCTGACCAATACTAGTAGGTCAAAGACCCGTGGCCGGCGTAGATAGTTCAATCAAACGATGTAAGACGATGCCATTCCGAATTACTTGGAATTACTAACAATTACAAAAGACGTAAACAAATCAAGCGAAAAATGTCCTTACGGCTAATAGTTTAAGGCGTTCGCTATGCGCAAAATTAAAAAATAAAGGACCTCAGCGGGGAATAAAAAGCATCTGCGATAAATGTTCTTACTGCTAACGGTCTACGGCATAAATCTCTACGCGCGAAATGGACGGGGAACCCCGGTGTGTGTCGTCAAATTTCGTATTTTTTCGGCGGGCGGCGTGTGCGATTGTTTGTGTTTTGTGTGTGTGTGACTCACTCCAGTGCCCGCGCCGTTGTCCTTGAGGATAGTTCGTTCACGACAGCAGTTGCCTATTTGCATTTTTTTGGTGTTTGTATTGAGGACGTTTTGTTAAGATTCTTGTTTTATTTGTAATAGAAATAGGATAGGTACGTTATTATTAGTTGTAGATTAGTTAAGTGTTGTGACAGTTCGTGCGGTTCCTATTTTTGTGATAGGACACGTAATTACAATAGTAAAATTAGTTGTAGGTAACTTTTTGAAAGTGGTGTGACAGTTTATGCGAATTCAGACGCTTTTATTGTTCCTTTTTGTGTTGTGTTCTCAAGATGCCTCGTGTCAATTTCACGTCATCGGAGTACACCGATATGATATTGATTTATGGAGAATGTTATCAAAACGCATCGCTGGCGTTACGAACATACCGAGAGAGGTATAATACCACACGTGTATGTCCTTCAGATTTACGGATTTTTACACGGGCAGTCCAAAGATTACGTGATAACCAATCTTTGGTTCCACATCAGGTTGAAATTCCTCTGCGAGTAACCGTGGGTCGGGAAGAGCAAATCCTTAATTATTTCGCTCGTAATCCAACTGCAAGTCTTCGTAGAGCAGCTCGCCTATTTCGAGTACACCACAGGACTGTACACAACATTTTAAAAAGAGATAAGCAACAGCCATTCAAATACCAAAAGGTGCAGGCTTTATTAGGAAGAGATAAGCCAGTCCGGGAAGCCTACTGCCAGTGGCTACTGAGCAAAATAGAAAATGACTCTAACTTTTTGTACAACATAATGTGGACAGACGAGAGTACATTCACGCGCAACGGGATATGGAATCGACAGAACCTACGATACTGGAGTTGAGAAAATCCGCACCTGATCCGAGAGTCCGCACACCAATACCGATTTGCCGTGAATGTTTGGGCTGCAATACACGGAGACCAAATAATCGGTCCGGTGTTTATCAATGGCAACCTCAATGGGCCTACGTTTGTGGAACTACTTGACGGCACAGTGTCGGAGTACATTGATGAACTACCGTTGGGTGGCAATGGCCAGGTATGGTACCAGCTTGACGGAGCACCTGCTCATTCAGTAGTGGCTGCCAGGCAGCGCCTCACTGAAATGTTCGGAGAGCAGTGGATTGGCCGATACGGACCTACTCGGTGGCCAGCACGGTCACCGGACCTAACACCACTGGATTTTTTTTTATGGGGACATGTAAAAAATGAAGTGTACGCTACTGAAGTGACGACAGTGGAAGATTTAAAAATAAGAATAATTCAGGCTTTCAACAACTTAAATAATTTAGCCGCGAATGGTGATCTATTAAGAAATGTCCGTAATAATATCATACGACGGTGTCGATTATGCATTCGGGTGCGCGGCGGACATTTCGAAAATTTTAAAATTTAAATTGCATAAAGTGAACTAAGTGGAGGTTTTAAAACTTAATTTGTGATTACTTGGTAACAATACCATAAAGTTTGTGTTGCATTGTTGATATCAACTATTACCAACGCCCCGCGCGTGAGCGCAAGTACCTACCCTCCGCTAGTCTCACTGTCGTTTGGCGTGTGCGCCGCCCGCCGCCAAGCCGCCCGCGCCGCGCGTCGCGGCGTTGCCGCTTTTACAGGTCAGTAAACTAATAGTATCAAGGGTGGATTATTTATTGCCAATTTTTACGCTATTTAGTTTGTTAGAAAAATTCAGTTTTCTATTTTTAGGTCTATTTTTGTTTTTATTATTTTAACAGACTGATAACAACTTGTAATAACCGCTGTACTATTTAATGTGATAACCTAATCGCCACGCTGTATAAATATTTTAGTCTGAATGGAAACTATAAGTGGTTAGGTATACCGCTACAAGTTACGTTGAAGATATATAACAACACGAAACATCGTACCATTAAATTTAAAGCAATCGAAATAAATAAATCTAGTGAGTCAGTTATAAAAGAAAATATTAAAAAAGCCTTAAACCATGTAACCGTCCGTAGAAAACCTAAGTTCAAACTAGGTGACTTTGTTCGTATTAGTAAATACAAACACAATTTTGAGAAGGGTTATACACCTAATTGGACAACTGAAATTTTTACTATAAAAAATATTAATCATACCATACCAGTAACATATCACATAGAAGATCAGCGAAAGCAAGCCATATTGGGAACCTTTTACGAGCAAGAACTTCAAAAATCTAACTATCCTGGTATTTATTTGATAGAAAGGGATTTAAAAGGAAAAGGAACAAAAATGTTTGTGAAATGGTTTTGGGTTTAAACAACGAAGAAAACAGTTGGATCGACAAAACTGAAATAGTGGATTAAAATAAATATATAACATTTACTTTTGCATTATTTATTTCATTACACTTTGGACAATGCAAGGGGGTGAACTTGTTAATACGTTAATTAATAATCTACCGTTTGAACTTCATTTATCTGGGTACAATTATTGCGGTCCAGGAACAAAACTCCAGAAACGTTTACTACGAGGTGATCGAGGTGTAAATAAGCTAGACGAAGCTTGTATGCATCACGACATTGCATATACAAACCATACAGACTTACCCAATCATCACAAAGCTGATTTACAACTGCTAAATATGGCTAAACAAAGACTTAAATCGAACGATGCTGGGAAAGGTGAAAAACTTAGTTCATGGTTAGTGAGCAAAGTTATGAAAGCCAAACTGAAATCTGGTTCCGGCGTCAAAACGTTTAAAAGTTTCGTGTCTAAAATAAGAGCAAAAATAAAGAAATTGAAACCAAAGAGCAGTAAAACTTTAATTAACGCTGCTTACTCAGCAGCAAAAAAAATATTTCCAAACATTCAGAAATTTCGAGTACCGCGAGTGATACCTTTACCAAAGACTGGAGGTATTCTACCTTTAATCCCAATTTTTGCGGGCTTATCAGCTTTAGGAACTTTAGCTGGTGGTGCGGCTGGTATTGCAAAAACTGTTAACGAACGATTACAAAGCAGGTCAACAAAATTTGCGGGAAACAGAACGACATAATAAGGCTATGGAGCCTTTAAAGTTAGGCCAGGGACTATACATTAAGTCACATAAAAATGGTAAAGGTTTATTCGTAAAATCTTCAAAAAACTGAAAAATAAGCTACCTAATCGTCCTCTAACTAATGTAGACATCCAAATGCATGCACGCGACATCCCTCTCTTTCGAGGAGTCTACATGAAGGATCAGTTACCAAGGACGCCAAGACGGATTGAATGTGGTATCGTTAACTTGGACGATTATAAGAACGAAGGAACGCATTGGGTAGCTTATGTAAAAGTATACAATTATTGTGAATATTTTGATAGCTTTGGAGATTTGAAACCTCCAATGGAACTGATGCGATATTTTAAGAGTTGTAATGTTTTTTATAATTATACAAGATATCAGAAATTCGATACAGAAAATTGTGGACACTTATGTTTAGAATATCTGTGGACTTTTTGGAATAAAAACGTATAAAATTTATGCTTTTCTTTTATTTCAATCATTTGCAAGATGTCACTCACATTATCGATAACTGGAAACTCGTCAACCTTATCTTCTTACTACCCTTACACGTTGCAACTATATGGTCAGTATGAGTGTGCCTTATTGCATTTATCAACATTTAATTCTATTCCAAACATTGACAAAACGAATAATAAGTTCTATTATGGTTCCAACCAAGTTATTGAAATACCAGACGGCACCTATGAATTGCAAGATATTAATGATTATTTAAAATCTGAAATGAAAGATGCATCAATCAAACTACAGTGCAATAACAATACTTTAAAAACTACTGTATATTGTACAAAAGACATAAATTTTAATAAAGAAGGCACTTTCAGCAATTTGTTAGGGTTTAATAAGCAGATCTTGAAAGCAAATAAATGGCATATGTCACAGTTTCCAGTCAACATTTTACCTACAGCAGTGATCAGGATCGAATGTGATATTGTAAGCGGTTCATACACAAACGGAGAATCGAGTCACATTATCCACGAATTTGTACTCAACGTGCCTCCCGGATATAGGATTATAGAAATCCCGAAAAACGCAATATACTTTCCAATCAACCAAAACAACATTAGCTGCATACATATCAGACTGTTGGATATTAATAACCGCATAATAAATTTACGCGGTGAAGAAGTGCAGCTGTATTTGCATCTTATCTATTAAGCTACAATTATCTATTAAGCTACAATCTAAAGTTGCAAATTGACCAGCCCACTAGGTTACAAAGCAACACATGTATAGACAATTTTGCGCACAATTTTTCACAAAAATGTATCCACGATATAATTGACCTTAACATGTCAGATCACACCGCTCAAATTTTAAAGATTCCCGTAAAAAGGACTTGTACAATAAACAGTTGGAATATAACAGCCCGTGATTATAGTTACGATAACCTAATGAAATTTAGATTATGTTTATACCCTTTATCGTTTTGTGAAGTTTATCAAGCAGATGATCCTAATGTAGCGTACGATAGCTTTATTCAAACATTCCGTCTGTTTTACGACTTGTGTTTTCCCTTGATTAACAAAATAATAAAGTTAAAAAGGAATCCGAACTGGTTAACACCCGGACTAAAACGCTGTAGCAAAAATAAGAGACAGCTTCTTTGGCAACTAAGAGCAAAACCCAATAGCAATAACTTAACTAAACTTAAAAATTACTCACAAAGACTTAATAAAATAATAAAACTGACACAAAAGGCAAAAAATAATCATAGGATAATGACATCAACAAACAAATCAAAGGATACATGGAAGATCATAAATGAAAATAAATACTGTCCTCCCCATGAACACATAACGGAAATACGAAGGAACGGTGTTACAATAACAAACCCCTGCGATATAGCGAACGCATTTAACGATCACTTTGTGGATCAAGCAGAATTACTTGCAAATACCTCAAAATCTGCAAGTTATGAGACTCCAAATTCATGTTGCGAATCAATGTTTTTAGCCCCAACTACACCTGATGAAGTCTATCGAATAATACAGAATTTAAAAAACAAAGTTAGTGTAGGATATGACAATATTTCAACAAAGGTATTAAAATTTGTTTCCGATGTTATAGCTGGCCCCATTTGCCACATTATTAACGTTAGTATCTCTTCTGGAATATATCCTGATAAACTCAAGCCAACAATAATTAAGCCCTTATTTAAGAAACATGATAAAACTGATATCAATAACTACAGACCCATTGCTCTGATACCAGTAATATCAAAAATATTCGAGAAAGCTATTTATCACCGTATAGATTCCTTTTTCACGAAACACAATCTCTTAGTAAAGGAACAGAAGGGTTTCAGGAAAAATAAATCCATAAATCTGGCTATCTATGATTTCCTTAATATTATAATGACAGATATCGATAAAAGAATTCCTATTAGTGCTATATTTATGGACATGACGAAGGCTTTCGATTTAGTTGATCATAATACTCTCCTACGGAAACTTAATGCGCATGGAATAAGGGGAAAAGCACTTTCCCTTATACAATCTTACCTGGACAGTAGAACACAGTGTACGGAAATTAAACGAATTTCTATAAAAGAAAAAAAGGAATTTAAATATGTATCCGAAAAACGTGAAATCATTTTTGGCGTACCACAGGGCAGCGTATTGGGACCGCCATTATTTTTGGTTTACATAAACGACTTCCCAAAACATGTCAGTTTTCCTATGGTTCTTTTTGCTGATGACAGTACGATCATTGTTAGACAAAATAAAAATAGTGACTATGAATGTGACATCAAAGACTCATTGCAACAATCAATTAATTGGCTTGACCATAATAATTTGAAATTAAATTTAAGTAAGACAAAAATTATGCAGTTTAGACAGAGAGTAACTACTCCTGACATAAATATATTAATTGACGATAACAAAATTGAAGAAGTAGAACATATAAAATTTCTAGGTTTGACTATTGACTCTAAACTGACTTGGAAAGAACATGCATCAATCCTCATAAAAAAATTAAGTCGCTTCGCCTTTGCTCTATTCAAGCTTAAGAAAGTAGTAAGTCAGGCAGCTGTTATAGCTGCATATTATGGCTATGTAGATTCCACATTACGATACGGAGTAATTTTTTGGGCAAATTCATGTGAGAAAAATAACGTTTTTAAAGCTCAGAAGAGGTGCATTAGATCGATGTGTAATTTAAAACAAACAGATAGTTGTAAACCTCATTTTAAATCCCTTAGGATATTGACATTACCTTGCCTTTATATATACGAGACTGCATTGTTCGTCAAGAAAAACAGTAAATTATTTAAAAAAGCTTCTGAGGAACGTTATAGATCAACAAGACCGGAATATCGACACGAACTATGTCTAAGAGCCTCAAAGACGGCCCTTATGCATAAAAGCATTATCTGCATGGCACCAAAAATATATAATAAAATACCAAATGCTATCAAAGATTTGAATTTGATACAATTTAAACGAAAACTGAATGATTTTTTAATTGAAAAATGCTACTATACCATTGGCGAATTCCTTCTTGACAAAGTGTAAAAACTGACAATTATATATTTATGCTTGACTAACTGATTGTATTTTAATTTTTGTAATAATAATTAATTGTAGGTATTCTAATATGATGTTATCTCAATTTTGACATTTTTATTTAATATATCAATTCTCTTTTGTTTGCATTTCAATGTAAATCAATTTTGACATTTTTGTTTGTATTTCAATGTAAATCAATTTTAATTTCTGATATTGTTAAAACGTGTATGCCTAGTGGGTAGCTTTTTGAGTTTCCATAAAATTACTGTAAGACCTGTTGTATCACCAAAAAGCACACGAATAAATACTTTGACTTTGACTTTGACTTTGACTTTGACTTTGACTTAGAAGAAAAAATGATTGACTACAATAAATATGTGCATCAACAAATAAAAAATATCAGTCCAGCTCAAGCTTCCAACAGAATAAGAGCACGCCCTAGGAAGAAAATAAAATTAACTAAAGACAACAAGGAATTCCTCAAAGCGATCGGTTTGCTAAAATGAATATCTTAGACGTTTTATCCGCTCCGATTTACGACAACACTGTTGAAGGAATCGAAATTCATTCTTACAAGCCCTACGTAACTAGTTTCAATAGAAACGATGAAACCCGCATACCTATTAACCAACAGGACTTGTATATACTTCGGTCAGCTAGTACCTTGTATTTGGAGGGAACTGTCATCGTTAGCAAAAAGGATATGAAAGAGAAAGCCACAAGTGTTCATTTTACGAATAATGCTCTACTCTACCTGTTCCAAGATATAAGATACGAGCTGAATGGAGTGGAAATTGATAGAGTAAAAAATGCTGGCATAACTACCACCATGAAATCGTTAATATCAATGAATGAAAGTGAATCAAAGATATCTTATTCATGGGGCTGGAATATCGATGGTATAAAAAATATTAATGAGGGTCGTTTTTCCGCTTCTATACCTCTCTGTAACATCATCGGTTTCGCAGAAGATTTCAAGAAAGTTGTGATAAATAGCAGGCACGAATTGATATTGCTACGAAGTAACACTAACCTGAATGCTGTCAAACTTAACACCGGTGAAATTGTAGACGACGTTCAGATAAATAAAATCATCTGGCGTGTACCGCATGTTAAAGTATCCGACAAAGAGAAAATAAGTCTGCTAAAACTCTTAGAAAAAGATCGACCACTCCAGATGATATTCAGAAATTGGGATCTATACGAATATCCAGCTTTACCTAAAACTACAAAACATACCTGGTCTATCAAAACTTCCTCACAAATAGAGAAACCAAGAAACCATACATCATTATGGGCCTACAAACAAATAGAAAAAACAATTCAAGTTCTGATATGTCCCAGTTCGATCACTGCCATATTCGTGATGTTAGAGGTTACCTAAATTCAACTTACTTTCCGTATGAAAACCTAAATGTAAGTTTCGCGAATAACAGAATCGCTTTATTATACGAGCAATACATCAGATTTCAACAGTCTTATTACGGACGTCGCCTGGAGCCCTTATTAAGTGAGAAACAATTTAAAGATTTGGCGCCGCTATTTGTCATCGATTGCTCTAGACAAGCTGATAATGTCAAGACAGGTCCTGTTGTGGATGTAAGAGTGGAAATTGAGAGTGATTCGGACATACCAGATCAAACTTCTGCATACTGTCTTATATTGAACGACTGTGTAATTGAGTATAAGCCGCTGAGTAATACTGTGAGAAAAATATCATGAATCCGAATACTATCATATTAGATGTGCAAGGGTTTAAAGACCTGTACAATAAATTTATAATAAAAGAATTAGCTTGTGCTAGTCGTGATTATACGCAAACATTTTTAATAAAACCACCATGCTTATTTAAATACTTAACAAGTGACGAAAAGAGACTGGTTAAATGGTTGGAAAGAAATAGAGGTATTTATTGGAATGAAGGATACATTGACTATAGAGAATTTCGACGAATAATCGTTCCATATTTAGAAAATAAGGAAATTATTGTAAATGGTTTGGAGAAGGTGAAGTGGATAAAGGATCTTTGTGTGAATTGTGAAGTATCAGACCTTGGTAGAGAACAATGTCCTAATTTCTCTGCTTTGCATAAAAAATACTGTGAAGGAAAATCTAATTTTAATTGTAACAAACATCTAAAGCATTGTGCGCTTAAAAATGTGTTGTGTTTAACGAAGTACTTAGAATGTGCATAAAATGTTTATCTACTTAGGTTATTGGAATTAGGTTTTTAAATAAAAATCTTTTATAAGGTAAATAAGCTTTTATTTTGTTATTCCCTACACGTCTCCAAATAACACAACCTAATACTAAAATAAATAAAAACATCTTAATAAAAATATAAATACTAAGTACAGTATATTTACCTCACCGACTAGTTTACATAAACGGTTATTAAAAATCAGAATCTATTAAAGATTTTGATATTTTCTTAACTAAAGACTCAGTTTCGTCCATAACACTGTCGATAGCATCTTTAACAATATATTGAGCATTTATAATAACGTTCTCACTGTCACTATCACTGTCTATGGTTTGAGGATTGTTATTACAGAGATCTACTACTGAAATTTTAATTAATTTAATCCCTTGTAATTTGGTTATGTAAATAAATGATATAAAAAAAAAAAAAAAAAAAAAAAAAAAAAAAAAAAAAAATTAATCCCTCGTCGCTGTAGTCGACTCATAACGAAGGATTTGGTTGGTTTTTGCTTCTTCGACTTTTCCCTGCATCGTTGTTTTGATTTCTTATCTTTCGTGACTTGTTTGGTGTGCTTGGGTTCGCTGCGAAACATCTCAGATAATCCCTCGTAAGGATCCTGAGCATACTGGCTGAACACAATCTCGGATTCAGAAATCTGGAACAAAATATAAACACAATATAAAACTCATAAGACTGCCTCGTTGGTCTAGTGGTTGCAAGCGCTACTGCTGAGCATGAGGTCCTGGGTTCGATTCCCAGGACGGGCAGTGTTATTGGGTTTTTTCTACCTGGAATTTCTCAGTAGCAGCCCGGAGTCTGGATTTGTATTCGGTTGATGGTAATAGGCTCGCCCCTTATTACATGGGACTTAAACAAACGACGAACGATTAAAAATAAACCATGTTCTAAACACTTTTTTAAATGGACGTAATGTATCACATATTTGTACTTATTATACAAATTTGCAACTAACTTCTTTGTTTTACTTCCCGGGGGTATACATTTTTCAGGACAAAATGGTAAATCATTATGGTGATTGTGTAAATGATCGGGATAGCCAAGTCCGACACGAGTTCTAACTGGATACCTGTTTTGAGCAACATTGCATCGAAATATAAACTAGGTGCAGTTATGTAAAACGCAGGATCGAGTTGGTAATATTGTTTACATGTTTTTCGAAAATTTTTAAATATGTCTGTCAACAAAAGCACATCTGTTTTTAAGTAGGTATAGATCCGTATACTCGCCGAGGTCATTAATATTGAATTCAGCCCAAACAGTCTAACCGTGATTTTAATCTTCATCGCTAGTATCTTCGTTGGTCAAAGAATTATGAAAACAATACTTAGATGGTAATGATTTTTGTTCATAACATTTCCAATCGGTCATATAATCATACGGATATATACCTTTACGAGTCAGCAAACTAAATTGTCTCTCATTAGAAAAATGAGATCGAAGATTAACAAAATTTTCTACTTGCAATGTTTTAGCAAGTTTGTCTAAACTTGTTCCTAAAAAGTTGAATGAATCTAAAAACCTTATTTGTATAAACTCGTTATCAGCAGTAGGAATATACTTTGTAAATGCTGTATATTTTTCTTTGTTCTTGGGTATTATTTTAATTTGCCCTGGAATTTCACCTAACTTTTTTATAAATAAGTGGCAATCGTAGCCAGATAAATTATGAAAAAATATTGGAACGAGCTTTGGTACTTTATGTTGCAGATTACAGTGTCGATGTGCTGCGCCTTTGCGCCCGGTATTGACCTGTAATACGACAGTGATCCCTTACTCTATCGGTCAACAGTAAATTTTCACAAATGTAGCATTTAACAGAACGTTTAAAATCGAGAGCATCTTCCTCTGTGTATATCATAGGCTCGCTTTTGGACAGAATTCTATGTATTGCTTTAACATCTTCAGTCAGAAAATTTACAAATTTTGAAACACAATCTTTTCCGCGATAACTTCTATATCCGTCAACCCTATCATTACATGATGATACTACATTATAGGCGAACGCGGTCGGCACGTGGCGTTGTGAGTATGACGTGTTAGCGGTGTTGAATTCATCGCCGGAAATCGGTTCGAGTAATGTTTCGAAATCAGCATATATGACGAAAGGAATATTTTGTTTTCTATCATAATTTTTAAATTTTAAAAATGATCCCTGTTCTGGTAAAACGGTGACAATTCCCCCACACAGGTGGGACTCAATTTGGCTGTGCGTTGGAAAAAACAATAAGCATGTTTCGCAGAAGTATAGTTTACCATGATGTTTGGTCATCTGATTTCTGACTAGACGAGGCAAATCTTTGATAAGACAGTAATGAGAATTAGTGTTATTTTCTAAAAGCAAAATATGGATACTCTTAAATTTATTATTCGTTGATGTATACAAAGGTCCAATGATTGCCTTATCATGTTTTAAACCATACACGAATATATTCAGAAAGGGATTATTTTTCTCAAAGCCGGCTATGTGTGAAAATGTGATTGGAAATGTCAAATCATCAGTATTCAAAACATCCTGGAAGTAGGGATAAGACGAAACTCTGTCGGGATGTCGGGTTTTGGGGTACAGAGCCGCCACAACACACCATAAAAAGCAATACTCATCTTTGTTTCAAATGTTCACACAAGCTCTTTTATTTTTTATACATTTTGGCAAAGGTATAAATTTAGATCCGCCGAGAGGTTGATATTTATTAATATTTATTTCTAAATGCGAATTGCCCAAAAATGTCCAACCACTATCTCTCTCCTGAAACTCTTCAATTTTTTTTAACAGTAAATCAACTGTTGATTTATAAGTTAAATCAAAATCGTAATTAAAATGAATGATAATGTTTTTCGTAGCGAATGATTTCATTTCCTGTTGATCATTTTTATACATAAGAAAAAAAGAAAATAGTTCAAAATTAATTTTGACAGCTGTATGTTTCTGTAGTGCACAATATATTAGATGTTTAACTTGTTCACTTATATTATAAAGAAACACCTCAGGGAAATTATTTATTTGTTCGCTAGTTGCAATGATCTTGTAACTTACGATTCTTGCTTTAAACGAAGAATTAATCATTACAACATTATCACAAATAGGGGTCTCGCTTTTGTTTTCATGAACATTACTACGTAAATGAGCAGACCACCGACGATTATCTACAAATACTTTGCAAACCGAACAGTGAGGCATATTAATGTTACTTATTGAAATTAATTAACACACAATATAGTCACTAAATTCAACATAAATAGATTAATACTTACAACACTAACGTTCACGATCTTACCTAGTATACATAAACAATCGAAGTAAGTAGCGTAGCAGAATTATCTGATACAGGACCGTTTTGCTCACGTTCTCTCCTTTGATGATCACTTCTTCATGAACGAATCCAAATATTCATCAAAATATTTCTGAAAAAATAAAAAAGGTAGGTAAGTACTTAAAGTAAAAGAATTAACAATATTTAAACAATAAGAATGGTTTATTAATTATACCTGCAAAATAATGATTTAATGACATAGCTCACGTTCTCTCCTTTGGAGATCACTTCTTCATGAACTAATCCAATTGTTCATCAACATATTTCTCAAATGTCCATCAAAATAATTCAGAAATTAGAATAAATAACGTAGGTAAGTACTCAAAGTGAAAAAATGCAATATTTTAAACAAAAATAATGATTTATTAATTTTACCTGCAAAATGATTATGTAATGACATAGGTACATATTATGTTCCAATAGATATTCTATAGATATTCTTCAGATCGCAATACTAAACTTCATTTCTGATCACAGCTGTTCCAGGAGATAATAAGATCGTAAGTTTACTTTGAAGGGTTCGGTATTATATATATAAATGATTTATATATATATAAATTTATTTATTCTGAAAATGATTTATACTCCGCCGTAGCTTTGAGATAATGTTAAAATATTTGTTAGTTTTCGACTTTTAAATAATACAAATGTTACTCATAATTAAAGTAAAAAGCGTAACAGGATGTTTATACAAGTAGTCATACGACGTTGTTCTAATAAAGCAATAAAATATTTTGTCATAATTTTTGTTATTGCACAAAATATTACACGTGTGCTCAACCAAATTATTTTTCCCGTCAGCTAAATCATACTCGCAACAATCAGCTATTTTAGGTAAGGTTGACACGCATTCACATTTATGTATGGACAAGTATTTCTTACAGACTACATTGTGGCTTAAAATCAATAAAATTAACTATTATAACGTAGTGTTAACAATTAAATTCATCTACTATGATTTATTAAAAAAAAAAACTTGTTAACGTCTTTAGACCTAAGTCACACTAATTATCTTATTTCCTACGCTTGACATAAGTAAAAAAAAAATGCCATTAAAAGTAAAACTAACGATAATGTATAAGATTTTTAAAATAGGTAATTACTTACTAGGCACCAATGCAATGTCAATTATTTTATTAATTACTTGCAAGCATAATTATTATCGTGGTTGGTTATTTACGCGTTATCATTTTGTCAGCCCTAAGCCGTTTCGCTGCATCGACATTCGATGCTACCTGAATATTCCTTAGTCTTTATTTTTTGAATGGGTATAATGAAAAAGTTGTTTCATGTAAAAGTAACTGATCGGTTGCAGTAATTTTTAATTTAGTGAATTATCGCTCATTTGTGACTTATAAGCTGCATGTTTTCGAAGTACTCGATACATAGTAATTTCAGTCTGCAAGTGTGGAAGTAATCTTCAAGAAGTGTACTGCGATCAGTCTTACTGTACACCACGAGTTACTGTCAATATCAGTGTTGATAGCCATCCGCTGCCATCGTCGCCTGCTGCCGTCAGGCCCTGCGCCTGTCCTCACTAACCCATCAAACCGATTGGACATAATTGGAAAAATGTAAGTCAAAACATTCCAACCGTTTCACGGCTCAGAGTCGTATGTGTATTGTAATATGTTTAATTTTTTTTTTCTTGTCTTTATTTCAGGTCTGACTCTGAGTGTGAATACTTTCGACAAGCTCCGATCACTGAACAGAAAACTAAATCCAGCCGCAAACCGCCTGCAGACAACAATGGGAAACGAAAGTCGCGCACGCCTTCAACGAATTTAACTCGTCCGAGGTAGCTATACAAAATATTTAATTAATTAGTGTTAACAAAGTTTTACGTGTAGAATTATTTGAGTATTAACGAATTATTTATATTTCTTATCTTGCAAACTGTGTTTTAGTTTATAATCCGTGAATCATGCACTGTTACAAGTCTGCTGACAGTTTCTATAGACATAACCGTTATATTATTTATTTATTTATTTATTTATTCATAGGAAAACCAACAGCTATAACGAATGGATAACAATTGTATATGCTACACAGAGCCAATTACAGGTTCTCACGGGTAAAAATAGAGAATTTAGTAGAAATCTTAGGATCACTAACAAGCACGATAGAAAATAATATAAATAAGGTATATATGCACTATGCACTTTTAAAAAAGTCAGCATTCAGCTGAGCGCGTGCAGAATAGGTTTTGGTGGTAAATGGGTCAAATGAGAACTCTTTACAAAGGATATTAAAGTCCTTACTCGCTCGCACTATGTATTAGTTTTGCCTGTAGTTAGAGGAAGAAAAAGGAATGGAGATAGGTGGATTAAATCGAACGGATCTCTGGGGGACATTGAAACGCAGTTTATGAAGGAGATCAGAACAGTCAACATCGTTAGATATAATTTTTAAAAGAAAAGTGCAATCTGCTAGTCGACGACGATTTATAAGTGGCTGTAAATGAAATTTCTTGCAAAGATTCATGTAATTATCAGAATGGTACGGTATACGCAGCCGGAAACATAGAAATCGAATAAATCTTTTTTGTACATTTTCAATACGATCAATGTATTTGCCATAACACGGGTTCCAAATTTGTGACGCATATTCAAGATTACTTCTCACAAAAGAACAATAAAGAATCTTAAGGGTTTTGGCCTTCCTTAAACACCCTGCAAGTCTCATAACAAAACCCAGTGACTTCGAAGCTTTGGCCACTATTTGCTCGATGTGCACATTAAATAATAGTTTGGAATCATGAAAAACGCCCAGGTCGCGTGCACCGTCGCATCTCTGCAATAGCTGCCCTTTAAGTATATAAGTTGTAGAGAGAGGGACGCGTTTTCTGCTAAAGGAGATTACTGAACATTTAACAGGGTTCAAGTCTAGTTTGTTGGCCAAGCAATAATCATCCAACCGCGCCAGGTCAGATTGGAGGGCATCAATGTCGTCATCTGAAGATATTGCAGAAAATATCTTCATATCATCAGCAAAACAAAGTAAATTTGAGTTGTGGAAACACAAATAGATGTCACTGACATAGATGATAAAAAGCAACGAACCCATCAAGGAACCTTGAGGAACACCACTAGGAGCTGAAACCCAGCTTGACATGTAGTTACTGATAACGACAGCTTGGGATCTGTTTTCAAAGTATGAAGTAAACCAACGAAGTAGATCTCCTCTGATACCATTGATAAAAAGCTTTTTTTTCAGAATATTGTGATCAATTCTATCAAAAGCCTTACTGTAATCCGTGTAAACGACGTCGACCTGTGCCCCATTGTCCATTCTGTCCGTTAGGAAGTCATTGAGCAAAGCCAGGTTAGATACAGTTGAACGACCCTTAAGAAATCCGTGCTGAGAAGGGCTAAAAGACTGACTCAGCGCTGCGTAAACTTGTTCGTAGATAACTCTCTCGAAAACTTTAGCTAATGTACACAGTTTGGAAATAGGTCTGTAGTTAACTATTTCATTTTTGTGCCCTTTTTTATGCACCGGGGTTATAAAGGCAGACTTCCAGATCTGGGGAACAGAATGTGAAGAGAGCGACTTTTTGAACAATAGAGATACTGGCAAGGCAATGGTTTTAGCACACCCAATCAGCAATATAGGTGATAAGTGGTCCGGACCAGCAGATTTAAATGGATCAATTTTACTAATTAGCCTAACTATAGCATTAAGGTCAATCTCAATGGAGTGAATATCCGAAGCTACATTAGAATTTATAGCAGTTTGGGGAGGACAATAATTAGTAGGTACATCATTGATAGGGCTAAGAAAAGTGGAATAAAAGTGGGAAGAAAATGCATTACAAATAGACTCAGGAGAAGAAATCGTCATATCACCATACTTGAGAAAACTGGGTATTGCATTGGACTTAGATCGCTGCTTCACGAAGCTCCAAAAGCGTTTAGGATTCTTTTCAATGGAGTCTTCCGTATCAGCTAAGTAGTTAGTGTAACAAACCGCTTCAAGTTTATTAACCCGCCCCCGTAGATGTTTAAAGGTCGCCTCGTCTGAGAGTCTGCCATACGTCTTAAATTTACGCAGATATTTAATCTTCTCTTTAATCAAGCGTTTAAGTGCCGGGGAGTACCAAATAGGGTATGAGCTGGGAAAAACTGTCTTAATAGGAACAAACTTATTCTGAATATCCGCTATAGTAGCATAAAAGTAGTTTACGGCGTCATTAAGCGACATGTCTAGAAATACGTTCGTCCAATCTATAGCTGCAATTCCCCTGTTAATGGCCGCAAAGTCAGCTTTACCGTAAAGGTAACGAGTAAAGGAAGCGGGAGTTAAATAGGTGTACTCAGCAAAGTTCACGTCGATACAGAGGACTGGATGATATTTGTCAATAGGTGACAAAGGCACCAAACATTCACACACTGAAACAATTTCATTACATAAAACTAAATCTAGAATCTAACCATAATCATTTAATATTCCATTATATTGATTGAACCCTAAAACACGCAATTCGTCAGTTAGCATGTACTCGTCGCTACTACAAATATTCCCGGGTAATAATGTGTTGTTGTTTAATTGCCACAAAATTCCACTCAGGTTAAAATCGCCAATAACTAAATAATTATCACTGGAATTGTTAAACACTATACTACTCAAGTTATGGAGAAAATTTGATAATTGGTCAGAAAAGGAATAACCACGGTTTTGCTTACATAGATAGATGACGCAAACATTCAATTTAAGGTAAGTTCTTGTATTGGGCTGACTTACGCTCAAAGTTACCCACAAGTCTTCAGCTGAGGAGTGAAATAATGGCTGGGGTACCGCAGAAATACACTTACGGACAGCAATCAAGACACCACCTCCACGAGACTGACCTGTGAGACAGTAATCCCGGTCGCGACGCCACACAATATACTCATCACCAAATAACTCCGAGTTTGATATGCCGTCGACCAACCAAGTTTCCGTTAAAACAATAACATCATATGAACATAGGCATAGTTGGCGAAAGAAGGAATCAGTCTTGGTACGCAGCCCACGAACATTCTGATAATACACATGCAGATTTTTATTATCGTTTAAAGCCATCGATAATTTACACTAGTTGTAGCAGTAAAATTATTAGCACGATAACAACCACTCAAGTAACAAAACGCTAAAAGACTAACGATTGCAGTGTCTGAGACAATGTTTACGGATAATAAATACTCATACTTATTGTAATATAACAAAATAAAAGCGAATGGTAAATTAGTATGTAGGGTAATTAGGCATACATAATTGATAAAAGGCACAAAAAACGCAGCAATATCACAGGTAACTGTGCGAAGAAGTAGGCAGTAATTAGATTCATTAGTCAGTGCGAGCGAGATAAGCATCGATTGGGACATTCTTATGAATAGAACAGCGCGATAAGAGAAACATAAGGCCCATTTGCGAATACAAAAGCGAGGTGACGAAGCTTCGAGCACGTCAGCGGTGCCAAACATTTTACAACAACTCAAGAGGTAAACAGTTGCGGTTATTAGTACATAATCAAAAACGAATTTACTTCTAGACATATGTTTTAAGTTATTATTCTGGAAAGTAATAAAAACCGAAGGAACCGCCACTCTAATTCAGCTTGTTTAAATCCTTCTCTTTAGATATTATAAAGACAGCCGATCCTTCCTGCCTGCGAACATGAATCTTTCCGTGTTTAACCCACACGTGCTTATACTCCTTCTCCTTTGCTATTGTTCGGGTTTTATTCAGCAACTTTTTGGAGTCAGGGTTGAGATGATCATTCACATAAACCCGGTTCGATTGGCCTATGAATCCAAGGTCATGGGTCGATAACGTCTTGAACGAGCGAGCAGCCGCAACAAAGTCCTCCTTGATATATCTGTTCAGAAAGCTGACCACAATTGACTTGTCCTTTGTGTTGAACAAGGGAATCCTGGATATGTAGTTGATCTGGGTTTTAGGAAATGCGAAATTAACCTTTTGACTATTTTTATCCAAGATACCGAACAAATTTTCGTCTTTTTTTAGGGGAATGCCCTTAATTTCCACATTGTTCAGCCTTGATCTTTGATCACCAGCGGACAGCTCCGACTTAATCACGTCAATGTCAGATTGAAGAGAACAAACAGATTCCTGTAGATGCTCAAGACCAGCAACCCTTGTCTCAATGCCTGCAAGTTTGACAGAGAAATCATCCAGGCGTTTACCATCGAACTCACAACTGATCTTGAGTTCCTCTTTTATGAATTTGACATCGTCAGACAGCGTCGGCAATCCAGCCAGTTGAGCCTTAAGTTCACGAATCTCATTTAGGATCGTTTCCAGTGACGCAGGTTCAGGTGTTAGTAACGGAGACGGGGAACGGGTCGGTGCCGGCGAGGAAATTCGGCACTTAGGACATTTCCATGCCGCCCTTCGGTCAGCTCCTAGTTTTCTCCACCCACCCTCCGTGATGCTAGCGCAGCCAAAATCAAGGTGCCGCTTGCATGAGGCACACTGAACGCCATCATTAAAGTCAGAATTGCAGCTGGCACACTTCATCATAGTTGAGTTTGATGTTGAAGGATGAGTAAAATGTTTAGAACCACTGATAAAACGGACCGGTCAAGCGAGTCGCGCAGGTACTTGCGTAGCGGTCGCGCGAAGTGCGTAGCGGACGAGGGAAGTGCGTGCTTGCTTAGTGGGTGATCGCGAAGTACTGATTATATTTGATTTGTGCGTCTCTCATGCTGTGTAGGTTTCTCGATAGGTAATCATTATGTTTTTTCCAGTGCCTACCTAAACGATAAATAAATCATGAAAGTTTGTGATTAACTAACAGTAGTTTTCGTTGTTGTTTCAGTAAAAAAACCAATGCTGGTAACGATATATTCGGCATCAGTAACAACCACGGAACTGACACCGAGCTCAAAGAAGAAGGTTCATCGAACATAACATGTCTGTCATCATTCTTCGTGAACCGAGTGGCCAACGGCTGCGAGCGGCGAGCAGCGAGCACCGACGGAGAGAACTACATCGACTGCAAGGTGTACAAGGCTGACGACGCGCGCCACACCGACTCCCTTGAGCTGTGGAAGAAGGCACTCATCCGACTCAAACTCCAGACCGATACGGATTCTCCTCAGTGGCGAAAACTACAAGATTTCGTGCGTTCGGCTGATATGTTGTTCGTAGAAAAACCAATGTTTTATGACAAATAAAGCAAATAGCTAGAAAGACGTGTTTGATTTAGGTACTAGGTACTGTCGTACTTTACCTCCTAAGTAAAATCTTATAAACAAACGCGTTGTTGTTCAATCATAAATTCACATAACTGATCATTGACCAAGTCAACCGTTCATTATTGAGCATTATATAGCCTACACTACTATCCGGAGCGATGGCACACTCGCATGATCATTGGTCGAGTACAGTAATAAACTAGCGAGTCGAGTCGATCGTTCATTACTGGGCATTCTATACCACTATCCGTAGCGAAGGCGCACTCGCCGAGCTACTCGAGGACAGTGGTATAGATTAGTCGATCGTTCATTATTGGGCATTCTATACCACTGTCCGTAGCGAAGGCGCACTCGCCGAGCTACTTGCCGACAGTGGAATAGAATGCCCAATAATACCCTACTAATGCATTAAGATTGACTACGATATCGTTGTGTTTACACGCGAATATTATGGTGATGATGCGTTGCATACTATACTTTTGCCCTTTAATTTCAGTAACATTATTTTTGTCAATAACTTAATTTTGTTAAACTATTAAAAAAAACAATGGACAAAGGACGTTCGATGAGGCTGGACCATCACCTTGCCCAACTCGAGGTAGATTTAGGTCGCATTAACTGGCATATACTGGGGTTATCTGAAGTCCGAAGACAGAGGGAGGACACGATAACCCTGGAGTCAGGTTACCTATTCTACTTCCGCGAAGGTGATCAGCTCTCTCAAGGCGGTGTCGGCTTCCTTGTCAACAAGGAACTCACTAGCAGCGTTGTGGAAACCAGTAGTGTGTCGACACGGGTAGCGTACCTTATACTGAGACTCACTGACAGGTACCTGACTACCTGAAGGTGATACAGGTATATGCGCCGACTTCGACATGCTCTGACGAGACAGCCGAGGCTATGTACAACCAACCATGTTGCCAAGGCAATGCAAACGACGACAAATGCCTTCTACAACGTTGTTATGGGTGACTTCAATGCCAAAGTGGGAGTACAAGAATGCAGCGAAACGAAAGTTAGACCGTTCGGTTTGGGCCGCAGGAATCACAGGGGGCAAATGCTGGTCAACTTTTTACAGTCTCAGGGGCTCTTCTTGATGAATTCGTTCTTCGAGAAGAAACGCCAAAGGAAGTGGACCTGGCAGAGCCCCGATAACGTGACAAGGAACGAGATAGACTTCATTATGACGGATACAAGGACGGATACGGATACGGAACGGATAAGAGGCACATATTTAGAGATGTCTCCGTGATCAGCAGGTTTAATACCGGAAGCGATCACAGGCTTGTCCGAAGCACTCTAAATATCAATTTTCTAACCGAGAGAATCCGCACGATGAGGCCTACTCTCCGACCTACGCAGCTTCAACCCGCTCTAGGATCCGAGAAGTTCTAACTGGAACTTCAAAATCGATACGCCCTACTGGTAACCACAGGCACTATTGATGAGAAGGCCGATGAGGTGGTCAAAGCACTACGCGTCGTGTCCCGCAGACTTTTCCCGTTGAAACGAAAAAGTAAGGTGTCCAAACTTCCTCGGAGACTCTCGGACTTATGAGGGAAAGACGAGAGTTACCATCCACGCCGCCGTCAAAAAATTAGAAAACTGACGCGACGCGACCTTCGGTGCTCTAACACTCGTGACATTATGGTCACGATTGAGCAGAACCGAGGGTCGAAAATGTTCGCTCAGCAATTAGGGAGGTCCCATCTGACGAAACTGAAAACTGCGGATGCGGGGCATAGTGAAGATGACCATCGAGCCGAATTAACGCGCCATTACACGGAAGATATCCCGCATGTCGACCAGTGCGAGATTAGGGCGGCTCTCGAGCAGCTAAAGAACAACAAGGCACCTGGTGATGACGGAATAACGACAGAGCTCCTTAAAGCGGGCGGGGCTCTAGTCCTGAAAGAGCTAGCGAGTCTCTTCAACTCCGTCATCCAAGAAGGCACAACGCCGGAGGCGTGGAGCAGAGGTGCGGTGGTTCTGTTCTTCAAAAAAGGCGACAAAACCTCGCTGAAGAACTATAGACCCATCTCACTTCTGAGCCACGTTTATAAGCTGTTCTCGAGAGTCGTCACAAACCGTCTCGCCAGGAGACTTGACGAGTTCCAGCCACCAGAACAAGCCGGTTTTCGAAAAGGCTTCAGTACCGTGGACCACATCCATACTGTTCGGCAGATTGTACAGAAGACCGAAGAGTACAACCAGCCGCTGTGTACGGCATTTGTGAACTACGAGAAAGCCTTTGACTCCGTCAAAATATGGGCAGTTCTGGCCTCTCTGTAACGATTTCAAATTGACTGGCGTTACATCGAAGTGTTGAGGTGTTTGTATGACGCTGCAACGATGACTGTCCAAATCCAGCCCTATCCAGCTGCTCAGAGGGGTGAGACAAGGGGATGTGATATCCCCGAAACTTTACACCAATGCGTTGGAGGACGTGTTTAAGACGCTGGACTGGACTGGACAGCGTATCAATGTAAACGGCAAGTACATCTCACACCTTCGTTTTGCCGATGGCATCGTCATAATGGCAGAGACGCTGGAACAGTTAGACCAGATGCTGCGCAGCCTAAATGGAGCCTCTCGGCGGGTTGGCCTCGGCATGAATTTGGACAAGACGAAAGTCATGTACAATTCGCACGTCTTGCCAAGTCCAATCCACATCGAAAGGTCGCTTCTCGAAGTTGTGAAAGAGTACGTCTACCTAGGACAAGTTATCCAGCTCGGTAGACATAACTTTGAGAAAGAAGCCGACAGGAGAATCCGATTGGGTTGGGCAGCGTTTGGAAAACTTCGTCAAGTCTTCTCGTCGCCAATCCCGCAGTGTTTGAAGACTAAGGTCTTCAACCAGTACATCCTGCCCGTTATCACATACGGTGCCGAAACGTGGACACTGACAGTCGGGCTGGTCCACAAATTAAAGGTCGCTCAGCGCGCCATGGAGCGGGCTATGCTCGGAGTTTCTTTGAAGGATAACATCAGAAATGAAGTTATCCGGAAGAGAACCGGAGTTACCGACATAGCCTGCTGAGTCAGCAAGCTGAAGTGACAGTGGGCTGACCATGTTTGTCGAAGGACCGATGGCCGGTGGAGCAGACGAGTCCTGGAGTGGAGTCCGCGTTTCGGCAAGCGTAGTGTGGGACGCCCCCCAGCTAGATGGACCGACGACCTTAAAAAGGTGGCTGGGACAGACTGGATGCGGAAGGCGGAGGACAGGGTGCTGTGGCGCAGCCTGGGAGAGGCCTATGTCCAGCAGTGGACTGTTATAGGCTGAGTTGATTGACTGATTGATTAAAAAAAAATCATAAAATAAAATATATTGTTAAAATTAGCTTTGTTTTGACGTATAAATGTCTATCTTACGATCTACCCTTGCTGAAATATACGCATAAAACAGTTTTTTATTTTTTCTGTAAAATTTTGATTTATCGATTACCCTATTATTCGGTGGGGGGAGCGGCCTGTATCGTGGTGTCATTGTCCCACAAAGTAATCATCCTAATTCCGTTTGTTGGGCTATTGGTTGATCCTCGCCATCACTCCTCAAAAGGCCACCCAAAGCTATCTTGCCGTATAAATCTGCTCCAAGCAGTAGGTCCACTGCTCGACTGGTATTAAATTCTGGGTCAGCCAAATTAATGTTTTGTATGTGAGGCCAAGATGATTTTATAAATGATTTATTTGGTAAACTTTTGATGAGATGATGCATTATAAGGACCTCTCCTTCTAATGCAAACTCACTATGGATTGATTTAATTCGGATGATTATTACTCCCTTTTGTTTTTTTTTTGAGGGTGGGAAATCATCAAATAACTTCTCCCGCTCTGGGCGGAGCGGGAGGGTGTGTCAGACTCTTACTGACTAAAACCCACCCGTATTCCTTCCTGTTGCCTGTGTTGCGGGGGCCTCGGTGACCCATAAGTACCTTCCCGCGACCCCGGCAGGCATCGGCCCTAGTGGACCCCTACCTTTGTGCTGACGACATCTCTTTGAGGCGCGCGTGGAATACAACGCGCCGTCGACTCGGGCCTGGTTCTTATCGGACGGTGAGCTACCCATTGCTCACCGTCCGCAAGCCCGCGCCTACGGTGGCCGGAAATCCGCCCGGGATTCCCGACGCCCTGGGTGTCTCCTGTGGCGGCTAGCCGCCACAGGAGACACCCAGGGCGTCGCCCCTAGGGGCGAGAGGTTGCGAAACTTGCCTTTCCCTCAACCGTCCCGCCTCCTCCTTCGCGAGCATTACTGCTTCGCAGAAGGAGGTGACGGCTGCCCATGCCCTCTCGCTCCGTACCATGGCCTGAACCAGGGCCTCTGCCCAAGCCGGGCAGACCTCCACCGTATGCTCCACCGTGTCCTCCGGGCGATCCACACAGATTATTACTCCCTTGCAGCTGTTTTATTTTTCATCAACGCCGAATATGGTTCCTTTGCAAGGATGTCTTCAAAGTTTCAAAATTTGTGCCGCCTTCTCACTTATTAAGGAAATTTGAGAGCCCTGGTCAATCAAAGCCCTCATAGTCTGGTATGTGCCATCGTATCCTGGGACTTCCACTAAGGCCGTAGCTAATAGTGCCTCGGACATGTCATCCCAAGATACATGTGTTGAAGCTGCTGCTTGTTCATCATTGGTCACGCAAGATGTCGCAAGTGTCCCCCACAACACAGGCAACAGGAAGGAGTACGGGTGGGTTTTAGTCAGTAAGAGTCTGACACACCCTCCCGCTCTTCCCAGAGCGGGAGAAGTTATTTGATGATTTCCCACCCTTAAAAAAAAAAGTGTGTGCGCAGCCTTATGGTTTGGTTTTGCTGATGTGTTTGGCCTGTTTTTGGTTGAATAAATAAATTTTGTTGAGCTTTACATTTACGACATGTTTTATTTGAAAAACAAGGTTTATTAAAATGGTTGTATAGGCAATTCGTGCAACAGTTTAGATTGTTGTCAGTTTTTAGTTTTTGCTCGTTCGACAATTGCAAAAATTGGGTACACATCCATAACCCATGATCAGCATTACACAATGCGCAAGTGATTGAACGCGACACATGTAACGATTTCGTAAAAATTTTCGTGTTTATTGGATAGCTTTTATTTGATGACTGTTGGTTATTATTTGAACTATAATATTTCTTCTGGTTTGCTTGATAATTTGATGGTTTTGTAGTTGTTGTTGTGTAGATAAGGTTGATTATTGACTGCTCAGGATTTCGATTCGCGGCGAGAGAAATGAAACGCGGGTTTAGTAACCGAGGTCTGTATTGCAACTGTATTGAAGAAAACAAATTGACATTAGGAGCGGTTACACGCACATGCAAACTCAACGTGCCGCCCACCAAAGGACCTAGTCCTTTACTAACTTAACAAAGTAAACAAAAATATAATTAAGACTTAAGTGGACTGAATACTTAAATTACAATAATGAAGTTTTATATACTAATAAAATTTTCTCAAAAGTTAACATAAAGTTATTGCTAACATTAATCTTTATCAATTGGTAAAGCACAAATCCTAGAGATTGATCTTGTAACAATATTATTGCGGTATCTAATACTATAAACTCGAGTAAGACCGTCTATCCTGGATGTTTGGCAGTTATTCTACCCAAAGCCCAATTAGCAGGTGGCAATTGGTCTTCCTTCAAGAGCACGATATCTCCAATTTCATATTCCTTTTGCTGTTAAATATTCGCTACCAGACGTTGGCAGAGTTGCCATCTGGATAAATGGTTGATGTTGACTTCATTCAAGTTTGGGGTAGGTATTGTAACAGGAGCTTCGCCTATCAAAAAGTGTCCAGGAGTTAATATTTCTAGTTGAGTGTCAACTGTATCCACGGGTATCAACGGGCGTGAGTTGAGACATGCTTCAAACTGGCATAACATTGTTGTCAATTCTTCGTATGTCAGGTGAATGTCCAGGATTCTCTTTAGGTGGAACTTTGTAGATTTGACCGCAGCTTCTCATAGTCCACCGAAGATCGGGCTGTACGGTGGTATGAAGTGCCACTGTGTACCGTCTACTGCGAGCTTATCTGCTAGATGGCCTGGTAAGTTTAAATTAGCTTCTTTCCATGCTGAATGTAATTCTTTATTAGCTCCTACGAAGTTACGTCCACGATCGCTCCAAATATGAGCGCACCTTCCTCTTCGGGCAACAAATCTGTTGAATGCTCCGATAAATGCTTCTGATGTTAGATCGCCAGCCAATTCTAAATGGATGGCCTTTGTGGCCATGCAAACGAATATGGCGATGTACGCTTTATGCGTTTTTGCGCCTCTACCCTTTGACATCAGTACTTGTAAAGGGCCGGCAAAATCTATTCCACTGTTAATAAATGGACGAGCAGGAGTGATACGAGCTTTAGGAAGGTCACCCATAAGCTGAGTTCTCGATATCGCTCTGTGTCGAACATACACAATGCACTTATGTACAAGCGTCTTTATAATGTTCTTTACACGTATGATCCAGTATTGTGATTTAATGTAACTGAGCATTAATTGAATGCCTCCATGTAATGTCTTCTCATGTGCATCAGCTACAATAAGATGTGAAAGTTGGTTCTTCGTACCTAAAATGATTGGATGCTTTTGATCATTACTAATATTTGCGTTTCGTAATCTTCCGCCCACCCTGAGAATATTCTTGTCATCTAAATATGGATTTATTGTTTTTAAACAACTTTCTTTCTTCACGTATCTTGCTTTCTGTAAACTTTCTATTTCTACTGGAAATTCTTCGCTTTGTGCTATTGTTATGCATTTTGTTAGTGCTTCTTCCAATTCTTCAGTAGTTGTAATAGCTGTATCTAAGTTTTTAGGCTTCTTCTTAAATCGTAAAAATCTTAAACTGTAAATTATTGTTTTCAAAAGTTCATGGAGCGTATTAAAGTCTTCAAATTTCATTCTTAACGTTTTAAAATTCACTGATATGTTTTTCATTTCCAGTTCTGTAGGTTTTATGTTAGGTTTATTAAATTGTATATTTTTATCCTTTAACCAACCTGGCCCTTCCCACCATAGTTTATTATTGACTAGGTTGTCTACATATGTTCCTCTAGAACCAATATCGGCTGGGTTGTCTTTTGATCTTACATGGTACCACTGTGAATTGGGAACATTATACAATATTTCAATAACACGGTTGGTGAAAAATAATTTCCATCTATTTGGATCGCCTGCCAGCCACGCCAAAACCACTGTGGAATCGGTCCAAGCGTAGGCTTCCTTGTCTGGTAACCTCATTGCTTCTCTCACTTGCGTCAAGAGTTTGGCAAGAAGCACGGCGCCGCAGAGTTCAAGGCGGGGAAGGGAAACTGTCTTAACTGGTGTCACTTTAGTGCGGGATGCGATTATTCCTGTTTTAACTTCTCCATTTTCTTTTTCTACTCTATAATATACTAATGCACAATATGCTTTGATTGAAGCGTCACAATATCCATGTAAACTTATCTTCTCATTTTCTGTCTCTGTATGTATCCATCTTTCTATTTGTATCTCATGTAAATTGTTAAAAATTTCTCTAATTTTATTCCATTCTTCTTTATGTGTATTCTTAACCTCTTCATCCCAGTCAAGTCTATCTTTCCAAATATTCTGAATTCAAATTTAAGCAAGAATGATAGCTGGTGATATCCATCCTAACGGGTCAAATAAGCGTTGTAAATCCGCCAGAATATTTATTTTCGTAATCAATGCTGATTTAGGTGGTAGTCTGATTTGATAGTGAAAGGTATCTGTTTCATGTTCATATTCCAGGTTAAACCCAATGTCTTAACAATACTCTCGTTTGTCTCAACACTTGCACTTCTCAGTGATTGTGGAATTGAATCTATAAATTATTTGCTATTTAAAGCCCATTTCTGTAACGTGAACCCTCCATATTCTAATAATTGACTTAATTCTTGACTTGATTTTATTGCTTCTTGTACTGTGTTACTCCCACTGATACAATCATCTACGTAAAATTCTTCTGCTAGTATTTAGGCTCCTGCAGGATATTTATCCCCTTCATCAATAGCTAACTGTTTTATTGTTTTGATAGCTAGGTAGGGCGCGGAGGCGGTACCAAGCGTTACTCTTAACATGCGATAGTCTTCTATCTCGTGCGTGGGATCCTGTTTCCACAATACTCGCTGATAATCTGCATCCTCTTTTGTAACCAATATCATGCGGTACATTTTCTGTATATCGGCTATGAAGCAGATTTTCTTCATACGACATCTCATAATTAAACTTCTTAAATCTTCTTGTAGTTGGGGTCCAACTAATAGCAAATCATTGAGTGAATTGTTTTTTGAACTTTTGCTCGATGCGTCAAAAACAATTCTGACCTTCGTGGTCTCGCTATCTCCTCGAATGACTGCATGGTGTGGTAGATAAATTGACATATTATTTTTATCTTCTTCAGGAACTTTCTCTATGTGATTCAATTGTATGTATTCTTCCATAACTTTACAGTAATCTTCTTTTAATTGTGGTTTATTTTCTAATCTTCTTTCTAATTGTTCCAGTCTCTTCAGAGCTATGTTTCTCGTCAATCCTATTTCTTGTGGTATTTTAAAGGGTAATTTTACGATGTATTTTCCAGTTAAATCTCGTGTATGTGTTGTTTTATAAATATCTTCACAGGTGCGTTCATCGAAGGTAAGTTTGCGATTTGTAGTATCATCAATGTTCCAAAGATTTTTCAAAAGATTATCCATATCTATTTCTATATGTTGATGCATCACTACTATGTCGTTGCTGGAATGTTGACTTTCTGAGATATTGCCAAACAATATCCAACCCAAACTTGTTTCTTGAGCGGAAGGTGTGCCTGGTGGTCCCTTTAGAATAGAATAGAATAGATTTATTTGCAAGAAGCATGGTACAGAAAGATCTTAAAGCTAAACAATGAACTTCACACTTCGCCAAATATAAATGGCATGCAAAAATTTATCATGAGGCGGGTACATACTAATAAAATACCAATTACATGCGCAGAATAATTAAACAATTGAATGTCAAAAACACAAGAAATACAAACTGACATACCAGTAGAAAAATTAATATTAACATAGTAGTCAAGTTATTATGAAAGTCAAGTTTACAAAGTATACAACAAATGTCTATATTTTATTATTCAATGTCAAAAATTATAGTAGATTACAATGTCACCTTAAGAAGTCATTCAAGTTGTAAAAACTCTGTTCTATTAGCCACCTATAAAGTTTAGTTTTAAACCGATTCAAAGGCAGCTCTCTTTTTATTGATTTTAATGACACTGAGCACCCCTGAGTACAACTAGATGTTTGATAATTGATACCTGTTACCTTGGACTTGGTAATGTAGGTAGGAATATGTAGCTTACAAACAAAGTCCTCCGAGATGAAATTTGTTGTACTTCCACTGTCTAGCAAGACTCGTGCTGTATGGTGATTACCGTCAGCGTCGGTCATCTTCACGAGCGCTGTGGAAAGTAAAATTACTCGAGATGTAAATGATTGACTGGCTGATAATGCAGTGTTGTGTGCACTAGGAGACACATTGTCACTATCGATGTGTAACAGTGTGTTGTGTTTTTGATGACAATATTTGCAATGACCTAATTTGCATTTGGAGATGTCATGACCTGGACGAAGACAATTTATACATACTTTTGAACCCTGAGCCTTTTTAATACGAGCCTGTACTGAGAGACTTTTAAACTGCTCACATGCAAAAATAAAATGATTGTGATGACACATGGGACATGACAAAGGCTTTAATACTTTCTCTGGTAGCACACTACTGCTCTTAAATTTAGTTGCAGTTGTGTTGAATTCACTATTAGCCGTTGCTATAGGCTTAGACTCCTCAAGCGTCTCCAACAAGTCAGCCCTGCTACTGATGAAGCTGGTGAATGCTGATAATGTTGGAGGTTCGGAAAAAGTATTTCTGTGCTCTTCCCACTGTCGATTTGTAACGTGGTCAAGCTTACTGGTCATTATGTAGATGATGAGAACATCTACGAAAGCGTTTTGAACTGGTTGACCGAGGGTTGCCAAAGCTCTAAGATTTTTATTTGTTGTGTCAATTATGTAACGTAATGACTTACTTGACTCTCTATCTATAGGTTGAACGTTAAAAAGTGCTTGCACATGATTGTTGACAAGCAATCTTTTGTTGTCATACCTCTCACAGAGTAACTTCCAGGCAGCGTCATAGTTTTCTGACCTGAAATCAAGGTTATCAACAACAAGAGAAGCACTACCCTTTAAGGAAGCACGCAGATAGTGTAATTTATTGATTTTATCTAAGGTTTTGTTATTATGTACTATGGAAACAAAGGTATCTCTAAATTCCAGCCAATCATGATAACTGCCTGAAAACTTAGGCAAGTCAATTTTGGGTAAACGAATTGAATTGTCTTTGTGTGTACTAGTACTACAAGAATCGATCTCGGTTCCGGAGTCCCCTTCAAGAAGTCTTCTTGCGCCGCTGATCAGCTAGCGTGCAGCAGCTACCAAGCCGTAGTACAACTTTTTAAACTCCTCGCGTTCCGCATATTGCTCGCTGGGGTCATCCACCAAAGTCTCCAATTCATCCTGTAATGCATCATATTTCTGGTATAAGCTTTCAAATATATTAAGTTGATATTCGATTTCGATGACTTGTACCTCACTCAACTTTTCGCAAGACTTAGAAATATTTAAATATGAATTAAATTGCGTAAGCTTGGCTTTAATTGAAGCTCGTTTCTTAATATAGCTTTTCATGTGAGCCATGACAGTGAAAATTTAGTAGTAGCAGTAAGTAAGAGAAGATAATATAAAACAGATGATGAAAAACGAAAGTTACTGAAATTAAACTATTAGCAACAAGTTGCGAAGTAGGCACGAGAGCTATAATCTGTAGAAAACGTGATTGCTATTTCAAAAGCGTTAGGCGTTTGCGATCGAATTTGCTGAGTAATGCTAAGCGAATGATGCAATGTTTTCTTTACACAAAGAAATAATTCAATTAAATTAAATTAACAACAATATTGATTGTAAATTGTAATAAATATGAATCAGATTAAAAATGTCATAACTAATAATTGAAATTATTGAATTGTGATTTGCAAACTAAAAAAAAACATGTACATTAAAATCACTATTGTATGTAAGTGTCTTATCTAAAACTAGGTACTTTATGAAACAAAAGCAACTGTTTAAACAAGTTGATAGGCTGATCATGAATTGACGGGATTACTAATTGAATTGTAACTATTGAATTAGTTGAATTGATTGTAAGATTAAAAATAAAGAATTCGGGTAGGTAAAATTACTAGGCAAAATGTTGGAACAAAGGAATTGGAACGTTCTCACGGTTTTATGCTGTCAACCTCTGATGATGAGCTGAAGACTGTGTCTCCGATGAGTAGATCCTGGGACCTTTCCGGTGCCAGTTGACGAACTTTGACGTAAATGTGTCTTCAAAGTCTTCTTGTCCCGAAGTCTCAACGATCTTTTCTTGCGCCGCCCGTTGGTTTGAACTCGATAAAGGCGGCTGATGCCGTATCGATGTTCACGATGACCAAATGCAGGCGATGACGTAGAAAATGAAGACCGCTTGTGGATCTTAAACCTTACGATGAAGTCCTTTGTTCTCCAACCGACGAACCGTTGATTTTTGAAATTTTAAAGTTTTCCGGTTTTTCTTTGTTTGGTTCAAACGTTAACGGTAGAAGGACCAATGATCGCGACGATTGGTCGTGGTGGAGTTGAAAGAAACGAGTGGACTGTATAACATGTATAATGAATTGATTAAAAAGAATATGAAATAACAAGTGTGTCGGTTATTTGCCAAACAAGAATTTAAAATGCCCAAGCGCAGCCGTGCGTAGAAGCGTGCAACAGCTGACTGGTGAGGCGCGGGGGCTCGTGCTCAGCTGTGCGGCCGGCTGACACGTCGCTGTCCCCGCACCCCTCGTTCACTGCCGCCAGCGCGCGGCGATGTTGAGAGGAGCGGTCTCAACAATATCCCTTCTACCCCTTGATGTATCCGACCTTGTTTGTTTTGGTCATGGTAGGATACAACAAGTTGGAAACAAGAAGAGATCTTACGCTGGCGTCGTATATCCTTGGAGTGTTCCGGGGTAACACACATAACCCGGGTGTGCTACAGGTTGTATGTTTAAGTGTGCGGTTACGTGCGGCGCCGACGACAGCCCAACTTATTTGCGGTGCCACGCGGTCGAACTAAATTGTTGGATAATGCACCCCTCACGCGAACAATGCGCGTTCTGAATGTGGTTGCCAATAAAATAGATCTGTTCTCATGTTCACGGGGCGAGTTCGCAAGGGTGACGTTACAGGTGTTGTGCACTTGGCAAGATAATTCTAGGAATAGTATAAATATAAATAAATTGTATATAATTGTCCTAATAACTACACTACCGCATTGGGAAACTGTAATGAAATAAAATGTTGTTTTTTTTTCTTATCTAAAATGTTGAATAATTTAATCAAATATGACTTAGAGCATTTTGCATTTACAATATCAATTTAAAATTATTTATTACATAGAAATGTCCTAGGTTTTCACGATTAACGAATCAACTCTCGTATTTTGTTACTATTACAACAAATTAATAAAATAAGTTGACCTTCTGCCTACACGATAAGCTTCTCTGTACTGTGACATTTCGCTCGGCTTTGAGTTCATATAAGTTCACGCGGCCGACGTTTCGGCACGGCTCGCTTCGCGAGTAGGTTGGTAGCGTTAAATGCCTACTTCGCTTGGTCTGCCCGGCCTTAACACCCCCTTACCAGCACTCACTCTCTCACTGATAGTACATACAAACACACACCTTTGCACATCGTGAATGTGGCACATCCATACTTTTGTATTTTAACACCTAATTTTATATGGATTCCTTTATACAGGCATGCCTAAATTGGGAATCCAGTAACTCAATAATTTTCTTACTGCGGACGTTTGAGGTAATGTTTTTGTGAGATGATGGAGCGGCCCTAGTGTCCGTAACACAGGTTAATTCCTAGCACGGAACTGGGTTTTGCTCCGCTATGCATTGTAACTTTCCTATCTGTCACTCGTGATGTAGTATTTAAGAGGCCTAGAGGAGCTAAACGCAAGTTTTATAACGCCTAAAAGTATATGATCCACTGCAGTAAACAAAATCAGAAAAAAATATGATATTCTTCAGGATATATCCTAGGTAGATAGTGTATTGAAAACATAATATAACTAATTTGATACGATAGAAAAAAATCACGAAGTTACCTGTAAAAAATTCTTTTAACGCGTAAAAATCATGCTAATATACATGCAATCATTCTGATTTTTTGTCAGATTATTCTACAAGCAACATAATTATTAGCATAATAGTGTTTTAATTTTTTGATCTAATCAATGGATTTATTGAAAATCGTATATTCTTATTTCCGAGCATAATACGTACGCATGTGTGCGTAAACGCCTGTGTACCGACAGTGCCGGCCGAGGCCTGATGCTATAAAGACGTGTCGCTCTTTTCGCCGCATTATTTCCGCCCCGATTGTTTAATGTTTTTGTAAAGTTTTGTTTGTGAATTCATTGTTTCATATTTTCTTTGCGTAAATATTTTTATTTCGTGTATATATAAAATACTTTAAGTTAAAATAGCGTAATAAAGTACTAGTTTGTTATAAAGATGTATCATTTGTAAAAGAAAAATCAACAAAAAAAAGAAAAAGAAAAAAAATAGAAGAAAGAAATGGAATGTCATGGGAAAGAAAGTGAATTTGCGTTGCGAGGACTAAAAATTAAAAAACGTTCATATATATCAAATGCCGAACTTATGAACGAAATTAAAAGGTAAGATAGAGTATTATATTATTACTAAATATTTATTTTTATAACCATAAAACTATGAATTTTGGAAACGTCTAAGTAAGTGCAATCAGTTCATATGGTCTGTATTTTCGGTGCCTGTTTCAAATGATACAGTAGCGTATTTAAAAGAAGTGTGGGTTTACAGTCTACAATGCCTGGGTTCAAATCTCAGGGATTTTATTTTTTATTTAAATTACTACGATGTACATATATGTATTAAATACATTTCTATAATTAAGTGTATAAATAAAAAAAAACCTTTAAAATCGAATTATTTTTACAGGAGAAAAACGGTCGAAAATATCAACACGGAAGTTATTCCAATACGTAAGTGCCTCCACCTTATACAGGTTGGCCCAAAAGTCGTGAATCAAACGCAACTAGGGGTTAGATGGGGTCATCAGCTGCAAAAAGTTGTTCTACGGGAGGTCCTTAAGGTCAACCCCTGCAGAGTTATAATTTATTTTGTGTTTTTATGACAAAAATTGACTTTTTTTAACTAATTCTTATTAAAATTCGAAAAAATCTACATCCTGTATCTTTTTTATAATTTTCACTAGATTGGTAGTTTAGTATTTTCAATCGATTCATTTCCGACAGTAATCATGAAATTTGTAAAACAACCGCAATCGCTACATGTTAATACAGTCTGCGATGATTATTGTAAGACTAGTTTTCGTCATGGAGAATTATTACCTAACTCAGTACGATGAGTACTCAGGAGTGGCGCCCTTTATACATCTTTATGGTTTACACTAAGCACTAAGGGTTTTTCAGATTTACATCATAATACATTTTAGTTTTAAGCTCTTTTTCAGGTTAACATTATGTAACATTTAGTTTTAAGCTCTTTTTCAGGTTAACATTATGTGATATTTAGTTTTAAGCTCTTTTTCAGGTTAACATTATGTGACATTTCGTTTTACGCTCTTTTCAGGTTAACGTTATGTGAAATTTAATTTTAAGCTTTTTGTTAGGTTTCTATCTAATGGTCCGTGATTTGAGATCTCATATAACTTTTCCAAAACATGGGAAACGTTAATAATCCTATGTCCAATTTGGATGTTCTTTTCAGGAGTACCTATAGTTTTCCATCTGAAAAAGAAATGAATACAAATATAATTTCTTGATAGATAAGATACATTTTTATTCGTATAAAACATTGAAATATTAAACCTACAAGAATTCTAAGTAATCAATCTAGGTAAAATGTGTTTGCGGAAAAATCTTCTTCAATAATAATTTAAGTTTTCTGTAATATTCATTAATTTAACCCATCTGTTTCTCGGTTTTCACGTTGGACATGATATTGCCTTACAAGCCACCTAAAATTCCATTATTATTTTTAAAACCAATTGAAACAAATCTAAACGTGTTTGTGGCAAGGTGATACGAGTATATAAATATTACCTGTCTACTAAAGTCTTCTTCTAGTGCATGCTTAGATGAATACTTACGTACTTTTATCAATAACTTCACTATCGTGATCTTTCTGTGGCACCTCTGTTTTCAATCTATAAAAATATTGAAGATTTTAAATTACGTAGAAATGTCAATTCTAAATATTGTAGTTCTATGATGTATTGTAGTTCACCAGATAGGTAATTAAATTTCGTTTATTTTTGTATTTGACTTTGAAAAAATGTTAAGCTGCAAGTAAAAGATTAGGTAGGTACCTAAAATTCCTAAGTATAAATATTAGTTTAATATAATTATAGTGCCTATGTATTATAAACAAAATCAATAAAATTAAATTCTTACTTGTGACAAATAACATCGCAATTTTCAGATGAACCAGTTATTTCGTCATGCCTATTATCAAATAAGCCGAGGTCTTTTTCTGAAAAAACAAAAACATTTGGTATTTTTAGCTTCTATTTATTGTTATTATAGCTTATACAGGGTGGCCCAAAAGTCGTGAATCAAACGCAACTAGGGGTTAGATGGGGTCATCAGCTGCAAAAAGTTGTTCTACGGGAGGTCCTTAAGGTCAACCCCTGCAGAGTTATAATTTATTTTGTTTTTTTATGAGAAAATTGACTTTTTTAACTAACTCTAATTAAAACTCGAAAAAATCTACATCCTGTATCTTTTTTATAATTTTCACTAGATTTGTAGTGATGAGTCCTTGCGTTAGACATGCTATTTATGGTTGTTTATTGGGTGTGTTGAAGATAATATTAAGTATTACGATTTTTTTTTCTCAAATCATAACTTTTTATTTACTTCGGACCCCACTGTGAAAAAAAAAATACTCTACCGAAAAGTGACCCTGTATTACAAGTTTTGGCTCATTTAATAGGGATTCTGAAAAGGTATTACACATGGCCATGAGTGGCTCTAATATATTTTTAGGACGAAAAAACAAAACAGCGATTGTGAATTAATTGTTTTATTAAGCAAAACATTTTACAATAAATTCTCAAAATTCCTGCCTCCATAATACATAATCTGCACCGTCTAATAAAGTTCCTACGTAACCTACGGAATGCACCTCTGTTGTTAGTAACTTGTACCCTAGCAAATTCGAGCTTTTTTCGTAGTTCTTGTTCGCTATTGTTCTCTCCTTGGTAAACTATTTCTTTAAAATAGCCCCAAAGAAAAAAATCTAATGGATTTAAATCGGGCGACCGGGGTGGCCACGCAATATGTCCGCCTCGACCAATCCACCGGTTGGGGAAGCGGTCGTTCAAATGATCTGTAACTGCTCGAGCGTAGTAAGGCGGGGCGCCATCATGTTGCAGCCACATTTCTGCTATTCTTTCTTCTGGAACTTCAGCTTCGTTAAAAATATGGTTTAAATTATTTTGCAAAAATTTTAAATACTGAGCACCATTCAGCCTTGCTGGCATTTCATGCAGCACCAACTGCTGGCCAATTATACCAAGCCCACATGTTAATACCAAACAGATGCTGGAATCGATCATTTCTTATGATATGGGGGTTCACTCTGGAATAAAAATGTAGATTGTGGATATTGAATACTCCCATTCTTCTAAAAGTTGTTGAAGAACTGCGGATCCTCTCTGTGGTATCTTAGCATCTCTCTGCAAAACCGCACTCTAGGTTCATAGTCACCGGGCAGTAAAGCTTGCACCCTTTGCACGTGGTAGGCTTGATATTTGTTTCTGTTAATGGCACGTTGCACCGTCGATCTTGGAATCCCGAGATTACGGGATATTTGGCGTTGACTTATACTAGGATCCAATCTTAATTCTCTCAGCACTTCATCTTCATTTTCAAATTGCACCACTGGTCTGCCTGCTCTCGGAGCATGCTCACCGGGTAAGACTCCCTCCATGTACGAATTATGTACGCGCATAAAGACCCTGTAGTCCGGAAAACGATCACGGTTAGGGTAGCGTTGACGATATTCCCTGGCAGCAGCCCGGGCATTACCGTCGCAAAAGCCATACAGGTAATGCATTTCTGCATACTCCCGTTGGGTGTATTCTCTCCTCGCAGCAGCCATCTGTCCACTTTTGTAGCCAATCCGTCCGATTCCGAATCTATTCCGATTCACACAGCACTGGTCACAGGTAGGCAATCTATCACAAGTCCGAAAAACAAAGCGTAGGTCAAAGGAAAGAAACATCAGTCATCGTAAAACCGAGAAAAGGAACACGTGCGTACTCACAGGCAGGTAGCGAGCCACTAAATAACACTAAACATTCTAAAGGAACATGCTCACGCGCATCCCCCAGCCCCCGCACCGGCTGGCGCAGCCTTTTGTTTCCTAGAAAAGATATCGCTACCTGAACTGACGGGCGAACCGGCCTTTTATTGACAAAGGATTAAATGGATAGTGTAAAAGAGAGGCAGAGAGTCTTTGTCATTAATTGTATTAGTTTCAGTTTATTTTTAAATAAGCCTAACCGAGTTTTATGGTTGGGTTAACTTTGGCCTTGCTACGAATAATCGTCCTTGAAAGATATCAAAGCCACGCATAGCCATGTGTAATACCTTTTCAGAATCCCTATTAAATGCGCCAAAACTTGTAATACAGGGTCACTTTTCGGTAGAGTATTTTTTTTTTCACAGTGGGGTCCTAAGTAAATAAAAAGTTATGATTTGAGAAAAAAAAATAATGTAAAACTTAATATTATCTTCAACACACCTAATAAACAACCATAAATAGCATGTTTAACGCAAGGACTCATCACTACCAATCTAGTGAAAATTATAAAAAAGATACAGGATGTAGATTTTTTCGAATTTTAATAAGAATTAGTTAAAAAAAGTCAATTTTTGTCATAAAAACACAAAATAAATTATAACTCTGCAGGGGTTGACCTTAAGGACCTCCCGTAGAACAACTTTTTGCAGCTGATGACCCCATCTAACCCCTAGTTGCGTTTGATTCACGACTTTTGGGCCACCCTGTATAAGGTGGAGGCACTTACGTATTGGAATAACTTCCGTGTTGATATTTTCGACCGTTTTTCTCCTGTAAAAATAATTCGATTTTAAAGGTTTTTTTTTATTTATACACTTAATTATAGAAATGTATTTAATACATATATGTACATCGTAGTAATTTAAATAAAAAATAAAATCCCTGAGATTTGAACCCAGGCATTGTAGACTGTAAACCCACACTTCTTTTAAATACGCTACTGTATCATTTGAAACAGGCACCGAAAATACAGACCATATGAACTGATTGCACTTACTTAGACGTTTCCAAAATTCATAGTTTTATGGTTATAAAAATAAATATTTAGTAATAATATAATACTCTATCTTACCTTTTAATTTCGTTCATAAGTTCGGCATTTGATATATATGAACGTTTTTTAATTTTTAGTCCTCGCAACGCAAATTCACTTTCTTTCCCATGACATTCCATTTCTTTCTTCTATTTTTTTTCTTTTTCTTTTTTTTGTTGATTTTTCTTTTACAAATGATACATCTTTATAACAAACTAGTACTTTATTACGCTATTTTAACTTAAAGTATTTTATATATACACGAAATAAAAATATTTACGCAAAGAAAATATGAAACAATGAATTCACAAACAAAACTTTACAAAAACATTAAACAATCGGGGCGGAAATAATGCGGCGAAAAGAGCGACACGTCTTTATAGCATCAGGCCTCGGCCGGCACTGTCGGTACACAGGCGTTTACGCACACATGCGTACGTATTATGCTCGGAAATAAGAATATACGATTTTCAATAAATCCATTGATTAGATCAAAAAATTAAAACACTATTATGCTAATAATTATGTTGCTTGTAGAATAATCTGACAAAAAATCAGAATGATTGCATGTATATTAGCATGATTTTTACGCGTTAAAAGAATTTTTTACAGGTAACTTCGTGATTTTTTTCTATCGTATCAAATTAGTTATATTATGTTTTCAATACACTATCTACCTAGGATATATCCTGAAGAATATCATATTTTTTTCTGATTTTGTTTACTGCAGTGGATCATATACTTTTAGGCGTTATAAAACTTGCGTTTAGCTCCTCTAGGCCTCTTAAATACTACATCACGAGTGACAGATAGGAAAGTTACAATGCATAGCGGAGCAAAACCCAGTTCCGTGCTAGGAATTAACCTGTGTTACGGACACTAGGGCCGCTCCATCATCTCACAAAAACATTACCTCAAACGTCCGCAGTAAGAAAATTATTGAGTTACTGGATTCCCAATTTAGGCATGCCTGTATAAAGGAATCCATATAAAATTAGGTGTTAAAATACAAAAGTATGGATGTGCCACATTCACGATGTGCAAAGGTGTGTGTTTGTATGTACTATCAGTGAGAGAGTGAGTGCTGGTAAGGGGGTGTTAAGGCCGGGCAGACCAAGCGAAGTAGGCATTTAACGCTACCAACCTACTCGCGAAGCGAGCCGTGCCGAAACGTCGGCCGCGTGAACTTATATGAACTCAAAGCCGAGCGAAATGTCACAGTACAGAGAAGCTTATCGTGTAGGCAGAAGGTCAACTTATTTTATTAATTTGTTGTAATAGTAACAAAATACGAGAGTTGATTCGTTAATCGTGAAAACCTAGGACATTTCTATGTAATAAATAATTTTAAATTGATATTGTAAATGCAAAATGCTCTAAGTCATATTTGATTAAATTATTCAACATTTTAGATAAGAAAAAAAAACAACATTTTATTTCATTACAGTTTCCCAATGCGGTAGTGTAGTTATTAGGACAATTATATACAATTTATTTATATTTATACTATTCCTAGAATTATCTTGCCAAGTGCACAACACCTGTAACGTCACCCTTGCGAACTCGCCCCGTGAACATGAGAACAGATCTATTTTATTGGCAACCACATTCAGAACGCGCATTGTTCGCGTGAGGGGTGCATTATCCAACAATTTAGTTCGACCGCGTGGCACCGCAAATAAGTTGGGCTGTCGTCGGCGCCGCACGTAACCGCACACTTAAACATACAACCTGTAGCACACCCGGGTTATGTGTGTTACCCCGGAACACTCCAAGGATATACGACGCCAGCGTAAGATCTCTTCTTGTTTCCAACTTGTTGTATCCTACCATGACCAAAACAAACAAGGTCGGATACATCAAGGGGTAGAAGGGATATTGTTGAGACCGCTCCTCTCAACATCGCCGCGCGCTGGCGGCAGTGAACGAGGGGTGCGGGGACAGCGACGTGTCAGCCGGCCGCACAGCTGAGCACGAGCCCCCGCGCCTCACCAGTCAGCTGTTGCACGCTTCTACGCACGGCTGCGCTTGGGCATTTTAAATTCTTGTTTGGCAAATAACCGACACACTTGTTATTTCATATTCTTTTTAATCAATTCATTATACATGTTATACAGTCCACTCGTTTCTTTCAACTCCACCACGACCAATCGTCGCGATCATTGGTCCTTCTACCGTTAACGTTTGAACCAAACAAAGAAAAACCGGAAAACTTTAAAATTTCAAAAATCAACGGTTCGTCGGTTGGAGAACAAAGGACTTCATCGTAAGGTTTAAGATCCACAAGCGGTCTTCATTTTCTACGTCATCGCCTGCATTTGGTCATCGTGAACATCGATACGGCATCAGCCGCCTTTATCGAGTTCAAACCAACGGGCGGCGCAAGAAAAGATCGTTGAGACTTCGGGACAAGAAGACTTTGAAGACACATTTACGTCAAAGTTCGTCAACTGGCACCGGAAAGGTCCCAGGATCTACTCATCGGAGACACAGTCTTCAGCTCATCATCAGAGGTTGACAGCATAAAACCGTGAGAACGTTCCAATTCCTTTGTTCCAACATTTTGCCTAGTAATTTTACCTACCCGAATTCTTTATTTTTAATCTTACAATCAATTCAACTAATTCAATAGTTACAATTCAATTAGTAATCCCGTCAATTCATGATCAGCCTATCAACTTGTTTAAACAGTTGCTTTTGTTTCATAAAGTACCTAGTTTTAGATAAGACACTTACATACAATAGTGATTTTAATGTACATGTTTTTTTTTAGTTTGCAAATCACAATTCAATAATTTCAATTATTAGTTATGACATTTTTAATCTGATTCATATTTATTACAATTTACAATCAATATTGTTGTTAATTTAATTTAATTGAATTATTTCTTTGTGTAAAGAAAACATTGCATCATTCGCTTAGCATTACTCAGCAAATTCGATCGCAAACGCCTAACGCTTTTGAAATAGCAATCACGTTTTCTACAGATTATAGCTCTCGTGCCTACTTCGCAACTTGTTGCTAATAGTTTAATTTCAGTAACTTTCGTTTTTCATCATCTGTTTTATATTATCTTCTCTTACTTACTGCTACTACTAAATTTTCACTGTCATGGCTCACATGAAAAGCTATATTAAGAAACGAGCTTCAATTAAAGCCAAGCTTACGCAATTTAATTCATATTTAAATATTTCTAAGTCTTGCGAAAAGTTGAGTGAGGTACAAGTCATCGAAATCGAATATCAACTTAATATATTTGAAAGCTTATACCAGAAATATGATGCATTACAGGATGAATTGGAGACTTTGGTGGATGACCCCAGCGAGCAATATGCGGAACGCGAGGAGTTTAAAAAGTTGTACTACGGCTTGGTAGCTGCTGCACGCTAGCTGATCAGCGGCGCAAGAAGACTTCTTGAAGGGGACTCCGGAACCGAGATCGATTCTTGTAGTACTAGTACACACAAAGACAATTCAATTCGTTTACCCAAAATTGACTTGCCTAAGTTTTCAGGCAGTTATCATGATTGGCTGGAATTTAGAGATACCTTTGTTTCCATAGTACATAATAACAAAACCTTAGATAAAATCAATAAATTACACTATCTGCGTGCTTCCTTAAAGGGTAGTGCTTCTCTTGTTGTTGATAACCTTGATTTCAGGTCAGAAAACTATGACGCTGCCTGGAAGTTACTCTGTGAGAGGTATGACAACAAAAGATTGCTTGTCAACAATCATTTGCAAGCACTTTTTAACGTTCAACCTATAGATAGAGAGTCAAGTAAGTCATTACGTTACATAATTGACACAACAAATAAAAATCTTAGAGCTTTGGCAACCCTCGGTCAACCAGTTCAAAACGCTTTCGTAGATGTTCTCATCATCTACATAATGACCAGTAAGCTTGACCACGTTACAAATCGACAGTGGGAAGAGCACAGAAATACTTTTTCCGAACCTCCAACATTATCAGCATTCACCAGCTTCATCAGTAGCAGGGCTGACTTGTTGGAGACGCTTGAGGAGTCTAAGCCTATAGCAACGGCTAATAGTGAATTCAACACAACTGCAACTAAATTTAAGAGCAGTAGTGTGCTACCAGAGAAAGTATTAAAGCCTTTGTCATGTCCCATGTGTCATCACAATCATTTTATTTTTGCATGTGAGCAGTTTAAAAGTCTCTCAGTACAGGCTCGTATTAAAAAGGCTCAGGGTTCAAAAGTATGTATAAATTGTCTTCGTCCAGGTCATGACATCTCCAAATGCAAATTAGGTCATTGCAAATATTGTCATCAAAAACACAACACACTGTTACACATCGATAGTGACAATGTGTCTCCTAGTGCACACAACACTGCATTATCAGCCAGTCAATCATTTACATCTCGAGTAATTTTACTTTCCACAGCGCTCGTGAAGATGACCGACGCTGACGGTAATCACCATACAGCACGAGTCTTGCTAGACAGTGGAAGTACAACAAATTTCATCTCGGAGGACTTTGTTTGTAAGCTACATATTCCTACCTACATTACCAAGTCCAAGGTAACAGGTATCAATTATCAAACATCTAGTTGTACTCAGGGGTGCTCAGTGTCATTAAAATCAATTGGTGGCAGTGGGTACGAACTGAACATTGAATGTCTCGTATTGCCAAAAGTATCAACATCAGTTCCTAATACTTATGTTGATACTAGCAACATACGTATACCTACGAACGTGCGCCTTGCTGACCCCACTTATTATGTTCCGTCTTCAATCGACGTCCTTGTTGGTGCGGAAGTATTTTGGGGTATCATAGGCACTGGCCGTATCGCATTAGGGAACCATATGCCCACATTGCTTGAGTCAAGATTAGGTTGGCTCATTTCGGGTGCATATCATCAGTCGGATTCCTCTTCACATGTTTGTATGCACACTAATAACTCACAAGTAGATTTAGATCGGTTTTGGGAGTTAGATTCTGTGCCGTCCATACATAAACACTCTGGTGAAGAGAGGTCCTGTGAACAACATTTTATAGATACCACATATCGTAGTTCTGATGGGCGATTTGTGGTAAGTATTCCTTTTAAAGAGTCACTGGACGTATTGAGTGATTCATACATGATGGCTAAGCAGCGATTCCTATCTCTAGAACGTCGTTTGGGTAGAGATCCTCGCCTTAAAAGCCTACATGTTGATTTTATTAACGAGTATATAGAGCTGGGACACATGTCTGAATCTACTAGGCGCCCACTTGACTCAACATGTTCTAATTATTTACCACATCATGGTGTTCTGAAGGAGTCAAGAACTACCACCAAATTACGGGTCGTTTTTGACGCTTCCGCCAGAACTGCGTCAGATAAGTCCTTTAACCAAATACAGATGGTTGATCCCCCTATCCAAGATGATTTGTTGTCAATTTTGCTTCGATTTCGTCAACATAAAATTGTCATAAGCGCGGACATTGAAAAAATGTATCGACAAACTCTTGTTCGCGACAGTCAACGTCCTTTACAAAAAATCCTTTGGTGGGCAGTACCAACTCATCCGTTAAAGGAGTTTAAGCTTAATACTGTGACGTATGGCACGGCATCAGCGCCCTTTTTAGCTACCAGGTGTTTACTTCAACTGGCTGAAGAGTGCTCAGATTCATCAACAAAGTTTTCGATAGCACATGACTTCTATGTGGACGATTACTTGTCTGGTGGATCATCTGTTTCAGAAACTTTGCAAAAAGGCCGCCGTGTTGACGATGTTCTTCGGTCAGCAAAGTACAACCTTCGGAAATGGCGGTCCAACTCCAGTCAGGTGCTGCAGGCGCTAAGCGATGAACACGACGTTTCTGATGTTGTTGACCTGAGCGACAGCGAGCAGTCAAAGACTCTGGGGCTTCTGTGGAAGAGCTTAAGTGACACATTTTCTTTTTCTATTAACTTAAACTCCACTGACAAGTCTATCTAAGTACGTGTGGTGGTCAGGACCACAATTTCTTCGCGAAGATATGTCTTCATGGCCTCAGTTCCCTGAATCCCATCATTATAATTCTGGGTTACCGGAAACAGTCTCTTCTTGTCATATTTCTAATCATGTTATTGAAAGTCCTATTACTGCGTTATTTTCAAAATTTTCAAACTTTAGTATATTACAGCGTGTGATATGTCATGCGATTCATTTATAAATGTAATAAAAAATCACTTGAGTCTGGTTCACTAACTTCTACTGAACTTAACGATTCTTTACTATTGTTGTCAAGACTTAGTCAAATAGAATCATTCCCGGAAGAGTATCACTTACTCAAATCAGGTAAACAGTTACCAGCAAAGAACAAACTACTATATTTGTTTCCTTTCTTTGGTACTCTTTCTAATCTTATTCGTGTTGGAGTAAGATTAAAGAACTCATTCTATGACTACAGTATTAAACATCCAATTTTATTATCTACTTCTCTTACAATTTGTATTATTTTATTCAACATGTTTCACGTACGCATTTTGCATGCTGGACCACAGCTCTTACTTGCCACTATTCGTCATCACTATTATCCTATTGGAGGTAGGAACCTGGCTAAAAAGATCACTCAGCAATGCGTAAAATGTTGCAGGATCAAGGCCACCACTATTCAACACATCATGGGTAATCTCCCAGAGCAGCGTCTACATTTAGAATTTCCATTTTTAGACACAGGGGTAGACTACGCCGGTCCCATCATGATAGCTGACCGGAAAAGTAGAGGATGTAGACTCATCAAATGCTTCATTTGTGTGTTTGTGTGTCTAGCTACAAGAGCCGTCCACCTCGAGCTTGTGTCGGACTTTACGAAGGAAGCTTTCTTAGCTGCACTAAACCGTTTTATTGCTCGAAGGGGAAAACCCCATAACATCTTTTCCGATTACGGTACAACCTTTGTCGGTGCTTTCAATGAGTTGGCCAGGCTGCTTTCGCAAGACTTAAAATTAAACAACATCGACCCTGGCATAAACTTTTCATTCATACCTGTATATACTCCACACTTCGGAGGCCTATGGGAGTCTGCAGTTAAATGCACCAAGCATCATCTTTGACGCACTTTGGGTTTAACAAACCTAACCTTTGAGGAGATGGTTACTTTTTTAATTAAAGTTGAGGCTATTTTGAATTCAAGGCCCTTAACTCCACTGTCCAACGACCCTTCCGACCTTGCTCCTTTAACCCCGGCACACTTCCTTATTGGTCGTTCTCTAATCATGCTGCCTCATCCACAGATTCAGAACGCCAACGTCAACAGCTTACAACGACTTCGTCGTATACAATGTTTGAAGCAACACTTCTGGGCTCACTTCTCACATGAATATGTTCTGTGGCTACAGGAGAGAACAAAATGGTGCAGGTCGTCTGGCGTGCGTGAAGGAACATTGGTCGTCATAAAGGACAAAAACTTACCTCCTCTTATGTGGCTTCTAGGACGCATCACACATGTTCTCCCAGGCAGAGACGGCGAGGCGAGGGTCGCCGACATCCTCACAAGAAAGGGTGTCATCCGGCGCGCCTTTAACACCATCTGCCTGCTGCCGGTCACCACTGTTGAAGACACTTCAACGGGGGGAGTATGTTGAGACCGCTCCTCTCAACATCGCCGCGCGCTGGCGGCAGTGAACGAGGGGTGCGGGGACAGCGACGTGTCAGCCAGCCGCACAGCTGAGCACGAGCCCCCGCGCCTCACCAGTCAGCTGTTGCACGCTTCTACGCACGGCTGCGCTTGGGCATTTTAAATTCTTGTTTGGCAAATAACCGACACACTTGTTATTTCATATTCTTTTTAATCAATTCATTATACATGTTATTCAGTCCACTCGTTTCTTTCAACTCCACCACGACCTATCGTCGCGATCAGATATACTCCATAAAGTCTGAGGTAGACATATCTCGTGAATTTGTTCTGTATGCGCTCCAACATGAGACTTTACTTAGACTCATGTGGAGCCCATATTGCCGCATTCCCCTCCAATTGACTCCTTATTAGAGCGTCGTACAGTGCTGAAATTGCTTTAATATTTGTGAAAGCTGCCGCTCTGCGAAGCACAAATCCCAATCGCTTGTATGCCTTTTTACACACATCCGTGATATGCTCTCGAAATCTCAATTGAGTGTCCATACGAACCACCCAGGTCACGCACTGCCGTCTCCCTTTTCATAGGCGCGTCATTCACTTTGTGGAGTGGAGCGGTTCCCGTGCACGGCTGAAAGTTAAAACTAAACATTTCGTAACATTGAATTGCAACTTGTTATTTCGACTCCACTCCACTACTCGATCAATGTCTTGCTGAAGGCGGTGACAGTCGATCTCGTTTTCGATAGCCAGAAGCAACTTGATGTCGTCTGCAAATAGCAGACACCTGGCATCACTTATTACATCAGACATGGAATTACTTATAACATTTTTAACATAAAATGAAAATAAAAATAATTATTATCAATTATAAATAATTAATTATGGTATTAATAGTATAATTAGCCCTATGTTGGATAGTGAAGTGAAAAAAAAATAGGACGTCAAGTTTTTATGATATGATTTTTTTATTTCACAATGTTTGCATATTTAGGTATAGATAATTATATCTTTTTTTAAACTGATTTGTATCAGTTTTTCTTAATGTAGACCAGCAGTAATCGGTTAACATATTTTTATCCCAATAACTTTGGTATCTCTCTTCATATGACTTTCAAGTTTTAATGAAAACATTCACCATGTTTATCATTGACGCTTCCCAGGTTTTCAGGAATAAAATCCAAGTCTGGGTGTAAAAAGTGAATTTTCAACGACATGTTGACTCCCATTTTTTTGTAACTATTCAATAAATCGGAAACAATAGCTTCATAATCCTCATTTTTTTTGTAAAGTAGTGTAATCAAAGGTAACCTTTGTTTTTAATTAAATAATAAAGGTAATTTTTCTAATTGATTCAAATTTGGTCAATGTTGACAACGCGTGAGCTTGGGCCCGGTTGCGGTTCAGATATTGGCGATGATGTGCATCTATTGGGCTGCATGTTTTCTTTATCTAGCAATGCTAGATCTATAATGGGCATATCACGTTCGTGTCTGCTGTCCACTAATTATGGTAACAAGCACTTCTTAGCGTCTGAAATATTCTGAAGTATTCGGCACTCAAAGTTATTGATAAAGTAATGTTTCCTTAGGGCTACACAGTTCCCGCCGGTTGAGCGCGGCCCAATGGGTCATGGCCATCCAGATGGTCCGGGGATACCGCACGGTCTCCTGTGAGGCAGCGAGCCTCTTTGCCGGATTGCCGCCAAGGAATCTGGAGGCAAAAGTCCTCGCGCACGTATGGGAGTGGCACGAGGAGGCAAAACGCCGGGGCGTAACTCCGCTGCCGCGAGAAATCGCGGCACAGCGGACGGAGCTCCGGCGGAATGTCATGGCGACATGGAGAGTACAGTTGTCGCAACCCAGTGCTGGGCACGCCACAATCGCGGCGAAGTCCCCTCTTTGAGGAGTGGCTAGAGAGGTGCCATGGCGTCCTCACCTTCCGCCTGACGCAGGTCCTCACCGGACACGGCAGCTTCGGGAGGTTCCTGTGTCGGATAAGGCGGGAGGAAACGCCCGGGTGTCACCACTGTGTGGATCGCCCGGAGGACACGGTGGAGCTTACGGTGGAGGTCTGCCCGGCTTGGGCAGAGCACCGCCGTGTTCTCGTGGAGGCGATCAGTGGCAGAGATCTCTCGCGTCCGGCCCTGGTTCAGGACATGGTACGAAGCGAGAGGGCATGGGCAGCCGTCACCTCCTGCGAAGCAGTAATAGTCGCGAAGGAGGAGGTGGGACGGTTGAGTGAAAGGCAAGTTTCGCGCCCTCCTAGCCGCCGCAGGAGACGCCCTGGGCGTCAGGAATCCCGGGCGGATTTTCGGCCACCGTAGGCGTGGGCTTGCAGACGGTGAGCAATGGGTACTCACCGTTCAGTAAGGACCAGGCCTGGGTCGACGGCGCGTTGTATTCCACACGCGCCTCAAAGAAATGTCGTCAGCACATATGTAGGAGTCCACTAGGGCCGATGCCTGCCGGGGTCGCGGGAAGGTACTAAAGGGTCACCGAGGCCCCTGGCAACACACGCAACAGGAAGGAATACGGGTGGGTTTTAGTCAGTAAGAGTCTCGCTCCGCCCAGAGCAGAAGAAGTTATTTGATGATTTCCCATCCAAAAAAAAGGGCTACACAGATATACCACAGTTAGGGCTACGCAGTGATAGTTTCACATATTTTCTTTACAAAATCTTTCAATCTGACATATTCATTCTTCAGAATAATATTGTCTGAAAATTGAAAAATCGGCCCTTAGATTAGTAGGGTAAGTACACAAAATAAATAAATAAGTACAGTAGGTGGGCTCCCTACAACGCACATAGGAGTATTAGCATGTAAAATCCGGTCAAAATTATTTAATGGCTTCTTTAATAATAAAACATGGTAATATGATTTAATATAATCTTTAATTATAATAAAAAGTACTTTCATGGCAAAAAAACACGTTTTTTTAATTTAAGTTCTAAAAAATATTTTAATTATCCTCTTCCTCTTCATCGTATTCATCTATACTTCTGCAGCTGATGTTGTCTTCTGTTGACGTTGATGGTAAAGATGGCGGCGCAATTGCGACCATCAAGGTCAAGCACCTCTTTCGTAAAACTTTTTCTCTTCGATTGTGGTTTGGCCGAATTGAGCTTAAATAAGCATCGGAACTTAATAATAATCTGTTAATAATGTCCCTGTTGCAGTCTTCTCTACAAAATTTTCTAGAAAAGTCAAGCCTGTACTGCCTAAAGTTTTTATTTCGGTCCTCAGCCACCTCCTCCGACAATTGACCAATAGGAACAATAGCTGCCACAATTTCTTTTAGCATTACTGAGGCATCAGTGTTTCCCATAATGCGTTGACTGACTCCAGCTGCAAATATTAGTTCTTCAGCAGGTACTTGCTCCCGTATCTCACTAGGTTTTCGTCTGGCTACGCTCACTTAAGTTCTCAAACGATTTTGGCCGGCCCGGTTTATCTAAATGTAAGCTTTGCACTAAATGTCTGCAACAATATAGACGATTTGAGTCATTTGTCGTTATTGCGCAAGAAGCGATCTTCTTTGCGACTTGCTGCTGCCTATTTCAGTCTTGAAAAATCTCAGAGTACGATCCAAAATAGTTTTTTCATCATCAGATCATTGGGATATTTCAACTAATTTTGTTCCCAAAAGTTCTAACTTTTCTTCAATTTTTTTTCCTTTACAGTCACGCATGATGTCATAGTACAAAGCTCTTCTGGTAAAACTAACAGTTGGTTCTACATTATCTGAAAATATAAATAAAACAACGTAAAGTTAAATATACCCATATTTTACACTACCATCTTTAAATAATTGAAAATAAAAATGGTGCTCGTAGACGCAGCATATATTCATTAAATTTATTTAAATACATTCTAGATAACGTATTACTTGCAAAATAAAGGCTTGACAAGCCTTGACAAATAAACAAAAACACGATTAAATAAAATATTTTATACAATTTATTGCGAACTTTCGGTTCATCTTTCTGATTTTTTTAAACACATAATGAAACATAAATTATTTAATTAATATGTTAAAATCATCTACGTACCTTGTACTTTCATATTCACAACGTTTTTTTTCCACAATTTATCTCAACAAACGTACAGCTCAAACTCCAATGCAGTGAAAAAATCAGACGCCAAGAACAAAGACATACGGTTTAGACAACGACTGGGTTCAGACTGCTTGTACGGGAAGGGTCGACTGCTTGAGTTAAAAATGTGTCCCTTTTTCGATGAACCGGTTAATAGGCTGCAATAACCTGTGGCTTTAATAAGGTTTTATTTAACTTCGTAAGTCCGACTTTTGACCGGATTTTACGCGGGCGGCCTGTAACTAACAAACAAACTACCTCAAACGAATGCCCGCTGCGAGTTGCAAAGACGAAGACGCATGTCAATGTGTTGGTTTCAATGCCTTTTCGCTCGTTGTATGGAGGCGGTAACATTTTACATTACGGTAGGTTCAGAAGGTACTTACTTTTCATTTATGTTTTTTTTTGACACATACCTTTCTTTGAAAAAATGTGCATGACAAACATGTTTTTATTATCGAGTTACGAGTATCCTACTGTTATGACTCTATTATGTATTATGTACAGGTAAACTAAAAGGAGTAAAAACTTATATAAAAACCGGAGGTCAAAATTGATTACTTATGTTGATTAGATAATACTATGAATACCTATACCTACTAGACAAAGGTAGGTATATCCGTAGGAAAGAACAGAGAGTACCTAATAAAACCGAGAAATAACAAAGCACACAGGTGCGGCAGCGCGGCGGGGCATACCTCTACTGTTATAATTTATAATAATATGTAGGTACCATAAATAGAGATAAGCGACGCTCTCGTATTGTGATTTCTTACAGACATAGTGAACAAACTTCGGAGATAAAGGTATAAGTACGTAATTAAAATGTTAGATAAACTTCTTGTTCTTATTTTTATTCCCCATATTGTTCACTAACAAAACAAAAATAAAACAAACTGACTTCTTATGTTATGTAAATGTTATATGACAGAATAGTTCAATAAATTAGCGGGACAGCCGTGCGCTAGGAAATCGGACATAGACCGTACCTCGTCAAGGCCTGGCGGGTGACTGAAGCGACGTACGCTAGCCGCTATATTATATAATATTTTATTATTAAAATAATTAAACTATTTTGCAAAACGTAATCACACGTTATTCTTCTATATGTTATTTACTATTCGTTTATTTTTTTTTTGGAAAGAATGCATTCGTATACTTCAAGACTAATAAGAAAAACATCAAAAAATCATCGAATTAGCCTCCTCTTCCGATTTTTTTGATCTAGTGAAGTTTTCGATATCATGTTGTGTATCACCAACAAAACCTATACATTTTTTTTGGCTTTAAGCAATCACTAATTCTTTGTTTATTGTTGAATCAGAGTGATGCAAAATTGGGAATACCTCGCCTTAATATGAGTGTATTAACACCCCTCCCCCCGGACCTCTGAGGAGTTTAGACGCTTTTAGCGAGACACTATTTATGTATTTTATATATATATATATATATATGTATATATATATATACATAAATACATGACAAAAAATAAATCAAACACTACAAAATATACAATGGGCGGCCTTATCGCTTTCTGCGATCTCTTCCAGGCAACCATAGGATGGACAGTGATTTGCCTGGACATAAAGTGGGGCTGTCGTTGGCGTAAAAAAATAAATAAATACAATATACTAAAATTGATACACAGATATATATATATATATATCCTAAATAATATATACATAAATACATACATATTAAATGTATAAGCAACGAAAATAAATGAAGACTATAGATAATTACAGTTACGAGAACAAGCTCACAGCGACAAGTAATGTTCCTTTACGAGTCTTTTAAATGCGAGTAACGATTGCGCGCGTTTTATTTGAACTGGCAAAGCATTCCACAAACGAGTGGCCTGGACAGTAAAGGATTTGTCGACGAACGTTGTGGAATGCATAGGCATTTTAAGCTTCAAGTTATCTGATGACCTTAAAAATATCGTGTGGGAGTCGCCAAGAAACTGGAAACGTTCCTTAAGATAGAGAGGGGTGGAAGGGGAAAAGAGGACATTATACAAAAGGGAAAGAATGTGAGCATTCCGGCGAAGGCGAATTGGTAACCACTTGAGCTTCACACGAAATTCGGAAACATGGTCAAATTTACGCAAACCGAATATGAACCTTATACAAAAATTTTGAAGCCGCTCAAGTTTATCAAGTTGGTCTTGGGTAAGGTCAAGATATCTGGTATCAGCCTATGCTTGACTATTCAAGGATGGGTTTGGCGTTTGTGCAAGCGCAATCTTGGTGGCAGTCGGTAGAAAATTACGCAATCTCTTCAAAGCTGCAGCGGATGCATATAGCTTGCGGCTAACTTCCTGTAGCTGGGCAGTCCAAGAGAAGTTCATATCAATCAATATTCCTAAGTTTTTAACTTTCTCACTGAAGGGAACAACTGAGTTGTCAAAAGAAACTTGGGGAAGAGTCGTCCAGTCGATCCTTGAGATCATCCTAGAACTGCCCACCACCACAACCTGCGTCTTTATGGGGTTGACCATAAGTCCATATCTCTTGCTCCATTCGCATATACGGGCCAAGTCACGATTAATCGTAAAGATAGCCTCGGACAGATTTCCCAAAGGAGCTCGCGAGTAAATTTGTAAATCATCTGCATAAAGATGGTAGAAAGAAATTAGTTCTGAGTTAATAAAAATTGCGAAAAGTAAAGGGGATAGAACGCCACCCTGAGGTACACCGGCAGAAGTATTACTCCAGGAAGACAAGGTCTCTCCAATGCAAATACGTTGCCGGCGACCGAACAAGTAAGTACGAAACCAGCCAATTACCGATGGAGATATGTTAAGGGAGCATAGGATGCCAAGATGATTTTTTTATTCATAATTTTGTAATTTTATCGTAATTAAATAACTTCATAAAAATAGGAGTGCATAAATTCGAGGAACTTATTTAACATCGATCGCTCAATTACTCAGCTGCAGTGACTCACCGCTTGACCAGTAACAACTCCGCCTCAGTGCTATCACCGCCCACAGCTGCTTGTCTTCCAGCGAAAGACATGTAGCTAACTAATTTATTATCCGCAATGTCTACTACGCACTTTGTCAGTCGCTTATATCTTACTGCATTTCTTGTTGAGGTGGGACTTCTAAAACCACAATACTTCCATTGGGAATTGCACACAGAGCGATACTAAAGATTGCAACCTTTCGACCAATTTTATTTTCCACCACCCAGTTATATAAAGAGTGCAAAGTTATTAACGTACGACAGCTGTTTATTTCGCATTCAACCTTGTTACAACACCACACAACTCCCTATGTTAAACTTATAAAGCGTCGCAAAAAATTAATTTGTTCCCTTCTAAAGACCCGTTACTCCTTTACAAAAAGATTTTTTCTTTTATCTTGGCCCGTTTATGTACAACAAAATTAATTCAAATATTTCAATATATTGTTTATCCGATTATGAATGTAAATCAGTAATTCGCTTCTTCCTACTAAATAAAACGTATCATGAAACAGAATCATTTCTTCTTACACTGTCATAAAATAGGTACATACTTTATACAGACATTCACCACACACACCATACACACACCCTCACATCTGTTACATAAACTTTCACCACACAACACTTCATCCACATTTCATAATCGATGTAGTTAATAAAATTGTTACTTTTCTGTTTTGTAATTAATAAAACACACAACACTAGTACAACATAACACTAGTTTATTGTCCATCCCAGAGGGATACGGCATTGTTTCTCTTTATTACAGGCTTTTATGGTGCCTATCTAAGAGGACAGTACCTCAACCATTTAGTGTAGTGTTCTAGTGATTACTTGTCTATATGTACGAGTATCTGTTTTAAATTGTATTCTACTACAGCACCATTTATGCAATAAAGTTTTATTATTATTTTTGTTTCTATATTTGTTTTCCTCGATCTAGCCGGTAGAACTGATGGCACGGGCCTTTTTTGTTTTTTGTTCCGGGTTGGAAAATCCTCCGCCTTGAGGTGGGCAGAGGGGTCTGTCAGACTCTTACTGACTAAAAACCACCCCGGTATTCCCCTCCCACACTTGCACCGGGGATCATGGGATCTAATGCGACTTCCGCGATCTCCGGCTGGTGCCGGCCCGCCGTTGCGTGTTAATGTAATGAGGTGTTAAACTCCCCCCGCGACGTTTAATAGGGGCGCGCGCGGAACACTACGCGCCGCCACCTCGGGTCCTGCTATGTGGGGGGCGACGGATGTCCCCGAGTCCGTCGCCCCTGGACCCATTTAGGGGGGCTGGAAGAGGGCGTTGTACGCCCTCCGCCGACGCCCGATGCGCCTGCTGCGGGCAGGGTGAGTGGAAGAGATCTCCCTTTCCGCAGCCTCCTTCTGTGACATGACTGTTTCGCAGAAGGATACCACCGCGTCCCAGGACGCCTCGCTGCCGACCAGGCCCATCGAGACTCTCGCGAGGCGCCTCCTAGAGGCTCTCGGCACGAGTCTTGGCGAGTGGAGGCTGCAGGAGTGCTAGCCATCCACACTCTCGATTTATTTAGTTGCCCACACCGTCTACTACAAGATGGACTTGATTGAAGTGACTGCGTTAGCTACTTTATGTGCCTACCAATATTATAATTTATTGCATCTATATCGCCTAAATAAAAAAGAAAGCCAAAACGGAGATGGTGGTGGATGACCTCAATACACCGCAACAGGACGATGTAAGTACCTATTTAATGTTTTTTTTGTATGATTTTATATTCTATATAATTTTTCTATTAGGTATACCCAACAAAAAAATCATACCTACTTGGTGCATTATTGTGTCCTAGAGCGTTTTGATGAATATGGACATTCTTTTATTAAGTAACTTAAAATGTTACTTTCTTTTACAGGCAAACTATGGACAAACAAATTGCAGAATTACTTTCCGCGTCATCTGGTGAATTTGAAAATTTTGTGCGCATGTCTTTCTACGATTTTGAATACTTATTGAACAAAGTTGCTCCTATTATCGCCAAGCAAGATACTCAACTAAGGCACGCTATACCACCCAAAGTACGACTTACCATTACATTAAGGTTTTTGGCTTCTGGCGATGGTTACAAAAGTCTACATTTTTTATTTAAAGTTTCGAGTCAGCTGATTTCAACAACAATACCAGAACTTTGTGCTGCAATTAACGAAGCATTAAAAGACGAAATAAAGGTACTAAATTGTTTTATTACAATTCAAATTATCTTTATAAAAGTAGTAATTTCAATCATCAAAGAAAGTTTAACATTTTCTTCGTTTTGCGAACCAAAAACATTATTGTTCTTTGTAATTAAAACTCTGAATAAATTCTCTGACCGATGAAACTATTATTTCATCAGACAAAATTGTAACTGATTGTGAGTTGTCGACTGGGATAAGATTAGGATCTGGAATGTTCAAAACAGGCGGATACGTATTTTGTAGCGCCATAGTATGATTGGGTGCAATTATAGTCGGCTTAGGTGATGGCAGTCGAGCAATATTTTGTTGTTTTGGAATATGTCTGGTAGAATCAGAGTAAGATGAGTGAGAAGAAACAGGTTGTTGTGATATTGATTGTGAACTCCCGATTGGCTTTGATCTGGAGCTGGAATATATTGGAGAACTGAAGAATACCTACACTTATTAAGGATTGGTACAATTTTGTTTGGTATAGCAGGTTCTGAACATGATGTGCAAGAAGAATAAGGCCGTTTTGAGATTTGATTATGTATAGGTTCAGAGTAAGAATATTGAGAAGAAGTAGGGCGTTCTGGAATGGAATGAGATACAGAAAAAAAGGTGATGGGCTACTAATATTACGTAAACGATTTATAAACATGCCGTCTATTTCGTACATGAAAATAACACGTTCGTTTTCAGGTAGCGCTCGTAATTTTTTTGCAAGTAACTTGCAGTACAACTCGCACTCGTCTTATACAGTTTTGTGGTCTTTAAGAACACTAGTTAAAGCATTAAATGTATCTTTCATCTGCATGCTAGCTTCATTGATGAGGTATTCAGAACCTTTTGCTCGTCGACGCGGGTGCTGTGACGGAAACGACTGTTGACTAGTTGAAGCAATTGTAGCTTGCGGCATTGCAGATTCTTGATTCATACTTGATTCTTCTTCAATTACAGCTTGTACATTTTTCCCCTGAAATGCAAATAGAATAACAATTATATAATTTATTATAAGAGTATTTTATAATTTTTAAATAAGTACTTATTTATTATGTTTGTTTCAGATCCCGTCTAGTGCCCAGGAGTGGTTAGATATAGAAAAAGGATTTAGAACAAAATTTCCTCACTGTATTGAAGCAATTGACGGCAAACACATAGTTTTATAATGCCCTATTGGATCTGCATCTGAATATTATAACTACAAAAATACATATAGTATTGTTCTTTTGGCATTAGTTGAGAGTAATTATCGTTTTATTTTCGCTGACATTGGAAGCCAGGGCCGAATCAGCGATGGCGGAGTGTTTAGAAATTCTTTATTGTGGCAAAAAATTTGCTCAAATAACCTTAACTTGCCAACACCATCTCCCCTTCCAGGTTCAGATAAAAATGTGCCTTATGTATTAATAGCAGATGGCGCATTTGCTCTAGATACTCATATAATGAAACCATACCCAGGAAATCACATTACTGGCTCGCAAAAACGAATTTTTAACCAGCGATTATCAAGCGCACGTGTAGTAGTAGAGAATGTTTTTGGAATATTGTCATCAAAATTTAGAATTTTCAGAAAACCTATTTTGTTAGATCCTAACAAAGCATCAGTAATAACAATGTCATGCATTTTACTGCACAACTTCCTTAGAAAGAGTGAAACATCTACTACATTATATACTCCTGTATGTACAGTGGCTGTTTTTGATGATAACGGGATTTTAGTCCAACCTGGTTCTTGGAGAAAAGATGTTCAAAATGACGGTGCCCTGCAGCGTCTGAATCAAATACCACGCAGAGCAACATTAAATGCAACTCAGATAAGAGAAGAGTTTACGCCATATTTTTGCACAAACTCGTATATGCAATAGATTTAAATAGTTCTGTCAAAATAAACTACAATACCTACATAATTTAAGCAAAATATGTTTTATTTTACTTACCTGTATCTCCGTGTTTATTGTAGGCGAACATTCATTGATGTCACTCAAAAAGCTTTCCATTAGTTCGTCTAGAAACCATATGGGCTTATAAACATCATTTATACCGGCGCCGGATTTAATAGAAGCTTTCTTTTTCCTCAGGTGCCCTCTAAAAGTCGCCATTAATGATATTTTTTTAGTTTTTAAATCCTGTATAGGTATATTTAATTCTTTGATTATCCGAATCTACGCGTCGTTCATTTTGTTTTTATCTTTGTGATATGGATTTTTTGGATTCCAAATTATTGGTTCCATTTGATACAACTCCATAAAAGTGGTACACAAATCGTTATCCACTCCGTTATAATAAAAAACGCACGCGTCCTTACTCTGCAGCAGTAAACAACAAGTGAGCGAGCGCGAGAGTGTGGTTGATTCCCTCGCCTCACTCTCTCGCGTCCTTTGACTCGCGTCCGAAAAACCGACACAAAGCGGAGCGATAGTGAGGCGAGGCGAGGGAAGACGAGGAGACACGAGCGCACCGTCCTCACTCTCACTCTCGAACTCGCGTTCCCTCCTGTAGCCTCGTGGAGAGTCTGGATGGGCCAAGTCGACCACGGCTGGCAGCGATAGGTCACTGCCTACTCTTGAGACGAAGGCACGGCGCGGCTCCTCCCAGGCGGCACATTATGCCAGCGTATGCCACGCCGTGTCCTCCCGGCAGAAGGCATGGGCCTGAGCCAAGTGTCCAGCAGTGGGGTTAAGTGTGGGAGTAATATTATAAGTATAATGCATGGTAGACGAACCTATATTTGAGTGAGAGTATAGTTCGTTATAGTTTTATTAGCCTTCTAGACGCAAAAATAATTCAAAGGCTACCCCTTTGAATTATTTTTGCGTCTAGAAGTAAGTTTTTCTCAAATTGTCTTTTGAGTTTCTTAAGTAGTTTATTAATGAAATTTCCATATCGAATGTATGATAATTTAAGTGCAAAATTTGTGGGGTCCCTTTTTAGTGCTTTGTGCATTCTATCTCGAATTCGAATACAGCCTATCAGATCCGGCGTGATCCACGGTTTAATATTCCTTTTATTTCGCGGTACTTTATAACTACTAGTGTTGTTTTTGATTATTTCCGATACTATACTAACCAAAAAACTTGCAGCAAAGTTTGCGTCAGGTGAATTTAGCGCAGGCGTAAAATCTACTTGGACTAAAGCGTCACGTATTGCACTGTAGTTAACTCTCTTGCGATAGACAACTGGTGATATTAGCTTTTTCTTTAAGGATATTGTAAAAAGTGTTGGACAGTGGTCAGTGATAAAACACTCAAGGACTAATGTGACAGAATCAAGCTAAGACTTCTATAAAACATGGTCCAGACAGTTTTCACCTCTTATTGGATATAGGTGCGTCGGCAAGAGACCGTGAGACGCTAACAGATTCAAATAATCCCGAGCTCTACGGTCAGAGCTGTTTGCTTTTATTTCAATATTCATGTCCCCCGGGATACATGCATTAGCATACGTATTAAGCATTGGCAGCACATCATTTAGCCCGCTAAGAGAAGTGTCGATACTATCCACTCATCACACACACTATAAGAGCTAACTCATTACCAATATGACATATTAAAAAGTTGAAATCTTTGACATACTCAAGTTCATCTACAGTGCAGTGAATCCTATCTTAATGCGAATATTACGATGCCCTAATTTTGGTTTGATGTAAAACGGCGATACATAACCCATAGATGGTTATGTGATGGTTATATTATGGAAGGAACACTTGAGACTTTAGAGAGCCAACATTCTGAAAGTACTATTATATCACAGTCCACATGGATTGAGGAGAGTAAAGCTTGTAGTTGATCAATGTTTTTATTTTTACAGCAAATATTTATATGAAATATTGAAAAAGGACTATTAATTTTACGTGCAAAACTCCCACATCTATCTGACGCACAGCTATGTGATCGCATTGAGTGGAGCGCTTCAAGTTCCGACGATCTTCTATTAATATTACTATTATTATTTTTTGTTGTCAAAAAAGTGCAGGCTGCTTTTCAAGACATGCGATACTTAATGACATAATCCGCCGGTCTCTTGCCAGCATCAATGTGCCTGCTCTTCTTGAGCCGACTGGCATTGCCAGAGATGATGGCAAAAGACCTATGGTGTATCTTTGGTCCCGTGGAGTGTGGGACGCTACCTGTGTAGACACACTGACACCGTCCCACCTCCAACGGACTACTTCTAAAGCGGGTGCAGCGGCAGAAAATGCCGAAAATCTGAAATTTATTAAATATAGGCCTTGGCAGAGACTACAACTTTGTGCCCTTTGGCGTCGAGACCCTCGGTCCGTGGGGTCCCAGTGCGCATAAGTTATTTGCGGAAATCGCGAAACGTCTAGTTGATGTAACTGGTGACCGAAAAGCTGGCGGCTTTCTCGCGCAACGCATCAGCATTGCAATTCAGCGAGGAAATGCCGCCAGCATCATCGGTACATTGCCCCGAGGGCCTTTTTTAGGCTTAACTTAGTTTTAATTTTATTTAGTTAATGTTAATAATCATCTTGTAATTTGGTTATGTAAATAAATGTAATATTACTATCAATTATAATATGTTATATAATTCAAATACAAATACATTGAGCACTCCACCGCTCTTGTACAATGCACTAATGAGACAGAAGTGGTGATATTGTTACACGTTTGTTTATCATACAGGGGAAAGGGAAACTTACTTTGTGTGAGAGTTATTGGTAAAAGGAGAAGTGTGAGTAATGTGAAATTTGTAACGGGGTGATTTGTGTGTAAGTCGTAAATGTGTGGCAAATAAATAAATATAGTAATATAATATCATGCTTAAAAGCGTAAACGCGCACCGACTGTTTCCACCCCACCATGCACAAGCGGTGCGCGACCTTGGTGCGCAGGGTGCGGCCTAGCTCCAACACTGTCCTGGCGATGATTGCTCAGCGACTGGATTGCCCCTACGTTGGCCATTGTTGTAGCAGGCATATTGCTGGGGCTGGAATTTTCATTTTAATAATAATAATAATAATTTTTACTTTAATGTGTAATGACTAATGTATAGTATTATGGATATTATAATTTTAGTTTTTTTTTTCTTCTGACATAACTTCATTTACTTAATTTAATTCATTGTTCTATTTATTTATTTATCTCTTTTTTTTTGCTGTGTGCTTTTGACATTAATTGATTTGATTTGACATTTCGCTCCTTGAATACAAAAGGGACACAAATCAAAATCCATAAATTTTACAGGACAGCCAAAACAAATTTTTGAAACTGTTTTTTTATAATATTTCTTATATTTATTAATTAAAAATAAGATGTTAATATATCATTAGATGCGTATTTATTAGCTCTATCTATCTACAATATAAACTTTGTAATAGATGTTACCTATTAAGAAAAAAAAGCATAAAAGTCCCTTTTGCATTCAAAATTTGAACCAATATAATAAAAAATATGTCAAAAATTAAACACAGTTTTACAAATAAAAATGGTTTATTGTACCTTTTTGGTAAAAAACCGTATCAAAAAGTTTAATCTTATTACTAGGTAAAAACATAAGTGAATGGACACCAGGAGAACATTGTATTAAAAAATCTAAACTAAAAAATCTTAACTTATTATTAAGTAATATAATTGAGATCAACTTTGTACGTAACTATTATTCAGCAAAATTAAACATCTCTCTAAAACAATTATATTTGTAAGAATTATAGAAAAAACAAGAGATAAAACTGTAATAATCATTATCAAAATATACATAAAATAACCATATTCATTAATAAATTCTCTAAATAACTCAAAAAATAATCAAGTGACGACACTAATTTGTCTCTCTTTAACATTAATAATTTAAACAAAACAAAATCCGAGATCAGTTCTAAAGGCACATAATTCAGTAGCAAAATATTATAGCTTATATGTAATAATACTATTGCACAATAACAATCTAAGTAGTCTTACAAAATCACAGTTATAAACACTTTAAGGCACTTTTTACGTAAACTATTTTAAGTTACAAATTATAATCGTTATTTATTATTGTTATTGTTATTATTATTGTAAATGTTTGTATGAAATTTATAAGTCTTTATTATCAAAAGGAACTTTTAAAATTAACTATTCTAAATATTATCACAATTAGGTATCTAATAATAAAATTACAAATTTTCGTAAAAGCTTTGGTAATACTTAGGAATGATATTTTTCTCAATAAGTTTAAGAATACCCTGTTTTTTAGTTTCAGTTATTTTAAGTTTTTGTTTGTACAGTTTTTTTGGCACTATAGGATTAGCAGACCTTCTTTTTGTCAGCGTGGCTACCGAGGTAAAATCTTCAGTTTCGTATGAAGTCTTGAAGAAAAATTTGTTCTCATAATCTCGATGGACTTTAATAGTTTTTATATCAGCCCATTTGACTTTTTGTCCATCTTCTGTAGTAGTGTAATTGCCGACAGCCAGAGATTTTAAATCTAAAAAACTCTCATGCGTGAGTTCGTGAACAACGAAGGGTCTTCCTTTCTTCTTTGCAGTTTTAATAAGGGTTATGTACTGATCCGGCACATAAATGGGAGAAGATTTTAAAGCATTCGAAATGTTGCGTTGAATTAGAGAGTGAGCAGCATCTCCTTCATTTTGAGTGTGCCCTTTTATTAAAAAAATATGAGTAACACTCCTCAACTTCGATAACTCATTTATGGCGTATTGGTACGTTGCTAACATAAATTTATTTTTATGTTGGCCACAACAGTTGTCGCTGTAAAATACTACGTCAAAATAGTCAGAAGTTTTCTCATTCAAATTTTTCAAGTACGCGAGCACACACGATCCTATTTCGTTAGCACCACGAGCTCCTGCACCTTCATGCCAAACGTAGCAGGTCGTATTATTTGAACCCAGTTCAGTAACAGTAAAATTCAGCATATTCAATTTTGAAATATAGTAAAAACTAGAGACTTCGCCTTGCGGACAAGGCATCACAGCCTGTAAGTCATATACACATACTATAAAATTATCGCTTATATTTTTTTTATCATTTTCCTTTTGAGCTCTGGCTAAATTTTTTTCTTTCAAATGCAGATCATATTGTATTTGTAAAAGCGTTTTATCTTCAACATTTGCGAAAGCTGTGCAGTCTTCACACTGGTCTTTTTTCGGTTTCCAAAAAGAAATGTTGAAGTCATTCACGAAGATATTATAGTACAGTTTATAAGAAAGATAACCTTTACCTTCAGCTTTACATTTATCGACGTAATCACGGTGCAAAGTAGCAATAGATCGGCTTCCTTCAATATACTCACGCTTAGAGCGAGCGCGACAGTAGTGGCTCTCAATCCTGGGTATGGAGTTAATGTGTTCCTTTGCCCTATCCTTCAAAGCAGCATCCAATTTAAATTGATTGCCATGTTTTCCTCGGTTATCTTGCATTTGAATTCCAGTAATTGATCCAGAAAATTTCTTTACAACAGTCCGAATGCTTTTATCTGATATAGCAAGTGTATTCATAAAGAATAACTTGCATACTCGAATGCGTTGATCGATTTTCGTGAAGTAATATGCGTGGTTTAAGTTTTGGCGGGTACTACCAACACGGATGTACCGATACTTTGGCTCAATGTTTGTCATATGGTTGTATATAAATTGCCTCTGAACGTTTAAATCATCAGTGTCCCAATAGGCATTAAATATGGCTAATCGTTCCTCAAATGAAAACACATTTTGACATTTAAATTTACACTTATCTGAACAAACAGGTCCCATATTTTTGCAAATTTTTAATCATTTTTTTCGATTTAGACATAGTTGTGTGTGCCTTCCCGCTATTGATCAGAGTCTTGGTTTTGTTTCTTTTCCATGATTCTGGATTAGCTTTTCTTTTCCGACTAAGACGCTGAGGATCCACGCTAGCTGGTTCACTGCCAATGCTGGGTGACTGAATATTCACGCTGGGTGACTGATTATGACTGATGGATGGCTGTGTTTCTATATTAGGCGACTGAGTATCCAAATTGACTGGCAGATTATCATTGATGAGTAAGTGAGGTTCTACACGAGAAGGGCCCGGTTGGGGTGAAATACAAAATGGTTTGGCAATTACTTTTGACTGTATATCTCCTTCGGAATCAGAAGATCTTTCATGACTAGGTAGAAAGTTGGGATCTAAAACACTGTCATCAGAAGAAAAATCTGCAATTGATGAACTGCTGGATGTTGATGATCGGCTGGAATTGGTATCAGAGTCATTATCAGAGTCGCTTGAACTGCTACTCGAGTCACTCTGTTCAACAACTATTTTTGGCCTATTTGTGTCTTTGGTATTCGTTACACAGCTTACTTCACTGTCTTCATCCTCTAATATTGATAGGTTAAGATCAGGTTGACTGTCTGCTATAGAATTTTTATCTGAAGAATCAATGGGTAACGTGACGGGTAGACTGAGTGCAGCTGGAGTATTAAAAAAAGTTTTATTTTGCACATTATTATTGTGGCCAGGTAATGCTTGAACTTTTTCCGATTCTTGAACGGAGGTTGCCATATTCAACATTTTTCGGAACTCTATTCATTTTGTCAATCTGTAAAAAAAAAAACATCTTTAACGTTTTATAACTAAAAAACATAAAATACACACAGTTCTATACATATATTATACAGTCCTTAGTACATACACACAATACATACATACATACACTAAAACATACACACAATCAAATATATAACAATCCTTAATATGACATTTTCAATACTAATTTGACAGGAATAACACCTTAATTATATTTAACAAATTTAAGCTACCACCTCATATTTAACATTCAAATTCACAGTCAAATTCACAGAAAATATGAGGCAATGCATTTTAATCACATATTTTTCAACATTTACGAATATCTACCCATATTATTATAGGTCCCTATAAACACTCACTGATATTATTTGAAAAACTTTAAATTAGTGACGAAAGCTACAGGGACAGGGCTTCAATTTAGTTTATATTATTAATTTACAAACAAATAAATACATTTGTATGATTTTTAAGTTAAAAATCACTGAAGTAATAAGAATAGAACAAAATTAACATCAAAATGGTAATTTTTATTTTTAAAATTGTAACGAAAACTAAAATTATTATCATGCAAAACGGCCATATTTCTGGCCTTCCCATTCTAGCACGCTAAAAATAATTATTTATTTCACTATAATTTAATGCAAAAGGGACGTATTTCAAAATATGCTACTGTTGTATTATAAAATATAATTATACTTAACTAATATTGGATTACAAAAAGGACGCATTTCAAATATGGCAATTTTGTATTACAAAATATAATAACAAATACTAATGTTAGAATGCAAAACAGACGTTTTCCAAAATATGGCACTTTTGTATTATATATTATGGTTACAAATACTAATGTTAGAATGCAAAACAGACGTTTTCCAAAATATGGCACTTTTGTATTATATATTATGGTTACAAATACTAATGTTAGAATGCAAAACAGACGTTTTCCAAAATATGGCACTTTTGTATTATATATTATGGTTACAAATACTAATGTTAGAATGCAAAACGGACGTTTTCCAAAATATGGCACTTTTGTATTGTAAAATATAATCACACTTACCTGAAATTTTGAATCCAACACAGACGTATTTTGGATTGTGGCACTTTTTCACGCAACCGACGTGCGTTTGCGTTGAATCTCCGGGCGCAACTAACAAAATGGCGGTTTTGCACTGACATTACCTGTCAAAGTGAGCTAATGCAAAAATGGCGGTAAGTTAGTGTAGCCATAATATAAGCAAAAATGATGGGAGTTTTTTTTTCACTATAAAATATAGTCGGTTCAGGTGTAATTTTTGCAATAAAACGATTTTCATTTTTTTTTTAATTGTGGCCCTTTTGTATTCAAGGAGCGATTTATCTGCTGCTCATATTGTTCATCAACTTTTTATTACTTATTTAATTGCGCAAGTGACACTTGTAAAATTGACATACATAATTGTGAGCTTTTGATATGGGTGAGGACCGTTTCTATCCCCTTTACTTTTCGCAATTTTTATTAACTCAATCTCTGACGAACTAATTTCTTTCTACCATCTTTATGCAGATGACTTACAAATTTACTCGCGAGCTCCTTTGGGACATCTGTCCGAGGCTATCTTTACGATTAATCGTGATCTGACCCGTATATGCGACTGGAGCAAGAGATATGGACTTGTGGTCAACCCCATAAAGACGCAGGTTGTGGTGGTGGGCAGTTCTAGGATGATCCCAAGGATCGACTGGACGACTCTTCCCCAAGTTTCTTTTGACAACTCAGTTGTTCCCTTCAGTGAGAAAGTTAAAAACTTGGGAATATTGATTGATAAGAACTTCTCTTGGACTGCCCAGCTACAGGAAGTTAGCCGCAAGCTATATGCATCCGCTCTAGCTTTGAAGAGATTGCGTAATTTTCTACCGACTGCCACCAAGATTGCGCTTACACAATCGCTTCTTCTACCCATCCTTGACTATGCTGATGCCAGCTATCTTGACCTTACCCAAGACCAACTTGATAAACTTGAGCGGCTTCAAAATTTTTGTATAAGGTTCATATTCGGTTTGCGCAAAGACCAGGTTTCCGAATTTCGTGTGAAGCTCAAGTGGTTACCAATTCGCCTTCGCCGGAATGCTCATATTCTTTCCATTTTGTATGATGTCCTATTTTCCCCTTCCACCCCTCTCTATCTCAAGGAACGTTTCCAATAACTCGAAGATAACTCGAAGCTTAAAATGCCTATGCATTCCACAACGTTCGTCGATAAATCCTTTACTGTCCAGGCCACTCGTTTGTGGAATGCTTTGCCAGTTCAAATAAAACGCGCGCAATCGTTACTTCCATTTAAAAGACTCATAAAGGTATGTATATATTATTTAGGATATATATATATATATATATATCTGTGTATCAATTTTAGTATATTGTATTTATTTATTTTTTTACACCAACGACAGCCCCAATTTATGTCCAGGCAAATCACTGTCCATCCCATGGTTGCCTGGAAGAGATCGCAGAAAGCGATAAGGCCGTCCATTGTATATTTTGTAGTGCTTGTTTTTTTTTTTGTCATGTATTTTTGTGGTATACAATAAAGTATATATAAATAAATAAAAGTATAATTTTATATGGAGATTAATATTTTAGATGTTACTCCAGTAAGTATTCTTCTCAATTTGTTTAGGTCTTATAATCTAATTAACTTGTTTTTGAACCTACTAGGATTACGGCATCTTCATCGACATGTTTTTTTTTTATCCCACCCGTATTCCTTCCTGTTGCCTGTGTTGCCAGGGGCTTCGGTGACCCTCGGGCCTGATCCTAACCGGACGGTGAGCTACCCATTGCTCACCGTCTGCAAGCCCGCGCCTATGGTGGCCGGAAATCCGCCCGGGATTCCCAACGCCCAGGGCGTCTCCTGCGGCGGCTAGGGGCGAGAGGGCGCGAAATTTGCCTTTCCCTCAACCGTCCCGCCTCCTCCTTCGCGAGCATTACTGCTTCGCAGAAGGAGGTGAAGCATGCCCTCTCGCTCCGTAACATGGCCTGAACCAGAGCCGGACGCGAGAGATCTCTGCCGCGAATCGCCTCCACGAGGACACGGCGGTGCTCTGCCCAAGCCGGGCAGACCTCCACCGTATGCTCCACCGTGTCCTTCGGGCGTGCCGTGTCCGGTGAGGACGCCGTGGCGCCTTTCTAGCCACTCCTCAAAGAGGGGTCTTATCGCCGCAATCGTGGCGTGCCCAGCACTGGGTTGCGACAACCGTACTCTCCATGTCGCCATGAGATCCCGCCGGAGCTCCGTCCGCTGTGTCATGATTTCTCGCGGCAGCGGAGTTACGCCCCAATGTTTCGCCTCCTCGCGCCACTCCCATACGTGCGCGAGGAATTTTTTCCTCCAGATCCCATGGCGGCAATCCGGCAAGGAGGCTCGCTGCCTCACAGGAGACCGTGCGGTATCTCCGGACCATCCGGATGGTCGTCGACATGTCTTGATAATATATGTATTTAGTGATTGTGATGCCAAGTTTCGCGCCCTCTCGCCCCTAGCCGCCGCAGGAGACGCCCAGGGCGTCGGAAATCCCGGGCGGATTTCCGGCCACCGTAGGCGCGGGCTTGCGGACGGTGAGCAATGGGTAGCTCACCGTCCGGTAAGGACCAGGCCCGGGTCGACGGCGCGTCGTATTCCACGCGCGCCTCAAAGAGATGTCGTCAGCACAAAGTAGGGGTCCACTAGGGCCGATGCCTGCCGGGGTCGCGGGAAGGTACTTATGGGTCACCGAGGCCCCCGCAACACAGGCAACAGGAAGGAATACGGGTGGGTTTTAGTCAGTAAGAGTCTGACACACCCTCCCGCTCCGCCCAGAGCGGGAGAAGTTATTTGATGATTTCCCAGTGATTGTGATGCCAAAAATAAATTAGTGTTAAGTGACTTAACGTCTGACCAATGTGGTTTATTAGCTAGCTTCCCTGTGCCATTACATAAAAAGCCGCATAAAATAGAATGTAGGCCTTATACAGCTAGTCGTTGCAACAAGTTTAAAAATAATATAGCTCATAGAATTACATCATCTATAGTAGAACACGAGAATCCTAATGAAATCTATGGAGCTCTTTTTGATGTTGTCCAAAAAGAGTACCAATCTACTTTCAAGACCAAAACCATAAACATTAATAGCACCCCCGCTGGCTTTAACCAATGGGCTACTCCAGGTATTTGTAAAAGTAGAGCGAGACTATACGAGTTATATGGTTTAAAAAAATACAGGTTTGATACTCCTTTTCGAGAGTATGTAAAAACATATTCAAAATGATTTAAAGATATTTGTGTTTTTTGGTAAATCTAAATTTTTAAGCGCCACAATTTAAAATTCCAATAATAAAATAAAAACCACTTGGAAAATTATTAACAATGAAACGGGTAAGTCGGTTAACCAACAAGAAAAACATCTTGAGCTTATGGTCAACAGCAAATTGGTTAATAAAGCAGCTGACGTAGCTGAGGCATTCAATGAGTTCTTTGTCAACATACCTATCTCTCCTTATATTCGTCCCCGTCTAAAGCTGAAAACGTTTTGCATAGTAGTCTGCCTAAATGTAGTCGCTTATTTAGTTTCGAACATGTAACACCTGGTGATGTAGTTAACGTTTTTAACACACTTAAGTCTAAAAACACTGGTGACTACTGGGGTATCTCCATTAAACTATAAATAATAAAACATAAATAATAATAATAAAAATGTTTTTATTGACATTAATTAAGGAGTTACATTTTAATTTGAAGCCCTGACTCCTGAGCTAGGTGGTACCTGTGTTACAGGAGTCAGTGTCTTCCCCTGTTTTTGGAACAATAACAATAGTATGCAAAAACAAAAATTAAATTAACGTAAAATTAAAATTATAAATTAATGAATTTAGTGCATGCATGCTCTTGAGTAGTTTGTGTGTGCGTGTGTGTATTTTTGTTGTGTTTTGTGTGTATGTGTGAGTGTGTGGTTTTGTGTTAGTGTGTGTGTGTGTGTGTGTGTGTGTGCGTGTGTGTGTGTGAGTGTTTGTGCTTGGTGGGTGGACTTTGGGTTATAATATCTGAGAGTTCATTTGCTACATTACTAATTATATTATTATTATCATAATTATCACGAGTATTGTTCTTTAATTAGGTTTTCTGTCTGTGGGTAATCCAGTGTTTGAAGCCATGTATTTAGTTTAATCTTAGTTTTATTTTTTGTAAGTGGGTTGATGTTGAGAATTTTGTTTACTTTATTATAAATATAAGTAGCTAGGTAAAGGCGTTGCCGTCGAGCGGATGCTGTCTTACATTTGACTGAGCGACATACAGTAGTGATAGTTCTCTTATGTTTGGTTGCGTGATTTACCGGTGTGATTTCATGCTGTTTCAATATGAGATTGAGAAGGTATAGTTGTCTCACTGTAAGTACTTGACAAGTCTCATAAAGGGCTTTTGTAGGGAACCGGTACGGTTTGAAGGTCATGACTTTTAACAAAGATCTTTGGGCTCGCTCGAGGTGTATCATATAAGTTTTACAAGCACCTCCCCATGCCGTAATACAGTAACTTACGATTGACTGTGCTAGTGCTAGATACACCGCACGGAGAATTTTAAAGTCAGCCACTTGCCGCAGTCTCTTAAACGCCCATATAAGTTTTCTTACACGGGATGCAGTCTGTTCAATGTGGGGACGCCAGTTAAGTCCCTCATCCAGAATCACACCCAAGTACTTCATTGTCTTTTGTTGAGTAATTGGAAGACATGAGCATGGAAGACTGTTGTTGGGGTCACAGGAGTGTGCTCTAAGGCTTATTACTGTAGGTTTAATTTTGGCGAAAGTAAATTGCAGAAATGAGGTTTTCGAAACATTAAGGGTTAGTAAGTTAACTTCCAGCCAGTGGATTATTTTACGTAAACCTGTCTCTGCAGATTGCCGTACCGCATCCCAACTCTCTCCATGAAATATTAGTACGGTGTCGTCTGCATAGCTAAATATTTTACCGTTACTAAGAGACTGCTGGCATAGGTCATTCACATAGAGAAGGAAAAGACTCGGGGATAGGCAGCTACCCTGGGGCACACCATAATCAACTCGGGCTTCATTGCTAATGACCTCACCAACCTTCACTTTTTGTGAACGTTCATTCAGAAAGTCTGTAAATATGCTTAAAGCCCTTCCCCGGATTCCAGCATGTTCTAACTTGGTCACAAGGGTTGGAATACAGACAGTGTCAAACGCCTTAGCTAGGTCCAGAAAAACACCCAGACATTTTTGTTTTTTGTCAAGTTTTTCGGTCACATAATCAACGAGTTGATTAACTGCGTCTGAGGTGCTCTTCCCGGACCTGAAACCAAATTGAGTGTCCGCTATTATTTTGTAGTGCTCTAGATATTTCATGAGTCTACGGTTCAACAATTTTTCCAATACTTTCGACAGTGCTGACAAAACTGAAATAGGTCTATAATTTTTAACATCATCTTGGATTCCACCCTTGTGAACAGGTGTGATTAAAGATTTTTTAAATATACGGGGAAAAACTCCTTGCTCAAAACAGGCTTTAATAAGCTTTGTTAAAGGTGGGACTAGTACTTCTTTGCCCAGTTTGAGGAGTTTAGCCGGAATAGAGTCCCATCCTGTGGCACAATCATGTTTTAGATTATTAATGACTGACTCTACCTCAGCCTCGTCCGGAGAAAGTAGGACCATAGAATCTCGCGCAGGGGGTGTTTCAATTTTGTATGGGGCAAGTGAGGAATTTCGCTTTTTGATTATATTGTCTGCAAATTGCTTACCTGCTTACTTAATATTTGAAAAGTAATGGTTTATTTTCTCAATGGGATTAGGCGCATCCGCGTCTTCAGTGGGAGGTAAAAGTTTGTCAGCTGATATATGTTTCCTGGCTTGGTTGGTTATGGATTTTATAATATGCCATGTTTCTTTATTGTCTTTTGAAGTCTTCAAAGCGGAGCTTTCGTGGTTGTTTCTTAGTTTTCTGAGCAATAGATTACAGTGATTACGATACCTTTTGTATGATAACTCGACTATTCCGTTTTTTGGGTCAGCCAGGAATTTCCGGTGAAGGTTATCCCTGTGTCGAATACACCGTAAGAGGCCCGGTGTGATCCAAGGCTTAAGGACTACTTTACGGTTGGGGACTTTCGTTACTTTTGAGTGTTGGGATACTGTGGACATAAGACATTTGACAAATCGTGTAGCGGCTTCATTTGCATCACAATTTTGTGAAATAAAATTAAAATCTGTAGTTTTTAATTGTTCAACAGCAGCCTCATAGTTTACTTTTGTAACGTATCTTTTTAACTGATTCTTATTTTTAGAGGGTGTGTTACTTAGACATAGCATTACGGAGGCGTCGTCGCTAACGGTGGAATCTATAACCAAGACTGTTGCGCAAGTAGTGGTACCAATCATTACGTGATCGAGGCAGTTGTGCAGTCTTGTAGGATGGGTATGTCCCGGTAAAAGGCCCATTTCTGCAGTTAGATTTAGATAGGATGAACTATTTCTATCTGTATTATTAGGTTTTATGTCTATATTGATATCACCGATCAGAATAATGTTCTTCGCTTTTAATTTACTTAAAATGTTTTCCAAGGAGTTAAGGAAGCTATCAGTACAATATATTGATGGGGATCTATAGGAAGCTAGAATACAAGTATCGGAATCAATTTTTAACAGAAGAAAATTTGCACCTATTGGGTCCGGTTCTTCAACCGTACATTGGAGATTGCTTTTTACAAATATTGTTATGCCGTCATTTTGATTTAGACATTTTTTGCTAGAGTATGTCACGTAATTGTCCATAGTCGGTACCGGTTTGTCATCATTTAGCCAACACACTGTCAAGATGATGATGTCTATTTCACACGATAGCCTGGCCAATTGAGCCTGGAAACCATCTAAGTTTTTATAGATACTTCGGATGTTTTGAGTTATAATTTTTAGCGATGGCTTAGAGGTCTTTATGATTTCATTACAGGCGGCTGTATCGCAGTGATGAGAAGATGCCACTGTAAAGTTATCTATCTGCGTTGAGATGTCAGTGTTCGTATTAGCCATTGAATAACCGTATACCTTTTTCGTTGCATATTATGGTGCGTATTACTATTATATACGTGGTGAAATTATGAACTGAATTATTGATGTCAGGCATACCCACACGATAACAATTTATATTTATGTAAGTGATGTCAATGTTTGTTAGATGTATAGCGAGTAGTTGTGTTCTTGTGTAAGCTGGTTTTGATAAAATGAGTTTGATTGGTTTTTGTTTAAGTGTTTTACAATAAGAGAGCAATTGCAGATAAAAAAATAATAACAATAAAACAACTAGCAGTAAGCGAGTGGGACTTGCAACCACTCTATCCAGTCATTGTGGTAATTTGGGTTTTAGATCAGCTTCGTTTTTTACATGTATGTATTGATCTCCTTCCTTTGGTCGAAGAAAAACTTTTCCAAATGAGGTCCAGCAGAACTTAAAGCCATTCTCGCTCGCAAATTTCCTCGCAAGATAGAACAAACGTTGTGCCTTCATAGTCAAGCTCTCTGATAGATAAATCGGTTTTATTTCACCTGATATTTTTATATGGGATGTGTTTAACTTAGCGTGGGCGTTATTGCGGTTGAAGTTACGCACTTTCTGCAGAATATTTTCCTTTGTAGTTACGGAAACAAAGTCGACTATAATAGATGGCCCTCCACCTTTTTTATTTATGCGAAAGATATCCTTAATATCGTGTTGTTCGAGAGGGATGTCCAAAACTTTAGCTGTTTCTGATACTAAATGATGCAGATCCTCTTTATTTTCTCCTTCCTTCTTTGGGATATTTCTTATCTCTATTTTTGTGAGACATAATATACGCTCCAGATTCTCAACTTTATCTTCGAGCTGATTTATGTAGGTATGATCAATTTTTCGCTCTCTATCGAGATCATCTATTTTTAATATTATGTCATCGTATTGTTGAGTAACGAAGGCTAATGATTTTTTCATTTCTGAGTTCTGTGCTATAATTTCGCTCATTGACTCTTGTAAAGATTTAAATTTATTCTCCGATTGCGCGGTAGCCGATTGTAATAAGTCCCGTATCTCTTGCATAAAAGCGACCATTTCATCTTCACGTTTACGTTTACTGCGTGACGTAACATTTACACTACTAACTATTAAGTAATTTATAATAAACATCGTAGCCCCCTATCTAGCTGTTACTTTTAATAATTTAGGAACTTTTCCTGACCTCATGAAGAGTAGTAAAGTCATACCATTATTTAGGTAATAATAAAGACGTTGGCAATTTCAGGCCTATTTATATTTTACCTGCATTTAGCAAAAAATTTGAAAAGTTAATACTCAAGTAGTTGCTAAGACATTTTAATTTAAACAGCCTCCTTCATAATGAACAATATGGCTTTACAAAAGGTCGTTAGACTACAGATGCAGGTGTTGCACTGCTGAAATACATATTTAACGCATGGGAGAACTCTCAAAATGCTATTCAGGTTTTCTGTGATCTCTCCAAAGGTTTTGATTGCGTGCAATATAGCACGCTTTTGCTTAAACTACATCATTACGGTGTCCAAAGTGAAGCTCTTGAAGTAATAAGTTCTTATTTACATAACAGGTTGCAATGTGTAGATGTTAATGGTGTGAAATCTTCCGGGCTTCTAGTTCACTTAGGTGTACCACAAGGCTCAATACTGGGTCCATTCTTATTTTTAGTGTATATTAATGACTTACCATTCTATTTAAAGCGTATCGACGTAAACAGTGCACTCTCAATTGTTACGGATTGGTTTAAGACAAATAACTTAGTTCTCAATGCTAAGAAAACGAAATGTATAAAGTTCGCTTTACCGAATGTTAGAAACCTAGGACCCAATATCGTCTTGGATAAAGAGGTTCTTGAAATTGTAGACTCGGCAGTTTTTCTGGGCATAACAGTAGATGCTAAACTTCAGTGGGGCCCTCATATATCAAGCCTAGCGGGAAGGCTCAGTCGGCCGCTTATGCCGTCAGGAAAGTAAGACAATACACTGACGTTGATACAGCTCGGTTAGTATATTTTAGTTATTTTCATAGCCTTATGTCCTACGGTATTCTGCTGTGGGGCAAAGCCGCTGACATTCAAAATATATTTGTTCTCCAAAAACGAGCTGTTCGAGCAATTTACCAGCTAGGTGCCAGAGTTTCTCTGAGAGTTTTTTTTAAAGATATTGGTATTCTCACGGTGACATCACAATTCATCTTTGCCAACATCTTATATATTAGGCAAAATATACACCTATACATTAAAACAGTGATATTCACAATATTAACACCAGAAATAAGGACAAATTACGTGCTCCATTTCACCGACTTCACAAGGTTCATAACTCGTTTGTTGGGCTTGGTATTACTTTTTATAACAAGCTACCCTCTTCTTTGCTAGATTTGCCTTTTAATGCGTTTAAAACTAAAGTAAAATCCAAACTTTGTTCAAGGGCATACTACTCTATCAACGACTACTTAAACGATAAGAATTGTTAGTCGCCGTGATTAACTCGTCTTGAGTTAATCAATAATAATAATAATGTTTATGTTCTTTCTCCAGAATTAGCTTACCTAGTGACAGGTTATATGAGTTCTTATAATTGTTAATTTTATTTGACTGTATAAGTCAATTTATTTTTAATTTTAATTGCGTTTATTATTGACATAATCTTCTCGTAACAATTTTGTTTTTTTGTTGAGTTGTATTGCAATATTTGGTTAGCTAGCGACCTCGTTAACTGGTTATATTATTCTTACAACCGGCAGCAAGTTCGTCATGCTCCCTTAGATGTCACTGCTTGCGGTAGCGTCGGGGGTCGGGTTGCCTCCTTCCCTCAAATATGGCGAGAGGGGTAATGGCTGATTTTTGCGTTATGCTCGTGAACGGGTGCTGCTTGTGGTGACTGGTCGTCTTGCTGACCATTGTTTTGTTTTGTTATTAGTAATTAACTGTTTATTTATTTTACTTTGATGGTCCTAGTTCATCATTTTGTAACTGTTACAGCTACAGCTATATGTAAGCGGGCACGCCCTTTATACTTGGAGGCTTTTATTTAGGTTTTAAGTTCTGTTTACGTTTTTATCTCTGCTTGAGAATAGTTTTCGGTCATTTTCTTTTTTTTTTTTAGTTGGTATAGTGGTGTGCTAGCTGACATATGCCTAATAATTTAATGTTTTGTGTTGCACGTGGTCTAAATTGTTTTGCATACTGTTGTATAGAATCCATTCTTTTTTTCTCTAACAGTACATACAGCTGAGCTGCTGGGAAGTTTGTTGGCCACTTCTTCTTCCCAGCCAAAGCACTAGGAAGTGGTGAAGGGCGGGCGTTTTGAGGGACTGTTTTTTTTTGACGTTCGAAAAGTGCTGATTCTCAGCCTAGTTTGAATAAATGACTTTTGATTTTTTCACTCTAAAATACTTCTTTATGCAGATGATATGAAAAATATGTCAAAGATATCCTCCATATCAGATGCTCTATCATTACAGGAGGATCTAGATAGGTTCCAGTACTACTGCATCATTAATAAGCTCCATTTAATCGTCTCCAAGTGTTACGTGTGCTCCTTCACTAGGAAGCCCGTACCTATCACATTTGACTATAAACTTTTAGACAGATCCCTAGCTAGAGTTAACACAGTCAAAGATTTGGGAGTTGTTTTTGATTCAAAATTCTTTTTTGATCAACACGTAGATAAAATCATTAACAAGGCATCAAAATCACTCGGGTTCATTTTGAGAGTCTCGTCGGAGTTCAGGAGCATCAAAATCATTAAAATTCTCTACTGTACTTTTGTTCGCAGTCATCTCGAGTACGCCTCTCAGGTTTGAAATCCCAATTATAACATATACATCAATCGATTGGAAGGCATTTTAAGAAAATTTTTGAGGTATATTCATTTCCGGTCTAAAACTTATCCTCCCACTTATCTCCTACGCTGTAAAAGATTCCATCTACTTCCTCTTTCTGAACGTAGAAAAATTGCAGACTTGGCGTTTTTATTTAGAATTGGTAACGGTTCAACCGAGCTCCCCGAATTGCTGAGCAAAATTGGACTGCGGGTTCCTTCTGCTTTTCTGCGCAATCCTTATCTATTGCATACTCCTGTGGTAGGAACGAAATACAGACGAAATTCATAATTATTCAGAGCGAGTCATACGTATAATGCGGTCTGCTGTGGCGTCAACATCGATGTTTTCAGTACTCGCATTTCAAAATTGAAAAGCACCCTTTGTAATTTCTTTTTTTATAACGTAAATTAATTGGTTACAATTTACACTTGAACCAAATTTTCACTTATGAAACTGTTTTTACTTAAACACTGTCTACCTTCTTAAATATTTTTGTTTGTATGTAAGCTCTCTTCTATCTGTGAAAAGTCTTAATTGACCTTATTTTGTTACTCTCAATCGTGTAAAAATGTTTAGCTGTAAGTTTTCCTAAAACTATAAAATAAAATAAAATAAGTTTAAAAATTGACATAACGTTTATTTATTTATTTATTTATTTAGGATCTCCAACAAAAGATGTACACAATACAATACAAGACACATAAATAAAGGGCAAAACCAGGTATTAAGTAGGTGTACTCCTTCACTTATAGGAGATCACAGCCTACACAGTAACTTTAACAACTAAGCTAACAAAGTTAAAATATTAATGAAAGGTAAAATTAGGAAACAGTTAATACATATTTAAAGGACATAAAAAAGAAAATACAACATTTAGAGATACTTAAATTCAATTAAATCTTTTAAACAATTCTTATATTTAGATAGAGACTCGCAGATGTCTGTAGCTTTGGATAACATATTATATTGCCTACAAAGTCTTGGTACAGCGGCGTAATGACCAAGGTTAGTTTTTGAGCAAGGGATATAAAATAAATTGTATGTGTTATGCCTGGATATTTGAGACGGAATATTAATCTTTAATGAACTCAGAAGTACACTGCAATTTATCGTTCCACTCAATATTTTGTGAAGGATGACACAGTCCAGTTTCTTCCTACGACTGGTTAGCTATCCATGTGGTAATGTTTCAACCTGTCAGTGTAGCTAGTGAGTTGTTTAGCCAAGTGATCGCCGTAGCACAGATGGTAAAGGAACCGCTTTTCGGTACTCTCTAATCGCTCGGAGTAAACCTCGTAATGCGGAATCCATACCACGGAACTATATTCTAGGATGGGATGTACTAAAGTATTGAAAAGCTAATTCGACTAAACGAAAAACGTTAATTCAAGAATGCCTACTTTTCGGAAAACAACGAAGGTGAGTCATATTAACCTTAAAGAAACAAAATCTTCCTCCGAGCGAATCCGTTTGCGTTTGCCATCTTCATCCTTGCGTAGAAAGATCTTTTGGTTGGAGGTCCAACAGAATTTGAAGTTGTTGCTACTTGCAAATTCCATGGCTTGGTAGAAAAGCTTTCTACCATTCCCTGGCAAGTATTCGGATACGTATATTGGCTGTGGTTGTCCCTCTATATCGATCAGGCCAGAGATAAGCATCAGCCCTTTTTTTTTTTACTCAGACTCTGCTGACTAAAACCCACCCATATTCCTTCCTGTTGCCTGTGTTGCGGGGGCCTCGATGACCCATAAGTACCTTCCCGTGACCCCGGCTGGGAAAAAGCTTCAGCCCTGGCACTTTGTTTTTGTTAGAGTCTCGCATCGAAATAAGAATTTTGTATTTAATTAGTACCGTACTAAAGTCCGCCACGATAGTCTTATTTCTGCCCGGTTTGGAAGACGATATACATCTCTAATATGGGAATACTTTATGTCCAAACTTTATGTCTTCCAGATATTAATTACATGTTTCACAATATCTTCTGCGGTCTCGTTTTCTTTTGATGGGATATTGCGTAATTCTATACACGATGACCTTTTTTTTTTTGGATGGGAAATCATCATATAACTTCTCCCGCTCTGGAGCGGGAGGGTGTGTCAGAGTCTTACTGACTAAAACCCACCCATATTCCTTCCGTTGCCTGTGTTGCTGGGGCCTCGGTGACCCATTAGTATCTACCTTGTGACCCCTACATTGTGCTGACGACATCTCTTTGAGGCGAGCGTGGAATACGACGCGCCGTCGACCCGGGCCTGGTCCTTACTGGACGGTAAGCTACCCATTGCTCACCGTCCGCAAGCCCACGCCTACGGTGGCCGGAAATCCGCCCGGGATTCCCGACGCCCAGGGCGTCTCCTGCGGCGGCTAGGGGCGAGAGGGCGCGCAACTTGCCTTTCCCTCAACCGTCCCGCCTCCTCCTTCGCGAGCATTACTGCTTCGCAGAAGGAGGTGACGGCTGCCCATGCCCTCTCACTCCGAACCATGGCCTGAACCAGGGCCGGACGTGAGAGATCTCTGCCACCGATCGCCTCCACGAGGACACGGCGGTGCTCTGCCCAAGCCGGGCAGACCTCCACCGTATGCTCCACCGTGTCCTCCGGGACACGATGACCTGGAGCCAAACTCTAAACCCTCAATTCGGTTTTGTAGCTTTTCTTTATAATTATAGCATTCTAGGCGTTCTTTTTTCAAGCTTCCCCAGTTTTGCTTTTAAATTTACGTAGTTGTTTTTTTATAGTTTCTATCGATTTTTCACCCCAGTTTTGCTTTTAAATTTACGTAGGGTAACCAGTACAGTTATTGCCCGGTTAAGGGATTGAAACTCGTTTTTTCTTATTAGTACCTTTATTTAGAAATAAATCAAGTTAAAAACTTTTATTTATATAACTTTAGCATATTCTCTAAAGGAAAATGAGTTACTAGTATCAATATCTTTGGAAACATAATAATAAAAAATAAACAAAAAAGAACCTCTGAAATCACAGTAATTGCCCGGTACACATAGTAATTGCCACTCATACAACACAGTTATTGTCCACCTTGCAGTAATTATTTAATTAATCCTAATTTAAATGTACATAAATAAAAATTGAGATTGTTTCTTGTTTTTTGGACATTTAAATATATTTCTCCACAATCGGAATTCGTATCATCATCAGAATCATTATTTTTTGTAACAAAAGTGACATAATAACAGCATCATATCTGCATCATCGGGGATGTTACTTTTATGGTTTTCTGGAACACATCGTAAATGAAATGATTGGTGACAGCCACTGCAATCAATTTTGTTTTTTTTTTTTATAATAATGTGCTTACACACTATACAAACATTACTGGATTTCACGAGGACTTCCTTTGAAACAGTGATTATTTTCTACTCTGGGAAGACACTGCCACTGCCTTGGCTGCCTTCAACAAGATTAACAATATCTTCTAGTTCTCGTGTTACTGTTTGAGTTTTTGTTTTACCCTTACTTTGTTCTTTTTTATTCTTCTCAGTCTTCTTCACCTCTCTCTCCAATTTCTTCTTTTCCTTTTCTTTAATTTAATTTTCCTTGTCTGACTGCTTTTTTTGTAATGCTAATTATAAACTGTCTGATGTAATAGCAAACGGTTGACTCTCTATTTGACGCTTTCCTTTTCTTATTAGTGTTTTAGGATACGCTAAATATTCTCCAAAAGAGGATTTATTTTTAATTCAAAAATTAAAATGGAACAATTGTACAAATATTGACCGGGCAATAGCTGTATCTATTGCCAATGGCAATAACTAAGTAATGGCATGGCAATAACTATAATTATCAAAATTTTGATACAGTGATTGCCCACCCCCTTTTAAAACTGTACGAAAAAAGTAACCGTTAGAACGGTTGGTTAAATACACACTAAAATAACTCTTCTAACTAATAGATTAATCACAAATTACACAAAAACGAAAAAAGCTAGCAAATATTGTAAATTCAGAAATGTTGTTCTTAAGAAAAATCACAAAAAACTTACTTTTTTCGAAGAGCTACACACCTGTTACAATAAAATCAGCAATGACACTTTAAAAACTTAAAATGTCACCAGTTATATAAATTTAAAATGCTGCCACATTTCTAAAAGTGACATCTATTGTATTTAATTTGAACTAGTTCCTTTAGAAGTTACAAAAACTGGGTTATTACTTAATGTTGGCAATCACTATATGCTGGGTAATCACTATAGTGGTTACCCTAGTTGTTTTTTTATAGTTTCTATCGATTTTTCAATCTCAATCTTACTTTTTTGAATTGTTAATTTTTGTAATTTAACTCATTAACATCTTCAACTAACTTATTCAGTAAAGCTAGTTGGCCTAATTTCAGAGATTCAAACATATGATTAATTTCATTTTGGACAGCGGTGAACTCATTTCTTGGCGACGAAGATTGTGGTTGAGGGTTTTTAAAGCGAAACGTAATATTACTACCATCTTCCACTCCCATTGCCCTTGGTATGTCAGAGTCGGGCAGTGACAAGGCTTGCATAGTCGGACCAGTAGTTTTCTATGGATGTTACCTTTTTGGTACGGCACCAGCTCAACTATGAACGCCCACTGGGAGGAGTTCACACCTTTAAATAGCTCAGGATAGAAATCAACGCGAATCAAGAATCACAATATTAACCAATCAAAAATTTTAAGGCACAATATCAAACAGCACAACTAACACACGTATACACAGTTGGCGGCTCACGTCAGAACTCTTCCACGGCACATCATAAGTAATTGTTATGATTTAATTATTATAACTGAAACCTGGTGACATAACGGAATCTTTGATAGGGAATTCTGTGATGATAGGTATGACGTGTTCCGTAAAGACCGCGATCTAGCTGCGACTGGCAAATCCTCAGGTGGCGGTGTGATGATACCCTCGCGACACGAAGTGGGTGCGTAGTGCATCGAGCACGAGCAAAATATAATTGCTACGGAATTGCTCGTGTGCTGTCGGTAGCAGCTGATCTTTTCGTAAGTATTGTCTACATACCGCCGGACGCTCATCGGATACCCTCAGATGTCGAATACGTTTTGCAAGGTGTCACTAATGTACTTACAGCACAAAAACTTGTAATTACGTACTCAATCTCCCTTGTATAAAAAGGAATTCAATTTTTGAAACAGGGTGCCGTTGAGGTACAGAACGCGGCCGCGCGCTTATTAAATGATTTGTCCTTTTTAGGAGTTACAGAATACAATTTGCTGCCTAACCATAAAGGGCATACTCTTGATTTAACTTTCTCCAACTTGCCATTAAAAGTTACCGAGTGTCAATCTCCCCTTACAAAGACTGATCTACCTCATCCGGTATTGACTATAGAAATATCTGACCTTGCAGTTTCCCCGCTTCGTGAGTTATTTACGACTAGATATAATTACCGCAAAGCCGATTTTATTATGTTAAATAATTATTTTGCTGAAATTACAATGCTATCTATCCACATATCCTCAGAGGCATTCCTTACAAACAGCACGGTTTCTTGAAACGCTCGACTGTATCGAATTTGGCTAGCTTCTCAAATTTTGTTCTTGAGAAAACGGATGGATTGAAAAAGCTTTTGATCACGTCGATCATGTCATCTTGCTCCACAAGATGACATGATCGGGAAGGGATGTATAACTACCGGCGATCTTTTACGATGGGTCCAATCATATTTATTTAAAAGATCACAACTATCTTCTTTAAAAGGTAACTTTATTGAAATCCCTAGCAGTGTTTCGCAGGATTTCCATTGGGGCCCACTCTTTTACAACGCATATTTATTAGATGACAAAAAATATTTTATAAAATAAGGTGGTTCGACTGTAAGGCTCTTCAAGAGGAACTTAAATAATTATTACATAAAAAACAAGATCACAGTAAACGTCACAAAGTGTCAATGTATTAGTTCGGGATTTAGGAGTTATGTTTGACAATAAATTGACATTCTCAGATCACATAACCTTTGTTAGCACAAAAGCTTATAAGAACTTAGGCTTTGTTATTAGGTCATGCAAGGTATTTAAACACATCGAGGATCTTAAATTGGTATATTTTGCATATGTGCGCAGCGTCTTAGAATATGCGTGCCCAATCTGGTCACCTCAATAAATTATTTATAAGAACCAGCTGGAATGGGTTCAAAGAAAATTTATTAACCACCTTAATCGCCTTCGCGCCTTCGTAATCCTCCGATGGTCTATGAAAATAATTGTCGATCACATGGTCTGCTAACACTCGATGAAAGTCGCAAGGTTATAGATATGTGTTTATTTTATGACATACTTAATGGACGCCTTGATTGCCTGGAGTTGGTTGCGCAGGTAACTCTTAACACTCCCCTGCGGCGCACTCGTCGATGCTACATGTACAATTACATTACTCGACTAATTACCCTAAAAATTGTGTACTGACTCGTATTGCTCGAATTTATAACACAGATTTCTCTCAAGTGGATATTTAACTGCAATAAAACAACATTAAAAAAAAATACCATAAACGAAGGCCAATGACAAACTACTAATCTCTTAATATTTAATCTCGTACATTTTTACTCGAACTTTTTTTTCTCTTTAAAATTTAACATAACTAGGTATATGAACTACGAGTAAACCTAAATTTGCACCTTTTGAATTTAAATATTAAATTTTTTTTTATTTTTTTTTTTGTAGTCCGTTCGCATGTTTTATACTTGTCCTAGTTATTCAGGGAAACCTACAACAACCATACCTATTAGCCATACAATACTGTAAAACATACTCTGTAACTTAATATATGTATGTAAAACCCTACCTTAGATTATGGTCATAGACTCGACACCTTGCTCCTGCCTTTTCTCCTACGTGAGAAATAAAACCAACATTTTGCAAACTAACAATTGGCAGCGCCTAGAGATAACCAGTGGACTTGTAAATTGAGAATTGCGCGTTTACTGGCAAATGCGTGCACTGACTGTATAGGTCCAATCAATCTGTGTGGTTCTTTCCTCAAAAGACCATTTCAGATACAAATCAGCATGGTCTCCACATTATCTGACCAAGATTATGTCTGGAATTTAAAAGAGACTGTGACCTCTGAGTTTGTTTCGGCCTTTCTTCTCAGAGTAGTCAGATAGGAAACGCCGACCTCAACTAGTTTTTTTTTTTTATATTATTGACGTGTAACAGTGTACAAACCTACTTACACAAATAAAATTATTTCATTTCATTTCGATTCTGACAGCGTGTGATTATTTCTGTGATTTAACACTCTGAGAATTTGTTTACAAACATAATCAGCCCATAATGTTCCCACTGCTGGGACACAGGCCTCCGCTCTGTGAGAGGAAGTGGGCCGTAATTCCACCACGCGGGCCCAGTGCGGGTTGGTAGATGTCACATATCTTTGAATTTTTGGTTCTAGGACATGCCGGTTTCCTCACGATATTTTCATTCACTGTTTTAAGAGCAGTGGTGATGAAATAATTCACACAAAGTAAAGCGCCTGTCTGTGTTCGAACCAACGACCTATAACTCGTAAGTCGCGGCCGTTACTACTGGGCCACCACTGCTCTCGCGAGAATTTGTTTGAAAATATTTAAGATCTTTTTCCTGGATATTAATAATATTACTTTCTATATTTTGCTGGCTTATTCTATTACACATAAAAATAAACATTATGCCGCTAAACCGGACGCCACCAAAGACCACTTCAGAGGCAAAAGTCGCTCGGACCTTGCGTACTCCAAAAGCAGAATCCACCCCAAACTTGACTATTGCCGATGCTGATAACATTACGATTTGGAAGCGCAAACGTCATGATGAGGGTTTGAAAGACATCAGTGAGCTAATAAAAAATCACATACAGCTCAGACAGGTAGCAAATTGGAGGCGCTATAAAGAGCAATGGCCGAAATTATCGCATAGAATGCCGAAATAAAAGAAAACATTCAATTTACTTCCAAGCAATATGATGACATGGTTTTAAGAACGGAAAAGTTATAAGCAGACCGAAAGGCTGATCTTATCTAAATTAGTCATCTTGGGGATAGAGTATAGGATAAGGGAATAAATATACATATTATCTATTTAGGAATGCACTGATTTATTTTTGTTATCTTTTCAGATATCCTCTGATGACATCCTGTGTGTTGAATGTTTTGTATTATTACAAAACCAGACATCATCAACCACAACTCTATCCCTTGTATCCCCTGCTCTTGGACATCTCAACATGTGTTTTGAATGTAGTACGTCAATTACAAGTCGCAGAACTCATAGGGTTAGATAAGACTGTCCTCAAAGGAATGTTATACTAAGATGGACAGCAGCTCATCACGTAAGTGTTTTAATCATGGCAGAATAACTATGATTGAACTAATTGAACAAAAATAAATAGTATAAATATAATATTTTCTTTTTTAGGTCTTGCATTTGAAACGAGTTTGTCGTGCATGTCGGGAGGCTGCATCGAGAGAAAAACAGAGCCAGGCCGTTGGTGGCCTTTACAGGCCCACCGTCTGCACCAGTGACTGATAATATGAACGATAACATCGTAGATGCTGTGATTCCTGTACCACCTCTACTACCACTGCCGGTTCCGCCACATCAGGAACAACAATTACCTCGAACATTTTCAAAAATTAATGTGATGGCACATATGTTTATGTGCAAATCGGCAACAATTATTAATATCAAAAACAAACTTACAGTCTGCATAAATATGCCAATCTTTTCAAATCGTTTTTATTTCTTTGCTGCAATGGATATTTAGAGTGCGTGGGGTGACAAAAAATGACTCATTGATTATGAGTGCCATGTTTACTATGCCCCAGCGCAATTTCTAGACCATATATTCCCTGAAGAATAAATGTTTTACTTACTATTTATTGTTGTTTTTTTTTAAGTAAGCAGCCGTAGCGCAGCTTAATTTAACTTAAATGGATCCGTGCGGTTGTTGTAACTTAGCCATGAGCTCCTCTAACCTAAGGCTTTAGTAGTAGGTAAGTATTTATTTTTAACAACACTACCTACTAGTCTAACTGCCTCGTTGGTCTAGTGGTCGCAAGCGCTACTGCTGAGCATGAGGTCCTGGGTTCGATCCCCGGGTCTGGCAAAGTGTTATTGGGTTTTTCTTTCAGGAATTTCTCAGTAGCAGCCCCGAGGCTGGATTTGTGCCCGGTTGATGGCAATAGGCTCGCCCCCTGTTACATGGGACTTAAACATAACTGGCAAAACGTGGGTGTACTACAGGTACACCTCGGCCCAACCCTTCGGGGAAAGAAGGCGAGATGTTATGTTATGTATGTTTTTTATGTGTAGGTACCTACTAGTGGTGAGGGCACAACCTACGAGTACTTAACGCTAACTGCCGGCACGGCACGGCAAGGGATATTTGTAAGCCCAAGTACTTAGTATATCTAGCAAGAGAAAAAGCTATGTAGTGTTTTTCAAATTCAGGAATCAATATTAACTTATGCATGTGGTGCCAAAAAATTAAAAATCAATTGTGTCTCATTAGCTGTCCTTGACCGATTAATACTTAAATAATAGGTATTATATTTTAATTTCAAATATACAAAAAAAACATTTTTTATAACCTCAATTTCAGCATCCGAAAAAAATAAGATTTTTCTTAAATCAGGGTGAAAAATTGAAAATCGATTTCAGGATAAGAAAAGGTAATTCTAAGTCTACAAAACAAAGTAAAAACCACCGTGACACGTGAAGTTTTTTAAGGGCCTAAACCTCCGTACAAAATGGGCATTCTCTCAAAATACTACACCGAATTCACAGATTACGTTTTACGGCAGGCACGAAACGGCCCATAACCTGATGAAAGTAAAGCAAGGCTTTTCAATTAAAAGAAACTTTTATTTTAACTGGATACAAAATATGACAAATGCGCACGCGTCTTAGCCCAATACAAGAGAACGCCTATACATAAAGTAGGATGACAGGAAGTAGTGCGCGTTGATATAAGCTAAGTAGTAGGCGTTTGCGTCCATCTCATATTCCATCACTACATATTATTGTGATACGGAGTTTTGTAACTTAAAGATAAAACTCAACAGCAATCAGAGGCGGCGTAAGGCGTGGGTGGTGTGGGCCACCGCCCACGGCCTCGCGGTGCAAAGGGCCTCGCACCTCACAGCCGAAAATAAATTTGAAAATGTATGGAAAATCCAAAAGCACACGCCACAAGGTTTTTCTTAAAACGCCAAACGGAACAATCGGACACACTCAGTGATTGCGATTCCGTTTTAAACAAAATGTTCTGTTGGGAATTTATCATATCATTACATGTATGGTATGAGTTTTTAACGCGTGTCATTTGTCAATACCATAAGCAAATTATGGCAATCTGTATAAGTCCATTTAAGCATTGTGTACTCTTGAATATTTGCTTACATTTTGTGACTGGATCAAAGAATATCGACAAACTGGTTTCGAAAAATGCTTGTCTGACGCTCGTTTATTGAGAAAAGCAGTTATAAAAAATAAAAATAAAAAATAATTTCAGGTCCTTGACCCATATCAAATACAAAAGCAATTATGTATGTCAATTTTACAAATGTCACTTATGCAATTACATAAGTAATAAAAAGTTGAGTGACTCATAAATAAGTAAAGTTAATTATATGACGTAACAATATGAGAAGCAGATAAATGCCAAACCAAATCAATTAATGTCAAAAGCACCCACAAAAAAAAAGTTATTATTTGCCAAAAGATTTTAAATATAAAAGAGTACCTAGCCAAAACTAGCTAAAAAAAAAGGATGTTTGATTATGAAGGCAGCGATCAACCTATAAAGTTTGCTAAAAGCCATTTTTTTAATACCATGATTGATTCTGTGATAGTAACATGGAATTGAGATTTGTCTTTAAATCAACATTTTATAAATTTTGGTTTTCTCTATGATTTAAACAAGTTTAAAAAAAATCCAAAAGAGCAAATACTGAAAAACTGTTAGGATTTACACACAGTCCTACAAGTAAGTGAGAGCCGTGACTTCCAACCTTATGAGTTGTATGAGGAGTTACAAAATATGATCCCAAATTTACCCAACTCTATTAAAGACGTGAAACATCTGCTCCAATATATCATAGAGAACGATTTGAAAGAAATTTACCCAAATGTTTACATTGTCATTAGAATTTTGTTAACAATACCTGCAGTGCTATTCTGTAACCTTCTCACCGTGAAAACTTAAGTGAAGTGAACGTGGAGTGAACTGTCAGTGTCATCCCACCTGATACTAGGGATGGCCCAAGGATTACATTTACAATCATAATCGAGATTTTAATAATATTTTTAAGCTTATTCTATTGATCATAATCAGATATCTGATTAAATAAACGCAATCCCATGACCCAATAGCGATGTGTTTTAACTGATTAAATAAACGCAATCCCGTGACCCAACCGCGATGTGTTTTGAAGAAGCGATAGTGGATTGAGTCGACTAAAGACTGTGCGACGTTATTCAGCGTTGTTATTAACCCAAATCTATTCAATAAGAAGAGATAACCGAGTGTATCAAGTGATCGAGTGCTAAAAGTATGCCTGGCTGACGGACCATAGAATTTATCCCCTCACAAACCATGTGGAAACCTAACTAAACGATGTGTGTGTCTGTGTACATGAGCCATTCGAATAAAAAAGGTGCGGATTATTTAATAAGTACCTTTCTAATATTTTATTTAAGGTAGGTAAATTTATACCGACCAACGCGTTGGCAATAATAAAATAATATTCATAAAATCACCGTCATCAATACTATAACAAAATTCAACTGTTCAACTGACACTCGCGCCGCGCGTGCACCGGCCGGCGGGCGGCTAGGCTCACTTCATCCAGCCCAAGTGAAGTGATGTTGCCATGGCAACGAGAATCGAGTGAAGTGATAAGATCACGACACTTGCGCGTCGTGCTTACCGACTCACTTCACCTAGCCGATTCACTTCGGCGCGGGTGGTTACTATGGTTACGAGAATCGGGTGAAGTGATAAGTTCACGCCGCACTTGCGCGTGAGGCGCTGTTATTAACATCAAGTTGAGTTTTTTTTTTTTTAATTTCCCGTTTTTTATTTTTAAATGCGCGACAAACAAAAATTTGGTTTTACCACCTTTATATCAAAATCCAAAATGACGGCTACAAACATTTTTCATCATGTGTGTCGTTTTCATGGTTTTCCGGGGAGTTAAAGCCGATAGTGAGGTCAAATCTAAAAAAACAAGATGGCGGCTGCAAAAAATTTCAGATTTTTCATCATGGGTGTCGTGTTCACGGTTTTCGGGGGTGTTAAAGCCGATAGTGAGGTCAAATCTAAAAAACAAGATGGCGGCTGCGAAAATATTCTGATTTTTCATCATGGGTATCGTTTTCATGGTTTTCGGGGGTGTTAAATCCGATAGTGAGGTCAACATTAAAAAGCAAGATGGCGGCTGCAAAAATGTTCAGATTTTTCATCATGGGTGTCGTGTTTATGGTTTTCGGGGGTGTTAAAGTCGATAGTGAGGTCAAATCTAAAAAGCAAGATGGCGGCTGCGAAAATATTCAGATTTTTCATCATGGGTATCGTTTTCGTGATTTTCGGGGGTGTTAAATCCGATAGTGAGGTCAAAATTAAAAAGCAAGGCCATCTTGCTTTTTAATTTTGACCTCACTATCGACTTTAACACCCCTGAAAATGCAAAAAAATCTGATTTTTCATCATGGGTGTAGTTTTCATGGTTTTCGGGGGTGTTAAAGCCGATACTGAGGTCAACATTAAAAAGCAAGATGGCGGCTGCAAAAATGTACAGATTTTTCATCATGGGTGTCGTGTTCATGGTTTTCGGGCGTGTTAAAGTCGATAGTGAGGTCAAATCTAAAAAGCAAGATGGCGGCTGCGAAAATATTCAGATTTTTCATCATGGGTATCGTTTTCGTGATTTTCGGGGGTGTTAAATCCGATACTGAGGTCAAAATTAAAAAGCAAGATGGCGGCTGCAAAGAAAAAAAGGGATTTTTTATCATGGGTGTAGTTTTCATGGTTTTCGGGGGTGTTAAAGCCGATAGTGTGGTCAAATCCAAAAAACAAAATGGCGGCTGCGAAAATTACCAAACCTTTTGGAATAAAAAAAACCAAATTGAGTTTCTGAGTGAATTTCTGTTTTGCTATTTTATTTTAAAAAAACCCTAAATAGTAACGTTTCAACACTTAAATACTAGTTTTGAAATTGTGGCGGCATCTACAGCGCCACATACAAAACTACGCATCACACTGACGTCACGCAAAATCCTGCATCGCGCAAGCAGAGTTTACCGCGCAACTAGCATATATACAACATCCCGACATCAACCGTCGGGCAGTTGCCCACCAGACACAACACCCGTCTGGTCGGAGGATCCTCCCTTTTCTATGGAGGATGAGTGAACTTTACACCCTGTTCCTCATGCCTCCATACTGGTGACCCATATATGAACGTCAGCGCAGCCTTCGTGCAACTACTTCAGCGTGACGTCATCATCTACACTTCCTCAAGCTCTCGAGCGGCGAGTCACACAGCCAGCCAGCACCCACGGCTTCAACGGGTATCCTGACCACCAGCATGCAGCGACCGCGCATACCTGGTCATCACCCTAAGCCTCATCAGCAACCTTGGCACAGCACACTGCACTTTCGGCCGGTCAACAAGCAGAGCTCTTCAACGCTCTCCTGGTCGACGCCAGCAGTCAGCCCTCAACCCGGCGCTGTACCACGTCCGACTCACTGGAGCATAACGCAGCGCCACCCCGACTCACTGGGGCATCACCGCAGACAGTTCCGACCCACCGCGAACTATGCGACAACCGGTTCCGACCCACTGGAACCCCACCTGGCACTGGCAAGCATCGCAAGATACACGACTCAGCCCACTATCGACCTCCGGTCTCCGGAGGGGAGTGATGTGGCGGCATCTACAGCGCCACATACAAAACTACGCATCACACTGACGTCACGCAAAATCCTGCATCGCGCAAGCAGAGTTTACCGCGCAACTAGCATATATACAACATCCCGACATCAACCGTCGGGCAGTTGCCCACCAGACACAACACCCGTCTGGTCGGAGGATCCTCCCTTTTCTATGGAGGATGAGTGAACTTTACACCCTGTTCCTCATGCCTCTATAAAATAATATAAAATGATCAATAGAATTAGCATAAAAATATAATTAAAATTATGATTATAAATGTAATGTTTGGTCACTCCCTCGCATCAGTGAGATGACACTGGCAGCTCCACGTGAGCTTTTACGGTGAGATTTTTACAGAATCGACATGCTGTAAGTGCTGCTTCCGCTGAAAGGAGCTTTTCAAAATTGAAACTAATTAAAGTTTATTTAAGAAATAATATGGGTCAAGAAAGACTTTCAGCTTTGGCAGTTTTATCTATTGAAGCAGATATAGCATCTAAGATAAATTACGAACCAATATTTAAGGAGTAAAACCAAAAGTAGAAATTTTCTGTTTCTTTAATTTATTCTTTTTTTTTTCATTTCTGTTTAATGTTCCAAAGAAGTATAAGTAAAAATTTAGGTTTGTTTCTTAATGAATAACAAACTATTTAATTTTAAGTGATTTTTTATTCCCTTCCAGGTACATTTCGCGAGGCCCTCTGATGGTGCACCATCAGAGGGCCTCGCGAAATGTACCTGGCCCACATTCAATTTAGGTCTTGCGCCGCCACTGAACAGCATCTTTAAATATTATAAGGCAGAATATCTGCAGTGTATATAAAAATATGGATAAATTTCAAGCACAACTAGCAAGGTTTTCATTTTAATGAAAAATTTTCAAGGTATAATGCTAAAGAGGGCTATGAGTCCTATGATAAGTTCATGGATGATTTCCTAATGCTCTATAAGTTATGCTTTCCAGAAAAAACCGTCACCATAAACACTAATAGGAAAAATAAATGGATATCCTGTGGGATAAAAATCAGCAGTAGAAAACAAAAAGGACTGCTTTGGAAATATAGGTGCAATCCTGACATAAGCGATAAACAAAGCTTTAAAAAATATAATGTATTGTTTAAAAAAATAATACATTTAACCCAGAAGTCGCAAAATAACCATTTCATAAAGAACTCTCAAAATAGATCGAAGGCAGCCTGGCAAGTAATAAATAAATCTAAATCAAGTTTGCCGCAGGATATAATAACTGCCATAAAAAAAGATCAACTTTCTATAACGAATCCTATTGACATATCTAACGATCGATCGATCGATCGATTGATCTATCTAATGAATTCAATAACTACATTGTTGACCAAATCGAAAATAATATACAAAATGACATGAAGTTGACTAATCAAAATAATACTGGAAATTCGACAGCGCAATCCCTATTTATGTTACTTGTTTCAGCGAACGACATAGTTAAAATAATTGACAATCTAAAAAATACAAACACAATTGGTTATGATGGTGTATCTACTAGAGTCATTAAATATGTTAAAGAAGTTGTAGCGCCACCTCTCACACACATTATTAATTTATGCATCACAGATGGCATATCTCCAAAAGGTCTAAAAAAAGCTATCATTAAACCTCTATTTATAAGAAACGACAAAACAGATGTGAAAAACTATAGGCCAATAGCAAAACTCTCAGTAGTTTCAAAAATATTTGAAAAAGTAATTTATATTTCAATCTATATGTACTTTGTAAAATTCAACTTATTCTGCAATGAACAAAAAGGATTTCGTAAAAATCACACCATTAATATGGCACTGTACGATTTATTATCTAATCTTATGACATAAGTTGATAATAATAACCCAGTATGTGCAATCTATACTGATATGTCAAAGGCATTTGACTATGTGGATCACAAGATATTACTAAAAAAGTTACATGGATATGGCGTAAGGGGCAATGTTCTGAAACTTATTGAATCATACCTTAGTGAGAGATATCAATATACGGAAATATCTAGAATACTCGTATGTCATAAGACTAAAACGCAGATCATATGTAGATCAAACCCAAGACACGTAAGATATGGCGTGCCCCAAGGCAGCGTGCTAGGGCCGTTATTATTTCTGATATACATTAATAATTTGCCAAAAACTATACGACACAAAACCCGCCCACTCCAGTTTGGGAGCCAAACGTCGGTAATGCTCCACGACGTTCCACCGGCTGTCGAGGACGAGTCCCAGATACGTCATGGTCGACTCGACGCCTATGGAAACCTCTCCTACCGTTATTTGGGACCCAAACGGTGGCGCGTTCCGAGGACCATGAAAACACATAGCCTCGGACTTGTGCAGGGCCACCTCGAGTCCCAATTAACGGATCCCAACCCCGCGTGCCGCTACTTAAGCCGCCGCCTAGTGCGACCTCCCCAGCGCCAGGACCAACGTGTCGTCAGCGTAGCACACTACGCTGACGCCGCTAGGGAGGTCGGCGCGCAGCACCGAGTCGTATCCGATGTCCCACAGATGCGGCCCCAGGACCGATCCCTGTGGGACACCGCACGATATCTTTTTCCGGTTCCACACTTCCTGGTGACCGGGGTAGATGACGGCCCTGTCCGTCAGATAGGCCTCGAACACAAGACAGAGGTAGGTCGGCATCCGGTGATACCGGAGTGCCTCCCTGATGCAACACCAGGGCAGGGTATTAAAGGCATTGGCGATGTCTAGAGACACCGCCAAGACGACCCCACTCTGGGTAACAGCATTCCCCGTCGTCAGGGCTCGCACGCGCATGATGGTGTCCACCGTAGAGCGCCCCCTGCGGAAACCAAACTGGCTCTCCGCCAAATCCGGCCCCACCCGCACCAGCTGGCCGACGAAGTGGTCTGCAATGACTCTTTCAAAGAGCTTGCCCACCTCGTCGAGCAGCACGATGGGCCGATAAGCGGTAGGAGAGTCCGCAGGGCACCCTGCCTTCTTTATAAGGACCAGTTTTCCCGTCTTCCAACGAAGCCTAGCGCTGGAGTCAGACCCTCACTACTTTTGTGAAAAATTGTTTTTGCCAATAAAGAATTTATTACTTATTATTATTATTTTCTTTTATTTCATTATTTACACATTTTAATTTTATTTTTAAATATTAGTATATAAAAACATTTAAAAATATAAAAAAAAAAATGGTAGCCCACCGGTATCGGGAACACGGTCCAAGCTACCGGTGGTCAGGGCTCCAGAGAGAGGAACCTCCTGACAATGCGAGCCGTGTCCAGAAGTAACGCTTTCTGAATCAAGCCCTTAATCCAGCCGTCCAACGTGAGCCTCTTTAGGTGTTGGTCGAGGCTCTTGGCAATTAAGCCATTGGCTGATACGACTATCGGCACAATGATTGCTGAATCCACATCCCACATGTCGACAACCTCGCGAGCCAAGTCAAGATACTTGATCTGTTTATCTTTCTCGGCTTTCACGAGATTCCCGTCATGAGGGACTGTTATGTCAACAATCATTGCGCGCCGCTCTGTTCGAACCACCACCACTATATCATGCTTATTGGCAACAATAGTCCTGTCAGTGATGATGGATCGGTCCCAGTACAATGTGATATTTCCATTGTCGAGAACTGGGTCGGGCACATACCTGTAGTACGGCACTTCAGATTCTACAAGGCTGTATTTCAGAGCAAGTTGCTGATGGATAATCCTGGCTACAAGGTTGTGTCTATGCAAATACTCTTCGTTAGCTAGACGAGAACACCCGGAGATAATTCAAATTCAAATCATTTATTTCAGACAGGAGTCCATAGGGTTAGTATAACAAAATTACTTAAAAAAAAAAAAAAAAAAAAAAAAAAAAATAGTGTTAGTAATAAAAATAAGAAATCGCTTAACTGGTGTGGATCCTCATCCAGTGGCGCAGCAAAGGGGAGTCCCACCGATCTCGGAACACGCTCAGGAGACTATTAGTGGCGGTACGCAGCCGGCCGGCCATGGATGCGGTCCTTTTTCTAATTATGGCGTAAAAGTCATCACCTCGCCTCCGCAAACATACCAGACGCACTACAACGCCACGACCGCCCCAACAGTATCCTGAACGCGTTATTGTATTGGACACGCAGATCGCTGTATGTCCTCTGCGTAAAACTGGTCCAAAGACTGCACGTGTAAAAGGACTGGCAGAAAGCTTTAAAAAGCGTTACCTTTACGTGATTTGTACAACGTGCAAATCTTCGAACCAGCATGTTACATCGAACAGCCAGCGATCTGCGCTCCCTCTCTACGTCTATATTGTCCCTAAGATCCTCAGTGACCCAGTGACCCAAGTACTTAAACTTAGTCACCCATGATAAAGGAGCACCACATAGCGTGACACTCGGGACATCTGAATAATTTATGTCACGCGCTTTAAACATCATCAGTTCGCTCTTCGTGACATTGTACTTGAGCCCATGGGACACTGCATAGGACTCACATATCGCAACTAGCGTCCTCAGAGCGCCGATCGACGGGCTCAGCAGCACCATATCATCGGCATAGCTGATATTATTCATACAAACTCCATCAATATGACATCCAACTCTGGTGCTGCTGAGCTCACCGATCAGCCGGTTTATGTATAAGTTGAAGAGGCGGGGTGAACTTAACCCGGCGGGGTTAACTTGTCTCACCCCACACTCCAGCTCATACACATCCGATTGTGTCTCAGCCCACCTAACACTATTCTTCTGGTTATCATACCAGTAGCGAAACAATGATGTAATTTCGTCTGGTAGTGTTGTCTCACTCTGTAATTTGCCCCATAGTACCTCATAAGACACAAGATCGAATGCCTTCGATAGGTCTAAAAAACAAGCAAAAACGGGGGTTTTTCTAGAGGTATAATATTGAACAGTTTGCTTGAGGCACAGGATGGCACTCTCCGTGGATAGACCGGGTTTGAAACCAAACTGCGCGTCGTGGATTTCAAAGTGTTTAGCCAACTGTTGATCAAGCAATCTGTCCAAGACCTTGGCGACTATCGTGGCCAACGAAATAGGCCTGTAATTGGTCACCTCAGAGGCATCCCCCGTCCTGTCCTTAATAACCGGTAGGTACCACACATATACCACTTATACCACCACAGTGTGCATAAGGTCTTCCGGTAGGTAGCGGTGTCGGAGACATAAATTAAAAAGCAGAGCAAGAACCCTATACAGATGTGGCCCAGCATTCTTGAGGTGCTCGATGCTGAGGCCGTCGTGGCCTGGTGACTTACCTCTTGTCATTTTCTTAATAACCGTAGCAACCTGTTTAGCTGAGAATGTTACGGCAGTCTCACCAGATCCAGACAGCACCCTTTCATCGAGCATCCTCCTACCTTTATGCAAGGGGGACTGAACTGTAAAGTGTCTTTGAAAAAGGGTGGCGATATCTTTCGGCTCACTCAGACCTGCCACACTTACAGGGAGACTCGGCTTAGCATTTAATTTACTAGTAGACTTCCAAAACTTAGCAAACTCTTTTTTGGAATGACTATTTGCCAAAATATCTAATTTAATTTGTTCTTGATTGTTTTGAACAAATTTTAATTTACTTTTAAATGTCCTGCGTGTTACACGCATTTTCTCATATAAAACCCCCTGAGTAGGTGCACCATATGATAGCCACGTATGATAACATATACGAGCCTCCCTATGAGCGTCGCTGACATGTTTATTCCAGCCTGTAACATATTTTAGCCGTTTATTTCGTTCACCACCTACAAAAGTACACTGAGCACCCGCTTGGAGAGTAGATATTATTTTTAAATACATGTTATCTAATAATAATAAATGGTCCTCATTATTGCACATTTTGTGGGAACATGTAATACATTGTTCAGGTAAATCTATTAATTTTAATTTGTCATTACAGTATTTAAAATAATTATTAATTTGTTCAACATTTCTTTCACCCCACCGCACTTTATTACAAAGAGGATTTTTGGCTGATACCCTCTGATTAATTTTAGTTACATTACACTTAAATAAAACCGGATAATGATCAGACTGGTAAACCCCATATGAGACTGATGCTTTAATAATCAAGCTTTTGGCTGCGCTTGTTATCAAACAATGATCTAGCCAACGGCGCGAGCCACTAGCTTGACAAACAAACGTATGCGTATCTTTCGGCAAAAGCTCATAGTCGGCGCAAAACCATGTCTGATCGTTACAAACAGAGATAAGTTCACTAAAAAACCGCGAGCCAGGGTTGGCATTAAAATCCCCTAGTACAATTACACACTCAATACTAGTACTTTCAGTTATAGCTATTATCTCACCAAGGGTTTGTGTAAATAAAGTCAAATTGTCACTCTTACCGTTATCGTAGGGCATGTACACAGAAAATATCAACATTGGCCGGCTTTCGAAATCAACTTTTATCGCAACTAACCGATCACTTGAACACTTCACTGTTGTTACAGATGAAAACACTGATTTTCTCCATAATAGTGCCACTCCTCCATATGGTCTTCCCGAAATCACTTTGACAGACGTGTCAATGGCAGACTTGCCGGTGTACGCGAAGTCATCATCTAGGTTTCCTAGGAACCCTATATCATGCGGCCAAATCCAAGTTTCTTGGAGAGCTATAATGTCTGCACTTTTGCATACGTTTCTAATGCAATCCACTGACCTGTTCACACCTTTACAATTAAAAGTACATAATGTTATTTCACTTTTGTCAATCAGAGCCATTATTTGTAGGTGTTTTGTTTGTAGCTGGGAGCTGAGTCTCAAAGAAATCCTTATTCTTTTTAAAATACATAAATCGTCTAAAGCGTATTCCTGCAGGCCAAAGACTGTCATCCAGGAAAGTGTCTAACTTATTTTTAGAGACGAATATCTTAAACGAATTGTAAGCCCTTTCTGTTTTCATATTAATTTTTTCTAGCTTCACGCTCACCTGTGTCTTAATTTTAATATATTCACAGATATCTGTTTCAGTTGTCTGTTTATCAACATTCGACACGAAAAGCGGGACAATCGATTCCGCTGCTTTAAAATTCCCTGGAACAGACTGAGCTTTGCCAGTCCTACCTGTGAATCGGTTGTTAAACTTTTTATTTTGAACTAATGTCCATTGGCCATCATTTTCTTTTTCTTTCCATTCACCTTTGCTAACTATTTCAGCCATAGTCAACTGTTTACTTGAGATATCGTTACGATTCGTAGCGTTTCTTTCTAACAAAGTTGAGTTAACGGGAGCCATTGCGACAGAGCCATCTACAATTACGTTCGATTGGCAAAGAGAACGATATTGCAACGAACTGTTTACGTCCGTTACGCTGTTATCAGAACCGATGACACCTGTTTCCACAGTAGCGGCGGCAGCGGTGGGGCAAATCGTTGGTACTGACGGCATAGGTTTGCTATCTCTTTCACACGGCGCAGGCGCCGTTGGTGATGACTCAGAAACATGCGACAGCCCGAACGGTCCACTATCTAATAAATACCCTCCTCTACGCATATTAATGTTCGAAATATATGGCAAAGGGCTATTTATGGAATTTCTATCCCTTTTTTGTTTATTTTCTAGTTCTTCTTTCGTCACATAATTTTCTTTTATCTGATTTATTTCTTCACGCATCAATAACAAATCTTTTAATAACTTCGTTACGTCGATATGATCAAAACAAACTGGAGGTAATTTCTCTAAGTTATAAGCCACAAAAATCGGTAGCTGATCAGGTTCTGCTGTTTTTAATAATGTCAGCATATCTTCGAGGTCTTTTTCTTTTCTCTGCTTACGTCTTGATACAAGCCTAAGCTTTGTTTTCACAGACGAAAACAGTAACTTTTTTGCACTGTCAATATCCTCTTCAGAGAATGCCGACACACAAATTCTCACTAAGCTTTCATTGTCCATAACGTCAATCTTATTTCGCATAAACGCTAACACTTCGCATATAACTATATTACAGTTTGCACACTTTATCGTATTCACGCTGTTCTCGGACATTGTGACCACTTTGAATAATGTGTCGGACTGATTCTCCCGGACGGTGGCATGCCCGACACACGTCAACCGTGCCGTCCTTCACAATAAATCTCCGGTAATTCTTCGTCATGATAACTTCGTCCATAATTGCACAGACAAAACCTTCGGTTTCCCCGAAGATGTCACCAAAACGTAGCCAGGCTACGGACGCTTGGAAATCTACATCGGGTTCATGTAGGGCCCGGAAAAAGCGTCCGTGAAGCTCCTTACTCTGCCATACCTCCCTGCGATCGTTAGTGTCAAGCACTAAAAGTTGCGCCAGTTCTCTTTAGCCAAGGAGAGTGGGGTGAGGCCCTTGTCCACCGCGACCACATCTCGATGCATCCCCACGTCGGCTTCTAGGAAATATTCCCTGAGACTGCATACCTCGCGATTGTGGAGGGTCTTAACGTTTAAAAAGCATCGACCTCCACACTTTTGCGGGATATACAGTCTCATTACCGACGACCGTGGGTGATGCATTCGATATGCAGTCAGCTGCGTACGGACCCTCCTATCCAGGGCGTCGAGTTCAGTCTGAGTCCATTTGAGTATGCCGAAAGAGTACATCAAAACATCAAAAAGTTGGGCATGACCCAACCGTTGAAGGCGCGCACCTTGTTTCCGCCTGATAGAAGACTATTAAATACTTTCTTTAGGCGGCCAAAAAAACGCTCCTTCAACGATTGCTCATGCCAGTAACATTGATGCCCAACGCTTCCGACATACCCAAATACTTGTAGGTTTCGGATGCGGAGAGGGTTCTAAGGTTTATGGAATCCGAGAGTTGGGTTCCCACGGATTCCACAATCTTCCCTCGCTTTACATGCATGACCGCACATTTATCCACTCCAAATTCCATCCTGATGGCGCTACTGAAACTTTCAGTTATTTGCAGTAGCTCCATCAATTGCAAATTATTGGAGGCAAAGAGTTTTAGGTCATCCATGTAGAGGAGGTGAGATATAACCTGATACCTCTCCTCATACGATAGCCTAGACCTGAATCTTCCAGCAGTGTGCTTAGAGGATTCAAGGCTAAGCAGAACCAAAGCGGACTCAAACTATCGCCCTGAAATATGCCCCGCTCGATCCTTATCGGTTCGCTATTCCTCTGGATATTTCGACATCCTGGATAGCGAAGGACCGTCCTCCATTGCCCCATACACGACATCAGGAAGGTGCGCAGAGTTGCATCTACTTTATACAACTCCAGCACCCTCATGAGCCATGTATGTGGCACCGAGTCATAGGCCTTCTTATAATCTATCCAACATGTCGACAGATCCTTTCGGGAACGACGTACTTGTTGGCTAATGGTCATATCAATGAGGAGTAACTCCTTAGTACCGCGGGATCCGTTCCTACATCCATTTTGAGAGGCAGACATGATGGAGTTGGTGTCTATATGTTTGTTAATTTTAGCTCTCAAAATAGATGTAAGAAGTTTATAGACCGTCGGTAAACACGTGATCGGCCTATAATTTTTGGGTCCCGCGGTGCTACCTGATTTATGGAGCAGGTGGGTAACTCCTGTCGTTAGGAATTGGGGTAGCAATCCAGACTCCAAAGCAGTCTGGTACTGAGCTGCCAAGCGAGCGTGCGACTTCCAGTTAGGTAACGGACGGACTGCACGAGCTACATCTTGGGGGCAGATGGTAATAGCCCCCATTTCTGGTATCGGATCGCAGGCTCACTCGACTTTTCGAGCCCAATCACCTTCGGTGTGACTGACAGGCACCAACCAGATACTGCGCCAGAAAGAACACATGACATCATCATCCGGTAGGCGCGTGTCAGTCACATCTTGGTCCGGTCGCTCCCAACCCCTATAAACCCACCTTTCATCGCTCTGGAAGGTACGATTCTGAGTGTATCGCTCTACTCGCCGCTTATACCTACGAATACGGTTCGCCCATGCATACACTTTCTGCTTCAGGAAGTCGATGCGCTCTGTGACACGGGTCATATAGTCCTGAGGGCCGATATCAGTCCCAGAGAACGCTCGCCTCACAAAGCGCATCACTCTAGGGCGAGTATTGCCCTCCCTGAAGCAGATTAATTTGCCAATGAGCGCTCTGGCCCCACCAATACGGCTTTCAATTCTGCACTGCCAAGCTGGTACGGTTGGTTTCGTTCGTGTAGTTCTAGAGTCTTTAGCAAATTTCACGTGAGCTACACGACATACCGCTACAGCCGCGCAGTACAGAATCGAATGAGTATCAGTGAGGTCTTCGCAGTCATCAAAATAATTTGACAACTGCGAATCCAGAGCTGCCACCAGCGCCCTGTTTTTCTTATGCATGGGCAAACGAGGTAAGCGTGGTCTTAGTTCGGGCGACATGAGCCGATATTCTCGAATCGCATCATCCAAAGCACTCCTCAATTCCACATTGCACTGGGTACTTACATTTGTAGCCCTGTCATCACTCCCCTCGTCAGCTTGATTCGTGCTTAATTGAGGTGAAAGTAACATTAACATTGCAACGGGGGGGCGATGACATGGCTACGCTGCATTTCACTTCGTAGGCGATCAAGTACAGTGTCATCCAACATATGATTACGCTGGATAACCCGTACCTGATCCGACAGTCGTTGTGCCGAAACGTTGACAGCTGGCTCAAGCACCTGAAAAAGAGAGAGCATCCGAACACGGTAAGCAGTCAGATTGTTTCTCCCCTCTGTAGCCCCATAGTATGAGCGCATGACGTTCTCATTGACAGATTGTATCCATCTCATGCGCTTCACACTTCCGCCGGGAGCTGGGACCCTATCAGAGGCCGGTGGGCCTCGAGATCCTAAGCCGTCCGGCGGCCGGCGTCCTCCTCGTCGACGAACAGGTGGTGGCGTCGTGGGCGGAGAGAAATACTCGTCGCTCGAGCTCGACGCAACTGCCGCGGTCGGTGTAGTCACAGCGCACACGGTGGGGCTGGGTACCGGCGGCGGCGAGGCGGAGCTGAGCGAAGAGTCCGGAGGTGGTAGGCGTGCTGCAGCTGATCTCGTCAACATTTCATTTGTATACGTATTTGTTCTGTTTTATCGGAGGTGACATCTGTCATGTCACCTCCTATCCGGAAATTTTTGGTGAAAATGTAGAAGATTATGCTTCATTTTGTAATTTTTTAAATATGTCGTTATTATTTGGATTTAGTTTTGTCGATTTCACAATAACAAGAAAAAAAAAACTATAATAAACTATAATTTATTATTATTATTATTATTATTATTACTTACAGTCTACATTAGTGTTATTATAATTTAGTAATCATAATACCAAACATTTATTTTCTTTTACCCTATTTTTTTACAACTCTCTACTTAACCTACCTATAGCAGATCAAGGGCCCCTTGATAAAATTTGCTACGGGTCCCGCGGTTGCAGCCCTAAAAGCTTATTGGCCACGCAACGTATTGGCGGCACGTTTAGTACAGCTGATCCATAGAGCGCTCGAGTACAGGAATGTACAGTATGCTTTAAAAAGCGTGATATAGACCGCATCTGTACATCGCGGAAACTTACGGGCCCGCTTAATCACTTGCACCGCCAATGCTGCGTTGCCGCTCAACATCGGCATCGTCTTTAAGGGCGCGTTTGCAAATCAGACAAAATTGTGCTGTTTTACAGTACATATTGTGACAGAATTAAACCCAACCAAATATAATTAATCACTACCACATATAAATTGGTTCTTCATCTACAAAAAATAGTAACCATTTTGTTGAAAATTATAGATTTTTATAATGTAAAAACGATTTTCTGTTCCCATTTTTCACAAAATTAACGATACCGGGTTGAGTTTCAGTACATTTTTTGTTTTATTATCAACATATTTTAAGGTTTCTAAAAATACTAGAAGTAGGCAGATATATTCAATTCCAAAAAATAGTACAAAAAAATATCAAAATGTCACACATAGTCGCAGAAAAAATTAAAAACTGAATTTATTTTTTCACATATTTTGCTATTAAGGATGAATCTTAATTGGTTGCATTAGGGGTTATTTTATTTTTGATCCTGTCTTGCTATATTGCGCAAACGTTTCGAATGCAACCTCAGTCCGCGCTTGGCCGCCGTCGTGAGTGGACACTGTATCGCCTGTTAGCCGCGCCTCGTGTTGAAAAAGATCGCTGTACATGTACAAAGTATATGTAAGGTCTTTGTACATGTAAGGTCTCATTATTACTATCAAAACGAGCTCAAACTCGGCACACCTAGATCTACTAGTCAACGAGTTCCAGTAACAGTCACCGAAGTACACCATCAGATCAGTCCATCAAGTCCGGAGGTAAGGTCTCATCATAACTATCAAAACGAGTCCAAACTCGGCACACCTAGTTCCATTCGTCGACGAATTCCAGTAGCAGTAAATGAAGTACACCTTCAGGTCACTCCATCACGTCCGAAGGTAATGTCTCATCATAACTATCGAAACAAGCCCGATCTCGGCACACCTAGTTCCATTCGTCGACGAGTTCCAGTAGCAGTAAATGAAGTACACCTTCAGGTCACTCCATCACGTCCGAAGGTAATGTCTCATCATAACTATCGAAACAAGCCCGATCTCGGCACACCTAGTTCCATTTGTCGACGAGTTCCAGTAGCAGTAAATGAAGTACACCTTCAGGTCACTCCATCACGTCCGAAGGTAATGTCTCATCATAACTCCAACTGTCAAGACTAGATCTGCTTTCGCTAAAAGACAATACCTAAGCAAATCATCTACTCTATACAACCTGTTGAATAAAGAATTGCGTATATATTCTATGAAGCTCAGGGACTGTAAAAAAGTTGTAACCGATTGGCTAAAAACTAAAACATACGAGGACGTTGAGTCTATTATATCTACTTTGCAATAACCAAAGTGGCTACATTTGGGCTGACGTGCACATGGTTAGTGAAAGAAGACTTGTTTAGCTTCTTTTCGATCCCAAGACTTTGTCGCAGGGCTAACCGGCAACCGACAACCTACATTTGGAACTATGCTTCGTTTAGGCATGAAAACGTGTCTAATAAACTACACTAACTCACAAATAAATAAATAAATGACAGTATATTAATTGGGATAAGTAAACTAAGCACTGATCATTAACACATTATAACTCGCACCATATACCTAACATCACAAATCACACTCGCACCCACACTCACTTACACACTCGCACCCACCCTCACTCACACACTCATTATACACATACCACACACACATACACACGCGCGCGCGCGATCTGGCCATTCTCTGCATTACGCTCACTCATTCATTTGGAGAGCTGATTGTATAAATTTTTAAGTTACCCTCTTATCTAATAGTCTTACATGTTTACATTGTCTACATTTCAATTGCATAAATATGACAAGTGGAAGTGCGGAGTCTCCTAATACAAGCAATTTCTTGCTTAAAAGGTGATCTCCAACAATATGTATCAAAATGATTTTTGTAATTGAAATAAACATTTTTATTTTTATTTATTTATTATTTTATAACTATCGAAACAAGCCCAAACTCGGCACACCTAGTTCTATTCGTCGACGAGTTCCAGTAGCAGTCACCGAAGTACACCTTCAGGTCACACCATCAAGTCTGGAGGCAAGGTCTCATCATTACTATCAAAAAAAGCCCAAACTCGGCACACCTAGCTCTACTGGGCGACGAGTTCCAGTAGCAGATACCGAAGTACACCTTCAGGTCACTCCATTAAGTCCGGAGGTAAGGTCTCATCATTACTATCAAAAGAAGCCCAAACTTGGCACCCCTAGTTCTACTGGTCGACGAGTTCCAGTAGCAGACACCGAAGTACACCTTCAGGTCAGTCCATCAAGTCCGGAGGTAAGGGCTCACCATTACTATCAAAACGATCCCAAACTCGGCACCCCTAGTTCTACTGGTCGACGAGTTCCAGTAGCAGTCACCGAAGTACACCTTCAGGTCATTCCATCAAGTCCGGATGTAAGGGCTCATCATAACTATCAAAACGAGCCCAAACTCGCCACACCTAGATCTACTGGTCGACGAGTTCCAGTAGCAGTCACCGAAGTACACCATCAGGTCACTCCATCAAGTCGGAGACGAATAGGCATTTATAAATACGCTTTACTTTTAGCGAAAAAGAATATTTTTATAAAAAACTGTGACTATAAAAACATCGTATAAGTCCGGAGGTAAGGTCTCATCATAACCATCAAAACGAGCCCAAACTCGGCACCCCTAGTTCTACTGGTATACGACTTCCAGTAGCAGTCACCGAAGTACACCTTCAGGTCACACCATCAAATCCGGAGGTAAAGTCTCATCATAACTATCAAAACGAGCCCAAACTCGGCACACCTAGTTCTACTAGTCGACGAGTTCCAGTAGCAGTCACCGAAGTACACCATCAGGTCAGTCCATCAAGTCCGGAGGTAAGGTCTCATCATTACTATCAAAAGAAGCCCAAACTCGGCACCCCTAGTTCTACTGGTCGACGAGTTCCAGTAGCAGTCACCGAAGTACACCTTCAGGTCACACCATCAAGTCCGGAGGTAAGGTCTCATCATAACTATCAAAACGAGTCCAAACTCGGCACACCTAGTTCCATTCGTCGACGAGTTCCAGTAGCAGTAAATGAAGTACACCTTCAGGTCACTCCATCACGTCTGAAGGTAATGTCTCATCATAACTATCGAAACAAGTTCAAACTTGGCACACCTAGTTCTATTCGTCGACGAGTTCCAGTAGCAGTCACCGAAGTACACCTTCAGGTCATACCATCAAGTCCGGAGGTAAGGTTTCATCATAACTATCAAAACGAGCCCAAACTTGGCACACCTAGTTCTATTTGTCGACGAGTTCCAGTAGCAGTCACCAAAGTACACCTTCAGGTCACACCATCAAGTCCGGAGGTAAAGTCTCATCATAACTATCAAAACGAGCCCAAACTCGGCACACCTAGTCCTACTCGTCGACCAGTTCCAGTACCAGTCACCGAGGTACACCTTCAGGTCACTTCATCAAGTCCGGAGGTAGAGGAGATCTCATCACAACTAATAAAACTTGCCAAAAGTCCACAGCCTACATCTCTCTACTAGTAGAGGGCTTCCAGTGCCTAGGAGTCACTGAAGTATTTGTATCTAATAATTATTTAGTAAAATTATAAAGAGCAATACGAAATATTTTTTGTGAGTAGAATATAACGAAATAAGAAAAAAAAACTCAAAGTATCAAAATTAGTTCACTTGACTACTATTCCCGCAGCTTACCGTGCGTACACTAGTGTGTGTGACCCGTGTCAATATAGTAGTTGGATTCTATACCTATTAATTTTGCAAACGCGTCCTTAAGGTCGTCAGCAACGACATGTCCAAGGTATTTGAACTGCAATACCAGACGAATCGAGACGTCGTTAATTAGGTGGCACATATTCTGGCTACTTCTTGTTAACAGCATGAGCGAGAGAGTGATAATGTCATTAATAAATCATTATAATGTCAATAAGTTACTGATAAGAAAAATAAAATAAAATTAATATTGTCTACAGATAATTCTGTGGTAAATATTTATTTTATTTTATTATTCTAACATGACTATTTATGTATGACTACTCTTATAGTAATCTATTAGAGTAATCATACATAAATAGTCATGTTACGAGTATACAAACATCATTATGACAAAGAACTTTCATCAAAATAGTCACTGAGACAATAGTAACATTTCTGTATTAATATAGTACATAACTTACGATTGAAATTTACTAATTTTAAACTTTTTATTGAGCACTTCAAGTAACTTATTAATATTCTTTAGGCCATACAAAAAAATATTTTCCTCTTTAAAGCCTGCATAATTATGGGACTTTAAGCTCTAACTTATTTTTATTACTTAGTTTCCTACATTGGCTTATAAAAGTTATTTCATATAGGGTGATGTTTGTTTTGATAAATATATTTACTTCATAAATATACAAAGAGGGCAGGTTTAAAATGTTGAGGCTTTTAGATAGAGGTTGACAGCTGTCAGTACTTTGTAAACCACAGCTCTGATGCATCTTTTTTGGGCTTTGAAAATATACTAATTTATTTACTAAATCGTCCCAATATATTATGCCATATCTTAGTGTGGATGCAGCATAGCCATGGTAAGCCATTAAAAGAGATTCTCGGCTTAAAATTGTAACTAGAATTATATCTAATTTATTTTATACATCTTTATGAATCTAGTCACAGTTGCCGACTCTATTTGAGTCCCCGAAAAGTTAATGTCAAGGTTTATATTAGGTAAGTTGATGTTATCCTTTGATAAAAGTGTTATTTTATTATTTTCTAGATGTATTGGTACAAGATTATTGTTATGTAGCCAAGTAACTATTGATGAGTGACATCTTCCCTCTCGCTTTCTGTGGGAGTGATATAGTGAAAAGGGACGGAAGTGTGTAACAGGAAGTACTTTCTAAAAGCATGGAATTTGTAAGTATTCTATAATAGAGTGTAATTAGAGAAATCATGAAATTAGAAAGTACTATATAGATTGTAAGTAGAGGGGGTCGAATTTCGACCAGTGGGCAACCACGAGTAATGAATAAATAATCGAATAAATATTTCAGTATTTAGCTTTTTATATATTGAGGGTATTTTCTGTTACCAAGGTGAGATGTCAGATGTAACACATCGAATGCGGCTATTGTAAGGCTCGCTCGTATTTTTTTTTATTAAATGTCTAATTTATCTCTATATTTATAATTACTTTCTGAGTTATTAATGTCTCTATTTTTACTCGCAATTTTCATATGGAAATGCGGCCCTACAAATTCTACAACGCAACAATGCAACCCAGCTAGCAAATTATATCCACCTAAAACATAACATAGGATACTGTGCTGCTATGGACTTGTCCGTGTATTTATTTATTTATTTATTTACTTCTCATAACTATCTTTACAGATCTTAGACCTAATTCGATAATGTACTCGTAGCTGTCAACTATCGATCCTACTCTTTCACCGCTAAATGATTATTTGAATAACCTGGATCTAGATTTGCTTTTTAGGTACTTCTGTTGGTTTATTAGGAAATTAATTCTGCTCGTTCTTCTTTTTATTTTCACTTCTATTTTTCCTTGTAACGTATTGTGCCTTCGTACTTACCTTGGTCGTTTCTAATTAAGTGATCAATTATTCTTGCTTTTTCTTTCTCTATCCGCTCACTTTTACACTGTTATCTATTTGTCCTATTTCTTTTACCCCTTCACTTGCTTACTTATTGCATTTCGTAATTTGTTCGATCAACGTTTCCGCTTCAAGTGAACCTTTACATATTCCTGCCAGTGGTTCATAGCGTGCAGCGTTGTTATCGTGTGCTAGTGTGAGTAACGGCGAACGGGGGCTAGATGCGAGGGTAGCGTTGGCTAGCTAGTGCCAGCCATAGTTGCATTCCACACGATCTAGACAAATAACTCGACGCGCCCGCGCCACTGCCCCGCGCATCTGCTCCGACGACACGCTCGCCAATCACTGCATACATTACTCCTTTTGAACGAAGATAGCAACCATAGCTCATAACTCCGAGAGTATTGGATTCAGGCAAGGTGGCAGTATGGCTGGCGAGTGCGGAAACTAATATTCTAGTAGTGGTTATCACGTCCGCAGTCGTTGGAATAGTTACGTGACGGCACGAACACACCACTCTTGGCACGAACCCCATACCTTCTCGGTTTCTACAAATACTATAAGTATAGAGATCTTAACCCAGATACAAATGTTACGGGTGATTTTTATTTCAAATCCGGTTCGCATGACATTTATGATCGGTAGTTCAGTGATGCGTCGATTAATTTGTTTAGTATCAACCACGTAACGTATGTCGCCGTCGTCCAGTTTATAACCCAATAAACGCGGCGAGATAGTGAAATGTGGAAAGATTGCTCTCAATTCGTTCCAGTTAACAGCCGAGCTTGTATCGCGCGTGATCTGATAAAATGGTACAATGCAATTAGGGCTGCACGTCCCGGTACGAGCCCGCAGCTCCGATATCGCAGTATCTTACAAACCGTATCCGTTTTATTTACTCGACGTATACGCCAACTCCCCGGGGCAGCCAGGACGAAACAATTGCCAAGTTGATTGTAAGCCCGCTACCATCTTGACACATACTTATGTACCTGTATGTACACACATCTCTACATGTTTTCATATTTTGTATCTTGTGACGGTTCTGGAACAAGTCTGTCGCTCTCTCTTGAGAATTACTTCCGTTGTATTTGATCACGATCAGTTTGTCTTGATGTCCCTCAGCTCTTCGGCGGAAAAAATGTGCATGTCACAAAAGTAAGAATATAAGAATAGAAAATACTTTTACCTTACGGATTTTCCTTAGGTGACACAAATTTTATCATGACTAGCTTTTGCCCGCGTGGATGTCGGAAATTATCCCACGGACACATATGTACTACCAGGATTAAAAAATATCCTATGTCCTAACCCAGGTCCTGGTCTACCCATGTGTCCAATTTCATCCAAATCCGTTCAGCCGTTTTAGCGTCAAAGCGTAACAAACAAACAAGCAAACAAACTCACTTTTGCATTTATATATTAGTTAGTATTTATATTAGTTAGGATAGCAGCAAAATGTAAGTAATAATAATGTGCCGAACGGGCGTAATCACTGGACGCGAATTTCAAGGAAGCCTATCCAGGTTTTACCCGGTGTGAGGGTAGGTCTCTCCCAGTCCAGGCGGCGCTGACGTCCAGCATAGGTTCTGGGTATCTTTGTGAATCAGCTGGCGACTATCCTTAAGTCGGTTGACGGGATGTGGTTTTTGACCTAGAAATAATAACACCGTAACGATAAGTCTTCATAAGCGTTCAGAAAGCGATTTGCGGGACGTTTCAGGAATATTAGTTGATATATAAATAGGTAAAAGTTCCTTGCCGATGACTAAGAATTCATCAAATCAAATCGGACAATGTGGTCTGTACTAACTTTATTTGTCTAATAATAAACTATGTTTACATCATTTTATATCTAAACACCGCTAAATCTAAAGGTGTACAAGGCACGTTGCATATCTAAAAAATCTCTAAAAAAATACCTACCCACTAAGGTTACTATGGTATGTGTATCTATTCCCGCTGAAAAGATATTTCAATGTAAATGGTAAAAATTTGCCTTTTTAAATTAAATCTCTTTTACATGTTAGATTACTGATAAAGTATTGAACCGATTCCCAAGCTACACATAGGAACATCAGGGGGCCTGTTGCCCTAGAGATATCTAGTATTTTAAACGTAATAGATTTTTCAGCAAGTGGTGGGTATTTGAATACCAGATGGTTAAACCATATTTACATATAAAACGAGTTAAAGTTTTACAACACATAAACACAATTAAATAGGCTTTTTTGAAGGACTAGGTATCTGAAATCCAGAGATATCTGAGTTGCAGGGCTAGGTCTCGATCTAGGGTACCTGATAGCACAAAAAACTGTAAATTATTAGCCCACTTCATTGAAATTGTAAGGGTTGTACTTAGGATTTTACATAGAGCTCTCTCATTTAAGGAAAATGATATGCTAACTAGTACAATTATCCTATTTTGAATTTAAGTTAATATAAAAAACACATTATAATGTAAGCTTTTACGCATCGTCGCGAACACATAATACGAGTACATCAGAGACACACCAAGTCAGTCAAGGCGGTCTGTTTGACTATTGTTTCAACGTTAGGTACTTACTGTAGCCACAGGCGGCAACCCGAAGTGCAATCCTAGCTGGCGTTGATTTTATTACGCAATATCTGAAAATGAGCGCAACTCGCACCGTACGTTAAGGCTCCTACATACTTGCGCGACTTGTCGCGCGACGCGTCGCGACACAAAGGCACCGCTTGTAGCGCTACAAGCGGTGTCTTTGTGTCGCGTCGCGTCGCGCGACAAGTCGCGCCAGTATGTAGGAGCCTTTACGAATTACGGTTATCGTGTACCTCTCATATCGTAATTCAATGGCGGCCACTCTGCTAGCTGTCTTTGAAAAAATAAACAGTTTATTACCCGTGTCAGTTTCGATTCGGATCGGAGCATTCGGAAGAGAACAAAGCAGCCGCTCTCACTGTGCGTGTTTGAAATGAGCACGTGTGCAAACAGCGCGTGTTATCGGGTACCGGGGCACGCTACTACGCACTGTTAACTGTTTGCTCACTCACGGCTGCATTACTAAACAACATGTCGGTTGCTGCTGGAACAACAATTCCTCTGTGGCCATTTCAAAACATTATTTAAAATTAATGGTTGGGTTACCAATGACTTCGTTATCGTAGACTTCTCGCGGATGATCTTGAGAATTTTAATCATGTAAAGTAACTCGAGTGCTAAGTTATTGCAGGTCATTATAGCAAATAGTTCCTTAGTTGCAAACCGGTATCTGGTTAATGTTATCAAGGGACCAACAATATTTAGAGTTCTACCGGCAAACTGCCAAAGGCGGTCGGCCTAATGTTGTAAGTACTTGTAGTGAAACTATTTAACAAAGTTCACCTTTCATCCTTGGTTCGCTAAAGTTAACAAAATCAATCAAAATCAAAATATTTTATTTCACATAAACCTACATTGGCACTTATGAACCGTCAGAAGCTACGTGCATAGTTCCAATTGGTCGTTTCCTATGGAGAAGAGCCGGCAAGAAAGTCCACGGTTACTCTGTTAAAAATAATTGGCTTTTACAATGTTTTCAAATTACAGTGTTAATAGGTATGGGAGGACAGTGTAGAGATCAAGAAGTACCAGGCACTTAACAAAAAATAAATGATCTACAAATCTGGTTATACCAAGCCTACAACGTTCTCACATTCACAAAATATAAATTAATCTATGTAAAAAATATTAATAAAATAATAAAACCTATTTAAACCAAACGACATGTTTGCCAATACAATTGTAACAAGTCTTAATTAGTTTCCTGTCCACAAAAGCCACTAATAAATAATTTGATATCAAAATTGTAGGTATATAATGTCAAATAATGAAAATATTAAGTCAAGGAGGTATGTATAATAGAAAGAATAGAAATAAAACATCGTAATTTGGAGGCAGTTAATAGACATTTACATAGTTATGCCGTTTAAGAGGTACCAGGGAAGCCACATGTGCAGAAGGAATTTATTGCCAAACTTCCTTGTCTTCAACCTGTCTGATGTGGGTTTTGAACTTTCCATCGCTAAGTTCTGTAACTGACTTTGGCTACGTGTTATAAAAGCGGATACTGTTTTGTTAATGTGTATTTTTGTTAATCTAAATATGGGTATCACAATTTTATGTTTACTACGTGTATCTATATTATGGAAATCATTCTTATTTTGAAAAGACCAAGTTTTTGTAAGATATAAAGAAAAGGCAGAGTTAGTACATTAATTTCCTTGCATTTGTTTCTAAGGGACTCACGAGGACCCATTATATAGATCGCGCGGATTGTTCTCTTTTGTAAAATGAAAATTGAATCTACATCAGCTGCCGATCCCCACAGCAGAACGCCATAACACATTATACTGTGGAAATAAGCATAGTATACTAACCTAGCTGTGGCTATATCAGTCAACTGCCTAATTTTCTTACTGCATATGCAGCTGAACTTAATCTACCTGAAAGACCCCTAATGTGGGTACCCCCCATTGCAGTTTCGAATCTAGAGTAATTACTAGAAATACAGTTTCCGTAACGACATCTAGTTTCTTGCCATCAAGTTTTAAATTTAGACCCACTTGGGGTACATTTGGTAATGATAACTTAAGACATTTTGTTTTTGGGCACGCCACAATTGCGGCGATAAATCCCCTCATTGAGGAGTGGTTTGTTCAGTTCGCATTAAGTAAGAGATTATTCCTTTTAAAAATTTCCTTTTTAGTAATAACCAATTAAATTCAATGTTTCTTGTACGAAGTTCACCCTATGTAAGATGACTTTCTTTACACTCTAGGATAGATGATGAAATCGGGGATGATAAGTAAAACCGCCCGTGTTGAGTGTGGTAATATCACTGATTTATTTTTACTTGCTAATTACAGTAAACGACTGCGCGTATGCAAACGCTGAGGTTGCTTAACCTACATAATTGTAACAAGTAATATTGATGAATGTGCGGGCTCACCGTACATACTGCCAACTCTAAAGAGAGGAAGACATGACAAGATCTAAATCTTAATTGATGGAATTGAACTAAAGATATAACTGATGAGCTACGTCTAAATTATGTAATATTTAGATGAAAGGTGATACAAGATGATTTCATTGCATTTGCTTATATTCATAAATTGTTCGACTTTAATCAAGTTCGTACTTTGGTTGAAAATGTACTTCCACTGACCGCGGGGTGACCACCTTATCGACACTTATCGCGTGGCTCATTTCACTAAACTCAATAATCACTGCCCGAGTTTCACTAACGCACTCAGTAGATCCCAGTCCTGCAGGGTCGACTTGCGCCTCCGTCACCGGGGTAGGCACGTCCCGTGGTGTACGCACGGCCTCCAGGGGGCCTACCATGAACTCTTATAGCAGGTCAATTTTCGACGGAAAGTGAACTGTCAGGCTATTCTGTACCATGAACACGTCAAATAACAGGCGAGCCAGCGATCACGTGACTAAAGCCGGTCAGAGGTCACGTGACAGCATTTCACCGGTCTGACCTGCAACAAGCTGTAACATCAAGTCCTTTTTGACATATAAACACTTGAAAACTGAACTGCCCTGCTGTCATATCAAGCAGCCGTGTAAAACTAACTTTTATTGAACTGTTTTCTTTAATTTAAAATAATAAACGTAAGTACATGTTAATTTGTGAATACAATACTATTGTGGCGTTATTTAAAATTATAAACAACAAAAAAAACATTCTCTTTGCCGTTTATTTTAGATGTGTGACGAAGATGAAATTTTTGAGTTTCTTGAGGAAGATAGTGAGAAAAACAGTGTGAAACAAATTGCTAAAATCCAAAGGAAAGTATTCAGAAGCACGATAAAACCTTTTGACTTGCAGGATGGCATGTTTGTCAAACGATATAGGCTCTCTAAAGAACTCGTACTTGAGCTTTGCAATGAGCTACGAGCTTTCATGCCACGCCCCAAAAAATCAACAGATTTGTCAATAGAGGTTAAGGTTTGTACTAAGTGAATAAATCTATCTGTCGCACTAATTATCATAAGAACATTTAAATGCAGTATGGTCACAAATCCCTTTATTTCAGGTTCTAATAGCATTATCATTTTTTGCTACTGGTTCATACCAAAGGCCAATTGGTGACATTGCTGCACATTTAGTTGCACAACAAACTGTGTCAGCAGTTATAGGGCAGGTAACTCGGTGCTTGAATCACCGATATTTCCGGCGAAAATTCATTAAATTCCCACATAGCAATCATGAACGGAGAGTCAATGTAGTTGGGTAAGTAGTTAAGCATTATGATTCTTTAAATTTTATATTAAAATCTAGATGTTGTAACAGGTGTATTTTTTTTTTCAGATTTTATAACAAATTTGGTATGCCTGGGGTTTTAGGGTGTATTGATGGAACTCATGTGGCAATAAAACGACCAGTGGAAAATGAAGAGAGATATTATTGCAGAAAACATTATCATTCTCTGAATGTGCAATTGGTAAATAATCATAGTACATTTAACAAAAAAATGTCCAATTGCTGGACAAATTATTTTTAAATACATAGGTACAGGTACATTCATTAATAAACATACAATAATCGTTTTTTTAATACTTGTATAAAATTAGGTCCAACTAGGTGGTGCATTACATCCCTTCTTCTTAAGATTATTAATCCATCAAGATGTTTTTGGGTACCTGAAAGGAAAAATGTTGCAAATGTTAAACTTATTGTTTAAATTTTAGGTATGCAATTCGGACATGGAAATTATTAGTGTGGATGCCAGCAATGGAGGAGCCACTCACGATTCCTTCATATGGGCTAATCACCCACTAAAAGCTCATATGGAGCATTTAAATAATATGTGGTTTTTAGGTTGGTATTGATTTTTGCTGATAAAAGTTGCAGTCTATTTAAAAGTGATAATACGATTATGTACTTATTGTGGTACTATATTATGATTAGTTTAAACATACTAACTAGGTACCTTCCTTGTACAAGAATTTTGAACATTACTTGCATTATCATGCAAGCAAGTAACAATAATATCCTAATAAGATCCTTATAAGTATATTCAATTTTGTAATATTTTGATTTCTTTTAGGTGATTCTGGCTATCCATTAAGAAAAAGTATGATGACTCCAATCATAAATGCTCCTCTAGATTCACCTGAGGCTTATTACACTAGAGTACATGTGAAAACCAGGAACATGGTAGAAAGAACCATTGGGCTTCTCAAAGCACGCTTTAGATGTCTTCTTGTACATAGAGTTCTACATTATGAACCTCGTGTAGCAGCATCTATTGTAAATGCTTGTGTGATTTTACACAATATTTGCGTTAGAGCTAATATCCCTGCGCAAGATATGACATCTGAAGAAGAGTTACGAGAAGCACAATTGCAACCAACTCACCATGTAGTAGACAGCGAGGGGCATTCTTCTAGTACTCAAAATGTCGAACTGCAACATGGAGTTACAGCAAGAAGACTGCTCATCGCTCATTTGTGGGCAAGCCGGCCAATCTAGAAATAGTTTATTCTTATTTTTATTATTGTTTGAGTTTGTGTGATTTATAAGATTATATACTAAGTATTTTTAATTGTGTCAATTTTGTAATAATTGTGTGTTATTATGGAATATTAAATTGTATACAAGTGTTTTGATTACGCACCTATTGTTTATATTTTCTAATATAGTTGCAATTCGGGAAAGTTCATTAAGTATTCCTTTTAAGGTTATGCTGCCGTCCTGTGTTGCCTCGGCTCGCATACGACTAGACTCAGCAAGAGTTCTTCTGACTGTGTCTTGAGACATAGGTGCTGTCCTACGCCTTCGCCTCTGAGGCTGCGTAGAGCTCATTGGTTCAGGCTGAATTGGTGGCGTTATGGTGGATAGTTGTGCCTCTGAGCCTGGTACAGAAAATACTTGAAGAGCAGGGCAAGCATATATATTTTCTTCAACAGCTTCTGATGTCCCAGGCATAACTAATATTGACTGTGACGTCTGTGACAGTGTAGAAACATTTGAAATTGGTGATGCCTGCAAAATACAGAAAAAAGCTCTACATATGTAATGTATATATACTATTAATTACAGTTTAAAGTTTATTATGTCTATGTTAATTATTCCTATTGTAAAAAAATATAATGTTAGAAACCTAGTATTTTAAACTGACACAAGAACACAATATATTATATTGTAAAAATATAATAATTAGAACATAATCTTATTTTTATTATCAAAGATTTTACTTAATAACGTCATACCCGTATCCCCCGAAGGGGTAGGCAGAAAAGTACATCCACAGTTCGCCTGAAACGTTGTTCGGTCCCATGTAATAGGGGGCGAGCCTATTGCCATTTACCGGGCACAATTCCAAACTCCGGGATGCTTCTAGGAATTTCCATATAGAAAAACCCAATACTTAACACTATGCCTGACCCGGGAATCGAACCCAGGACGGCGATGCTCGGCAGTCGCGCTTGCGATTACTTGCTGTACCAACGATGCAAAAATTGTACTTACAAGAGTAATTTCCACATCAAATGGGTCTATTTGGATTTCTGGCAATCCTAAACCGTAGTCTTCACCAAGGATTGACAAATATTTCTTTTCTATTTCCGTTAGGACAATTGTTGTTTCGGCTGGTCCTCCACCGGTGCGTGACTGTGATGATTTAACAGCTGCACATTTTTTTTTTAACTTTCCCTTGTAATCTATCCAGTACTGAAATTTTGAAATTGGAGAACAAATAATTAAATATGAAATAAATACATTTACACCATATTATTTATATTGTCCCATAGGGGTATGGGTTAAGAATATAATTCCCCTTCGTCACCAGAAAAGCGAGTAGTAGGAACCAATGAACCCCGTCTGTGCCCGATGAATAACACTAGGCTTGCACACTTATAACATGTGACTTATTACCTACGGCGTAACGTGGGTGTACAAACTTTTTTAACAGGGGAACACCTCTGCCTACCCCTTCAGGAATCATAGGCGTCATAATATTTATGTACCTATGTATTATTTAATTGCATAAAAAGTAAACAAACGTGTATGTTCTAGAAATGGTAAGTAGATGTGCCAGGAAAGAAATACAAAAAACCAATACAGCATAATAATCAGCCTATAATGTTCCCACTGCTGGGACACAGGCCTCCTCTCGGTGAGAGGGAGTGGGCCGTAATCCACCACGCGGGCCCAGTGCGGGTTGGCAGATGTCACAATATGTCTTCGAATTTTTGGTTCTAGGACATGCCGGTTTCCTCACGATGTTTCCCTTAACCGTTTTGAGAGCAGTGGTGATGAAATAATTTACAAAAAGTAAAGCGCCTGTCAGGATTCGAACCTACGACCTACAACTCGTATGTTGCGGTCGTTACCACTGGGCCACCACTGCACCAATACAATACAACTGCATACAATACATTAATGTTTAAAAATACTTAGTAATATAAAAATCAACTTACAGCTGCCCAGCCTTTAAAATCTTTGATAGCACCACCAACAATGGAATTCAAATTTTGCGTCACCTCCGTCCACAATCTGCGGGACATTTCTCGAGCTTGAGCACTTTTATTGTAGCCCATTGCAATGTCCTTGTGTTTATTTAAAAAATCCCACAGTGTTTCCAATTGTTCATATGAAACTCTCCTTGAAATCATTATTACCAAAAATCTGCACTTTGTTACCACTCGCAACTACGAACACGATACAAATGCATACAAATGTGTGCTTTTCTGATTTATTTACAGAAACTATTTCTTCTGTTAAAAAAACCAGCCAAGTCCTTGTCGGACTACAAACAATGAAGGGTTCCGTAGTTGGGATGAATTTATCCCAAGAACAAACTTAGCATTGTAGTTGAAAAACACTTTCTCCCATACATTCCAACTGCAAATGTAAGTTGGTCGACTATTACTTTAACTTGTAAAGCCTACTTAGCTGTGATAGTTTTCCGTTTAACTTCTTTGTATATATGTACTACTGCCGTAAATTTTTCAAAATCCAAAATCAACCATTTACATGAGGGACACACTTGACTAAGAAAAATGAGCACTTTAAAGTTTAATATTACGCAAATCACGCAGAACCCAGAATCGCAAAATGGTTTTCACAGACCCGCAATACTTATGTATGAACGGACATGCGAAAGTATATGGGTTCCTTTTTAACTACGGAATCCTAAAAACCCACTTGAATCTGTAAAATTCAAAATGACCTCGTAAGTGTTTGTGGTGTTGACAATATATTGGACTCTTTATGGCTATAGTCGTTCGAGAACAGCAAAAACTTTGGTAAGTTTTTCAAGCAGGTACTTACCTTTCTTAAGTATCTAAAAGGGTCTCCAACGTCATAATCGTGTTAAATAAGATTGTTTGCTACGAAACATCGTTTTTTTAGAATTTTCTATATCATAATAAACTGTTATTAAATAATTTTATCTACTTCTTTAAAACCGTAAAACCGGTAATATTGCGATAAAGTATTTCCGAACGTTTGTTTATAATATGGCGTACCGGCCAGCGATAACGCAGCAGGTCTGAAGTTGATACATTGCAGGTCAGACGGAAATGTTCATGGTACAAATAGAAAACCTGTCAGGTTAACCTGCTAAGTTGACCTGTCATGTACTTGGCAAGTTTCTTTAATGTTCATGGTAGGGCCCCAGTTCGTGCTGTTGCTCATTCGGCACCTCATGATGCTTCTTCTTAACTATGAAGTATAAGCACATACCATCAATAATGATAACCATAGCCAAAGTGCCATACACTGCGGCATAATGATGAATGTCGTGGACAGTTAATTCTGTAGAAGATTGTTCCTTAATATTGTCGATTTGGTCTCTCAGTTGATTCCAAATATGAGTGTGGTTCTCCGGAACGTCAAATTCATTTGGCAATGTTGTGTTGATGAGCGTGTTCAGAATAGATACCTCTGGGACGTCGATTTTGGATCGCATATTCATATGATGTAGGAAATTGTTGTGTGCATGAATACTATACGCATCCGATTTCAACGTGCATCCCTGACCTATATCAACGATTCCACTGTTTCGTATTACAGTCATTTGTGTTGCAGTCGAACAAAAAATGCGGAGCTCGCATGTTTCACAACAGGTGTAAAACCAAGAGTTCACGTTATGTAACTTGATCCAATAGACGTGACACGTGGATACTTCTTGTTTACAAGCGCTCTTGATACTCGTATCACTTACTGCATGTATTTCACACAAAGATTGTTTTATTTTCAGGTTGTAGATAGGTTTATCAATAGAACATAACAACTTGTTATTGTTTATAACGTGGACGCATCCTTGTAGATCATAGATAAGAGAAGTGCAGTGTCCTTCTGTATGTTGTAGGCAATGTAAAGCGAGCTAGGGATGGTCCTGAAATGATTCGTTCCTCTCTTCTGTGGAATAGAGATGATTTTATCCAATTCGAAGATATCGTTAGTCACTAAGGGTATTTTTATCTCAATAATGAGATAGCCTTCGTATAGGGTAGCCGACGCCTTCATGATTTTATACATGTCTGACAAATCCGATGACTCTATTGGGGTCATTAAGTTTCCCTGTAATTGGCCGGAGATAATGTCGACTTGACGTGCTAGCTGTTCAGGAGTTAACAAGTAGGGGTCGATACGACCGTGGCTGATGTCGGTCACGGTGTCGATTAGCGTATGCTGAACACGCATTAGGTTTGACAATATGATACTCGCTGCTAAGGCGGATGATGTTATGTATAGGCCGTCTCTGTTGTCCAGACGTACCCTATTTAGTTCGTCAGTGACGTTCTGAAGATGACGTTTTATGAAATTGAACTGTTTGTTCATAGTCTCCTCACTACGTCGTAGAATGTTGTATTTTGATTCCAAGACCAAAGTTTGATTCTTGATTGAATTCCGAAGATGATTCTCGTTGTGAGTTACTGTTTCTATATCCTTTTTATACTGTTGGGCGAAGATTTCGTCTAGCACTCCAAATAATGTGTTTGCCAAGTAACCCACTCCGTTGATTAACCCACGTCTCTGCCTTTTATAATGTGGATTCTCAAGAAGCGCTTGATAATGCTCGATTTCCTTTACTTCGTGTTCTAGCTGTACGATGACACTGTCGTATTGTGAAGCCATGTGATCAGCTGTTTGCTTCAGGTGCTTCAGGTACAAGGCTACAGCCTTGTACCTCGGAAAATCCGCGATAGAACGTGGACATGTTGTAAAATACAATGAGTTTCCAATCGTCCTTGACAACTTGCAGGTCGGCCACCTTGTCGAAGTAAAGTCCTTGGTTCGTGGTAATTTTAGTAATATTGTATGTCGTCAGTTTTTGCTGTAAACTGGGTGATACAAACAAAAGCATTAATAATACCGTCATGAAAAGGGCATTTAACGTCACCTGCCTACGTGGTCGCGGGGGACGCTTCTTACTTTTATCTTGAACTGGTGGCGATGAGGAAGTAGCCTGGACCACATCCTGTTTCAAGGGTCTCGAAGGGGTTTCATCCTCATTTACAGGCAGGTATACAAGTTTGTTCACTGGTCGCTGGATGGTGTTGCTGCTTGTCTTGAGTGTAACGACTTGCACGTAACCATCTTTCCCAGGATGCAGATGCTGTACTCGACCCATAGCCCATTTACCCGGAGGCATGTTTTCTTCACGCATGAGGACGACATCGTTGATTTCCAGATTACTTTTTGCGGTTCGCCACTTAGTTCTAGTTTGCAGTTGTTGCAGATACTCCGATGACCACTTCTTCCAGATGCTCTTCGTCATAGCTTGGAAGAGCTGCCAGCGAGGTTGTAACGTCGTAGACTCCGGATCCGTGTGAGGCCTTGATAAAATAGGTGCTCCTATCAGAAAATGCCCAGGAGTTAAACAGTCATCGTCTGAGTTCTCTGTTAATTGGCATAGTGGTCTAGAATTAAGACACGCCTCTATTTGACAAAGCAACGTAGAGAACTCTTCGTAGGTAAGGCGTTGATCACCTATGACTCTTTTCAAGTGGTACTTTAGACTCTTCACCGCCGCTTCCCAAAGCCCACCTGCGTTAGGCCACGCCGGCGCATTAAAATGCCACTCAATGTTTATCTCACTGATGTTGTTAAAGAAGTCCGGATTAAGGCACTGGATGATCTCCTTGTACTCTTTTTTCATAAGTCGATCAGCACCCACAAAGTTTCTACCGTCGTCACTAAACATGTGACTGGGAGATCCGCGACGAGAGCAGAATCGACGAAAAGCGCCTAGGAAAGCGGCCGTACCCATTCTGAAACCAATTCCAGGTGGACTGCTTTCGTTGATAAGCACACGACACGCAAGCGCACTGCCACGTATCCTTTCACAGTCTTTATCCCGCGTCCTTTATTGGCTTTCGATTCCACGTGCCCTGTGAAGTCGACTCCAGTATGTGTAAATGGTCTTAACGGGGTGACTCTAGCTCGGGGTAAGTCGGCCATAATTTGCTGATTAACTTCGTTGTTAAACCGTCGACACTTCACACACAGTCTCAGCTGTCGTTTCACAGTCCTGATACCGCTGGCGACCCAGTATGTATCCCTGATATAGGATAGTGTTAAACGGGGTCTACCGTGTAAAGTTGTTACGTGAGCCTGGTTGATAATAAGATCAGTAAGTCGGCTGTGGCTTGATAGAACGGTGGGGTGCTTCGCTGAAATGTTTATTCTGGCGTGTCGTAACCGTCCACCAACTCTCAATAGACCGTTTTGGTCCACAAATGGATGTAAACTGCTAATCTTGCTTTTAGAATTTATATGTTGTTTACGTTGAATATCTTGCATTTCTTCATAAAATTCTAGTGCTTGCACTTCTTTAATAATTAAATTATTTGCTTTATTCATTTCTGATGACGATAAAGAATAATCATATGTTGAAATATGCTTGTGACGAGTTCGCATGATGAAACGTGATACCCAGCAAATAATTCGTACAATTCGTGTCAGTGAACTATGGTTTTGCAGTAATTCGCTTAGGGATTGCAATTGCTGGATCCAGCATACAGCAATCCAGCTGGATCCAGCGCCTTTTTAAACATGCTGGATCCAGCATACATCTTGATCCAGCGATGCGGATCCGCAAATGTATCAATTTCTATTGTTTAGTTTTGAGTTGCCGCCATTTTCGAATCGGCGCGGCAACGTTGCCGTTCTGTCACCATAGCACGTGCCGCATGAAAGGCAACGCCGCCCGCCCCCTTTCCCCCTTACCAACTGTACCGCTTATGTTTGTTTATTTTATAAATCAAAGACAGTTGATGAGTTGAATAACTGCTCTCGTCTCGATAGAAAGTGTCTTTGTGTCACTAAAGTGCATATGAAGTGAGTGTTGGTTGTTGTTTGAGAGACTGAATGGTAAGTAAAGTAAAATGTTTATTTTTAATTTTAGTATTAATGTTGATTTGATTCATGTCTTTTACTTTCTCGAAGAAGGAAAAGGAAGACACGTTTGGTGAGGTTCGTCAACACATCGCGAAATCTTTTTGTTTTTGTTTTCTTATTTACACCGATCTTATTTTATTACCTACCTTTAATTGCAGGAAGTAGGTACATATCCTACAGTGGACTATTTAGTTATTTAGAACTTTGTGTGTGTGTATGTGTGTGAGTATTGTTGCTATTAAACAAGATTGCTAAAATGCGCAATTTTGATTGGAAAAAAGCTGTGCCATGTGTATAAAGATAGGTTTTTATAGGTTTTTCCAGTTCAAAAACGCGTTCAAACTATTAGTTCTCCCGTAACCACGGTGCGGTGCTTGCAATAGCGCCAAAATATCGGAAATAAACAAAAGGAAGTTTGAACGCAATTTGAAACCCGAAATACCTATAAAATGTGTAATAATAATCGCGACAGTTTAAATAAAATATTACCTTATTGGTTTTGTTAAGTTATTGCATCGCGATAGTTGTATTTATTTATCTTTAGGCATACTTATACTTATCTTATACTTCACCGATCTTTTCTTCATTACAGATTTAACGTTGTTTTTCGGACAGTTTAAAATGTCGACCAAGAATTCTAGCGACGGTAAAAAAAGTTTGTGGGACTTTTTCGTAAAGTTGGATAGTCGAAGTGCCAAGTGCTCGCTATGCCTAAAAACATTGCTTATTAGCAACCGCTCCACTACAGGGTTAAAAGGGCATTTACAAAAAGTACACTGTATCAGTGTCATAAGTAATGTCAGTGGCAACAAAGCTAGTTCATTCAACAAAGATTTGGATAATGCAGATTCACAAGCTTCCACTGATGCTATAGCAACTACTTCAAAAAATGAAGATTATCAGGAAGTAGTTCCGAGCAAGAAGACCAAGGAGACTATTGATTTCTACTTTGAAAAAGAAAATTCTATGGAGATTCTTTGGTCACTAGGATGATGTGTAAAGATGGCTTTAGTCTAAGTACATTTTGTACATCATCCGACTTAAGATTATTATTCGCAAAATCAGGATTTCAATTGCCGACTTCTCCAAATACCATCAGAGCGATCATTTACAGATATGCAGAGAATATTCAAGCTGATTTCATTAAAGAATTCACTAATTTAAAGCAAAAAGGACAAAGATTCTCATTGAGTTTTGACGAGTGGACCTCCCAAAAAAATCATAGATACATAAATCTCAACTTGCACCATGATGATAAACATTTCAATTTAGGGTTGATAAGAATTCATGGCTCCTGCACTGCCGAACACTGCATTGAATTAGTGTCGGAAAGGCTGAATATTTTCGGCTTAGTGATGGAAACCGATATCATTGGTATCACTACCGATGGCGCCTCCGTAATGGTAAAAGTTGGAAAACTTTTGCCTTGTTATCAACAATTATGCTACGCTCATGGTATCCAGTTGGCTGTGGTGGACGTGCTATACAAGAAGAAACCTCATAAGGAAGTAGAACAAGCCGCAACAGATGAAAGTGATGAATGCGAAGACGATGAAGACTTAGAGACAGAGATGAACGATGGCTTGGCAGTTACAGTAGAACGAACATTAGTGGACTCTGGTGAATTAATTCCACGATACAGCGCACTGCTCATGAAAGTACGCAAAGTTGTAAAAATTTTCAAAAAATCACCCACCAAAGATGATTTATTTTTGCAAAAATATGTTAAGGAAGATAAAGGTAAAGAACTAAGTCTGATTCTTGATTGCCGCACGAGATGGAACAGTTTGCTCAGTATGCTGGAACGTTTCTACAACCTAAAAGTTTGCATCGATAAAGCATTGATAGACGTCGGTTCTGAAATAAAATTTTCCGGCGATGAATGGTCAATAATCAATGAGTTGATTGTCAGTCTACAACCGTTGAAACTGGCTGTAGAAGCTCTTTGCAGAAGAGAGTCCACATTGATAACTGCCGACACAACCCTGAAATTTGTCTTAGACAAGCTAAATAACCAGGGCACTTCCCTAAGCGCCGAGCTAGCTGAAGCACTACGCAACAGAATCGCAGAACGACGCCTCTCCGAAGTTACTGGTACGTTAGTGTACATGAAAAATCCAAAAAAGTATGAAGAAGCAGTAAAAAAAACCTGGCTATTTTCCATTGCCAAAAAAGAATGCGATGCGGCAGGAGATAAAAACATTGTTAAAACGAGTAAATAAACAATATATTGTAGAGCCGGTGCAAGAAGATACCATGGAGATAGAAGAAGATCGTGTAGATGATGACGCAGAACCCGTTAAAATGACTTTAGAGCTAGAGCTTGAGATAGAACTTAAAAGAGAGAAGGAGAACTTTAATAAACAAAAGCCAAGTGGTCAATTAGATTACGAAAAGATCCTGAAAAAAGAAATGAGCGTTTATGAGAGCGAAGGAGTGCGAGGTGAACATTTATCTATGGTTTATGAGTATTTAATGACCTTAAAACCGACCAGTGTAGAGGCCGAAAGGGCATTCTCAGCAGCCGGCTACATATGCAGTTCTGTGCGAAGCAGGTGGGAGATAAGACTATAGATAAAATTTGTTTTCTAAGGTCTTACTTTCAGAGAATTCAAAAAAAGAAGTAGTCTCTTATCGTCAGACTTTAAACTGCTTAATTATTAAGGATTAACGAGCGGAGAGAAGATTATTTCAAAGCTTTTTTTGTTTGATACAAAAATACTATTGAAAATTAAAATAGTGTTATTATTACGGTCCTTTTTTAAAAGAATGTTAATTAAGTTAATTTTAAAAGAATTTGTGAGACTGATTGCTACTGATTAACCGGGTACTTAGTCTGAACGGCCCAAATCGAATGGCACGTGGGTCATTCGAACGTAAACAAAAATCGTCTACGTACAAATGGCCCGTTGGTGACACAATCTATCTTAATTCAATGGATAAACTACATTATGTACATTCGGGTGCAAAAGTAAAAAGTTTAAATAAAAAATGATTTTTTCTTAGATTTGTATTATCTTCATTAAAACAATCAACAAAATATACAATAAGATAAAATAAAACAACAAGCCAATCAACAAAATGTAAAAAAAATAAAATTAAAAAGTTAGTCAAAAGCAGCTTAATTTTAAAGAATAAAAATCCTCAATTCGTGGGAATTTACTATTACACAATAAGATTTAGTGAAAATCAGTCTTATTTTAGAGAAACAAATGAACAAACATAAAAATATTATTATACAACAATGTTTAGTCAAAACCAACCAGCAATTGTAAGGAAACAGATCAACAAAATATGAGAATTTACTATAAGATTTACCTAAAATAAGTCTTATTCTAGAAAAACAAATCAACAAAATATAAAAATACAATATTAATCAATAAGATTTAGTAACAATCGGGCTTATTTTAAAATAAAAAACCAACAAAATAAAAAGAAAATACGACTGAACAATATAATTGATTAAAACTTTAATTTTTCTAAGCAATGCCCCACGCTTATCTGTCCAGTCAATAATTCTTCTACAATACTTTGAATTTTCCAGTTTCTTGATATAGTTTCAGGTTTCCTTTTTGAAATTTTGATGCCATCAGGTTTCCTTATCTGATTTGAATAATATTTGAAGTCGTTATGCAACCCTTGCAGAAGTTGACCAATATTTGGTTTGACTTTTATGAATTTTCTAATTCTATTGTTCCATGACTCTACAATGTTATTTGTTTTATGATATTTATTATATGTACACCAGATACTTGAATTCACCTTATCGTCTAGCCATGTGCTAACAAAATAATCGTTGAATTTTGTAAAATTATCACTGCACGGACTTTCTGCCATAATATAAAGCCAACCATCGTCAACGAAGTGTGGAGGAATGTGTGATAATGCTGTACATAATTTTATATGTGCCTTGCCTGAATGGGTCTTGTGTAGATTTAATTTATTTGCTTTACGCCACAAGCATTGACTAAAATGAAAATTGCACCCTGTTATTTTAACATTTGGAAAAATATTTTGTAATGCAACTATGGTAGCTGCTTCAAAATCCATAGTGGCATAAGTTGGTTTCCATTCTGGTTCTTGGCTTTTTATTAATTGGAATAGTAACTGATATGTGTCAAGCTTCTTATCAGGTAGTAATGCATACAAAATAGGAATCACGTTAACAAATTCTTGAGTGCTTCCTATATCTGCATGAACTGTAAAAACTTGATAAAATCCATTCGGGCAGATCTTAAATGTCCCATCAAAGAAAAAACTTCTTGACTGCCGCAAATAAACAGTGAAATCCTTATGTCCAAATATCAATATTCTTTTTTGTCTGTATTGATAATCCGCAAATAACATAAATAAATATTTTTGAGGGATAATAACGTCAGCTCCTTTTCTAAAGCAAAGTCTCTTGGCTCCAATTGAGCTATTTCGTTTTTGGTATAGATGTTTGCTTATATTTTCAAACTTAGGTAAAATTTGTACTCCTTTTTGTGTAAGTATTTGCATGTGCTCATTAAATATTTGAGGAATCGGAATAGATACGTCGTGTTGAACAGCGTTTATACATTTTTCCATTTGCTCTTTAATTTCCCTCGTTTCTAAGTCTTTAGGTCCATGATTATGTGATGTTTCACGTACAACTGTTAAAGGGTTACTTTTGGTTTTAATAGAAGCACTGCACGTACTTTTTTTTGCACAACGCCAAAGTTCTGTTCCGTCTTTGTTCAGCCTTTTCCAATTATATTCATAACCACCTTTACGTAGAAGGCGAGCACCTTTTCTTGATTTACCCTCACTTGCAGATTGTGATGTAGAGGGATGTGCGTCATCCATTTCTATGATTATTTAAACCTAGAAAATACAATATGGGCCTTAGAAGTGTGAAAGTATATAATACAGATTTGTATGTGTATGGTCTAAAATCTAGTCCCTGTCATATATTATTTATGTTCTAAATAAAATATGGTAGCTTAGTCTTTAGCCCGAATATTGATGTTGTTTACATACGAGTTGAAAGAGATGTAAGTACTTATATTAAATTCGATCATATTATGTTCTTGGACCCAAAAAGATAGAATACATATGAAACGCCTTTAACTGAAGAAACATTTTGAGAAAAATATTGCAGTAAGTATATGCAATTGGCTTTATAATATATAAAAAAAAAACTTACCAGGATCCAACAGTAAACAAAACACAAAACTCTCGAAAGTAAAAGTTCAATGCACAACATTAATGGACAATTGCAAAATTAACAGTGGTGTTACTAAGTTGCATACTATTAAACATATTTCTCCATAGTCCTCTGACGTCACAGATAAGCATCCTACTTGTGATTGGATGACAAGAAGGGTCATTGTTTATCTAGCTACCTGAAATCGTGCCGACCGGTTATGAAGATGTATTCCGTTTATTTAGACGATTTCAAATAATTAAATATTTATTTAGTTAAAATTCATAAACTATGTGATTAATAGAATGTTTGCGACTGTACTTTTGAATTATTTTTAAATTCATTTGACCACCGGGCCATTCGAACGTAGACAATTTTTGTTTACGGTCGAATGGCCCGCGTGCCATTCGATTTGGGCCGTTCAGACTAAGTACCCATTAACCGTCCTATCATTAAACATAAGCGTAATTAATAAGATAGTGCTTACTTAGAAACATTATCTTAAATGTTATATGAATATAAGGTTATATGTTTGTTATTTAATTTTATGTTGATTATTTTGATCTCAAATTATTAAAAAACCAAAGCAAATTAATATAAGATATCACCAAATGAGTGGAAGATTTCAAAGATTATCGTAAGAAGTACAAATTAATAAAAAAAGTCATAAAAATGTCGTCTTTTTATTTTCGTTCCACGTTTTGCTGGATCCGCGCTGGATCCAGCTGGATTCAGGTCAATCCAGCAAAAATTCCGCTGGATTGAAAACGCCGCTGGATTGCAATCCCTAAATTCGCTAATAAATGTTATTTTTCATTAAAGTTGTGTTCACACTAGTGAGCGTCTTTGTTTCGATGGTGGGGGCGTGGTATGTCATCTTGATTGCATCTTTTTCCTTCAAACCTTTTAGCCATTCTGGCCCTTTCCACCACAACGAATGATGTAACAATTGATGAGCCGTTACTCCTCGTGTTGCGCAATCGGCTGCATTTTCTTCCGAGCAGACATGGTTCCAGAATTCTGCTGGGATGACTTTGGTTATCTGGTTCACCCTGTTAGCTACAAATGATATCCATCTAAATACATCCCCATGCAGCCAGCTTAGAACTATCATGGAATCTGTCCATGCGTGAAGAGATATTCCTTTGTTTTCCAAGGAATCGGTGACTTTCTTCACCAGTTGTGATAAAAGTAGCGCTCCACAGAGTTCCAGTCGCGGTAATGTTGTTTTCTTCGCAACTGGTGCTAACTTTGTTTTTGCGGCGACGATTCTTGATGTGTAGTCGCCCTTATGGTTGATTGTCACCAAGTAAATTACGCAAGCGTAAGCTTTGTCCGACGAATCGCAAAATGCGTGTAATTGACAGTTTGTTTCCATGTTACCTAAATAACGCGGAATGCGGAATTTGTCGATGTGGTTAATGTCTTCTTTTAATTTTTTCCAATTGTCTTGCTAACTTTAGGTAGCTCTTGATCCCAATTTGTTTCGAGGGACCATGTTTCTTGAAATAATAGCTTTGCTCTGATTGTAAGTGGTGATAGCCAACCAAGGGGATCAAATAATTTTGATATGTCTGACTTCGCTAGTCTCAGTAATCGCATGGCTTTGGAACATGAAGGTATCTGAGGATGGAGTCCATTTCAAGCCTAGAGTCTTTCTGGACTCTAAACACTTAAATTCGTAAGGCTGTTCAATTGATCCGTTGCTAATTCTTGCAGGAGTTCCGGTTTATTGCTTGACCATTTTCGTAAATTCATACCAGCACCCTGTAGCATGTTAATAAGCTGACGTTGTCTTTTGTTTGATCCACGGAGCTATGTCCACTCAACAAGTCATCCATGTAAAAAGAGTTCTGTACGACGGAAGCTGCAGCGGATGATATGTTTCAGCGTCATCAGTCGCGAGCTGATTGAGCGTTCGCATGGCCAAAAAGGGAGCCGCTTTGGTTCCGTACGTTATAGTGGTTAAGCGATACTGTCTCAATTGATTCTCCATTGAATCCCTCCAAATGATTGACTGTAAGGACTGATCTTGCTCTCTTACAAGAATTTGACGGAACATTTTTTCAATGTCCGCAGTGATTACGACTTGATGTTGTCTCCATTTGATTATAAGTGCTAGCAAATCTTGTTGTAGGTTGGGTCCACTGTACATTACGTCGTTCAAACTGTTACCCGACGTCGTCCTGGAGGAAGCATTGAATACTACTCTCAACTTTGTGGTGGTAGAGTCGAGCTTGCGAGCACCGTGGTGTGGAAGATAATATTCCTGATCCGTTGTCCTTTCAACTTGGCGCATGTGACCCAATTCTTGGTACTCACTCATAAATTGTTTGTATTGATTTGAGAATGATGTATTTTTAGACATTTTTGCTTCCAATTGCTTGAATTGCGCAATCGCCTTGAATTTTGATAATCCGAGTTGTTTCTCAAAACCCGGCATCATGGGTATCTCAACCTCATACTTACCATTATCTAATCGACGCGTGGTGGTTATGTAAAAATCTTCACAAAATGTATCGCTAAGAGTCAAATTTGATGATGAGTCGTGGACGTCTTCTAATTCCCAAAACTTGGCTATTTCTTCTATGTTATTGATTGCAACATGGCAGTTGAACCTTTTCACATTTCCTGATAAAATCCAACCCATTTTAGTTTGTTGAGCTATGGGGGCCTGGGCAGGACCCTTTATAAGTCCACTCAGTATAATCTCCGAATATACACTGGCATCTAAAAGAAGATCGATAGGTTTTGACACATTGTACCACGGATCGGCTAACTGAAGATGTTGCACGTGCGGCCATGACTGTTTGCTAAATGAGGAGTTAGGTAAATTATTTATTACTTTTGATACAACCCAAGCCTGAGTTTTTAAGATGTAATCTCTACAAATAGACTTGCAGTCTAGCGTTATAATACCCTTGCTTTTTTTAGAGGCCGGGCCCACCCCTGAGATAGAGGCATGATATTGCCGGCGTTGTAAACCTAGCATTTTTGTGGCATTTTCTGATAATAATGAAATTTAACATCCTTGAACTAAAAGAGCTCGTAAAGTGACGTATGCGCCGTTGCTTGTTAGAACAGTTAATGATATTCAGATCAACAAGATTTCTTCATTGTCAGCTGCCACATGATTAACGTTATGCTGTGCTGGCAAGGTTGACTGCGTTGTGGACGTGTGGGAGCTCGTGACAGCTGCGGCTTGCGGATGTGGTTCACAAGTCTCATGAAAGAGAGTGTTGTGGTCAGCGTTACACCTTTTACAGCGCCTTGGGTTGATGCACTCAGCGTCTGGATGATAATCAAGGCAATTTTTGCAGTAGTGGCACTTTGTTACCAAGGCCAATCGTTCGCTCGGGGTCATTTTCAAGAATTTTCTACAAATAAATATAAAGTGACGCTTATCGCAAACAGGACAGTTTGGGCCTTGAGTAGCGGTCACTTGATATTGATTCCGGTGATGATTTCCGTGACTGACAGGTTTGCTACCCTGTTAAACTAGTCCCCGCTTAGCTGGTCGTTTCGTTGCGTTTGATTCCTTCTCTCTTCGATGTATGGGTTCCAGGGCTGTAAACTTGTTTTCCAGGAACGTCATAAATTCAGTCAGAGATGGTAGATCCCTGGGTGATACGCGAGCCTCTTTGTAATCACTGTAAGTCTCCTGGTCCAGTTTCTTAGTGAGAAGATGCACTAGCAACGGATCCCATGTATTGGTATTCACACCAAGGTTATGTACTGCGTGAATACATTCTGTGGAGGTGTCATATAGCCGCTTTAGTTCATATGCCGTCTGTTTGTGGATAACAGGCTGATTTAGAAATATCTCTATCTGATTCGTAAAGAGAACCTGAGTATTGTTATATCTATGCGTTAAAATTTCCCAGGCTGTGTCGTAATTATCCGCAGAAATATGAAGATGCTGAATAAGGCGCTCGGCCTCTCCCTTGATCTTTCCTGCATCTTGCATCTTCTGGGCCTTGGTAATTGAGTTGTTATCCTTGGATGGCTTCTGTGAACAAGTCACAGAATGCTGGCGACTGCGTGTATTTTCCCGTGAAAATAGGAATTTCTATTTTTGGGGTCGCGTTCTGAACGTGAACCATGGATGATATCTTCTTGTTCAACGAGCGTTTGATGTCTTTGTAGATGGATTCATACCTACAAAATTCATCTTCGTATGATTGATCTCCGCCTTGAAGTATATAGTCGATTCGCAAATGTAATGAATCAAGGATGTTCCACTTGGTCTGAATATCCCTGAGCTCGTCTTCAAGTTCCCACTTTTCGGATATTACGTCCACGTTTATATTTTTTATCACCCTGTTGAACGCTCTAAAGTTTGTTCTCTGTAGAGCCAATAGTTCCATGGCCTCAGTGTTTAACTGCGTTTCTTTTTCTCCTGAACCAAATGAAGATATAATGTTTCGAATAGACTGATAGAGGTCCTTACCCTGTTTATAATAATTAGACTCAAAATATTTGGGTTCCTTAACTGGATGCTCGTAAAGTTTGACGTGATTTTGTTCGAACTCTCCCCAGAGGTTATCCAACGTCTCAATCCTCCTTTGTATATAATCCGGAGTCTTCCTCGGTAATGGATCCTTACCGAAGTTGATTTTTATTTGTTTGACATTTTCCATTATCTCCACTTGACGAGAGCTTAAAGCAGCCATAGTGATAAAATAAAGGAACGATCTTATTTGGAACCGATGAGTTGCACCACCTTTCCAGACGCGATGCGTTCCGATGCTGTGCTCAGTAGAGATGTGATGATGTGGCTCCTTAATCTCGACCGACGTCTTCGAGAGAGACACTTAGAGTTCACTGAATTGACTGTGTGTCTACGGCACTGTCGCGAATTACTCAACGAGTAGGGCAACCGAGGAGTTCCGATACCAAACAACCCGCGCTACTTATTCTAGACACCCGATGGAATAATAATACGCGTGATCCTAGCAATCCGGCTCGAAGGACCAAAAAAATGTAAGATGACTTTTTTTACACTCTAGGATAGATGATGAAACCGGGGATGATAAGTAAAGCCGTTCGTGTTGAGTGTGGTAATATCACTGATTTATTTTTACTTACTAATTACAGTAAACGACTGAGCGTATGCAAACGCTGAGGTTGCTTAACCTACATAATTATAACAAGTAATATTGATGAATGTGTGGGTTCACCGTACACCCTATCAGATTATTAAAATTATAAACAAATTTAAAAATACCAAAATGTGTAGGATACGATGGTTTCTCTATTAAAATAATTAAAGCAGTAAATGAGGATATATGCCATCATCTGAGCCACATTATGAACTGGTCGTTAACAACTGGAATTGTACGTGATCCCACGACGGTGGTCTTTTCGAGCTTGGAGAAATGAAACACTGTTTCGCGCTCCCGAATAACTGTACTAATCATACAAGATATACAAGTTATCGTGCAAACAATATTATTCTCAAAAAAAATAAAATTCTAACAATACTTATACTTTCCGATGTAACGTAACCATAGCACGATCTATTTCGATCCCAACGCCATCTAGGGAAGTAAAGCTTCAACTTTTGGTCATCGACTTATTAAATCGCGCTACGGTTCCGCTCAGCATCGTAAACATACCGCCCACCAAGAACATATTACTAAATGTTCTTCAGTACCGCCCACCGTGAGGAAACAGTGCTGAGGTGAGTGTTATTGGTGGGAACTATACAAGATTGATCTTAAAATTAAGTTATGGGTAGGATACATAATTTAGACGTAGGTCTTTTTATGGATGACGATTTAACGAGCAAGGTTACAACCCGCGTAATACCATCGGCGCCCGGATGTTTCTGCTCTATCCTACCGAGTAACCACTTGCCCGGCGGTAAATCGTCCTCCTTTACCAAGGCTACATCTCCGACTGATGGTTCAGGGTTCACGCGATTCCATTTACGACGTTGTAAAAATTGATGGAGGTAGTCCTGTGACCAACAACGCCAGAAGTCCTGTACCATTCTCTGATGTAGCTGCCATCTTTGTAAACTATTAATGTTGCATGATTCATAATTGTAATCAGGCGGCAAAACTAGGGCTTCGCCCACCAGAAAGTGACCGGGCGTCATAATCGTTAAATTATCCTGATCCTCATTATAAGACATTGGCCTCGAATTGAGACACGCCTCAATTTGAGCTAACACTGTAGCCATTTCTTCAAAGGTTAGAGTGGAATTACCTATTACCCGTTTAAGGTGGAATTTGGTGGACTTAATACCAGCCTCCCAAAGACCCCCAAAGTTAGGCGCGTGAGGAGGAATAAAACGCCACTCCGTACCGTTATCTGCTAACCCCTCTGCTATTTCAGGATTACAGTAAGACTTCTCCTTATTAAATAAGTAAAGCAACTCCCGCGCAGCGCCTACAAAATTGGTGCCGTTATCGCTGTGCAGCTCTGAGCACCGACCACGACGAGCAACAAACCTTTTAAAGGCGGCCAGAAAACCCTTAGAGCTCAGTTCACTCACTGCCTCCAAGTGCACAGCTCTTGTGGCCAGGCATATAAACAAACATATATAACCCTTGTACGAGGTATTACCGCGCCCCTTTGATCATGAGTTGTGGACCACCATGCAAGGTATTTTTGTGCGCCTCTGCTATGAGAAGTTCCGTTAAGAAAGACTCTTTCGGGATTAAAATAGGATGACTTCTATCATATCCTAACTGCGATTTCTCTAGTCGACCCCCTACTCTCATAATTCCCTCAGAATCTAGGAATATGTTGAATGATTTCAACATGCCGCCTATTTTCTGAGGTTTATTAGTCTTCAAAAGGTCTAATTCCTCGGCGAATCCTTCTTCCTGGCATTTTCTCAGGCATATAATTAAAGCATCTTCTCGTTCTTGTCTAGATAGAGAGTGCGGAGCTTCCTGCTCCTCCGAAGTTATGCTTTTCTTTTTTAAATCGAATAGGAAGCGTCGAGCATAAGCAATAGTTCTAACTAACTCCAATAATGATGAGAATTGACTCCAAAATGAACTATCCACCGTGGTTGTATGAACCTTTACTTCTTCTAATTGAGTCACTAAATGCTTCGGCCTTTTATATTGAATCACTTGATCTTTTAAAAATGACGGGCCATCCCACCACAGAGAAGTATTCTCAAGCTCGGAAGGACAAATTCCACGCGAAGCACAGTCTGCTGGATTCTGTTTTGTGGATACGTGAGCCCAATGATGGCTATCTAAAGAAGTCAATATCTCCGATACTCGATTGCCCACAAACGTCTTCCAACGACTCGGGTGGCTGTTCAACCATGCTAATACTACCTCACTGTCTGTCCAAGCGTGCCAATCTGACTTCGGAATGGCCATCACTTCACCGACTTCCTGAAGCAATTTAGTCAAGAGTGCCGCCCCGCAAAGCTCCTGCCTGGGAATCGACACCTGTTTCACCGGTGCTACTCTTGTTTTAGAAGCTACTAATGAAACAAATATATTCCCTGTTACATCCCCTACTCTTAAATATATAACTGCACCATAAGCTAATTTCGAAGCATCCGCGAAACCATGTAACTCCGTGGTTACATTTGTGGAAGTGACATGCATCCACCGTGGGATTCTGATGGTTGCCAACTGAGACTTCTTCTCACGGTAAGTTAACCATTCCTTTAATAACTGGTCTGGTACTTCTTGATCCCAACCTATACCGGCCAACCATAACCTTTGAATCAATATTTTCGCTTTAACTATACTAGGGGCTAACCATCCTAGCGGATCGAATAAACGAGAAATATCAGAAATTATTTTCCTTTTAGTTGCAGGTGTAGCTGTGAGCGGAATATTAATGGACTATTGGAAGATATCTTCACTGGAGTTCCAGGTAAGTCCTAGTATTTTTGTTACCTCATCTATTTTTATTTTTAATTCTTTCTCTGTAGTGCTCTGCTCGACCTTTATTTTATCTAATAATTCCCCACTGTTAGTTTTCCACTTTTGAAGCGAGAAACCTCCCTTTTTTAACATCCCATTAATTAGTGTAAATGTCATAAACTTCTTCAATTTTTTCAGCTCCGGTCATTAGATCATCCATATAGAAATCATTTAAAATGATATCCCTTATCTTTGGACAACCCTGACACTCGTCATAAGCTGCTTGATGTAAAGCCCTCACTGCTAAGTACGGTGCTGATGCTGTACCGAACGTAACCGTGACTAATTCAAATTCTTCTATTTCCTGTGTAGAACTATCTCGCCAAAGAATACGTTGATACATTGTATCTTTTTCATTGACTAAATGTGTTCTCCATCTCATAACAATGTGTCGAAGATCCGCCTGCAACGTAGGCCCTACTAACAAGTTATCGTTTAGTGACGATCCCTTGGAACCTTTACAGGAGGCGTCAAACACGACTCGCACCTTGGTCGTGTCTTTATCCTCGCGAACAACGGCGTGATGGGTATACGGCCTTATTATTAATCGATTTGCTTTCTACTACTTTTTTCATGTGATTTAAATCTAAGTATTCTTGCATGACCTTAGTGTAACTATTTTTTAATGTAGTGTTCTTTTCTAACCTTGATTCTAAACTTCTAAGTCTTTTTTCAGCTATCATTTTGGAGTCACCTATCTCATCAACCAAATCAACTTCTCGGACAGGTAACCTTACGATATATCTACCTTCTTTATTTCGTGTAGTAGAAGTTGTAAACAAAGTTTCACATTTAATCTCATCTTCCGTGAGTATCTTTTTTGTTGCCGATGGCTCAGCTTCTATCTCCCAGAACTTTTTTAATAACTCATCTGCCTGAATATTTGAGTGCAGAACAGTGATTCATGGATATGAATTTACATTTACCGAATGATCTGTACCTACAACTCCTGACAAAATCCAGCCCAAAACCGTATCTTGGGCTACGAGTGAACCACTTACTCCGTACTTAAGGCCCTTTTGAATTATCTTACAGTAAACTTCAGCATCTAATAAAATGTCTATTTTGTTAGGTCTGTCATATTCAGGGTCGGCTAAGTCAGTCTCTTTCAAATCCACCCATTCTATCTTGGTTGCTTTAACAACTGGCAGAAGGGAGGTAATAGATTTTAAAACGTAAGCCTTGACTTGCACGTTGAAAGTGGGATTGACTCTGGACTGTATTTTTATGTTAACAGTGGCCTTACAATTGACCGTTTTATGACCACCTACACCTGCTACTAAATGTTTTGTTGAAGTTTTCTTCAACCCTAAATACTGAGCCATAGACTCCGTGATAAAAGACCCTTGAGATCCTTGATCTATTAACGCGCGAATTACCCTATACGTTCCTCCTCTAGCCTCCGCGTTTATTAATGCCGTGGGTAATAAAACGGTGTCCTTACATGTACCTGTAAAAAGGCATGAGACGATCGCACTATCAGATCCCTCCGCTCGTGGAGTGGCCGTTTTATTCTCCTCAGGCAACTTAACATTACTCGTATCCGCGGTTGTATTTAACGTGTCTTTCTCGGACGACTCTGAACCATCAGTAGAATGAAGTAGCGTATGGTGACGTTTTTTACACACATTACATTTTCCAGTATTTCGACAAAATCTGGCAGAGTGATTGCCGCTTAAACAAGTGAAACATAAGCGTTTTTCATGTACAAAGTTACGGCGAACATCGCTGCCTTGATTCATAAACGACATTTACAATTACAATTTGTTATCTTATGAGCAGCAGAACAATATGCACAAGTTACTTCGCCTTTTTCTTTTCCTACTACATGGAAGGATTGCGCACCTTTATGAGCCTCTTTAGGCCTATTTTCAATAATTTCTAAACCCCTGTACCATCCTACTAAAAATTCTCGAAACTCGTCAAATGAAGGAAGGTCTTCTGAGGAATCAGACGATATTTTTAGTTCCCAATCCTTCCTGGTTTCTTTATCTAATTTGGTACTAGTTATGTAGATAACAAGAATGTCCCAAGATGAGACATCTATCCCTAAATTCTTTATAGAGGCTAAACAATCACAAGTGGTACTAATTAATTTCTTTATTTCACTGGCTGATTCGACTGTTAAAGACCTTTGATTGAACAAACGTTTAATAATCGAATTTGCTAAAAATCTTTTGTTGTTATATGTGGACTCCAATTTTCTCCAACATTCCAAGTAATTGTCTGATGTCACATTTATGTTTCTTAATAATAATTCCGCTTCGCCGGTTAAATATCCTTTCAAATAATACAACTTCTGAGCATTATCCAATCTACTATTTTTATGTATCAACCCTACGAACAAGTCTCGAAAGGTTGACCACTCGTGATATTTACCGGAAAACATAGGTATTTTAACTTCTGGTAAACGAAAGTTATTATTTTCTTTAGTACTAGACTCCTGGCTAGGGTTATGCAAGTTATCTTTTCTAATGAGATCTTTCAGAGTACTTTTAAAATTAATATATAAATCCTCAACTTCATCGTATAACCCATCTTTATAATAATTGGAACTAATTAGTTCAGGCTTTTTAAATTCACTTATTATTTTGGTGTGTGTATTATAGAAAAGTTACCATTGTTGCTCCAAACTATCTAGACGAGTCTCAAAGTATGATATCGTTAGGCGATCTTTCGAACATTTTTTAAAATTAATCAAAGACTTTTCGATTTTAATTTTGATGTCTTCTTGGATGTCAATATATCTATCCATTTTGAACACAAGTTACAATCACAGAAAAATAAGAATAAACACAAACAATACACAATAGAACAATGTGACAAACTCCAATCAAACAAGAGTGGAAGCATATAATTATTATGATAATTAATTAATGTCCACAAACAACCGCTCTTGAACTTCTTCCGAACACAAAGATCTATTTGCCAAGATCTAGTTAGTAGATTGTTATAAGTCTATAACAATAAATTCCAGGGCCAAACGAGTATAGGTTACTCGTCAGAACCATATAATAAGGTTGAAAGTACTCACAATTTATCCACTTTTGCACTCACTATGACACCACACTACTAGCGCCCTCTACCTGTTCGCGCGTGAACTGCAACGCTCCTTGTTGCCCGGCACCTACCAGTAGCGCCCTCTTCTTGAACCCACTCTTGCATCGCTGCTCCTCCAGCAGCCTGGCTCCCGGCTGCTTCCTGCACCCGGCTCACGGCAACAGCTGCTGCACTGCACTGAAGACTCCCAATCCCGGACACCGCACTTGGTGCCCGCCGAGGGAGGGTTTGCTCTGGACAGCGATCCACTGCCCAGTAATGACGCACGCAGGGTGGATATTACCACCGCCGGAACCACTAATCACCACTCGCGACTGTATCCGGCTCGAAGGACCATGTACGTGATCGCACGACGGTGGTCTTTTCGAGCTTGGAGAAATGAAACACTGTTTCGCGCTCCCGAATAACTGTATTGACTAATCACACAAGATATACAAGTTATCGTGCAAACAATATTATTCTCAAAAAAAAATAAAATTCTAACAATACTTATACTTTCCGATGTAACGTAACCATAGCGCGATCTATTTCAATCCCATCTAGGGAAGTAAAGCTCCAACTTTTGGTCATCGACTTATTAAATCGCGCTACGGTTCCGCTCAGCATCGTAAACAGGAATATTTCCACAAGATCTTAAACTATCAGTTATAAAACCTTTATTCAAAAAAGACAGTAAACGGTTAGTGGTGAATTATAGGCCTATTGCACTATTATAAATATTAAAAAAAAAAATAGAAAAATATCTTTATGGCGAACTTAATTCATATCTAGAAAAAAATAAAATTTTGTGCAATGAACAAAAGAGCTTTCGACAAAATAAAACCACAAATATGGCCATTTACAAATTCATCCAAAGTGTTATCTGCCATGTTGACAAAAGAGTTCCCGTTTGTGCTATTTATTGCGATATATCACAGGCATTTGATTATGTAGATCATAATATACGAGTACTAATCAGTAAACTAGACGCATACGGCATAAGAGGCAAGGTTTTAGATTTAATTCGATCCTATTTAACGAATCGACAACAGATAACAGTAATAAGAGTGAAGTGTAGAGTGAATCCCAAAACAAAAAAGAAGAAACATTCAGCTCCGTGAGGAAATATGTCACAAACGGTGTTCCTCAAGGCAGTGTGCAAGGGCCGCCGTTGTTCACTATTTATATCAACGACTTGCCAAAAGCAACGATTCAACCTATGACATTATTTTCTGAAGACAGTACAGTTTCAATTGCATGTAAGGACATTAATAATTATAAATTGGACAAAAATAATTCACTGACATCTATAATTTCTTGACTTAATAATAATAATTTAAAAATAAAAAATCGATTTTCACATTTTTTTACTCTCGGTATGCCTATTACGCCGTTTTACTAATAGCCGACCAAGGCAGATGTTTTGCGAATAAGGAGTTTCGCGATTTCTGTTATTACAGAAATCGCGAAACTCCCTTCCTTTACATCATTCCCTTCCTTTACTCATTTACGTTTTTCCTATTGGAAAAACGTAAATTTGCACCTCATAGCGACCGGTTCATCGCATGCGAATGGGCAAGTAGAGCGTGTAATGAGTGTCTTAAAAGCGATGTTAACTGCCGTAGATATAGGACAAAGGCAGCTGTAACAAAATTTTCGGTTGGCGATTTCGTGTTATTAGAAAACGATGAGCGAAATCAGACTAAGTTAGATCGGAAGTTCAGAGGTCCGTTTAGGTCCGATGTTTTGGATGGCGATCGCTATACGTTAAAAGCTTTAAATTCTAACCGTACTTACAAATACGTTCACGATAGGTTAAGGAAGATGCCAGTAGGTCATGTACCAGTCGAAGTAGATAGTACGCGAGTAGGGTTCTTTATTGAGCGTAGTAATGTCGACCGTACCAGTAGTCATTACGTAGTCGTAGCCCGGTAGAAATCGGTGTCTCTTGAGGAAACTCAACACGCGCACCGCGCACCCACGGACTACCCGTGGGTGCGCGGTGCGCGTTTGTCTCTGGCGGAGGTCGGGGTCTGGAGAGACCATAGAGTGTAGTTAGTGGGTGATGCATACGGGCGATCCACTTGATGGATTTGCGTACAGATTGATCCATGCGCTGGATGTGTGACAGCAATGCGATTGCTGGTCTGCTGGAGAACCGTGGCGTTAGAGGCCTTACTTGAGGGTTTCTGTAAGCTTGGCAATTTGTTGAAGTAGAGTTTTAAATGTTGGTTGATGGTAAATGGCCCAGGGTAGTGATTGTTGTATTTTCCCAATTTTACCATGTTTGATTTTAAAGAGTACGATTTGGTTAAATCAAAACTGTAGAGTTTTAAAAATTTCCTTATTTTCACCGACCCGATGAATAGAGTTTGGTCAGGATTGGCTGAGTCGAACAAAGACTGTTGTTGATTTCTGGTTGCAGGTTAACACACGAGGACGTATGCAAGCAGGATGGCCGTGTCGGAAATACATTAGTCACTCGTTTGACAAACGGGACGCCAGCGCCACCAAACGGCGCTCGACAGAGTCTACAACATAACGCTTATACCTTCTCCGTCATATATTATTGTACGCGCCTGCTCAAATTTTTAGAGCAAATCGTTGTATTATGTTTTGCGTCTAAGCAATTTATTTTTATTACATTTTCTACTTGAAGGTAGAATGTTTTGGCTAGAACAGTTTGTACTCATCATTTCGGCTCCGCAAAAGAAAATTCAAAATTAATGGATAATACACAAGTTTCAAGTTTTCTATGAATTTTTCTTAAAGAAATTCCATTATTGTGCGTAAACAATAAAATTGGCGACCGTGACAGGACTTTTCAAGAAATTCGGTAACATCGCACACGAGTTGCGTCATACTCGGCGATACGAAAGTAACAAGAAGAACGAACATTGGAGGCAACTACAAGACAAGCAGCCAGCCTGGTCTTCCGTGCCAACGAATCAGCTAAAGATCGTACCGGAAATCCATCGAGTCATCAAAATCATCAAGATAAGTGACTTCCCTTGTTCCGTTCTACCTCACCAAATTACAATCCAATTTCCAAATTCCATACATTATTCATTCTAAAATACCTGTATTCCAACTACTAACCTCTATTTGTGCTATATTCCTTAATCTTATAAGTTTTATCGTGCCTAATAAGTACATAGGTAAAAGTACGTACATGTACCGTCCACTATAAACTTATATTGTTTTATTTTTCCAAATTCACATTCTTGTTTACTAAATTAATTTGCAAAATAACATACACATAAGTGAATAAATCGTAAGCCTAATGATCATACTCTTACCTCGATATATTCAGTAGTTTCCTTATATTTAAACCGATTTGCCGAAATTTCTAGGCCTTACCCTGAGGGCCAAGTCGCTCGACTGAGTCTGCAGCCATCATTGCCGGTTTGCTGCGTGAGGCACTGCAGCCAGCCGAAACCAGCTTCCCAGGAGATTCCACCGGAGGGAGGAGCGTGAGCGTATCATTATTTTATTCTTTTTCCGAATCAGTGTAGTCTTTGTCGATATATTCTAATTCCAAGTTTGAAGCGTGGTACCAAACATTTGATTCTCATAGTTCATATTTGATCTGAATTTCAAGATGACGTACGAGGGTGGCGATAAATCCTCTGCAAAGGTGTCTATAAGAGACTTACTAGTTAAACGTAGTTCAATTGAAGGACAAATTACAAAATTTAAAAACTATTTAGATAAAATTAGTATAGTACCTGAGTTACCAAATATAGATCTGGCGGAATTGAATTTAAGATTAAATAAGTTTCAAGGATTATCGACAAGGTTTGATGATTTGCAGACAGAGATTGAAGTTTTAAATGCTCCAAATATTCAAGTAGAACTTGATGAGCGAGAACGCATTGAACAAGACATAGTTCAAAATATAGCTTTAGCCAAGACGAAATTGCTGCAATATAATAGTGATGATGATGGCATGCGTCGTCGTATTTTATTGCTAAAATTGGATAATCGTACTAAAATGGGAAGAATATCGCAATACAATAGATTGCGTGAATAACATGCCCACTTTGGAGCAATTTAATAAATTCTTAATTGACCGCGCTAATGTACTAAAATTATTTAATCAGAATAAATCTATAAACAACAATAACAATAACTTTAAATCACAACAAAACTCACGTCTTTCGACTAATCAATCTCAATCTAATCACATTCAATCTTCTAATAAATCGAACCGTAACCAAAATACCAATGTCTTTGCATCCACTTCACTAGCTCGAAATCATTCTTCAACTGTTTACCTGTGTGTGGTATGCAATAAAAATCACAGGATTTATGATTGTCCAACTTTTAAATCAAAATCCATTCAAGACAAAATGTCATGCGCATCCCAATATAAGTTGTGTACAAATTGCTTGCGCCAAGGTCATCCCGCGTCTGAGTGCGGCATGGGTTCATGTCGGCAGTGTAACCAAAGGCATAATACTCTTCTCCACGATCCTAGCGTATTAGCTAATTGTAGCACAACAAACGCAAACAACGATATTAAAGGGGAGACCGTAGTGGCTTTCTCTCAACAAAATAATGGTCATGTTTTTTTGTCTACGGCTATTATAGAAGTGCACAATCCTCTTAGTAACAAAAGCGAACGAGTTCGCGCGCTGTTAGATAGTGGCAGCCAATCTTCTTTCATCACAAAATCTCTGCAACGAAAATTAGATTTAGTGTGTAATCCGTTAAATGCATTAAACGTTATAGGAATAGGAAACAATCAGTGTGACACAGTATTAGAAAGTTGTGTTACTCACCTAAAATCAATACATGGCACTTATCAAGTTAAGTTGTCTTGCTATGTTCTCAATCAACTTACTGGAGACATTCCAAAGATTTCCATCGATATACATCATCTGAAAATACCAAAGGGTATTATATTAGCTGATCCTAAATTCAATGAACCTGCTTCCATTAAGATACTCATTGGTGCAGATATCTTCTGGGATATACTAGTCAGCGAACAACGCTCCCTAGGTCCAAATAATCCTAAATTACAAAATTCGAAATTTGGTTGGTTCATAGCCGGCCCTACTGCACCAAAATACAATCAAAATATTCATTGCAATCATGCAATTGTTTCAAACAACAATTTGGATGAAATGCTCACTAAATTCTGGGAACTCGAGAGTCTTCCTCAAAGAAAGATCCTCAGTCCCAACGAAATAGCATGTGAAAAACAATTTCACAAAACCACAACTCGTTTGAGTAATGACAGATTTAGAGTGAAGCTACCACTAAAGGACTCACCTGACTGCCTCGGTGATTCTTATAACCAAGCTAAAAAACGTTTCATAAATCTCGAAAAAAGATTTGGAAAACATCCGACACTAAAGTCACATTACGTAGAATTTATAGGTGAATATTCAAACCTAGGACATCTTTCAAGGTCACTTATTTCAATACCAAATCCTTCATACTTTTTATGTCATCATGCTGTGTTCAAAGAAGACAGTGAGTCCACTAAGATTCGAGTAGTTTTTGAGGGCTCAACTCCTACAACTTCTGGCTACTCTCTAAATGACATCTTAATGGTTGGGCCTAATCTGCAGAATTCTCTATTCTCCATTCTAATTAGAGCCCGTCAATACAAGTACATTTTGACTGGAGATATAGCTACAATGTATAGACAAATTGCTATGGATCCAAATGATTGTAATCTTCAATTAATATTATGGAGAGAAGATGAGTCTCATCCTATCCAAACTTTGTGTTTAGATACTGTCACTTACGGTACTGAGAGTGCCAGCTATCTTATCACTAAATGTCTGTGGCAGGTAGGAGAAGAGTGTGATAACGAATCAATCAAAACTATAATACAAAATGACTTCTTCGTCGACCACGTCATTACAGGCTCAGACGATGAAGATAGACTTATATACATATAAAAGGCACGTTCTACGGCTCTAAATTCTGCTTGTTTTCCCCTACGAAAATACAAAACTAATTTACCTAAATTATTTCATAATATAGAAATTAATACAAGAGAAAAACTTACCTTAAGTGATTCCCCCAGTACTCTTGGTCTAGGGTGGGATCCAAGTGATGACACGTTCAATTTTCCTGTAAAAAATAACTATACAAATAACACAATTACAAAAAGATTTATAATGTCGCAATCACTTCGTATTTTTGATCCACTTGGGTTATTAAGCCCATGCATAATTCAATCAAAAATATTAATTCAAAAGTTGTGATGTGGTGGCAAGGCCCCTCGTTCTTATACAATGATGAACCAAAATGGCCAAAACTGCATCAAATTCAAAACAATGAGTTACCTGAAGTAAAAGTTCACTATATTAACTTACCCGAGTCTACATTCGATTTCAAAATATTTTCAAACTTTTCTAAATTAAGAAGAACATTTGCATAATTATGTCTTACGCTTTTTACACAACTCAACACGATCAAATATAATGAATCGCTTATCTGGCCCTTTAACAGTGCATGAATTAAATAACTCCTTTATTTTTATTTGTCGAGTTGCGCAAAAACAATAATTTCCTCTTGAATATAACATTATTCAATCAAAATTATCATTATCGCCTAAATCTAAATTATTATGTTTATCTCCTTTTTTTGAGCCCACGACTAATCTAATAAGAGTAGGGGGGAGATTACATAATTCCACTTATTCATTTAATAAAAAACATCCAATACCTACTGCTGGATTCTTCTCATTATGTAACAAAACTTTATTTTGCATACATACACTTACGAAACTTACATGCTGGACCACAGCTATTGCTGGCAACGGTCAGAGAATCTGTGTGGCCTATGAACGGAAGAAGGCTAGCTAGAAGCATTGTATAAAGAAATGTGTTACTTGCGTGCGTGCTCGTGGGCAAACCATATGCCCAAAAATGGGTAATTTACCAACAAATCGTGTCTCCGTTGACTTTCCGTTCAAATCCGTTGGAATTAACTACGCCGGACCCTTTCTTACATTAAATCGCAAGGGACGTGGTGCTAGATTAGTAAAATGCTACTTACGTCTATTTATTTGTTTACATTTTAAATGCGTTCATTTAGAACCAGTCAGTGACTTGACTAAAGAAGCTTTTATAATGACATTTCGTCGATTTGTTGCCCGCCGTGGCAAGCCAGCGGAGGTTTGCTCTGACAACGGACGAAATTTCGTTGCCGCTTCTAAGGAACTAAGCAATTTTCTAAATTTAAATAAAGAATCTCTTTCTCAGTTTGCAAGCGGAGAAGGGATAACATTTTCATTTATACCAGCTTACAGCCCTCACTTCGGTGGAGTTCGGGAGGCTGGAATCAAGGCGGCTAAATATCATATCAAAAGAGTCATTGGAAACTCCCATCTTTCTTTCGAAGAAATAGGCACTTTGTTCGCACAAGTAGAGGCAGTTCTAAATAGTCGCCCCTTATGCCCAATGTCTTCATCCCCTGACGATTTCCTACCCTTATCCCCAGGGCACTTCCTGATTGGCAGACCACTCAATGCGTTGCCAACACCAGTTCAAGACGATTGCAAAACCACCCATCGAAACCGGTACGCTCGCCTTGAGCAAATAAGGCAAGACTTCTGGAAGCGATGGCAAAGGGAATATATCTCCGAACTTCATCAACGCACTAAGTGGAAGATTGACGCTGAGAAGCTAAACGTCGGAGATCTTGTTATCTTACAAGAAGACAACACACCGCCACTCAGCTGGCGCCTCGAACGTGTCTCCAGACTTTTCCCGGAACCAGATGGCATATCTCGAGTCACAGATGTCAACACTGCAAGAAGCTGCGTGCGACGATCTCTAGTTCGCCTGTGCCCCCTGTCTACTGGTGAAGATTTTCAAGGTTGAAGTTCTACATCCTTCAACGGAGGGAGTTTATGTACGCGCCTGCTCAAATTTTTAGAGCAAATCGTCGTATTATGTTTTGCGTCTAAGCAATTTATTTTTATTATATTTTCTACTTGAAGGTAGAATGTTTTGGCTAGAACAGTTTGTACTCATCATTTCGGCTCCGCAAAAGAAAATTCAAAATTAATGGATAATACACAAGTTTCAAGTTTTCTATGAGTTTTTCTTAAAGAAATTCCATTATTGTGCGTAAACAATTATAATTTATTATTATACTCATAATGCCTTAATGAATTTTCACTATTAGTTAGACTTGTATGATTGATATTTATTAGTTTTTTCTTATTACATATTATATTAAATTCTTATGATATTTAAAGACTTGAAAGACTGCGCCTGGACTTTTAATTCTCTTTTTCATGGTAAATTTCTTAAATGGCAATACCAAAATTCTCCACTAGCGACGCTGTCAACTAAACAGATGAGATGGTGGGACTGTAACTGTACTCGTCTATTTTAGAAGGAATTATTCACATTCCTAATTAAAAAGTGTTATTATAATTTAAAAGACTACTTCGAAGATAAAGATATTGTATTTTGATTATAGCAAATATTTGTACATTAATTCAACATGATAATAATTACAATTACTATGACATTAAAATAAATTCGCCCTGGCTGGAGCGCGTATAAAGCAAAATTACCAATCTTATATTTGATTTTACATGAAAAAGTCCGGACCAAATCTTAAAATAAAATGTATGAATAACTACATGATATTTCCGAGGGTTCACTTTGATGAAAAACATGAAATAGTAACATTTCCTCGATATAACAAAATCACGAAGTAACCCCTAATTCTCATATTTTTCTGTTTTGTACTCAATACGGTAATGCCTATTGCGACAAAAAATTGATAATTAATTATATTTATACAAGAGTAAAGGCTGTGCTTAGACATTTTATGTAATTCCTTTTAGTTTTGGATTTATTACGATATAACAGTTTTGGCGCATACTACGTTTTTATTCCGCGCAAGAAATCATCGTCGGTCGCACGTTGCGAGAGCTTCAAGCATATTTCTATTTCAGCTATCAGCAGCGTTGCCGTTAGCGTACATTTTACACATTTGACGTACCTTTTAAGCCTCCCATGTGTAATGTGTAATGGGGTCCATTTGACGTACCTTTTCAACTTAACATCCAATATTTGAATCCACCGCCAAAACGAGAAAACAAGATAGATCTTCGGTCCTAAGTAACACAGCACAGTCAGATACGATACAGAACACACACTACTCTACTCACAGGGCGCTTGTTTCCAAAGAGGATAGTTTTGCTAAGTACATTTTGTTTTGTATTTTTAAGCGCGCGAGATATTGGTCTCTGCGATAAGGGGAAGTGATTTTCTTTCTTGTTTATTTAGGTGTACAATAAATAAATTGAGTAAGCCCATTTCCATTAATCGAATCCTGTGTTCGATTTAGTCGTGGCGGCCCCGTGGCTGACCGGTGCCTTTATTTGCTCGCTGCTGTGGTGCTTGGTAATTTGTAAAATACTTCCTTGAGACTATTACTAGATTGATATTTTGTGAGTGCGTGTGTTGCATTGTAGTTTGCTGTGGGCTTTGATTCTATTACTACTTCTACTAACTACTACTAAAACGTCCATTGCGGTACATAGGCCTCCGCAAGTTAGGGGGTTTTGCCGTAATCGCCACGCTTGGTATTCCGAGTTGGCGATCGCAGTGTGGTGGTACAGTACGCGGAAAGAACGCTGATGCCCATCCTACGATTTTTTCCCTTAGTCGACTCTTACGACACTCTTAGGGGGGTGGGGTGGTGCCACACCACAGGTTATTCAATGATTATTCTTACTAACAAGTTTATAATATAATTAATACATACCTAACGTCCTAGATCTCCTGGGCTAACTAAAAGTTGGTGAAGGCATTTGTTGCAACAAACATGCATGACTTTATTGTAGAATTAGTAACATAATTAATTTATTATTTTAGTTTTAACTGACAATAATGAGCATATTATGTATAGTATGTTTTTTAATGTTCAGATTATGGATATAACTTGAACCACAATCACGATTTCGATTTTTTATCGTGTGATTTCTCCATTATATTAACCACGAGAAACAATCCAATGAGTATCTATCATAAAACTGCAGGGATTTTTAGACGTATAATACCAGCTGACCCGCCAGACGTCCTGTCACAATTACAATTTATTTTTTTCCTATTTTTTTTTTCTTCTTACGTAACGGTATGAAATTTACTTTACGACCTAACCTCATACATAAAAAAATTCATAAAAATCGATCGAGCCGTTTCGGAGGTGTGCGACCACAAACACCGTGACACGAGATTTTTATAATATTAGATAAAGTTTTCTCAAATTTAGAATCCAAAAAGTTAGTTTAGTTTTCAAATAGAACTGCTACATTTGCATCAGAAAACGAGGAGTTCCGGCTCCTCAGTTCTTCTGAAAATTTTTAAGATCCTTCTTACTGAAACACTGTATTATATCTCGATTTCTACTAATCTAACTTTTTACCCATGCACTTAAGTGATACTTAAGTGAGAGTTGTGGGATACTTTTGCATGTTTTCCGATAGTTCTGTCATAGGTGCCTCAGAAAATGAAGAGTTCTGTCACCTCAATTCTACCAAAAATTTTTTTTGTTCCTTCGTGCTGAGACACTAAATTATATCTTGATTTTCCCCCACTCAAACTTTTACCCATGCTCTGCTGATACTTGAGTGAGAGTCCTGGGTTACTTTTGCATGTTTTCGAATAGAACTAATACAGTTGCATCAGAAAACGAACAGTTCCGTCTCCTCAGTTCTTCTGATTTTTTTTAAGATCCTTCTCACTGAAACACTAAATTAAATCTTGATTTTCCCCTACTCAAACTTTTACCCATGCTCTGCTGATACTTGAGTGAGAGTTCTGGGTTCCTTTTGCAAGTTTGCAAATAGAACTGCTACAGCTGCACCAGAAAACGAGGAGTTCCGGCTCCTCAGTTCTTCTCAAATTTTTTAAGATCCGTCTTACTGAAACACTAAATTAAATCTTGATTTTCACCTACTCAAACTTTTACCAATGCTCTGCTGATACTTGAGTGAGAGTCCTGGGTTACTTTTGCATGTTTTCCGATAGAAATGTTATAGGTGCATCAGGAAATGAAGAGTTCTCTCACCTCAGTGCTACTTACAATTTATTTTGTTCCTTCTTACTGAAACACTAAATTAAATCTTGATTTTCCCCTACTCAAATATTTACCCATGGTCTGCTGATACTTGAGTGGGAGTTCTGGGTTTCTTTTGCATATTTTCAAACAGAACTACTACAGTTGCATCAGAAGACGAAGAGTTCCGGCTCCTCAAATCTTCTGAAAATTTTTAAGATCCTTCTTACTGAAACACTGTATTATATCTCGATTTCTACTAATCTAACTTTTCAACCATGCTCTGCTGATACTTGAGTGGGAGTTAAGGGTTACTTTTGCATGTTTTTCGATAGTTCTATCATAGGTGCATCAGGAAATGAAGAGTTCTTTCACCTCAGTGCTACCTACAAAATTGTTTGTTCCTTCTTACTGAAATACTAAATTACGACTAAATCTTGATTTTCACCAACTCAAACCTTTACCCATGCTCTGCTAATACTTGAGTGAGAGTCCTGGGTTACTTTTGCATGTCTTCCGATAGCACCGTTATAGATGCATCAGGAAATGAAGAGTTCTCTCACCTCAGTGCTACCTACAATTTTGTTTGTTCATTCTTACTGAAACACGAAATTAAATCTTGATTTTTCCCTACTCAAACCTTTACCCATGCTCTGCTGATACTTCAGTGAGAGTTCTGGGTTACTTTAGCATGTTTTCAAATAGAACTGCTACAGTTGCATCAGAAAACGAGGAGTTCCGGCTCCTCAGTTCTTCTTAAATTTTTTAAGATCCTTCTCACTGAAACACTATTATATCTCAATTTCTACTATTTTAACTTTTCAACCCCACTCTGCTGATACTTGAGTGAGAGTCATGGGTTACTTTTGCATGTTTTCCGATAATACCGTTATAGATGCATCAGGAAATGAAGAGTTCTGTCACCTCAGTCCTACCTACATTGTTGTTTGTTCCTTCTTACTGAAACACTAAATTTAGAGCATGGGTAAAGGTTTGAGAAGGGGAAAATAAAGATTTAATTTAGTGTTTCAGCAAGAAGGAACAAAAAAAAATATAGGTAGCACTGAGGTGACAGAACTCTTCATTTCCTGATGCACCTGTAATAGTACTATCGGAAAATATGCAAAAGTAACCCAGGACTCTCACTCAAGTATCAGCAGAGCATGGATAAAGGTTTGAGTGGGTGAAAATCAAGATTTTATTTAGTGTTTCAGTAAGAAGGATCTTATAAATTTTCAGAAGAACTGAGGAGGCAGAACTCCTTGTTTTCTGATGCAACTGTAGCATTTCTATTTGAAAACATGCAAAAGTAACCCAGAACTCTCACTCAAGTATCAGCAGAGCATGGGTACAAGTTTGAGTAGGGGAAAATAAAGATTTAATTTAGTGTTTCAGTAAGAAGGAACAAACAACAATGTAGGTAGGACTGAGGTGACAGAACTCTTCATTTCCTGATGCATCTATAACGGTATTATCGGAAAACATGCAAAAGTAACCCATGACTCTCACTAAAGTATCAGCAGAGTGGGGTTGAAAAGTTAAAATAGTAGAAATTGAGATATAATAGTGTTTCAGTGAGAAGGATCTTAAAAAATTTAGGAAGAACTGAGGAGCCGGAACTCCTCGTTTTCTGATGCAACTGTAGCAGTTCTATTTGAAAACATGCTAAAGTAACCCAGAACTCTCACTGAAGTATCAGCAGAGCATGGGTAAAGGTTTGAGTAGGGAAAAATCAAGATTTAATTTCGTGTTTCAGTAAGAATGAACAAACAAAATTGTAGGTAGCACTGAGGTGAGAGACCTCTTCATTTCCTGATGCATCTATAACGGTACTATCGGAAGACATGCAAAAGTAACCCAGGACTCTCACTCAAGTATTAGCAGAGCATGGGTAAAGGTTTGAGTTGGTGAAAATCAAGATTTAGTCGTAATTTAGTATTTCAGTAAGAAGGAACAAACAATTTTGTAGGTAGCATTGAGGTAAAAGAACTCTTCATTTCCTGATGTACCTATGATAGAACTATTGAAAAACATGCAAAAGTAACCCTTAACTCCCACTCAAGTATCAGCAGAGCATGGTTGAAAAGTTAGATTAGTAGAAATCGAGATATAATACAGTGTTTCAGTAAGACGGATCTTAAAAAATTTGAGAAGAACTGAGGAGCCGGAACTCCTCGTTTTCTGGTGCAGCTGTAGCAGTTCTATTTGCAAACATGCAAAAGGAACCCAGAACTCTCACTCAAGTATCAGCAGAGCATGGGTAAAAGTTTGAGTAGGGGAAAATCAAGATTTAATTTAGTGTTTCAGTGAGAAGGAACAAACAATTTTGTAGGTAGCACTGAGGTAAAAGAACTCTTCATTTCCTGATGCACCTATGATAGAACTATCGAAAAACATGCAAAAGTAACCCTCAACTCCCACTCAAGTATCAGCAGAGCATGGTTGAAAAGTTAGATTAGTAGAAATCGAGATATAATACAGTATTTCAGTAAGAAGGATCTTAAAAATTTTCAGAAGATTTGAGGAGCCGGAATTCTTCGTCTTCTGATGCAACTGTAGTAGTTCTGTTTGAAAATATGCAAAAGAAACCCAGAACTCCCACTCAAGTATCAGCAGAGCATGGGTAAATATTTGAGTAGGGGAAAATCAAGATTTAATTTAGTGTTTCAGTAAGAAGGAACAAAATAAATTGTAAGTAGCACTGAGGTGAGAGAACTCTTCATTTCCTGATGCACCTATAACATTTCTATCGGAAAACATGCAAAAGTAACCCAGGACTCTCTCTCAAGTATCAGCAGAGCATTGGTAAAAGTTTGAGTAGGTGAAAATCAAGATTTAATTTAGTGTTTCAGTAAGACGGATCTTAAAAAATTTGAGAAGAACTGAGGAGCCGGAACTCCTCGTTTTCTGGTGCAGCTGTAGCAGTTCTATTTGCAAACATGCAAAAGGAACCCAGAACTCTCACTCAAGTATCAGCAGAGCATGGGTAAAAGTTTGAGTAGGGGAAAATCAAGATTTAATTTAGTGTTTCAGTGAGAAGGATCTTAAAAAAAATCAGAAGAACTGAGGAGACGGAACTGCTCGTTTTCTGATGCAACTGTATTAGTTCTATTCGAAAACATGCAAAAGTAACCCAGGACTCTCACTCAAGTATCAGCAGAGCATGGGTAAAAGTTTGAGTAGGGGAAAATCAAGATATAATTTAGTGTCTCAGCACGAAGGAACAAAAAAAATTATTGGTAGAACTGAGGTGACAGAACTCTTCATTTTCTGAGGCACCTATGACAGAACTATCGGAAAACATGCAAAAGTATCCCACAACTCTCACTTAAGTATCACTTAAGTGCATGGGTAAAAAGTTAGATTAGTAGAAATCGAGATATAATACAGTGTTTCAGTAAGAAGGATCTTAAAAATTTTCAGAAGAACTGAGGAGCCGGAACTCCTCGTTTTCTGATGCAAATGTAGCAGTTCTATTTGAAAACATGCAAAAGTAACCCAGAACTCTCACTGAAGTATCAGCAGAGCATGGGTAAAGGTTTGAGTAGGGAAAAATCAAGATTTAATTTCGTGTTTCAGTAAGAAGGAACAAACAAAATTGTAGGTAGGACTGAGGTGAGAGAACTCTATATTTCCTGATCCATCTATAACGGTACTATCGGAAAACATGCAAAAGTAACCCAGGACTCTCACTCAAGTATCAGCAGAGCATGGTTGAAAAGTTAGATTAGTAGAAATCGAGATATTATACAGTGTTTCAGTAAGAAGGATCTTAAAAATTTTCAGAAGAACTGAGGAGGCAGACCTCCTCGTTTTCTGATGCAACTGTAGCAGTTCTATTTGAAAACATGCAAAAGTAACCTAGTAATTTCACTCAAGTATCAGCAGAGCAGAGCAGAGCATGGATAAAGGTTTGAGTGGGTGAAAATCAAGATTTTATTTAGTGTTTCAGTAAGAAGGATCTTATAAATTTTCAGAAGAACTGAGGAGCCAGAACTCTTCGTTTTCTGATGCAACTGTAGCATTTCTATTTGAAAACATGCAAAAGTAACCCAGAACTCTCACTCAAGTATCAGCAGAGCATGGGTACAAGTTTGAGTAGGGGAAAATCAAGATTTAATTTAGTGTTTCAGTAAGAAGGAACAAACAAAATTGAAGGTAGCACTGAGGCGACAGAACTCTTCATTTCCTGATGCACCTATGATAGAACTATCGGAAAACATGCAAAAGTAACCCACAACTCTCACTCAAGTATCAGCAGAGCATGAGTAAAAATTTGATTAAGTAAAAATCGATATTTAATACAGAGCTTCAGAAAAAAGGATAAAAAAAAAAATATATGAGTAGAACAGAGAACCCAGAACTCTTCGTTTCCTGATGAAACTATAACGGAGCTATCCAAAAACCTGCAAAAGTAACCTAGTAATCTCACTCAAGTATCAGCAGAGCATGGGTAAAGGTTTGAGAAGGGGAAAATCAAGATTTAATTTAGTGTTTCAGCAAGAAGGAACAAAAAAAAATATAGGTAGCACTGAGGTGACAGAACTCTTCATTTCCTGATGCACCTATAATAGTACTATCGGAAAATATGCAAAAGTAACCCAGGACTCTCACTCAAGTATCAGCAGAGCATGGATAAATGTTTGAGTGGGTGAAAATCAAGATTTTATTTAGTGTTTCAGTAAGAAGGATCTTATAAATTTTCAGAGGAACTGAGGAGCCAGAACTCTTCGTTTTCTGATGCAACTGTAGCATTTCTATTTGAAAACATGCAAAAGTAACCCAGAACTCTCACTCAAGTATCAGCAGAGCATGGGTACTAGTTTGAGTAGGGGAAAATCAAGTTTTAATTTAGTGTTTCAGTAAGAAGGAACAAACAAAATTGAAGGTAGCACTGAGGTGACAGAACTCTTCATTTCCTGATGCACCTATGATAGAACTATCGGAAAACATGCAAAAGTAACCCACAACTCTCACTCAAGTATCAGCAGAGCATGAGTAAAAATTTGATTAAGTAAAAATCGATATTTAATACAGAGCTTCAGAAAAAAGGATAAAAAAAAAATATATGAGTAGAACAGAGAACCCAGAACTCTTCGTTTCCTGATGAAACTATAACGGAGCTATCCAAAAACCTGCAAAAGTAACCTAGTAATCTCACTCAAGTATCAGCAGAGCATGGGTAAAGGTTTGAGAAGGGGAAAATAAAGATTTAATTTAGTATTTCAGCAAGAAGGAACAAAAAAAAATATAGGTAGCACTGAGGTGACAGAACTCTTCATTTCCTGATGCACCTGTAATAGTACTATCGGAAAATATGCAAAAGTAACCCAGGACTCTCACTCAAGTATCAGCAGAGCATGGATAAATGTTTGAGTGGGTGAAAATCAAGATTTTTTTTAGTGTTTCAGTAAGAAGGATCTTATAAATTTTCAGAAGAACTGAGGAGGCAGGACTCCTCGTTTTCTGATGCAACTGTAGCATTTCTATTTGAAAACATGCAAAAGTAACCCAGAACTCTCACTCAAGTATCAGCAGAGCATGGGTACAAGTTTGAGTAGGGGAAAATCAAGATTTAATTTAGTGTTTCAGTAAGAAGGAACAAACAACAATGTAGGTAAGACTGAGGTGACAGAACTCTTCATTTCCTGATGCATCTATAACGGTATTATCGGAAAACATGCAAAAGTAACCCATGACTCTCACTCAAGTATCAGCAGAGTGGGGTTGAAAAGTTAAAATAGTAGAAATTGAGATATAATAGTGTTTCAGTGAGAAGGATCTTAAAAAATTTAAGAAGAACTGAGGAGCCGGAACTCCTCGTTTTCTGATGCAACTATAGCAGTTCTATTTGAAAACATGCTAAAGTAACCCAGAACTCTCACTGAAGTATCAGCAGAGCATGGGTAAAGGTTTGAGTAGGGAAAAATCAAGATTTAATTTCGTGTTTCAGTAAGAATGAACAAACAAAATTGTAGGTAGCACTGAGGTGAGAGAACTCTTCATTTCCTGATGCATCTATAACGGTACTAACGGAAAACATGCAAAAGTAACCCAGGACTCTCACTCAAGTATTAGCAGAGCATGGGTAAAGGTTTGAGTTGGTGAAAATCAAGATTTACTCGTAATTTAGTATTTCAGTAAGAAGGCACAAACAATTTTGTAGGTAGCACTGAGGTGAAAGAACTCTTCATTTCCTGATGCACCTATGATAGAACTATCGAAAAACATGCAAAAGTAATCCTTAACTCCCACTCAAGTATCAGCAGAGCATGGTTGAAAAGTTAGATTAGTAGAAATCGAGATATAATACAGTGTTTCAGTAAGAAGGATCTTAAAAATTTTCAGAAGATTTGAGGAGCCGGAACTCCTCGTTTTCTGATGCAAATGTAGCAGTTCTATTTGAAAACATGCAAAAGTAACCCAGAACTCTCACTGAAGTATCAGCAGAGCATGGGTAAAGGTTTGAGTAGGGAAAAATCAAGATTTAATTTCGTGTTTCAGTAAGAAGGAACAAACAAAATTGTAGGTAGGACTGAGGTGAGAGAACTCTATATTTCCTGATCCATCTATAACGGTACTATCGGAAAACATGCAAAAGTAACCCAGGACTCTCACTCAAGTATCAGCAGAGCATGGTTGAAAAGTTAGATTAGTAGAAATCGAGATATAATACAGTGTTTCAGTAAGAAGGATCTTAAAATTTTTCAGAAGATTTGAGGAGCCGAAACTCTTCGTTTTCTGATGCAACTGTAGTAGTTCTATTTGAAAATATGCAAAAGAAACCCAGAACTCTCACTCAAGTATCAGCAGAGCATGGGTAAAAGTTTGAGTAGGTGAAAATCAAGATTTAATTTAGTGTTTCAGTAAGAAGGATCTTAAAAAATTTCAGAAGAACTGAGGAGGCAGACCTTCTCGTTTTCTGATGCAACTGTAGCAGTTCTATTTGAAAACATGCAAAAGTAACCTAGTAATCTCACTCAAGTATCAGCAGAGCATGGGTAAAGGTTTGAGTAGGTGAAAATCAAGATTTAATTTAGTGTTTCAGTAAGAAGGATCTTAAAAAATTTCAGAAGAACTGAGGAGGCAGACCTTCTCGTTTTCTGATGCAACTGTAGCAGTTCTATTTGAAAACATGCAAAAGTAACCTAGTAATCTCACTCAAGTATCAGCAGAGCATGGGTAAAGGTTTGAGAAGGGGAAAATAAAGATTTAATTTAGTGTTTCAGCAAGAAGGAACAAAAAAAAATATAGGTAGCACTGAGGTGACAGAACTCTTCATTTCCTGATGCACCTGTAATAGTACTATCGGAAAATATGCAAAAGTAACCCAGGACTCTCACTCAAGTATCAGCAGAGCATGGATAAAGGTTTGAGTGGGTGAAAATCAAGATTTTATTTAGTGTTTCAGTAAGAAGGATCTTATAAATTTTCAGAAGAACTGAGGAGGCAGAACTCCTTGTTTTCTGATGCAACTGTAGCATTTCTATTTGAAAACATGCAAAAGTAACCCAGAACTCTCACTCAAGTATCAGCAGAGCATGGGTACAAGTTTGAGTAGGGGAAAATAAAGATTTAATTTAGTGTTTCAGTAAGAAGGAACAAACAACAATGTAGGTAGGACTGAGGTGACAGAACTCTTTATTTCCTGATGCATCTATAACGGTATTATCGGAAAACATGCAAAAGTAACCCATGACTCTCACTAAAGTATCAGCAGAGTGGGGTTGAAAAGTTAAAATAGTAGAAATTGAGATATAATAGTGTTTCAGTGAGAAGGATCTTAAAAAATTTAGGAAGAACTGAGGAGCCGGAACTCCTCGTTTTCTGATGCAACTGTAGCAGTTCTATTTGAAAACATGCTAAAGTAACCCAGAACTCTCACTGAAGTATCAGCAGAGCATGGGTAAAGGTTTGAGTAGGGAAAAATCAAGATTTAATTTCGTGTTTCAGTAAGAATGAACAAACAAAATTGTAGGTAGCACTGAGGTGAGAGACCTCTTCATTTCCTGATGCATCTATAACGGTACTATCGGAAGACATGCAAAAGTAACCCAGGACTCTCACTCAAGTATCAGCAGAGCATGGGTAAAAGTTTGAGTAGGGGAAAATCAAGATTTAATTTAGTGTTTCAGTGAGAAGGAACAAACAATTTTGTAGGTAGCACTGAGGTAAAAGAACTCTTCATTTCCTGATGCACCTATGATAGAACTATCGAAAAACATGCAAAAGTAACTCTTAACTCCCACTCAAGTATCAGCAGAGCATGGTTGAAAAGTTAGATTAGTAGAAATCGAGATATAACACAGTGTTTCAGTAAGACGGATCTTAAAAAATTTGAGAAGAACTGAGGAGCCGGAACTCCTCGTTTTCTGGTGCAGCTGTAGCAGTTCTATTTGAAAACATGCTAAAGTAACCCAGAACTCTCACTGAAGTATCAGCAGAGCATGGGTAAAGGTTTGAGTAGGGAAAAATCAAGATTTAATTTCGTGTTTCAGTAAGAATGAACAAACAAAATTGTAGGTAGCACTGAGGTGAGAGACCTCTTCATTTCCTGATGCATCTATAACGGTACTATCGGAAGACATGCAAAAGTAACCCAGGACTCTCACTCAAGTATCAGCAGAGCATGGGTAAAAGTTTGAGTAGGGGAAAATCAAGATTTAATTTAGTGTTTCAGTGAGAAGGAACAAACAATTTTGTAGGTAGCACTGAGGTAAAAGAACTCTTCATTTCCTGATGCACCTATGATAGAACTATCGAAAAACATGCAAAAGTAACCCTCAACTCCCACTCAAGTATCAGCAGAGCATGGTTGAAAAGTTAGATTAGTAGAAATCGAGATATAATACAGTATTTCAGTAAGAAGGATCTTAAAAATTTTCAGAAGATTTGAGGAGCCGGAATTCTTCGTCTTCTGATGCAACTGTAGTAGTTCTGTTTGAAAATATGCAAAAGAAACCCAGAACTCTCACTGAAGTATCAGCAGAGCATGGGTAAAGGTTTGAGTAGGGAAAAATCAAGATTTAATTTCGTGTTTCAGTAAGAATGAACAAACAAAATTGTAGGTAGCACTGAGGTGAGAGACCTCTTCATTTCCTGATGCATCTATAACGGTACTATCGGAAGACATGCAAAAGTAACCCAGGACTCTCACTCAAGTATTAGCAGAGCATGGGTAAAGGTTTGAGTTGGTGAAAATCAAGATTTAGTCGTAATTTAGTATTTCAGTAAGAAGGAACAAACAATTTTGTAGGTAGCACTGAGGTAAAAGAACTCTTCATTTCCTGATGTACCTATGATAGAACTATTGAAAAACATGCAAAAGTAACTCTTAACTCCCACTCAAGTATCAGCAGAGCATGGTTGAAAAGTTAGATTAGTAGAAATCGAGATATAATACAGTGTTTCAGTAAGACGGATCTTAAAAAATTTGAGAAGAACTGAGGAGCCGGAACTCCTCGTTTTCTGGTGCAGCTGTAGCAGTTCTATTTGAAAACATGCTAAAGTAACCCAGAACTCTCACTGAAGTATCAGCAGAGCATGGGTAAAGGTTTGAGTAGGGAAAAATCAAGATTTAATTTCGTGTTTCAGTAAGAATGAACAAACAAAATTGTAGGTAGCACTGAGGTGAGAGACCTCTTCATTTCCTGATGCATCTATAACGGTACTATCGGAAGACATGCAAAAGTAACCCAGGACTCTCACTCAAGTATCAGCAGAGCATGGGTAAAAGTTTGAGTAGGGGAAAATCAAGATTTAATTTAGTGTTTCAGTGAGAAGGAACAAACAATTTTGTAGGTAGCACTGAGGTAAAAGAACTCTTCATTTCCTGATGCACCTATGATAGAACTATCGAAAAACATGCAAAAGTAACCCTCAACTCCCACTCAAGTATCAGCAGAGCATGGTTGAAAAGTTAGATTAGTAGAAATCGAGATATAATACAGTATTTCAGTAAGAAGGATCTTAAAAATTTTCAGAAGATTTGAGGAGCCGGAATTCTTCGTCTTCTGATGCAACTGTAGTAGTTCTGTTTGAAAATATGCAAAAGAAACCCAGAACTCCCACTCAAGTATCAGCAGAGCATGGGTAAATATTTGAGTAGGGGAAAATCAAGATTTAATTTAGTGTTTCAGTAAGAAGGAACAAAATAAATTGTAAGTAGCACTGAGGTGAGAGAACTCTTCATTTCCTGATGCACCTATAACATTTCTATCGGAAAACATGCAAAAGTAACCCAGGACTCTCTCTCAAGTATCAGCAGAGCATTGGTAAAAGTTTGAGTAGGTGAAAATCAAGATTTAATTTAGTGTTTCAGTAAGACGGATCTTAAAAAATTTGAGAAGAACTGAGGAGCCGGAACTCCTCGTTTTCTGGTGCAGCTGTAGCAGTTCTATTTGCAAACATGCAAAAGGAACCCAGAACTCTCACTCAAGTATCAGCAGAGCATGGGTAAAAGTTTGAGTAGGGGAAAATCAAGATTTAATTTAGTGTTTCAGTGAGAAGGATCTTAAAAAAAATCAGAAGAACTGAGGAGACGGAACTGCTCGTTTTCTGATGCAACTGTATTAGTTCTATTCGAAAACATGCAAAAGTAACCCAGGACTCTCACTCAAGTATCAGCAGAGCATGGGTAAAAGTTTGAGTAGGGGAAAATCAAGATATAATTTAGTGTCTCAGCACGAAGGAACAAAAAAAATTATTGGTAGAACTGAGGTGACAGAACTCTTCATTTTCTGAGGCACCTATGACAGAACTATCGGAAAACATGCAAAAGTATCCCACAACTCTCACTTAAGTATCACTTAAGTGCATGGGTAAAAAGTTAGATTAGTAGAAATCGAGATATAATACAGTGTTTCAGTAAGAAGGATCTTAAAAATTTTCAGAAGAACTGAGGAGCCGGAACTCCTCGTTTTCTGATGCAAATGTAGCAGTTCTATTTGAAAACATGCAAAAGTAACCCAGAACTCTCACTGAAGTATCAGCAGAGCATGGGTAAAGGTTTGAGTAGGGAAAAATCAAGATTTAATTTCGTGTTTCAGTAAGAAGGAACAAACAAAATTGTAGGTAGGACTGAGGTGAGAGAACTCTATATTTCCTGATCCATCTATAACGGTACTATCGGAAAACATGCAAAAGTAACCCAGGACTCTCACTCAAGTATCAGCAGAGCATGGTTGAAAAGTTAGATTAGTAGAAATCGAGATATTATACAGTGTTTCAGTAAGAAGGATCTTAAAAATTTTCAGAAGAACTGAGGAGGCAGACCTCCTCGTTTTCTGATGCAACTGTAGCAGTTCTATTTGAAAACATGCAAAAGTAACCTAGTAATTTCACTCAAGTATCAGCAGAGCAGAGCAGAGCATGGATAAAGGTTTGAGTGGGTGAAAATCAAGATTTTATTTAGTGTTTCAGTAAGAAGGATCTTATAAATTTTCAGAAGAACTGAGGAGCCAGAACTCTTCGTTTTCTGATGCAACTGTGGCATTTCTATTTGAAAACATGCAAAAGTAACCCAGAACTCTCACTCAAGTATCAGCAGAGCATGGGTACAAGTTTGAGTAGGGGAAAATCAAGATTTAATTTAGTGTTTCAGTAAGAAGGAACAAACAAAATTGAAGGTAGCACTGAGGCGACAGAACTCTTCATTTCCTGATGCACCTATGATAGAACTATCGGAAAACATGCAAAAGTAACCCACAACTCTCACTCAAGTATCAGCAGAGCATGAGTAAAAATTTGATTAAGTAAAAATCGATATTTAATACAGAGCTTCAGAAAAAAGGATAAAAAAAAAATATATGAGTAGAACAGAGAACCCAGAACTCTTCGTTTCCTGATGAAACTATAACGGAGCTATCCAAAAACCTGCAAAAGTAACCTAGTAATCTCACTCAAGTATCAGCAGAGCATGGGTAAAGGTTTGAGAAGGGGAAAATAAAGATTTAATTTAGTGTTTCAGCAAGAAGGAACAAAAAAAAATATAGGTAGCACTGAGGTGACAGAACTCTTCATTTCCTGATGCACCTGTAATAGTACTATCGGAAAATATGCAAAAGTAACCCAGGACTCTCACTCAAGTATCAGCAGAGCATGGATAAATGTTTGAGTGGGTGAAAATCAAGATTTTTTTTAGTGTTTCAGTAAGAAGGATCTTATAAATTTTCAGAAGAACTGAGGAGGCAGAACTCCTCGTTTTCTGATGCAACTGTAGCATTTCTATTTGAAAACATGCAAAAGTAACCCAGAACTCTCACTCAAGTATCAGCAGAGCATGGGTACAAGTTTGAGTAGGGGAAAATCAAGATTTAATTTAGTGTTTCAGTAAGAAGGAACAAACAACAATGTAGGTAAGACTGAGGTGACAGAACTCTTCATTTCCTGATGCATCTATAACGGTATTATCGGAAAACATGCAAAAGTAACCCATGACTCTCACTCAAGTATCAGCAGAGTGGGGTTGAAAAGTTAAAATAGTAGAAATTGAGATATAATAGTGTTTCAGTGAGAAGGATCTTAAAAAATTTAAGAAGAACTGAGGAGCCGGAACTCCTCGTTTTCTGATGCAACTATAGCAGTTCTATTTGAAAACATGCTAAAGTAACCCAGAACTCTCACTGAAGTATCAGCAGAGCATGGGTAAAGGTTTGAGTAGGGAAAAATCAAGATTTAATTTCGTGTTTCAGTAAGAATGAACAAACAAAATTGTAGGTAGCACTGAGGTGAGAGAACTCTTCATTTCCTGATGCATCTATAACGGTACTAACGGAAAACATGCAAAAGTAACCCAGGACTCTCACTCAAGTATTAGCAGAGCATGGGTAAAGGTTTGAGTTGGTGAAAATCAAGATTTACTCGTAATTTAGTATTTCAGTAAGAAGGCACAAACAATTTTGTAGGTAGCACTGAGGTGAAAGAACTCTTCATTTCCTGATGCACCTATGATAGAACTATCGAAAAACATGCAAAAGTAATCCTTAACTCCCACTCAAGTATCAGCAGAGCATGGTTGAAAAGTTAGATTAGTAGAAATCGAGATATAATACAGTGTTTCAGTAAGAAGGATCTTAAAAATTTTCAGAAGATTTGAGGAGCCGGAACTCCTCGTTTTCTGATGCAAATGTAGCAGTTCTATTTGAAAACATGCAAAAGTAACCCAGAACTCTCACTGAAGTATCAGCAGAGCATGGGTAAAGGTTTGAGTAGGGAAAAATCAAGATTTAATTTCGTGTTTCAGTAACAAGGAACAAACAAAATTGTAGGTAGGACTGAGGTGAGAGAACTCTATATTTCCTGATCCATCTATAACGGTACTATCGGAAAACATGCAAAAGTAACCCAGGACTCTCACTCAAGTATCAGCAGAGCATGGTTGAAAAGTTAGATTAGTAGAAATCGAGATATAATACAGTGTTTCAGTAAGAAGGATCTTAAAATTTTTCAGAAGATTTGAGGAGCCGAAACTCTTCGTTTTCTGATGCAACTGTAGTAGTTCTATTTGAAAATATGCAAAAGAAACCCAGAACTCTCACTCAAGTATCAGCAGAGCATGGGTAAAAGTTTGAGTAGGTGAAAATCAAGATTTAATTTAGTGTTTCAGTAAGAAGGATCTTAAAAAATTTCAGAAGAACTGAGGAGGCAGACCTTCTCGTTTTCTGATGCAACTGTAGCAGTTCTATTTGAAAACATGCAAAAGTAACCTAGTAATCTCACTCAAGTATCAGCAGAGCATGGGTAAAGGTTTGAGTAGGGGAAAATCAAGATTTAATTTAGTGTTTCAGTAAGAAGGAACAAAATAAATTGTAAGTAGCACTGAGGTGACAGAACTCTTCATTTCCTGATGCACCTGTAATAGTACTATCGGAAAACAGGCAAAAGTAACCCAGGACTTTCACTCAAGTATCAGCAGAGCATGGATAAAGGTTTGAGTGGGTGAAAATCAAGATTTTATTTAGTGTTTCAGTAAGAAGGATCTTATAAATTTTCAGAAGAACTGAGGAGCCAGAACTCTTCGTTTTCTGATGCAACTGTAGCATTTCTATTTGAAAACATGCAAAAGTAACCCAGAACTCTCACTCAAGTATCAGCAGAGCATGGGTACAAGTTTGAGTAGGGGAAAATCAAGATTTAATTTAGTGTTTCAGTAGGAAGGAACAAACAAAATTGAAGGTAGCACTGAGGCGACAGAACTCTTCATTTCCTGATGCACCTATGATAGAACTATCGGAAAACATGCAAAAGTAACCCACAACTCTCACTCAAGTATCAGCAGAGCATGAGTAAAAATTTGATTAAGTAAAAATCGATATTTAATACAGAGCTTCAGAAAAAAGGATAAAAAAAAAAATATATGAGTAGAACAGAGAACCCAGAACTCTTCGTTTCCTGATGAAACTATAACGGAGCTATCCAAAAACCTGCAAAAGTAACCTAGTAATCTCACTCAAGTATCAGCAGAGCATGGGTAAAGGTTTGAGAATGGGAAAATAAAGATTTAATTTAGTGTTTCAGCAAGAAGGAACAAAAAAAAATATAGGTAGCACTGAGGTGACAGAACTCTTCATTTCCTGATGCACCTGTAATAGTACTATCGGAAAATATGCAAAAGTAACCCAGGACTCTCACTCAAGTATCAGCAGAGCATGGATAAATGTTTGACTGGGTGAAAATCAAGATTTTATTTAGTGTTTCAGTAAGAAGGATCTTATAAATTTTCAGAAGAACTGAGGAGGCAGAACTCCTCGTTTTCTGATGCAACTGTAGCATTTCTATTTGAAAACATGCAAAAGTAACCCAGAACTCTCACTCAAGTATCAGCAGAGCATGGGTACAAGTTTGAGTAGGGGAAAATCAAGATTTAATTTAGTGTTTCAGGGAACAAACAACAATGTAGGTAGGACTGAGGTGACAGAACTCTTCATTTCCTGTTGCATCTATAACGGTATTATCGGAAAACATGCAAAAGTAACCCATGACTCTCACTCAAGTATCAGCAGAGTGGGGTTGAAAAGTTAAAATAGTAGAAATTGAGATATAATAGTGTTTCAGTGAGAAGGATCTTAAAAAATTTAAGAAGAACTGAGGAGCCGGAACTCCTCGTTTTCTGATGCAACTATAGCAGTTCTATTTGAAAACATGCTAAAGTAACCCAGAACTCTCACTGAAGTATCAGCAGAGCATGGGTAAAGGTTTGAGTAGGGAAAAATCAAGATTTAATTTCGTGTTTCAGTAAGAATGAACAAACAAAATTGTAGGTAGCACTGAGGTGAGAGAACTCTTCATTTCCTGATGCATCTATAACGGTACTAACGGAAAACATGCAAAAGTAACCCAGGACTCTCACTCAAGTATTAGCAGAGCATGGGTAAAGGTTTGAGTTGGTGAAAATCAAGATTTACTCGTAATTTAGTATTTCAGTAAGAAGGCACAAACAATTTTGTAGGTAGCACTGAGGTGAAAGAACTCTTCATTTCCTGATGCACCTATGATAGAACTATCGAAAAACATGCAAAAGTAATCCTTAACTCCCACTCAAGTATCAGCAGAGCATGGTTGAAAAGTTAGATTAGTAGAAATCGAGATATAATACAGTGTTTCAGTAAGAAGGATCTTAAAAATTTTCAGAAGATTTGAGGAGCCGGAACTCCTCGTTTTCTGATGCAAATGTAGCAGTTCTATTTGAAAACATGCAAAAGTAACCCAGAACTCTCACTGAAGTATCAGCAGAGCATGGGTAAAGGTTTGAGTAGGGAAAAATCAAGATTTAATTTCGTGTTTCAGTAAGAAGGAACAAACAAAATTGTAGGTAGGACTGAGGTGAGAGAACTCTATATTTCCTGATCCATCTATAACGGTACTATCGGAAAACATGCAAAAGTAACCCAGGACTCTCACTCAAGTATCAGCAGAGCATGGTTGAAAAGTTAGATTAGTAGAAATCGAGATATAATACAGTGTTTCAGTAAGAAGGATCTTAAAATTTTTCAGAAGATTTGAGGAGCCGAAACTCTTCGTTTTCTGATGCAACTGTAGTAGTTCTATTTGAAAATATGCAAAAGAAACCCAGAACTCTCACTCAAGTATCAGCAGAGCATGGGTAAAAGTTTGAGTAGGTGAAAATCAAGATTTAATTTAGTGTTTCAGTAAGAAGGATCTTAAAAAATTTCAGAAGAACTGAGGAGGCAGACCTTCTCGTTTTCTGATGCAACTGTAGCAGTTCTATTTGAAAACATGCAAAAGTAACCTAGTAATCTCACTCAAGTATCAGCAGAGCATGGGTAAAGGTTTGAGTAGGTGAAAATCAAGATTTAATTTAGTGTTTCAGTAAGAAGGATCTTAAAAAATTTCAGAAGAACTGAGGAGGCAGACCTTCTCGTTTTCTGATGCAACTGTAGCAGTTCTATTTGAAAACATGCAAAAGTAACCTAGTAATCTCACTCAAGTATCAGCAGAGCATGGGTAAAGGTTTGAGAAGGGGAAAATAAAGATTTAATTTAGTGTTTCAGCAAGAAGGAACAAAAAAAAATATAGGTAGCACTGAGGTGACAGAACTCTTCATTTCCTGATGCACCTGTAATAGTACTATCGGAAAATATGCAAAAGTAACCCAGGACTCTCACTCAAGTATCAGCAGAGCATGGATAAAGGTTTGAGTGGGTGAAAATCAAGATTTTATTTAGTGTTTCAGTAAGAAGGATCTTATAAATTTTCAGAAGAACTGAGGAGGCAGAACTCCTTGTTTTCTGATGCAACTGTAGCATTTCTATTTGAAAACATGCAAAAGTAACCCAGAACTCTCACTCAAGTATCAGCAGAGCATGGGTACAAGTTTGAGTAGGGGAAAATAAAGATTTAATTTAGTGTTTCAGTAAGAAGGAACAAACAACAATGTAGGTAGGACTGAGGTGACAGAACTCTTTATTTCCTGATGCATCTATAACGGTATTATCGGAAAACATGCAAAAGTAACCCATGACTCTCACTAAAGTATCAGCAGAGTGGGGTTGAAAAGTTAAAATAGTAGAAATTGAGATATAATAGTGTTTCAGTGAGAAGGATCTTAAAAAATTTAGGAAGAACTGAGAAGCCGGAACTCCTCGTTTTCTGATGCAACTGTAGCAGTTCTATTTGAAAACATGCTAAAGTAACCCAGAACTCTCACTGAAGTATCAGCAGAGCATGGGTAAAGGTTTGAGTAGGGAAAAATCAAGATTTAATTTCGTGTTTCAGTAAGAATGAACAAACAAAATTGTAGGTAGCACTGAGGTGAGAGACCTCTTCATTTCCTGATGCATCTATAACGGTACTATCGGAAGACATGCAAAAGTAACCCAGGACTCTCACTCAAGTATCAGCAGAGCATGGGTAAAAGTTTGAGTAGGGGAAAATCAAGATTTAATTTAGTGTTTCAGTGAGAAGGAACAAACAATTTTGTAGGTAGCACTGAGGTAAAAGAACTCTTCATTTCCTGATGCACCTATGATAGAACTATCGAAAAACATGCAAAAGTAACTCTTAACTCCCACTCAAGTATCAGCAGAGCATGGTTGAAAAGTTAGATTAGTAGAAATCGAGATATAACACAGTGTTTCAGTAAGACGGATCTTAAAAAATTTGAGAAGAACTGAGGAGCCGGAACTCCTCGTTTTCTGGTGCAGCTGTAGCAGTTCTATTTGAAAACATGCTAAAGTAACCCAGAACTCTCACTGAAGTATCAGCAGAGCATGGGTAAAGGTTTGAGTAGGGAAAAATCAAGATTTAATTTCGTGTTTCAGTAAGAATGAACAAACAAAATTGTAGGTAGCACTGAGGTGAGAGACCTCTTCATTTCCTGATGCATCTATAACGGTACTATCGGAAGACATGCAAAAGTAACCCAGGACTCTCACTCAAGTATCAGCAGAGCATGGGTAAAAGTTTGAGTAGGGGAAAATCAAGATTTAATTTAGTGTTTCAGTGAGAAGGAACAAACAATTTTGTAGGTAGCACTGAGGTAAAAGAACTCTTCATTTCCTGATGCACCTATGATAGAACTATCGAAAAACATGCAAAAGTAACCCTCAACTCCCACTCAAGTATCAGCAGAGCATGGTTGAAAAGTTAGATTAGTAGAAATCGAGATATAATACAGTATTTCAGTAAGAAGGATCTTAAAAATTTTCAGAAGATTTGAGGAGCCGGAATTCTTCGTCTTCTGATGCAACTGTAGTAGTTCTGTTTGAAAATATGCAAAAGAAACCCAGAACTCTCACTGAAGTATCAGCAGAGCATGGGTAAAGGTTTGAGTAGGGAAAAATCAAGATTTAATTTCGTGTTTCAGTAAGAATGAACAAACAAAATTGTAGGTAGCACTGAGGTGAGAGACCTCTTCATTTCCTGATGCATCTATAACGGTACTATCGGAAGACATGCAAAAGTAACCCAGGACTCTCACTCAAGTATTAGCAGAGCATGGGTAAAGGTTTGAGTTGGTGAAAATCAAGATTTAGTCGTAATTTAGTATTTCAGTAAGAAGGAACAAACAATTTTGTAGGTAGCACTGAGGTAAAAGAACTCTTCATTTCCTGATGTACCTATGATAGAACTATTGAAAAACATGCAAAAGTAACTCTTAACTCCCACTCAAGTATCAGCAGAGCATGGTTGAAAAGTTAGATTAGTAGAAATCGAGATATAATACAGTGTTTCAGTAAGACGGATCTTAAAAAATTTGAGAAGAACTGAGGAGCCGGAACTCCTCGTTTTCTGGTGCAGCTGTAGCAGTTCTATTTGAAAACATGCTAAAGTAACCCAGAACTCTCACTGAAGTATCAGCAGAGCATGGGTAAAGGTTTGAGTAGGGAAAAATCAAGATTTAATTTCGTGTTTCAGTAAGAATGAACAAACAAAATTGTAGGTAGCACTGAGGTGAGAGACCTCTTCATTTCCTGATGCATCTATAACGGTACTATCGGAAGACATGCAAAAGTAACCCAGGACTCTCACTCAAGTATCAGCAGAGCATGGGTAAAAGTTTGAGTAGGGGAAAATCAAGATTTAATTTAGTGTTTCAGTGAGAAGGAACAAACAATTTTGTAGGTAGCACTGAGGTAAAAGAACTCTTCATTTCCTGATGCACCTATGATAGAACTATCGAAAAACATGCAAAAGTAACCCTCAACTCCCACTCAAGTATCAGCAGAGCATGGTTGAAAAGTTAGATTAGTAGAAATCGAGATATAATACAGTATTTCAGTAAGAAGGATCTTAAAAATTTTCAGAAGATTTGAGGAGCCGGAATTCTTCGTCTTCTGATGCAACTGTAGTAGTTCTGTTTGAAAATATGCAAAAGAAACCCAGAACTCCCACTCAAGTATCAGCAGAGCATGGGTAAATATTTGAGTAGGGGAAAATCAAGATTTAATTTAGTGTTTCAGTAAGAAGGAACAAAATAAATTGTAAGTAGCACTGAGGTGAGAGAACTCTTCATTTCCTGATGCACCTATAACATTTCTATCGGAAAACATGCAAAAGTAACCCAGGACTCTCTCTCAAGTATCAGCAGAGCATTGGTAAAAGTTTGAGTAGGTGAAAATCAAGATTTAATTTAGTGTTTCAGTAAGACGGATCTTAAAAAATTTGAGAAGAACTGAGGAGCCGGAACTCCTCGTTTTCTGGTGCAGCTGTAGCAGTTCTATTTGCAAACATGCAAAAGGAACCCAGAACTCTCACTCAAGTATCAGCAGAGCATGGGTAAAAGTTTGAGTAGGGGAAAATCAAGATTTAATTTAGTGTTTCAGTGAGAAGGATCTTAAAAAAAATCAGAAGAACTGAGGAGACGGAACTGCTCGTTTTCTGATGCAACTGTATTAGTTCTATTCGAAAACATGCAAAAGTAACCCAGGACTCTCACTCAAGTATCAGCAGAGCATGGGTAAAAGTTTGAGTAGGGGAAAATCAAGATATAATTTAGTGTCTCAGCACGAAGGAACAAAAAAAATTATTGGTAGAACTGAGGTGACAGAACTCTTCATTTTCTGAGGCACCTATGACAGAACTATCGGAAAACATGCAAAAGTATCCCACAACTCTCACTTAAGTATCACTTAAGTGCATGGGTAAAAAGTTAGATTAGTAGAAATCGAGATATAATACAGTGTTTCAGTAAGAAGGATCTTAAAAATTTTCAGAAGAACTGAGGAGCCGGAACTCCTCGTTTTCTGATGCAAATGTAGCAGTTCTATTTGAAAACATGCAAAAGTAACCCAGAACTCTCACTGAAGTATCAGCAGAGCATGGGTAAAGGTTTGAGTAGGGAAAAATCAAGATTTAATTTCGTGTTTCAGTAAGAAGGAACAAACAAAATTGTAGGTAGGACTGAGGTGAGAGAACTCTATATTTCCTGATCCATCTATAACGGTACTATCGGAAAACATGCAAAAGTAACCCAGGACTCTCACTCAAGTATCAGCAGAGCATGGTTGAAAAGTTAGATTAGTAGAAATCGAGATATTATACAGTGTTTCAGTAAGAAGGATCTTAAAAATTTTCAGAAGAACTGAGGAGGCAGACCTCCTCGTTTTCTGATGCAACTGTAGCAGTTCTATTTGAAAACATGCAAAAGTAACCTAGTAATTTCACTCAAGTATCAGCAGAGCAGAGCAGAGCATGGATAAAGGTTTGAGTGGGTGAAAATCAAGATTTTATTTAGTGTTTCAGTAAGAAGGATCTTATAAATTTTCAGAAGAACTGAGGAGCCAGAACTCTTCGTTTTCTGATGCAACTGTGGCATTTCTATTTGAAAACATGCAAAAGTAACCCAGAACTCTCACTCAAGTATCAGCAGAGCATGGGTACAAGTTTGAGTAGGGGAAAATCAAGATTTAATTTAGTGTTTCAGTAAGAAGGAACAAACAAAATTGAAGGTAGCACTGAGGCGACAGAACTCTTCATTTCCTGATGCACCTATGATAGAACTATCGGAAAACATGCAAAAGTAACCCACAACTCTCACTCAAGTATCAGCAGAGCATGAGTAAAAATTTGATTAAGTAAAAATCGATATTTAATACAGAGCTTCAGAAAAAAGGATAAAAAAAAAATATATGAGTAGAACAGAGAACCCAGAACTCTTCGTTTCCTGATGAAACTATAACGGAGCTATCCAAAAACCTGCAAAAGTAACCTAGTAATCTCACTCAAGTATCAGCAGAGCATGGGTAAAGGTTTGAGAAGGGGAAAATAAAGATTTAATTTAGTGTTTCAGCAAGAAGGAACAAAAAAAAATATAGGTAGCACTGAGGTGACAGAACTCTTCATTTCCTGATGCACCTGTAATAGTACTATCGGAAAATATGCAAAAGTAACCCAGGACTCTCACTCAAGTATCAGCAGAGCATGGATAAATGTTTGAGTGGGTGAAAATCAAGATTTTTTTTAGTGTTTCAGTAAGAAGGATCTTATAAATTTTCAGAAGAACTGAGGAGGCAGAACTCCTCGTTTTCTGATGCAACTGTAGCATTTCTATTTGAAAACATGCAAAAGTAACCCAGAACTCTCACTCAAGTATCAGCAGAGCATGGGTACAAGTTTGAGTAGGGGAAAATCAAGATTTAATTTAGTGTTTCAGTAAGAAGGAACAAACAACAATGTAGGTAAGACTGAGGTGACAGAACTCTTCATTTCCTGATGCATCTATAACGGTATTATCGGAAAACATGCAAAAGTAACCCATGACTCTCACTCAAGTATCAGCAGAGTGGGGTTGAAAAGTTAAAATAGTAGAAATTGAGATATAATAGTGTTTCAGTGAGAAGGATCTTAAAAAATTTAAGAAGAACTGAGGAGCCGGAACTCCTCGTTTTCTGATGCAACTATAGCAGTTCTATTTGAAAACATGCTAAAGTAACCCAGAACTCTCACTGAAGTATCAGCAGAGCATGGGTAAAGGTTTGAGTAGGGAAAAATCAAGATTTAATTTCGTGTTTCAGTAAGAATGAACAAACAAAATTGTAGGTAGCACTGAGGTGAGAGAACTCTTCATTTCCTGATGCATCTATAACGGTACTAACGGAAAACATGCAAAAGTAACCCAGGACTCTCACTCAAGTATTAGCAGAGCATGGGTAAAGGTTTGAGTTGGTGAAAATCAAGATTTACTCGTAATTTAGTATTTCAGTAAGAAGGCACAAACAATTTTGTAGGTAGCACTGAGGTGAAAGAACTCTTCATTTCCTGATGCACCTATGATAGAACTATCGAAAAACATGCAAAAGTAATCCTTAACTCCCACTCAAGTATCAGCAGAGCATGGTTGAAAAGTTAGATTAGTAGAAATCGAGATATAATACAGTGTTTCAGTAAGAAGGATCTTAAAAATTTTCAGAAGATTTGAGGAGCCGGAACTCCTCGTTTTCTGATGCAAATGTAGCAGTTCTATTTGAAAACATGCAAAAGTAACCCAGAACTCTCACTGAAGTATCAGCAGAGCATGGGTAAAGGTTTGAGTAGGGAAAAATCAAGATTTAATTTCGTGTTTCAGTAACAAGGAACAAACAAAATTGTAGGTAGGACTGAGGTGAGAGAACTCTATATTTCCTGATCCATCTATAACGGTACTATCGGAAAACATGCAAAAGTAACCCAGGACTCTCACTCAAGTATCAGCAGAGCATGGTTGAAAAGTTAGATTAGTAGAAATCGAGATATAATACAGTGTTTCAGTAAGAAGGATCTTAAAATTTTTCAGAAGATTTGAGGAGCCGAAACTCTTCGTTTTCTGATGCAACTGTAGTAGTTCTATTTGAAAATATGCAAAAGAAACCCAGAACTCTCACTCAAGTATCAGCAGAGCATGGGTAAAAGTTTGAGTAGGTGAAAATCAAGATTTAATTTAGTGTTTCAGTAAGAAGGATCTTAAAAAATTTCAGAAGAACTGAGGAGGCAGACCTTCTCGTTTTCTGATGCAACTGTAGCAGTTCTATTTGAAAACATGCAAAAGTAACCTAGTAATCTCACTCAAGTATCAGCAGAGCATGGGTAAAGGTTTGAGTAGGGGAAAATCAAGATTTAATTTAGTGTTTCAGTAAGAAGGAACAAAATAAATTGTAAGTAGCACTGAGGTGACAGAACTCTTCATTTCCTGATGCACCTGTAATAGTACTATCGGAAAACAGGCAAAAGTAACCCAGGACTTTCACTCAAGTATCAGCAGAGCATGGATAAAGGTTTGAGTGGGTGAAAATCAAGATTTTATTTAGTGTTTCAGTAAGAAGGATCTTATAAATTTTCAGAAGAACTGAGGAGCCAGAACTCTTCGTTTTCTGATGCAACTGTAGCATTTCTATTTGAAAACATGCAAAAGTAACCCAGAACTCTCACTCAAGTATCAGCAGAGCATGGGTACAAGTTTGAGTAGGGGAAAATCAAGATTTAATTTAGTGTTTCAGTAGGAAGGAACAAACAAAATTGAAGGTAGCACTGAGGCGACAGAACTCTTCATTTCCTGATGCACCTATGATAGAACTATCGGAAAACATGCAAAAGTAACCCACAACTCTCACTCAAGTATCAGCAGAGCATGAGTAAAAATTTGATTAAGTAAAAATCGATATTTAATACAGAGCTTCAGAAAAAAGGATAAAAAAAAAAATATATGAGTAGAACAGAGAACCCAGAACTCTTCGTTTCCTGATGAAACTATAACGGAGCTATCCAAAAACCTGCAAAAGTAACCTAGTAATCTCACTCAAGTATCAGCAGAGCATGGGTAAAGGTTTGAGAATGGGAAAATAAAGATTTAATTTAGTGTTTCAGCAAGAAGGAACAAAAAAAAATATAGGTAGCACTGAGGTGACAGAACTCTTCATTTCCTGATGCACCTGTAATAGTACTATCGGAAAATATGCAAAAGTAACCCAGGACTCTCACTCAAGTATCAGCAGAGCATGGATAAATGTTTGACTGGGTGAAAATCAAGATTTTATTTAGTGTTTCAGTAAGAAGGATCTTATAAATTTTCAGAAGAACTGAGGAGGCAGAACTCCTCGTTTTCTGATGCAACTGTAGCATTTCTATTTGAAAACATGCAAAAGTAACCCAGAACTCTCACTCAAGTATCAGCAGAGCATGGGTACAAGTTTGAGTAGGGGAAAATCAAGATTTAATTTAGTGTTTCAGGGAACAAACAACAATGTAGGTAGGACTGAGGTGACAGAACTCTTCATTTCCTGTTGCATCTATAACGGTATTATCGGAAAACATGCAAAAGTAACCCATGACTCTCACTCAAGTATCAGCAGAGTGGGGTTGAAAAGTTAAAATAGTAGAAATTGAGATATAATAGTGTTTCAGTGAGAAGGATCTTAAAAAATTTAAGAAGAACTGAGGAGCCGGAACTCCTCGTTTTCTGATGCAACTATAGCAGTTCTATTTGAAAACATGCTAAAGTAACCCAGAACTCTCACTGAAGTATCAGCAGAGCATGGGTAAAGGTTTGAGTAGGGAAAAATCAAGATTTAATTTCGTGTTTCAGTAAGAATGAACAAACAAAATTGTAGGTAGCACTGAAGTGAGAGAACTCTTCATTTCCTGATGCATCTATAACGGTACTATCGGAAAACATGCAAAAGTAACCCAGGACTCTCACTGAAGTATTAGCAGAGCATGGGTAAATATTTGAGTACGTAAAAATCAAGATGTAATTCAGTGTTTCAGTTTGTGGAAATAAAAAAAAACGTGTGTCAGAGATTTTAATATATCCAAATAAATATTCTTTAAAAAATACTTTAAGTCGTAGTGAATATCGCATCAAAATCCGTTGCGCAGTTTAGAAGAACCAACCGGTCAAACAAAGTAGACAGAAGGACGTGCTGAAATATTTAACTATTGCTGCCTAGATGGCGTTGTCATCGAATTAGAAGTCGCTATGGTTTCGTTACACGTTATACTATAAGACTGTTGACCGAAATTCTAGTAAAAGAAGGGGAGCCTGCCGTGTCGCCCGGTGGAGCCCCACCGAAGCGGTCGCGGAGGCCACGCCCCGCCAAGATGCCGAAACCCGGCACGCGCAGCTCGTTGGGCCGCGATGCCGGGTCGCCGGAAGCCCGTCCGGCGTTGGACCGGGCGACGTCGCTGCCGAACATCGGCGACGCGTCGTCCGGTGCACCGCCAGCCGGACAACATGAAGAAAGGAAGAAGAAGAAGGGGGGGAAGAGTGCCGCAACCGCGGCCAGCCCACCGACGACATCGGCGCCTGCGCGCGTTGCGCCAACGCCGTCGTCGGGTCGGCAGCATGCGGTGCCCATCCGCCCAGCTGCGTTCCGCCCGGTGCCGATCCAGGCCCCGGGAAGCGCCGCAAATCCGGGCCGCGCGCCGCCACCGGCGCGCGCCGCCGTGCACACCACGCGTGCACCCGCACCCGCGCGCATTGTAGCGCCCGCTGCGCGCGCTACCGCGCCGCCGCAAACGTGCCCCGCGCCGCCCGTGCACCGTACCCCGGTACCGTCTGCGCGACCCCGCGCACCCCCTACCCGCACCACGGCCCCACCGCTGCGGTTCACGTCGCCACCCGCGCGCCCCGGCTCCACCGCGCCGGCAGCGCCTTCTGAGGAGAAAGCTGTGCCTGCTACGCGCACCGCCACAGCTGGGCCCCGCTTCTCGCTGGCGGGACCGGCGATGGCTGAGCGGGAGCGGCCAGCGAGTGCTGGCCCTTATTCTTGGCCGGCGCTCACCAAGACGCCAGCGCCCGCCTCGCCGGCGCCCCCCCGAGCCTCAGCCTACGACTCGCCCGCGATGCTGTCGGCATGCTCCTCAAATGTGGGGTCGAGCATGTCGCTGGCATCAGTGGGCTCGGCCGCATCCGGTCGCGGAGACGTGTCCCCGGACACGACACCGCGATCCGGCCAGTGGCCCACCGTGGGAGGAGCTGAGGCCGCATTAGCGACCCCACCGGCGATGTCACCAACACCGTCGCTGGGGTTTGATTACGAGTTTCGGCTCGAACCCAGACCCCAGCGGCGCAGGAGGAGCTCAGGCGAAACCGCGTCCGAAGAGGCGAAAAGGCACTGCCTAGACCCGCCGCGGCCGCAGCGTGGTGGTCGACGGCGCGCTGTCTAGCGCGCGCCCGGTGCTGGCGGGCGTGCCGCAGGGCAGCTGCGTGTCGCCGACGTGTTACTCACGTTACACCGACGACATCCCCACCACTCCCGATGCGATGCTCGCGCTGTATGCCGACGACGCCGCGTACATCACTACGTCGCTTAATGCGAAGTACGCGGCGGTCAAAATGCAGCGCGCGCTCGACCTACTTCCGGAGTGGCTGTCGAAATGGCGGCTCTTGGTGAACGTGGGTAAGACGCAGGCGATGGTCACCGGATCAGCGCGCCTCCCACCGCCCTTGAAACTACAAGGAGCCGACATCGATTGGTCGCCCCGGGTCAAATACCTGGGTGTCACCATCGACCGTCGGCTCACTGGGGCCACATGTCAGCAAGGTCGCCGCGCAGGGTAGGGTCGCCCGCAACCTGCTCAAACCTGTGCTCTCGTCCCGCATCTCGGCGCGCGTCAAACCGGGCGTATACAAATTGTACGTGCGCCCAATCTTGACGTACGCCGCCCCCGCTTGGTTCGCCCTCACGAGCGAGTCGAGCCGGAAGCTGCTCCGCGCGCAACAGAGCATTGCGCTGTGGACCATCGTTGACGCTCCTCGCTTCGTGAGGAACGATGTAATCCAGCGGGACCTCGGGATCGAGAGCCTGGATGAGTTCGTGCGGCGCCTCGCGAAGGGGATGTACGCGCGTGCCGACGCATCTGCTTGGCCCCATGTCAAGCAGATAGCGCCCTGGCATACGCGCCCCCCCGACGCGAGACCCTTGCCCCGCGACCTGGTAGCGGACGAATGACCCCATACACCGGACTGGACGCCTCGAGTAAGTCGCACCCAGGTTACACGCGGCTTACTCGATTCAACTGAACTCTACAGATGACATACATCTATTGCGTGGCGTGTACTAAGTTAATATAGGCGCGTCACGTGATTAAACCAGACATCCATAGCTAAACAGGCATTCAACTCACACGTACGGGCGCGGCGCGGGCTGCGACGCACGTAGACACTGAACGGCGTTACACACAATACAATGCCGTTCACACACACACGACAGCTCTTTAGCCCGGACCGTGATCGGCTAGATCTGAGAGCGGGGCGGGCGGGAGCTAAACACCTATTCTGTAGAAACGTCGAGTCGGCTCCACTGTCGCTGGTCGTCTTCGTCGGGCCTCCCCCGGGTAACCGGGGGTCTCACCTGGCGGGGACTGACCGCCGTGGAGTCGTGAAGAAAGCGGCGCTAATGTACTAGCGTCGTGGCGAGCCTACAGAAATACACATAGCAACCAATAACACAGACGCGATAAAACGCGTCAAAAGTTTTATGCGCCACAAGGCGCCTACAATGAGGGGTCCGTTTTTACGGGCCAACGCAGACCCTCCGCGGCCAGGGAGCGATGCTCCGGTTCCGCATGCCGCGCCCCCTTGCGGGGGCGCAGCGACATCCCCGATGTAGTAAAAGAAAGGTGAGAGGCCTTTCTGGCCCCACCGAAGCCCGTTGAAGCAGGGAAAGGTCCACGTGACCCTTGCATACAAGCCATGTACTAAAAAAAAAAATCTAGTAAAAGAAATTTTAAGGACACTAGTAGGTATTGAACCATCTGCGACCGACGAATTTTTTGTTTCTCTGAACATTCTCATTCTTGTTTAATGATTATTGTTACATAATTTTTATTGTTATTTAATTATTATTGTTACCGTTAATTATTATTGTTACTTATAAATTATTATTGTTACTGTTTTTTCATTCTAGTTGTGTCGTTATTGTTTTAATTGTTGTGTTATAGTTATGTTGTTGTTTATATTTACTTATTAGATTTTAACGATTTAATAAAAGTACCTGAACTTTTAAACTATAATGGCAGGCAAAACACCGTATAATAAAATTGCTTTACGGCTAATTCTATCGGATGCTAATTGTCGTACCATTGATGATAACGGGCGTTTGTTTCCACCTTCCCATGACGTATATAAAAAGATATCGAAACTTATGGTGGATAAAGGGTCAATAATTACGCCTAAGCATGTCCATACAATAGTTAACAGCAATCGTAGTGGGGTAAGAGATCTGATCGTCAATGTTTTCGATATTCCAGAGCAAGAATTGAGTTTCTCTGAAAGTGACGGCAATTACAGTTCCGAGAGGTGTGCAGATCAGACCATAGACACTCAAATAAGCAGTTTAACTACAATTATGATAAATTTGGTAATTTCACAAGAGAAATGGCAGAGTATTAAGCCGCAAGAAAAAGTATACGGTAATCGGATATACTGGAAATTGCGTCTAGGATGGGCAGATATGATAGCTGAAGCTTTGTGGGTACAAAACAGTCTTGATTGTGTTATTGTATTTAAAAATCACAATATATATATGAGTGCGGTAGCCAAATTATTTTTAAAAATAGAGGGATTCTGCAGAGAATGTGGTGCAAAAATGTATTTCACACTTTTAAAAAGGCCTTCGGATCGTGTTGATGTAATTTTGCAATGCTCCATTGAAGGCATTAAAGCTACTTCTCATTCGGGAAATAAAAGAAGGCAATTGAGAGGTGCCCGTCGCCTTGAAGTTGAAGACTACCTTATCGATGGCTGCAAAGACGCAGTCACGTGGCGTAGGAAAGAAGCCAGCCGTATAAAAAAATTTGGAGGTAAAAATCCACCTATCCTACCGAGCAACGAAGTTGTTCGGAAAGCTAAACAACAGCGGCTATTAGGTAAATTCGGTTTGCAGTTCGGAAATCCCGCAATGAATTTGTGGGATGTATACAATCCGTAGGCTTGTTTAAATTCAACTGCATATACTGGCTACCCGAACAACTTCAAATATATATTTCCCGTTGCCGAAAGGATCCCAACGCAACGTTAGCAATCGATGCTACTGGTGGCATTGCAAAACGCGACAAGTCGCGAAATCCGCACGTTTTTTTGTATCAGTGTGTGCTCGTATCTCAAGAGGGTAGCGTCCCAACTTTCCAAATGGTATCAGCAGATCAGCGTGCTATCATTGTTGCTAGTTTTTTGAGCCACATCCTGGCGGCAAACGCTCCTATTCCACCAATCGTCGTCACTGATTTCGGGTGGTCTTTATTAATTGCAATAGCTCAAATCTTTGGCCAGTGCGCCAATTTCAACGATTATTTACAAAAGTGTTATGATGCTATTGTAAATAAATCCACGTCGCTGCCCTCAACCTTCATGAGATTAGACGTTTGTCACCTTATGTCAATGATAACGCGTTGGCCGAGTTTGAAAGGCAAGGACAAATATTTGGTAAGGCGATTTTATAAGCGGTGCGTTGGAAAAGCCCACCAAATAGCAAATCTTGAAGACTTGTCTTTCTATTTGGAATCAGTTCTAGTTGTTGCTTTTAGTAAATGTATCGGATCTGGACCAAATGGCAAGTGCTTACCGTCAGTAGAACGATTAAAATTTCTAAACAATAAGATAAAAGGAGACCATCTGATTGATTTTGACGAAAATGACGATGGAGATACTGAAAACATAAGCGATGAACAAGGTAGTCACAAGTTTGACGACGAATCTGAAATCGGTGCAATGGAAGGTGAGACGGGCAAAGTCAGTTGGAAATCGTGGCGTGACGCCTTATATGACGCAGCGGTTAAAATAGCGGACCTATCTTCTAACGGTGATACTATCAACGCTTGTTACAGCCCAGATTTCGCAAATAGGTTGAAAAGGTACCTCCTTCCTTACGTGCCTTTGTGGATCGCAATTATGGTGCCAGTTTTTGGTAGAGGTTCCTTATCCGCTACTTCCGCTGCAGTTGAAGCAGAATTTTCTGATTTAAAGCACCGTGACTTTAGGGGTGAAATTACGATGCGTATCGATCGTTTTGTGATGCAGCATCTGGAACGCATCGACGAAAAAATAAAGGAGCGCTGTAACGCGTCTGATGCTTTATTACCAAGAAGAGTAGAACTTACAAAAATCACGGACATTGAGCATGGTGAAACTCCAAACGCTCTCTCAACTTCTAAACACGAAGAACTTAAAAATAGTAAGAAGCTCAGCACAGAGGGGGTTGAGTACTCCAATGAAATTCAGAATAATGAACTCTCGTTTGGTGAAAACGATTGGAATATTAAAGAAGAATGGGGAGGCCTGAACAAAAACTCAAAACGACAAGTTAAGGGACCACAAAATAAAAAGCGACGATATCCCACGTGTCTCGATGTTTGTCCCGAATGGGATTTTATCAAAGATTTAAAGTCTGCTCATGCACCAATTTTATTAAACGGCAACATCTCGGGGTCTGTGCGTTTTAAAGACCATGATTTAAACGTCACTTCAACGTGCGCATTTGACTCAATTTTTCAGGCTATCCTCTGCGGTCTAATGGTTAACAAAACGTATTTCAAAGCATTAATATCATCAGATTGTCCCATAGTAAAACTGGCGTAAAATGTCATAGAAGAAAAAAAGATTTCAAAAAAACATTATTTTCAACGGGCTGACATAAGCACATCTATTTTTAAAAACTCTATCATAACCTACACAAGGAAGTTAAAGCGTTTAGATGCAGAGTGCAATGTTGCACATTTAGCACAGTATGTAATTCTAAAAGAACCCAGTTATTCGTGTCACGTTGAATGTTTCTGCGGATATTCCAATAAAAGAGAATACCCATTTTTAAGCGTTAACATTGACACAATTCTATGCCATGGTTTCCATATGATGCAGGAAGCAATTGATGACGCTATGGTAGGAGAAAAGTCTTGTTTTGATTGCAGAAATGAATTATCATACACAAATAATTATGGCCCGCATGTGATGATCGATACGTCTGTGATAAGTGATCCTGGATATCCCAGTAGAACGAACATGATTGTTCATAGGTCAGAGTCCCTAGCAAAAGCGATTAAGGTAGATCATAAGACGTACATAGTAACTGCTGTCATTAATTACAGTTCCGTATTGAAACATTATGTAACCTACGGGTTAACGGGTGAGTATTGGCACAAATACGACGGCCTTTACAAAAAACGAGAAGCGATCAATTCGAAAACTTCAATAACTCCTCACCTCATAATATACACAATTTTTCAAAAATAAATAGTACTCAAGTTCATCACCATAACTCATTCGTTCTTCCATAAAATCTACGGTCATATTATAAAATAAAATGTTCCGTGTTGTCCAAAACTATTTTTTCATGTTTATAGTGTAAATTAATTTTGATCGTCACAACGGGGATTCTGTCATGGCGGCTCAAGTGACTCCAAGACTTTCATTCTGTCAAATCTATATTATAATATGTTTTTAAACAGTGTTGCTCGCACACAAACTTTATTTATTACCTCTGTGAAAACATAATAATATTAAATATTTATATTCAAAGTAGACAAATAATTATTTGTGTTAATGTCTATTTTGACAGACGTAGGTAGACTATTTCTATGTCCTTATCTTTTATGCGCCAACTCCAAATATGAGTAATGAATACTGACAAATTGTGCGAGAGGGACCAATCAGTGCTTTTCCTTTCAACACCATTCCTTTCGTACGTCTATTGGTATTGCAAACGAATATTTATGTCCGACGTATAAAGTATGTTTTTATTTACAATTTGAAACTAGTCTGAAAGTCGTGGCGTGTCATGCTCTGATTCGCATTCAATGTCACGTGACCAGGGCTTTATTTTCCGCAATTATTTCCCAAAACTATAAATTAATCTAAAATTATTTTAGTATTAATATACCTCATGAATTTTGCATCGTAGCAAAATTTAAAAAGTATTTTTCTAACTGTTTGCTAGCCTATTTCAGCGCGAGTATTATTAGAACAATTATATTAGTAACAGTAATTATAGACCTCTCTCCCCGTCATCATCTCTGTAATTACGTAACTCTCTCACTAATAGATTTTTTTCTAGAAACAATTTATTATAGATACAATATTTGTGACTATTGCTTCCTTCTCAGATGGAAACCATGGAGATCGTGTCACTGTTTACGCATAAGAATGGTTGTTCTCTTTAATTGGAATATCCACAGAAACAATGAACGTGACATAAATAACTGGTATCTATTTCAACGTGGTACCTATTGTGCAAAACATTGTAATCTACATCTAAACGCTTAACGTCATTATATTTTTTTATTCGTTGACATTCAGCCCCATTTTGAATATGACACAATCTGATAAAGTCAATGCTTCACAATTGACTTTATTTAACAGTAGTTTCTGCCGCCGACTTTTTTCGCGTGGAAGTCGTAAGACCCCACAATATACTAAAATAACTGAAACATGCTCTACTGATACTTTCTGCGTTACTATTATATATTTCCGACTATTTCTGTTATAGGTGCATCAGGATATGAAGAGTTCTGTCACCTCAGTGTTACCTACAATTTTGTTTGTTCCTTCTTACTGAAACACTAAATTAAATCTTGATTTTCACCTACTCAAACTTTTACCCATGCTCTGCTGATACTTGAGTGAGAGTTCTGGGTTATTTTTGCAAGTTTTTAAATAGAACGGTTACAGTTGCATCAGAAAAAGAAGAGTTCCGGCTCCTCAGTTCTTCTGAAATTTTTTAAGATCCTTCTCACTGAAACAATGTATTATATCTCGATTTCTACTAATCTAACTTTTCAACCATGCTCTGCTGATACTTAAGTGAGAGTTGTGGGTTACTTTTGCATGTTTTCCGATAGTTCCGTTATAGATGCTTTAGGAAATGAAGAGTTCTCTCACCTCAGTGCTACCTACAATTTTTTGTCTCTTCTTACTGAAACACCAAATTAAATCTTGATTTTCCCCTACTGAAACCTTTACCCATAATCTGCTGATACTTGAGTGAGAGTTCTGGGTTAATTTTGCATGTTTTCAAATATAACTGTTACAGTTTCATCAGAAAACGTGCCCAAGGCGGGGAAGAACATCCTGAAGCCGGAGAGCTATCGGCCGATCACGCTGCTGCCGACAGTCTCCAAGGTGTTCGAAGCACTCCTGCTGCGACATCTCCAGCCCCACATAGCGCCGCGTCCTGAGCAGTTTGGGTTCCGGGCGGAGCATAGCACGACGCTCCAGCTGTCGAGGGTACTGCACCACCTCACAGCCGCGCTGAACAAGAAGGAGTACTCGGTGGCAGTATTCCTCGACATGGAGAAGGCCTTCGACCGTGTATGGCACGAGGGCCTAATTTATAAACTGGCCACGTCCGATGCGCCCCGTCGCGTTGTACAAGTGGTCTCTACTTTTCTTTCCAATAGGACATTTAGGGTGGTGGTCGATGGGGCGCTATCTAGCGCCCGCCCGGTGCTGGCCGGCGTGCCGCAGGGCAGCTGCATATCACCGGCGTGCTACTCACGTTACACCGACGACATCCCCACCACGACAGACTCGACGCTCGCGCTGTACGCTGACGACGCCGCGTACATTACCACCTCGCTGAACGCAAAGTACGCGGCCGTCAAGATGCAGCGCGCCCTCGACCTACTTCCCGAGTGGCTGTCAAAGTGGCGGCTGTCGGTTAACGTGGGTAAGACGCAGGCGCTGGTCACTGGATCCGCGCCCCTCCCACCACCCTTGAAGCTTCAAGGAGCCGACGTCGAATGGTCGCCCCGGGTAAAGTACCTGGGAGTCACTATCGACCGTCGGCTCTCGATGGGGACACACGTCCGCAAGGTCGCCGCACAAGGTAGGGTAGCCCGCAACCTACTCAGGCCGGTGCTCTCATCCCGCATACCGGCGCGCGTCAAGTTGGGCGTGTACAAGCTGTACGTACGCCCCATTCTGACGTACGCCGCCCCGGCATGGTTCGCCCTCACGAGTGAGACGAACCGCAGGCTGCTCCGCGCGCAACAGAGTCTGGCGCTGCGGACCATAGTTGCCGCCCCTCACTTCGTGAGGAACGACATCATCCAGAGGGACCTCGGGATTGAGAGCCTGGATGAGTATGTGCGGCGTCTCGCGAAAGGGATGTTCGCGCGTGCCGACGCATCTGCTTGGCCTTATATCAAGCAGATAGCGCCAGCCATGGCATACGCGCCCCCCTGACGCGAGACCCCTGCCCCGCGACCTAATAGCGGACGACTGACCCCATCGCACCGGACTGGACGCCACGAGTAAGCTGCATCCAGGTTACACGCGGCTTACTCGTTTCAATAGTACTCTACAGATAACATACATCTATTGCGTGGCGTGTGCTAAGTTAATATAGGCGCGTCACGCAATTAACACAGACATTCATCACTAAACAGACATCTAACTCACACACATACGCGTAGTGCGGGCTAAGCGATATGTGTAGACACTGGGCGGTGTTACGCAATAACAATGCCGCTCACACACACACGACAGTTCCTTAGTCCGGACCGTAATCGGCTCGATCTGAAAGCGGGACGGGCGGGAACTATACACCAATACTGTAGGAGCGTCGAGTCGACACCTACGTCGCTGGTCGCCTTCACAGGGCCTCCCCCGGGTAACCGGGGGTCTCACCTGGCGGGGGTTGACCGCCGTGGTGTCGTGAAGAAAGCGGCGCTAACAGTATTAGCGTCGTGATGCGCCTACAGTAACACAATAGCAACCACTCACATGGGCGCGTTATTAACGCGCCCAACCATCTAGGCGTCATATTTTATAATGACAGACACAACGAGGGGCCCGTATTTACGGGCCAACGTATCGACTCCGCGGCCGAGGGGCGACGCCCTGGTTCCGCTAACCGCGCCCCCTTACGGGGACGCAGCGACATCCCACTGTTCGATCGCTCAGACTTTGTTCGACTACGGACTCGGCAAGACAATTCTGAATGGTCAGGTACCTACGTTTTATTTTGATTGTATTCATTAATATTGATATGCTTTATTATTTTATGTAATAATGTTATATTACCACATCATTTTGCTGTGCAAATAATTACTGTGTGGATTTAATAATTATAAAATTGATCTATAACATCCATTAGTTTTATTCCATCAATATTTACCGCCACAAATTCATATCAATAGTTACGTCCATTATAAATAGACATACATATAGAAGTAAAGTTTCTAGGAGAAAAAGAAATATAAAACCCTGGATTACTCCAGGGCTCTTACGTTGTATTGTCAACCTAAATAAAATACATAAAAAATCTTTCAGCGCGCCGGATAACTTAATTCTTAAATTAACATACGCGCCGTAACTTCTGCAATTCCCTTCTTCGTAAGTTAAAAAGAGAATACGAGAAAGGGGAAATTGCAAAAGCAGGAAATAATCCAAAAGCTCTATGGAATGTGATAAAAGATATTACTAATACCATAAAGAACCGTTCCCAACCCTTAGAACTTCTAAATACTTGTAACGACCCCAATATATCTGTTAATCATGTTTGCTCATATTTCACAGATATTGGCAAGAACCTTATCTTATCACCACATAAAATTATCTTGTCGAACCAAAACATACACTCAGATTTACCATTAAACATGTCAGTCCCTCCTGTTAATTTTTTTGTCCTCTTAGAGACAGATGCTACTGAGGTGGAATCAACAATACAATAGCTACGGAGTCATTGTGCTACGGGCTGAGACAAAATATCATCTAGTATACTAAAACAATGTCGAAATTCAATTATTCCCTCTATAACGCACATTTTTAATCTGGCTATACAAACCGGAATATTTCCGAAAGCTTTAGTCCACCCAGTTTACTACAGGCCAATTTCAGTGCTATCAGCGCTATCTAAAGTGTTAGAGAAAATATTAAACATAAGACTTAATAAATATTTAAATAAAAAAAAATTAATTGCCAGTAACCAATATGGTTTTCGGAACGGTGTTTCTACTGAAGATGCTGTGTTAGATCTAACCCAATTCATTGCAAAACAACTTGACAATAAAAATAAACGTCTTGGCATTTTCTTGGACATGGCAAAAGCCTTTGACACAGTCTCTGTTTCCAACCTCTTATCCAAACTGGAGAACATGGGCATCAGGGGTACACCTTTACAATTGTTCAAAGATTACTTAAGCAATAGAACTCAACTAGTTAAAATTGATTTCAACCCAAGTGAGGAGTGCCCTAGGGGAGCGTTTTAGGGCCAACGTTGTTTAAAATATATATTAATGACCTTTGTACAATGTCCATGTTTAACGCAAAAATATATACCTACGCTACCTGGAACGAGGTCAAAATAAAAGCGGAAGATTGTTTTGTGGAAGTTATAAAATGGCCAATCTCCAATCTTCTCACACTTAACCTGGACAAAACAAACTATGTTACATTTGCCATTACTAAGAACACTCTACCACCTGAAACTTTTTGTATTGTTGCCCATACTTGTTTAGACAGAACACAAAATTGTAATTGTCACACAATCACTCGGTCTGCTACTGTTAGGTACCTTGGAGTAGTAATTGACGACCAATTGCGATGGGACAAACATCTAAATAAACTAAAAACAAGGTTAAGGAGTATGATTTATATGTTTAAAAACTCTTAGAGAATCTGTGGCAATTGAGCTTCTTAAAAAAATATACATTTCACTATGTCAATCTGTTATTCAGTATTGCATCACAGTATGGGGGGTGCTGCAAAAACGCGGTCTCTCGCGTTGGAACGGGCACAGAGAGCTATCCTTAAAGTGATGACCCGAAAACCATTTCGATACTCGACTACTCAATTATATTCTGACTGCAAGGTGCTTAGGGTCCGGCAGATCTTTGTGCTGGAATCCATCTTGAGGAAGCATCAATCAGTTCCCTCTCCTGATACTGCCAGACGTAAACAGAAACTAGTTTGTCATACTTCTTCACATCACACAGTATTTGCGAGAAGACAGTATTATGTTACAAGCAGTATACTTTATAACAAAATTATCAAAAAACTTAATATGTATATTAAATCTAAGCAAACATGATGCTAAGATCTTAGTGAAGAGATGGTTATTACAATTAGACTACCTAAATACCGAATATCTTTTGACTTCACAAGCATGTTAAATAAACACACACACACACACACACATACACACACACACACACACAAACACACACACACACACACATACACATACATACACACACACACATATACACACACATACATACACACACACACACACACACACACACACATACATACATACATACATACATACATACACACACACACACACACACACGCACGCACGCACTTTATTTTATTAATAATTAAAACGGTAGCACATCGTTTTTAGGTTATTGTGAATATTCCACACATTAGGCGCTAGATGGCGTGACAGAACGCGTAGCAGCACAGCGCGGTAGTCGTCAACGCAAAGGTGCTGCCACCTTTGCGGTGCTTTTTTTTGGTGTTGGATCTTTGCGGTACTAACGTCGGGCGTCGACCAATAGGGAGACGACATTAACGCGCTACCACCACGAACCAATCAGGCTTCAGAATTGATTGTGAAGAAGGAATAACGAGGTGTTGAGTTTTTGCCGGGAGAATTGTTAGGCAGTTGATTTTTGTAATCTCACCGGATCAACCAAGTAAATAGAATTTATAGTGCAGGATATTCTGATTTTAACAAGGAGCTAAGTATTTACCTATTTGATATTTATGTTCTCAATTTACTTAATTAAATGTAATATTCGCTGTTATGGGCAATTTATGTTTATTTCTTGGGGATAGCTTTGCTGTAACTTACTAGAGTTTTATTTGAATTGTAGGTGATTAACTAGTTCAATTCTATTGTTTTATGAGGTTCCAATAATTTTATCTAAATTAAACCTATGTACATGTTAAAGGGATGTAATTAAAATACATTTTATACTGCTACCGTTGTTTATTTAATATAATTGTTTTAATATGTGTAACATTTTTCAGAAGTGGGATACGCGATCTGGAGCAAATTCTCATGCAAGGCATGAGTTCCAATGGGCGCAGCCAGTCTCGCAGCCGGTCCCGTAGCCCTGTCAGATGGAGTCGCCAGCGGATGGAACGACCACAGCAGGAGCGACGCAGCTGCTCCCGCGATACCTGGCGACCGGGGCGTTCGCCAGTCCGGGGCCGTCAAGGCCGTTCCCCGCCAGGCTTTTCAAATGAACCCGGTAGGTCATTTCCATATTATTCGGGTGTGATGGTCAAGCCGGATATAATACCGGAATTCGATCCTGAAAAACCGGAGCTACCTGCGTCTTAGTGGCTTAACAAAATAGAGCAACTAGGTGCCATTCATGGATGGAACGACAACGTTAAGAGTTATTATATGCAGGCACGTCTTGTTGGGTTAGCAAAGTTGTGGCATGGTGCACTACGAAGCTATGAATTTACGTGGCTGGAATGGAAACAAAAAATTCTGGAAGCTTTCCCTCAAAGCATAGACTACTCAGATGCATTGAGGGAAATGTTAAATAGGAAAAAGTTATTTAATGAAACGATGACTCATTATTTTTATTCGAAATGTACCATGCTAACTAAGTGTGATATCATTGGAGAGAAGGCAGTGTCGTGTATTATAGAAGGGCTACCGTTCCACATGCGGACTTCTGCAAGAGCTGGTAACTATAAAACCCCAGGCGAGCTTTATTCTCACTTTCTGTGCATGAACGACGACAAAAGGATGAATCAAATTCAGAGAAACGTTCCTCGAGCTCGAGATTCCACATCAGGGTCTTCAAAAGAAGCAATCAGAGATCCAAAAGAACGAAGGCCAGGTGTAACTTGTTTTCTTTGTAACGAGTCTGGTCATGTTGTCCGATCATGTCCTAACAATCCTAACGCTATAAAATGCGAAATATGTGGGAAAACCAACCACAAAAAGGAGCAGTGTTACCAAAAGTCTGTTAGCATTGTACAAATACAGGTAAATGAATGTTATTTTAAACATGTCTTGATTAATGGTTTAAAAGGTACCGCTTATTTAGACACGGGGGCTCAAGTCAACCTTATCACTCATGATTGTGTTCTAAAGCTTGGTGTTGCAATGCAACCTTGTGTTGTTTTTGTCAACGGGTTTGCGGGACCACCAATTAAAGCTCACGGACAGGTATCGTTAGAGTTCGTTATAGATGAAGTTAAGGTTTGTTCAGACGCAGTTGTCATCGACGCCGCTGTGAACCGCGCCGACGTTTTTATTGGACAGCCTATTTTGAACAATGAAAAATTCAAGCTTACAATTAGTGGTACTACCGTCTTTTTAGGATATGCAGATAGAGATGAAAAGAAAACTGAATCAGTTGAAATAAATTCTTTGCAGGTAGGTACATGTGCAGATAAGGTTAATATTTTGTGCTCTGCAGACACTGTCGTTCCAGCTTATTCATCCTTGTTTGTTGACACCTACAATGATGTTGAAATTGACAAGTCAACTTTACTGTTTGTAGATGCTCGTACAATTGCTTATAATGGTTACAACTATAGCATTCCTGCTTCTACGCATTGTTTTCCAGTACATGCCATTTTCATTGTTAATTGTGGTAAAAAGTCAGTTTATTTCCAGAAAGACCAGATTATTGCTCGTGGATTTGTTACTCGGGAAGTAGGTAATTCTCCTGGTAATTCTGCAGATAATCTTGTTTCGATCATGAGCATTGATACTACAAAAATCAAATGTGGACCCGAAGATCCGCAGGTAGTTACAGAGTTGGTGGATATTTTAAAGGAATATTCAGATTGTTTTTCGGTAGATACAGGAGAATTAGGTAGGACTGACAAAATAGAATTAAATATTGAACTTAACTCGGATAAGCCGGTTTGTTATCGTCCTTACAGGCTTTCTTTTTCAGAAAAGGCAATAGTACGAGAAAAGATTGAAGATATGTTATCCAATGGTATCATTAGGGAATCGTCGTCTAGTTATGCCAGTCCGATTGTATTAGTTAGGAAAAAGAACGGAGATTATCGGTTATGTGTGGATTTTAGAAAATTAAATAGCATCACAGTGAAAGATAAATATCCTCTGCCCATTATAGAAGAACAAATCGAGAAACTAGGTGGGAAGAAACTTTTTACGAGTCTTGATTTGTCGCAAAGTTTCCTTCAGATTCCGCTAGCGGCGACTTCAATCCACCGAACAGGTTTTGTCACGCCTGAGGGCCACTATGAATTTTTGCGTACGCCCTTCGGTTTGGCCAATTCACCAGCCATTTTCCAGCGACTTATGGACAAGATATTTTCTTCGCTACGTCATGATAAGGTGCTTCCTTTTATAGACGATCTCTTACTACCCACCAAAACTGAACAGGAAGGCCTTGATCTACTTCGGGTAGTTTTGGAAATAATAAGGGACGCCAAACTGACGTTGAATCTCGATAAGTGTTTTTTCTTGCAAGACAAAATAGATTACCTGGGTTACGAGATCAGCGAAAAGGGTATTAGGCCTGGTAGTAAGAAAATTGATGCTGTGGCCAACTATAAAGAACCTAAGAATGTACACGAGCTTAGGATGTTTCTAGGTCTGACTAGTTATTTCAGGAAGTTTGTAAAAGACTATGCGTCTGTCACGTATGACCTGTATGGGTTGCTAAAAAAGAATGCAGCATGGATTTGGGATCCAGCACAACAGAGGGCTTTTGATCAGCTGAAGAAGATTTTGACGACTCGACCAATACTCTCTTTATTTTGTAGGAAAGGTGACATAGAAGTTCACACTGACGCAAGCAGTAAAGGTGTAGCTGGAATTCTCTTTCAGGATCAGGATGGGGGTTTGAAACCCATCGCGTATTTCAGCCGAAAAACAAGCAAAGAAGAAGCTATGTATCATTCCTACGAATTGGAAATATTGGCAGTAGTGGAATCGTTGAGAAGATTTAGAATTTATTTAGCAGGTAATCATTTTCAGGTGGTGACAGACTGTGCAGCCGTTCGAGACACTTTCTTGAAAAAGGATCTACTACCTCGAATAGCAAGATGGTGGTTATCTATTCAGGAGTACGACATGGATGTCGTTCATAGGCCAGGTAAGTCTCATGGGCACGTTGATGCGCTGAGTCGATTTCCGGTAGACCTTCCCATAGTAGCAGACATCAACGTGATTGACGTATTTGATTGGTTAGTATGTCTTCAACATCAAGATGAGAAGATTCGCATCATTCGAACAAAATTAGAATATGGGGATAACGATCCAGATATACGAAAAAATTACAAGCTGAAAGATGGTCGAGTATCCAAGCTCGTTAAGGATGGAGAACAGAGGTTAGTAGTTCCTAAATATGGCAGGTGGAATGTCATGAGAAAGTATCATGATTGCATCGGACATCCAGGTCTGAAGCGTTGTGAAGAAATTATCAAAGGTAACGTCTGGTTTCCAGGAATGACACGTTTCATACGAAAATATGTCAACTCATGTTTAGACTGTCTTTACAAGAGGGGACAGTACGGAACACCTCAAGGTGAGTTACACCCCATTGAAAAAGTTCCGGAGCCAATGCACACACTGCACATTGACCATCTCGGTCCATTCTGCAAAAGTCGAGCAGGTAACAGTTTTGTGCTGATGGTGGTCGATTCATTCACTAAGTTCACATGGGCGGTACCAGTTAAAACTACAAAGACTCGAGAGGTAATAAAATCCTTAAATAACATATTTTGTTTATTTGGTTATCCAAAGAGAATTATATCCGACAGTGGTACGAGTTTCAAAAGCAAACATTTCAAACAGTTTTGTTTGGATAATCAAATAAAACACATAATAAATGCTGTAGCATGTAGCCTTGGGCATTGTCGTTCACTTAATGGATCTAGTTCATCAAATCTCGTTCCGTGAAGTGAACTCGTTCCGCTAACTCGTTCTACAGTTCATTTCGCTCCTTGACTTGGTAGTACAGTACTACTGATTCAGAGAGCGAAATGAACTGTGGCATAGACATGTTTTCGACAGAGTCCGGATTTGGAACTGCTGTTGCGTTGTTTGTTGGGATGTTTGTTGCGATGTATGTTGTTGGTCAGCAGAATTTGATGGGTCAGTATTAGATCTTAAAGTATTTATTTCAACTTGCCGTTCCAAAACGATAGGTATTGTAGGATGTTTCCTGGTCATATGGCGCGACAAATTACTTGTATTTCCAGACGTAATACTTAATTTTGCACTGCAATAATCACATGTTGCTTTTTGTGGTTCGACTTCCTTAAAATGTCCCCAAATATCACTACGTTTACGTTTAGAAGCCATTTTATATAAAAACAAAAAGTAGGCACAATAGGAAGATGTCACTCACTCAACGCAATTCGACTCTAACCAATTTAAAAAATACGACCTCATAACGTAAACAAAGTTGCATAAAATAGAATGTTAATCTAAAATAAACTTATTGCTTTATGAAATAGAGACCAAAATAGTTAACGTCTCTAGAATATCGAATACTAAGAAAGCTAAACAATAATATTGTCAGTGTGTGTAAATGCGATAACGAATCAGATCTTGCTAACTGCATGTGGTGAGTTGAGTTGGTGACGTATACAACAAAGGGCTCTCGTTCCTACCTACACACACTGCGCGGGCTTAGACTAGTAGAGACGCGGGATTATAATGAGCCGGTGAACTGTGGAACGATAATTCCGCACAATACTGAACGAGTTCAGTTCGTTCACTGTGTTTGAGTAGTTCATCGGAACGAATCGCTCCGGAGTTACTCAAGACTAGTAGCATGTCCACGCGCAAATTGCCAAGTGGAAAGGTATAATCTCACATTACTAGATTCACTCAACACAAGTGTGGAAGATGAAAAGGATTGGGATTCTCGGATCGCAAACATCACCTGGGGAATGAATAATTTGCAAAACGGTTCGACTGGATTTACACCATACAGGCTCATGTTTTCCGCAACTCGAAGCAGGTATCAAGGTATGGCAGATAACATTGTAGATAATGAGGAGACAGCTGCACGAACTAGGACCGAGGCTACAGCGAACCTAAGCCGCACGGCGGAGAAAATGTGTAAATACTTTAATGCAAAGCGTAAACCTCCAACAAAATACAAGGTAAATGATTTAGTACTATGGAAAGGAGCTGCTGACCGAAATGTGAACGTTCGACGAAAACTGAAAGAAAAGTACAGTGGACCTTATAAGGTAACAAAGGTAGTAGGAAATGATAGGTACACTATTACATCGCTGAAAGGTGTGAAAGGGTATAAGCGATTCAGAGCTCTTGTGTCGTCAGATTCGTTAAAACCTTTTCAGGGGGAGGAGGACTCCGATGCTAGCTCAAATGATACTGAAGTGGACAGAACGGAGGAATTGATCGACTTGCTTGAAGGCTGAACTTTATTATATTCCAGGAATAATCATATTGTCTATACCCTAAGCTAACCTTTCTTTACCACCACAAATACTGCTGAATTACTATTGTATAAAACAGTAGTATACTTACCTAGTATCTAGTGTTAAGTACTTTTAATGTTAAATCCTTGTTGCTATGCTGGTGAGAAATAAACTATTTTTATTTTATTTATTTATTTTATTTACTTACTGACTAAAACCCACCCGTATTCCTTCCGTTGCCTGTGTTGCGGGGGCCTCGGTGACCCATTAGTACCTTCCCGCGACCCCGGCAGGCATCGGCCCTAGTGGACGCCTACATTTGTGCTGACGACATCTTTTTGAAGCGCGCGTGGAATACAACGCGCCGTTGACCCGGGCCTGGTCCTTACCGGACGGTGAGCTATATAGCGCCTATTGGCTCGCACAGATCGGCTCATTCAAAGGGTCCAAAACGCTTGTGCTCGGTTTTGTTATAAAATTCCTCCCAGAACTCACGTAACCCCTTTTTTAAACAAACACTACACATTGAGAATGAAATCGAGACGCAAACTACACTTGGCGTGCCTTCTGTTCGGTGTAGTTAAATACCAGAAACCGGACTACCTGTAAGACAAGTTGAGTTGGATAGCGAGTAGACAAGAATGTGGGCGTAGGCAATGCTCGCAGCAACTTTCGACCCAGTCACATAGAACAGCCACTTTTAGAGGTAGCTTCCGCTATGCGGCTTCCAAAGTGTGGAATAACCTGCCACCACCTATTAGAGCAATTGACACGATTGACTCTTTTAGAAGACGCCTACGGCAGTACCTCCTCGATGCGCAACGGGAACTAGACATGATCAATTTGAATATTTCATTGATATGAATTATGATATAGTTAGTTATTTATCGACGATAGTCACATTGTGTCTTGTTGCAACCATACCATTTATTTTCTTAAACACCACTATGTAATTATCTATAATTATTTTTTTAAACAATTATCCAAGATATTTTATTATTTTTTGCTACACATACGAGTATCTATCTATTTTTATTTTATGAGAGGTAAAAGTATATTTGAGTTATAACACGAAAGTTAGTTTACACCTTTATTAATATTGAAACATAAACATTGGGAACGAAGACCCATAACTTAATCTAGTATTATTCCGCGTAACAATGGCGGCACGACACGGGAGACACGTGGCGACTTGCGCGGTACGGTAAAAGAATACGCGTCTACGCAGGATGCGTGTGGGCAGCGGATGTCAGTACATTACAATGTACTCTGTGGCAGCGGACTAACGCTAGTGGAGTGGCGCGCGCGGAGCGTTTCACGCGCCTTCGTCGCGAGAGAGTGAGAGAGCTTAATCCCTATACCGTACCGAAGACATTGTGTGTGGGTTACTACATACTCCCCCTCCAGTCCTGGAGAACGCCCTCGGTCCTGGACTGGTACACTAACTGCAGCATTAGCTGGACGTCCGCGATTTCGTTTTGGAATAACGGGTTTTGGTAAGGAGTCGTTGCTACCTCGGTAACGTGTAAGGTCTTCGGAATGATATTTCCCTATATCTACATTTGGTTGTTCTGTGCTCGCGATGGTATACGTTGTTGGACTAACCTTTTCAGTGATCTGGTAAGGGCCATCTCGGCGAAGGTAGAACTTAGAAGTGAGGTCTTTTGATCCTTTGCTCAATAAATGAGATTTAAGCAAGACTAAATCACCCCGAAGGTGTCAGATGGTCGGCGCGAAGCGTTGGCGTACTGTTTTGTCTTGTCCTGCTGGATCTCGACGCGTTCTCGAACAGCTGACAGTGAATGCAGAAAGTTTTCGAGGTAAGGAGTCACTTGTGGGACAAAGTTTTCTTTGACCTTGATGGCACGAAGTTCGTGAACGACCTCTGTGGGTGACCGCATCTCTCTACCAAAAGTCAAATAAGCCGGTGACTTGCCTGTTGTGCGACATTTTGCGCTATTCAGGGCAAAGCGGATCACTGGCAACTTCTTCGGCCAGGAGGTGTGGTCATCTGCCACGAAGTGGGCTAGCATAGCTTTAAGGTCGCGGTTTTTTCGCTCTGCAGGATTAGCTTGTGGATGGTACAGCGGAACAAAATTTTGTTTAATATCTAAGACTGACATACATTGTCGCATCACTGCGGAAACAAACTGGACACCGTTGTCCGAAATAATCCTGCGAGGCAAACCGAATCGCATGAAATATTCCTCGATGAGCGTGAGCACATGAGCGCAGGCTTCCGCTGTAGCTTCTTTTAGAGCAAATAGCTTTGTCCATCGGGTAGCAGTGTCTTCTATGAGAAAGACCCACCGCTCCCTCTGGTCTCCTTCCGGATAAATGATAAATGATAAATGATTTTATTTCTGTAAGTAGGTTTTTACAAACACTTTTACACGTCAAAACATATTTTTTTAAACTAGATGTGGTCGGCGTTTCCAATCTGACTACTCTGAGAAGAAAGGCCGAAACAAACTCAGAGGTCACAGTCTCTTTTAAAGTCCAGACATAATCTTGGTCAGATCATGTGAAGACCATATCGATTGGTGTCTGAAATGGTCTGTTGATGAAAGAACCACACAGATTGAGTGGACCTGTCCAGTCAGTGCACGCATTTGTCAGTCGTTGTGCAGCTCAACTCATAACTAAAGGAGCTCAACGATTCAACGAACAATACCAAAGAAAGGACATTTGGCTAGGCCCCAAAAAATACTCAAAACTGCCAGACCATATTAAAAACTAACTGAGAATAAAACAAAATTAAACAATGATCCACATAGTCTTCATATTTACAATAATTAAAACAATATAATACTACACAGAGTAAATATTCATGTCATTGCATAAATAAAATTCATCAATGTCAATGTGTATATTCGGACATAATCTTGGTCAGATCATTTGAAGACCATGTAGGTTGGTGTCCGAAATGGTCTTTTGAGGAAAGACCACACAGATTTGAGTGGACCTGTCCAGTCAGTGCACGCATTTGTCAGTTATCATGCAGCTCAACTCAAAACTTAAGGAGCTCAATGATTTGACGAACAATACCAAAGAAAAGACATTTGGGTAGGCCGCATAAAGTACTCAAACTGCCAGACCATCATTAAAAGTAAGAGACAAAAAAAAAAACAAACAATGACCCACATAGTCCTCACATTCCTAATAATTAAAATAATATAATATAATACTATACAAAGGAAATATTCATGTCATTGTTTATATAGAATGTTATATAGAATAAGAAAATATAAATAGCTAGCAAAATAAAAAGAGTAAAAAAACAACATTCACTGTAAGTTTATTGGAGCAGCTCAATCCCAAGCCTTTTTGTCCTCAATATAATCTTTAAATAAAAGGCTTTTATGCACAGTTTCTGTTTTATAAAACATTTGAATTTATTAAAACTTAGTTCTTGAATGTGGCTAGGAAGTTTATTATAAAAACGTATACATTGGCATCTAAACGAGCTGCCTATTTTTTTGAGCCTGGTTGTAGGAACAACAAATTTGTGTTTGTTCCTAGTATTTACATTATGGATATCACTGTATTTTTTAAACAAATTGATATTTTTATGTGCGTACAAAAGATTTTCATAAATATACTGAGAAGCTACAGTCATTATATTAATCTCTTTAAATTTTTCTCTGAGGGAGTATCTGGGACTTAATTTATAAACTGAACGGATTGCCCTTTTTTGTAAAACAAAAATTGTCTGAATATCGGCGGCATTTCCCCATAACAGAATACCGTACGACATTACACTATGAAAATAACTAAAGTATACTAAACGGGCTGTGTCTAAATCCGTTAAATCACGAATTTTTCTAACGGCGTATGCTGCAGAGCTAAGCTTTTTTGACAATTTATCTATATGGGGGCCCCATTGAAGCTTGGCATTCAAAGTTATGCCTAAGAACACAGTGGTATCTTCGGGGTTCAACTCTTCACCCTTTATGAGAACACTAGTTTTTACTTGTCTAACATTAGGTATTGTAAACTTAATACATTTAGTTTTTTTCTCGTTAAGAAGTAGGTTGTTAACATTAAACCAGTTAACTACTTTTTCGAGGGCACTATTTACATTGTCAGTAACCAACTGCTGACGTTTGAGTTTAAATAAAAGTGAAGTGTCGTCTGCAAACAGCACTATATCATGATTATCCTTTATGAGGCAAGGCAAGTCATTTATATAAATAAGAAACAAAAATGGGCCGAGAATTGAGCCCTGGGGGGACCCCCATTCTTACTACAGATCCGGGTGATCTTTTCCCGTTAACATCAACTCTCTGAATCCAATCACTCAAATATGAAGTAAGAAGATCCAGAGAAGAGTTTCGGATTCCGTAGTACCACTACGAACTTTTCTGACCAGTTTCATGAAGAACGCAATCGAATGCCTTGGACAAATCGCAAAAAATACCCAAAGCATCGCATTTATCCTCCCATGCATTATAAACATGTCCTAAAAGTTCAACACCGGCATCAGTAGTCGAACGACCCCTTGTAAAACCGAACTGTTTGTTATGCATTAATTTATGTTTATTGAAAAATATTTGGATTTGATCTAAAATAAGTTTCTCGAAAATTTTACTAAAGGTAGGTAGTACTGAAATAGCTCTATAATTAGTAGGGTCCGGAAGTGGGCCGAACAGGTCCATGGCCAACACTTCGTTCCGCTGGCACATCACCGGTGTCTGGAGTAGGCCTGGCGGTTTGGAGTTGTTCGCCTTATATCGCTGGCAGTGGATGCAGGCTAAGACATAATCGGTGATTATTCTCCGCATCCCTGTGAAATAATATAACTGTGCTACCTTCTGGTAGGTTCTATCGATACCTGGGTGGCCAGCTGTTTGAGAGTCATGTAACTCCTTCAGAATAGCTGCAACTTGACCGCTAGGTACAACTAACTGAGGGGATTCGCTCTCGGAGTCTGGATTGAACCGGTACAGGACTCCTTGATCCATGAGGTAACCCCTTTCTAACCATCTTTTAGAAGCAACATCATCAGGTCCTTCCGGTTCCTTAACAATCTTGTTCACTTCAGGGTCCAAAGTCTGTTCCAGGCGAAGCTGATTTGGTGTTTTCGCGGGAAGATCGCATATGACTGTGCATATACCGCAACTGTCGCTTGTGTCGCTGGAACAAATCGGTCTAATAAGCGTGTCTGCTACGACATTCGACTTCCCTGGAGTGTATTCAAATAGGTTATCAAAAAATTGGAGCTTCAGAGCCCAACGGACTAATCTGCCTGCTGGTGATTTAAGTGATAGCAACCAGCGTAAAGGCTGATGATCACTGCCAATCACGACTGGTTGACCGTCTAGGTAAGCCCGAAAAGGCTCCACCGCCCACACTACAGCAAGTGCTTCACGCTCTGTTGTGGAGTAGTTGCGTTCAGCTGCGTTGAGGAGTCGGCTGGCATATTCAATTGGCCTTTCTTGATTGCAGTCGCCCTGCAATAAAACTGCACCCAAGGCGTAGTTACTTGCGTCTGTACGCAGAATGAAAGGACGACTGAAATCGGCTTGCACCAGTATTGGAGCTGTAGTCAGTAGATTCTTCAGCTCATTAAATGCTTGGGTCTGTTCTGAGCCCCAAGACCATACTTGACTTTTCCTAGTCAAGCGCGTCAATGGTTCGGCAACTTTTGAGAAGTTGGAGTTGAAGAAGGGTATGAATTTTCTGAACCACGAACAAGTTTGTAGAAAGGTTCTCAGGTGCTTTAAGTTTCCTGGTACCTTCATCTCAAGTACAGCACTCACCTTCCCTGGGTCGGTGGAAACACCTTCTTGTGTGATAACGTGACCGAGATATTTAACGCTTTCCCGAGCAAAAGCGCACTTCTCTCTATTCACATGGAGGTTAAACTCGGCCAGACGTTTAAAAACTGCCTCGAGGTCTTGCAGATGCTGTTGGTATCCCTGAGATATCACCAACAGATCGTCTAAATAAGCTAATAAAGTTACATTTTTTAAAACAGAGCAGGATCGGAGACGGTCGATGAGCCGCTGAAACGTTGCTGGCGCGTTGCGGAGACCAAACGGCATTCTTTTAAAACGGTAAGTACCTAAAGGACAGACAAAAGCAGTTTTATCTCTATCAGCTTCTCTTACCTTAACCTGCCAATATGAAGATCGAAGGTCTAGCGTACTCATGTAGCAGTCCCGTTTTGTGCTCTGAAGTAACTCGTCGATGCGTGGCATCGGATATGTGTCAGCTTTGGTAACTGCATTCAAACGCCTGTAGTCAACGCAGAAGCGGATACCACCATTGGACTTCGGCACCATCAGTGCCGGTGAACACCAAGCCGATTCACACTCTTCTATTATATCATCCTGTAACATCTTACCTATCTCAGCTTTCATCAGCTCTTTCTTTGAAGGATTTAGGCGGTAAGGAGGAACAGCAATTAAATATAAGATTAAAAAAGAGAATGCTCACCTGTGTCAATGCGGTGTTTCGCATACGGTGTTGGACCTCCCCCTGCTCTAAAAACGCGTGCGTGCCTGGTGAGGACGTCAGCGAGCGCTTGTCGCTCAGCTGGTTTAAGGTGAGTACCTTCATGATCCCTAAGTATATCTGTAGCGGCGCAGGACATGTCACGCGAGGTAGGTTCGAAGCACATGTTATATTTTACCCTATCACATTTACTAAAATACCAAACTTCTTTGCAAAAATCAATAACTACTCCTGCGGCGGTTATAAAATCAATACCTAATAACGTCTCGTTATTTGTCGAATCGGGAAAAACTAAGAACGGAATCGTAATAACTGCCGTTTCTAAGTACACCTCTAAGGTGGTGGTAAGTACATCCATCGTACGGATCACACCGTCGGCAAGCTTAACTTCGCGTGTCGAAGAGCTGAGAGGATGACCTTGACGTAGAAGGAGAGTATATAGCGTATAACCCGCAATGCAATGTTTGGCGGCCGTATCAATCAACGCGGTGCCGGAAAAACCCAAAATTTTTATATTAAAAATAGGTCGTAACTCGTGACCAATAGAGGATCCCGTACGGTCGTTACACAAACATAAGTCGGTTGAACATAAATGGGCATTATCCTTTTGATCATTTAAATCACTACATAAAATATCCGTATAACATGAATGGACATTGTCCTTTTGATTTTTGAAATTACTACACAAAACATCATTACATGCATGTACATTGTCCTTTATAATTTTACAATACTTGTTACACAAAATATCGTTTTGACGTGGATGGACATTCTCCTTTTGATTTTTACAATAGCTGTTACACAAATTATCGTTTTGACGGGGATGGACATTCTCCTTTTGATTTTTAAAACAGCTGTTACACAATATATTAATATTATTAGAATTACACACATTATTAGTAGAATTACCCATAAATTTATTAGTTATACGTTGTGGGGTAGCCTCCCTTTGTTTATTAAACGAGTTACACATATTTTCTCGTGAAATAAAATCGTTTTTATCACTGTAAACATAGTCTGACGCGAAACTTTTAGTAACTGAATGAGATAGTACGGAATAAAAACTTTGACCACTACTTTTACTTTGTTCACTCTCACTTTGATTCTGCAACTTACGGCAATGTTCTTTGGTGTGGCCAAACCGCCTGCAGTATGTGCAGGAGGGGCGCGGCCTCTTTGCCGTGTCCTGCTTCGGTGGACGAGGCACAGCCGGCTCGGCTGGGACAGGCACGGGAGGTGCGGCCAGAGCCGGAGATCACTGCGCGGGCTGCGCCGCAGCGGCGGGCGCGCCGTAGGCCCGTGCGGAGACGAGATCGCGCGCGGGTACGCGGGCGCTCTCTCGTGCGGCGGGTGGCGTGTACGTCGGTAATGTTGCCGGCGTTTGTGTTCGACGCTCACTCGCCGTCGGCGTAAAGTTATTTGCCTCGCCGAATGAATCCTCGATATTCCGCGAGAGGCGTAGTAATTCATAGAAATTACGGCACTCCTCTCTTCGTAGCCTTTTTCTTATTCTGCTGTGAAGGAGGCCGTAGGTCATGTCTATTTGAGCCGATTCCGTATTATCGTCTTTAGATAAACGTGCCAAAAGGGCGCGGAAGCGCGCTACGAAAATATCTGTGTTTTCATTACCCTGCGGTGTCGCAAATATTTCCAAGTAGATCCGATGGGGCGGCCGGCGAACACCATAGGCACTTATTAAATTTTCTTTGGCTTCGCGCCATGATGAAACGGAGTATTTTATTCCTTACCACCACGTGGCCGCTTCATCCTTGAATAGGTAGGCTAAACCGCGCAGAATGTTTGAGTCTGCCACCTGCGCGCAATCGCTGTATGCCTCTATAGCGTCAATAAATGCTTCAACCGACTCCTTCGGTCGGCCGGAGAACGTGGCTTTGCAGCTGGCTAGGGTGTTATTCCCTAACAGCGCAAGTGATTCCGGGGTCGATGCACTCGCCCGCGACATTGAGTTGAGCAGCTCCCTAAATGCTTCTGTTTGAGAGCGTTGGAGAGAGGCGATAATCGTCGCCACGTTTTCGTTAGAGAACGTAGCGAGGAAGAAAACGCGTCGTCGCCATCTTGGTTGGCGGACGCCGCGGTCGGCGTATTTGGTCGTGAGGGGACGGGTAATGCATCGTTTGCATCTTCCCTCCGAGTCAAACTAGCCGCTCTGCTCCTGGTCACTGGCATTGTAGTTCGTCACTGCAAAACTTTCACAACTATGCACTTTATTGTCACACGGAAAAAAAAACGTTGGAGCGCCACATATGAGAGGTAAAAGTATATTTGAGTTATAACACGAAAGTTAGTTTACACCTTTATTAATATTGAAACATAAACATTGGGAACGAAGACCCATAACTTAATCTAGTATTATTCCGCGTAACAATGGCGGCACGACACGGGAGACAAGTGGCGACTTGCGCGGTACGGTAAAAGAATACGCGTCTACGCAGGATGCGTGTGGGCAGCGGACTAACGCTAGTGGAGTGGCGCGCGCGGAGCGTTTCACGCGCCTTCGTCGCGAGAGAACGAGAGAGCTTATTCCCTATATCGTACCGGAATGCGACCGCGGGACGCTCGTATTGGAAGACATTGTGTGTGGGTTGCTACAATTTAAATATTTACACTATAAAACTGATTTACATCCGTAAAACGTCCTCGTAACATAAAGTCCAGTTGAAAACCAGCGTCAGGCACCAGTTGTCTGGCATTTATGCTGAACTGGGCCTATTTGGCGCAGCCGTGAGGCACACAATACTGTGTTCTAACTACTTTCTGTTTTTTATTTTTCTATGAAAATTGTGTGCCTTAACCTGGGTCAAATAAATTTATTTTCTTTCTTTCTTTCTATAGCTACTCATTGCTCACCGTCCGCAAGCCCGCGCCTACGGTGGCAGGAAATACGCCCGGAATTCCCGACGCCCAGGGCGTCTCCTGCGGCGGCTAGGGGTGAGAGGGCACGAAATTTTCCTTTCCCTCAACCGTCCCGCCTCCTCCTTCGCGAGCATTACTGCTTCGCATAAGGAGGTGACGGCTGCCTATGCCCTCTCACTCCGTACCATGGCCTGAACCAGGGCCGGACGCAAGAGATCTCTGCCGCCGATCGACTCCACGAGGACACGGCAGTGCTCTGCCCAAGCCGGGTAGACCTCCACCGTATGCTCCACCGTGTCCTCCGGGCGATCCACACAGTGGTGACACCCGGGCGTTTCCTCCCGCCTTATCCGACACAGGAACCTCCCGAAGCTGCCGTGTCCGGTGAGGACCTGCGTCAGGCGGAAGGTAAGGACGCCGTGGCGCCTATCTAGCCACTCCTCAAAGAGGAAACTTAACGCCGCAATTGTGGCGTGCCCAACACTGGGTTGCGACAACCGTACTCTCCATGTCGCCATGAGATCCCGCCGGAGCTCCGTACGCTGTGTCGCGATTTCTCGCGGCAGCGGAGTTACGCCCCGGCGTTTCGCCTCCTCGCGCCACTCCCATACGTGCGCAAGATGAACTAGACTATGGCTATGAAGCCATACCCGCATGTTGTCATAACTAAGATATCAAACACATCATTTTAGTTTGTTTCATCATTTAGCTAGGAAACATCGAACTCATTTTAGTTTTAAAAACTCACATGAAACATCTGACGTGTAAAAGTTTTATTTATAGTGACCGACCGAAGCTTTGTTTTCGTTTTCGGCCATTTTCGGTCAAAAAGTCATGATTCGGCCAAATTTTCGTTTTCGGCGAAGCCGAAGTTTGGGCCAAGCCGAAAATCGGAAGTTCGTGAATTGTCGCGCTGTTTCTGTCAATTTTCTCGTTTTCTGACACCACACGCCATACAAAATACTCGACTCGTTCTGTCAAACTCGATGTTTTCCCAACAAACCCTCACATGGCACCTAAGTTATCTCCAATTTTGACAATTGAACACGAGATAATCTCCGATTCCTCTGTCATTTAGTCGTATTTACTCGTATTTAGTCGTCCTCGATTTTGACGACGAGAAGAGTAGACAAAATTATTATACAGAAAAAATGCCATTTATAGGAACTGGCGGCAGAAGTGAAAACTTAAAACTTTGGAATAACATTGTATATAAATGCGTACACATATACCGGCTGATTTTTTTTATCGTCTCGAAAAACATAGGGTATAGTAGGTGAACGCAGTAGAAGCCTATGGCATAGTCATTTTTTTTTATTTCTTTAACCTTTTAAGAAATTGATTTATCAATAAATACTACCCATTTGAAGTAAACTTTTCATACTAAAACAATAAAACAGAAAAAAAAAAAGAATAAATCGATGAAAAAATATCGAAATTCAAATCATACAGGGTGCGTATGATTTGAATTTCGATATTTTTTCATCGATTTATTCTTTTTTTTAGCAGTACCCTATGTTTTTCGAGACGATAAAAAAAATCAGCCGGTATGTACACAGGCCACTGCGCGACGCCATCGCGCCAGTCTGATGCAACACTTCACATTAGCACGTCGGCGGCGTGGTTGGCACGTCGGCGACGTGGTTACCATGTCGCTGACGCGGTTAGCAAGTCGGTGACGCTGGTAGCATGCCGGCAGGCACGTATCCAGACTTTTGGTTCGGGGGGGGACAAACATTGAAACAACCATGTGAACTGTGTGAAAATCGCTGTAATCACTGTACTATAATTTTCACTGTACTATACTATAATTATATAAGTATTTTTCTGTTTCTGCTGGCAGCCATTACGTCTAGTACCATATCAGGATCTGGCGCCAAAGCGGAATGAATAGACAATAGAGCGAGACCAGTAAGCCTCTCGCCCGCCATTCTATTCCTTAGGAAGGATTTTATTCTCTTTAGGCATGAAAATGACCGCTCCACAGATGCCGTTGAAACCGGAAGGGTGGCCAGAATATGTATTAGCCTGTTAATGGTAGGAAAGAAAACTTTGTCACACGTGTCTAAAATTTCCATAATTTCGACTGGTTTCTTATCTGTGTTTTTCCACTTGGCACACCACATACTGTACTCTGCTTTTATTAGTGATTCTCCAACACTTTCTTCCCAATAAATTTTCATATTTTCTAATTCACTTATTTTCCTCTCGTCCACATTTTTCGGAAGAATAATTTCTAAAGAAGAAAGCAGCTCTCTTTGATTCGCAAATCTATCATTCATGCCAGATATCAAATCGTCCAAGCACGGTATAAAAATAGTTCTTCTGAAGTATTCTTCAGCAGTATCGCTGGGAGGGTTGCTTCGTGCAGTTTGGTGGGCAGTAACTCGAGGACGCTGAATTTCTATTTGCAAGACATCTTCCGCTATTTTGCAGCATGCGTTATATATTTCTGAGAATACCGGGTTAACATCGTCACGTATCTCTTTTAGTTTTCCGATAATGTCATCGGAAAATTTCATAGCAGAGGCCAGGTCGTGTGTAGGGTTCTGCAAATATGCTGACAGTGGGAGAGTATAACTGAAAAATCTTTCACAGGTTTTTAGAGAAATCAAGAAACTACTCTTTTCCATCGCAGCTATGAGTGTAGAGGCAGTTTGGGCGACAGTTCTGTTTGTGTAGGATAGTTCTCTTAATGTAATGACAATAGGTTCGAGTAACTCACCAAATACATTTATAGAGTCGTGACGTTCTATAAATCTAGTGTCACACATGCCGACCAGTCTTTTTTTCTTACTTTCTGGTGTGAGCTTTTCCACGTTTTCCTTGAACTGTTTCCCGGCCATTGCATTGTTGCGAAGTAAATTGCAGACTTCCTTCACAACGCCTATTGAATTTCTCACCTCGGGAACTGAAAGAGCTTTTGAAAGAACTAGGTTCAGACGATGTGCTGAGCAATGTACGTATGTGGCCTTAGGAAATTCTTTTCTGATTCTCGTCTGCACACCACTGATGTGTCCTCCCATGGTAGCAGCTCCGTCATACCCCTGACCAACTAGTTTATCGAGATTCAAACCAATCTCATGACATTTCTTTAAAATTTCTGCACTTATATTTTCGGCACTTAGGTCGTGTATTTTAATGAAACTGAGAAAGTCCTCCCTCAAAATACCTTTATAAACGTATCTCGCACATAATGACAATTGCTCAGTTCCACTCACATCTAAAGTCTCATCGCCAAGAATCGCGAAACACTCTGAACTATTTATTTGTGTCACAACTTTTTTCTGAATTATCTTTCCGCAAGTATCTATTATTTCATTTTTAATAATAGGGCTAAAATACGTTGCATTTTTAGGGGTTGTAATGATATGATCTTTCAGGATATTATCATAGCTTGCTCGGTATCGTAGCAGAGCCCTGAATTTTCCATCTTTACCAAGTGGCTTTTTTAAAGTCAATGGTCCACTGTCTTTGTCTCCACGAAGCGGCAACTCTTGCTCTCCACAGAAGATGATAGTTTCGATTATAGGTTTTAGTGCTGTTCTATTTCTTTCCTTTTCTTTGAGCCTTTGATCATTAAGCAGCGATGCAACGTCTATAGCTGCTGAATCCATTACGCGTAAGAAATTTTCTGCGCATAACTTAGAAAACTGGTGATATTTAGCAGCAGAATGTTCGCGAAATCTCTCTGTTGCATCTTTCCAATTATCAAATGGTTTGCTGACAAAACTTCCAAGTGTTTGTGTTCCTTTTCCAGCGGTGCCTGATGAAAAGACAACGCAATATTTGCAGAACACACCATTCCTCCTCGGCGAATATGTTAACCATTCCCATGATCCCATCCATTCTCTTCGAAATCTAAGTTTCCTCTTTTCAAAGCTACTAGCCGGAAACGAAAATGACGCATCTGGGACAAACGGCTGTGTAATAATATTATTTTTCTGTCCATCTGTGAGTACAAGAGGAGGATACTGTGTGTTATATATGGCATTAGAAACCACGCCGATATCAGGAAAAGTTTCACTTATAATCATTGTATCTAAACTGCACGTTTTTGAAGTTGAACATTCTCCTTCATCTCTACATCTTCCAGCCGGTTCGGCTGAAATCACATTTTTTTCTGTAAATTTTGACGAAGTTGTTTCTAGTTGTCTACTATCAATAGCAGAAGCCATGCTTGGAGTAGTTTTTTTCCTCGCTAGTAGTAACAATTTTTTTTGCCACTGGCTTGAAAAAGTTGTCAATTCTCTTCATTTTAGCAGCAGCAATTTATATACGTTCAAACAAGCACAAATCAAGAAGCACTCACATTTCACACATTACTTTACTTTATTTAAGTAATCTGTGATGGAACGGTCCAACAAATTATGACGTCTGCAGGTCCAAAATTGTCCAACACTATCTCACGTACGTAACGGACTGGCGATTTGGCGAATCCAATGAAAACAGTGGTTTTGAAGTTTTTTTCCTTTATTTCACGGCACGGGCAAAGTATCAGGTGAATCAAGTCGGAAGGAATTTACTCAAAATAAACTGGTCTATTGCACTATACTGTCACTATCTATTGCAGAGGTATTTCACTTTTCTTCTCGCTTGTCGCTCTCAATTCTCACTTGAATCGCTCTCGAAATAAACTGACATGCAGGTTCCCGGACTCCCGCCCCTGCCGTATTTATACTACATTTTCGTATTCTGGAACACTGTGGAATATTGCGCCATCTACTACCTGGTAGCAGAAAGTTATGGAAGCTTCTCGATATTTCGCTACTCAACGCGACGATCTTTCTACTATTAGTTTTTCTACTCGACGATAGATGTCGTTCATTACTGTTTTCGTTCTCGGTTTCTCTCTAAATAGGTTAGATGGCGCTACTAGTAACGTCGCTTACATAATCAGATCAAGATCTATCTATATTTTTATTTTACCTACTTATTGAAAGAACACGCAAGCGAATAAATAAACAGATGGCTTAAAACGTTTTTTTTTTTTCAGTCAGATTTCGGGGGGGGATAAATCCCAACTATCCCCCCCTCTGTATACGTGCCTGCATGCCGGTGACGAGTTTAACATGTCGGTGACGCGGTTAACATGACGTTGATGCATGTTGGTGTTGTGATTAATATATTGGTGGCGCTGTGAGCATGTCGGTGACGCGGTGAGCAGTCCGGTGAAGCTGTTAGCATGTCGGCAATGCACCCAGCATATCGGTGACGCTGTTAGAACGTCGGTGACGTTGACGACGCAGTTAGCATGTCGGTGACTTGGTTATCATATTGGTGAAGAAGATTGCATGTCGAGGGGTGCTTTTAGCATGTCGGAGACGCTGTTAGCATGTCGGTGACGCTGTTAGCATGTCGGTCACGCGGTTATCATGTCGGTGATGTGGTTAGCATGTTATAAATCGGTTAGCATGTCGGTGACGCAGCTAGCAGGTCTTGGGCGCTTATAGCATGTCGGTGACTTAGTTAGCGCGTTGGTGACTAAGATTGCAGGTCGAGGGGGGTTTTAGCATGTCGGTGACGCTGTGAGCATGTCGGTAACGCTGTTCACATGTCAGTGTCGCGAAGCCACAGGTTTTGCCCCTACCAAAAATGGCTCACTCATTTTCATTTCCGTCATTTTATATTTAAATTTTGGCATGCCATAGAAAAATATTTAAGACGCTGACAACACCTAAACCGCGGTCACTATCAGATTGCATACATATTAGTAATCTGTGGATTGCATAGAAAATAAACAGAAGCGCGATGACACAACGCTTGTAATTTATTGCAAAATATGAAGCAATTATCTATTTACTCAAAATTGAGTTGAGTAATCGAAAATAAAAGAAAACCAAGTTCTGCATTCAAATAAGAAGTTCTTGTTATTAATTAAATACGTAACGTACATAATACAGATATTTTGGATTAGAACTCAAGGTAATCGTTAGTTTAAATCGAGACTTTTTTCAAAACGTGTTTGGTAACAACCAAGTTGTGGGAAATATGTTCAAAATTAACATATATTTTTTCCGCTACCACAAACTATGCAGATTTGGGAATTTTTTCCTAAGACAAGCCTATTTTGGTCATTTGCGTCTTGTCAGCACCTTCAGTTTAACCAAAAAAGTTAATTAGGTACAGAAAAAATTAAACATAAAGAGGTGGATATAATTTCACTATAGTACATACTAATTCCACGCGAAAATTGAATGAATGAGCCGATGTTGCTATAATAAAAATTTGTTTTTAATAATCTGTTACATCGGTCTCTCGTCGCGAGTTAGAGAACTGTCAAAGTGCCTTCTTCGATTTTACTCGAGCTTATCGGTCATGTTAGTCATTAGGATGACGTCAGAATCGTAGACAAATGATTTCGACAAATCGAGAAAGAGAGCGTTCTCGCACTTGTCATGTTAGCCCTGTAGCAGGCTTAGCATGACACTCTCTATGATGTCAAAAACTGAGAAACGAAATGTCACTTTGTATAGAAAGAGGCGTGTCTATTCTTCGAAGAAATAGAGAGTGTCATGCTAAGGCTGCAGGTAACGTTAGGCTAACTTCGGGGTGAATCGGGTCTGCTCGTGGTTTCACTCAGCTGACTTAAACGGACGTGACTTTGTTTTGAGGTTGTTGTATTTTTTTTTCACGCAGATATATTAATGGGTTTTGAACTTTTTCACTCAAATTGACAATGGTTTGTGAAATATATAGGTATGTGATTATTGAATTATCTCTGAATTATCGTGTTTTGTTTCTATTGAAGCCTTTGCTCTGTCTCTCCCAAGGTCTAAAAAGAAACAAGATTTCAGGGAACAGCGAAAATATTAATATTGTATAATGTCTAAATCATTTTCGTTTTCGTTTTCAGCCGAAATTAAGACGCAGGAAGGAAATAAGACGTAAGAGGAATTAGGAGGGGTTCACATCGACGTCAAGTCGACGATGAAGTATCTGAGACTCGTCCTTGACAGCCGGTGGAACTTCGTGGAGCATTTTCAACTTTTGGCTCAAGGCAGCCCCGGCCAGCTCCAGTCTGGGAGCGGGCCGGGACTGCCTTGAAGCGGCTCCTGCCCAATCTAGGGGGCCCAAACGCCTCCTGCTGGAGGCTCTACGTTGGGGTCGTGCGGTCCAGGGCCCTTTACGGGGCACCGGTGTGGGCGTGTTCCTTGGCGCGGTGGCCAGGCCGACGGTTTAACGCGTCCCAAAGGGTCATGGCCATCCGGCTGGTCCGGGGATACCGCAAGGTCCCCGGTGAGGTAGCAAGCCTCCTTGTCGGATTGAAGCCATGGGATCTGAGGGCAAAAGTCCTCGCACACATATGGGAATTGGCGTAACTCCGCTGCAGCAAGAAATGCCACGGCACAGCGGACAGAGCTCCGGCGGGATCTGATGGCAACATGGAGAGTGCTATTGTTGCAACCCAGTGCTGGGCACGCTACAATTGCGGCGATAAGTCCTCTCTTTGAGGAGTGGCTAGAAAGGCGCCACGGCGTCCTCACCTTCCGCCTGATGCAGGTCCTCACAAGACACGACTGCTTCAGGAGGTTCCTGTTCCGGATAAGGCGGGAGGAAACGCCGGGGTGTCACGATTGTGTGGATTACCCGGAGGAGACGGTGGAGCATGCAGTGGAGATATGCCCAGCTTGGGCAGAGCACCGCCGTGTCCTCGTGGAGGCGATCGGTGGCAGAGATCTCTCACGTCCGGCCCTGGTCCAGGCCATGGTACGGAGCGAGAGGGCATGGGAATCCGTCACCTCTTTTTGCGAAGCAGTAATGCTCGCAAAGGAGGAGGTGGAACGGGTGAGGGAGACGCAAACTTCGCACCCTCACGCCCCTAGCCGCCGCAGGAGACGCCTTGGGCGTCGGGAATCCCAGGCGGATTCCCAGCCATCGTAGGCGCGGGCTTGCGGACGGTGAGCAATGGGTAGCTCGCCGTCCGATAAGGACCAGGCCCGGGTCGACGGCAAGTTGTGCTTCACGCACGCCTCAAAGAGACGTCAGCACGTGTTGGGGTCCGCTAGGGCCGATGCCTGCCGGGGGAAAGTCCGAAAGGGATACCGTGGCCCCTGGCAACACAGGCAACGGAAGGAACACGGGTGGGTTTTAGTCAGAAAGAGTCTGACACACCCTCCGCTCCGCTCAGAGCGGCAAAAGTTATTTGATTATTTGGGTGGGGGGACAATTGACTCTAACAAAATAAAGCACTGTTAAGCCTCGCGCGACACCGATTCGGAGTCAAACAATATAAAATCAATTGTATCATTAGCAACTGTCCTTGACCAATTAAAGCTTAATATTAAACAAACGGATCCCTGAATCGAAAAATGGTGCGCGCAACCCGCAATATTTTTGAACGGCCTATCCAACGATACCCCACACCTTAGGACAGACAAGAAAAAATATGTCATCCCCACATTACGTGTAAGAGAGTTACCCTAAATAAAACTGTTTTTTAAGATTTTATTTTACCACTTTTTTTTTTTTTTTTTGTTTTTTTTTTTTTTTTGAGGGTGGGAAATCATCAAATAACTTCTCCCGCTCTGGGCGGAGCGGGAGGGTGTGTCAGACTCTTACTGACTAAAACCCACCCGTATTCCTTCCTGTTGCCTGTGTTGCGGGGGCCTCGGTGACCCATAAGTACCTTCCCGCGACCCCGGCAGGTTTATTTTACCACTGTGTCGGCGGGGATTAATATGTATAGTTATGCCAAATTGCAGCTTTCTAATACTAAGCGTCTCTGAGCTAAAGCGGGGACAGACAGACAGACGGAAATGGCGATATCCTTGTTTACTACGGAACCCTAAAAAGCTTCGTAACACAAACAAAGCACGTGTTAAGCCTTCACCTATACCAACGAAAGTGATTACCATTGTATTGTTAGTGTCTTACACAATTACCCCGCAGATCAATACAAAGACATCAATATCAACTGAGAGTAATCCCTTCAAATCAACCGAACAACAATGCGGTGGAGCGTTGAGGTACCGCATAATGTCTGAACCACGCACTATGGCAATTTACTAAAACGATATTACTTATTACAATATAATCAACCCGAAGAAATATTTTCAAATATTTCAATGTTCTTGGCATTGTGAATTATTTACAAATAGTGGAAATGTGGGTTTAAAGAGCGTTATGTTTGTCTATGTGCAAACCAAAAACACAGACTCAAAGACATAAAGTTTGATACCAACATTTAGAAACAAAATGTTAACCTCAAAATGATATGGAAATATTAAAAAAAAACAGAAAACATTGGAAAACAACGTTAGGTACAATTCTATACTTATCATATGGTGACATATAAAACATAACCTCCATGTCAATATTAGGAATGCAATTAAACGATTATAACTACACATTTTCACTTTGACGTTTATTTTCGCGGTAGACATACGTTGATTCTTTCATTGAAACGTACAGACAGAATTCTGTTGACGTCTACACTTCTTTACTTTAATTCCAATATGGGGCGTTTATATTGAGCCCTAATTGGTATTATGAAAGACATACAACATAGGTAAGTTGGTTATGGATTTTATTGTTTTATGTGAAATGTGAATGAACAGTCGATCACTTCCGTTGCGACAGGAAAAGGAAGTGTGTTTTATGGCGGTCGAAGGTATGGCTTAAGCAACGAGCTTGACATCCTTATCCTGTTGAATTTCAATCAATAATATTGAGATGTAAAAAGCGCGAACTGAAACGTTGAAGAACTTGTGCACTATGGTGGAGATGACTCATTATCATGGTATACAATGTGCTAACAAGACAATGAACATTTTTTTAGTTTTACAGACAAAATAAAATGCAACAATTCTGTTCCCAATCAGAGAGTTGATCTTTAATTTTTTATAAGTCTTGTTATTTATTCATTTGTATTGTATGTATACTAATATCTGGTAGTAAAACCCAATTAGGTATGTTGTTGTAAACTTAGTAATTAACAACAATTTACATAGCAAAGCTTAAGTTTTAAATCAATATTTTGCAAGGGAAGTTATCTCTTAATAATGATTTTCCTACTTTTCCAACACTCACTGTCCACAATAGGTACTACAAAGCAGACACATGTCATCAGTTTAATAACCAGCCTGAACTATTGTATGTAGAAGAGAAAGTCAGTCCCAAAATAGACTCCTTTCATTACAACTTCCACTCTGCCATTAAGTTTTTCTATCATTATGATCTGTCTGAACTTTGTGCAGTTTATTATATATAGAGAGGTAATATAATATTTATTATATAAAGAGAGGTAATATAATATTTCCAGATGAATCACAATGACATCAGATCTGTGTTCAGAGGATGTGGTGGTGCGCATCACAGCACCGCAGATAATAACTGTAAGTGAAGCTCCGGTGTGTTGATGGTGTTATGCTTCATTACTCAAAATGATTTGCAATGTTCATTTTTAATTCCGTGTTGTTTCTTTCAAGTATGTCTTCCAAGTTTGTACAACGTACAAACGTACCTTGTACCTTTAAGCTATTTGATTTTTTAAGACCTAATGACTACATTCAAACAAATTAAAAAGATACATAGTATTGCTCTGCATGATTAATTAATATATTCAATATAACTGGCTGTGCATAGACACATACTTTGTTGATCACTTGGCACATCAAACAATGAATTGGTGCGTAAGTAGGCTTAAGATTAGTAACACAATTTTTTTATTATAGCAAAATGGGCTAGCTTTCATATTTTTATTTTATGTGCCTTGTTTTACAAGGTCAGAATAGCCGCTATGCTCACCTTCGATTGACCGAAGATGCTCACAAAATATAATCAAAAACAGAATTTGTATGAAATGATCAACCCTGGCTAACAACTGGCTCTCGCGGTGCAGCCCCAGCCGCCGGGCGCGGGCGCGGGCGCGGCGGGCGCGCGCGTGGCGGCGTCGTCGGCGGCCGTGGAGCTGGGCCGGCGCCTGCTGCTGGCCGCGCGCGCCGGCGACACGCCGCTCGTGCTCGACCTCATGGCCAAGGGCGCGCCCTTCACCACTGACTGGGTAAGTGGCGGATACTACTCTCTTACCTACTCGCTGCTCACGAGAGACAAATATTGTGCTTCCAAAGACAAACATTTCAGCCTAGTCACGGGACGACGACGCGCGCACTTGTCATGCATTTGCTATTGCAAATGTCCATAGGCAGTAGTGAGCACTAACGATCGGGTGGGCCGCAGGCATGTTTAGATTTATTGTGGCAAACATGGCTACAGCCCACGACCCGACTGATAAAATGATACCAGACTGTCACGGTCCCGCTGCAGGGCAAAGGGCTCGTCTCATACAGAGAAGGCAGGAGCATTGATGGATGGTGATGATCACGCTTGCTCAAGATGGGTTGTTATGTTAACATAAAGCCACCAATAATAAATAAAATACTACTGGCGCTGGGGGGTAAATAGGCCTGCTGATATTTTTGTTTTTTTTCTGTCGCTCGTAGGTAATATTTAAAATAAGTAGTAGGTTAGGCAGTTGATAAAACCTGGGAAGGTTTTATCAACTGGTATAAGTTTTACTTCTGACAAACTTATACTTCATCAATATTCGATCAATGAGGGTAATGATCAGATAAGCTCTACCTACAGTGTCTTTATACGGGTGTTGCGAAAATTAAGGGTGTACAGTGAAACAAGTGGTACGGTACAGACATCAAACTGAACAAATTTCTCCCGGGGACAACATCGTACCTAATCATGAAAAAAAAAATTGGCAGTCTTATGGACTACCGATAGAAGTGAAAACTTGGAAGTTTGAATAGCACATGATACAGTCGAGTACCTATACTAAACAATGTATTAGTGTAAATATGCCTACACATGTACAACACGGGTCGCTGTGCTCCGCTAGCCTGGCGTAACACGTACAGATGTTCTATGTCACGAAGTCCGTTTGGCTATGAATGTTGTCAAGCGTGCACATGCACATTGTTTTTGTGTGCGTAACCTCGAGAGCGCTCAGTGTCGATCGGGACACGGTCCGGATCAGTAGTGGTTTTTAGTTCGCGCCAAATTGTTTCACGGAGTAAGGTCAGCATGGCAACAAAACGAAGAAGAGTTGTCCATAGTGAGGTAATATTTATTTATACGTTTTCAATTAAAATGTTATACAAAGATACTTAATATAGCAATAGAAGTATTTATAAAATGAATGTTTTTTTTGTGTTATAAAATGTTTATATTACTTAATTATTTTGATTACATTTTGTTTTAGGGTCGAAACATGATAGCTAGTGTTTATCATTTTCTGCGAGAAGAATATGAATTTACAAAATCATTAATGGAACTCAACTGTGATTTGTCTCATTTACGAGACATTACACGCCGTACAGCTGAAGCTACGGGTGTGAGCCAAAAAACAGTTAAAAGAATATTAAAAGAAGAGAAGGAATTGCCATCCACTTCATCAAAATTCACTTCACCTATGAAGAAAAGGAGAAAGCGAGATAATAAAGTGGATATAGATAATTTTACAGCCGATGTGGTTCGCAGTACTGTACAAGATTTCCATATTGTCCATAAAGAAATTCCAACATTAGCTAAGTTAAGAACAGCATTGAATGAAAAAATCGGATTCGAAGGTTGTTTAGAAACTGTTCGCAAGTTACTGTTGAAATTAGGTTACAAGTGGCGCAAAACAGAGAACAACCGTAAAGTCTTGACGGAGCGTCATGATATACAAATGTGGCGTTTAAAATATTAAAAAAAAATAACAGAGTACCGCTCTCAAAGGCGACACACGTGCGAAACAACACCTGGGCAAAAAAAAAGGAAAGAACTCCGTTTTTTTAAAAAATTAGCACAGGCACTCGCTTTATTTTAGTGCACGCGGGAACCAAGGATGGTTTTATTGAAAATGCTTCCTTGGTTTATAAGGCCAACTCAACAGCTGGTGATTATCATTCAAATATGAGCTATGATAACTATGTAAAATGACTAAATGAAAAGTTGCTACCCAATTTACTTCCGCGCTCTGTCATTGTCTTAGACAATGCATCTTATCACAACATACGGGCTGAACGACTACCGACGCAATCTACAAAGAAAGCCGATATGCAGCAATGGCTCAGGGATAAGGGTACAGCATTTGATGAATCTCTTCTTAAATTGGAATTGTACGATACAATAAAGAAGTACAAACAAAGCCCAACACGTAATCTACAAGATTGACGATTTTATAAAAAGCAAGGGTTTTGATGTTTTACGCCTTCCCCCTTATCACCCAGAATTAAATGCGATTGAAAATATTTGGGGGATCGTTAAAAATTATGTCGCATCTAAAAATATCGAGCAAAACATGACGAATACGGAAAGACTGATCAATGAAAGTTTGGGCCAAGTTAGCAGTGAAACGTGGCAAAAAACTTAAAGAAATATTTTGATCTCGATTTTGAATTTATAATCAATGTACAAGATGATTCTGACGACAGCAAAACCGAATCGGAAATTTATCTGATAGTGATTGAAAATACTGAATAGTCCTACTTGTTTCGTTTCCATTCTGTAACACCAATGCTTAATTAAATGCCTACATATTCTTAATATTTTTGTATTTATTGCAACCTAATCTAATTTATTTACAAAATGTATATACTTTTAAAACCAAAATTTTATTTAGATTATTAAATCTCGACTTGAATATATATCAGATTTTTTTGCTAACGTTACCTACTTTTACACACACAAGCGCGCTTGTCGGGATACGTCACTACTACAATCAAAGCCGAACGGACATCGTGAAATAGAATATCTGTAACATTAGCATGTCGGTGCCGCGAACCCATCAGTTTTGCCCCTACCAAAAATCGCTCAACGTGGCTAAAGACGTTTTCACTTGAAAAATCAGTCGTCCCATACAAAACTTCCATACCTACTCGACCAAATGTATGGGACAACTGATAGTTTTGTCGCGATCATGATGTTGGATCCCGGGAGAAAGTCGTTCAGTCGGGTGGTGGGTCCGCCAGCTCGGCACGTCGCCGCTGCACCTGGCGGCCGGCAACGCGCACGCCGACACGTGCGCCGTGCTGCTGCGCGCCGGCGTGTCGCGCGACGCGCGCTCCAAGGTGGAGCGCACGGCGCTGCACGCCGCGGCCGGCGCCGGCCACGCGCGCGTGCTGCGCCTGCTGCTGGACGCGGGCGCCGCCGTGGACGTGCGCGACATGCTGCGCATGACGCCGCTGCACTGGGCCGTGCAGAACGGCCACGCGCAGGCCGCGGCCGAGCTGCTGCGCGCGGGCGCCGACCCGGCCGCGCTCAACAAGTTCCACAAGACGCCGCACTCGCTGGCGCTGCAGCTGCGGCGCGACGACCTGCGCGGCCTCATCGAGGATGCGCTCAAGGACCGCGAGGCCGCGCGCTCCGTGTCCGCGCTCGTCAACGGTGCGGGACTCGTCTCGTTACTTTGTCTCTTTAGTTGCCGCTTTAAATTCTAAAATGAAGTGTGAATGTTTCCTATTGTAGAACAAATGGCAGAAACGGCCACGGAAGAACCTCAAATACAAACATTTGAAGCTGTACAAAGTGAGTTAGTGTTTAGTTTTGTTCTTTTTTCGGAACTAGCTGACCCGACAGACAAATTGCAATAGTTCATACAAAAATCTCAGACAAAAGGACGTTCAATTTTTTTTCGAATTTTAACATTTTCCGGAAAACTTTCCCAATTTTTCTGTCCCTAAAAACCTAATTCGGACTATTACGGTCCAGCTGTTCTCAGGTGATGCGCTTAACACCGAACAACATGTCATTTTAATTTATATAGATAATTGTATAAACTAATAGATTATTTTTCACTCGGTACTGCTTTTTTTTTCATAGGAATTCAGGATTTAAAGCCTACCAAACCGAAGCAAACTGAAAAGGCTATAAAGCAAGAACTAAACATTGAGGTATGGTTTTCATGCTTTAATAAGAAGAAGGTAAACTAAGAAGTTACAGGTGGACGGAAACTAACTTGTTGTACCGTATGTGTAGTGCGAGTCGCCGGGCGAATCGGGCGCGGCGTTGCTGCGCCAGCACGGCATCACGCTGCTGCCCACCGACGACGGCAGCACCGTGCTCACCGCGCTGCAGAGTGGCCGCACCGTCGTGCTCTCGGGTACTGTATGTAAGGCCAGGTGCTCACCGCGTTGCAGTGTGGCCGCACCGTCGTGCTCTCGGGTACTGTATGTAGGGCCAGGTGCTCACCGCGTTGCAGAGTGGCCGCACCGTCGTGCTCTCGGGTACTGTATGTAAGGCCAGGTGCTCACCGCGTTGCAGTGTGGCCGCACCGTCGTGCTCTCGGGTACTGTATGTAGGGCCAGGTGCTCACCGCGTTGCAGAGTGGCCGCACCGTCGTGCTCTCGGGTACTGTATGTAGGGCCAGGTGCTCACCGCGTTGCAGAGTGGCCGCACCGTCGTGCTCTCGGGTACTGTATGTAAGGCCAGGTGCTCACCGCGTTGCAGTGTGGCCGCACCGTCGTGCTCTCAGGTACTGTATGTAGGGCCAGGTGCTCACCGCGTTGCAGAGTGGCCGCACCGTAGTGCTCTCGGGTACTGTATGTAGGGCCAGGTGCTCACCGCGTTGCAGAGTGGCCGCACTGTCGTGCTCTCGGGTACTGTATGCAGGGCCAGGTGCTCACCGCGTTGCAGAGTGGCCGCACCGTCGTGCTCTCGGGTACTGTATGTAGGGCTTGGTGCTCACCGCGCTGCAGAGTGGCCGCACCGTCGTGCTCTCGGGTACTCTATGTAGGGCTTGGTGCTCACCGCGCTGCAGAGTGGCCGCACCGTCGTGCTCTCGGGTACTGTATGTAGGGCTAGGTGCTCACCGCGCTGCAGAGTGGCCGCACCGTCGTGCTCTCGGTTACTGTATGTAGGGCCAGGTGCTCACCGCGCTGCAGAGTGGCCGCACCGTCGTGCTCTCGGGTACTGTATGTAGGACCAGGTGCTCACCGCGCTGCAGAGTGGCCGCACCGTCGTGCTCTCGGGTACTGTGTGTAGGGCCAAATGCTCACCGCGCTGAAGAGTGGCCGCACCGTCGTACTGTCGGGTACTGTATGTAGGGCCAAATGCTCACCGCGCTGCATAGTGGCCGCACCGTCGTACTCTAGGGTACTGTATGTAGGGCCAGGTGCTCACCGCGCTGCAGAGTGGCCGCACCGTCGTACTCTCGGGTACTGTATGTAGGGCCAAATGCTCACCGCGCTGCAGAGTGGCCGCACCGTCGTACTCTCGGGTACTGTATGTAGGGCCAAATGCTCACCGCGCTGCAGAGTGACCGCACCGTCGTACTCTCGGGTACTGTATGTAGGGCCAAATGCTCACCGCGCTGCAGAATGGCCGCACCGTCGTACTCTCGGGTACTGTATGTAGGGCCAAATGCTCACCGCGCTGCAGAGTGGCCGCACCGTCGTGCTCTCGGGTACTGTATGTAGGGCCAGGTGCTCACCGCGCTGCAGAGTGGCCGCACCGTCGTGCTCTCGGGTACTGTATGTAGGACCAGGTGCTCACCGCGCTGCAGAGTGGCCGCACCGTCGTGCTCTCGGGTACTGTATGTAGGACCAGGTGCTCACCGCGCTGCAGAGTGGCCGCACCGTCGTGCTCTCGGGTACTGTATGTAGGACCAGGTGCTCACCGCGCTGCAGAGTGGCCGCACCGTCGTACTGTCGGGTACTGTATGTAGGGCCAAATGCTCACCGCGCTGAAGAGTGGCCGCACCGTCGTACTCTAGGGTACTGTATGTAGGGCCAGGGGCTCACCGCGCTGCAGAGTGGCCGCATCGTCGTGCTCTCGGGTACTGTATGTAGGGCCAGGTGCTCACCGCGCTGCAGAGTGGCCGCTGTACGTAAATATTTATAATTGGTATTATATGCCTTCCTCCGTGCATAAAATACAAATTCACGGAGAAAAAATCATTGAGTACTATGCTATTTTACCTATCGGACAATTGGCCGATGACGCGCAAGAATCCCGAAATAAGGATTACAAAAAGTTTAGAATTCATCATTCTAGAAAGTGTTCAAGAGCGGCTTCCAATGAAGAGGTGTTCCATACCTTATTGTACATTTCTGATCCATATATATCAAGTTTGAGAAATACCTCAGAAACAATATCGAAAGAACTTTTAAATGAAGCCAAGGCCCTGCTTGCTATCAACGAAAATCTGTATGAACTTCCTGAATTTTGTATTTTATTTTTTTCGTTTGTTTTAATTATTCCATTTTAAGTAAATTTAAAATTAAGACCATTTTTGTTTTTTTTTTTTTTTTTTATAAAATGCATGTATTTTTTAAGTTTTATTTTTTAAATTAATTAATAAACAGAATTTTCAAAATTAAAATTATTTACACTTAACTTTATACATCCAAGAATATGTGTGCAAAATTACAGCTCAATTAGTTTTGAAACAACTGAGATACGGAGTTTTGAGACGAAACATACGCGATTTTCCCATAGTGCGTCGTACTCTCGGGTACTGTATGTAGGACCAAATGCTCACTGCGCTGCAGAGTGGCCGCACCGTCGTACTCTCGGGTACTGTATGTAGGGCCAAATGCTCACCGCGCTGCAGAGTGGCCGCACCGTCGTACTCTCGGGTACTGTATGTAGGGCCAAATGCTCACCGCGCTGCAGAGTGGCCGCACCGTCGTACTCTCGGGTACTGTATGTAGGGCCTATGGGTATGACGGGTTACTTTGTTGCGTTGGCAATCAGTGCATTGCTGAGCCCATTCTCTGCAGTCTCGACGAATCTTAGGCCACACAAATCTTTCTGATACTAGTTTACCTGTTGCGTTGGGGCCTGGATGACTGAGATTGTGTAGGTTGTTGAAGATTGCTTTTCGAAAAGTTGGTGTTATGAATGGCCTAGGACGAGAAGTAGACTGGTCACAGTATATGTATGCGTCCATAGTTTTTATTCTTTCTAGCTTTAATGCTGTGTTGCTATTTAGCAAACTCTGTAACTCACGGTCATTTTCCTGTTCGTTTTGAAGTGCTTTGTAGTCGATGGTAGTGTCGATACTTTCCAGTCTTGAAAATGCATCGGCGACTACGTTGTGATTTCCTGAGATATGATTGAGGTTGGTTGTAAATTGAGAGATATAGTCGAGATAGCGGTGTTGACGAGGTGAGCAATTGTCTCTTTTTGTAGTGAAGGCGAATGTGATGGGTTTATGATCGGTGAACACTTGAAATGTTCTCGCTTCGACCATATACCTAAAGTATTTTATTCCTTCATAAATGGCCAGCAATTCACGGTCGTAGGTGCTATATTTTGTCTGAGCAGGAGATAACTTGCGGGAAAAGAATCCTAATGGTTGCCAGCTGTCATAAATTCTTCTTTGTTGTAAGACAGCTCCGATGGCCACGTCTGAAGCGTCGGTAAAAAGTGCTAACTCAGCTTGTGTATCTGGATGCGAGATGAGAGTGGCTTCTAACAAGATTTTTTTGCAAGCGTCGAATGCTTCTTGAATCTCAGGTGTTATAGTGATGGGCGTGTTTCCTTTAATTTTTGGGCCACTTAAAGCTTGATTGAGCGGGCCTTGTATTTGAGCGGCGCCAGGAAGAAACTTTCTGTAGAAATTAATCACCCCCAAAAATCTTCGTAACTCCTTAGCATTTTTGGGGAGGGTGTATTCTTGGATCGCTTTTACCTTTTCTGGTAGGGGTCGTATTCCCGCAGCAGATACATGGTAACCCAAGAATGTTATTTCGTTAACACCTAATACGCACTTATTGGTGTTGATTACTACGCCATACTTTTTTAATTGTTCAAAAAGTTTTTGTAGGTGTCCGATGTGCTCTGTCTCCCCTTTTGAGAACACAAGAATATCATCTAAGAACCCGAATGTAAATTCGAATCCTTGCAGAATTTCATCGAGGAACCGTTGGAAGGTCTGCGCGGCATTTCTTAAACCGAATGTCATTGCGGTGAATTCGAAAAGTCCGAATGCTGTTGTGATTGCTGTCTTTTTAATGTCGTCTTCATATACTGGTATTTGATTAAATGCTTTTACGAGGTCAATTTTTGAAAATATAGTGGATCCTGACAGCTGGTATGCGAAGTCGTGTATATGCCTCACTGGGTACCGGTCAGGTATTGTTCGTGCATTTAAAGATCTATAATCACCGCATGGCCTCCAGCCGTCGTCTTTTTTAGGTACCAGGTGTAGTGGAGATGACCATGGACTTTCTGAACGGCGAGCTGTGCCATTTTGTAACATTTCCTCAAATTCTTTCTTCGCGACCTGGAGACGATCTGGTGCCAAACGACGCGGTCGTGATGTTACTGGAGGACCGGATGTTGTTCTAATGTGATGTTTTGTGTTATGTATTGGTACATTATTTGAACCAGCTGGTCTGGTTATCTCTGGATAACATCGTAGTAGGTTGAGATAAGTTGTATTACCAGTAAATGTTTTCAAGGACAGCAGTTCGTGTGTTATTTCGTGAGATGAAGGTGCGCCGACGGTCAGGTTCGTAATCGAGTCGATCAACTGTTGTCGTCTGCAGTCGACTAATAAATTGTAGAAACTTAAAAAATCGACGCCTATTATGGGCTTTGAAACATCTGCTATAATGAACTTCCAAGTAAACTCACGACGTAATCCAAGGTTAAGATTGAGTTGATATATACCGTAGGTAGGTATCGGAGTACCATTTGCAGCGACAAGTTCGTAGTTACATTTATTATTATATCGCAGCTGATTACGTAATAACGATTTTGGGTAGGCGCACACGTCTGAACCTGTGTCTACAAGAAACTGTATGCCGGTACATTTATCCGAGATAAATAGGCGGCCTTTACAGGTAGAGCAGTCGTCAGCCGCCATTACTGACTGCTTTTGCAGTTTTCCGGCTTAAAATCGCAGGGCTGAACACATTTGGTGGCCTTCGCACCAAATTTATAGTGGTACCAACATGATGGATATTCCTTATTTCGTGAGTGAGATCTGCTCTCGCGGGATTTTGATCGGTCGTTACGACTTGTTGATCGGCCTGCCCGCCGAGAAATATTGTCGACTTTTTGAGTTAATAGTTGCATTTGTTTTGTAAGTTCGATCATATGTTTAGACATAGTTTCCATATCACTCACCACATTTGCTGATGTCGACGCTACTTGATGACCTCTCGGCACGACATCGTGAATTCTGTCGGCGAGATCGGCTAATTCATCGAGGCGTGCGGATACCTGAGACGCGATTATGGACTGTATGTTACTAGGCAGCCGGCTCGACCATATTGTTCTTAAAAATTCTTCAGGCACTTTAGGACCGGCGAGGTGCTGCAGGTGTCTGAGAAACTGCGACGGCTTCCTATCACCAAGCTCTTCATGTGTCAGCAGCTGGTGAACTTTCTTCTCGCGGGATTCTGATAGCCGCTTTATAAGTTCCGTCTTCAATTTGCCGTATTTATCGGTCGCAGGTGGATTCACGATGATATCTTCGACCTCTGTTGAATACCTTGGGTCGAGATGACTGACGACGTAATAAAACTTGGTTGTGTCAGCCGTAATATTCGATATCGCGAACTGACCTTCTATTTGGGCGAACCAAATCGCGGGCTTCCCGACCAGACGGGTGTCGTGTCTGGTGGGCAACTGCCCGACGGTTGATGTCGGGATGTTGTATATATGCTAGTTGCGTGGTAAACTCTGCTTGCGCGATGCAGGATTTTGCGTGACGTCAGTGTGATGCGTAGTTCGTATGTGGCGCTGTAGATGCCGCCACATCACTCCCCTCCGGAGACCGGAGGTCGATAGTGGGCTGAGTCATGTATCTTGCGATGCTTGCCAGTGCCAGGTGGGGTTCCAGTGGGTCGGAACCGGTTGTCGCATAGTTCGCGGTGGGTCGGAACTGTCTGCGGTGATGCCCCAGTGAGTCGGGGTGGCGCTGCGTTATGCTCCAGTGAGTCGGATGTGATACAGCGCCGGGTTGAGGGCTGACTGCTGGCGTCGACCAGGAGAGCGTTGAAGAGCTCTGCTTGTTGACCGGCCGAAAGTGCAGTGTGCTGTGCCAAGGTTGCTGATGAGGCTTAGGGTGATGACCAGATATGCGCGGTCGCTGCATGCTGGTGGTCAGGATACCCGTTGAAGCCGTGGGTGCTGGCTGGCTGTGTGACTCGCCGCTCGAAAGCTTGAGGAAGTGATGATGATGACGTCACGCTGATGTAGTTGCACGAAGGCTGCGCTGACGTTCATATTCGGGGTCACCAGTATAGAGGCATGAGGAACAGGGTGTAAAGTTCACTCATCCTCCATAGAAAAGGGAGGATCCTCCGACCAGACGGGTGTCGTGTCTGGTGGGCAACTGCCCGACGGTTGATGTCGGGATGTTGTATATATGCTAGTTGCGTGGTAAACTCTGCTTGCGCGATGCAGGATTTTGCGTGACGTCAGTGTGATGCGTAGTTCGTATGTGGCGCTGTAGATGCCGCCACAGTATGTAGGACCAAATGCTCACCGCGCTGCAGAGTGGCCGCACCGTCGTACTCTCGGGTACTGTATGTAGGGCCAAATGCTCACCGCGCTGCAGAGTGGCCGCACCGTCGTACTCTCGGGTACTGTATGTAGGGCCAAATGCTCACCGCGCTGCAGAGTGGCCGCACCGTCGTACTCTCGGGTACTGTATGTAGGGCCAAATGCTCACCGCGCTGCAGAGTGGCCGCACCGTCGTACTCTCGGGTACTGTATGTAAGACCAAATGCTCACCGCGCTGCAGAATGGCCGCACCGTCGTACTCTCGGGTACTGTATGTAGGACCAAATGCTCACCGCGCTGCAGAGTGGCCGCACCGTCGTACTCTCGGGTACTGTATGTAGGGCCAAATGCTCACCGCGCTGCAGAATGGCCGCACCGTCGTACTCTCGGGTACTGTATGTAGGGCCAAATGCTCACCGCGCTGCAGAGTGGCCGCACCGTCGTACTCTCGGGTAATGTATGTAAGGCCAAATGCTCACCGCGCTGCAGAGTGGCCGCACCGTCGTACTCTCGGGTAATGTATGTAAGGCCAAATGCTCACCGCGCTGCAGAGTAGCCGCACCGTCGTACTCTCGGGTACTGTATGTAGGGCCAAATGCTCATCGCGCTGCAGAGTGGCCGCACCGTCGTACTCTCGGGTACTGTATGTAGGGCCAAATGCTCACCGCGCTGCAGAGTGGCCGCACCGTCGTACTCTCGGGTACTGTATGTAGGGCCAAATGCTCACCGCGCTGCAGAGTGGCCGCACCGTCGTACTCTCGGGTACTGTATGTAGGGCCAAATGCTCACCGCGCTGCAGAGTGGCCACACCGTCGTACTCTCGGGTACTGTATGTAGGGCCAAATGCTCACCGCGCTGCAGAGTGGCCGCACCGTCGTACTCTCGGGTACTGTATGTAGGGCCAAATGTTCACCGCGCTGCAGAGTGGCCGCACCGTCGTACTCTCGGGTACTGTATGTAAGGCCAAATGCTCACCGCGCTGCAGAGTGGCCGCACCGTCGTACTCTCGGGTAATGTATGTAGGGCCAAATGCTCACCGCGCTGCAGAGTGGCCGCACCGTCGTACTCTCGGGTAATGTATGTAGGGCCAAATGCTCACCGCGCTGCAGAGTGGCCGCACCGTCGTACTCTCGGGTACTGCGGCCCGTCACGACAGTACGACGCGCGTACTGTCGCGGGCACGTGTGATTAACTCGTCTGAATGTTTGCAGATGCTGGCAAATTAATGCTGAAAGAAAGTGAGACATCGTCGCCGACGGTCAGCAAAGTGGCGTCGATCGCCAACCAAGCCAAAGGCATGGTCCTGACGGCCACGCCGGTCAAGTCACCGCCCAAGCCCGGAGTGAAGATATTCACGCTCAACAACAAACTGCTGGGTGTGCCCAGGGACAACAAGATACCCGTCAAAAAGATTATCAACCCGCAGGACATGCAGGTAATTTCTATTGTATTCATCTAGCGACCATTTCGCCAGTTTCGTCATCTCTTTGTCCTAGTCTAACATATGAACAAATGTCAATTTTAAACATTCAGGTTAAGTTCGTGCAACTGCCAGCAGACACAAAAATAATCTCCCCATCAAAGATAGTCCCCATGAAGGCGAAGAACAGAATCGCATCCCGCGCAGCCACGCCCACCGTGACGTCGCTGCCCAATCAGCGGCCCGCCGTGAAGATCATCATGAACAAGAGCAACTTCAACAGACTCATCGCCCCGGCGCCGGCGCCGGCACTGGCGCCCGCCCCCGCGCCCGCGCCCGCGCCCGCCCCCGCCCCCGCGCCCGCCCCCGCCCCCGCGCCCGCCCCCGCCCCCGACGCGCTGCGCGCGCAGCTGGCGGCGGCGCAGCGCTCGCTGCTGGCGCTGCGGCGCGAGCTCAAGAGCACGCGCGCGCGCCTGGCGCAGTACGAGCGAGTGTCCCTCTAGCCCCGATACACCCGATTCAGCTAATCGAAAACCTGTTTGCATTTTCCGGTTAACCGCTAACAACGCCTCCTAATCAAAAGCGATCGTATCATGCTCATATAAAAGAGCGCGACGATCTCTTTTCGTTAGGACGGGCCTAAAGCATAAGCCGAAAGCCGCCGAAAAGACTTCACGATGATTAGACATCTTCTAATTTATCTGAATTGTTGTTTCGAAACACTGAGCATTATACAGGTGGTAATTTGGGATATTTGAAATTGATATTTACGTTGACCATTATAAAACGCAAGATCGATTGACACCATTAACACAAAACAGCCTTACTGCACCATCTCGTATTACCATTCTGCAATTCTGCATTGAACAATAATAATGTCAAACATCTGACATGAACGTGAATCGTTTTGGCTTCCGATCTGTTAAACATATTGCAGGTAAATAATGTTGAAGCGAATAGTGAAGTGGCTCTATTATGTTACATTAACATATTTAATCTAGTGATTAGATAGGATTTTTCTAAGAATTTTTTTTCAAATGAATCTTGTCGTAGACTGTCTCTCTATGAAATTATAATTGAGTGTGTAAGTTACCCCTCGTGTACACCCCTAAAAAACTTGTAAGGGCTAGTCATACATGCCATGTATAGAATTATGTAGTATTGACATTATTTCAAACATGTTTTAACTACATTGTTCACATTTTTGACAAGCCTTCTAGCTTTATTTACACCGCTTCTTTAAGGTGTAAACAATAAACGAAAAAAGTAGACACAAATGTAGAATACATGTTTTATACCTTGATGTAAACGCGGGGTTATAGTACTCAGCTAATTATAACATATAACAATACACAAGATGATTTTGAATGCAAATATTGTAAAATAAACCCAACTAGAGGTGCAAGGCGCAAGCCTCACGTAGTAAGATATGAGTAAGGAAATTAAACATTTACTTTTCTATAAACCAGTAATTTATTTACAATGTGTATTGTCTTCTATTGCTTAAGAATAACCCAGAAACGAGACTTAAACATAGCACAACGTGATAGCAGCTGCAAGACGTTCATTTACCCCATAATGGCCATTAATCTGAACCGTAGCGCGAATAGACATAACTTTAAAAACAAATAGTTTATAAAGGTTCCGATTTTGATTTGTTCGGAACCTTAAAAATTATGAAAAGCCATCAACCGACCTTAAATAGGTCAAAAAGGGGCTGGACGGGCCCATATTGGACAGAACCTGGTGTTGTTTCGCAAAATGTGCGAGGTTTCTGTCCAGCAGTGCGCTAGGTGTTGTCGCGGCGCTGCGTGCGCGCCTGCAGCACGTCGCGGAACTGCGACAGGATGGCGTTCTCCCGCTTGGCGCGCTCCTCCTTACTGAAGGTTATGTCCAGCAGCGCACTAGGTGTTGTCGCGGCGCTGCGTGCGCGCCTGCAGCACGTCGCGGAACTGCGACAGGATGGCGTTCTCTCGCTTGGCGCGCTCCTCCTTGCTGAAGGCCGCCAGTGCGCGCTTCTCGTCCGCCGAGTAGATCTGGTTCTCCTTGCGGATACGCACCGCCTCCATGCGCCGGTGCCTGCAATCATATCGCACCATTGAGAATGCAATAATCGCAATTGCACTAAGTATACAATATGTAACAAAAACCCTCTTGTTCCTTTTAGGAACGTATACATTTACCTGTAAGCAGAACATTGATGAAATTATAATGAATAAAAATTAAGCATTGGCTAGTCGAGAGGTCAAAATCAAATAGCTATTAAAATGTCGATGTGTCGACATTCAAAAAAATGTTTAGAGTATCTGATTTTACAAGTACATCTTTATTTCGCTAAATAGCCTACTAGCTACTAGCGGCTTTCTTTGAATGCGACAAAAGGTGCCGCCAAAAGGTCCCGCCGCGCATGTCGGCGGGTCGGTCCCACGTGCCTACCTACCCCGCCGCCCCTCCACCCGTCTCCCTGCGAAGCACTTCCTTGGTCTCCCGTGCAGCTTTCTTCCGAGTGGATGTTACTGTTGAACTACGTGACTAGTGCCTAGTGACTTGTGTTTTGTTTACGTAAACGTTGACAATGGCGTCGATTCCCTTGTTCACAAACTAAAGTAAATTTAAGTTCAGTGCATCTTTTTCTTTCTATTTCATTAGGAAAAGGACAGAAGATACATTTTAGTTTAGTCCTGTCAAATTAGTCAGCACTTGACGTAAATTGACGTAATTTTAGTAGGCAAGTTTTTAATCACGTCTAAACTTGTATAGAGTAGTGACAGGCGCTGATTAATTTGACAGGACTAAACTAAAATTTATCTTCTGTCCTTTTCTTAATGAAATAGAAAGAAAAAGATGCACTGAACTTAAATTTAGTTTAGTTTGTGAACAAGGGAATCGGCGCCAATGTCTTATTCTAACGTAGAATATTTTAATATGTTGATGTGTCTTCGGAAATGTGACTGCAATTATGCAGAAGCACGCAGACTCTACCAGTAGTACACGCTCAGTGGGACACGAACTCGGAGTAAATCATTATGCGCGTTAGGGAGTACTCAAAGAAGATGGCCAGCACCCATTTCACTATTGTCGCGTCCAATCACTACTTCCCTCCAACTATGAGCCAAGAAGTGTAGAGGTACAAGGTGGTCATATCGAACAGCAACTCCGTGGCCGTCAAGTAGATATCATAATAAATTAATGCATTAAAGTGTAAATAGGTACATCAGGTTTTATGTGACAGACGCGGCGGATTTGTTTTTTTTAACGTTGTGAAGTGTTAAATGTAGTTTTAACAATTATCAATTGTGCTTAAAAGTACTGTGTAAACCAAGATTTTCAAAGATTAATTCGTTAAAGTGATACTGATAAACAACAGCTGACAAAGTCACGAACTTGTGTAGAAAAATAGGTAGATAATCGGCGGCGCGGCGGCACCGATCAAAGAGAGGGCGGGAACGTTCTATCTACTTCTGGTTTCGCGTCATCGCTTCATGCAGAATTGTAGAGGTAACAAATCGATTAAACATTACAAATATGAATAATTAAATATTTATTTTAATTTTTTTTATTGAACAGTTTTTTATAAATGACTTGCTTTATCGCATAATAAACCGATTCTTAAAACGTAGGTAGTAGGAACAACAGGGTTTTTGTTACATATTGTAGATCAAATATAATATTATGCTCAAAATTATTACTTTACTGCATACTTAATTCTCTAGAATGTTAGCACTTGAGTTCTAACTCTGATCACTCTCTTCCGTGAAACACAAATAACTAAGTTAAAAATAAGTGCGTACCTGCTGCCGCTCATGACGTAGCCCACCGACTCGTAGGACGCGATCTCGTCGGACGTGAGCCCGATCTCCCCGCGGCGCGGGATGCGCTTGCCCTCGGCCACGAAGGCCGCCATGGCCGCGCCCTCGCCCGGCAGCAGCGCGCGCCCGAAGTCCTTGTGGCCGAGCGCGGGGCCCACGCGCGGCGTCGGCCCGAACGCTTCCGACGCCATCTCGTCGCCTTTTTTGGACAACTTTGATATTTCCACATCAATTTCTTCTGTTAATTAAAGTAAAACATAAACATTATCACAAATAAAAACCGCATGTATATTCAAAATAACCAATACAATAAAGAATATTCTATCTATTGACCACCAGCGGGGTAATTGCGTCACACATAAAATAAAATGACAATTGATCGTATTTTCTTCCATTTGGACAGTTCAGCCAACGTCTATTGCGTTATCTAAGTTGTTGAGCAGACGAATTTCGATGTTTTCCTTCATTGGTTTGAAAGCAGTGGTGATGAAATAATTTACACAAAGTAAAGCGCCTGTCTGGGTTCGAACCGACGACCTACAACTCGAAAGTCGCGGCCGTAACCACTGGGCCATCACTACTATAATTAAATGTTCGGTGGCACTATCTTGAATTTTGATTTTGATTTCTATAATCGCTGTCACCGCCCTCTAAAACCACGAAAACGACACCAATGACGAAAAATTTGCAAATTTTCATTGGCGCCATTTTGTTTTTGACGTAAAACGTAACGCTCGGTTGTACAAATTTCACTCATAAAATATCCATACCCGCCTTATATGCAAATCGATTATGAAGAAAACTCCAAAACTTTGATGGAGACTTTCTTTTTAAAAATCACAATAATATACGAGGGTGCGTTTTTAAGTTCGCGGATTGGGGGGGAGGGGATAACAATAGGTCATTATCGGGATGGCCACAACTTCAGCCACTCAATATTAGTATAAATACCAGGTTTTATCTTAATGGGATCGCCCAGGCTGGAGGCTTTGAGTTCGCTTAAGGCAGCCACAGGAAAGTCCGGTTAAGTAGTCACGACCTGTCAAGGTCAACTACGAGATGCCATACATAAAAAAATAATAATAATAATTGGATCATTAGTCTTTGAACTATCGTCAAGCAAACAACTCAATCGGGAAGAAAGTGTGAATTATGGAAAAAATCGAGTACCGTGCCGTAATAAAGTTCCTTACCACGCAAGGAAAGTCAGTTCAAATTATGCTGGAAGAGATGGAATCCGTTTACGGGGACTCTTGCCCGGGTAAAACCATGGTTTACAATTGGCACAGTCTCTTTAAACAAGGCAGGACCTCACTTGAAGACGACCCACGGCCCGGACGGTCGATCGAGGTGACTACTCCGGAAATCATTAAAAAAATCGAAAAAATAATATTGAAAGATGCCAGACTAAAGAAGAAACAGCTTGCAGAAATGGTTGGAGTATCGGATACGACAATTTTCAAAATTCTACACGATGATCTTGGCATGACAAAGGTCAGTGCAAGATGGGTGCCAAGAATGCTCACGCCGCCTCAAAAACAACACCGCGTGGAGTGTTCTCACACGTTTTCGGACCTCTGTAACGAAGATAAGGATGGACTATTAAGTCGAATTGTTACTGGAGATGAAACTTGGGTTCATCATTATGAACCTGAGTCGAAACAGGACTCTATGCAGCGGCACAAAAAAGGCACACCACCACCCAAGGAGTTTAAAGTTTCACAATCGGCTGGAAAAATCATGGCAACAGTGTTTTGGGATTCAGAAGGGATCCTGTTGACCGATTATAAAGATAAAGGCATTTCTATAACCGGAGAATACTATGCTTCTATCCTCGAGAGGTTGAAAGAAAGCATTAAAGAAAAAAGGGAGGGATAAATTGACCAAAGGAGTCCTTCTTCTTCACGACAACGCGCCTGTTCACAAGAGCCGTGTTGCGTTGGCTGCCCTGCATAAGGTGGGCTTCGATATTTTAGACCATCCACCCTACAGCCCAGACCTGGCTCCCAGTGATTATTACCTCTTCCCAAAAATGAAAAAAGAACTTCGTGGGAAGAAATTTTCAACTGATGAGGAAGTGAATTTGTATTTTTCAGACAAAGACAAAACATTTTTTTATGAAGGTATACATAAGCTAATTGAAAGATCTGAAAAATTTATAAGGGTAGCAGGTGAATATATTGAAAAAAAAAAAAAAAAAAAATTGTATTTTTATTTTCACTTCTCACCCTCCATTCCGCGAACTTAAAAACGCCCCCTCGTAACAGCGGATTGATACGTCATACAGTGTGCAATAAACCTACCCTCTCCTATCCTTCCTTACTAGTATAAATGCAATAAAAACAACAACTACCCACTTCTATTTTAAATATTATTAGCGCTTACTGCCGCCGCGTACCACTTTTTTTTTTGGTGGGAAATTATCAAATAACTTCTCGCGCTCTAGGCGGAGCGGGTGGGTGTATCAGACTCTTACTAACTAAATCCCACCCGTATTCCTTCCATTGCCTCTGTTGCCAGGGGCCTCGGTAACCTTTATGGACTGCCACGCGACCCCGGCAGGCATCGACCCTAGTGAACCCCTACACTTGTGCTGACATCTCTTTGAGGCGCGCGTGGAACACAACGCGCCGTCGACCCGGGCCTGGTCCTTATCGGACGCGGCGGCTTGCGGACGGTGAGTAATGGGTAGCTCGCCTACCCATTGCTCACCGTCGGCAAGCCCGCGCCTTTTTTTTTTTTGAAGGGAAATCATCAAATAACTTCTCCCGCTCTGGGCGGAGCGGGAGGGTGTGTCAGACTCTTACTGACTAAACCCACCCGTATTCCTTCCTGTTGCCTGTGTTGCGGGGGCCTCTGTGACCCATAAGTACCTTCCCGCGACCCCGGCAGGCATCGGCCCTAGTGGACCCCTACTATATGTGCTGACGACATCTCTTTGAGGCGCGCGTGGAATACAACGCGCCGTCGACCCGGGCCTGGTCCTTACCGGACGGTGAGCTACCCATTGCTCACCGTCCGCAAGCCCGCGCCTACGGTGGCCGGAAATCCGCCCGGGATTCCCGACGCCCTGGGCGTCTCCTGCGGCGGCTAGGGGCGAGAGGGCGCGAAACTTGCCTTTCCCTCAACCGTCCCGCCTCCTCCTTCGCGAGCATTACTGCTTCGCAGAAGGAGGTGACGGCTGCCCATGCCCTCTCGCTCCGTACCATGGCCTGAACCAGGGCCGGACGCGAGAGGTCTCTGCCGCCGATCGCCTCCACGAGGACACGGCGGTGCTCTGCCCAAGCCGGGCAGACCTCCACCGTATGCTCCACCGTGTCCTCCGGAAGCCCGCGCCTACGGTGGCCGGAAATCAGCCCGGGATTCCCGACGCCCAGGGCGTCTCCTGCGGCGGCTAAGGGCTCTCGCCCTTAGCCGCCGCTTTGTCTTACTTTCTCGGTCGAAATATATCGTGGAATATTCCTACTGAGGAAACCACGTTAAAACAAAGTGCCAAGTACACTACCTCAGGAGTGGTGTGGAAATGTGTGCGTGTAATTGAAAATACGACTTTCCTACGGTTTGAAATCGCGATAACTCGAGAACGGTGGCTCGTAGGAAAAAAAGTATTGATATGTTTTTTTCTAGAGAATTTTACGATCTAAACTCAAACTTTCTCTCATTCATTTTTCTAGTAGCTCTCACTGTTTCAGAGATATACGCGAAAAACAAAAATGTGTGACCTTTGACCTCAGATAAAAAGCAACGCACAAGCGGGATCGATGGGGACTTTTGACATAGCATTTTTGTAATAACGTATTCAAGACCTGGTCCAATATTCAGCTTGTTGGGAATTAATGCAAACTCAGCACTTTTTTCGACTATTTTGTCTGGACTATAATCGATTTGGAGAATTATAACAGTTAAAGGGTTAAGAACGCGGCGACGAATGAATTGTCCATACAAACTTAATATCTTAATCATTTGCGATTTGAGCATATTTCATCATATTATGCTGATATTCGGATTTAGACAGTATTTGTCTAGGTTCCTAAATCTTTAAAAAAAACTTACTAAACAAACAAGTCATTTATTCAAACTACGGGCATTTGACTCTAACAATTTGCACTTTAAAGCTTAATATTACGCATACGGTTCGTTGATGGTGTTCACGGACTCGAATATATTTTTGAACGGCCTATCTAACGATATCCCACACCCATATATCCCATATATACGATAAAAAATACATCATCCCCACATTACGTGCAAGGTAAGGGAGGTACCCTAAAAAAATGTTTATTCATGTTTTTATTTTACCACTTTGTCGGCGTGATTAATATGTGTACCTATGCCAAATTACAGCTTTCTAGTACTAAGCGTCTCTGAGCTACAGTGGAGACAGACAGACGAACATGGCGAAACTATAATGTTCCTTGTTTACTACGGAACTCTAAAAAAACAGATCGAGCGTCTTCCTGGGAATTCTCGCGTATTCTCGGAAATTCCCGAAAATTCAGACCAAGAAAGAAAAACGCGTGCGCTCGGGGGAACCACGCTAGGAACAAAGTTCCTTCTCACATATTATTTAAAACGAAAACAAAATTTTCGCAGCCGCCATCTTGGATTTTCATTTTGACCTCACTATCATCGGCTTTAGCACCTTCGAAAACCATGAAAACGACACCCTTAAAGAAAAAAATTAAATTTATTAGTAGCTATGAAGGTAGGTAACTTATAATATATCACTGGGTAGTACTTACTGTGAGATACATCCCAAAGTACGGAGTAAATAACATTCCAAGTCCGTAAACAAAACAAATGTAAAAATGTGGGTTACTCGATACCAAATCACAAGCCAAATCAAAATCCAAGTTCATAGCATATGTAGGTCAATCAACAGTGGCAGAAATATTACAATACAATTTAGTAAACGAATAATTACACACCGCACAGTAAAGTAATCGTCCACACGTGTGAGTGCCTGTTGGAGCGAGACACACAGCTACCTACATACACAACTAAATAAATAAATAAATGTTATTCAAAATCTTAGTTTTGTATTTCTATCATTCTTAGCTCAGAACGCTGGTATTTATCTGTATTTACGGACATCGTGTAAATATAAATTATTGCGATATTCTTGTTTTTACTTTACATAACACTTTTATTAATTGACTTGTATTCATATTACTAACTGATGACCAGTTAGTAATATGAATGAGTACAGAAATGATACAGAAGAAGCCTTAGTTTTTTTAAGTTGAAACCACCCTAAAAATAAACATAAACAGGCTAAAAATAAACATAATTTACTTGGGTGCCGGCCGTTTCATAAACGGCCTAGGCGCCCAATTAACTGGCTAATTTTACCAGATGGCTGCGACAGAGATAGGTTGTTAACTAAACGGCTGATTAAGCTAGTTGGCTGCGACAGATGTACCGTCTTGCTGGCGAGCAAGACGGTGCCTGCATGCGGTCGATGGAGCGGTTCAATCAATTCAATGTTATTGTACTGCCCGGCGCTAGCGCACACACGTTTCGCGCGGCCGTGCACTCAAACTCAACCTACACAGTTTGCAACTATTTTAAAGAGTCGAAAATGGACGTTAAGTGTTTTATTATTGCGGACGGTGAACAATGGGTAGCTCGCCGTCCGATAAGGACCAGGCCCGGGTCGACGGCGCAACGTGTTCCACGCGCGCCTCAGAGAGATGTCAGCACAAGTGTAGGGGTCCACTAGGGCAGATGCCTACCGGGGTCGCGATAAAGTTCCAAAGGGTTACCGAGGCCCCTGGCAACACAGGCAACGGAAGGAACACGAGTAGGTTTTAGTCAGTAAGAGTCTGACATATCCTGCCGCTCCGCCCAAAGCGTTATTAAGTTATTTAATAAATTCCCACCCAACAAAAAAGTGTTTCATTATTCTATGTAGGAAATATTAGAAATGTTTATACGTAGGTACTAATGCCTCTTGCAAAAGCCTATTAGGGGTTATTTTGATAAATGTTTAGCTAGAAGTAGGTTATTTATATCTTAGTTTTTGTCTTGCAACTAAATACTTATGTGTGGAGCAGTGGTGGCCTAGTGGTAACGGCCGCGACTTAACGAGTTGTAGGTCGTAGGTTTGAACCAAGACAGGCGCTTTACTTTGTGTAAATTATTTCATCACCACTGCTCTCAAAACGGTGAAGAAAAACATCGTGAGGAAACCGCAATGTCCTAGAACTAAAAAAAAACGAAGATGTGATATCAACCATTATAGCCCACTCCCTCTCACCGAGAGGCGGCCTGTGTCCCAGCAGTGGGAACATTATAGGCTGATTATGAAGTATAGGATATGTACTTATATTTTTTAATTTACGAAATAAGTAAGTAGTAGTGATAATACTGGGGAACAGTCATTTTGCAACATGGTAAATAGAAGTCAATTTTGTTTAAGTTTAGTATGCTGAATACGAGAAAAATTTCAGATTTGTCAAGTTGAGTCTAATTTATGAGATAAAGACTATACCGCTACTATAGACTATACGAGGGAAGCACTGGAAATTTCGGGAATCAAGGAAGTGACACAACATTACTATTTAAAAATGTATTTATTGCTTTTCGAAGTATTCTCCGCGAAATTTGACACATTTTTCCATACGATGGAACTAATCATTGAAGCAACCATTCCATTCGGAAGTTGGGGTCTCCAAAATGGCCGTTTTATAGGCGTCCACAGCTTCTTCAGGTGATGAAAATCTCTGTCCACGCAATTTATTCTTTATTTTAGGGAAAGTATAGAAATCACTAGGGCTTAGGTCGGGGCTGTACGGCGGATGGTCTAATAATTCTATGTTTTCTTGCTCTAAAATCTCCTTTGTTCTGTGCGCGGTGTGAGAACTCGCATTGTCGTGATGGAGGATGATGCGGCGGTGGTAGTTCTCTTTACGGAGTTCAGAAACGACCTGTGGCAAACAAATGCTAGCATACCATTCTGCATTAACCGTTCTTTATCCCTCAAGAGGAATAGTCGTAACATGGCCGGTTTTGGAGACAAACGTGTACACCATTTTTTTGCAACACTCCGTGAACGAACAATTTTTGTTGGCTTTAACTCATTTTCGAACACCCAAACTCGTGACTGGTTTTTTTGTTTCGGGTTTGTACGCGTATATCCAGGATTCGTCACCTGATACGATGTTGTATACAGCATTTGAGGATCCTGCGTGGAATCTTTCGAGAGTTCTGACGCACCAAGTAACGCGAGCCGCTTTTTGCTCTTCTCTCTAATTGTTCATGCAAGATTATTTGTATTTGACTCATGCCAATGTCTAAAGTTGCCTGAATTTCGCGGTATGTCACATGTCGATCTTCCTCAATCAGCTTACGCACAGCATCAACGTTTTCTTGGGTGACTGCAGTTTTTGGACGACCTTGACGGGGATCATCACTGAGCTTGACACGTCCACGTTAAAATTCAGCAAACCAGCTATAAATTGTGGTTTTGGATGGTTCTTCATCACCAAATGCAGAAATCATCCGGTCAACACACTGTTTTTGTGTTAAACCACTTCGAAAGTCATAATAAATCATCGCTCTTGAATTTTCTCGAGTCAATTCCATTTTCTCAACGACTAAACAAGTTTGACAAAACCTTGTGACAAGACCGAGGATCTTTTTTTAAATAAATAAATGGTATTCGATTTTTAAAACCAATTAGTTTTCAATTAAAAAGATTTTAATATGACAGGAACAGTGGAAATATTCCATTCCCGATACTTTTAGTGCAGCCCTCGTAGTTGATACCAATTTGTCTTCGGTAAAGTAAGGAAGAATGTCTTTCTCTCTGGTCCGATAAGATAATAATAATAATTATTTTTTGACATAATAGGTTACAGAAACTTGTTTGAAGCCTCTAACTCCTGAACTAGGTGTACCTGTATATCAGTAGCAGGATGCTCTATGTTTACTTAATCAACAACTTACTTTCCTTGTGGCAACAAACTGTAATATTTCAATGTTAAAATACATTTAAAGTTTCGTCCCGATTCACCCTTGCACCCCTATTCACCCCGTTTTACGGTGTCTACAATTATCACCTTTACTCAAACTAGTCACGCCGAAAGAACTGACAAGAAAGGCATCTGGAGAACAAAAAAAGTTCTGGTTACGATCTCATCACAGGTCAAGCACATACCTGGAAACATTATCACTTTTCTTACAATTCTGTTCAATGCTCGGTTTCGACTACAATACTACCTAAAAATTAGGAAGATATAACAGATATGTATGACAGCCAAGCCGGGAAAACCACCAACCGAAATAAGCCCATACAGACCCCCTCATAAGCCTCCATCCAATCATATCGAAGATTTTTGTGAAAATATTTCTATGTAGATTAAGATTAAAACCAGTCTTGATGAGAATGTGATAATACTAGACCATCAATTTGGATTCTGTGAAAAGCATGTAACTGTACAGTAGCCGGCACGTAACTTGGCAAGGATTTGGCATAGTGGGGGTAAGTTCGCGCATCATATACTTAGCCTTATAAATATATTTCTGAGAAGGTATATGAGAGCATGCTAGTTCTGGCAATGGCTTCACTGTGACCTTAAAAGTTAAAGTTGTAATAAACTCAAGACCTGAGAGCTGGCATTGTGTTACACAAAACAACACTTACGTCCTTTTTCAACCCAGACTTCCTCCTCACTGCTGTCATTCGAGTCACTGCTGGAACTCTTGGCTTTCTTCTTCTTTGCCTTCTTCCTTGCTTTCTTCACTTTCTTTAGTTTCTTCTTTAACTTCTTAAGCTTCTGTTTGGTGTCTTTGTCCTTTGACTTTTTACTCTTTTTCTTTTCTTTGCTACTGCCTGAGTTTTCAGGTTGTGACTGTTGCTCTTCAGAACTAAAAAGTCAGAGAGCATAGGTATACAAAAACATGTTGAAAGTGAATATGTGATTAGGATTACATGGTCCATGCAATAATATGGCATCCTAATAATGAAGAACCACATTTCCATTGCCTTGCATAGTAAATTAAATTCATAATAAGTTTTGATACTTACTCTGCTCTGAGTGGTGACTTGCCCCAAACAGAAGACACTCCAATTTGACCAATCCTCTCCCTCTCTTCTCGTCTTGCATCGAAGAATTCTTCTTCTTGAGGTTTGTAGCGGGCTCTTGCTGGAGGACCACCTCCTCCTAAACCTGAAAACATAATATAAAATATATGATTCAGATGATCATCAACAATAGTACTGGAACTAAAGCACATTGCTCCAGTGTCCATGTTTGTAAATACGTATATAAATAACTTACTACAGGATGAAAAAAGGTTATAAAAAAAGTTTTATTATTAGCTGCAAAACTTAGCTTTTGGAATATGACCAGATTCACATGCATTTGCGTTGTTCAAATTAAGTAAGACAATAATGCTGAGATGTTCTTCTCAATGAATACTAACCACCGCCCAGCCCTCCTCCATTGTACTCCTTGTAGGAGCTGCGTCCCCGGTCACGCTCGCGCTCCCGCATGTGCGGCCGCTCTCGTTCCGTGCTGCCATCGTTGTTCTTAGTGCGTGCACGGTCATCGCGGCCGCCTCCCCAGTCTTTACTTCGTTCCCGACTGCGTTTGCGCCCGCCGCCGCAGTGCTCTCTGCTGGGCTCTCGACCACCTCTGTCCCTGCTTCGATCTTCACTACGGGCTCGTCCGCCTCTCTCCTTGCTCCGTTCTCTGCTACGGTCTCGTGCACCCCTTTCCTTGCTTCGCTCTTCTTCGCTACGGTCACGACCACCATGTTCTCGGTCACGAATTTTAAATGCGTCACGACTACGGCTCCTGTGACGACCGCGTTCCCGATCACCACCCATCCTCAGATCTTCGTCACAATTTTACAAGTTCTTCAGAACTGCGACACCGATTGCTTATGTTGTCGATGAGTCGCAAAAAGAAATCATGAAAAATACTTCTAACAATACTTTTAAAATTGAAGAAGAGCTAAACAAAATTGACCAAACTACGGCCAATAATAATATAATAAAACACTAAGTATCAATCAATCACAAAGCCAAAGTACCTCAAATGCACCTCATTATATATATTTTAGTCAATGCAATGCACATTCAATCATTCAATGGTTGCAGATTTATTTGACTTGACAGTTGACTGACTTGGCTGTTCATATTGTTGAAATTTGTCAAATAATGACATTGACATTTGATTAATTTGAGTACTTACTAAATCCATGCCAGAACGTAAGAACAAGTTAGACTCACGACAAAAGGGTGGCTAAAAGGACCCTGCAACCAGGCCATCAAAATATATAAAAAAAAAATCTATGGTGGGATAAAATATTGTAACTACTGTTTGCGGTCGATTTAATTTTTTTCACAGCACGAAAACGACTATTTTGTAAATATGAAGTTATCTACGCCTAGATATACGTTTTGTTTATTTTTTCAAGTCATTTTTATGCTTTGTGATCTATTATTCAACTGTGTTAGCTTATTTCCCCGAAGTCGCGATGGACTGCTCGTACTTTTCATGTAAGTAAGAATTTATTACAAATAATAAAAATAATATTAAACAATCAATACCTACCTCTTCTCATAATTACATTTATTTTCATAGATTTCAAGATTTATTCCTAGTGTTGTCCATTACAACGATGCTGATGACCTTTTTCTCCACCTACCTATTTCAAGTAAGCAAGCATATTTTTCTACCTCAGTACCATGCTCTGTACATACAAATAGTTTTTTCAGGGGCTCGTAGCCTTATTGATCACAGTATTTTGACCACTAAAAAAACGGAACTGTTTAGCTTTATTTTTCTAATATCAATAAAAAAAGAACAACCCACTAGGTACTACTTTTGTTACATAAAAAATGTTTTTATGAATTAATATTAGGCAGGGCTGGTTGAGGTGTTGGTGCGGAAGTTCCGTGCGGCCGGGTCGGTGTGCGTGGCCTACATGCTGGCCAGCGTGGCGCTTCACGCTGCGTGGCTGCTGGAGAAGTGGGCCGAGCCCGAGTCCGTGTCCACGCCGCTGCTCATATGCCTGTTCACGCTGCAGAGATGCCGTGAGTTATAGCTAATCCATAATCAAATTGGAACGAATACAAAGGAAGTTCACGAGATACTTAGGTTACAATTTTAAAATCCCTTATCTGACTTACAATGAACAATCTGCTCGATTCCATTTACTTCCATTTGTAACTCAGAGAAATATATCTGACATATGGTTCCTAGTGAAAATAGCACAATCAAGGATTGAATGTCCTGAACTTCTTTCTAAGCTGTCTCTGAATGTTCCACCTTGACATTCTTCATGCTCCTTACGGTCGCACAGTTTACCGTAATTTTTATTTAATCTGCTCAGTCAAAGCATTTAACCAAATTGTCAAGATCGAACACTCCTCAATCAATTTGTTTGCAAGCAGCTTAGTGTCGATTTCTACTGTTTTATCTAAACACTATTGTTTCTGATGCATTCTAATAGTAGTTGCGCATGCATTGTTGCCTATGCAGGTATTTAATGTTATACTTAGTGTATAATTATTCAGTTTGAAAACTTGTACAACAATATTCTATTGCTAACTTTGAAGGCTTGTAAATAGCTTGTCATGAATCACCACACTATTACTTCTGTAATGATAGCTGTTAGCCACCTAAACAAATAAAAATAAATAAAATAATCCAGTGATTGTGGAACCTACAGAAACATGATTCTTTTGTGTTATGGGATGTCAAACAAATTGATAAATCTCCTGGTGTTAAGTGCAAGTGGACAAAGTGGTCACTGTTGCCCAAGGACATCAGCAATACCACAACCACATATATATACGCTGGCACTCAAACCCTTCAAACCGGAACACTGCAATGCTCCTTGGCAGAAATAGATATGGTGGTAGTCCTTCCCCAGACTGGCTCTCAAGACATTTTTTTGACTTGTTTCAGTATCTCCATGGTACTATTTCTTCTACAAGAGGGCAGCACTTCGAGTCAGTGACCCCCGGTTCTATGAAGACATAGACTGGATCAACCAGCAACTCCAGGCACACTAGATGATGATGCAGTGGGAGTCAGCTCATACTCGAGCAGATTGTATAGGAATAATACAATAATATAGGAACTTTATTCATGCCACCATGCCTATTAACATTATGGATCTGCTAAGTAATATCTTGCCAGTATAGATATAAATAGAAACTTGTTTATCAGAATACACAATAGTTACTTGTCAGAAACATTAGAAAACAACAATCGATCAGAAGTAAATTATTATGAAGATGTTGATAGCTATAGCGATTTCAAAGCAGGGGTTTTGTATGTAATGAATATCTTGACCGCTAACTCTCATAGTCACAATCTCTGTTGTAAGAAGACTAATTCATAACCTCATTCATTCTAGTCGAGAGGTTGTACCATTTTAAGGTAAACATGTATTACTTAGAAGTATTTTACATCAAGTATTGTAAGAAATATTATTATAATTATGTTTATTACTTACAATAAACATTGAATAAATTTTCTTCAAAATGAATTGAGAGTTTTATTGCTAAAGCCTGCATTCGTTAGATCTCGAGATCACTAAAGTGAAAGGACTCTAATGATATCGATATTGTTATTATTTTTACATCTGGCTGCAACATTCACAAAAAAAGATCACTGATGCAAAATCAGAGGCAAAATAAGTGTAAGGAATCAAATTCCACAGCACTGTACACTAAAGTAAGCAGCTTGTACGTCATCATACAAACGCCCGAAACGACGCGCTTCGATCAATCCACAGAACATGATCAATCGGTTAGCTTGCTACATACGAGGGCGGCACTGAAAATTTCGGGAATCAAGGAAGTGACAACATTACTATTTCAAAATGTATTTATTGCTTTTCAAAGGATTCTCCGCGAAATTTGACACATTTTTCCATACGATGGAACCAATCATTGAAGCAACCATTCCATTCGGAAGTTGGGGTCTCCAAAATGGCCGTTTTGTAGGCGTCCACAGCTTCTTCAGGTGATGAAAATCTCTGTCCACGCATTTATTCTTTATTTTAGGGAAAGTATAGAAATCATTAGGGCTTAGGTCGGGGCTGTACGGCGGATGGTCTAATAATTCTATGTTTTCTTGCTCTAAAAACTGTTTTGTTCTGTGCGCGGAGTGAGAACTCGCATTGTCGTGATGGAGGATGATGCGGCGGTTAAAGTTCTCTTTACGGAGTTCAGAAACGACCTGTGGCAAACAAATGCTAGCATACCATTCTGCATTAACCGTTCTTTGTCCCTCAAGAGGAATAGTCGTAACATGGCCGGTTTTGGAGACAAACGTGGCCACCATTATTTTTGCAACACTCCGTGAACGAACAATTTTTGTTGGCTTTAACTCATTTTCGAACACCCAAACTCGTGACTGGTATTTTGTTTCGGGTTCGTATGCATATATCCAGGATTCGTCACCTGATACGATGCTGTATACCTACAGCATTTGAGGATCCTGTGTGGAATCTTTCGAGAGTTCTGACGCACCAAGTACCTAACGCGAGCCGCTTTTTGCTCTTCACAGAGCGAATGCGGTATCCATCCTTTAATTATTGTGAATGTGAGCACTATGTGGGTCATTTTTATTTATTTCTTGTTGTTTTTTTTTCTCTTAGTTTTAATGATGGTCTGGCATTTTGAGTTCTTTATGCGGCCAACCCAATTGTCCTTTCCTTGGTATTGTTCGTCCAGTCGTTGAGCTCCTTAAGTTTTGAGTTGAGCTACACGATTACTGACAAATGCTTGCACTGACTGGACAGGTCCACTCAAATTTGTGTGGTTCTTTCCTCAAAAGACCATTTCAGACATAGATCTACATGGTCCTCACATGATCTGACCAAGATTATGTCTGGACTTTAAAAGAGACTTTGACCTTTGAGTTTGTTTCGCCATTTCTTCTCAGGGGTAGTCAGATAGGAAATGTCGACTCCATCTAGCTTATTTTTTAATATGACGTGTAAAAGTGATTCTCATATCCTATTTACAGAATAAACAATTTCATTTCATTTCATCGGGAAAACAACTTTTTTACACCTAATTGTTCATGCAAGATTATTTGTATTTACCCGACTGCCCCAGGAGGGTAATGTTTTTCGAGAGTATGTATGTGTGTATGTATGTATGTCTATTTCTTTGGCACGCTCTGTAGCCTAAACGGCTTGATGGATTTTAACCTTAGATTCGTCTTAATTGTGGGAGTGACATAGGCTATATAATATTTATATATTGCATCTGCAAATACAAAAAAAAAGGAGGTAAAAGGTTTTTTAAATAAATTGCTACATTATTGGTATCAAACAAAAGCTAGTAATGTCTAATTTTCAAATATATATATATTAATAAAACTAAAAAGCTTGATATAAAATAAATTATTTAAAAAACAAATGACCCGACTGCAAAAACACATAACTGAAAAGGGAAAAACAAGCATTATAATCTATAAAATTTTGGTCTTGCAGGCGGGGACAAACGAATAACCTGAAATATGGTGTAACTGTTGATTGTCCCCGCCTGCGATACCAAAATTTTATAGATTATAATGCTCGTTTTTCCCTTTTCAGTTAGGTATGTGTTTTTGCAGTCGGGTCATTTGTTTTTTAAATAATTTATTTTTTGACTCATGCCAATGTCTAAAGTTGCCTGAATTTCGCGGTATGTCACATGTCGATCTTCCTCAATCAGCTTACGCACAGCATCAACGTTTTCTTGGGTGACTGCAGTTTTTGGACGACCTTGACGGGGATCATCACTGAGCTTGACACGTCCACGTTGAAATTCAGCAAAACAGCGATAAATTGTGGTTTTGGATGGGGCTTCATTACCAAATGCAGAAATCATCCGGTCCACTGTTTTTGTGTTAAACCACTTCGAAAGTCATAATAAATCATCACTCTTGAATTTTCTCGAGTCAATTCCATTTTCTCAACGAGTAAACAAGTTTGACAAAACCTTGTGACAAAACCGATACCTAATCTTTTTTTAAATAAATAAATGGTATTCGATTTTTAAAACCAAGGAGTTTTCAATTAAAAAGATTTTAATATGACAGGAACAGTGGAAATATTCCATTCCCGATACTTTTAGTGCAGCCCTCGTATTAGTAATCTGTGAAATCGGTTCTCGACAGTCGCGAGTGCGTCGCATTTGTACGTAGGTACATTCTAATTCATTTGTCTCCTCCAACTTTGTTTAAAAAAATGAAGTTATTTAGCAGAACGCCGAACGTTTCCGCCCTCTCTTTGATCGGTGCCGCCGCGCCGCCGATTATCTACCTATTTTTCTACACAAGTTCGTGACCTAGTCAGCTGTTGTTTATCAGTATCACTTTAAGGAATTAATCTTTGAAAATCTTGGTTTACACAGTATTTTTAAGCACAATTGATAATTGTTAAAACTACATTTAACACTTCACTACGTCAAAAAAAAACAAATTCGCCACGTCTGTCACATAAAACCTGATGTGCCTATTTACATTTTATTGCATTAATTTATTATGATATCTATTTGACGGCCACGGAGTTGCTCTTCGATATGACCACGTTGTACCTCTACACTTCTTGGCTCATTCCAGTCACATTTCCGAAGACACATCAACATATTAAAATATTCTACGTTAGAATAAGACATTGTCAACGTTTACGTAAACAAAACACAAGTCACTAGGCACTAGTCACGTAGGTCAACAATAACGTCCACTCGGAAGAAAGCTGCGCGGGAGACTAAGGAAGTGCTTCGCAGGGAGACGGGTGGCGGGGCGGCGGGGTAGGTAGGCACGTGATACCGACCCGCCGACATGCGCGGCGGATGTTTTTGGCGGCACCTTTTGTCGCATTCAAAGAAAGCCGCTAGTAGCTAGTAGGCCATTTAGCGAAATAAAGATGTACTTGTAAAATCAGAAACATTTTTTTGAATGTGTCGATTTTAATAGTTATTTGATTTGACCTCTCGACTAGCCAATGCTTAATTTTTTTAAATTATAATTTCATCAATGTTCTGCTTATAGGTAAATGTATACGTTCCTAAAAGGAACAACAGGGTTTTTGTTACATATTGTATATAAGTATCTCAAAGAAATGCGATTTTGAATATCCCGCTTTCGCGAGTTTTCGGGGGCGTCCACCAGGAGGCGCCAAAAACCGTACCATTTTATTTGTTCGTAGTTGTCATTCTTCTCCCTAGAGTAAATATGTTCCTTGCTTCTAAGTATGACCCACAGTCAGTGTTGCCAGGGCCCTGTCGTCAAAAGTTACCCAAGACTGTTCGAAAAGTAACGTTTTCACAAAAAAAGTACTTAATGCTTTTGAATTTTTTTGTATTTTAATAATAAACAATTTGAATTGTATTTAGAACTTGTAGCACACTTCAATCAATATTTTAACATTTTTTAATGTTTTTTTAATCGACGGGTGTAATCCTGAAAAAAAAGAAAAATACTACAGTAAAAACAGTAAATTATTGTTACTTACGTGATCATACGAAAATAACCTATTTTTGACTGTTTCTGAACGTAGGTTTAGTATGAAATATTTATTATTTATTTATTTAATACTTTAAGCACACAAATGTGGCGGACTTAATGCCGTAGGCATTTTCTACCAGTCAACCTTTGGGTGATGCAGAGACAAACAGTGGTAGGTGCAATAGCGAAAACTATGGAATAAATATTTATTTAAATTTATGGATATACATACATATACCTATTAAAAACTTTAAATATATACCTAATTATACATAAATATAAGACCTAATAAATACACATAAATACACGAATATACTAAAACAAATGAGACAAACAATGGGAAAACATTACCATTGTGATGATACTGCCAGCTTCTTACGAATATGCTCGCGAACTATGACTTTATAGGATAATCGGTTGGTTGCCATCCTGATTTCCTGGGGGAGCGCATTCCACAGAGAGATAGACTGAACGAAGAAGGAAGAGTGAATGAAGTCAGTGCGGTGAGTGGGACATTGAAGAAGACGATTGTTTAATGAACGTAGGTTTCTACTGTGGTTCGCGCAAATGTACTGAAAGTGGGGGGCCAGATAACTAGGGGAAGAGGGCGAGTCAAGAAATGAAAACAATGTGGTCAGCGCCCTTTGCTCTCTGCGCTGACGTATGGGCAACCACTTTAGAAGCGACCGATGCGCAGAGACATGATCATATTTACGCTGATTGAAAATGAATCGAATGCAGTTATTGAGAAGACGGTCAAGTTTGTCGAGGAGATCCGCATTCAGGTCGTAGTAGCACACATCACCATAATCGATAATAGGGAAAATTAAGGTCTGCACAAGCATTATCTTGGTATTTGATGGTAATAAATGTTTTAGTCGGTATAGAGCCCGCAGCGTTCCAGTAACCCTCTGGCTCACCCTAGTGACTTGCGTACGCCAGTTCAGGGTACAATCGATGTGCAAGCCTAGGTCTTTGACGTCAGTGCTAAATGGAACGATCATACCATTGAAGAGAACTGGTGGCAAGGTTGAACCATCCACCCTACTAATATTACGATGACTCCCAATGATGATCGCCTGACACTTGTTAGGGTTTACTGCAACACCAAATTTATCAGACCAGGTGTTAATGGCTGTCAAGTCCCTATTTAACTTGTCGATAGCGTCAGGTATTTCATCAACCCTCCCTTGACAGTACAACTGCAAGTCATCTGCATACAGACGCACACTGAAGCTCAGAAGTTATAAGAAATATTTTTAGGAGTTGGCAGCACTTCCAGTCAATTGCTAAGTTTGTTTTCTAAAAGATCGATTGCCGGCCACCAAATTCCCGCCGTTTTTACCTTACAGACAAAAATATGACACAGATCACTTTTGAGAGTAAAAGACGTAAAATAATTTAATACTTTGTGATTATACTACACATAGGTTCCTAGTACTTACCGCAGTACCTATGTATTAAATTGATAAGCGTCTCGCGCGACAAATACGATACGACACCCCGTTGTTGAATGTACTTACCTTATAAACGAAAAGCTATTTCTTTTCTTTGATCCTTTCAGTTTTTCTTTAACCTAAGTATATCATCCACTCAAATAAAACAAAACTTGTACGCACAAGCCTGCACACACCATAACATTATGGCAGGAATGTACACAAACTTGCATTCATACAACTCGCTCTTTCTGTTTGCTCATTCTACCAGTGCGATAGAGAGAGAGAGATATTACTTAACTTTCATTTTAGTTTAGTTGCAATGCCGAATTGCCAACATTTCGCACGCACGCACTGCACGACAATTGCTTGCGTTCCGTTTCAACTAGTTTTTTTATTCAACTCTAAGCAATTAAAAATTACTCTGAAAAGTAAGTAAAAAGTAAGCCGTGTAACGTAAATGTTACACGTAGTTCAAAAAAAACGCAAAACGTTACAAAAGTAACGTTCTGGCAATACTGCCCATAGTAACCATTTTTATCTTTCAGAATTTGGTAAGAATTTCATTGTTATTTCCGAAGTTATTTTGACCGGTAGGTACTATATTCATAAAATATACCCAAACGCAAAGAAAAAAAAAATCTTTTTGAAAAACTTACAGCTAATCAGACAATGGTTACTTACAGAGTTTTAAAATGATGATGGCCAATTACAAGTTTTCACACGTAATAACAAATAACTATGTGTATAAGTAACAGACAGTGTTACTTTCGCGTTCTGTATATTCGTATACAATGTCGCCCATGCGCATGTGACCGCCCGTAATATTCTGAATATTCATGAAAAAATGTCGAAAATAAACTTCAAAAGGGGGGGTCTATCTATAACATTTTTCATGTTATTCAATTTTTAATTTTTTAATTAGAGTTTGTAGATTTGCTTTCTATTTTTTGACACATCTCCGAAGTTTATGGGTCGATTTGGATTCTGTTTATTATTTCCAAAAGCTTATGAGTTATTTTAACAGGTTAATTAACATTTTTACTAAAAAATATCGACTACGAAAAAAAAGACGGAATCGAAGTCATTTTTTCGGTAAAAAATTGTGTATTTATTTAAAAAAAACTAGTGGAAGTCCATAAATTATCCCCATAGGACGACTTTTTTAATTGTTATTTGTAATCTACTACATAACAGCTAAAAATTCATAGGTCATTATTAAACCAAACTGTAACTAAATCCAAAGAGAGTCAAATTTAGGAAAAGAAAATGTGAAAGTCAATTAAATGTCCCCGCTCTTAGCAGTGAGTACTAAAAGGCTAAACTAATAAGGAGGATGATAATGGAAATAAAAACAAACAAGCAATAGCCAGATTTTGACTTAAAAAAATAAAAAAATACGAGAATTTTAATTAATTAGATTTTCGAAATGGCCCCCACCCTCCTGTAAACAAACTAAAGCCCTCATGGCAACACTTTTTATTGTACGACGTAATTCTTCACGGTTTTCTTTCATTTCCCCAGCAGCAGCAGCAAAAATCCTAGCCGTTAATTGCTCGCGGCTTTCAATGGGCACGGCATACACTTTTTATTTCATGTAGCCCCAAAGATAAAAATCTAAGGGTGTAAGGTCGGGAGATCGCGGCGGCCAAGCAATGGGACCTCCTCTGCCAATCCATCGCGGATAATTTTGATTTGAATAATCACGAACTAGTCGTGCGAAGTGTGCTGGAGCTCCATCTAATTGCAGATACATCCGCATTCTTGTTTCCAGCGGTACTTCCTCCAAAAGCAACGGCAACGTATTGACTATAAAATCTAAAAATGCGTGTTGATCTAGTCTGTTTGGTAACACGAAAGGGCCAATAAGTTCATCGTCAATCATTCCAGCCCATACATTTATGGAAAATTGAGTCTGGAAAGTTGTTTCTCTAATGACGTGTGGATTTTCAGTGGCCCACACATGAAGATTGCGATGATTTGTTATACCCGCCCTTGTAAACGTGGCTTCATCTGTCCACAAAATCTTCCTCATAAAATTGAGATTAGCTCTTTGCTGTGCAATTATCCAATTACAAAAAACAGATCTCGCACCGTAATCGACATTTCCCAAATGTTGTGCATGTCGAAAATGATAAGGATACAACCCTTCTTTTTTGAGAATTCTCCAAACTCTTATTCTTGGTATACCTACTCTTATCGATAGGAGTCGAATACTTAGCATAGGGTTAGCGCGCACTAATCGTAACACATCCTCTTCCACGTCTACATCAACAATCACGCCGGGCTCATTTCGTTGCGGAAATAATCCTCTTTCGCAAAAATGACGATGTACGGCAATGATGGATCGGTACCCAAGTACTGGTCTACTTGGATATCGACGTCTGTACTCTTCGACAGCAGCGCGTGCATTTCCATTACAAACACCGTAAATGAAATGCATGTCAGCCACATGAGACGGTGGTAGATCACCCAATCGTACCATTGCAATGATACGAGTAGTTAAGTTTGCTTAAACAAACTTTCCTCACAAGATTAAGTAGTGCACAAAACACGTAGCGTCACGGAGTCAGTAATCAAGCGACTGAATGAAGTAACGCTAGCCGACAAGGGTGTGCACGTGGTAGGGACGCAATTGTTAAAAAGCTGTTTCTAGGAACCGGTTTCTACCTGAGCGACCCTTTTTATTTGAATAGTTGCAAATGTTCAACAAGTTGTTTGCTGGTTTTTTTTAGAGATAGGTATTAGTAATGTTCTGTGAATTTTATTTTTTACCGAAAAAATGACTTCGATTCCGTCTTTTTTTTCGTAGTCGATAATTTTTGAATTGAATAACATGAAAAATGTTATAGATAGACCCCCTTTTAAAGTTTATTTTCGACATTTTAGCATGAATATTCAGAATATTACAGGCGGTCACATGCGCATGGGCGACATTGTATAATGCAAGGGCTATGTTATTTTGTTGCAGAAGTGATGCAAAGTGCAAAGAGCCTTCTTTAATTTCGGCACACTGGTAGTAAAAATATCTATGTCAACTTCCTGGATTTCATTATACATACGGCTCGCCTTAATCATGTAGGAATTTTGTCTATAGGTTATTCTTGTTATTGGTACGTGCAACAAACGAGGCTTACGCAAAAATGAAGAACAGCAGCCCAATTCTGCTCAGCAGCTCAGGGGTGTCGCTGTGGGATCTGGAGGCAAAAGTCCTCGCGCACGTATGGAAGTGGCGCGAGGAGGCGAAACGCCGAGGCGTAACTCCGCTGCTGCGAGAAATCGCGGCACAGCGGACAGAGCTCCGGCGAGATCTCATGGCGACATGAAAAGTACGATTGTCGCAACCCAGTGCTGGGCACGCCACAATTGAGGCGATAAGTCCCCTCTTTGAGGTTTGGCTAGAGAGGCGCCTCGTCGTCCTCACCTTCCGCATGACGCAGGTCCTCACGGGACACTGCAGCTTCGGGAGGTTCCTGTGTTGGATAAGGCGGGAGGAAACGCACGGGTGTCACCACTGTGTGGATCGCCCGGAGGACACGGTGAAGGTCTGCCCGGTTTGAAACGCCCTGGGCCTCGGGAATCCCGGGCGGATTTCCGGCCACCGTAGGCGCGGGCTTGCGGCCGGTGAGCAATGGGTAGCTCACCATCCGGTAAGGACCAGCCAGGGTCGACGGCGCGTTGTGTTCCACGCGCGCCTCAAAGAGATGTCGTCAGCACAAGTGTAGGGGTCCACTAGGGCCGATGCCTGCCGGGGTCGCGGGAAAGTTCGAAAGGGTTACCGAGGCTCCTGGCAACACAGGCAACGGAAGGAACACGGGTGGGTTTTAGTCAGTAAGAGTCTGACACATCCTCCCGCTCCGCCCAGAGCGGGAGAAGTTATAGTAATTTCCCACCCAAAAAAAAGGGGGTGTCTTTTGATCCGTTTTCAATTTTGAATAAACATGCTAAATCAGAAATTTTTCTTCTTTCGTAAAGTGGAAGAACATGAAATTTTTTACACCGCAAGTTGTGATTAGATAGGTATGTTTTAGAACGAAATTAAATGTACCCTAGGAATTTTCTTTGTATGCCCTCTAAACGATCGATACGAGGGCGAGACTGAACTTTTTAGAACTGGCCACTAAAAAAAAAAAGTTCAAATTTTGAAAATGGAACTATGTCAAAATGATTGTATATGTATTTTGTTTTTGTTTACGATTTGGCGGCAAATTGTAAACTGTCTGTGTCACGACAGCATGAATTTAACCCCACCCAAAGGTTGACTGGTAGTAAATTCCTACGGCATTAAGTCCACCTCTGTACATTTGTGTGCTTAATTAAAGTATTCAATAAATAAATAAATAAATATGACGGAGAAGGTACGTCTCGATCGTTATCATCAGCCATATTTTAACTACTGTGGGCGTACAATGGGAAGTGTTGGTTATTGCACAATAGAAAAACCGTTTGCAGTTTAAATCAAAAAATTTACGATCAAATAATCAAATTGGCTATTCACACACTGTAGGTACACAACACAACTATATGGAACGCGCAACGTTTCTAAACGTGTTCACTTCTTGACCGCCTCTGACAAACTGAACTTAACTCCGGTCAGTCCGGTCAAGCATTATGTTGTAGAATCTGTCGAGAGCCGCTTGGTGGCGCTGGCGTCCCGATTAGTCAAACGAGTGACTAACGTATTTCCGACACGGCCATTTTGCTTGCACACGTCATCGTGTGTTAACCTGCAACCAGAAATCAACAGCAGTATTTGTTCGACTCGGCCAATTCTGACCAACTCTAGATTCATCGGGTCGGTGAAAATAAGGAAATTTTTAAAACTACAGTTATGTTTAAACCAAAACTTACTCTTTAAAATCAAACATGGTAAAATTGGAAAAATACAACAATCAACCAACATTTAAAACTACTGCAACAAAAATTGCCAAGCTTACAGAAACCCTCGAGTAAGACCTCTAACGCCACGGCTCTCTAGCCGACCTGCAATCGCATTGCTGTCACACATCCAGCGCATGGATCAATCTGTACGCATATCCATCGCCAGTGTGCATCACCCACTGACTACACACTACGGTCTCTCCAGACCCCGACCTCCGCCAGAGACAAACGCGCACCGCGCACCCACGGACTACTTGAGTTTCCTGAAGAGACACCGATTTCTACCGGGCTACGTATTGACTATTGATACGGTCGATTTTACTACGGCCGATAGAGAACCCTACTCAAGTGTCTCCTGTAATTTAAGCTTGCTCATCACCATTGTGATCACTATCTACGCAAACTCAGACTCAAAGCATTTATTTCAAATAAACCAATTACAGGCACTTTTGAATTGTCAAGGGTTCGGTCAGTCAGTCAGAAAGATGAAGCTAGTTGCCCATTCCAAAGCGTAGTAGGTACTATTGGCAAAACTTAAGCATGCTCACTTTAGAAAATATTTCTGCGGCAAGCGCAGCTAGTGACAAACCACACCCCTTCCTGGTTTCGTCCAATTAGAGACAATGGTGCCGATTCCCTTGTTCACAAACTAAACTAAATTTAAGTTCAGTGCATCCTTTTCTTTCTATGTCATTAAGAAAAGGACAGATGATCAATTTTAGTTTAGTCCTGTCAAATTAATCAGCGCTTGACGTAAATTGACGTAATTTTAGTAGGCAAGTTTTTAATCACGTCTAAACTTGTATGGAGTATTGACAGGCCCTGATTAATTTGACAGGACTAAACTAAAATTTATTTTCTGTCCTCTTCTTAATCAAATAGAAAGAAAAAGATGCACTGCACTTAAATTTAGTTTAGTTTGTGAACAAGGGAATCGGCGCCAATATGAATTTGTGTGAGTATAGGGCGTGTAACAAAAAATATAAATATGTGTGGTATGTTGGTTACTCACTGCACTCGAGCCGGTATTATTCGCGCGAGCCGAGGGCGAGCGAGCGCGATAAGGGAGTCGAGTGTGTGCGCGTTTCATACGACGGTTTTCAACTTGAGAGGAAAAAAAGAGACTGGTATTGTTATTAGTTTCGTACGCCGCTAGGTATTTCTCTCTAGATTTTGCAGGCAACAGGCTGTCACTAGCGTTTCGTGCCTAGATTAGTATTTCCGGGGGGTTAAATCTACGCGTTGCTCTTCGCTCTTCTTTCCTAATTGAAGTCAACATTTTTCATAATAATTAACCACACAATGAAAACGTTAACAAGTATTTCTGGAAAATACCGCGCTTGTTTTGTTTATCCCGCGCGCCGCAGGTGTAAATAAAGGCGCTGGAAAAACCGCTAAACAGCCTATATAAAAAATATAATAAACAAAATAATGTTTTGAATAAGAAAATTAAGGTTAATATGTAGTGAAAAATATATAATTTTATGAAATGATGATAATTTTGATGATTGATTTATCTGATGTAACGAATTTTTTTTTCTCAAAAATATTCATTGTTTTTGGACAAAAACTGCGTATATTGAAAAAAGAAATGTAAAGTAAAAATACTTCTGTATAATAAGCTGAATTTCTGAGTCACTTTACAAGTAAGTGTGTTGAAGAAATATTTCGTAATTTTTTGCGACCGTATTTTATGGCCGTTCTATAAAGCCGATCTATTGTTTAACCAGATGTTCTGACGTTCCCACTGAATAACAATGGTGCTTAGATAATGAACTTATTTTTATTGCAGTTGCAAAAGTTGCGACAGCAATAATAAAAAAATCTGATAACATTGTATAAACTGCGCCAAGTAATGGTTCAAATACTACTGTAAGTAATTTTGCTATTTTAATCAAAACAGCAATAAAAGAAAGAGATAGCAAATGACAATTTCTAACAAAACTACGTAACTTGCTTCGTTTTAGGGTTCCGTAGTCAACAAGGAACTCTTATAGTTTCGCCATGACCGTCTGTCTGTCTGTCTGTCCCCGGCTTAGCTCACAGACTCTTACTAGAAAGCTGTAATTTGGCAAAGTGGTAAACAAAAATGCTAAATAAAGTTTTTTTAGGGTACGCGTATAGCAATACCAATAATACATTTTCTAAACCAAACGGAAGATATTAGTACGAAATTACTTCTTGTCAACAATAACAATTCATAAAGCGCTCTCGCTGGCCGTGCCCATTAAAAAAATGTCTTACAAACAAGTGAGCATAGCACGCGCCTAGTGTGACTGTCACACACACTATACATAATTACATTAATACAAACACGGCTAAAATACGCTTCATGCATCCCATTGGCCAAAACGCTTGCATCGGGCGATCGAGTAGTGAGCCGTGCTATACGATTATCGCCTTAGAGGTGAGCATGCGGAAGATTGGCCGATAGTACCTATGGAGAAGAACGGGCAAGAAACTCCACGGACACTCTTTTAAATCAACGTATTATGGTTACAAAATATTGTTTACATCATTCATTTTGAAATTATACATGTGAGAACGATGCAAAAGCGTCCGTAATAAAAAAAATACAAAAAAAAAGCAATTCAAAAATTAAAATTAAAATAAGCCGTGGCAGCTAAGAGATGAACAGTCTCTACTGACGGCGCCCGTTCGCGAACATGACGCGTGGATCAGCACCATTCAGCTCAACCATTTTGAAGGGAGCTAAATGATCCAACACACTACTTCGACTGGTACATGACCCACTGGAATCTTTCTTAACCTATCGTGAACGTTTTTTAAGTACGGTTAGAATTTAAAGCTTTTAACGTATCACCATCCAAACATCGCCTACGCTAAACGGACCTCTGAACTTCCGACCTAACTTAATCTGATTTCGCTCATCGTTTTCTAATAACACGAAATCGCCAACCGAAAATTTTGTTACAGCTGCCTTTGTCCTATATCTACGGCAGTTAACATCGCTTTTAAGACACTCATTACACGCTCTACTTGCCCATTCGCACGAGATGAACCGGTCGCTATGAGGTGCAAATTTACATTTTTCCTATTACAGAAATCGCGAAATTCCTTACTCGCAAAACATCTGCCTTGGTCGGCTATTAGTAAAACGGCGTACGAGGGCTGCACTAAAAGTATCGGGAATGGAATATTTCCACTGTTCCTGTCATATTAAAATCTTTTTAATTGAAAACTCCTTGGTTTTAAAAATCGAATACCATTTATTTATTTAAAAAAAGATTCTCGGTCTTGTCACAAGGTTTTGTCAAACTTGTTTAGTCGTTGAGAAAATGGAATTGACTCGAGAAAATTCAAGAGCGATGATTTATTATGACTTTCGAAGTGGTTTAACACAAAAACAGTGTGTTGACCGGATGATTTCTGCATTTGGTGATGAAGCCCCATCCAAAACCACAATTTATCGCTGGTTTGCTGAATTTCAACGTGGACGTGTCAAGCTCAGTGATGATCCCCGTCAAGGTCGTCCAAAAACTGCAGTCACCCAAGAAAACGTTGATGCTGTGCGTAAGCTGATTGAGGAAGATCGACATGTGACATACCGCGAAATTCTGGCAACTTTAGACATTGGCATGAGTCAAATACAAATACTCTTGCATGAACAATTAGGTGTAAAAAAGTTGTTTTCCCGATGGATACCGCATTAGCTCTGTGAAGAGCAAAAAGCGGCTCGCGTTATTTGGTGCGTCAGAACTCTCGAAAGATTCCACGCAGGATCCTTAAATGCTTTAAAGAACATCGTATCAGGTGACGAATCCTGTATATATGCGTACGAACCCGAAACAAAAAACTAGTCACGAGTTTGGGTGTTCGAAAATGAGTTAAAGCCAACAAAAATTGTTCGTTCACGGAGTGTTGCAAAAATAATGGTGGCCACGTTTGTCTCCAAAACCGGCCATGTTACGACTATTCCTCTTGAGGGACAAAGAACGGTTAATGCAGAATGGTATGCTAGCATTTGTTTGCCACAAGTCGTTTCTGAACTCCGTAAAGAGAACTGCAACCGCCGCATCATCCTCCATCACAACAATGCGAGTTCTCACACCGCGCACAGAACAAAAGAGTTTTCAGAGCAAGAAAACATAGAATTATTAGACCATCCGCCGTACAGCCCCGACCTAAGCCCTAATGATTTCTATACTTTCCCTAAAATAAAGAATAAATTGCGTGTGCAGAGATTTTCATCACCTAAAGAAGCTGTGGACGCCTACAAAACGGCCATTTTGGAGACCCCAACTTCCGAATGTAATGGTTGCTTCAATTATTGGTTCCATCGTATGGAAAAATGTGTTAAATTTCGCGGAGAATACTTCGAAAAGCAATAAATACATTTTAAATAGTAATGTTGTGTCACTTCCTTGATACCCGAAATTTTCAGTGCCGCCCTCGTAATAGGCATACCGGTAGTAAAAAAAATGTGAAAATCGATTAAAAATTTGCAATAGCTCAGTATTTTCTGCACCTGCAATGTTCGTATCAATAGTTTTAAAATCATCAAAATCAAAATCAAAAGTCAAATCAAAAGTGCTGATCCTCAGCCTAGTTTGACTAGGCTGAGGATCAGCACTTTTCGAACGTCAAAATTACGTAAGACAGTCCCCCAAAACGCCCACCCTTCTTCATCATCTTGTTGTCGATTACCATTTATAACCGAATTTACTACAAGAGTTTTATGTAACGATATCTCTGTCGCAGACATGTTAATGGAAAAGCCTAGGTTCAATATTTGACGTCCTATCATAAGATTACTTTGAAGGTTGGGAAGCACGTGTAACAAAATTTCAAACTGGTGTTCGCTAATCGTTACGCTACATAAGATTTGTTCTAGGCACGTGTTTGACCAATACCAGTCAACGCAACAATGTTATAAACTCGTTTGCCACTTAATTTGGCTTTACAACTTTCCTTTACTAACGAGCATTCAGCACCAGTATCGTAAACGTAGTTGTAGGTAGTTGTACGACGCAAACATCCACTCGTCGTTCACTGCTTACAACACATCCTCCACCATCCGATTGGCTGCCACTATTCGTGCACCGGGCCGCGATATGTCTAGGTTTCCCACACTCGAAGCACACGAAGGGCTTCGCTGATGGCTGTGGGGCTGCTTGGCTCGATACTGAGAACGTCGTAGCTCTTCCTCAGGTGTCAATCGGCTTGCTTCTGTGCTCCTGTGACCGACGTAATCAGGCGATTCGCATAGGCAACAAGGGTCTCCTTGCAGTGAATTTTCAGCAAAACAAATCAGCTGTCGCGCACCATGATCGCGCATCCGTATCTACCTTGTCTGGGTCCGAACTCAGGGCTTCAATCAGCGCTTGCATGTGTGCAGGGCTTCAATCAGCGCTCGCATGTTTGCATTTTGTTATTCAAACATGCCATGCCGCCCACGCCAACGATCACTTTCAGAGTTTTCAGTTTGCGCCTGAACCAACACGTAATCCCAATTCTGATGACGGAGAAGGTACGTCTCGCTCGTTATCATCAGCCATATTTTAACTACTGTGGGCGTACAATGGGAAGTGTTGGTTATTGCACAATAGAAAAACCGTTTGCAGTTTAAATCAAATTATAATTTACGATCAAATAATCACACTGGCTATTCACACACTGTCTGTACACGACACAACTGTGCGGAACGCGCAACGTTTCTAAACGTATTCACTTCTTGACCGCCGCTGACATACAGAACTTAACTCCGGTCATTCCGGTCAAGCGTTATGTTGTAGACTCTATCCAGCGCCGCTTGGTGGCGCTGGCGTCCCGATTAGTCAAACGAGTGACTAACGGTTTTCCGACAAATAAGTAACGCGAGAAAATTTTCTTACAATTATTTTTTATGACTTTCGATGTTATTTAACTCAACAAGAAAGTTATGATAGACTTCGATTGGCTTTTCACGATAAAGCCCCATCTCGTGCCACTGTTTACAACTGGTTTAATGAGTTTAAACGTGGTCGCACTAATCTCACCGATGATCTGAGTGAGGGACAGCCTTCTACGGCGACGACTTAAGATAACATCAGCGTTATGCGGCGTATAATAGAGACTGACAAAAGAGTGACTTATCAGCAGATCCGGACAAGCTTAGGCATCGGTATGAGTCAAGTGCACAAAATCCTCCATGATCATTTAGCGGTCAGGAAGCTTTTTGCTCGATGGATACCTCATAATTTGACAGAGGCCCGAAAACTCCGTCGTGTTGATTGGTGTCGTGAAATGGTTCAAAGGTTTAACGGAGGTGACTCAAATGCTATGTTCAATATACTTACGGTTGACGAAAGCTGGATTTATTGTTATGATCCTGAAAGTATGAGACAGTCTGCTGTCTGGGTGTTTCCTTCCGAGCAGTTGCCAACTAAAGTGAAGAGAGGTCGAAGCGTGGGTAAAAAGCTGAAGGCCACGTTCCTCGGAAGGACAGGTCATTACGCAGCAATTGTTTTAGAGGATCGACAAACAGTCCCTGCAGAGTGGTACACTAACAATTGTTTGCCTTGTCTTGGTAAAAGTTCGGGAGAAACGACCTCGCAGTACGATCCTCCTTCACCACGACAACGCCACGTCGCACACCGCCAAGCAAACAATCGACTACTTGGCAACGTCAGACGTGGAATTATTGGGTCACCCGCCCTATAGCCCCGACCTCGCACCTTGCGATTTTTATTTATTTCCGAAAATAAAAGAAAAACATCGAGGAAAACGTTTTATGGACGCCGAGTAAGCAGTGGATGCGTTTCAAAATGCCGTTGAAGAGACCCCTAAGGACGAGTGGGTAAAGTGCTTTTCTCAGTGGTTCTATCGGATGCAGCGATGTATTGATGTAAATGGATGTATTGATGTAGATATAATAAAACTAATTCTAAAATCAGATGAGACCCTGCAAATAAAGCCTAGTGCTTTCGACGCTTTGTTGACAATATTATTAATGCACTCACATTAATTATATTGTCAAAAATAAGCTTTGTGTCAAAAGTAACCCCGAGGTCTTTGATAGCATTGATCCTGGTATTCTAAGAGTTTGTAAGGAAAATGGAGAGGGTGAGGTTTGCGAGTGAAAGAGCACACATATACGAGGATGCGTTTTTAAGTTCGCGGAATGGGGGGGAGGGGATAACAATTATCGGGATGGCCACAACTTCAGCCACTCAATATTAGTATAAATACCAGGTTTTATCTTATGACCTCGCCGCCGAGGTCCCTCGCGTAAACCCCGACGTAATTGACCCCCCCGACCCTTGCTCGACGAAGCGCCAGCCCGCGCCAGGCACACCACCACCCAAGAAGTTTAAAGTTTCACAATCGGCTGGAAAAATCATGGCAACAGTGTTTTGGGATTCAGAAGGGATCCTATTGACCGATTATAAAGATAAAGGCGTATCTATATCCGGAGAATACTATGCTTCTATCCTCGAGAGGTTGAAAGAAATCATTAAAGAAAAAAGGAGGGGTAAATTGACCAAAGGTCCTTCTTCTTCTTCACGACAACGCGCCTGTTCACAAGAGCCGTGTTGCGTTGGCTGCCCTGCATAAGGTGCGCTTCGATATTTTAGACCATCCACCCTAGACAGCCTAGATCTGGCTCCCAGTGATTATTACCTCTTCCCAAAACTGAAAAAAGAACTTCGTGGGAAGAAATTTTCAACTGATGAAGAAGTGAAGGACGCGGTTTCAGCTTATTTTTCGGACAAAGACAAAACATTTTTTTATGAAGGTATACATAAGCTAATTGAAAGATCTGAAAAATGTATAAGGGTAGCAGGTGAATATATTGAAAAGAAAAATAATTTAGTATTTTTATTTTCACTTCTCACCCTCCATTCCGCGAACTTAAAAACGCCCCCTCGTAATTTGAAAACGTTTATGTTCAACTTATTAATATTGCAGTAGGCTTTTGAGGTAGAAATGAGAGCGGCGGTACGCAGGCTTAATGGCAAAAATACCGCCCCAGGACCCGACGGCTTACCTGGGAAGGCCTGGGTCCTGGACTTGGAGGCTCTCGGGCCTCGACTTAGGGGGCTCCTAAGCGCATGCATGGAGAGGGGCCAGTTCCCGCTTCGCTGGAAGACGGGGAAACTGGTCCTCATAAAGAAGGCAGGGCGCCCTGCGGACTCTGCGTCCGCTTATCGGCCCATCGTGCTGCTCGACGAGGTGGGCAAGCTCTTTGAAAGAGTCATTGCAGACCGCCTCGTCGGCCAGCTGGTGCGGGTGGGGCCGGATTTGGCGGAGAGCCAGCTTGGTTTCCGCAGAGGGCGCTCTACGGTGGACGCCATCATGCGTGTGCGAGCCCTGACGACGGGGAATGCTGTTGCCCAGGGTGGGGTCGTCTTGGCGGTGTCTCTAGACATCGCCAATGCCTTCAATACCCTGCCCTGGAGTTGCATCAGGGAGGCACTCCGGTATCACCGAATGCCGACCTACCTCTGTCGTGTGGTCGAGGCCTATCTGACGGACAGGGCCGTCATCTACCCCGGTCACCAGGGAGTGTGGAACCGGCAAGAGATGTCGTGCGGTGTCCCACAGGGATCGGTCCTGGGGCCGCATCTGTGGGACATCGGATACGACTGGGTGCTGCGCGCCGACCTCCCTAGCGGCGTCAGCGTAGTGTGCTACGCTGACGACACGTTGCTCCTGGCGCAGGGGAGCTCGCACCAGGCGGCAGCCGAATTAGCGGCACGCGGGGTTGCGACAATCGTGGAAAGGATCCGGCAATTGGGACTCGAGGTGGCCCTGCACAAGTCCGAGGCCATGTGTTTTCATGGTCCTCGGAACGCGCCACCGTTGGGGTCCCAAATAACGGTAGGAGGGGTTTCTATCGGCGTCGAGTCGACGATGAAGTACCTGGGACTCGTCCTCGACAGCCGGTGGAACTTCGTGGAACATTTCCGACGTTTGGCTCCCAAACTGGAGCGGGCGGGCGCTGCATTGAAGCGGCTCCTGCCCAATCTAGGGGGTCCAAACGCCTCCTGCCGGAGGCTCTACGCGGGGGTCGTGCGGTCCATGGCCCTCTACGGGGCTCCTGTATGGGCGCGCTCTCTGGCGCTACGGCAAGCCCGCCGGTTGAGCGCGGCCCAAAGGGTCATGGTCATCCGGATGGTCCGGGGATACCGCACGGTCTCCTGCGAGGCAGCGAGCCTCCTTGCCGGATTGCCGCCATGGGATCTGGAGGCAAAAGTCCTCGCGCACGTATGGGAGTGGCGCGAGGAGGTGAAACGCCGAGGCGTAAGTCCGCTGCCGCGAGATATCGTGGCACAGCGGACGGAGCTCCGGCGGGATCTCATGGCGTCATAGAAAGTACGGTTGTCGCAACCCAGTGCTGGGCACGCCACGATTGCGGCGATAAGTTCCCTCTTTGAGGAGTGGCTGGAGAGGCGCCACGGCGTCCTCACCTTCCGCCTGATACAGGTCCTCACCGGACACGGCAGCTTCGGGAGGTTCCTGTGTCGGATAAGGCGGGAGGAAACGTCCGGGTGTCACCACTGTGTGGATCGCCCAGAGGACACGGTGGAGCATACGGTGGAGGTCTGCCCGGCTTGGGCAGAGCACCGCCGTGTCCTCGTGGAGGCGATCGGCGGCAGAGACCTCTCGCGTCCGGCCCTGGTTCAGGCCATGGTACGGAGCGAGAGGGCATGGGCAGCCGTCACCTCCTTCTGCGAAGCAGTAATGCTCGCGAAGGAGGAGGCGGGACGGTTGAGGGAAAGGCAAGTTTCGCGCCCTCTCGCCCCTAGCCGCCGCAGGAGACGCCCAGGGCGTCGGGAATCCTGGGCGGATTTCCGGCCACCGTAGGCGCGGGCTTGCGGACGGTGAGCAATGGGTAGCTCACCGTCCGGTAAGGACCAGGCCCGGGTCGACGGCGCGTCGTATTCCACGCGCGCCTCAAAGAGATGTCGTCAGCACATATAGTAGGGGTCCACTAGGACCGATGCCTGGTGGGGTCGCGGGAAGGTATTTATGGGTCACCGAGGCCCCCGCAACACAGGCAACAGGAAGGAATACGGGTGGGTTTTAGTCAGTAAGAGTCTGACACACCCTCCCGCTCCGCCCAGAGCGGGAGAAGTTATTTGATGATTTCCCAACCTCAAAAAAAAAAAAAAAAAAAGGCTTAAAAGGTGTCGAGATCCTCCTGCAGTGAGAGAGCATCTGCATGTGTGGCAGGCAACCTGCTTCATGATCTTCATGTCATCAGTATAAATCAGTAGTTTAGAATGACGGAAACAAGAGATCACGTCACTAATAAAAAAGGCTCCAGTAATGACCCCTGAGGAACTCCCGAGGGAATACGCATAGCTCTAGACGAGTAGCCGTTCAGCAGAACGGCAGACAGACATCTGCCCTCAACGTACGACGTATGGCTACTGAGAGAGTGCACGCTAGTGATGTCCGTAGTATTTTTTATTTAGTAATTAATATTCAGTGTTGGGATTCCAACAGATACCCATGGATAAAAGTTTACGCATTAAGATCACATGGTAAATTCGATCGAAACATTTGCTGTAATCGGTATATATAACGTCGACCTGGGACCGAAGGGACATGGACTCTGTCAGAAAATCACTACAAATAACTAGGTTGGACGTGGTAGGCGTGTGCGTTACCCCAGAAAAATAATGTCGAAAATAGTCATTTAAATCTTACAGAGAAATAGTTGCACAATTCTGTAATTGTTGCGCACATTTTTAAATTTGTTGCACTTATAGTTTTTTAGTTATTTCACAAAAACATTCCGTTTATAACGTTACCGCAGCCAGACATTTTTTTTTAAATGGGAATATCGAAACAAATATTAGCTATATAATTAGTTGTCTAGACGAGGTAAATGTTGCACCTTATTTTGTATTTGCTCTTTCTTCGGCTGCGAAGTTATTCGAGATCCTGCTGGAGTAACGTTTGTGGTTTTTCTGGATCTCTGAAACGGTTTAGGGGATTCTTATCATCTTCTTTACATAACTTCTTAGGAATTAGTAGTAATTAGTTGTGTAATAAAAAAACGAAAATAATGTACCGTTTAAAGGTTATTTAATTAAATATAAAAACACTTCAATAGGTCCTAACACTCGAAATAAGAGCTCTAAAGACTTACTTTAAACTAACTCCGCGCGCATTGTGACCGTAAACGTGGAGAACTGAATATCATCATAATTTGTTTGTTACTTACAGGATACTAATGAAACTTCACATACATTTGAAGGCAGTTACGAGCTACAAAATAATGTTTAAAGTAAGTCTTTAGAGCTCTTATTTATATAGCTCTTTTTTTATAGCTCTTTTTCTTAGGACCTATTGAAGTGTTTTTATATTTAATTAAATAACCTTTAAACGGTACATTATTTTCGTTTTTTTTACACAACTAATTACTACTAATTCCTAAGAAGTTATGTAAAGAACATGATAAGAATCCGCTAAACTGTTTCAGAGATCCAGAAAAACCACAAACGTTACTCCAGCAGGATCTCGAATAACTTCGCAGCCGAAGAAAGAACAAATACAAAATAAGGTGCAACATTTACCTCGTCTAGACAACTAATTATATAGCTAATATTTGTTTCAATGTTCCCATTAAAAAAAAAAGTCTGGCTGCGGTAACGTTATAAACCTTACCCCAGCAGGAAATGTTTTGTGAAATAACTAAAAAACTATAAGTGCAACAAATTTAAAAACGTGCGCAACAATTACAGAAGCTGGGCAACTAATTATCTGTAAGATTTAAATGACTATTTTCGACATTATTTTCCTGGGGTAACGCACACGTGGTAGACCGACCTCTTAAGAAACCGTGCTGATCATCGCTGAGACCGTGTTTGACAGCCAAATATACTTATGTATAAACCAATTTTATCAGAATTTTTGCAAACACACAATTTGGAGATCGGACTATAATTCTCGACCAAAGTATTTGGCCCCTTTTTGTGTATCGGTGTTATAATGACTTCCATATCGTGGGTACCACATCCGTAGCTAGTGAATTTTTGAATTGTATCGAGAGAGGGACAGCGAGACTGTTAGTACAGTTCGCGGTGAAAACCGGCGGAATGTTGTCCGGGCCCGCACTTATTAAGGTCAATTTGTTTTAGTAGTCTGTGAACTTCCTCCACACCAATATCCACAGAACTAATATCAGCTGTGCACTGTGTCGCACTGCGTTGGTCCAAATATGAAATAGGACCATCGCCAGCCCCAGTACCAGTGCCTAAGAGAAAATTGGAGTGAAAATAGTCACCAAACATGTTGCAGATTACGACACCGTCGCTAGAAGACAGTTGCCCAAAGTGTAGAACTGAGGGATATGAGTTTGTCTCCTCGCCTTAACATAACCACAAAAGGCCCGAGGATTATGAATTATGCCAGATTCTATTCTTGTTATATAGTCGTCAAACATAACCATTTCTAGGTCTTTAACCCGCTCTTTCAATAAAACAAAACATTCGAAATTGCTAATCCCGTATTTTTTTAATTTTGCATGATACTTAGCCTTTTCTTTAATGATTTTGATCAGCGGGCTTCTATACCAGGGCGGATACTTCGATTGGGAAACTACTGATTTTGTTGGTATGTAGGTATTACGAAGCCCGTCTATAACAGTCTAAAAGTATGTAAGGACGTCTTCCAACGGCCGACAGCTGCCAATCCATCAGATTAAGTTCGTCACATATTGTATCACCCAAACGTCACATAGGTATTGCATTGCAGTCACCCAAGTGATACACAAATTTTACGTAGGGACGAGCAGGAAGACTGCAATTTAACAAAGTCCGCATTAACACACAATGCTTTGTGATGCGAGGCCTCAGGTAGAAGTACACACCACGTGACAGCAAGTTGGTCATTAGATAGCACTAGGTTCAGAATCCTATCATTGGCATTTTAATGACAGTTGTACTGCGAAAGGTTACAGGTTTGGAGGAGGTTCGTAGGTTGATTTAAATAATACTCAGACTCCAGATTGTAATGAATAGTTGATGAATGAATGAATTTATTTTAAAATGTGCGTACTTATATACCATTTACAGTTAAAAGCTACCTAGTCCTACTAACAAATATTTACAGTTTTGACCAATCAGAACACAGCACACTGTTGTCCATTTGCTCCGCATGGTGTCGCTGTAGACTCGCGCTCGCACACACCGCCGTGCGGGAATCCAGGTTATAAATATAGGTGACGCACGATGTGCAACCGGCATTCATTGAGGCGGCAGTGTCCAGTGAAGATGTGTATTGGAGTGCTTGCGCGCGCGGCAGGTGTATGGGATGAAGACCGGCGGCGGCGTGTGGCGATGGTTTAGTTCTTTGTCCTGTTGGCTGTTGATACTATCTGTGTTTCTGTTACCGGAGCATCAAAACGTGCTGTGCTAAAAGTTCTTTTGAGAGCTGTTGTTTTCAACGTTGCTTGAAAGCAGAGTGTCAAAATGTGGTGGCTACAGTACTCCCTTCAAGCGAAGCGTACCGGTAGCTTGATGACACGGCCCGTGCGTGTTGTCTTGATGACGGCGGTTTGTGACGTCACGTTGACCGGAGGTACTTGCGTTTGCTGCTTGGTGATGGTTGGAGTGGTGCAGCTCTTGGTTTGCTTGGTACTTTGCCTTGGTATGGTAATCTTGGTTGATGGTAAGGTTCTGGTATCTTCTGTGACGACATACGCAGGCTTCTGTCGATCGATTGAAATGTTGGCTTGCCGATTTGGTAACTGAATGGAGTATACTTTATCGGTTTGTCTTATAACTCGATAGGGGCCTTCGTATGGAGTTTGAAGTGGTTTTATTACTGCACCGGTTCTGATGAATACGTGACTGCATTTGAGTAAATCGTCGTGCACGAACAGGCGTTTATTATTCCCGTGGTGCTCGGTGACGGCTTGCGGCTTGTTTGCTTGAATAATGTCACGCAGTTTTTCTACGTAAGTATAATCCATGCAGGTGTGTTGGTATTCGCAGAAAAAAATTCGCCGGGTAGACGTAAATTGTATCCGTAAGTAAGTTCTGCGGCGCTCACACCGGAGTCGGTGCGTAACGCGGCTCGCAGTCCAAGTAGCACGGTAGGTAAATCGTCTAGCCATTTAGTTGAGTCGGAGATTTTGGTGCGTAATGCAGTTTTGAGAGATCGGTGCCAGCGTTCGTTGATACCATTGCTTTGTGGGTGATAGGGTGTTGTGCGATTTTTCCTGATTCCCATTTGCTTCATTAGGTTTTGAAATACATGGCTCTCGAACTGGCGACCTTGGTCGCTTGTTAGTGTGATCAGGCATCCAAATCTTGCTATCCAATGTTTATAAATGATATCGGCTATTCGATCCGTTGTTATGTCGTAACTTGGCATGGGTATGGCTTCCGGCCACTTTGTTGATCGGTCGATCATTGTTACTAAGTAACGGTGACCTTGAGCTGTTATAGGTAGCGGTCCGAAGATGTCGGCGTGTAGATGTTGAAAACGCTCGCTTGGCGGGAATGATGATATGTTTGAGAATGTGTGTCGTTGTATCTTGCTTTTCTGACAAGCTGTGCAGGTTCGAGTCCAACGGCTGATGTCTGCGTTCACTGACGGCCAGAAGTATTTTTGCGTTATGAGTTTGCGAGTCGTGCGCGTACCGGGATGGCTGATAGTGTGCACGCTGTCAAAAACTTCTTGTCTGTATGGCTCGGGGATGTACGGACGTACATGCGGAGTAGATATCTCGCAGTATAACTTTACGTCGGTGTTTGGTATTATTATTTTCTTTAGCGTGATGTTTGGTTCTGATAATAATTGTTCGATGTTGCTGTCCTTTTCTTGCGCGCTGGCTATGTCGTTGTAGTTTATTGTGGGTGGGCATGTAATTGTTTCTATGCGGCTGAGTGCGTCGGCGACGATGTTTTGTTTACCGCTCACGTGCCTTATGTCGGTGGTGAATTCGCTGATAAACAAAAGTTGTCTCTTTCGTCTCTGCGTTTCTGAGTTTTGATTAGTCTTTGACATAGCGAATGTTAGCGGCTTGTGATCGGTGAATATGATGAGATGACGTCCTTCAAATGTTTTGCCGAAATGTTTGACTGCCATGTAGATTGCGAGTAGCTCGCGATCGAAAGTTGAATACTTCTTTTGCGCTTCGGTGAATTTCTTGGAATTTATCGTCGTTGATGTATTGTTGTAGTACAGCGCCGGTATCAGATGCGTCGCAGAATAAGGCGAATGTTGCATGGTGCGATGGGTGAGCGAGGAGAGCTGCGTTTATTATGCTAGCTTTACATTGCTCGAATGCTTGAGTTGCTTCATCGGTCCACGTGATTGGAGTTTTGTCTCTCTTCTTTACATTATGTAGGTATGCGTTCAATGGTGCTTGTTGTGATGCGGCCTTAGGTATGTGACCGCGATAGAAGTTTATTATGCCGAGAAATCTTCTTAGTTCTTCAATCGTAGTCGGCTTGGGATAAATGATAAATGATAAATGTTGTGATAGTTGGTGATAACTTGAATTTTATGCTCCGGAGGTTTGATACCTTCTGTTGATACGGTGTATCCTGGGAACTGGACTTCTGGTTGTCCTAGGTTGCATTTGGCGGGGTTTATAGTTATTCCGTTATCTTCTAATCTCTTTAGAACGATGTGAAGGTGTTCTCGGTGTTGAGCTTCGTTTTCTGATGCCAGTAATAAATCGTCGATGAACCGGAAAACAAAATCCAATCCCCGCAGTACTTCGTGGATTGTGAAGCGATGCGGTGGAATTGGTCGGGCACGGCTATGTATCGGTTGTCCTCGTGTTTCGATGAAATGTTGCACGTTGATATTAGATTTTAATTTCATATTGAGCTAGGATGTCGTAATATGATTGCGACATGTCGATACTGCGTACGGTTGGCACGTTTGATACTCGTACCGGGGCGTTTACCTTTAAGCTCGTAACACCATCAATAAGTCTTCTGTTTTTCAAATCGACCATGAGTTGATGATGCTTCAGGAAATCGGCTCCGAGTATTGGCTTCGAAACGTCAGCTACGATGAATTTCCATTTGTAAGGGCGTCGTAGATTGAAATCCAGCGATAATGTTTTCTCGCCATATGTAGCTATAGTAGTGTTATTCGCTGCGTATAGTTGAAATGGTAACGGCGTTGCTACTTGTCCCTTTTTTCTCGATAGCACGGATATGTTGGCTCCAGTGTCGACTAAGAATGGTGATGTGCAGCGTCTAGCTTGCTCTTTGAAACGCCGGTGATAGTAGCAGAACGGTGATGGCGTGGTTTCTCGACTGCGTGGTCGTGATGGGCTGCGGTTACGAGATGAGTGACGTCTGTGGCGATAGTTGTTATCGTTTTCGTTATATCGTCTTGATTTTAGCTCTGCTATTTCTAGCGATAATTTTCTTACTTCGGCAAAAAGGTACTGAGAATCTCCTTGCGGTACGGATGCTACTGATGGTGCTGGAGCATGCACGGCTGCGACTTGTGATGCTGCTGTCTGCTCCATTATCTTATCGGCGAGTAGAGCTAATTCGTCGAGTGCCGTCTTGGTGCTGAGCGTTTCGCTGACTGCGAGGACTGAGCGAACGTGTGATGGGAGGTGATTGGTCCACATAAGTCGCAGAGTGGATTCCGGAATTTTATCTGTGGCAAGGTTTCGCATGCGGCGGAGTAATTGCGTCGGCTTCTTGTCTCCCAGTTCCATCTCGGACAGCAGTTTTTGGAACTGGCGGCTGTCAGATTCCTCGTAGGCGGATATGAGTTTTTCTTTGATGGTCTTGTATTGGTCCGTCTCTGGTGGGTTGTACAGTAGGTCCGTGATCTGATCAACGTCTTGTCGCTCGCGCTGTGCAATGACCATCTGGGCGAGCTGGCTTTGGCCTTTCTTGAGTTCGTTAGTTGCTGCTTCGAAGCTGATGAACCAGAGCCGTGGTCGATCGCGCCAGAAAGGTGGAATGCGCATGGTGAGTGATATGCCAGCAGCTTCAGCCTTCGTGAAGGTGTGTGATGTCGATGGGCTTGACTGTTCTTCCGTTGGGCAGGGATTCGGCATCTTGATATGGGATGATTCTTCGGCGGTTCGATATTTTTGTTCAGAGGTGTATTTTGTTCGGGATCACCACTTTGGAGGAGGTTCGTAGGTTGATTTAAATAACACTCAGACTCCAGATTGTAATGAATAGTTGATGAATGAATGAATTTTTTTTTTTTTGATACGGGCTTTTATGCAGTAGTCCCGCGGGGGTCCTCGACTGCTTTACCGGGTGTCGGTGGGGCCAGAAGGGCCTCTCACCTATTTAACTTAAAAACTAGGCAGCACAGCTAAGGGCGTCCCATAGTGGGACTCGAACCTCGGCTTAGGGCGCTACCGGTTACTGAGCAAGCGGGGACTTGTCGTAACTGTGTTATATTATTATTATTATTATTGGGGATATAATTTGTATTAACTTGCTCCGCGCGGGCGGGCGGGTTCAAGGGTCGGGGGGAGTGACTTATTACTCTTTTAAATCTAGCTCGCGGAGGTACTCGCCGTCAAGTACGGGAGGTCAGTGTGGTGTGTTTTTGTTTCTGATGGGCTAACTTAATATTCTCTTGGTAGAGAGTGATGTCGTCATCTTTGTCGGTTAATGCGTGTTATGGTCGTCGTGTGCGTGAAATGCGTGAGGGAGTGTAACTGGCAGCTGCTGCGACTAGTGGATTAGTGTGCGTGGTAGCAAAATCGAAAAAGCGTTTGCTTGTTTTTTTGAGAAATTGCCGGATGGTTGGCAATTTTAGATCGACATGTAATTGATCATTGCGTACGAACCAGGGGCTGCCCGTGGCTTTTCGCATGAATCGATTTTGGAGGACTTGCATTTTTTTTAATAGAGACGGCTTGACGTGTGCGAACACGACGCCCGCATATGTCATAATGGGGCGAATACACGTGTTGTAAATTCGCACCTTTGACTTAAGGGCTAGTTTACTACGTGTATTTATAAGATAGTGGAGGCGATCGAGCGCAAAGGCAGCACGGTTGCGTACTGTCTTTATGTGCTCGTTGAAGCGGAGGTAGTGGTCGAGAGTTACCCCTAGATATTTGGCCTTTAGGTCCCAGGGGATCTGTTGGCCTGATATAGTGATGGGTCGGGTATGGGTGCGTAAGTGGCTGTTTATTTTGCCTTGTTTGACAAACAGTACAGCTGCACTTTTAGATGGATTAATTTCAATCCTCCATTTCTTGAACCATTGCTCTAGAGCGCTGGCTGCTGATTGGAGGTGTCTATGGATGTACTCAGAATTTATTTTAAAATGTGCGTACTTATATACTATTTACAGTTAAAAGCTACCTAGTCCTACTAACAAATATTTACAGTTTTGACCAATCAGAACACAGCACACTGTTGTCCATTTGCTCCGCATGGTGTCGCTGTAGACTCGCGCTCGCGCACACCGCCGTGCGGGAATACCAAATTATAAATATAGGTGACGCACGATGTGCAACCGGCATTCATTGAGGCGGCAGTGTCCAGTGAAGATGTGTATTGGAGTGCTTGCGCGCGCGGCAGGTGTATGGGACGAAGACCGGCGGCGGCGTGTGGCGATGGTTTAGTTCTTTGTCCTGTTGGCTGTTGATACTATCTGTGTTTCTGTTAACGGAGCGTCAAAACGTGCTGTGCTAAAAGTTCTTTTGAGAGCTGTTGTTTTCAACGTTTCTTGAAAGCAGAGTGTCAAAACGTGGTGGCTACACAGGTATTGAAGTTATCAATTAGGTTTATTTGGACCACGCCCCGCAGGTTAGTAGGGCGTAAACTGTAACCGTCGGCAGTCAGCTGCCGACTGTCTATGTTCGGTTAATTAAAATCACCCAGAATAACAAACCTATCGGCAGAATGCAGATATCCGATAAGTTGTTCGAGAAATTACCAAGCTGAACTGCTAAAAAATTGCCCAGGTTCTAGCTACAAATGTAAGCTACGCAAACGTGCATTTTATAAGATATTCTTGGTTTCTTTCGCAAAATTGTCAGTGTAACCCACAAGTCCTCGGCACTCGAGCACCACTCACTACGAGCACCCGTCACCAGTTCACGCCTAACCGAGATTAAGACACCTCCTCCCATAACTTGATTAGTGGTAGCATAGTCCCGGTCCCGCCTCCATACGAGATATCGGTTAATAAAACACTTCAGAATTAGATATCTCGTCAAATAACCATGATTCCGTCAAACAAATAACATCAAAGCTATTGATACATACATTTATAAAGCAAACTCCTGTTTTGGTTCGTAGTCCCCTCACATTTTGATAATATATATGCTAAGGGAAGCCATCAAAAATAATCGAAAACGTAAACACAGCATGAATACGAGGGTGACACTGAAAGTTCTTAGAAATGGCCACTTGTAAACAATGTATAATACAATTCGCGGAAACTGATATTATTTCTAAAAGCAAGGTTAATTAGTATGAATAAGTAAGATAGGACTTTAACGACAATTTAAAGCGCAATTAGCATACTGCAACAAAAGGTGCCGTAAATAATAATATGGTCACCAAATACACGGTACTCGTAAAATAAGAAGCTAAATGGATCCTTAGGTGTAGATTTGCTTTAAAAATGATAACTCAATTTTTTTATACTGCATGTTGACATAATTTATTATTGTATGCCTACTAGGCAGGACATAATGGATCTGTAATGTACCTAACATCTGTATGTATAACCTATGCCCACAATAAAAAGATTTGATTTGATGATAGCAATTAAAATCGTAATGCAAAAATAATGAGGAACGTTCGACTCCGAGCGATAAGCAAACAATAGGCCGGCGAGAATGGAATGTGTAGAAAAAACCAGTGCATGTGTTTCTCATCTTAATGAGCCGATGTAATAGATACTGAATACCTGCCAGAATGATGAATAGATAGCGTTAATATAAAAACATCTTTAGATCATGTTCAGACTTGATGTGGAGTTTTGGTGACGCGGTGTTTTTGCGTAGCATAATTTTGCATCCCCTGACCCAAACATGGTCAAAACCACGTTCTTTGGCTCTGGCTTTGGTCTTATTCAGAAGGATTCGGTTTTCGAATGTTAGGTGGTCGTTAACGTAGACCCTATTTTCACCACGTAGTCTCAGGTCACCAGCATTCAGGGCCTTGTGCTTTCTTGCAGCAGCTACAAAAACGTTTTTCAGACAGCTGTTGTGCACCGAACAAATTATGTTTTTATTTTGCTTGTCGTTGCGCATCGGCGGCACCTTTGCCACATAATTAATCAGTTCTTTTGGAATATGACAGCCAATGACATCCCCGATCTTGGCTATTAATAAAAATATGTTTTCATCGCTGGACAACGGTACTCCCTTGATTTCAATGTTATTTAACCGAGATCTCTGCTCACTCACACTTAGTTGATTATCAAGCTTCTCCACACGGCTCTGCAGAAGAAGAACACCTTCCTTAGTCTTCTTCATGACCTCAATTTCTTGCTGTAGTGTCGATACCTTGCATGTCAAGGCTTACATTTAATCATTGACAGTATCCATGGATGATTTCACTTCAGATGCTGATTTAATGGCCTTAATTTCAATGAGCTCTGATTAATTAATTAATAATTCTTTATTTCACCAAAAAATTCCATCATATTACAATATTTGAAGGCTAAGCGCACATTAGGCTTATAACTAGGTCACAATAATTTTTATACTCTGATTCCTAAACTAGGTGTATGTGCCTGTATTTTAGGAGTCAGTAATTCTTCGTCTTCTTAACAAACAAAGCCATATTATAGTGAAACAGGACGTTTAAACAATATGCAAATGGTATAAAAGAAAACACTGAAGAAAAGCTAAATTTAATTTCTTTTTTTTTAACTTATTTTAATTTTGGGGTGAGGTGAATAAAAGTAAGGTTTGAGTGTTTGTGTAGTGAGTGAGTGTAGGATGTGTGTGTGTGTAGTGAGTGAGTATAGTGTGTGTGTGTAGTGCTGTGAATCTGTGATAACTTAGTGTTTGGAGATAATCTCTAAGTAGGTTTCTGCATTGATATTTGGGGCACGAATAAATTTGTATCTTTTGTTTAGGAAATTGTAGGTACATTTTATTGCTACTAACGTAGAATTGGCGCCTGGCAAAGGCAGTTCTATGGAGTTCGTGGAGGAAAACATTATGTTTAAGTCTGCAAGTTGGTTCTTTTGGATGGCGGGCAGTGTTTTCGTAAGGTCGATAGGAGCACATAAAGTTGCCCGACTGTGAGAACATTGCAATCAGAGTAGAGCTGCAGAGTGGGGTACCGACGCGGAAGAGAGAGCATGACCTTAAGGACAGCTCTGGGCTCTCTCAAGGCGAATAAATACATTTTGGGTGGCACCACTCCAAATGGGCAAGCAGTACGTTAGGACAGATACGAGGGCTGCACTAAAAGTATCGGGAATGGAATATTTCCACTGTCATATTAAAATCTTTTAATTGAAAACTCCTTGGTTTTAAAAATCGAATACCATTTATTTATTTAAATAAAGATTCTCGGTATTGTCACACGGTTTTGTCAAACTTGTTTAGTCGTTGAGAAAATGGAATTGACTCGAGAAAATTCAAGAGCGATGATTTATTATGACTTTCGAAGTGGTTTAACACAAAAACAGTGTGTTGACCGGATGATTTCTGCATTTGGTGATGAAGCCCCATCCAAAACCACAATTTATCGCTGGTTTGCTGAATTTCAACGTGGACGTGTCAAGCTCAGTGATGATCCCCATCAAGGTCGTCCAAAAACTGCAGTCACCCAAGAAAACGTTGATGCTGTGCGTAAGCTGATTGAGGAAGATCGACATGTGACATACCGCGAAATTCAGGCAACTTTAGACATTGGCATGAGTCAAATACAAATAATCTTGCATGAACAATTAGGTGTAAAAAAGTTCTTTTCCCGATGGATACCGCATTCGCTCTGTGAAGAGCAAAAAGCGGCTCGCGTTACTTGTTGCGTCAGAACTCTCGAAAGATTCCACGCAGGATCCTCAAATGCTGTATACAATATCGTATCAGGTGACGAATCCTGGATATACGCGTACGAACCCGAAACAAAAAACCAGTCACGAGTTTGGGTGTTCGAAAATGAGTTAAAGCCAACAAAAATTGTTCGTTCACGGAGTGTTGCAAAAAAAATGGTGGCCACGTTTGTCTCCAAAACCGGCCATGTTACGACTATTCCTCTTGAGGGACAAAGAACGGTTAATGCAGAATGGAATGCTAGCATTTGTTTGCCACAGGTCGTTTCTGAACTCCGTAAAGAGAACTGCAACCGCCGCATCATCCTCCATCACGACAATGCGAGTTCTCACACCGCGCACAGAACAAAAGAGTTTTTAGAGCAAGAAAACATAGAATTATTAGACCATCCGCCGTACAGCCCCGACCTAAGCCCTAATGATTTCTATACTTTCCCTAAAATAAAGAATAAATTGCGTGGACAGAGATTTTCATCACCTGAAGAAGCTGTGGACGCCTACAAAACGGCCATTTTGGAGACCCCCAACTTCCGAATGGAATGGTTGCTTCAATGATTGGTTCCATCGTATGGAAAAATGTGTCAAATTTCGCGGAGAATACTTCGAAAAGCAATAAATACATTTTTAAATAGTAATGTTGTATTACTTCCTTGATTCCCGAAATTTTCAGTGCCGCCCTCGTAAGGCAAAGTAGACTAATTTTAGCGTTGGTGGTAATCTGCAGAGTTTCGTAGTTTCTTGAACACATATTATATTAGCTTACGTACACGAGACGTGACCTTCTCTATATGGGGGTGCCAGTTGAGATGCTGATCAATGAGTACTCCCAGATACCTTACACATGTAGATTTGGTGAGGAAGAGGCAGCTACACTGCGTTAAGGCAGCGCAAGCGTGTGCTTTTAGGGAAAGGGAATTAGAAGGACACTGATTTGACCGAATGGCAAAGGGAACGTAAACAGATTTATCAACATTCAAAATGAGCATGTTGTCGGCCGAACATTTCATTACGGATGACAGCGCAGCCTCGGCGTTTTGATATGTCTGAAGCCAGTCACGACCTTCTACAACAAGGGCAGTGTCTTCCGCGTACGTGTATATTTTACAACTGTCGAGAGGCAGTTTGCAGAGTACATTAATATAAATGAGAAAGAGTGTAGGCCCCAGGATGCTGCCTTGCGGAAAGCCATATATGATTGAAAGCTCATCACTTTCGTGTGGGCCGATTTTGACTATTTGGGTACGATTGCAGAGATAATCTGCGAAGATTTTCAATGGGAGTCCCCGTCCAATGTTTTCCATTTTACTCAATAGGGCTCAGGCAGAAACGGTGTCAAATGCCTTTGACAGATCAAGAAAAAATCCTTGGCACTTTTGTTTTCTATCTAGCGTCCTAGCCACGTGAGTAGACAAATCCATGACAGTGTCTTCGGTATTAGCTCCATTTCTGAAACCATATTGGTTATTCGCTAAGATGTTGTTTGCGTCAACAAAACTGATCAGATTCTTATTCAGTATTCGTTCTAAGATCTTCGACATTGCTGTTAAAATCGAAATTGGACGGTAGTTATTGACGTCATCTTTACGTCCAGACATGTGAATGGGATGAACTACTGCTTTTTTAAACACTGTTGGAAAGACACCTGTACTTATACACAAATTACAGATATGTGTAATAATCGGAACTAATACGGATCTGCAGGTCTTTATTATTTTAGACGGTATGCAGTCCAAACCAGTAGCACAATCAGTCCTAAGACCCAAAATAATGGAGTCAACATCGTCTTCGGTTATCTCTAAGAGGGCCATTGAGCAACACAAGTTGGAAATCAGCTCAGAATTTGGGCACCATTGAGGGCGATTTGAATTTCGACGCCAAGCTACTGCCCACATTAGCAAACAAATTGTTGACGTGATTAAGCGAGGATTTAGGTTTATCAAATAAATGCAACAGGTCAAAAGCGGGAGAAGATTGAGTTTGAAGATCAGAGACTTTTTTAATGACATTCCAAGTAGCCTTAACATTATTTGTTGCATTACGAAACTGTTCTTTTTCATACGAGAGTTTATGTTTTCTTAGCAGGGAATTGCAGAAATTGTGATTGGATTGCCTTTACACTTTCAACCAACGCTGGCAATGCTTCCATTTGGGTTGCGAGCCGTTTGAGCTCATCTAAGGTAGTCTCCGAGTCAGTAGTTGCAGTCTTGAGAAAACCGAAGCGGGGACTGGCACTGCTGATGATTTGCAGCTAGCACATTTCCCTGTCCCTATCCGGTCCCCGAGCTTTCTCCATCCGACTTCAGTTATATCTGCGTAGGGGAAGTCAAACTGCCCCCCACATAAGGAGCATGTCACGCCATCTCTAGCTTCAACATCACAACCCTTACACGTAAACATCGTGAGTAACTTGAATAAAAGTTTGAGAAACGTAGCGTGTTCGCTAACGAGCAACAGAAATATTGAGCGCGCGCGCGTTTGGTTAGCTGTCTACCGATGTGAATACGTTAATTAAATTGGGCATTTAATTTAGATATATGCCTTGACATCATATCATTTAAATGAATTCTTTAAAAGATAATATACAAAATTACGCGTAATAAAATAAATATGGTTGACGGCGGCGCGGGAGTCAATGACCTTTTCCTCTGCTATTACTACGACAGTAAACGGTTGAACGGATTTGGATAAAATTTGTCACACAGTTAATAACCTAGATTAACACATAGGATAAATTAATCCCGGTAGTACATTTCCGTGAAATAATTTCCGACCTGCACGCGGGCGAAGCCGCGGCCAAAAGCTAGTTAAAATAAAAACTTAAAAAATTTGCAGTAATCCTACTAATATTATAAATGCGAAAGTTTGTAAGGATGGATGGATGGATGTTTGTTACTCTTTCACGCAAAAAGTACTGAACGGATTTGGATGAAATTTGGCACACAGATAGTTTATAATCAGGAATAAACATAGGATATTTTTATCCCGATATACCCACGAGGTCAAAACTTATGCGGGTGAAACCGCGGGGCGCATCTAGTATATTATAATGAAAAGATAATATGACAATTTAAGATAGCATATACGTAACCCAAGAGACACAATCAGTATGCAGCCCTTGCGTTTCATCTACCGAGCGACAGTTAGGGAATTATTTCAAGGACTCTCGAGACAAAATCGCCGTTATACAGCGAAAACCAATTATCTCGAGATTTTATGAAAAATGACTTAACAGTACTATCCTACTCTATTTTTCGTGCTCTTTCGTCTGCGAAAACCTATTAAAGTTAGCCGCAAATTCTTTGAGATAGCCAATCGGAATACTAATTATTTCAAACACTTCCGAGAATATTTCTCATGCAGAAAAGGTAACCAGACCTAATTATGACTACTAAAGATTTTGCTCCAATGACATTCATTTAAAACGATTTAGCCGGCTTTACCTCAAGAGCACTTTCACAATTTAGTTTTTTTTTTTTTGTCAGAAACAACCATTTAGGAAGACTTAATTTAGTTACACTGTATGCACACTACAGATACAAACTATTACATTGAGTTATTTTTGTTTTACCCGACGACTCTAACCGTGTCAAACAAATCCCTTCATCTACGAAAAAGGCGCAGATCTAAATACATTATTTTCTTTGAAGATACTAACGACATTGAAGATTTTTTCTACAGCGAAAAATAATTATAACAGGTTAAATCAATTAAGTAATGTGTACTGCGCAATGGTGCTAGTATGAAAAAGATGTATATCTAATTAATTGGTATTCTGAGGATATTTAACGCCAGTGTAACTTGAAATTACTACAGGGAAAAACGATTAAACTAGATTACAAACGCGTCCCACGAGGTGGCGCTGCATCTGTGTTGTTTATACTTGTTTGTCTTTCGTGCCCGTACACTTCGGCGGCTGAAAAATTGAGGTTTTTAGATTAGTTATACGTTGTGTGAGTGCTCATCTCATAAAAAAACAAAGTTAGACCTGCAAAATGACCAAAACAAATAAGACTGCTCGAAGTGCAGGTTCGATTGCTCTAACAAAATCAACGAAGAGGCTAGAATGTTCATATGTAGAAGGTATTGGAGCTTAGACTACGTTGGACAGAAAAATTTCCTATTAGCTAACTTGGAAGTCAAAATTACCAAAACGTTATTGATCGAAAGAAAACGAGCTACTACAAGGGCTTACACCACACAGTGCTTTTTTAAAATAGAAGATAAAATTAATGCCTGTCAAAAGTTTTTCTGCAAAACTCTGTGCATTTCCCAAAGCGTGATACATAATGCTATCAAGAATAGAGATCTCATCGGCCACTTTACACAAGACTACGATCCTCGTGGACGTCGTGAGCCAAGTAATAAAACACCCTGTGAAAAAGTAGAAGAAGTTCGTAATCACATTCGGTCGTCTCCATCAATGGAAAGTCATTACATAGGAAAGATTCCAAGCGCAAGTATTTGGATTGTAAATTGTCCATCGGGAAGATGTTCTCTTTATGTTGAAGAGAGTGAAAAACCTGTGTCTAAGATAACATATCGCAAAATTTTTAGAAACGATTTCAATTTAGGATTCTACAAACCAAAAAGAATCATTGTCTGCTATGGACTAAGTATGCTCGCGAGATGCAAACAATAATTCCAATCTGGAAGTGGAATACCAAGAGCACATTGCTAGAAAATAAGCTTGTAACAATGAAAAATCAAAAGATAAAGAAAGAGCTAGTATAGATAGGGAGTTTGTATCAGTATCGTTCGATTTACAAGCAATTCTGCAGATTCCTAGTGGTGAAAATTAACAGAGTATAATTTAACAATTTATGAAAGCACTCTACCTAACAGTGCTTATGCACGTGGTCATCTAAAAACATATACAAAAAAGTCAACAACAAAGTTGTGAAAGAACCATACAAAATCAAAGAATTGAAATATTTTTAATTTGAAACTCGTATCGGACCAAATTCAGAAAAATACAACTAAGGATACAGACGGAAAAGTTGTAAAATGGTTAAAGATAAAGCGATTGAGGTATATTAAAGGAGAGTCAAAGATATTTTACAATTACAACATGTCTGAGAAGTTTCCCACCAAAGACGTTTAAAAAAAAATTGGGCAAAAAGAAAACACGGATTGGGCAAATATAGAACCGGAAACACAAAGAGAGCATGGCTATGGTACAAGAAATAAAAAGAAAAAGTCTCTCGAAAATACTTCGTCAGTAACACCTGAGACGAGTACAACAATAGTAGATTGTATCATAAGGGACGAAAATAATGTATTGAGGGCGAGAGCGATTGTTTGAATCCAGAGCGAAGTGAAGGATTCTAGAGTAGAATCCCGAGCCTAGCGAGGGATTCAAGAGTAGAATCCTAAGCGTAGCGAGGGATTCAAAGTACGTCCTTCGAGGTTAAATAATTTTGGTACCGTGTGGCACACTCTGCTTTTCATCCCCCTCTATGAGAAAAATAAATAAGAGATGCTTTTAGTAGTGATGAATATTTATATTTACATAACCAAATTAACTGCCTCGTTGGTCTAGCAGTTGCAAGCGCTACTGCTGAGCATGAGCTCCTGGGTTCGATTTCCGGGACGGGCAAAGTGTTATTGGGTTTTTCTATTTGGAATATCTCAGTAGCAGCCCGAAGTCTAGATGTGTGTCCGGTTGTTGGCAATAGGCTCGCCCCCTATTACAGCTTTACAAAACTCCTTTAAGCATCAGTGCTGCCAAAAAATAAAAGACTTGTTACAACTATGTGACAAAGGGGTTATTCCGGAAGAGTTCTATGCTTGGTTTCAAGGGTTAAATAGTAATGTTGCATGCAAAGTCATGTTACCTGATTGCACTGCATCAGACGAAGATCCATCTTCTGATGAAGATTGAAAATTTAAGTATTCTTTATTTTTTTATTTCCTTTTTTCAGCATTAAAATTTCATTTAATTAAAGACATGGTTTTAATTTAATAATAATCAATATCCTTAAACCATTGAAACTAAGTATAAATAGTTGAAATAACGAAAACTAACAAGTTTTTTTTATTTCATTGGGAATAAATTCATTCAAAACAGTTTTTAGTACAGGTAAAACCAAGTAAATTTTTGGATTTTTGGTTTTATTTTTATTTCTATGGACAAATACAACTTTGGACTCAATTTACTTTTGGAAATTATTATAATAAAATGTGTTATAACATTAACGATAGTGTTATCTAAGTTGTTTCTCGATAAATTACTATTAATAAAAATTGTACATATTCAGGGAAAACCAATTAATTAGGGTACCCTATGAACTTTAATAGAGTTTTTGGATTAAACCACTAAGTAGAATACAAATATTTACATTACATTTATTAAAGGATGAATTATATAATCGTAAATAACCTTAATGATTTACATAATCATGGTGCAGGTAAGAAATATTTGTCATTAAAAATGTTAATAGCGTTTTTTGCAAAACTGATTTTTGCGTATTAATTGGTTTTCGCTGTATAACGGCGAAATATTGCTTACTTTACTGTACTGTGTTTCAGCAGCAGTGAAGACTGCAATTGTCTAAAGAAGTATAAGAATACGATAGAACTAATACAATCTGATTTCAAAGTTCAGAAATGGGAATAAAATCCGTACATGTCATGATAAATTCTCGTTTATTTACAGTTAGAACCAACAAGTTCATTAAATTCCAATATTTCACAAGCACACTCTAATAACGAGTCACTGTTGATTTCCCACAGCTTTGCTAGTGCCTGCGAGTTGTGACGCAAAATATAAACATTCAGAAGGTTCACTTCAAACATACTTACAAAACACGTATACTTATGTACCTAGTGCTTTCTGAAGTAAACACTCACACAGTCTATTTTGTGACTTGAACTGTTCTAATTTCTTACATATATAAATACCTACATGGTATAAAATAATCCAGTGATTCTTTTTCTTCTATTCAATAAACTTCTATCAGATATTGTAAATTGAAAACTTGATACTGAAAATAAATACCTACTATATGAAATCCTGATAATGAACGATTAGGTATATTATTATATTTGTACATTTGTTTAGCGAGGAAATGTAGTATGACAACATTCAATTAAACTATTTTAAGGTCAGCCAATCGGCTCCAAATTCTAACATTGTATAAAGTTATGTATCTAATTCGTTTATGTCTTAGCATAACAAAGCCACGGTCTCGTGGTCGGTCGGTATCTATTAATATATCCAGAGATAAGACAAATGAGTTTTTCGACGAGATGAGTTAATAATGGGAGTGTGGTGCACGTCAGATGGGCTGGATCAGAAAGCAGACCGGCACAGCGGGCAGTTGGACTTGTTGCTGGTCGCGAACCACTTGCGCTGCGAAATAAACGTAAATTAAAAATAGTTTATCACACCAAAAAGCTGCTTTCTGACTTATAATATTATAATAATCGTACTTAATCCTTCACTTATTTAATCACGTTTCCTTGTTAAAACGTTATATATACTATATATACTAATATTACAAAAACATATACTAAATAAATACAAGGCTCTTTAAGGATTGGCCTGCAATCGCAGTAGACCGGGAAAAGTGGAAAGAGGGAAGGGAGGCCTTTGCCCTACAGTGGGACAACATGGCTTATAATAATAATAATCTCGGCTCGTGCTGTGACCACCGGTAGTTTATGGACCCTGTTCCCGATACCGGTCGGTGGGCTACTATGTTTTATTATTTAAAAATTTTAATATCTAATATTTAAAGAAATAATTTATATGTTTATTGAATGAATTATGGACGACAAAGACATGTTGCGCCGACCCCAAATACATTTGGTTAAGGGCAGGAGAATGATGATGTTTGAATGGTTTTGATGTTTTTTTTTGTTTTATTGCATGGTAAATGTTTATTTTAATTTAATTTATTTTGTAAATTCAAATACAAGTTTCTTGTTATTGAATAAATGACTATGACTATGACTAATGAATAAAGGAGAACAATAAAAATAATTACAAGAAGATTTATGAGTAGGTTTCAGGGGTTATCATGAGACAAGATGAAAATCGTGCAAAACAAATGAATGCAGCATAGTATACCAGGCATATGGTGTGGAACTTGTTCTTGCACTGGTAGCACAGCACGCGCGGCAGGCGGCCGCTGTTGGGCTGCAGGCGGCAGTAGCAGATGTAGCACTGCGGGGCCTGCTCCACGCGGGCGCTCACCGCGCGCGTCCACATCTTCAGCGCGTTCAGCAGCGTGCCGTTCTGTAGCCACACTCATAATACAATTACGTTTATCTTTATAGCGGCCCACTGACATGAAATAATTAGAGGTGATAAATAATTGGAAATGTTCGATGAAATAATGTAATTTAAAATTATATAATCGAAACAATCTGTTAAATCGATGGAAATATGCAGAAGCATGTCGCTTTTCCATATGTCCATGGGTTTAACAGATTTTTTGTGTGCTACTATTTGATGTGCCGCTACTCGAATCGGATATGACGCGAACCAATTGAACTACTGCGGTCTCGCTGCTACAGTTTCGCGGCGGAGGTGTGCTACCGGCATTGAAGTTAAATAGTCGTGACGTCAGTTCTGTGTTAGTGTTGCAGTTATTAAAAAAAAATGTCATCCCTACAGCACAGTTTCTTACTTGCCTGAACTAAGTTGGAGGGGAAAATAAATACTTAATTATAACTATAAGTATAAAGTAAAAAACTAAATCAAAACTCAGGTAAATACCATTAATTAAAATATTAGCGGTTCTATTTGCAAACAACAAGTAGATATGTCTGTGCAGTGGTTGCAGTAGTACCCAAGTAACACATCATAGCAGTATAACGGCCGACTTTTCAGTACAGCATTTCTGTATCGTTTTCGCATGAGTTAGTTCTATAGTAGCATTACAAACGTTTATATGGCTGCAGTAATGCTTATTTGGGCACAAATTATACGGCTTGAGATCCTAAATAAGTTCACAATAGTTATTTAATTTCATTACAGGCGCATTATAATAGCATTATTGTGGTCAAAGAAGGTATCAATCGCATTAAAGAAGCATTATTACGGTCAATGAAGTTGCCAATCGCATTACAGAAGCATTATACTAGCAATATGATAAAGAAAGAAAGAAAAAGCTAGTTGAAACCCAAAAACACTATGGGAAACTATTAAACGGGTAACAAACACTACTAAAACTAAGAATACATCTGCTCAATTACTAACTTTGTCATCTTCACCTATTGAGTCTTGCAACACTATGAACTCATACTTCGTTAACATTGGCGAGAGGCTTGCAAATGATATAATTCACACTAGTACTACGCATCCATTGACAGTCACTCAATCAATTTCTGATATCACATCGACTTCATCGTTCGTCCTCGACCCTACTGACCTTGACGAAACTACAACAGTCATCCATTCATTGCGCTCTGATGCTGCAACTGGCTGGGATGGCATATCACCCTACATCCTGAAGAGATACTCAACCTCCCTGGCACCCATACTATGCCATATTTTTAACCTCTGTTTCGAGACTGCCGTCTTTCCCTCTTCTTTTAAAAAGGCAATCATTCACCCAGTCTTCAAGGGAGGCGACGGGAACCTGCCGAATAATTATCGTCCCATTGCAGTTCTGACTGCCTTATCCAAGGTACTAGAACGTCTTATCAATAAAAGACTTGTATACTACCTAGAACATTACAAACTAATATCACCACAACAATATGGATTTCGTAAAAACAAGTCAACTTGTGACGCAGTTCAGGAATTAACTAACAATATCGTACAAAACCTGAACACTAATAAAAAGGCCATAACAATATTCTTAGACCTTGCGAAGGCATTCGACACCATCCCCGTCCGTTCTCTTTTACTCAAACTTGAAAAGGTGGGTGTCAGGGGGATGGCAACTTGATCTCTTTCAAAGCTACCTCACAAATCGCTCCCAGATAGTCAAGATTGATCGTCACAGCAGCAATGACCTCCCCATCTACTATGGCGTTCCACTAGGAAGCATATTGGGTCCCACTTTATTTCTAGTTTTTATAAACGACTTGTGCAATATAGATATCCCAAATGCCAAGATGACATCCTTTGCAGATGACACTGCTATAACTTTCGTCGCCAACACATGGCCTGAACTCAAGGACAAAGCACAGCATGGCTTTGATGTAGTGCTAAACTGGCTTTATTTCCATACGCTTACACTAAATACCTCCAAAACCAAGTTCATTACCAACTCGATCAGTTCTGCTACCCAACTAAACCCACCAATTAAACTTAAAGCTCACACATGCAATTTTAAAACTCAAGTTTCATGCCACTGTGCACTTATAGGAAAAAACCGCATAATACTGAATTTAATTTAGAGACTGCACTTGGACCCATCACTTCAGATGTAGAGATAGCTCAAGAATTTGAAAACTTTTTTGCTAATATTCCCCTTAAAACTACTGAAACTTTAAATTCCTCACCCGCGCTTTCTGCTGCCTTACTTAAAAAAAAATGTAAAGGCATGCCCTTTAGACCAACCCCCAAGCTGTTATAATAGTTTTTAAAGATCTTAAAATTAAATCAACAGAAGATCTCTGGGGAATGTCTGTAATAGTCTTTTTTTTTTTTTTGAGGGTTGGTAATCATCAAATAACTTCTCCCTCTCTGGGTGGAGCGGGAGGGTGTGTCAGACTCTTACTGACTAAAACCCACCCGTATTCCTTCCTGTTGCCTGTGTTGCGGGGGCCTCGGTGACCCATACGTACCTTCCCGCGACCCCGGCAGGCATCGGCTCTAGTGGACCCCTACCTATGTGCAGGCGCGCGTGAAATACAACGCGCCGTCGACCCGGGCCTGGTCCTTACCGGACGGTGAGCTACCCATTGCTCACCGTCCGCAAGCCCGCGCCTACGGTAGCCGGAAATCCGCCCGGGATTCCCGACGCCCTGGGCGTCTCCTGCGGCGGCTAGGGGCGAGAGGGCGCGAAACTTGCCTTTCTCTCAACCGTCCCGCCTCCTCCTTCGCGAGCATTACTGCTTCGCAGAAGGAGGTGACGGCTGCCCATGCCCTCTCGCTCCGTACCATGGCCTGAACCAGGGCCGGACGCGAGAGGTCTCTGCCGCCGATCGCCTCCACGAGCACACGGCGGTGCTCTGCCCAAGCCGGGCAGACCTCCACCGTGTCCTCCGGGCGATCCACACAGTGGTGACACCCGGACGTTTCCTCCCGCCTTATCCGACACAGGAACCTCCCGAAACTGCCGTGTCCGGTGAGGACCTGCGTCAGGCGGAAGGTGAGGACGCCGTGGCGCCTCTCTAGCCACTCCTCAAAGAGGGGACTTATCGCCGCAATCGTGGCGTGCCCAGCACTGGGTTGCGACAACCGTAGTCTGTAATAATAATAATAATAATGTTTATTCACGTAAAAATGTACATTAGTTATCAAGTAGAGTGCTTAATCTAAACTTATAGTACACAAAAGTATTAGCATTCGGGGCCGAACTAGGCATAGCCTGTATTTCAGCCCTCAACGCCGATCCCCCTGAGTTACAAATTAATTATCATTATTATGTCCGTGCAATGATCACATGTATGAATGTACGTATCCTATTAGAAATATAAAAATAAAAATTAGAAATTTAAATTTAAGTTAACAATATTTGAACTATAATATTTAAGTAGGTGTGTATGCAGTCCTCTCTTTGTCTGTGATGGAGGTGTGCGTGAATGAGTGTAAGAGGGTGTGTAAGATTGCGGAGCATGACCTTTTGTTATTTTAGTGATAGGTTACTAAGTTTAATTTTAATAATTCAACTATTGTCTTTTAATTTATTTTTAGCTAGGTATCTCAAGCAATTTTTCCGTGTCCTCATATGTGAGTTTCTGTAGGTACTCACTTACTGTAGTTTTGCAAGATTTTTTTGTCATCGGGTATATGTTAAGATTTTTATTTATGTTATTGTAGATGTAGGGGCAAATAAATGGAGCAAACCTATTGCTAAAATTTGTTTTAGTTGCGATGGGCTTTGGGCAAACCACATATTTTGTGCGCCTATTTAAAGTGAGTGGGTTGTAAAAGATCTTCTTATGTTGCATTAATATAATATTGAGAAGGAAAAGTTGCCTCACTGTAAGGACTCCACAGAATTTGTAAAGCTGCGTAGTAGGAGACAATCTAGGTTTGAAGGTGCAAACCTTTAGGATGGCACGCTGGGCAACCTCAACTGGTTTTAATGTAGTTTTAGGGGATCCTCCCCATGATGTAATACAGTAAGTAATGAGGGATTGACAAAGGGCTGTGTATATCCGCTTCAGCACGGAGGGTTCGGTGACGTGTCGGAGTGTCTGAAATATATAAATTAGCTTCCTAATCCTACCACAGAGGGCCTTTATGTGTTCCTTAAAGTTGAGGTTCTCGTCTATGATAACGCCTAGATATTTCATTACTGTTACACGCTCTAGTTTAGGACATGAACAGTTTTCTTTAGATGAACACTCGTGCGCTATGATGTTATTGTGATTATGTTTTATTTCTGTGTTTGACCGTATACCGAAGCACACATATTTGGTTTTATCTACATTCAACGTTAACACATTGTCCTCTAGCCATTCCCTCACAGCATCGAAACCTTCTTGGGCGGCTTTAAAAGCCCCTTCCCATATATCGGCAGAGAAACTGAGAGTAGTATCATCTGCAAAAGAGATAATTTTGCCATGGGAGAGTTTGAGACTCGTGAGGTCGTTTATATAGACGAGAAATAGGGTTGGGCCTAGGATACTGCCTTGGGGAACCCCGTATGTAACTGGAAGGTTTCCACTATTGACGTGGCTAATCCTAACACTCTGAGACCGACCAGTCAAATAGCTTCTGAAGAGTTTTAGTTGAGTTCCTCTGATTCCAAGTAGTTCCAACTTGTTAACTAAGATTGGGACAGAAATCGTATCAAAAGCTTTGGCTAAGTCAAGGAAAATAGTGAGAGATTTTTTTTTATTAACAAGGTTATTGCTAACAAAGTTGATGAGATCATTAACAGCTTGATCTGTTGACTTACCTTCACGGAATCCGCATTGGTTTGTTGAAAACAGATGTTTGGATTCCAGGTAACCAACCAACCTTGTATTAATAAGTCTCTCTAGAAGCTTAGAGAGCGCTGGGAGGATAGATATCGGCCTGTAGTTTGTGATACGACTTCTGTCACCGCTCTTGTGGATAGGACACACAACAGATTTTTTTAGGCTGTCAGGGAAGACACCACGTTGAAGACATGAGTTAAAAATGAATGTGAGTGGAGGGACTAGAAAGTTTTTATACGTTTGTAAGAAGGAGCTGCTTATTGAGTCATAGCCCGTAGCACAATCTGTTTTAAGGTTAGCGATTAGACGTTCTACCTCTTCTTCAGTGGTACTTTCCAAAACGAACGAATTTACCTGTGTTAGAGTTTGAAGGCTGCTTCTTGTTACTTTGTTACTTGCCTTTCTTTGTTCTACTTTATCAGCTAACGTCTTACCCACGTTTACAAAGTAGCTATTGATTTCATTTAGCGATGACTGAGGTGTCGTTGATAGAGACAGTAGTTCATTAGGGTGGTTTGTGTTTTTTGAAGTGTTTGTGATTTCTTTTATTGCTTTCCATAATCTCCTGTTATGGCTTTGCGCTGCTCGCACCTGTTCTTTCTCATAGGCTCTTTTAATTTTTTTTTAATAGGCTATTGCAAAAGTTTCTGTAGCGCGTATAGGTAATTTTTAGGGCTAAGTTGTCTAACGACTGTTTATATTTACGGAGCAGCTTATCTCTATTTCTACATACAGCGTAAAAGGCGTTGTGTTATCCACGGTTTTATTATCTTCTTCCGTCTTGATAGAGTTACTACTTTGGTGTTACTAACAATGGCTTTTTGAAGACTTCTTGTTAAATATTGCATAGAAATATTTGGATCAGATGAGTCGTAAATAGGATTTAAGTTAATATTTAGGATATCTTGTTCTAGGCTTTTCGTGTCAACTTTTTTAATTGATGTAAGAGAGAATTGAGTAGATTTCTTAAAGTTTAGGTTTAGTAAGACGGGGTAGTGGTCTGTCAAGGTGAAGTCAGGAACGATGGTCATAGCAGGGCTTTTAGTTTTTAGTAGGGCATGATCAATGCATGTTTCACTTTCACTACGCGTAATAAGTGTATGGGCTGGAAGAAGGCCATGGGAAGCTGCAAGGGTAAGGTAGCGTTCTCCATTAACCTCAAGTTTGCTATAGTTAATCGCAATATTTATGTCTCCCATGACAATTATATTCTCAAAGCTGGAGTATTTTGTGAGGATTTCGTCTAATGATTTTAAGAATGGATCCAGGTTGTGAAAAGAAGGTGATCGATAGATAGCAATGATTGCCGTGCGATTATCATAAGTGGCAACTAAACAATTACATTCTTCGACGTTCAACAACTTTTAGTCGAAGGTGTTCTCTAAAATAAATAACCACACCGTCATTTTGTTTCGGATTATTTTTAGTTGTCTCAAAGCGATAGCCAGATAGGTCTGGAATGACTGATGTGCGTTTGAGCCAGCATTCAGTAAGTATAATTATGTAGCAGTCCAATTTTAGTCTGGTCAGTAGAATTTCTAGTCCTGGCATATTGCAGTTGATGCTGCGTATGTTTTGAGTTAGTATTAGAAGGTGGTCCGACGATGGGCTTATAAGCTTGTGACATTCGTCAATATCAGTGGTTTGCGAGTGTGTAAAAGTACACTGTAAACAAGCTTATTACAAATTAGAGGATTACTCGTATATCCAAGATAAGAATGCTTGGAAACATGCTGGTCCAGCTCCATAGGACAATCTAGAGTCTAGACAAAATCAAACTGGTTGCTATTTTAATTGTACAATTTATTATTTGATACAAATAATAAATCAATGTTGAATTTTAATTCTGTGATTACTTTAACTCACACACTGACTTTATTTATTATTTTTAGGAAAACGTATATTTTTACAATGTTTGTAAATATGTAAGCATCATGTAGGTACCTATCACAGAATTCATTTATTCTTTTTTACCTATTTTGGTATAGTAATTTTATTCTAGGTGCATCGTCTTAACATATAATTTTAAAATGTACCTATACAAAATTTTGTAAAACATTTTAAAAGAGTAACGGTGGAGTTTCTTGCCCATTCTTCTCCATACGAAACTACCTTTTGGAAGGGGCAACTAGAATCAATCTATTTTTTTTTGTTCATTTTGACGTTCAAAAGTGCCTTTTATGTGCCTATTTGAAATAAATAATTTGACTTTGACTTATATCCTCTACGGATGAAATCAAATACCTAGGTATAGTCATAGATAAGAATCTTAAATTTAAATCTCATATTAATGTCCTTACTGGCAGAGTTCGCCAACTTATATATATATATATATTTAAAACCTTAAGAAATATTGCTAATCCTATAATTATACGTAATGTTTATTTTGCCTTATGCCTATCTATTATTACCTAATAGTATTCCCTGTTGGGGTGGTGCTGCAAAAACTATCCTTAAATCGTTGGAAGTTGCACATCACGCCATACTGAAAGTTGCTACCTTCCGTCCACTAATTTATCCAACTAATCAGTTATACAAAAACTGCAACGTCCTCATCGTGCGGCAACACTTTATTTTACAATCAATTCTGTTGCAACACCGCATAACCCCCTATATTGAAATTACCAAACGCCGAAAAGATAAAATTTGTACTCCTCCAAAAACCCGCCTATCTTTTACTAAAATATTCTTTTATTATTTAGGTCCGTCTCTTTACAATACAATTAATAAAAAATGTCCCATATATAAATTGTCTTATCATAATTGTAAAAAGACTGTCCGCACATTCCTTCAAAATAAAACCTACAACGAAACAGAAAAATATTTAATTCAATTAAGTTATGACAAGTTTGTATATTGTACCACTCACCCATAACATAGACCCACACTAATCCAATCCCCGTACTTACGCACGCTTACATATCCGCACGCTCACGCACATACACACACACAGAGATACATACACTTACACACAGAGCACACGCACACACACGCACACGACACACACACGCACAAATGCGCTCGCGCTCTAATACCTGTATTTATTTTGTTTTTATATTTTTTTAACATTTTAAATGAAAATTGTAGTATTACAATTAGAGGGGATCGGCACTGTTATTCCTTAATACAGGCTATTTCATAGCCTAGCAAGGAGAACAGCACGTCACCCACTTGATTGTCAGAGAATTCATACTACCCACTTTGTGAAAACTGTTACATGTACTACAATCTGTTTTTTTATATAAATAAAGATTATTATTATTATTATAATGAAGATGTTAATTGCATTACAAAAGCGTTAGAATGTAGTAAAAGAGTTATTGGAGCTATTTAAGTGTTCACATTTAGAACTTAAATAAACCCTACATCATTGCAAAAACATCTCTAATAAATACCACGGTACAAATGTTATAATAGAACTAGCTGACCCGGCAAACGTTGTTTTGAAAATTTTGTTTTTTTTTTTTTGTATGAAAAATAGATGTTAGCCGATTCTCAGACCTACTCAATATGCTCACAAAATTTCATGAGAATCGGTCAAGCCGTTTCGGAGGAGTACGGGAACGAACATTGTGACGCGAGAATTTTATATATAAGATTAACGTTGTAATTTAACTACTTTTTCTTGCAATATAATATGGAGATAAAGATGGTCAAAACTGAGTGAGTGACACCACATTTCTTTGCATCTAAACAAAATTTATAAAACTGGAAGTTTTTGACTATTTTGTTATTTCATGCCTTCAAATATTGCTGCGCAATGTAGTTTACTGTAAATGTCTATATAAGTTTCATTTAACATTTTCACGCGCCTTCGATATTTTGTGGTTTTGATATCAAATGTTATACAGGGTGTTTGGTGCATCGTGTGCCAAATTGAAATGGTCGACTGAAGGCGTCATCCGCTAGCCTTTCAGACCCCTTACCACCCCTCATGCTCTGTGGATTTTTTTTTATCGACTTTTTATTGTTTTCCAAAAAAAAGACCCAAATTTTACATTCAAATACAGATTTTAAAACAAATATAAGGCGTAGACTCTGAATTTTAATTTTATTTCGATGTGTATTGTTTAAGAATACTTTTAAATACAAAATTAGTGATATTAGTCACCTAGTTCTTTTTTAATTCACTCGCAAAGGTAAAACTTAAATTAAAGCTGTACATGTTACAGCTGTTTATAAGGCTACAAAAAAAAAATCAAAAGCGACCGGGATCTTCCAACTCCCTCATTAATTCTCCAGTCTATCCTCTTTCTAATGATGTGCCACATGCCATAAAAGTATTTTAACAACTTTGTGAATTCGCTAGAATTGTGAATCGAGTCACCTAAGGCTAATCTCCTAAAAAAATCTCTTAAATGATACCTGTCAAACCTATAAATCTGCTATCTCATTCTTATGGTTAGGTAAATTCGTGTTTCATATTTGTATCTTTCGTGGGATTTACTTGAAATAAAAAAACAAAATTGCATTTTTAACATTTGTTTAATCTAGCATAGAATGAATTTTGCATAATTAAAATATTAATATTGGTTGGGCAGTATTAAATTAATTTATATAATTATTATATAGGTCTATTGCTTTTATGAATAGATCCGAATAATATTTTTTGGTTGTAAAATATTTACAAAATGGTTTCGATCTATAGCAGCCTGGTGAACCTTTAAAAGGCTAATTATTGCCGATAGCAATATAAATACTCACACGTGAACAATTATTAAGCCAGAGGCTAGAGAGAAAACTTTTGGTGAACCACTGTCTATAAAGTAGTTCTTAATGGGTTCACCGGTATACCAGTAGACTTGATGTAGACTGAAATTGTGCCATTACTTGAACGCAATTTTGGGGATTCTTGAGCAAAACAATAAAACCCACTTGAATCCATTTGCCAAGAGTTGATAAAAAGGCTTTCTGAACGCATTATCTGCATAACTATTCCTGCGCTTGGCGTATTAAAATGATTATGGTGTCATCATACTACATCTTTAACCCCGAAAACGAGAAAACGTTTGTGCCGAAATGTACGAAACAACTGTTTATTTACATGTTGTATAATTAATCTATTTTTAATAAGACAATGATAAGAAAACAAGTATATTCAGTTAATTTTCATAAAACAATTCAAACTTGTAAGTGTCATTGTTTATTAAAGTTAAAATTGACACAATGGTTAAAACACTACCATGTTTGGATCTGTTTACCCAGTCTAATAATTAAAATCCTAATCAAAAGAAGCTAGAGTAACATTGAATTGTAATTTTTCTCATCTCTAGGTTTGTCTAGGGATGTATGATTGACAAAATAAATCTTATCATTTTAGAATGACGGTTCAGACATGCTTCTTCCTTCTTTGAGGAGTGGCTAGAGAGGCGCCACGGCGTCCTCACCTTCCGCCTGACGCAGGTCCTCACCGGACACGGCAGCTTCGGGAGGTTCCTGTGTCGGATAAGGCGGGAGGAAACGCCCGGGTGTCACCACTGTGTGGATCACCCGGAGGACACGGTGGAGCATACGGTGGAGGTCTGCCCGGCTTGGGCAGAGCACCGCCGTGTCCTCGTGGAGGCGATCGGCGGCAGAGATCTCTCGCATCCGGCCCTGGTTCAGGCCATGGTACGGAGCGAGAGGGCATGGGCGGCCGTCACCTCCTTCTGCGAAGCAGTAATGCTCGCGAAGGAGGTAGCGGGACGGTTGAGGGAAAGGCATGTTTCGCGCCCTCTCGCCCCTAGCCGCCACAGGAGACGCCCTGGGCGTCGGGAATCCCTGCCGGCAGATTTCCGGCCACCGTAGGCGCGGGCTTACGGACGGAAGCAATGGGTAGCTCACCGTTCGGTAAGGACCAGGCCCGGATCGACGGCGCGTTGTATTCCACGCGCGCCTCAAAGAGACTTCGTCAGCACAGATGTAGGGGTCCACTAGGGCCGATGCCCTGCTGGGGTCGCGGGAAGGTACTTATGGGTCACCGAGGCCCCCGCAACGCAGGCAACGGAAGGAATACGGGTGGGTTTTAGTCAGTAAGAGCCTGACACACCCTTAAATTATACGTACAATGAAATCACAACTTAATTTTGTTATTAGCATATTATAAATGTTATACAAACACGGTTAGGTAACACACACAGTTAAATTAATAATATATAATACCTATACGTTCACCACAAAAACTGCTGTTTTTTTGTTGATCATATAATACTTTTCCCCAATATGGTAAACAGATAGTTTTATGAATACAGTAAAATAAATGTATATAGAGCTTTACGTATTACAATAACTCACGTGTATTTGATTAAAGTGCTGTTAGCTGTACAACAGAACTCAGTTGTTCTTTAAAAATGCAAGCATTACATTGATTCACATTTATGCTGTTGAGTACTAGGCTTTAACTTACCACTTAAAAGTGCTATTATACAACAAAGGGCACTAAAAACAGCTGAAAGCTGTATATCGGATTTACGTGGCTTTATAATGGTTCATGTTTATGCTATTAAACAGCACTAAGCATTTATTTACTACTTAAAAATGCTATTGTACATCCAAATGCACTAGAAACTGCTGAAAGCTGTACAGTTGAATTGTGGTTTGCTGCACTAAAACTTTAGGCTTTACAAAAGCATTTTGATATGCCGTTATCCAACCGTTATACAATGTAAATCATCATAATGGTTTTGAAATGCCACTATAAAGCGTCAAGCTGCTTGGTGAACTTATATAAGAGTTTATACGGACCTTAAGACCTACATAAGTTTACTATTCGTTTGTTAAAATGCTTTCTGTGTTACTTGGGTAGTCATAATTCTCTATCTTTTTCTGCCGATGTCGCATCATCGATGCCGATACAGCTTTGAATGAAACGTGCCACTGGTTGCCTAATACCAACTCCGATAGAAATGCTGTATCCATTAGTAGGCATTGCACTACCAGTAGTTCGCAGAGCGGTGGCAAGCTCCAGCGAAAGACCCAAAATGGTATCCGACAAACGACACCCCTGCACGACAACATCGTTGTGCCACAAAGGCTGAAAAGTCAAAACAGTTCTTTAAAGTGTGTCGTCCCACTCCTCACTGGCGAGCGTTCAAAAGAAAGACTGAAGCTGTGGCGAGACAGTGCTGTCTAATCCAAACCATTCGTCCCACCTGCTGAAGATCTCCCATCTGTCTTTAAACGGAAGTCTTTAAACGGACTCAGGACCAGGACTTAGGTTGGCCGAAGCAAGGAAAATCTGATTCATAGACGACTCCGCTCTGGAGTGTAAATGTGGTGCTGTTCCACAAACGATGGGACACTTAGTGTTCTGTCTTGCGTGTCCTGCCAGTCGAACGTTACAGGAACTGATGGACGCTAGTGATCGCACCAAACACGTAGCTAAAATTATGGGCCGAGTCCATTTTGCTTGCCATCGACACGCTAAGAAGAAGATCAGTCTCTTACTTTACCCCAATGTATTTGGAGCCAGCGTTTTTTAGATCTTTCTCTACTCTTATAGCCCTCCTCATTTATACTCAAAACTTTCCTTACGACATTTTCCTCATTCCTCGGCATCACAACCAATTTCCACACAACTCTCAGTAACCAGTGTCACTTTCAAACTTCCTCTTATACAGGGTGTCCAGTAAATAGCACGACATACTGCAGGGGGTGATAGCTTGCGTCAATACCTACCAAAACAACACAATATATATATGTTCAGCAAAATCTTACGGATTTAGTTTTACAAAATTTTCCGAAATATCGAAAAATCTCTACCTTGAAACAGATTTTTAAGCATATCGTAATGAAAAAATCCTTTTCTAGTATTTTTTTTGCATCAAATTATTCGTGGATAGTTACTTTACTCATTGATGAGTCTTTTTTCTATAAAAAACAATAATTTTTTTGTTAAAATTTTCACAAAAGTATTTTCTTATTGCTTAACCTACAGTGGTGAAAAAAAAGTAGTTTTTTTTAATGGTGATTTTGGAAAGATACAATACTAGTGCATTTTCATAAAAATATACGAAAAAATGCTACTTTAGTCCATAAGAACATTTTATTTGAAATGCAGGTAATGTGACTTTAAATTATTATTCGAATCGTAGTAAGGTCGTACTACGGTTCGAATTACATAATAGATAATCTACGGCCGAACGGCCGGCCGGTCTGTAAATGACATCTCGAAAGATAAGGTGATAGTAAAAAAAACAGAGGAGTTAACTTTAATAAACATTTATATAAATAAATCACAATAAGTGCTCAAATTGCTTCCCTTGTGCCCTAATACACGCTCGGCATCTTCTTATAAATGAGCGTTTGAGTCTTCTCAGGCTTATTTCGGATATTTTTCTTGCTGCAATGTTAACTCTTGCTCTCAATTCACTGTCATTTTGGATCGGTTTTTCATGGACTTTGTCCTTCATGGCACCCCAATAAAAAAAATCCAGAGGGTGTAGGAGACCTAGGTGGCCATAATATCGGTCACAGTCGCCCAATCCACTTGCCTGGATAAGCTTCGTCTAAGTAGGCTCTTACTTCCCGGCCGTAATGAGAGGTGATGTGGCTTTTAAATGATGGGTGCCCTTACCCATCATTTTGAAGCCACGTCACCTCTCTTAGCTCACTCGGAACATTTTCAAGGAGCGTGGGTAGGGTTTCTCGTAAAAACTCCAAGTAATTATTGGCATTTAATGTAGGTGAAAGCTCGACGGGACCCACAATCTGGCCATTAAAAATCCCACACCATAAATTTATTTTGAATTGGTACTGGGACCTGTCTTCTCTCCATATGTGTCAACATATGGATTTTCTAATTGCCAAATATGTAGGTTATGCAAATTTAAGTAGCCTTCCTTTCTGCAGGCTGACTCATCACTCCATAGCATCTTATTAAAAAAGTTTGGGTCCTCCCGATGAATTTCAAGCATGCGGCGGCAGAATTGAACTCTCGGCACGTAATCTCTAGTTAAAAGAGTTTGCACGTCGTACGTGAAATGGATGGTATCCATACCTTTTGACCACTGAATGAACAGTGGACTTCGGTATCCCTGTGCGCCGTTGTATCGCCCTAACCGAACTTGTCGGGTCTTGTTCTCATTCCTGAAGCACTATGTCTTCGTCAACAACTTGAGGCCGTCCACCGCCACGATGCCCAGGGAGTCTGCCTTCCATTTAGGAGTTATGTACTCTGGTAAACATTTCGTGGTGTGGATGTCTCCTATCGGGAAACCTTTCCCTTGCCTGGTGGCAGCAGCTCTGGAAGTTTGGCCAGCTTCTCCGTAAATAAGATGCATCTCAGCATACTCTCGCTGCGTGTAACTCTGAAAAACGCGGCGGTTGGCCATGTTATACAGCAGAACAGCCCAGGTGGTCGCCAAGTCGTCGTAGTGATCGCAATAAAAAATCCAAATCGTAAGGCAAACAAGTCCGGGGTCCAAGGCAGAAAACAGTCGTCAGTACGAAACAATAATTTGTGAATACAAAGATGCGTTGAGCACGGCTTAAGGTAGGTAAATCACATTACAATAAAGAGCGGGATAGCACATGCGCTTCTTTTGTTAGACAGTAACCGGTCGGTTCGGGTCGGTCGGCGAGCAGTTAAAAACCTTTATCCATTACGCGTGCATGTCGCATTTTACGTGTCACAACTTGTTTTATAATAATTCGCGTAAATGAGCAGCTATTACTTATTCTCGTAGTGGTTTTTGACAAAATTACGTTAGTTACATTTTCAACAAAATTAGCTTCTCTGGAACTAAAGTAGCATTTATTTGTATTTTTTTTAAATGAAAATGCGCTAGTATTGTATCTTTCCAAAATCACCATTAAACAGGCTATCTTTTAAGTTTGTTGTACAAAACTGCCACATACATTTTTTAACTCTTCAGCTTTATTATTAGTATATGTAGATATAGATACACAGGGTTACTGGTAACTCGCCGTATTGCTTGCAGGATAGTAGGGTTAAAATGCAACAAATTAAACCACCAAATATTCTACCAAATTCATTAGTTTTTGAGATGGTTAGATTTTTTGTATTTTTTTTAATAATCGCAGATTAAATCATTTGAAATCAATTTAAAAATGATTTACGGCGCGACTGTATCGAAATGTAGCCAATATTTATTAATGATTTACAGTTCAAAAATGCCAAAAACTTTGGCAAAGATTACGTACATTTAAATATTTACCATTTTTGCTATTACTTACTTAATAAAAAATGTTGTCGTGCAAAAAAAAAATACTTCGGAATCGGATCAGTAGTTCCGAAGATTACCTCGTATGACTATAAGCGTCAAACAAAAACAGTATGTGGAGGGTGTGACATTGCATATGTCCCAGAATACATTTACTTCGGCCAGATAGTGTCCTTCCAGGGAGAGACAAGAAAAAGAAGTTGCTCGCCTTACCAAAAACGCTTGGAAGAGCTATTGCTCGTTGAAAACCCTGATAAAAGGAGATCTCCCAATTTGCGTTAAACGCAATGGACATGTGCTTATATAAGGCCCTCAAAGTTGGTCTTTGATATTTCAGCAGAGGTCCAGTTTGCCAGCGAGCGATGGAGCGCAGTATCCTTGGAGATCGACTTACTGGCCGGATGCGGAACACGATACTGCGCTAGTAAGACACAAATCACCGACGTCACACGCGCAGCTCGATGAGCCGCTCCTGCAAGCTGTACACACACGTACCTGGTAGGACAGGTACAGCGCCACCCAGTGCGTGTTGGCGCCGGGCCCCTGCGCGTGCGGGGCCGCCAGGCGCGGCGCGACCAGCGGGTGCGCGCGCGCCAGCCACACGCGCAACTCGATGAGTCGCTCCTCCACGTTGTACACGCACGTCACCTCGTTCGACGACCACGCGATGCGGATCTGGGGATAGAAAGCAGGTTATTATTTGACCAGTGACGTATCAAGCAGCTTTAAATCAATCTGGATGGCGCTACAGCACGTGCGCGAGCTGCTCGCGGGCGCGGCCCGCACAGTGTCGTGTGACCTACCTCGGCGTCTTCGATCTCGTGCGCGCGCTGCTGCAGGTGCACGAGCTGCTCGCGAGCCGCGGGCGGCGCCACGTAGGCGACCACGACGCGCTCCAGCAGGCGCGCGGGGCGCGCGGGCGCGGCGCCCCACCAGCCGCGCGCGCCGCCCGTGGCGGGCCCGCACAGCGCGCGGTACAGCGCGCGGCACGCCAGCGCACAGATGTCCGCGCCGCGCGCCGGCTCTGCGGGAGGGGGGACGTTAGTACACAGCTCCGGTGTCTACACACCGACGTACTGCACTCGACGTCACCTCCGGGGTAGGGATGGCGAACTGAGGTCGGTTAATCGAAGAATCGATTCCTTGGACCAAAACAATCGATTTTTTTAATCGATATCTAGTACTCAATCGATATTTCAACCTAGAAAATCGTTATTCGTTTTTTTCTGTTTTGATAAGAACCTGAATCGTAAACCATTTACAATTAATTGAATGCACAGACACCAGCACATCAAGTTACCACAAATTGCCAAATTTTCTGTGTGTTATTTTGCCTTAGTTGCAAACATACTCGTTTTATGCGTTTTTTGGAAAACTAACAATCAAACAAAACTCTTAATAATACTCCGTCGCTCTAACTACCATTGTTTTATTGAAAACTTTAAAAATCTTGCTCACACAGGTGAGAATGTTTTTTTTTTCTATGATTTGGTATTTTTTTGTCCGGCCATTCTCTTCATGGACGTTTTTTTAAATGCCTAAATCATGATATACAGGGTGTCCAAGAACCTGGCGTCCAACTGGATTCCCACGATGCCCCAAGTTCTAACAGTACTCAGAAAAATATTTTAAAAAATCCACCCCATGTACTTACAGAATTATACTGATTTCAAAAAAAAAGGGGAAATGAGCACCCTGTGACATACTTTTGAATGCTGTGACTGCTAATGCTGATAATTTCGATATTTCTTGGAGGTTTTGTAATCTAGGGTATTGCTGTGTCTAAATAGAATGTAAAAATAATGTACTTATTGTACCATTTTAAAATAAAATATTATTTTAACTAAAGGTTATATGGAAAACTATTGAATTTCGCAACTTTGACCGACTGTAGTGTAAAAAAAATGTACCAAAATAGTATGGCAAGTGACGTCAAATTTTGACGCGTTTATTCCTCTTTTTAAAAAGGTATAATACTTACACATTAATTTGAAAAAAAAAATTTTGATAATATTTTTACTCAACAACCCAATTTTTAAGGAGTGCCTACCTACTAACGGTAACTGTCGGACCCTTTCTTATCTTAGAAACTGTTATGTTACTACTATTATTTACTTCGGTTCCAAGAGTGAGCAAGAAGGAAATACACACAGGTAGATGGGTTCCCAGTAGAATAAAAGCAAAGAATGTTAGTTTAAAGATATTTTATTACAATAAATGTTCAAAATGTTGACCACCCGCGGCAATACAAGCTCTCACTCTCCTTAAAAAGGACCGCTTTATGTTTCGCGAGTAACTTTTTTGACGTATCACCTGCACTGCTTGTGTTATCTTCTCACGAAGGTCAGCGATGTCATTAATGGGCTTCGCATAAACGAGCTCCTTCATAGTTCCCCAGAAAAAAAAATCCAGCGGATTTAAGTCAGGTGAGCGGGCTGGCCACGGGATTGTTCCTGATCGCCCAATCCACCTGTTCGGGTATTGCTCGTCCAAAAACTCTCTAACGGATACGCGAAAATGTGCTGGACAGCCGTCGTGTTGGAACCACATATCTGGTGGGGTCTCTTCTAGTAAGTTTGGCAAATCATTTTGAAGAAAATTTAAATATGATTCGCCAGTCAAATTCTCGGGCATCTCAAATGGACCAATAATATTCCCACAGAGAATACCGGTCCACATGTTCACTTTGAACCGGTACTGGGATCTATCTTCTCGCATCAAGTGCGGATTTTCCACATGCCACTCGTGCAAGTTGTGTAGGTTCATGTAGCCATCCTTCTTAAATGTTGATTCATCTGACCACAAAATTTTGTCGATAAAGTTTTCGTCTTCTCGATGTTTTTGCAGGATTGTTTCACAAAACGCGACTCGGCTCGGATAGTCTCGAGGTAAAAGACTTTGCACTCGCTGTACGTGGTACGGATGATATTCTTCTTTTTGGAGAATACTGTGTGCTGTGCTCTTCGGTATCCCCGTATCAGCTTCTATTCCTCGCACAGAGATGCTTGGATTTGCCGACACCGCCTCTAAAACTTCATCGCGTATGAAGTCATTTACGGGTCGTCCTTCACCAGCTACTTGATTGGGGAACCGCCCGTCACATAGTGATCTGTGCACATTAATGAAAACTCGATGGTCGGGATATCGCGTAGCCCTCGGATACCTTTCTCTGTAAAGTCTCGCTGCAGCTCGTCCATTACCTCTACATTCTCCATAAATGTAGTGCATATTTGCGTATTCTTGCGGAGTGTAGGTCGCCATGGTAGCACACACAAAACACAAACTGTCCAAACACAGGCAAAGGTCGTCGTAAAGAGTTCGTTTCAAAGTCCAGAGCACAAAGAGTAATCGAGTCCAATAAACAAAGCTTTAAATCGTAGTACGTGATCAATGGTAACAATAAGAGAGAGGTGCGTAGTAACGGCAGGAGGCAGTGACGCGTACTGACCGTACTGTTATCCTAAATAGCACGATCCCAGATAGCGTCACTATCTATCTCACTCGCACCTCTAACCTTTTTCTCCCTCACTCTTACCTGAATAATGGGGTACCATAAAGAAGAACCAGCAAATCGCAAAGATAGTTTCTGTCTTGCTCCCTCCTGTTGTAATAACGAATCACTATGGTGAGATGCATGCACATACCGTCCCTTACGGTCTAACCTGTTTTTTGAGAGGCCTGTTGTTATTTTTATGAGCATACAATAGTAATTCTTTAGAGGTTAGATTCAATTCGTCGTAAATTTTTCTTTCTAAGAATTCTGTAAGACATCGTAAAAATTGGGTTGTTGAGTAAAAATATTATCAAAAATTTTTTTTTTCAAATTAATGTGTAAGTATTATACCTTTTTAAAAAGAGGAATAAACGCGTCAAAATTTGACGTCACTTGCCATACTATTTTGGTACATTTTTTTTACACTACAGTCGGTCAAAGTTGCGAAATTCAATAGTTTTCCATATCACCTTTAGTTAAAATAATATTTTATTTTAAAATGGTACAATAAGTACTTTATTTTTACATTCTATTTAGACACAGCAATACCCTAGATTACAAAACCTCCAAGAAATATCGAAATTATCAGCATTAGCAGTCACAGCATTCAAAAGTATGTCACAGGGTGCTCATTTCCCCTTTTTTTTTTGAAATCATTATAATTCTGTAAGTACATGGGGTGGATTTTTTAAAATATTTTTCTGAGTACTGTTAGAACTTGGGGCATCGTGGGAATCCAGTTGGACGCCAGGTTCTTGGACACCCTGTATAATAACTATCGCCACAAAAAAAAAAACAGATAAACAACCCAGGACTTTAACCCAGCCAATTAAAAGAAATGATGTATTATATTAATAATAAATATTTAAGATATAACGTGATATTAGGAGGAGATTTAAATATAATATCTTAGATAGCTGTTTAAAAACTAACTTGTTCTTATCTAATGTTGGAATATAAATTCATGCAACACATCAAAGTCCCCACACGTATCTCACAAACTACCTCAACATGCTTAGACTTAATTTTTACAAATTTTAATTATGGACATACTTATTACACCGTAGAAGAATTAGGTTTCTCAGACCACTGTACAACCATCTTTCACATGAAAATATTTAGCGATAGCAATAAAAAAACAAATTTGTTTGCGAAAAAAATATTATATAGTCCCCAAAATGTAGAACACTTTAAATCTGAATTAAAAAATCAAAATTGGAATGAAATAATACAATCAAATAAAAATATAGATGAAAACTACATTGCGTTTAATAATATATTAAATAAAATTTTAAATTTCTGTATTCCGATGCAGAAAATTAAAACAAAGACGATATATAAGAAGTACTGGCTAAGTAAGGGTATAAAACTATCTTGCAAAAACAAAAGACTACTTAAAATACTTACCATTAAAACAAACAATCCCATATTATCAAAATATTATAAAACATACGAAAAAACCCTAAAGCAATCTGTAATGACAGCAAAAAAACTACAATATATAAATAAGATAAAAAAGTCAACAAATAAAGTAAAAACTATGTGGAATATAATAAACGAAAGAACAAATAAACTTATAAAAAACGAAAAAATTAACATAAAATTACGTAAAAATGATAACTTAATAACGGAACCTAAGCAAATAGCAAATATTTTTAATGACTTCTTCGCTTCTATTGGGGAAAAAACCTCACCAGCAAAAGGAGCCCCTGTGATGTGCCCCACAGAAAACACCATGTTTCTTCTTCAGCCCTGTCGATCCATATGAAGTAAATAAAATAATACAAAATTTAAAAAATAAAAAGAGCTATGGAGTAGACGAACTTCCTCCATTTCTACTTAAGCAATGTGCAGACGAACTAACCCTACCATTTTATAAATTAATTAACCAATCGTTTGAAGAGGGAACCTTTCCCAGTCTACTTAAAAACGCACTAATAAAACCCATACATAAGAAAAATTCAAAAACTGACCCTAATAACTATCGCCCAATCGCGCTGTTACCAACTGCGTCTAAAATCTTTGAAAAGGCTATGTGTGACCGCGTATACTCTTTTTGTGAAAAATATAAAATACTTGACGACTGCCAAAACGGTTTCCGTAAAAACAGGTCTACAACGCTAGCAGTCTAAAAATACGTACAAGAGGCTCTAACTATTATTAATAATAAAAACTACGCCATAGGTATGCTGCTCGATATGACCAAAGCCTATGATAAGGTGCAATTCCAAATACTATTAGACAAGTTACATGGGATAGGAATACGAGGAAAAGCTCATGAATGGTTTGCATCATACCTAAAGGATAGGGTACAACTAGTAGAAGTTGAATATTTCGACAACAACACAAATGAAATAATTAAAATTAGATCCGACAGTAAAACAGTTAACGCGTCAATTCCCCAAGGGAGTGTTATAGGCTGCCTTTTGTTTCTTATCTACATAAATGACCTTCCTAAAATTATAAACTGACCATGTGTCCTATTTGCGGACGATATCTCTCTGCTTACCTCATGCCAGAACGATGTCAATATAAACGCCAAATTAAAGTCCCTTCTTTCAACAACTGTAAACTGGATGGATAACCATAATCTAGAAATTAACTTCACCAAAACAAAATTAATTACTTTTCATCCCCATCAAAAATCCCCTCTAAAACTAAATTTCATTTTTAATAATGCAAAACTGGAACAAGTAAATGAATTTACTCTCCTAGGTTTGTCTATAGATACCCACATACATTGGAAACCCCATATACAGAAAATAAAAGCAAAGCTATCAAAATTTTCATATGCCCTACGCGAAATTAAAAAAACCACCGACTTTCAAACTGCACTTGTCACTTACTATGCTTATGCCCAGGCATGGCTCAGCTATGGGGTCATGCTGTGGGGTAACAGTACGGATTCACAAACCATATTTATTTTACAAAAGAAGTTAATTCGAATAATAACTAACATAGAACAAACAGATAGCTGCAAACCACACTTCCATAAACACAAATTACTCACACTTCCCTGCTTATATATCTTAGAATTATGTAAATTTGTCAGGAAACACCCAGATTTTTACACCACTTGCGAAGAAACACAAACAAGATATACTTTCCGACACAACAAAAACAAAATAAACATACCTCAATCCCGACTCAAAATGCACTCAACCAGCCCTTTAGTTATGTCCATAAAAATCTATAATAAATTGCCAAATGACATTAGAGAAGTAAACAAAACAAATATTTTTATTAATAGATTGAAACAATTTCTGGAATCCAAATCGTACTATTCAGTTAAGGAGTTTTTAGATGATAAATCGATTGCAAAATAAAATAAAATAATATAATATGGAATATAGAAAATCAAATGTAAATAAGAAAATATGAATACATAAATAATAACATAATTTAATAATAATAAAAATACCTCTTAAGAATTTCATAATAATTACCTACATCATTCTTATGCAATACATAAATTAAAAGTAACTATTATATTATACTATACCTATACACACAAACCTAAATACATAATCAGACAACCAATTAAACACATATAATAATTTATATTAATATTGAATTTCTTGAATTGCGACTTAGCCCTTTCCCTCTCTCCTAAATGTTGCTGTGCCCGACAGGGTCCATATTGATCTTTAACTTTTATATCATCTGTGTAATACATATGGAATGCAATCATCTGATTTGGTACTGTATCGATTGCTAAAGCACACAACTTTGTCACACATCGCTTGGTACTGCGTATATGGAAAAAAATAATAGGTATTCTTTGTAGTGAGCAAAAAGGTTTCAGACAAAATAAGACAATCTACATGGCGGTTTATGATTTTCTACACATTGTAATGTTACGGATGGATAAAAGGATTCCTGTTTGCGCTGTGCTATGCGATATGACACAAGCATTCGACTACGTTGACCACACTATTTTAATGAATAAACTTGACACGTATGGAGTTAGAGGCAATGTTCTTAAATTAATTGAATCCTATATGTCTAATAGAAGGCAAACCACAGCAATCTCAAGAATAGATCGTAACAAAACAGCGACTACGTATTTTTCTCAAGAACGTATAGTGAAATTCGGTGTACCCAAGGAAGTGTTCTGGGACCATTATTATTTATCATATATATGTATAAATGACTTTCCAAAATCTATCGAGCATCCAATGATTTTTTTTGCAGATGATAGCACAATAGCAATAGCATGTAAGAAACCTGACACCTATGAACTTGACATTAATAATGCTTTAGCTTCTATAATTAACTGGTTAGAAAATAATAATCTAAAAATTAATTTAAATAAAACACAAATTTTGCATTTTAGTCAAAGAATACCAGTAAGAAATGACATTAACTTAAGTTATATCACACCATATACAGAGTAGTATATTAGTGATGCCAAATTCCTTGGACTAACCATTGACAAAAAACTTGATTGGAAAGATCACATTGAAGAAATCAGTAAGAAAATTAGTAGTTCTTCCTACGCATTGCATAAACTCGCCCCAATCGTAAATACGGACACATTGCTTACTGCCTATCACGGACTTGCTGCATCGATCCTTGGATACGGAATTATTTTCTGGGGAAACTCTACGTATAAAGACTTTATATTTATAATGCAAAAACGATGCATAAGAGCTATGTTTGGTCTTAAAATTACAGACTGTTGCAAACCATATTTTATTAAACATCAAATTCTCTCACTTCCTTCCTTGTGTATATTAGAAGCGGTATTATTTGTAAAAAAAAAATCCCCAACTGTTTCCGAAGTCTTCAGATGGTTCCGAAAGAAGTCAACGTCATCAGAGACTTCGTATACATAGTGCTAAAACGGCTCTCATGTGTAAGTGTGTATTCTGCATGGCCCCAAAATTATACAACAAGGTACTGAAGGCATACAAAGATTTGTTTTTGTTGTGTTTGAATATTAATGGTTTTAATAAAAGCATGAAGAATTTTTAAGTAAATAAATGCTACCTACTATAATATTGACGACTATTTAAATGATGCACTTTAGACATTTGTTATTATTTTTATCAACTTAACGTAACTATAATTTTTGTGCTTAGAATTATATTATTATTATATTTTTACGCCTTTCTAGGCCAAACATGCTGAAACTTCATTTTTTTTGTAATCATTCCAACTGATTGTAAACCTACACATGTTTTTGACAAATAAAATATATCTTATCTTACTGTCACCACTATTTACGCTATACACCCTGGTTAAACCGTCGGGGCCGGGGTGCTTGTCGGTGATGCGTCCCATAGACCATTTTCTCGGCGGGAGGTTATCTTGCTTAATCAGCAACCCCCCCTCCCCCCATCAATCACACTCCCTCCCTCTCTAGCAATCTCCCTTTTTAAACTCTTCTTCGCGTTTTAACCATTTTGGTCTCTGCTGGAGTCTCGATAAGTACTCTTTCTGCCATCTGGACCAAAAGTCACTCAACAACTTATAATAATAATAATTTATTTCATAAAAAGAGGTGCAGTCTGTTACAAAGTAGGATGACAACTTAGGAATAGCTTACATCTGAGATGAGTAGGTAACAATACATTTTATGATCTGATGTCCTAGCTAGGTTACTTAGTAGTCTGTATTAAGGACATGGAATTTCTGAGTATATTGTCAGCGTGTCAAATTGCTTATATATTTTATCGTCTTTTATGTTTGGGTTCGGGACGGTGACTGGTGCTCCCGTTATTAAAAGAGGACCAGGTGTCAGTGCTTCCATGGTGACGTCGTCCATTGGACATAACGGCCGCGAGTTTAAGCATGCTTCTATTTCGCAGACTGAGAACCGTCGTCATCTCTTCGAATGTCAAGTCTGTAGTGAGAACTCTCTTCATGTGATATTTTATGGATTTTACTCCGGCCTCCAATAGTCCTCCGAAGTTAGTTGAACATTAACGCTAATTTTATACACGGTATAAAATGCCACTGAGTCCCGTTGTTAGCAAGTAGTTCAGCGATTTTTCCATAATTGCCAATTAGCTTTTTTCCAGACTTCATACAGTTGTTGCTTAGCACCAACAAAATTTCGTCTTTGGTCGCTCCACAGATTCATGCCTTTTCCTCTGCGGGCATGCTGCTGTACTTAGGTTACCAAGCAATTCCAAATGTAGTGCCTTGGTGGACATGCTAATGAATATGGCTATTTAGGCTTTGCTAGTTCTGGCTCCTCTGCCCTTACTCATCAATCATTGGAATGGTCCCGCAAAGTCGACACCTGAATTGAGGAAGTGCTGGTTTCACCCGTACGCTTGGTAAGTCACCCATTACTTGTGTTCTCACTTTTGCTTTTAGCTTAGCACTTACCAAGCAACGATGGATGTATTATTTGACCAGCATTGTTGCTCGCAGTATCCAATGCTTGGATCTGAGGGAAGTAAGCATCAATTGTATATCTCCAGGCAACGTCTTCGAGTAGGCTTCTGTTATTATAAGATAGGTAAGTTTACTGTTACGAACCAGAATGATTGGATGCTTGCATTCGTTACTCAACTTGTGCGTTCCTGAGCCGGCCGCCCACCTTGAGGAGACCATTCTCATCAAGGTAAGGATTAAATAATTTTATATTGCTTGATTTTTTTACTCTTTTCTTTCTTTTTAAGCTTTCTATCTCTTCTTTAAATTAAATTAAATTTTACTTGTATAATTAATAAAACATTTTTCATTTTTTTTTCATTTTTCATTTCTTTAAGTTCTTCCTCTTGTTCTCTTTTGATACAGGTTTGTAGGAAGAGTTGATGTTCTTTAGTTGTGATTGTGCTATCTATGTTTTCCTTTATTTTTTTGGAATCTTCGGCAGTAGTTGATTGCTCTCAGAAGTTCAGTCAATGTATCAAAGTCGTCGAGTTGTGCGGATAATGTATTACTTTCTTCGTTTTCGTTTTTTGTTATTTTCAGAGCTCGTTCACTCGACTAAACATAACACCAATAGATCTAGAAAGAAAGAAATACACCATTCTTTCTAGATCTATTGGTGTTATGTTTAGTCGAGTGAACTGTATCTTCTGTTGTAATACGAGGGCGGGTCAATAAGTCCGTGACTTTTGGAATAAAACACAGATTTTTTGATAAAAATATAATTTTATTTTTCAACGTAGTCTCCCTTGAGCTCTATACACTTTGTCCAACGCTTCTCCAATTTTTTTATCCCTTCCAAAAAAAATGATTTGTCGAGGTCCTCAAAATAGGCCTTTGTTTGCGAGATGACTTCATCATTGGAGTCAAATCTTTTTCCACCAAGCCATTTCTTCAGGTTTGGGAACAAGAAGTAGTCGCTCGGAGCCAAATCTGGAGAATAGGGCGGATGAGGGAGCAATTCATAGCCCAATTCATGGATTTTTGCCATGGCAACTGCACATGTGTGCACCCTTGCATTGTCTTGGTGGAAAAGAACTTTTTTCTTGGCCAAATGAGGTCGGTTTTTTTTCAAATCGTCATTGAATCGGTCCAATAAATTGGCATAATATTCCCCATTGATTGTTCTTCCCTTTTGAAGGTAGTCAATGTGGATTATCCCGCGTGCATCCCAAAAAACAGTCGCCATAACTTTATTGGCTGACAAACCCACCTTGGCCTTCTTCGGCGCCGATTCACCCTTAGAAACCCACTGTTTTGACTGTTGTTTGGTCTCTGGTGTGTTGTGATGGATCCATGTTTCGTCCACGGTTACAAAACGGCGCAAAAACTCCTCCATATTGCGATTAAACAACGCCAAACCTTCCTGTGAAGTTGTTACACGATTGCGTTTGTGGTCGACTGTGAGCAAACGTGGCACCCATCTTGCGGAAAGCTTTCTCATGCCCAAGTGATCATTCAAAATTGAAACCACTGAGCCATGCGAGATCCCTACGGCTTCCACAATCTCTCGCACTTTCAATCTTCGGTCGGCCAACACCATATCGTGAATTTTTTCGATTGTTTCGGGTGTAGAGACCTCAACTGGGCGTCCAGGACGTTCGGCATCTTCAGTGCTTGTACGGCCACAACGAAATTCAGTAAACCACTTTTTTACCATTGAAATCGATGGTGCAGAGTCCCCATAGTATTTATCAAGCTTAGCCTTGGTCTCGGTAATGGTTTTTTTTCGCAAGAAATAATGCTTAATAAGCACACGAAATTCACTTTTTTCCATTTTCTCCTCAAATTAGTGAGTAGTCTGATAAAAATAGCTGTCAAACACAAACTAACTGACGCAGCAAGTTTAAATTTTGACAGGAGTCAACTGACAGATGCCTGTTGACAGGAGCAGTGTTGCTGTTTCAGTAAAGAGGTCAGAAATTCAAAAAGTCACGGACTTATTGACCCGCCCTCGTAACCACTGTGGTCCGTTCCACCATAGCTCGCAACATTTCAAGTTGGCTACTAACATACCGCAATATCAGAAGTCTGTGGACCAAGTATACCCAGCGGGCATACAGTACAATAACGCGTTCCGGGTGCTTTTGGGGCTACCGTGGCGTTGTAGCGCATCAGGGATGTTCGCGAAAGCGTGTTTCGACAGGTTCGCCGGGATTATGCGGAAGCGATGCGCTTCCATGATGGCGCGCTTGCGCTCGTCCACCAATGGCATCCTGAATGTGTTTTCAGACCGGTGGGACTCTCCTCTCTTACGAAGGTGGGTAAATGTTCAGACACACTTATCAAAATAATCTACTGTACCATTGGACGAACAGTTCAATGGTTCATTTGGTTGTTTATTATTATTAATTTAATTTAATACTAGCCTAAGTTATACTACTACTAACATTATATGAGAGAGAAGTATGGAAGAAAGCGACATGTTGCGCCGACCCCAAATAAATTGGCATAGGGCAGGAGAATTATGAATGATGGTGTATCTGGTGGACCTTTAATAAGTCCTTGCTTGAAAATTGATGCATATTCGTTTACACCCAATAACAGATCAATAGGTCCTGATGCATAATAATTTATGTCTACTAGTTGGAGGTTTGCTATATATCCCCATCATGTTGTTTATAGGTATGTTTGAGGTCAAGGGGTTGGACATCACGTAGGCTCTGATAGGTAAATTAAATTGGTTTTCCCATCGTGACAATACTTGTAACTTGAACTCATGCTTGACTCTGACTTTCATGACATTCTGGAGACGATTAGATTTACTGATGATTTGTTTAGGTTCAGGACTCGAGTTGCCCTCTCCTAATTAGCACCCGTCACTTGAATGTGCTTCAGTAATGATGCCGCTTCGCCCGTGATACTGGTCTTCAAATAGTTTATTTTTTCAACTTCACTTACTTTAGTGCATTCATGAATTAATGACACATACAAGTCTTTAAATATAGGCCATTCTTCATAGTTATCGGAAAACGGAGGGAGTTGAATGTTAGATACTTTAGCCCGTAATTTTCCATCACACGACGTATTGCTGCATGAAGATTGATATCAGTCGTCTTCAAAGTAGATGAAGCCAACATGTCTCGTAAGATCTCTTAACATGCATAGGTATAAGTCTTCATGGAGGAGGAATTCTTCATTCACGTAGTACGGAATGACTTCACGTTGTTCCCAAGTTGTACTTTTCAACAGGTCATGGTGCGTGCGTCAGCTTTCTTATTCTTCAGTATTCTTCAATTGAGGTTTCGATAACCGTTCTTTCGGGCAGTTTTCAAGCTTTATTTGAATGTTTTTGAGTATTGACGCCAAATCTTCTAGTACACTTAACGCTTGGTCTGAATGAGTCGTCATTGTTTATGAGTAAATCACATGAATCTTCAAAATGTTAGCAGTTAAATGTCTATTTGTTCAGCAAGTTGTTAATTGGATAAGGACAGCTAATGAGACACAATTGATTTTCTATTGTTAGACTCCGAATCGGTGTCGCGCGGGGCTTAACAGGTTAATGTTCAAATGATACACCAGTACACTTTACACACGCACTAATTGACCAATTCTCAATCCGTGCAAAACAACACCAGATGTTCCCTTATCTCTCAATGGAATGCGGTTCTCTTGTTCTCATAGCGTTCTCTCGTTCTCAGTCAATGCTTAATGAGGTTCGATCCGGCTCGTATTCGACCATATGTTGTGGGTGATAAGGTTTAATTTTGTTAGCACTGTGTCAATGGATTTTTAAAATGAAAAGCGTCTGTGCTTTACGAGGTTTATTGGCAACTAAATATTTTTTTTTTAAATATATGTCATCTCGTAGTTGACCTTGAGAGTTCGTGACAACTTAACCGGACTATCCTGTGGCTGCCTTAAGCGGAAAGCCTCCAGCCAGTGGCGAATTTCTGCACTGCACACTAACCTCGGCTTAGGGCGTCGCTAGGGGGAGGAAAGCAAGTTGGGACAGGCTGGATCAGAACTGGATAATTATTAATATCAGGGGAATTTAAAGCTACGGGCTCAGCTACGGCGCGGGCTGGCACTTCGTCGAGCAAGGGTCGGGGGGACGATTACGTCGAGGTCTTCGCGAGGGTCCCGCGTCTCTTTACATATTTTTTTAAAATTCTCTTTCCAGTGACGTTAGGGACTTACAATTTTTACACTGTATTCATTTCAAACCAACAATTAATTTGTATTTTACAAGAGACTGGCATTTGCTTTGTTCAAGAAATGCAGACGAAAAACTTTTTCAAGAAGGTCAGTGACCTTTCAGTACTTTTCCTGTAGCAACACTACAGCTAACAGCTGATTAGAATGTGTTCTTGTAATTTTAATCTTAAATATTTTTTGTTTTGTTTTTAAGGCCTATTTCTAATTACTCATCAAGTAAATAGAATAATATTGTGTATTTTGTATTAGATTCACTTAGCAAGTGCAAAATAAGTGTAAATATTTAAATGTGAACAGGTTACAAGCACACAAGTGAATTTTGCATTGTCATTTTGATAAATCTGGTACAATACTTTATATTTTACTTGCTATTAGTTTGTTTACGTACTATAATTTCACCAGCAATTACATTATTTACCTTTAATACGACTACTTATTGATGCCAATGACCTTTTAACGTAAACATAAACTTAGTTTAGTTTGGTGACAGAACTCCTTTGTGCATCTAAATTTCATTTTTCTTTTTTAACTAATCATCTCTTATATTGCTGCCACAACTACCTGCCTACCTTCTGTCATCTAATTTCTCGTCGCTCCTTATTAAAGTTATAATCATGATTATGACTCGCAGCGGCCGTGCTCGCTTCGAAAAGTCCAAACTCAATCAGGCTTTGAGCGAATTAAAGGCGTCAAAGGAGTCCTGTGATCAACTGAATAAGGAATTAGATGACAATGAATGGGTGCTCTTTGATGCCCATGAAAAGAATAGGAAGTTGAAAACTGAAATGGCTCAGATATATACTCAATACACTGATGCCATAGAAGAACGGGATAGACTTCAACTTGTTGCAGACGGGTTCAGCCAGTGTAGCATAGAGTATGAACAAGCAAGAGCTTGTTCATACTAGTTGTTGTAGTAAATGTTTATGAATAAGAAGTCATAAACATTTACTACAACAGCAGCTACATGAGTCAAATAACAGAACTTCAGACTACAAATCATAACATCACTGCCTCGCTGAATCAAAGTCTGTTCAATGAGTTGATTCCAATTGTCCCGTCCATGGTTTCTGCCATCAACCGCTCTTGCACGATAAATTTGACTGGTGATGATTCAAAGTCATGTAATTCAATGAGGGTAGTCACCAGTAAGAACAAACTTAAAAATTAAATAAAAATGAATAAATACATTGTTAAAACACAAAAGATGGTTAAAAGACAAAAGTTGTTTATTAAAAATGTTAAACTTAATAAAGAAAGGCTAAATTTACTGAAACAATGGTGCCGATTCCCTTGTTCACAAACTAAAATAAATTTAAGTTCAGTGCATCTTTTTCTATCTATTTCATTAAGAAAAGGACAGAAGATACATTTTAGTTTAGTCCTGTCAAATTAATCAGCGCCTGTCACTACTCCATATAAGTTTAGACGCGATTAAAAACTTGCCTACTAAAATTACGTCAATTTACGTCAAGCGCTGATTAATTTGACATGACTAAACTAAAATATATCTTCTGTCCTTTTCTTAATGAAATAGAAAGAAAAAGATGCACTGAACTTAAATTTAGTTTAGTTTGTGAACAAGGGAATCGGCACCAATATGTGATGTGTTCTTTTAATTTGGAACAAAGCACCAGGAAGTACAATATTGGTACAGAGTACTTGCAATCTAAACTTGACCATTTACAGGAGAAACTTAGTTCAATAACTAACAAATATAATACCTCTGAAGATCTAATGAGGGAATATGTGTTTGGAATGAATGAGCTGTGTACTCACAAACAAACAACTGTGAGCATTGTCAAACACCATCCAATGTACTTACACCGGACCATTCATTGACAAGATGGAATACCACGTGCCCCGGGAAGGTACTAAAGGGTTATCGAGGCCCCTGGCAACATAGGCAACGGAAGGAATACGGGTGGGTTTTAGTCAGTAAGAGTCTGAAAAGTTATTTGATGATTTCCCACCCAAAAAAAAAACCGCAGCCCTGAGTTGGTCTCACATTTCCTGCTATTAATAGTTCCAATAAATAATCTAAACAAAGTTTAAAAAATGATATATTATTATTTTACGATGAAATTGGAAAGGACTTTGGCCACTTCTTGACAGATGAATATCCAGGACACTCCATAAATGGAAAAAAATATTATGATATGCGTGTGAGGTGCTTCTTGAGGTAACTAATAAAAGTCGATTGTAGTTCTGATGGTTAAATTTTATTTGGAATTATGCCTATTGATATTCGTTTTTATTATAGTACAAGTATTTCTTAGCCTACAGTGTTTACGATTTACAACCCACCAATCACAAGAGGGCGCTCGATCCGCCGCGCCGCGGGGCGCGCGGGAGAGGTCGTCCGCGCAGGGCAAGTACTCGCGACACTATAAAACGCGAGAGCGCGCGCGCGTCGATCCCCGCCCGTTGAAGACCCTGACTATCCTCTGCCTCCCGTCACTCCAGACGAAGTGCATGATATCATCAAGGGTCTAAAACCTCGCAAAGCCCCCGGCTCAGACGGAATCACCAATAGGGTGCTCCAACTGTTCCCCGCTCACCTCATAATGCTCATGGCCACCATCTTCAATGGAGCCCTGAGCAATAACATCTTCCCACAAGAGTGGAAGAAGGCCACCGTCATCGGCATACCGAAGCCCGGTAAGCCGAAAACGGAGCCCACCAGCTACCGGCCCATCAGTCTGCTCAATGTCTTCGGCAAAATCTATGAGAGGCTTATCTTAAAGCGCCTCAGAGATTTTGCGGAAACAAAGGGCCTCATCCCCGACCAGCAGTTCGGCTTTAGAGCCCAACATTCTTGCGTCCAACAGGTCCACCGCATCGTTGAACACATAAGCCACGGCTTTCAACGTGGTCTTACGACCGGTGCTGTATTCTTCGATATAGCGAAAGCGTTCGACAAGGTCTGGCACAACGGCTTATTATATAAGCTCTACAAACTCGGTGTGCCCGATCGTCTCGTGCTCATCTTACGAGACTTCTTGTCGAACCGCACCTTCCGCTATCGCATCGAAGGAGCGCTATCCTCCCCTCACCCTATCCGTGCAGGCGTCCCTCAGGGCTCTGTACTATCCCCTCTCATTTTCACTCTCTTCACCAGCGACATCCCGAAAAGTAGAAAGGCGCAGTTGGCTCTGTTCGCAGACGACACGGCCATCTACTACACCGGGTTAGTCCACGACCACATATCTCGCACTCTCCAGACCGAGGTCAACAAGCTTGGCGCTTGGTTTAGAAAGTGGAGAATCGAGGTCAATCCCGACAAAAGTCAGGCTGTTCTCTTCACCAAACAGCGTAAAAACCTCATCGCCCCCCGACCGCTCACCATGTTCGGCAAGCCTATCCCTTGGGAGAAGCGAGCCAAATACCTAGGCGTGACCCTTGACCACCATCTCTCGTTCTCAGAGCACATCAAGCAGGTGCGTTCGCGTGCCGCTTTTGCTCTCGGTAGACTTCACTCCGTCCTAAATGCGCGCAGCAAATTGTCCCTTAAGGGCAAATTGCGTATTTACACAGCGTGCATCCGTCCCATCATGACTTATGCCTGTGCAGTCTTCGCACACGCTAAACCCCACCACATCCACAGGATGCAGTCCCTCCAAAACCGTTTCCTCCGAAAGGCAACGGGAGCCCCCTGGTTCGTCCGAAACGAGATCGCTTCTTCGACTCCGCCACCACCCACCGCAACCCTCTGGTTGTGCAGGCCGCCAGTTATAGGCCCTCCACCATTAGCTCTATTCGCCGTCCAAGGCATACCCTCTCCGACCCCGATGACCCCATTACCCTCCTCCAGGAAAGCAATAGGGCAACGAGTACAGTGCACAAAACACACCGACCTACGTTCCGACCTCGCCGCCGAGGTCCCTCGCGTAAACCCCGACGTAATTGTCCCCCCCGACCCTTGCTCGAAGAAGTGCCAGCCCGCGCCGCAGCTGAGCCTGTAGCTTTAAATTCCCCGATTAATAATAATAATATTATCCAGATCCAGCCTGTCCCATCTTGCTGTCCTCCCCCCAGCGACGCCCTAAGCCGAGGTCCGTACCCCACAGGGGGTGCCCTTAGCGTGCAGTCGCTTAGTACTATAAGTAATTCGCCCCTGGCTGGAGGCTTTGAGTTCGCTTAAGGCAGCCACAGGAAAGTCCGGTTAAGTAGTCACGACCTCTCAAGGTCAACTACGAGATGCCATACATAAAAAAAAAAAAAAAAAAAGCGCGTCGATCCTTTTCTCGGGCTGCCGTCGTTGCGTGAAGATCTCTGCGTGTCACCGTGTGTCCACCTCTGCTGCCTCATGATTTTCACGCACGTCGTCAGCCTTGAGTACCAACCGCTCTTTTCAGAGCGTTCTCTTGTTTCTTGCCAGAGTGTCGTGAACGCGTCTTTTTCAAGACGGTCTGTTTCTTGTTTCTTGTCAGAGTGTCAATAACGTAACGGTATGGTTCTTGGTATCTGGTAAGGTTCTTGGTATCTGGTAAGGTTTGTGGTTCCTTGGTACTTGTGTCACTACAGTAACTTCAATAAGGACACTAATATATTAATTGTTATGGGTAATACGGGAAATGTGAACAAAGGAGAATTGCTCCAATATTATAGAACATTCTGAAATCTTAGTTTAAGAAAAATTGTGTTGTTTACATTTCCTTATAGTATCTGTTTGCTACAGGAAGAAAATAAGTTAAGATTTGATGTTAATTTGACATTTAATAATAATCAATTCCATCTAGTTGATACTAACAATTATGTTGGTAATAATTTGTATTTGACAAAAGATAGATATAATATTATTCTATCTTTCTAATTATTACAAAATACAGATAGCTGTGTCGCTATCATATTTTTTTCTATCTCAGCCAAAAATTTGGCTAAACAACTTGTTTCTTTTAAGCAATGCAATGACATTTTAAATAATTCTGCCAATCATTTGGCATCAACTAATGACATTGATTATCATTTAATATAGAAATTAGGACAATATCCTCTATTGTCCTAATTTCCTCTTGCTTAAAAAATGAAGATAATTTAAATAAAGGTTTAAATCCATCCACACCCATTAAATTGCAGTAACCTAAATAAATGTAATAATAATACTCTAAAAATCGTTCATCAAAATATACATGGTGTGATATGTAAGGAATTGGAACTGGAGCTGTTCATGAACTGTAATTATATTGATATCGTATGTGTAAGTGAACATTGGTTAAAAGTCCACCAGTTCATGTTCATCTTTAACAACCACCAGGTTTCCAGCTCATTCAGCAGAGTTAACATGATACGTGGTGGCTCTCTAATAATTGTTCGTAACAATTTGAAATTTAAAGAACGTAAGGATATTGTGAGCCTCTCTGTTGAGCGAGTTATTGAAATAGCTGGCATTGAGCTTGAGCAGTTCATTGTAATGAGGGTATACAGGCCCCCATGTGCTTCATATATTTTTGAGAAATATATGGAAGAAGTATTATTAAAGACTTGTAACAGTAATAAAAAACTTTTTGTCTGTGGAGATTTCAAACATTAATAAGTAAAATCTGCTGCAGTAAATAAATTTGTAACTTTATTAAAGTCATATAATTTGTACAATACATTCTTTGGTCCAACTAGACTAACTGTCACTAGCACTACCTGTATTGAAAATATTTTTACAAATTTAAGACCTAGCCATTCAATTATAAATGAGTTAGACTCTGATCACTGTGGCAAGTTGGGCACTTTCCTTCAGAAAATAATCAGAGTTCAAAGAAAACTTGTGAGTTTTATTCCTCTAAACAAAAGTCGCTTAGAACAATGTAAAAATAATTTAATGGAAAACTACCGAGTTTGCCTTATCACACCGACCCGGATCAAGCATATACTTTACTATTTAACCTCATGAAATGTGAATTTAGGAAGGTATTCACCTCAAAAACATTGCCTGTTTGTGATCGCGTTATATTTAGTGACTGGGCAACACCAGGTATTTACAAAAGTAGATTGAGGTTATATGAATTGTATGATGAAAAAACATATAACCAGGATGAAACTTTTAAAGAATTAGTTAAGAAAAATTCTAAAACTTTTAAAAGAGCCTGTTCCACAGCAAAAGCCATACACATTAAAAATAAAATAAAATCTTCTGGAAATAAAATTAAAACAACTTGGAATATTATTAATTCTGAAACGGGAAGAACGGCAGTACGGAATCGTGACTTTCATCTAAAAATTGATGATGTAGATATTAAGACGCTGACAACACCTAAACCGCGGTCACTGTCAGATTGCATAGAAAAGAAAGAGAAGCGCGACGACAAAACGCTTGTAATTTATTGCAAAATATGAAGTAATTATCTATTTACTCAGAATTGAGTTGAGTAATCGAAAATAAAAAACAACCAAGTTCTGCATTAGAATAAGATGTACTTGTTATTAATTAAATACGTAATTTATGTTGATATTTAATACAGATATTTTGGATTAGAACTCAAGGTAAGAGGTTAGTTTAACGTTAGTTTGTATCGAGATTTTTTTTTCAAAACGTGTTTTGGTGACAACCAAGTTCTGGGAAATATGTTCAAAATTAACATATATTTTTTCCGCTACCACGAACAAAACAGATTTGGCAATTTTCTTTCTTAAGAGAAGCCTATTTTGGTCAATTGGGTCTTGTCAGCGCCTTAAGGCAGACGTGGAGGTGGCAACAGAGTTTGAAAATTTCTTCACTAATATTCCCTTTTTAACAACCAAAACTCTGTCTTCGTCGTCCTCCACTTCTGCTTACTCAATACTAACAGAATGTGTACCAGAATGTGATAAACACTTTTAAATTCACTGTTGTTAGCCCTAATGACATTTTGGAATCTTTTGAAGAACTTGATGTACAAAAAACTGCTGATCTTTGGTGATTATCAGTACATACAATGTCTTCATTAATGTTATTTCACCCTTTTTAGCAATTTTTTTTAACTCTTGTATTGCATCTGGTATATTTCCTGATCCATTGAAACTTAGCAAAGTGATTCCACTGTTCAAATCTGGCAGCACAACTGATCCCACGAATTTTCGGCCTATTTAGATATTACCTACATTGAGCAAAATCTTTGAAAAATTAATTTTAAAACAAATGTTAGAACATTTCAATACACATATTTTACTTCATCTGAAACAGTTTGGTTCTACGAAGGGTCGTTCAACTACAGACGCGGGCGTGGAATTGCTGAAGAGCATATTCGAGGCTTGGGTGGAGTCGCAGGATGCTCTTGGCATTTTCTGCGACTTGTCTAAGGTCTTCGATTGCGTCCATCATGATACACTCATCAGGAAACTGCACCACTATGGTATGAGGGACAGGGCTCTCGACCTTCTGACTTCTTATCTGAACAATAGAATTCAGAGGGTTGATATAAATGGCAAGAGATCTGCAGGATCTGCGGTCACTATCGGCGTTCCGCAGGGTTCAATTCTAGGTCCATTCTTGTTTCTATACTATATAAATTATTTACTTTATCTTTGATTTACCTTATCATTATATAAGGGATAATAACAAGATTGTATTATTCGCAGATGACACTTCCCTCATTTTTAAAATCAAACGTCTGCTAGTCCTCTCTGTTCAACTTTGAACATGTTAACGATGCACTCTCTAAAGTTGCCCATTGGTTTAATGTAAATAATCTTCTCCTGAACGAAAAAAAGACAAAACTCATTAAATTTGATAACCTTATGTATGCACACAAAATATATCAAATTTTAAGAAAATGTCCGATATCCACAGTTTAAATACCAGGAATAAACAATCTTGCTGTACTTCACACTCGCCTCCACAGAGTAGGCAACTATTTCATGATTCAATGTATACGCCTTTAAAACAAACTTCCTATTGACAATTGAAATTTACCCATTAAACGATTTAAAAGCTGTATTAAAACCAAACTTTCTAAAAAAGGGTCTGATTATATAGAAGACAAAAAGCATCGGATTGAGCTGCTCGCTCTGCTAAGTCTTGTGATACAACCGTAAAACTTGACATTTTAATTATTATGCAAAATCATCATTATATACAATTATATATGCATATTGACTTTGATCAATATTATAAACAAAATTACGTGAATATTTATGTAACTTGAAAAGTAATATAATAATTAAAGTGGCTCATTTTTATTTATTTCTTTTGTTTTTTTTTCTCAGTTAGTTTTAATGATAGTCTGGCATTTTGAGTACTTCTACTTTATGCGGCCTACCCAAATGTCCTTTCCTTGGTATTGTTCGTCGAGTCGTTGAGCTCCTTAAGTTCTGAGTTGAGCTACACGATTACTGACAAATTCTTGCACTGACTGGACAGGTCCACTCAAATTTGTGTGGTTCTTTCCTCAAAAGACCATTTCAGACATGGATCTACATGGTTCTCACTTGATCTGACCAAGATTATGTCTGGACTTTAAAAGAGACTGACCCTTTTTCGCCATTTCTTCTCAAGTGTAGTCAGATAGGAAATGTCGACTCCATCTAGCTTATTTTTAATATGACGTGTAAAAGTGATTCTGATATCCTATTTACAGAATAAACAATTTCATTTAATTTAATTTCAGTAAAGTATTTGTATCTACTAAATAAAGAAAAATATCAAAACGGGTATTTTTTGGAATGCTTTATTAAGGCTAAGTCTATAAAGATAAAAAATAAAACTGGTATGTCCGCAACTGCGGCAAAACAACACACTGTGCGGCTATACTACCCAAACACATGTGAAGAAATGAAAAAAATCATTTAATTACTCGCTAGATGGTTGAGTAATCAGTTTCCTACATCACTCCTCAGTCCTCAATAGGTAAAAGAAAAACATTTGTATTACAAACATATTTTCTAACATTAACAAAGAAAATACTAACTCGAAAAGCAAATAAAATATGTAAATATCAATTTTTTCGACTTCGATTTGTTTGTATATCGATTTATCAGATTTCGATTCGAATCGAACTTTTTCGGAAAGAATCGCCATCTCTACTCCGGGGGATGTACGCTAGCATTTTCGCAGAGCAATAGTGCGGAGAGGCGGAGGAAGGGGGAGCGGACGGTACCTTATTTAAAGGGCTTTTACATTCTGATTTGATAAAACTAGAAAAATTTCAACGAAACAGTCAATTCAATAAATTAAAGATGGCGTCTACGTCAAATTACATCAACATTTTGAATGAAAATGGCAGTTCAAAATGTGACATGCGCCCGCTAATGTGTGTTTGAAAATTTCTTAACGTTTTCGCTTCTTATCTGTACTTACTTTAAGTATAGTGCTACAAGGTTCTTTTGGAGCTTGAATTAAATTGACAGAGGGGCTTGAAGGTTCTTTTTTTTTGTGAAATTCACAATCAATCCACAAATTTATCAAAAAACAAGTTGACGGCGTTAGTTCGTCGATGTTTTGGTCGCGCCATAAAATCGTTGTACAGTTTTTGTATTTCGAGTTTGCGCTTACCATGTACAGAAAAGGGCTTGATGCTGAGAAACAGGTCGGCGGCGGCGGGCGGCGCGGGCGGCGCGGACGGCTCGCTGGCGGCCGCGAACACGGCGGGCGGCAGCAGGCGCAGCGTGGCCGTCACCAGCGGCTCCGCGTAGCCGCGCTCTCTGTTAAGCGACCATTGAGACATAACGTACAGATTTCCCAAGAAAAGCATGCGAATCGGAAATCATCGTCTATTTTCGAAAATATGGACCCGCGCTGATGAGATCTAATATAGAGCTGTTACAACTATGGAAGTACTCACCTATTTTACCATATTCTTGATTTCAAAATTATAGATTGACAACTCTATGCACTTTCAAAACTTTTGAGTGACACATGACGATTTGCGGCCGGAGTAGGTAACCCGACAAAAATAAAACTTTATACCAAAGCGCAATAATATGTACAAAACTTGACAAGCTTTGCCTCTAAGGAGGGGTTACTCTGTGGCGCGATTTTCGTATTAATTCAAAAACACGAAAATTACCGAAGCGCATACCTTTTCTGACTTGACTGTAAGTGTGTTACAGTAATACTGTTTATGTTATGCGCCTCGGCAACCATCCTCTATTTTCGGAAGGCAATACGATGGCACTTAATAAAGAGTTTTACAACGTTTAATTTTGTTTTTTTAATAATGGTTCGGGAAACAGTTCAAACAAAATAATACCAGGACTAACTTGTAGGTACTATTGCAATATCTGACCTGTATATCTGTATGTAGTGGTGCGTGAGGTCTCCGCGCGCGAGCTGGCACAGCGTTGCCAGCACGTCGGCCAGCAACAGCCAACCCAGTGCCATGTTGTATGTGTCCGACATCGCCACGATTTCGCACGTGCCTTCACCCAACCTGGACAGAAACACATTATTTTACTGACCGTTAAGTCCCGGATTCACTAAGCGCCAAAATATCGCCGAACAAGCCGTGCAAAATTGAAGCACCGTATAACATTGATTCCAGGATATTCACAATAGAGACGTCCCGCGTCAATTCCCGCGGCATGTTGCTCAATTTGTCCCCTTGTGAATTCGAGGTAAAGCCTCGAATTATAAGCTATAGAACATAAAACATTTGTTACACAAATACTTGATTAAGTGTAATATCTCCAATTATAGAGACTACTGCCTGAGTTGAATGAGATCTCTCACATCTGTTCTGTCCGTCATCGGACTGTAGGCCTAGACTGTTCTGACGATACAGGTTATGGATTGTGTGATATCAATCCAATGGCACCCGGCCATCTGCTTTGTTCACAAGCAGCTAACGTTGAAGATAATTGTGATTTCATTTATTTTATATTTTGATTACGTAATTCTGTCATTTAATTTAGCTATAATAGTATTTGAATTGTTGGTTATTACAGAGAAACTTAATTGTGTTTTGATTGACGGTGGCCCCTCACCTAACTGCTGAACAAAATACCATTTAAGTATACTAAAAAACGTGGATCACAGTGCCTGAATTAAATAAATAATTATTATCCCTGTTACTTGAACGTGACTTACACGACAGTGCTGAGCGCGGCGTCCACGATCTCGTGCAGATCCACGAAGGTGTCGTGGAAGTAGTCCAGACAGAACTGAGGCCGCGGCATTTCCTCGTCGCCCTCCGCGTTGTCTTCACTCCACAGCTTCAGCTTTTCCGCTGAGAGGAATAATTTCTACGGTCGTCATACGAACACCTTTTTTTTGTTCCGGGGTGGAAAATCCTCATGGATGTCCTCCGCCCTGGGGCGGGTGGAAGGGTCTGTCAGACTCTTACTATCTAAAAACCACCCCAGTGTTGTCCTCCCACACTTGCACCGGGGATCATGGGATCTGGTGCGACTTCCGCGATCCCTGGGTCATACGAACACTTAGGTGTTCGTATGACCCGGGGTTAGGTTTGGTTAGCCAAACCTTAGAACCTTGTCATATGGTACGATGCAAATAGCGACGTCAAAATTGCGACGTTTACATCAAGAGACAAGGTCCTAAAGTGATCAACGTATCTATCGGTTATCAAATAATAAATAAATAACCATGAAAAAAAAATCTGGCATGTAAAGCAGTAGCTGCATCATGCACAGCAAGGTTTCCTTCCAAAGAGGTCCACTATATCAATTAATTTTTTGTTATAACTTTTCTTTTTGTTATACTAGTGACATGGCAGATGCACTCGACGAAGGGACAGAGTTATACGCTGTGTATACGGATTTCAGTAAAGCTTTTGATCTTAATTGATCACAATATTCTTCTAAATTCTTATTTAGAAGAATATTGTGATCAATTAAGATCAAAAGCTCATGAAAAGCTATGTCTGTTAAAGATAACAGACATAGTTTTTCATGAGTCATTACAGTGATGGTGACAGAGTTATACACTGTGTATACGGATTTCAGTAAAGCTTTTGATCTTAATTGATCACAATATTCTTCTAAATTCTTATTTAATAATAAACTCTGTCACCATCACTGTAATGACTCATGAAAAACTATGTCTGTTATCTTTAACAGACATAGTTTTTCATGAGTCATTACAGTGATGGTGTGAATCCTATTTGAAAGATCAGACACAAATGGTAGTTGTTCAAGATTTCAAATCTCAGACAAACGTTTTCAGGAGTACCGCAGGGCTTACACATAGGGCTATTTATTGTTGTTCTTAATATTTATAATTGGGCACGGAAAATTGAATGCCAACCAATCGAAATTGAACGTGCTTCATCACAGTCCCAGAGTTCAATCTGTGTTTTTATACAACAAGTAGCCAATAGAATTCAAAAGCATAAACGACATAAACTTATTTAAAAACTTTAAAACATATTTATTGAGGAAGGGCAATTACAGTATCGATGAGTTCATAGATGACAAACGACAGCTGGGATTAAATGATTTGTGATTGTTATTTGTATTTATATAATTTTCTTTTGTTTTTTTTTATACTAGATAATTAATTTAAATGCAATGTTTTTGGTTATTAATTAATGTTGAATTATTGTCATATAATTATTTTATTTTGTGAATTATTGATACATTTTAAATGTGTAATGAATTTTAATTATGAATATAATGTTGAAGTATAAGAATATAATATTTATTTATTTAAACTTCTCGCACACAACACAATTAAGTACAAAGGCGGACTTAATGCCTTAGGCATTCTCCACCAGTCAACCAAGGGTGGTGAAGAGATAAGATGGCAGGTGCTCTGAGAGGAAATAAAAATAACGAAAAATATTAAAGATGTAATAGCTTGTAACCTATTTATGTATTTATGTACTTACTTTTATGTAAAGTAAGTACAGAAATACATAAATAGGTTACAAGCATAAAATACAAATAGATACATATTTACTCCAATATATACCTACATTATACATATATATATATACATACAAAATCAAGGAAAAGAGATACATAATTGAGATGACTCTACGCTATTTGTTTTAAAAATAACTCTGCTACTTCCGCTTACATGCATACCGACTGGTGGCCGTCCTGATATCAAGAGGAAGCGCATTCCAAAGAAGAATGGACTGAATATGAAAGGAAGAATGAACAAAGTCAGAAGTATGAGAAGGACATAGCTAATATGTATGCTCCTTTACTTTAGTAAGTAAGTACACTCCTTTATAAGTGATCATGTATGCTGAGTTTGCACTACACCTCATATGCGTTTATTCTATAATATTCATTCAGTTAATAAATAGTACTTAACAGATGTGATTGTTTCCTTTGAAACCACCCTTTAGGAACCCCAACATTACAATGTTTTCTATTTTAATATGGTATTTTTGTTAAGAATTTCAGGCTCATACAAAAGTATTCAAGAATTAATTGATGATTTGAGGAAATATCTCATATCAAAAAATCATTTATTGCCATACAGATACAGCTTCAAAATATTAGGGTTCGAGGTCCATTGAGGATTATAGTTCTGAGGTAGAAAAGTTATTTACGGAGCTGACAATTACCCAGGCAGATGGAAAATCGGAAATATTTTCTATTTTAAAGCCGATCAATGAAAGCTTTGCTATAAAACGATTTTCAGATGGCCTGCGTAGCTTCGAAGCTGAGCACCATCATCTCGGCACGCGGCTTCAGCAGCTTGAAAGATGCCACACAAGCAGCGAAAGACGAAGAGTGCACGTCTTTCTAACCGTCAGGTAATATTTTGCATATACTTATCTAAAAATGGACGAGTCTCGATACTATTAGACGCTCACAAAGTTATCAAAGAGGTACTTTCGGTAGACAATATGGTAATAATTACCCACGCATACACCAATTTAATAACAGTTACAACTGAAGACAAGGTTCTCGTGGAAATTTTAGAACAAATTATCGCTCAGCGATCAGAATCAGCGAGGTAATAGAGGTTCGAGATACGTTAGGAACCGGGGACGCGGCCAAAATACGTTTTCAGTAGACCAAGTAGATGACACGCGTCAATGCGATAAAGATCATAATATAGATACATCAAACCAGTTTTTTCGATCAAAAACATGTTATATTATCATTCAAAGGTAATGCGAAGTATATAACTTTTTATATTAAAAATATTAAATACTATTGGCTTATTGATACGGGTGCAACTTTGTCAATTATTAAACATGAAATGTTACCAAAAGATATCGTTGTTCATAGAGATAATACTTTAATAAATGGAATAGGTGGTCAGCGACGTTCTCAAGGTTTGTAAATATATTATTAAAGCACAACAATGTCAGGTTTCAGCATAACTTTCTTGTTTTTAATTCGCTACCACTAAGAGCTGACGGAATCATAGGCTTAGACTTCTTAAAAAAAATTCGACCAAATATTGATATACATTCAAATGGTTTAAGACTCTTTACCAGTAATAAACAACATTATCTAAATTTTGTTGATGAACATGATAGGATGAAAAATGCCATAATTATTCTGGCACGTTCGGAATCAATTCATTTTATTTTGGTGAATGAGAATGTAAATGAAGTAGTTGTAGTCTGTAGTAGAGTTAGCGATGGATGTGTTTATAGCAAACGCAAAATCAAAGGTTAGTAATTATAGAATTCCGGTCAAAATATTTAATGTTAGTGACAAGGAAGTAAGTTTGCCATCTTTTACACCAGAATTGGAAAATTTGGGAGACTATAATATGTGTCAATTTAATACGACCAATCACGACGTTACTAGGGTTAAAATTTTGTTGTCTGAATTAAATCTAAATTATTTAGACGGAGAAGAAAAACAATCAATTGAAGCAATATGTGTGTAAAGTATTCGGACATTTTTCATTTAGAGGGAGATAAGTTAACAACAACGAATATTTATGAGCAATCTATAGTTGTAAAACAAAGCTCTACTCCAGTCTACGTCAAGCCGTATAGGTTACCACAGGCACTAAAACCCAGTGGCGTGCAGTGGTTCTCCACAGAGGCTAGGCCACGCATACTGACACCAAAAAAAAAACTAATTCGCGCAACATCACAGCGCGGCTCGAATAATGTGGTGAGTTCTTGTATCTAACAAGAACTCACCACATAATTCAAGGTTTAAAAGACGATTTTCTAACGATGCAAACAGAAGAAAGATTCGGCCACCTCAAATATCATAACCAAGTGGGTGGGTCCGAAGTATCCGAAGTCATGATTTATCATATTTTTGGATAAATTCTCGTAATTCGGGCACACATCTACCTTTAGACACAACTTGAATCTTATCATTAAACGACAAGTGCGACTAACCTAACCTAACCAACACATTATCGGCGCAAACTTCACAACAGAATACCATTCTTAGGTAAATAAACAAATAATAACACAACACATAATCTTTACACTACTTTACGTTTCAAAACCAATTACTTATAACTTAATAAGATCTAAAACAGCAAAACCTTCAAGATCACATATAAATTACGTGTCACTGTCACATGAAACAAACACTACCAATTAAAATTGTATCACCGTGTTCTTCCACAAAAGGGACTATCATATTTTGCCGGATAACACTGACACACTGGACTGTGTTGCCGAAACTTATTTTCCTAACTCCCCACAAACCAAGCGAAATTTCCCAAATATGAGAAGAAAAATAAAAAATTATGAAGTTTTGAATTACTTTTATAGGGCTTTTGCTATTCCTTACAATTTATAATTTTTTGGAAGGTATAAATTCAACAATACCACCTTTTTTTTAATTGTCTCTAGTAGTCTGGTAGTCATGAAGGAAACTTTCCCGCAATTCGGGGAATTGTCCAGAAATTGGGAACCCTGGTCTTCAATATTTTTCATTCATTAAATCTTCACTTTACATACAACCAATGAGGACCAAGCTCCTGCCGACGGAGTTACGCCCCTAATTTAAACCATTTCACTATTGTGTGCCGTTCATACACACGAAAATATACACGAGTGTGCGTAAATTTATGAACGAAATGTAGGCGAAAGGAATCCTTGCCTTGCGTACGTAAGCTCCGTCGAACTGTGAGTCACGTGGCGTCTGCGACAAGTTGCTATAAGAGTTTTAACAGGAGTTTAACTTTTTTTTTAATATTTTGTGTTATTGTATCACATAGTTAAAATAAATGCATTTGGCGTTGTTGGTAGGGTAGGCTAGGCCTAATTGCCTCTATGGACGGCACGCCCCTGCTAAAACCAGCAAGTTGATAATATGTTAGAAAATTATATTATAGAAGAGTCGAATAGTGAATGGTCCAGTCCAATTTTATTAGTACCCAAGAAAAGTAGCACAGGTAATGAGAAAAAATGGCGTCTAGTTGTAGATTATAGAAAATTGAACGAAGTTATTTGTGACGATAAACTTCCTTTACCAAATATTAATTAAATTTTAGATACGCTTACTGGAGCTATTTATTTTACTCACCTTGACCTTCACCAAGGCTATTATCAAGTAAGTTTAGAGCCTAGCAGTGGTAAATTAACAGCTTTCACTACAAATACTGGCCAATATTGCATGAAACGTTTACCAATGGGTTTAAAAATCAGTCCTAATGCTTTTTAGTCGTATGATGTCTGTAGCAATGTCTGGTTTAATTCACGATAAATGTCTAGTGTATCAGGACGATCTCATTGTATTCGGAAGAAATCTGTCTAGCCATAATCGAAATTTAATAAGTGTAAAGATTGAGAAAAGTAAATTTAAAACTAAATGCACAAAAATGTGCATTTTTAAAGAAAGCAATTCTTTATTTGGGACATTTCGTTACAGAAAAAGGCGTTTTACCAGATCCAGAAAAATCTAAAGTATTACAAAATTATCCAACTCCCAAAAATGCAGATGAAGTAAAACGTTTTGTAGCTTTTTGTAACTATTATCGTAAATTTTTAAGACATTTTTCGGAGATAGCAATGCCTTTAAATAAGTTAAGTAGGAAAAATGAACCATTTAGTTGGTCTAATGAATGTCAACACGCTTTCGAAATTTAAAAAAATGCTTAGATATCGTCACCAATTGTACAGTATCCCGATTTTTTCAAGAAGCATGAATTTATTTTACAGACAGATGCTTCGGGTACTGCTATTGGTTCTGTATTATGTAATAAAGATCTTAGAATAGCAGTATATGCGAGTAGACCGTTGAATAAAGCAGAAAAGAATTATCCGTCTATTCAAAAAGAACTTTTGGCAATAGTGTGGTCCGTTAAGTATTTCAGACCATATTTGTATGGAAATAAATTTACCATAATGACGGATCACAAACATTTGATCTTCTTATCTTTTTGGTATGAAAGATCCATCAAGTAGATTTTTTAAATTTCGGTTAACTTTAGAAGAATATAACTTTAACATAGCATATGTAAAAGGACGAGACAATGTTGAGGCAATGCTATAACAAGAGTTTGTATAACGTCTGATGATCTCAAGAGTATGAATGAGCAAGTAATGGTAGTAACCATCAGGGCGCTGAAGAAAAAGATGAATGAGCTAAGTAAGAGTAAGAATGAAGGTGAAAAGAAGGCTCTTAAAAAAGAAAAGAAAGAAAGAAAAAATGTTTATTCTGCACAAACAAAACGCACATTACAAAAATTTACGTAAAATACACACATATACAAAGTAGCTAAAAGCCTCGTAATCAACCCATATAAGTTTGACAATCCTGTCGATTATGTAATAAATCCATTAACAACTGGACTGACCAACCAAGAGTTGTGGATATATTAAGAAAACCGTATGATTCAGTAGAAATGTGTTTAATTGAAGGCAGTAAATTAAAAAGATTTAGAGATAATGACATGATAACTGAAGAGTTTGAATGTTTTGCATATGCTGAGAATAAAAAGATATTATACATAAATCTTGATTTCAAGGCGCATTTCTCGCGAGCCGAATTTGTGCAGAAATTAAGCTATTTTTGTGAAAGATACGTATTAATGAAGTTTGCATAATTAAAAATAATGATAATATAGAATTCATTAAAAGTGTTTGTGATGAGATAACAACACTTACTAAATGGTCCGGACCACGAATATGCGTATTACGAGGCGTAAAAAGAATAAATGATGACAATGAAAAGACTATAATTATGAATTACTTTCATTTACTGCCATCCAGTGGTCATGCTGGAGTGCGCATAATGGTAAATACTATCAAAAGACGGTACTATTGGCAAAGTATCGACAAGGATGTCCAAGAATATGTCAAAAAATGTACAAAATGTCAAAAATCTAAATATTTTCGTTACATTAAAGAACCGATGGAAATTACCACAACGGCTTCCTCAGCATTTGAAAAGATTTACTTAGATGTTGTGGGTCACTTAGATAGAGACGAATGTGGTAATTGTTATATATTGACTATGCAGTGCGAGTTAACAAAATTTGTTCAAGCTATCCCTTTGCAAAACAAAGAAACGGTGTCCATTGCAGATGCATTTGTTAGACAGTTCATATTAAGATTTGGTATTCCGGAAACAATAGCTACGAATCGAGAAACAGAATTTATTTCTGCAACTATGGAACAGGTTTGTAAAATTCTTAATATTGAAAAATTATCATCTACAGCCTATCACCATCAGTCAATTGGAGCTCTTGAAAATGCTCACAAAACTTTGGGTGCATTTTTAAGGATTCAGTGTGACGGGTACTTGGAGCTATTGGTTACCATTTTGGTGGTTTAGTTTTAACAGCACCGTCCATTCAGAAACAAATTACGACATAATATATGAACTTGTTTTTGGTAAACTTTGTCGAATACACTGGTAGCATTTGTGATACCGTAGATCCATTGTACAATATAGATAATTATCCATTACAATTAAAATACAGGTTACAGTTAGCTCACGTCGATGCAAAGAATAATTTGTTGTTAAATAAACGTAAAGCAATACATGATAGATCTGTTAATTCTACAATATATGAGAAATACGATTTGGTTTTATAAAAAAATGAAACACGTAGTAAATTAGATGCGCTATTTGAAGGTCCCTATACAGTTGTGAAAGATTTAGGTTGTAATGTTAAAATAATAAAATAGACTTAGTACATAAGAATAGGACTAGACCTTTTTGTCAATAGATTTGATGTAATATAAGATTTAATTTTAGTTAACATTGCAATGTATAATGATAAGGATATATTTGTAATAAGTAACTATATATATATATACACTAATAACTTGAAAAATGTTATTTAAGAATAAGTAACTCATAATAATTAAGTAAAACAAAAAAAAAGTGATATAACAATTTTTTTTTTGCTGTCCCCGGGAGGTGCAGTTTAAGAATATAATATGTATGCTCCTTACTTTAGTAAGTAAGTACACTCCTTTATAAGTGATCATGTATGCTGAGTTTGCACTACACCTCATATGCGTTTATTCTATAATATTCATTCAGTTAATAAATAGTACTTAACAGATGTGGTTGTTTCCTTTGAAACCACCCTTTAGGAACCCCAACATTACAATGTTTTCTATTTTAATATGGTATTTTTTTTAATCATCACTGTAAAAGTTTTCAACACAATGTATTTTGTTAAGAAATAAATGACTTATGACTTACGACTTAATACAGCCGATGACCTATATTGTACCAAACAGTAAACTGTGCTAATGACGCAGTAAAATTGAAAATCGATAAAGTGTCCAGATGGCCGAAAACCGCATGATTTTGAATGTTAATAAATGTAACAATAATGTAAATAAAATATTGACACGAAAAAAACACCCCACTAACGCATTTTACTCAATCAACAGAACCCCTTTTTTTTTTTTTTGGGTGGGAAATCATCAAATAACTTCTCCCGCTCTGGGCGGAGCGGGAGGGTGTGTCAGACTCTTACTGACTAAAACCCACCCGTATTCCTTCTTGTTGCCTGTGTTGCGGGGGCCTCGGTGACCCATAAGTACCTTCCCGCGACCCCGGCAGGCATCGGCCCTAGTGGACCCCTACTATGTGCTGACGACATCTCTTTGAGGCGCGCGTGGAATACAACGCGCCGTCGACCCGGGCCTGGTCCTTACCGGACGGTGAGCTACCCATTGCTCACCGTCCGCAAGCCCGCGCCTACGGTGGCCGGAAATCCGCCCGGGATTCCCGACGCCCTGGGCGTCTCCTGCGGCGGCTAGGGGCGAGAGGGCGCGAAACTTGCCTTTCCCTCAACCGTCCCGCCTCCTCCTTTGCGAGCATTACTGCTTCGCAACAGAACCCCTGGAAGAGGTATCTTGGATTCGCGACGTGGGCGTAATTGTGGATTGCCAACTTAAGTTTAGCATCATATAGATAATATAGCTCAGAAAGCCTTGCGTCTGTCGGGTTCTGTAGTGCGACAGCTCAAAAAAATTAGGAATCCAAAAGTCATAAAATATATATATTTTAACTGTATCGTTCGCAGTGAGTTAGCTAAATCCTTCTTATAATGACGTCTACTCTAAGTCAAAGTCAAACCTCAAATCCTATGAATCAAAGTTAGAATCCATATCTAAAAAAATAATTAACCAGTGTGCAAATTTTTTTTGGTGGTTCGGTATTAGTAATAGAACACAGAGTCTGGCCACGGTAACTCTGCAATGGAATAAATGGGCATGAAAGATTATTTTCTGCATTTTGATGGTTGTACGAGCAAACCCGTACATTTTGTATTGTTTCGTTTTAATGCTGACGCTTGCACTCACGATGCGGAGCATCGCGTTCGATTTGTAATTAATTACTTTAGTACCAATAAATCCGTGTAACAGTAAACATCGTTTTACTTAAACAAATTCCCTAGCCTGGGTCGCGGCGCGGTACTCATAACACTTTAACATTACTCGTAACAAACAAGGTGTAAGGTAACCACCGTACATCTTTATGGTCCTTCGAGCCGTTAAGCGGGATCATTAACGCGAGCAATCAAGTGGACTTTCGAGTCAGTTCGTGTGAGTGGTTCCATATCAGCAGCAGCTGTGGAGTTACAGCAGAAGCAAAGTAAGATCTTTCCCTTTTATTGCTTGACCTAACAATATGAGCCAAACAATGGAAGATCTTCTGGCCAACCAGAAACAAATCATGCTGGCCATGAACCAACTTTTATCAAACTTTAAGAAGGATGGTCAAGAACGCAAAACTCCTGACTACATCAAACGTAGATTGGATACTTTAGACTCCTACTGGCAGGAGTTTCAATCTAATCACGATCAGTTAAACCCTTTTAGCAACAAATCGATTGAGTATTTTGCATTGAATCACTATCAACAAACTCATGATTTCTATCTTTCGACGCGTGAAACTATCAAAGGTGCAGGACTACCGTCTATTTTAAGACCCGCAACACCGTTAGCCGGCACGTCCAGGGCCGGTGTGGAAGGGACCCTTAAGAACAGGAATCCCGTGGAGAGCGAAGCTACGACCTTTCTTGAGACGCCGAAATTCAAGTCTCAGGGCACCAACAGCAAGTTGGACGAATTACTGAAGAAGCAGACTATCAACTTTAAGGCATTCTATCGAACTGTGGCGAACATCAACGTCGATGCCATAACTGAGAAATGGGAGTTTCAAGACACTTTGAAAACATTGGAAACGAGGTGGTCTGCCATTGACACGCTTCACTGGGAGTTGGATGGTGAACTCGACGGGCAAGATGATTCGTATGAGGACAAGTTTACCTCGTATGAAATGACGTACAACAACATGAAGAAGTCTCTGAACAGCAAATTGTGGTCTGTATCACACCGAGAATATTCTACACCAAAGATGGAAGTGCCTACGTTTAATGGCCATTATCAACACTGGGTATCCTTTAAAGACTTGTTCACGGAGGCTATTCACAACAATCCGTCGCTCTCTCAAGCTCAAAAGATGCAGTTCCTTAAAGCTAAACTGAAAGGGGAAGCCGAAGGCTTAATACATCATCTTCAGATCAGCTCTGAAAACTATTCAACATGTTGGGAAATCCTTAATCATAGATATAACAACAAACTGCTTATATTCACCTCACATATGAATACTCTAACCAACCTTCCGGTCATGCAACAACCCTCAGTCTACTATGTAAAACGCATCCACGATACAACCATCGAATGTGTTAACGCTATTAAGAACATGGGAGCAGACGTAAGCACATGGGACCCCGTAATTTGCTATTTGATGTCGAACAAATTAGATGCTAACACGCATTCCGAATACATCGCATCTCTTAAGCAACCTCGTGAACTGCCCATTTTATCAGACTTTTTGGACTTCCTGGAAGCCAAGTTTACGAGTATGGAATCATCGCGGCGTAAACAAGACCAGAAATCTCCAAATTCCAATGCAAAATCAGCTAAAGATAACAATTTGAACAACAAAAATATCAATCGTAATTCGAAACAATCTTATTCGAGTAACAAAAACGTTTCGAAATCGAACGGAAAATTTCACAATAAACGGACTTGCCCATTATGCAAAAATAGTCATGGATTATTCCATTGTGAACAATATATTGGATTGTCCACAATCGACAAAAAACAATTTGTCGTTGACAACCAGCTTTGCGAAAATTGCCTTTTTAGTCATAAAGGTAAGGAATGCATTTCGACAAAACGGTGCCATGAGTGCGACGGAAGTCATAACACGATACTTCACGATGCATTTGCACAATCTGCAAACACATCGCCTAACCAAGCAATACCTAAAACAGGAAAGGCCCGTACTTTGCCTGAGCAAAATCAGCAACTTAGTACTCACGTGGCTCAACAACGTGAGGTACCGGAAACATTATTGTCCACAGCCGTGATTAAGGTCCAAAAATGTGATGGATCTTATCTTAACATGCGAGCTTTGATTGATCAGGGTTCCCAAACTTCACTCATTACCGAAAATGCGGCGCAACAATTGGGACTGCCCCGTCAACAATGCAAGGGCATAATAACCGGTATAGGAGCCAGGGATAATGCCTGCAAGGGAGTTATCAACATAAACTGCTCATCAAAAAGAAAGTCTTATTCTTTTAACACTGACGTTTTCGTCATGAAAACTTTAACAAAAAATTTGCCAACTTATACCTTTGCTAAGCCCACGTGGTCTTACTTAGAAAACATAGAACTTGCAGATCCTGACTTTTACGTCAGTCGTCCGGTAGATATTTTATTTGGCGCTGACATCTATTCAAACATTATTATGGAAGGAATCTGCAGACTTGAACAAACAACGCCCATTGCCCAACAGACTCGTCTTGGATGGATCGTGTGCGGCAACGTAAACATACTGCAATGCAATGTCGTACAGTTTGATATTGACCAGTTGCAAAAATTTTGGGAAACGGAGGAAATTGCAGAGTCCACTTCGCTTTCATCAGATGATCAAGCGTGTATGCAATTTTACAGCTCAACAACAAATATATTGCTAGATGGAAGATATGTAGTAAGGCTCCCTCTGAAAACCAATTTTGAAGAACAATTGGGAAACTCGAAATCAAAGGCCATAGCACAATTTGGTCATTTAGAACGTAAATTAATTAAAAATGAAAACTTCGCAAAAGAGTATAAAACTTTTATTGACGAGTACCTAGCGTTAGGACATATGAAACCAGCTATTTGTAACACAAAACTCGAATGTTACATGCCCCATCATTGTGTGCTACGTGATTCTTCAACGACGTCACTTCGAGTCGTTTTTAACGCCTCATCAAAAACATCAAGTGGCCAAAGTTTAAATGATCTCATGCACAAGGGCCCAAATCTGCAACAACGCCTTCAGTCATTGATACTTAAGTGGAGACAGTATCAATTTGCCTTCACCGCAGACATCGAAAAGATGTTCCGCCAAATTTCGGTCCATAATGAAGATCAGAGCCTACAAAAAATCGTATGGAGAGATAGTCCCAGAGATAAACTACAAGAATATCAGCTGACCACGGTCACGTATGGGACTAAAGCGGCTCCTTTCCTCGCAATGATGACGCTAAAACAGCTAGCGAACGACGAACGCTCCGAATTTCAAGAAGCATCTAAAGTCCTCGAGGGGTCATTCTACATGGATGACCTTATCCACGGTACACACAGCATAACAGCGGCACGCCAACTTCAACAAGATTTAATTGAACTCCTGAAACGCGGTGGATTCAATCTAAGAAAATGGGCTTCAAATGATCAACATTTACTGCACGATGAAGTCCCATGCCAACAACAAAGCAAAAGCTTTCGACAGCCGGAGTCTACTAAAACATTAGGACTTCGCTGGAACCCTGTCAAGGATAACTTTACATTTGAGCCGAAAATTGATTCAACAGTCAACAAGGCTACAAAAAGATCCGTGCTATCCGATATCTCCAAGTTCTTTGACCCCTTGGGGTGGCTCACACCTACAACAACAAAACTCAAAATTTTATTTCAACGAATTTGGACTTCACAAATTCAGTGGGATGAGCAGATACCTAAAGATATTTTTGAAGAATGGAATAAAATTAAGGCGGATATCGATCAAATAAGTCAGGTTCAAATACCAAGATGGTTAGGCACAAAACCCGAACAAAGAGTCGAGTTACATGGTTTCTGTGACTCGTCAACAAAGGCATACGCCTGCGTTATTTACTGTAAAGTTTATACTCGTAACAAACTAACAAGCATCGTCTTGGTGGCCGGAAAATCAAGAATAATCCCGGCTAACAAAACCATATCGTTGCCACGATTGGAGCTTTGCGGCGCTCATTTATTAGCTAAACTCATGGCTAAGGTCAAGGCATCTTTAACTGACTACAAGATTGATATTTATGGATGGATTGACTCCACAGCAGTATTGGGGTGGCTGCAAGGAGATCCAGGCCGTTGGCAAACCTTTGTTGCCAACAGAACACGATTTATAACTGAAATCATGCCTTCTGCCTGCTGGCGGTATGTCAAGTCTGCCGAAAATCCTGCAGACTGTGCAAGTAGAGGCTTATCGATGTCACAATTGATTCAGCATCCTTTATAGTGGCAAGGGCCATCATGGCTTCAAACATTTAAAGGTGATGAAGGAATTGAAGAAATAATCTACACAACAACATTAGAAACCAAACCCCAGAAGCAAGTAAACTGTGTCATGAAACAAACAGAAGACAACAGTATAATAAATAACTTGTTGAAAAGTCACAGTTCTTTTACCAAAGTTGTACACATTTTAGCATGGGTGTATAGATTTATAACAAGCAAGCAAAACAATAAACAAACTTTGTATCTTACGCTAGAAGAGATAAGAAAAGCTAAAATTAAGATCATAAAGCAAGCACAGCAGCAAGAGTTTGCAGAAGAAATTAAAAGCTTAAGAGACAAAGGAAAGCTTAGCAACAAAAGCAGAATACTAAATCTAAATCCATTTTTGGATAACTTTGGCCTTCTCCGTGTCGGGGGAAGGTTAAGAAATGCTCATATCCATGCAGACATGCAACATCCTATAATCATTCCACAGCGAGGACGTTTAACAGAGCTTCTTATAGAACATGCACACATGTGTACTTTCCATGGCGGAGCCCGCTTGACATCGGGATTTATCCGACAAAAGTATTGGATTATAGGCGGAAATGAAGCAACGAAAAAGCAAATACGCTTATGTGTAAAATGTAAAAAGCTAAGTCCTAGCAAGCATAACCAAATTATGGGTGACTTACCTGCAGCGAGGAGCAATCCATCTCGTCCGTTTGAACACACTGGAATAGATTTTACTGGGCACCTACTCCTTAAAGCCAACAAAGGCCGTGGTATAAAAACCACTAAAGGATATGTGGCTGTTTTCATCTGCATGTCTACAAAAGCAGTACATCTAGAGCTAGTATCCGATCTTAGCACCTCGTCGTTTATCGCAGCTCTAAGAAGAATGGCAGCACGTAGAGGTACTCCGAGTCACATTTATAGTGACAATGGACGAAACTTTGTCGGAGCCAACAAGCAAATTCAACAAGAATACCAGGAACTGCAACAAATATTTAACAACGAACTTTTAGCTGAACTGACAGATATGGAAATCAACTGGCATTTCAATGCACCTATCTGGCCTTCCGCAGGCGGTCTGTGGGAGTCCGCAGTCAAAAGTTTCAAACATCACTTTAGAAGAGTTGTCGGTGAGCAAAAGTTGACGTTCGAAGAGTTGTCAACAGTCCTCACGCAAATCGAAGCATGCCTCAATTCTAGGCCTCTATGTCCTCTCACCGAAGATCCGGAGGACTTAAACTACTTAACTCCATCTCACTTTTTGACTGGCGGTTCCGCACTTACCCTAGTTGAAACAGAAAGGGACTTAAGGACTAGGTGGCAGTTAACTCAAAGAATTTTCGCTGACATCTGGAAAAGATGGCGCTCTGAATATCTAACACAACTAACAACAAGAAGCAAATGGCGACAGTCTCGTGATAACATAAACCTAAACGACATAGTCCTTTTGCACGATGACAATTTGCCTCCTGGAAAATGGTCTATGGGTAGGGTCGTCGATCTACATCCCGGAGCAGATGGATTCGTTCGCGTTGTCAGCTTAAAAACGAAGAACGGCATTCTTAAAAGACCAATTACCAAAATATCAATTTTACCTGTAAACCAAATTCAATCAGACTCGTCTGAAAATGTCCAGGAAGAGTTGAAAACAAACAGCGATGAAATAAAACCTCAAAGGAAATCGAAGAGAGTTAGCGTAATAACATTATTTACATCTTTATTATTTTTTATGACAATCGTAACACGAGGACATTGCGATTTCCAAACAACAAGATTTAGACCTAATCAGTCTTTATTTTGATAAATTATCTGACATGCAAATTATACGGGACGAGTGGAAGCTCATTATCTACTACGATATGCAACCTTATTGGGAAGGCATAACAGCTCTCAACAAATACACGAAGTCCCTAGAACAATCATGTAAAACAATACGTAACATTATGAATTGCGATATCATATTACTACAGCTGGTTCAAGGCTTCGATGAACTTGAGTACTATAACCAGATGTTGATCGGTCAGCACTCGAACGAGCAGCACGCTAGACAGCGGCGCGACCTTATCGACGGTGTCGGATATCTCGCGAATAGCCTCTTCGGGGTATTAGATGCGAGATTCGCCGAACAATACCGCAAGGACATAACGTTACTACGCGACAACCAACGTCATATTGCCTCTTACTGGAAAAACCAAACATCGATTATAGAGGTTGAATATAATCTTCTCAAACGAACAGAGCAAACCATGAACAGACAACATAAAATGGTTTCCCAACATATATTTTCCATTGAAAAGGCGCTAAACCAACTTCAATCCGAAACGCAAAACATGTCTATTGTAAACGAGCTGACTGTCGGAGCTATATAGGGAGCAACATGCTACATAACTTGAAGTCATTACAAAGCACTTTGTTGGATACTATCACTGACATCTATCACGGTCAGTTTAATCCACATCTTTTGACTCCCGTACAATTGCAAGATCAGCTGAGTACCATCGCTAGTCAGCTCCCTAAGGACGTGACATTGCCGGTAGACAATGTGCAGATGGATTTAAAGAAAATATATAAGCTTCTTAAAGTAAAGGCCAGGATGCTGGAAGAATATCTCATCTTTGAAATCAGGCTTCCTCTTATCAGAAGAGACTCCTTTGAGATATTCAAAATATTTTCCATACCTCAAGTCAAAGGAACTGACATGGTTAGCATCCAACCAATATCAGATTATGTGGCCATATATTTGAAGAAGGATACGTACCTTACTATGACAGAGAAAACATTAACATCATGTCTGATATCAGATGCATATCTGTGTCATATTCAGAGACCTATTTATCATCTAAATGGTGATAAAGATTTCTGTCAGACCGAAGAGTTTGAGTGTGAGACAAGGATCACTCCCTGCAAAAACAGCTGGTTTGAAAGTAACACAATTAACAACTACATCTATTTTTGTTGCGATCAATGCTCTTTACGTATAATGTGCGAGGATCAAGTCGCCAGTCATCAGCTGACCGGTGCGGGTCTTGTTGCTATAGACAATGGGTGTATTATTAAAACGCAAGCATTTACTTTAATTGCACACAGACAACAGTCTAGCAAACTGAACATTAAACCTAATGTTTATACGCCACTGATACCACCGATAAATCATATTATCAACATTACGATCCCGCATATGATACCCATGAATGATTCAGAAACTGGCCAGAATCAAATGGATTTAATAGAGCTTGGCCAGAAAATTAAGATTATGAAAGATAACGCTGCTATAGCTGAAAGCATTTCTGTCCATGATATACACCACTACACGCTGATATACATCATCGTCGGCATTGCAGCATTAGCGGGACTGGTGTATGCGTGCCGTCGCGTGCGCGCCTGGAGAGTGCCGGCCACACCAACGCAGGCGCCGACATCAGCGCAGGCACAGGGTGCGCCTGCGCCTCCTCCTAGCAATAACAACGACAACCCGTGCGTGATTATCGGTGACCGAGTGTTAGTGAGTTAAATGACAACAATCAGAGCAGTGTTTCTAATCTTAATAGTGCGAAAGTGAATAAAGCTACGTCACCTATTTGCGTTCGTTAGTATATTGTGTCGACATTAATTTGTATAACAGTTATTATCTTTTGTATTTTCTTGAAACATTGTTTTCAAATATTGTGATCTGTTAACATTTATTTAAATTTGTATCTTGTTAATTTCTCCTGTAGGGAGTATGTACGAGCAAACCCGTACATTTTGTATTGTTTCGTTTTAATGCTGACGCTTGCACTCACGATGCGGAGCATCGCGTTCGATTTGTAATTAATTACTTTAGTACCAATAAATCCGTGTAACAGTAAACATCGTTTTACTTAAACAAATTCCCTAGCCTGGGTCGCGGCGCGGTACTTATAACACTTTAACATTAACAAACAAGGTGTAAGGTAACCACTGTACAATGGTCCTAAGCCCATGAAAGTATGAAGGAAAAATTGAATATAATTTTGAAAAATAACTTCAGGTCACAGCTTAAACTTAAAAAAAGGCTAATTCGAATCTGATAAAATAATTTGCATTTGATAGCTCAGTTCTTGAGGAAGGCTGTAGGCTTTAATATCACGCTAGGATCTTTAGAAAACGAGTAAAAAGAAAAAAAATCAGAAATAATGCTAAGCGAAAACAAAGTAATAGTGCGGGCAGGCGATGTGATGCGAAGAAGTGGGATGGGGACAAGAAAGTTCACGCAGACGAAGTTGCGGGCAGAAGGTAGTACTTCAGTATGACCAATTTTTGTTCTAAAAGCTGCGGATATCGTATACTTTGTTTAAGTTGATCAACGCCCACGTAAATTGTGGAGATTTGCTGGGGAATTTCAACTTGCTGTTGTTGCCACGCCAGAGCAGTCGTTTACGCAACAAGCGCGCATTTTTGTGATGCCTCATTGCAGAACATATATAAAAGAAGATGCTGCATTAAACAGAATGTTTTCCAGATACAACTACAAAGTAGCACAAACTATAATTTCATAAGTCTTTCGGAAGAGTTCCGAAATTAAAGTTATCATGTAATACTGACCATCGTCCAGCACCAGCGGCTTGGCGAGCGCGAGCAGCAGCGCGTGCGCCAGGCGCGCGGCCGCGGCGTGCGGCGCCGCCCGCAGCGCGCGCGCCGCGCCGCCCGCCAGGCGCGCCAGCGCCGGCGCGCGCGCGCCCCACTCCAGCGCACACGTGCACGTGATCAGCTGGCTCACCACTTCTATTTGCGGGCTCGTCATCTCATCCTCGCCGCACGAGTCTGGATAAAATTCATAATAATACACTTGTGACTTCTTCTGATGATTAAAGTCAAAGTCAAAGTCAAAAGTCAAATTATTTATTTCAAATAGGCACATAAAAGGCACTTTTGAACGTCAAAATTAACAAAAAAAAATAGAATTGATTCTAGTTGCCCCTTCCAAAAGGTAGATTCGTATGGAGAAGAATGGGCAAGAAACTCCACCGTTACTCTTTTAAAATGTTTTACAAAATGTTGTATATGTACATTTTAAAATTATATGTGAAGACGATGCACCTAGAATAAAATTACTATACCAAAATAGGTAAAAAAAGAATGAAAAATAAAGCAATGACAGATAAATGAATTATGTGATAGGTACATGATGCTCACATATTTACAAACATTGTAAAAGTATACGTTTTCCTAAAAATAATAAATAAAGTCAGTGTTTGAGTTAAAGTAATCACAGAATTAAAATTCAACATTGATTTATTATTTGTATCAAATAATAAATTGTACAATTAAAATAGCAACCAGTTTGATGTTGTCTAGACTCTAGATTGTCCTATGGAGCTGGACCAGCATGTTTCCAAGCATTCTTATCTTGGATATAATCCTCTAATCTGTAATATGCTTGTTTACAAAGTGTACTTTTAACATGAGTTTTAAATTTTCTTTCATTTAATTGCAATATTTCACAAGGTATTTTGTTGTAACATTTGACACAGTACGCCATAAAAGATGTATGTACTTTAGATAATCTGAAAAATGGTTGATCTATTTTATCTTTATTTCTAGTATTAAAATGATGTCTATCACTTATTTTATTAAAAAGATGTCGATTTTTTCTTACATACATAATATTTTCATAAATGAATTGGCAAGGTACTGTCATAATATTAATCTTTTTAAATTGTTCCCTAAGAGATTCACGGCGACGTAGATTATAAATGGCTCTGACAGCTCGCTTTTGCAAAATAAAGATGGAATCAATGTCAGCAGCCCGACCCCACAATAAAATGCCGTACGACATAATGCTGTGGAAGTAGCTAAAATAGACCAAACGCGCGGTTTCTACATCTGTCAACTGTCTTATCTTTCTAATAGCATAAGCGTTCGAGCTTAGCCGCCCCGCAAGAGATGTTATATGTGGTCCCCATTGTAGTTTCTCGTCTAGAGTGATTCCTAGGAAAACCGTTTGATTAATAAATTCCAGTTTTTCTCCATTCAATATGAGATCACATTCGCTACTTCTAACATTAGGTAATTTAAATCTAATGCATTTGGTTTTTTTTTTTTCATTTAGTATCAAATTATTTACCGTAAACCAATCATGGACCTGAAGAATAGAGTTATTTACGTCGTCATGATTTTGTGATCGTCGGTCTATCTTAAAGATCAATGATGTGTCATCTGCAAATAACACCATCTTCGGTTGATTTTGAAGTAATTGGGGTAAATCATTAATGTAAACTAAAAAGAGGAATGGACCCAATATCGAACCTTGAGGAACGCCCATTGCCATTTCAGACCCCAATGAGTTTACGCCGTTTACTTGAACTTTAACCTTTCTATCTTTTAGGTATGATCTTAGTAAATCAAGAGCTGGATTTCTAAGTCCATAGTGCTCTAGTTTCAGCAGAAGTGTCTCATGGTTTACGCAATCGAACGCCTTAGAGAGGTCGCAAAAGATACCAATGGCATCCTGTGCTTCTTCCCAGGCGTTAAAAATGTTCTTTATTAGGGTGACACCGGCGTCAGTCGTACAACGCCCTTTGGTGAAACCGTACTGTTGTTCATAAAAGATGGAATTTTCATTAAAGTGGCGTAACATTTGATTGAGCATCAACTTTTCAAACACCTTACTGAGAACTGGCAGAACTGACACAGGCCTATAATTGTTGGGTTCTTTACTATCACCGGATTTGAACAAAGGAACTACTTTACTGTGTTTCATGAGATCTGGAAAGACTCCTTGGTCCAAACTGGTGTTAAATATGAAAGCTAAATAGGGCGCAATGCTTTCGATGATAGATCTAGACTATTACAGACATTCCCCAGAGATCTTCTGTTGATTTAATTTTAAGATCTTTAAAAACTTTTATAACAGCCTGGGGGTTTGTATGCTGAAACCTTAACTCTAAAGGGCATGCCTTTACATTTTTTTTAAGTAAGGCAGCAGAAAGCGCGGGTGAGGAATTTTAAGTTTCAGTAGTTTTAAGGGGAATATTAGCAAAAAAGTATTCAAATTCTTGAGCTTTCTCTACATCTGAAGTGATGGGCCCATGTGCAGTCTCTAAATTAAATTCAGTATTTCGCGGTTTTTTCCTACCTGTTTCATTATTTATTATTTGCCAGGTAGTTTTTATTTTATCATCAGAAGATTTTATTTTATTGCTAATATAAAGAGCTTTAGCAATTTTGCACACACTTTTAAAAGTTTTAGAATATTTTGCAACATACTGATGAAAGCTTTTGTTTTTCATATGTTGCTTTAGGCCATAAAGTTCAAAAAGTTTTTCCCTGCTTTTACGAATACCTGGAGTCGCCCAATCATTAAATAAGAACTTTGTGTAAATACTTTTAGTATTTACTGGAAAAGTGTCCTTAAATTGCTTTTTTAATAGTAAAAAGAACGCGGCGTAGAACTCATTTGGGTCACATATATTATTAAAACTCTGAACACATAGTTGACTGGCCAAAGAATTATTTAATTTTTCTAAATTTTTACATGTAATTGGCCTAAACCTTATTTGAATTTTTTGTAAAGGTATATAGGAACAAAATGTTATTTTTGTCCACTGTGATCAGATGGCAACTTATTTACAATTTGTTTGTGTAAGTAATCACAATTACAAAAAATATTATCTATACAAGTGGCAGAAGAAGCGGTTGAGTATTGTCATTTTTATAAAGAGACAAGCCATATATGCGATGGGTATTTGGCCCCTATTATATAGGGGATGATTTTCTTTAATGCTCACTATGTTATATAAGGAACTATTTTTGCAAAATTCCATGCTTCTAGACCTGTAAATGAATTAAACATTTTTAGTATGTAGATTTTTAAGTTATTTAAATTCCTATAGCATTGGAGCAATGGTGGCCCAATGGTAACACGAGTGGCCGCGACTTATGAATTGTAACTCGTGGGTTCGATCCCAAGCAGGCACTTTACTCCGTGTAAATTATTTCATCACCGCTGCTCTCAAACGGTGGAGGAAAACATCGAAAGAAACCGTCATGTTCTAGATCCAAAAGTTCAAGGATATGTGACATCCGCCAAGCCACACTGGGCCTGCTTGGTGGATTATGGCCCACAGGCCTCTTGCCCAGCAGTGGGAACATTATAGGCTGATTATGCCTATGGCATTAAGTCCCCCTCTGTACATTTGTTTGTTTGAGGTATGAAATAAATCAATAATTCTTGGGATATGGCCAAGGAACAAGTGGGTACTTTCAGAATAATGTAATGTAAAAGTTACCGAGCACATGCATGACGATGGAGAACAGGTTGTAGGTGGTGTCGGGGCGGAAGATGTCCCTCCACTCGTCGCCCAGCGCGGCCACGTGCGCGGGCGGCGCGCGCCGCTGGCACTCGCGCGGCAGGCGCGCCACGAACTGCTGCACCGCCGCCCACAGGCGCAGCGCGGCGCGGGCCAGCATGCTCACCTGGCGGGGCCGGGGGCGAGGAACATGCATAAGTACTAACTCTTCAGTTTAATATTCTAGTGATAATTATTTTAGAAGTATGTATGTATGTATGTTAGTATATTCCCATATTATTTGTTTTGTGAATTGATTCGATTTTATACATTCTATTTTTTTTCTACTCTTACAATTTTCTCTTCTACTCTTGCACACGTTGTCTACATCTCTTTATATCGGCTTTCCTATCGCAGGTATACTGGAAGAGAATACTTTAGAAATAAGCATCACCTTTGGACGTATTTTTCTGATCTTTTCTTCTTCTCTGTTTCTATATGTGTACATAAATGGTTAAATAAATAAACAGGTAACTAGAAAATGACAAGTAGTGGCCGACGAATACGGAGAGCTGCAAACCATACTTTATAAAATATCAGATTCTAACTCTGCCGTCAATATATATACTTGACATTTGCGTATTTGTTTTTAAAAATATCGACAAGTTCACTAAAGTAGAAGATACGCACAACGTAAACACTCGCCATAAAGAGGTTATGCGCTCCATCCTCAAGAATTAAAATGTTAAGTCATAGCCCATATTATATGGCAATAAAAATATATAATAAGTTGCCCAATACGTTTAAAACTGAAAATCAGTAACAATATTCCAAAAAAGGCTAAAACTATACCTAATCCAAAAGTGTTTCTACTCAGTAAAAGAATATCTAGAGTCCAGCTTAAAATATCGATTTTCTCTCATGGACCTACTTACAAAAGTGGCAATCTGTCCAATACAAACAATAAGATTTAGTCTATCCAATTTAACTTCAAATAATATAATATTATAATTTTAATTTGTACTACCTGAAAATTATGACATTAATATTGCTGAATAATTGTATTAAATTTATTATTATTGATATTTAATTTTGACATAACTATGTTTTAATCTAATTGTACTAATATAAAAGAAAATAATTAAGTAATAATAATGTATAATGCAGGCTAATTTAGGCTGATAAGGACAGGCGAATGATAATAGCAATGCTTGTAAAAGGCTGCTAAGTCATAAGTACTATCTTAACATAACAACAACATTGGGGTCGTTCGGTGGACGTTGAAGTGAAGACGTGTTGAGAGTCCTCCGTCAAATTTCCAAAAATATATTTACTGTGCGCTGCGTGCGCGCCACATGTTCTAAAATTGAGAGCGACCGCCGGCGCCGTCAACACTGATCAAGGCCTAGGCCAGGTCCTGATCTCAGGCGGGCAATCTAGTGCATACGAAAAGCGATCCTGACCCCGTCCAAGCTAATCTGGTGAGATCTTTCCATATATTTTAGGGATCTGCCGAAAAGTTCCGCTTAACCTATAATACGTATGTGTCAATTTAATACTCTTTACTATTCCTTAATCCTTCAACACTCAACATTTACCCTGGGCAGTTGTGGGATGATAATATAACTGTTCTAACTAACTAAGGATTTTTCTGTACTTTATAGTTATAACATTAAACTAAATTTCCACAAACTACTGTACATAAACAAACTTATTATTTGGCCTCTTTAGCTTTACAAAAGTCACTAGCTAAGCAAATTACCGATCCTTTTGAAAGGTCGTAAATCAAGTTGTATTATACCCATGTCCGCCGGTCGTCAAAGGCCGACTCTGTTGAATTCCAGTAACAACCCAAAAAAACCCTACCCTGTATTTAAACCTTCATATCAAGATATGAAGTGCACAAAAAATGCACCACATGCAAGCAAAAGCTTGTCCACTTGTCTGTACGATGAGACCTTGCTATATATGTTTCGGTGAACCGTGGTAAGGACAGAATTTACTCAACATTTCTGTATAATATTCAAGACTTCCTTCCTAACAGCAATCTTTCCCAGGAACAAAGGATAACAAAATACATAACCGCATAGCTTAACGAGACGAGCTGGTGAGGAGAAGATGTCCATATCGCTGCATCCTAATCACGAATCAGTACTCAGCAACCTTCACGTCCTCTACAAAGTCCACCTTGCAGTCTGGTCAGGAACTAATCAACGTCAAAACACCACAACAAGTTGAGACACGGCTTTGAAAAAAGCCGCCTTTTTAAACAATAGGATAACCAACAGAGCACCACATTCGTACGCTTAATAGGGTCTTGGACAAAGAACGGCGTGCAGGAAAAAGAATTTATGTACGGACCTTAAGCCAAATAACAAGCAATAAACGTGCCACGGACACGCGCAGGGTCGCCTCAGGTACCGGGTGGCCTGGGTATCCTACCAAGTGTTGGCGTTTGTCAGCCAATAAAGATTGTTAGGTCCGACAATCTCAGCTACTAGTTATACTGGCTTAATTAGTTATGTGTGTATAAACAAATATTGTACCTAACTTGTGTGTGACAATAATAATAATATTATGTGCAGTGCAGTGTTATACAGGTTGAAATTGAAAACTTGCGACAAACTGAGATGGGACATTGTATACATCATTATTAACAACTTTTACTAAGGGACCAAAGCTGTAATCCCAAAAAAAAAATCTGCTTTTCCTACATTTTGATGAGGTATTGCGAACATAAATGTAGGGGACAGCAGTTTTTTTTTTGGGATTGTAGCTTTGGTCCCTTAGTAAAAGTTGTTCATAATGATGAGTACAATCTCCCATTTCGATTTGTCGCATGTTTTCAATGTCACCCTGTATTATAGTGTCCCAAAATCGTTCAGTTTGTGAAGGCCCATTCTGATTTTAGACATTGCCATAAACGAGCTTCAAGTGCTCAGGTAGCCCGTAGTACCCAGCACACTGCAAAAAATGGTCGTGAGGATAGAAAAAAGGCGAAAGTCAACAGTCGGTGAATTCCGAAAAGACGTTATTATAGGTTGCGACATGCGAAGTATACGCAATGTTTTCGTCTTACTGAGGATTCCAACTTGGCGATATTTGAATTATCGTAGACTCCACGGAAGTATGAATGCGCTCTTCATTACGTGCCGATTTCTACCAGTCGAACTCCTACCGCAAACCGCGTCAAAAAACTTCATTCCAAAAAAACCTGAAACGGATAGTATCGTGACATCAGACGAAGACATTGAAAACAGCAACGGATAACACAGCATAGCAGTGACAGAAAAGCGTCGAAAAAGCAGTTAAATCGCGCCAAAATACATTCATTCATCGTTCATTCAAGATCCGGTGAATCCTGAGCCAACCGGCCGGCAACGGTATTAAAAGAATGACAACATAAAGCAAGACATGACTTACTTCGACAAGGAAACCAACTTTTGGATGGACACGGCTGAAGATAGAGACAAGATCAGGAAGGCTACTAGCGAGAGTTACAATAAATCAGAAACGGATAGTAGCAAGACCTCAGATGAAGACATTGGAAACAGCAACGTGCAACACAGCATAGCAGTGTCACAGAAAAGAGTCGAGAAAGCAACTGGACCTGAGCCAACCTGGCAGCGACGTTGTTAAAAGATGCCCTCCCCGTCTCTCCACTATTCCATTGCTTGCTCAAGGATGCATATCTGGTAGGCTCTAATAATCCTTCCTATCCTAAGGGCACATCTTCCTGACCATTACCGCGCCCCCGGTCTACTCTTTGATATACAATGGTCTCTGTAGTCCCATGAAACATGAGGCTCCAGGGACTAGTGCGAATCCTTGGGTTCATTCGAGCAATCGAGTCTGGTTTAACCACGCTGGGATCGGTGCATTTCATTCATTCATTCTTAACATAACAACAACATTGTACACACGGCTACACATCAGGCTATACATTTCCAGTTTACGCTGACCTCGTATTGTACGGAAATCCTATACAATGCGAGATCAGCTTATACTGGAAATGCATAGCTTGATGTGTAGCCGTGTGTACACTCAGTTCGCAATAAAGGTATTGACTTTCGACTTTGAATATGTGATACAGCTTAGTTATTTCATGTTAAAGTTGCGGACTTTATCGTAAAATGAATTTCTTTCTTATGAGCGTTTATGCCGTCCGTGCCCTGTTTGGTTCGAAAACAGTACTTTTCGAACCAACCTGATTGTGCAGCCAATACAGTGCACGTTCCCGATTGTGAATTGATCAAGAACACAAGGAATAAACACAGTTTTTAGTCAACAACAAACCTAACGTACTGTTTTAAAACGGCGAAAAGCATGAGTCACCCTGTCAACGCACTCAAACAGCTGAGCTTCGAGGTCACCGACCGACCTGGCACGTCACACATCGGCCGCAAGGCACGTTCGGCTCCACATCGGCTGCGCTCGGCTGTCATCGTATAACCTGCTTCTAATAACAGCGTACTTAATTACATCTGCCTACTTAATTTACCATCGTGAGTAAGAGTCATTTTTATTACCAAAAATTGTAAGTCAACACTACTTTAAGATGCTACGCTCGCCTCCAACATCGCCTCTTCACAACTCCGAACCGAACTTGTCTACATGTTCTTCTCAAGAAAATACTCATATAACACAAAGGAAAAGAAACGCGAGAACGACGAATTAGAAAGCATGGAAAGCATGATGAAAGAGATGAAGGCCATGATTTCTGACTTAGTAGGTAAGCCGAGCAACAACGGCAAAATAGATGCCTTAAAAGCTGCTCTCGATGACATTAATCCCAAAATTCGATTATTAGTGCTGAAAACTCAGAAATTAGGCTTCAAAACGATGAAATTAAAAAGGATATGATATTCCTGTCCGCAAAATACGATGACGCCTTGAAGGAGATAAATAACCTACACTCTAAGTGTCACAACAACAAAAAAGTCATAAAAACCTTAGAATAAAAAGTAGACATTCTTGAAAGAAATATGAAAAAAGGAACGATTGAAATAAAAATGATTCAACCTACAAAATCTGAAACCAGTGAAACCACAAAAATATTAAAAAATGGTTCAGAAAAGGTGAGTACATGTGGATGCCAATTTGTAGTTTCACATAGAAGTTGAGGCCTTTGATTTGATTATTTGAAAACTTACCCCAAATTCTAATTTTAAATCACCTTAAAGATGTTTTTCATTTGACAATTTGAGTTTAATTTTATAACTTCAATTTTCGTCGATGATTTTTCAATTATAATTTAATTATGATATTCAAACAATAATTGTTCGTAACAGTGGCGAGTTATAAGTTGAACCCTTATATTTAACCCTTTAGCATTGGATAGCGTTCAGGTACTTTTGGAACAGACTATACCATATTGACTGGTACCTTAGTGGATCCCCAGCCGCGTGTGCTCCTGCGCACGGAGCTGAGCAGCGAGCACAGCGAGATGGTGGCGAAGTCCCAGTGCGGCGCGCGCGCCTCCCAGCCGCGTGACGTCACCGTGGCCGTCAGGAACTCCAGCACGGCCACGTTGCTCACCAGCGCGCTCCACGGGCAGTCGGTGACGTCCCTGCGACAATAGTGTACAGGTCAACGTCCGCTGTTCTTGGCTCCAAGCTGCCAGCCCTTCTTACTTTAGTACGTGAGTAGGAAGTTTAGGGCTATGGCTAGGCGTGGTGATGATAGTAGGTGGAGTAGAGCTCTTCTTGGAAGGCTGCCGAAAGGCGGTAGAAGAAGTTTAATTTAACACATTTTATAGATAAAGTATTAAAAACATGAGTCTATCCCACATAACTATAAACTCGCATACGAACTTGTCATAGAGCATGGTGTGGTTGTGCTTGTAATACGCATTGACGACCACGTCGAGGTCGCAGTGGTCACGGCAGCGCGTGACGTCACGCACCAGGTCCGCGTCGCCGCTCTCTCCGAACGCGATGTACCAGCTGCGCAGCATCACTAGGTATTTGATCTTGTACGCGGCTTCAGAGTCACACTCGGTCGACCATTTTGTGCTGGCCTGAGGGTGTAGGAGAAACATTTTGATGTGACACAAACAACATACAGGAAAACCCGCAGGGCTAACATGAGACACGCGACAATTCCTGACTCTCGCGTCGAAGACGTACTGTAGGCGCGCGATCTGAGTGCAGTCGGGGTATGAGGAGCGGGGCGGGTGCAACTCCCCCCGCCCGTCGACACCTCACCGCGGCCGCCTGTAGTTTAGTGCTGTGCTGACCTTGATGTCTCTCGCTCGCGCGCTTATTGATAGCGTTTTACTCAAGTTGCGTATTCGTGTTATTTTTTGTTTTAAAAATGACTGATCCGTGTTCTTCAAGTACTATTGATAAAAGACGTGTTTTTATTCATCGTCAAGCACGAGCACGGAGCTGGCGAATCATATTCTTGAGAAGTGTTTTTGACCTTGCCTTTGAATAATGCTTTCGACCGAGCCAGCCATTATACTGGTAATTCCAAGAGAACATTAGCTGCAATTCAAAAACAAGCTAAAACAGGGCCTCTTTCTTCGCCTTCTACTAAAGGAAAATCGCATAATAAAAAAAACAACTTAAACGTCGATGACTTTGATAGAAGTGTGATACATCGAACTATCGAAGAGTTTTATTTAACAAAAAAAGTTGTCCCTACTTGTCCCAAACTTCTGACAGCCGTTAGAGAAAAGATCAATTTTCCGTGGGGATTAACAAGTTTGAGAAAATTATTAAAAGCGATGGCATATAAATGGCAAAAATGTCACAATAAAGGACGAATTTTGGTGGAGAGACCAGCTATCGTTTATGCATGATCAGTTTATTTACGAGCGATCCGTCGGTATAGGCAAGAGGAGCGAAACATTTTCTTTCTTGATGAAAAGTGGGTAGATAACAACCTCAGTTTTAAAAAATGTTGGCGAAATGAAATGATCGATGCAGTATTGACAGACACAAGCTCCTCAAGCAGGCTTATTCTGGTTCACGCAGGATCTCGAGCAGGATTTTTAAATGGTGGGAAGTTGCTTTTTAAAGCTGGTACTGCAACAGGTGATTATTTCGTTGAAATTTACTTGAGTATCAGACATATAAAACCGTCAACCTTTAATTTAAATCCGTTTCTTTGTTCCTTTACAGGTGATTATCACGGGCAGATGAATCAAACGAATTTTGAGAAGTGGACGACTGAAATGTTGATTCCTAATCTGCCACCATCATCTGTTGTAGTAATGGACAATGTACAATGACAATGGTAGGGTGCTACCATAGTGTACAGGAAAATAAAGTTCCCACGAAGTCCAGCACCAAACCCGTAATGTTGGAATGGTTAATTAAAAAGAACGTGGAAGCTTCAATTTCAATGAGGAAAGATGAGCACTTTCGTTTGATCGAAATACATAAGAAGCCTTCAGAAAAAACTTTTAAAATAGATGAGTATATCAAAAGTCATGGTCATATCGTAGTGCGACTACCGCCATACATGTGCGACCTAAACCCGATTGAGTTGGCGTTGGCGAAAGTAAAGAGAATAGTGAGGGAGCACAACGTTAAGTCCGATCTATCCCTAACAAGACTGCGACAAGTTACGGAGCTAGCAATCAGTCACGTCACAGAAGATTGGCGTGGCTTCGACGATCACGTTATTGTTCTAGAAGAACAATACTGGCAAAGGGATGGATTAATGGAAGATACCGTAGACCGATTTGTCATTGAGGTCGGCGATGACAGTGATGAAAATTACAATATATATTTTTTACAATAATAAACTTGTTTGATTAAGATTTCCGGCTTTCCCACAGTTTTCTTAAAGTAGGGAATATATGCATGATATTTTCTTTTTTTTATACCATAGCTTGTAATAAAACTATCTAGCGCAAATATAATAAATAAAATGTGTTAAAATACTAACAGATACAAGCAGTTTGAACGTCCACTTTTAAGGTGTCAAAGAAAAATATCGAACTCCGTTCATTGTCGCTAATTAGGTCACATCACTAGCGCATTCCTCAGAACTGCACTCAGATCGCGCGCCTACTGTACTTATATCTGTCACTTTTCTCGTTTCCCGCCAGCGCAGCGCTGCCCTACAAAATACTCGACTCGTTCTGTCAAACTTGAAACTTGTAATCTACAATTTTGTAATAGGGTAGTACAAGACAAGTACTTGTATGTAGTAGCAGCTCTAAATTAGATCTCATCATAGCGCAAAAGGGAGCAGGCTATACTTAGCTGTGAGTGGAACAACGCCACCAACGATGCTGATAGGACGTTCGTATTTCCGAACTCAAACTCAAACCATTTATTTCAAATAAACCAATTACAGGCACTTTTGAATTGTCAAGGGTTCGGTCAGTCAGTCAGAAAGATGAAGCTAGTTGCCCATTCCAAAGCGTAGTAGGTACGTATGGAGAAGAACGGGCAAGAAACTCCACGGACACTCTTTTAAATCAATGTATTATGGTTACAAAATATTATTTACATCATTCATTTTTTTTTTTAATTATACATGTGAGAACGATGCAAAACGTAAAAGCGTCCGTAATAAAAAGATTACAACAAAAAAAAAAATCAATTCTAAAATTAAAATAAGCCGTGGCAGCTAAGAGATGACCGGTCTCTACTGACGGCGCCCGTTCACGAACATGACGCGTGGGTCAGCACCATCAGCTCAATCATTTTGAAGGGAGCTAAATGATCCAACACGCGCCACCATCAGCGAGACATTAGAGTGAGCACGACATACTCCCAGCCACCAGGGCACATTCAAGTCAATGAAAGACGTATCCAGTAAATAGCAGCTTTATAGTATACAGTACTCACATAACAATGTGCTGTGCAACTACTATATACCGAAGACGATGATTCCCGATTTTATTTGGAAAGCTGTATATGAAGTGTTGTTTATATTAATTTCAAAAAAAAAAAAAGCAACAAACCTGCAAACTATGGAAGTATCCGTTTCCGGATACAATATCCTCCAGTTTCTGCCCTTCAAGTATTCCTTTCTCCTCCTTGCCTTTTGCATGCAACGTGTACCATCTGTGAGCGTACGCCCAGAAGTAGCCCTTAGCCAGCGCCAGTTCTGACACCGTACTTTTTATGGCACTCCTGAGTTCTTGAGATGTCGCGCTTATCACGTCTAGTAGGAGAGAATCCAGTTTTTGTTTTGTCTCAACTATTACGTCGTAGTGGGGCCACTGGAAATTGTAATTGAGTTAAATGCAAGGAACGAAAGAAAAATGTTTATAAGACTACTTTTTTTTTTTTTTTTTTGTGGGTGGGAAATCATCAAATAACTTCTCTCGCTCTGGGCGGAGCGGGAAGGTGTGTCAGACTCTTACTGACTAAAACCCACCCGTATTCCTTCTTGTTGCCTGTGTTGCGGGGGCCTCGGTGACCCATAAGTACTTTCCCGCGACCCCGGCAGGCATCGGCCCTAGTGGACCCCTACTATGTGCTGACGACATCTCTTTGAGGCGCGCGTGGAATACAACGCGCCATCGACCCGGGCCTGGTCCTTACCGGACGGTGAGCTACCCATTGCTCACCGTCCGCAAGCCCGCGCCTACGGTGGCCGGAAATCCGCCCGGTATTCCCGACGCCCTGGGCGTCTCCTGCGGCGGCTAGGGGCGAGAGGGCGCGAAACTTGCCTTTCCCTCAACCGTCCCGCCTCCTCCTTCGCGAGCATTACTGCTTCGCAGAAGGAGGTGACGGCTGCCCATGCCCTCTCGCTCCGTACCATGGCCTGAACCAGGGCTGGACGCGAGAGGTCTCTGCCGCCGATCGCCTCCACGAGGACACGGCGGTGCTCTGCCCAAGCCGGGCAGACCTCCACCGTATGCTCCACCGTGTCCTCCGGGCGATCCACACAGTAGTGACACCCGGACGTTTCCTCCCGCCTTATCCGACACAGGAACCTCCCGAAGCTGCCATGTCCGGTGAGGACCTGCGTCACGCGGAAGGTGAGGACGCCGTGGCGCCTCTCCAGCCACTCCTCAAAGAGGGGACTTATCGCCGCAATCGCGGCGTGCCCAGCACTGGGTTGCGACAACCGTACTTTCCATGACGCCATGAGATCCCGCCGGAGCTCCGTCCGCTGTGCCGCGATTTCTCGCGGCAGCGGACTTACGCCCCGGCGTTTCGCCTCCTCGCGCCACTCCCATACGTGCGCGAGGACTTTTGCCTCCAGATCCCATGGCGGCAATCCGGCAAGGAGGCTCGCTGCCTCACAGGAGACCGTGCGGTATCCTCGGACCATCCGGATGGCCATGACCCTTTGGGCCGCGCTCAACCGGCGGGCTGGCCGCAGCGCCAGAGAGCGCGCCCATACAGGAGCCCCGTAGAGGGCCATGGACCGCACGACCCCCACGTAGAGCCTCCGGCAGGAGGCGTTTGGACCCCCTAGATTGGGCAGGAGCCGCTTCAATGCAGCGCCCGCCCGCTCCAGTTTGGGAGCCAAACGTCGGAAATGCTCCACGAAGTTCCACCGGCTGTCGAGGACGAGTCCCAGGTACTTCATCGTCGACTCGACGCCGATAGAAATCCCTCCTACCGTTATTTGGGACCCCAACGGTGGCGCGTTCCGAGGACCATGAAAACACATGGCCTCGGACTTGTGCAGGGCCACCTCGAGTCCCAATTGCCGGATCCTTTCGACGATTGTCGCAACCCCGCGTGCCGCTAATTCGGCCGCCGCCTGGTGCGACCTCCCCTGCGCCAGGAGCAACGTGTCGTCAGCGTAGCACACTACGCTGAATCAGTGGTGGACACCACTGATTCACCCCGCATCCGCACACACGTGGGGACAGAACCCCGGTTTAGGACGACCAGGCCTGTCTCCAGAGCCCAGTCCTCCACCATCCTGCCCCGTGTGTCCGTTAACCGGGAACCCCAAGTTATAAGACTACTTGGGGTTTGTAGTAGATCGTAGACTTAAATCTGCAGCGTTTAATTCAAAGGAAGAAAAAATACGTATGAAAATACTTACAAATGCGTATCCTTCGTGTAGAGAATTGATGACAACATAGGTATACAATACATTGCAGAACTCTCTCTGAACATACTCGTCTTTCAGCAAAACATTGCACCAAGTCTTCTGCTCGCTCGGCTCCTCGTCATCATCACCCGAGTTGACGATATGCAGCAACAGAGTCCGCAGATATATCGCACGGAAAAGGTGTTTATTTACATAGAGCAAAAGGTCTGTTTTCGTTAGCTCCTTGACGTCGCTACTCGCCGAGTCACGTACGACGGCGGCGATGACGTCATTGTCGTCGTCGTACAGACAGTTGAGCTGGCACGTCACGCACTCGTGACGTAGCGCGTACGACTCCACCAAGTGCGTCTCAGGGTCCTTTATGTTGAAGATTTTTTTGGTGAAAGCGAGCATGTCCGTAACGTCATCAGGCGCTTCCGCGTCGTCGCAGCGGTTGAATAAGTGCGGACATAGAGACACGATGTTCTCGATTTTTTTTATGTCCAAGGTTTCCATGCTGGAGTGGAGAATTATAGGTTAAAAACGTGTTTTTATGCAAAGTAAATTTTCTAGTATTTATCATGAGATGCTTTTTAACATTGCGACAAGTTCCAATATAGAAACATTGGTACTAACGTCTGGAACAGCTGCTCGTGGATGAAGGCGGCCACTTGTTGCAGGAACCGTGTCCGTTCCGCGTCCGGTAGCGCCGCCACGCCGTCTTGCCACGACGACTGAATTTCACACCACGTGTCCACTGACAATCTGCTGTCTCCTCTCTGGGAAATACGAGATTGGATGCTTCTAGAACACATTTCACAGCGGATGTTGCTAATATACTTAAGCTAAAATATAGCTAGCAGAAATACTGTTTTTTATTAGTAAATAGGTACTGTTAGCGTGCTCCTGTAGCGACATGGCCAGGCGAGCTACTAACATAGTAGAAGACTGAGTCAGTTACCGGCACGAGTATGTTGAGTCGGAACAGCTGCAGCACCAGCAGCGCGTAGTGCTGCCCGGCGTGCTCCTGGAGCGACGTGGCCAGGCGAGCGGCTAACGCGCCACTCGCTTCCAACGTACTGCTGTGTGGCTGCGATATGGCACTGGTAACTATCTTCAGCACTTCCGATACAATGTCCTCGCTGACTAATAGCTCTGGAACACGGAGGTACAGTTTACGACAGTTAATATGGCAGGTAAGTTTTAGAATGAGACGCGGTTATAAGAGATGGAGGTGAGAGGCGACGCTTAAAGTCGTGAGGATCAGATACTTGTAGGCAGTCACTTTCTCCGCATGAACGGGTCCTACCTAGCGCACATACCTCCGCTGGGCTCGTCCGTGAGGCAGGCCAGCAGCAGCGCGCGCGCCGGGCCGGGGCGCGGGTCGCGCGCGGCTCGGCCCGCCAGCGCGCACGTGTGCGGGTCCTACCTAGCGCACATACCTCCGCTGGGCTCGTCCGTGAGGCAGGCCAGCAGCAGCGCGCGCGCCGGGCCGGGGCGCGGGTCGCGCGCGGCCCGGCCCGCCAGCGCGCACGTGTGCGGGTCCTACCTAGCGCACATACCTCCGCTGGGCTCGTCCGTGAGGCAGGCCAGCAGCAGCGCGCGCGCCGGGCCGGGGCGCGGGTCGCGCGCGGCCCGGCCCGCCAGCGCGCACGTGTGCGGGTCCTACCTAGCGCACATACCTCCGCTGGGCTCGTCCGTGAGGCAGGCCAGCAGCAGCGCGCGCGCCGGGCCGGGGCGCGGGTCGCGCGCGGCCCGGCCCGCCAGCGCGCACGTGTGCGGGTCCTACCTAGCGCACATACCTCCGCTGGGCTCGTCCGTGAGGCAGGCCAGCAGCAGCGCGCGCGCCGGGCCGGGGCGCGGGTCGCGCGCGGCCCGGCCCGCCAGCGCGCACGTGTGCGGGTCCTACCTAGCGCACATACCTCCGCTGGGCTCGTCCGTGAGGCAGGCCAGCAGCAGCGCGCGCGCCGGGCCGGGGCGCGGGTCGCGCGCGGCCCGGCCCGCCAGCGCGCACGTGTGCGGGTCCTACCTAGCGCACATACCTCCGCTGGGCTCGTCCGTGAGGCAGGCCAGCAGCAGCGCGCGCGCCGGGCCGGGGCGCGGGTCGCGCGCGGCCCGGCCCGCCAGCGCGCACGTGTGCGGGTCCTACCTAGCGCACATACCTCCGCTGGGCTCGTCCGTGAGGCAGGCCAGCAGCAGCGCGCGCGCCGGGCCGGGGCGCGGGTCGCGCGCGGCCCGGCCCGCCAGCGCGCACGTGTGCGGGTCCTACCTAGCGCACATACCTCCGCTGGGCTCGTCCGTGAGGCAGGCCAGCAGCAGCGCGCGCGCCGGGCCGGGGCGCGGGTCGCGCGCGGCCCGGCCCGCCAGCGCGCACGTGTGCGGGTCCTACCTAGCGCACATACCTCCGCTGGGCTCGTCCGTGAGGCAGGCCAGCAGCAGCGCGCGCGCCGGGCCGGGGCGCGGGTCGCGCGCGGCCCGGCCCGCCAGCGCGCACAGCGCCGCGCCGCACACCGCGCCGCGCAGCCAGCGCCGCGCGGCCGGCGCGCGCACGTGCGGGTGGCGCACGCAGCGCGACACGCACCACTCCACGACGCTGGGCGGGAACTGCGGAGAACTCATGAGTCAACACCGTATCACACCGCACTTACTGGTATTAAGATACAGTACTTCGCTTATATGAACACTTTAGAAATAACTTTAATTTCGGAAGTCGGTGGTAAAAAACTTAAATACAAAACGAAAGACACCGATTTCTGTAATTATATATAGTAGTTATTTTTCACTTCGTAGTGTTTTATTGGAAACCGTTTTTTTTTGTATAAAATTTTAACTTATCAGTTTTTAGTTGGTATGTAAACAACAATGACAGGAAGTTTAATAACATCATCAACATACACAAAGTCAATATAAAAATACGTATTATTGATGCTAAATCATAAACTACACAAGGAAAGTTAATCAAATGTTCTCCATCAAACTGAAAAAGAAAAAAAAAAGAATTTCTTAAAAAAATACAAAAAAGGTTCGTTAACTGTACCGTGTACCCTTATCTCAGAAACTACTAAGCCCAACATTTTGAAAAAACACAGAAAGTAATTCTTTGCTTATACACTACAGGAACACCTATAAGAAGTCTATGGTCTTAAAATAACTTGGTCAAATCTCTCAATATTGTGCATACAAACTTATATTTGCAGTTGGAATGTATGGAAGAACATGTTTTTCAACTGCAATTTTAAGTTTATCTTGGGATAAATTATCTTGGTACAAAAAAATGGTAGATTACATATTTATTGTACGGAACCCCTACCACGGGAGTTCAACTCATCCGGTTTTTTAGAAGTCGGTTCAAAATGGCATACTAGACATACATACACTTCAGCTAGGATGAAATGGGCAGAATCGGCTCATAAACGCATTCAAACACGTTTATATGAATTCTAAGTAGGTACGCATGCTTCGGGTAACAGGCTATTCGTAAGTAATTCGGGTCTGTCGCATCAAGATAAGCGGTCAAGTTTTATGTGTGTAGTGCTTTTTTTATATAAAACGAATGTCAATAAATTCAGGATTCTGCATACTCAAAAAAAAAAAAAATAGGCCGTCATGGGGACTGCCGACAAAAGTAAAACTTTGGAATAATATAGGTATAGGCGTATAATAGGTTGGGGGAAAAAGTTTCTTCGCATTTTTTAAGAAAATTCAAAACATTTTTTAATATAGTTTATTTACGTTTAACTAAAGTATGTAGGTACCATTTTGTTCGATATTTTTTTGCCATCTTGTAGGTAGGGACATGATCCCATTGCTATAGAAATTTTGGGACTTCTGATCAAAATACCGCGACAAGTGGTTTTGGCAGTCCTCTCGTGATGTTAACCTGACACTACCTAAAGAATTCTGAAGAGACCGAAACAGGTGGAAATTTGAAGGTGCAAGGTCAGGACTATACGGCGGATGCATTAACACCTCCCAGCCAAACTCTCTTAATTTTTGCTGAGTGGCTAAAGATGTGTTTTTCATCATGCGTTATCATGATGAAAAACCACACCCGTTTCTGTTGATTAATTCTGGCCGCTTTCTCTCAACTTCTTGCTTTAATCTCATCAGTTGTTTGCAGAAGAGTTCAGAATCCATGGTCCTGCCCGGTGGTAACAGCTCATAATGAATAATGCCCTTCCAATCCCACCACACACACAGCATCACCTTGTTGCGAGTTAACCCGGGTTTCGCCAGTCTGTGAAGCCTGACCGGCCTTTGACCACGACCTTTTTCGCACGTTCTTGTCGTACGTGATCCATTTTTCATCACCAGTTCAATCACCAGACTTCGCAGGAACTCTCGGATACGTCTGCTATTTAACCTCCTTCACAATCCTAAAACGCCATCCTATTTGCGGGAGCGTTTTTCCTCCGCTCGTCCTTCAGATGCGCCTTGCAGGTCGCATCTTAGAAACCTTCTTAAGTCCCCTCCCCACTCCACCGATTTCTACTCCTACTCCTTCACTGTTCACGCGGTCCGGTTGTGGAATTCACTTCCGCCGGACATTAGGAACTGCCAAACTGTTGCAGTATTTAAAAGAAAAGTGAAAGAACACTATCTTTCCATTTCGACATAGTTGCGTATGTATTTATTACATTGTATTTTTTTTTATATATTCTAGTGATATTTATTTTAGATGTATATATGTATGTATGTTAGTATATTCCCATTTTATTTGTTTTGTAAACTGTTTCGATTTTATGTATTCTATTTTCTCTTCTACTCTTACACACGGTGTCTACATCTCTATCTACTTTCCTAAGGTATGCTGGAAGAGATTTCTTTAGAAATAAGCATCACCTTTATACGTATTTTTCTGTTCTGTTCTTATATTCTGTTTTTATATGTGTATACAGAAATGGTTAAATAAATACATAAATAAATAAATAAAGTTAAATTATTTTTTATTTAAATATTTTTATTTCTATCAATCAAAATATGCCCCCATGCTATCGATGCATTTCTGTCAGCGCAGTGGTAATTTTTCAATGCCTTTTTTTCTTGAAGAAGTCAGGTGTACGGGAACCAACAAACTCTTCAAAGGCATTTTGTACTTACTGCCTCTCGGGTATTGAACTTTTCCCTGCCAATATGTTGGGGTATGTTTTCAAAAAAGGTTTTTTGGTATTGCCCCACTCATATATAATAGAGTAGGTACCTAATATTATAAAAAATATGACTAAATTCAAATTTAAAAGGGATCTAAAAGAAATTTTAATTATGAAAACTTATTACAAGATTGACGATTTTCTTAATGATGACAGATTGACATACTCTTACTCTGATTGATATAATTATTGTGATCCTCCTGGCCTCACTTACTTTTTATTTCCGTTTGACATTATATATTCTTATTTTATTTTTTATTGCTGTAACCACGCTGACATTTTTTAATTTAGGTATGTTTTATTTTTATTTGCTATTCCCAAGATCTAATTAAATATTACTATACATATTTTTGATTTTTTATATTCTTTTTATTTCATTGTAAACCTTTGCATGCCTATGTGACGGTAAAATATGGAGAACTTTATTATAAAACACCTATGTACTATACCCATGTTTGCAAAGAAATAAATGATTTGATTTGACGAAACTTGTATTCCATATTTACTCGTATTTTTATCGTGTCCATGTCGATGAAAAAGAATACGTAATTGGCTTTTACAATGTTCTGAAATTACAGTGTTAATAGGTATGGGAGGACAGTGTAGGCCTGTCGAGAAGTACCAACAAAAAAAAAAAGAAAAGAAAAAGGTCTACAAAAGATCTAGTCTATTAAGCCTACAACATTCTCACATTCACAACGTACACAAGAATCCATGTAAAATAATATTAAAATAATAAAAACCAATTTAAACGAAATGACATGTTTGCCATTACAACAAGCCTGAAATTAAATGTAGGTATATAATGTCAAATAATGAAAATATAATGTCAAAAAGTATGTCTAGAAAATAATAATAATAAACATCGTAATTTGGGAGCAGTTAATAGACATTTACATAGTTATGCCGTTTCTGATGTACCAGGGAAGCCACATGTGCAGAAGGAATTATTGCCAAACTTCCTTGTCTTCAGCGTAGTCTTTAATCTTATAATATGCGTTTTTGATAAGGACACGTTTGATGTGGGTTTTGAACTTTCCATCGCTAAGTTCTGTAACTGACTTTAGCAACTTGTTATAAAAGCGGATACTGTTGATAACAAATGATTTGCTTTTTTTTGTAAAACTAAATTTGGGTATCACAATTTCATGTTTACTACGTGTATTTATATTATGAAAAATCACTTCTTGTTTTGAAAAGACAAGTTTTTGCGAACATACAAAATACTTTCTAAGATATAAAGAGAAGGCAGAGTTAGTACATTAATTTCTTTGAATTTGTTTCTAAGGGACTCACGAGGACCCATTCTATAGACTGCGCGGATTGCCCTCTTTTGTAAAATAAAAATTGAATCTACGTCAGCTGCCGATCCCCATAAGACATAATACTGTGGAAATAAGCAAAGTATACTAACCTAGCTGTGGCTATATCAGTCATCTGTCTAATTTTTCTTACTGCATATGCAGCTGAACTTAATCTACCTGAAAGAGCTCTAATATGGTGCTTGAGAATGACGGATCTGTATCTTATCTAGTCACATCTTATACGCTTGCTTATTATCTTGTATAACGCTGAGAGTTCATTTTTCATTGACCTACAAAAACCTCCCAGATTGTTACAATTTACTTTTCAAAGTGATCACTCTGATCAATGAATCACTGATAAAATCATGTTCACATATTTAAAATAATTATGTACATATTGATAACATGAGCTCGCAATCCTTAACTTGCTATGATTCACGTCTGCATTAAACAGTTCAAGTACATAAGGGCCAGGAGGCCTGTTCCATTTGTACTAAACTTATGAGTGGAGCAGTTACTAAGGCTTGTAGAACAAAACAACCAGGAACCGCTACATTCCTAGGTTACCCTGTCATTAGCAACAACATGTTGTTTGCATATGCGAGAGCTGATACAAGGTAATGATCCCTACTAGCCTGTCAGCGTGCTGATCTGTGTTGCGGTGTCTTTTTATTGTCGCTCGTTTGAGTTTTCATTCATTTGAGAGCGGCAACTTAACACATTTTTTTTTAATGACTAAAGCCCACCCGTGTTCCTTTCTGTTATAGGGATACCTTTCGGACTTTCCTGCGACAGGCAATTTTACACCCGGGACCCCTAATTAGCCGGAAACTCGTTTGACTTGCAATTAATAAGAATCGAATACATTGAATCAAGAGAGTTTGAAAATATTCAAGAACTTTGAATATTTTCAAACTCGGGTGATGAAAGAGGTATTTTGATTTCCAATTCGATGAACGCCCAAGAATAATCAATGGTAACGTCTAGTCTACCAGGTTTGCCTATTGTAATATTAATAGACTAACAAAGTGGCCAAGTGAGCGTCTGGTCAGTTATGGCGAACGATTGTGCAGTGATTGCAATACCACTGAGTTATCAATAAGGTCTTACACCCGTTTTTGAAAAGTGACTTAATTAAATTCTATAGTGCTAATATGGCCAAAAAAAAAAAATCACAAAATTTTTATTCAATCGATAAGTGCCATAAAAATCCATTTAAATTTTACATTTTCAAATTTCGCGCGTAGTTTGACGAAAACGCTGGACGCAGTGGACGCCATGTTACTCTGTGGTCATGACGTCACTTGGCTATATAAACAAATGCGCTGATCTATTATCTAACTATCAGTTGACAGTTAACACGTTTTGGTTAACACAGCGGTATGACGTAATAACATGGCGGGTACTATTTCATGATGCTTTTTTAACAGATTAGAAAAACTGAAAACGTTGAATTTAATTTTAAAATTTATTTTGTTATTTTATGAACTAAAAGTAACATTTTCCGACTCCTTTTTGCATAAACTATCTCAATAATATATTTATAGATTTTTTCTCGTATATAGTAAAATACGCTATTACTGCCACCTGTACATACACAAATAGCTATGTATAGCTCAAACTTTTCCGCACTTTCACCTTACGCGCGAAGTTATTGATCAATCCTGATCTAATTTTTGACAGCTAGATTGACATTCTCTTTTTCTTTTCTTTATCTGATAAGTTTGCCATCATGTAAGGAAGATCATTATTATAAACTAGAAATAGGAAAGGGCCAAGAATTAAACCTTGGGGCACGCCCATCTTTACTAGAGACCCCGAGGACGTGGCCCTGTTAACGTTTACTTTTTGCTGCCAGTTTGATAGATAGGATAGAACAAGATCAGCAGCTTGTCCACGAATTCCGTAGTGGTGTAATTTACAGGTTCAGTGTATTGTGGTCAACGCAGTCAAACGCTTTTGAGAGGTCACAGAAAATGCCAATGGCATCCTGGGATTTCTCCCAGGATTCCAAAATGTGACTGATGAGTTTTACTCCTGCGTCAGTCGTCGACCTTCCTTTCGTGAAACCAAACTGGCGACTATGTAAAATCCCATTAGAATTGAAATGTGACAGCATCTAGTCTAGCATGATTTTTTCATATATTTTACTCAATGCTGGTAGCACAGATATAGGTCTATAATTAGAGGGATCACTCTTACTACCCGATTTGAAAATTGGTACTACTATACTATGTTTCATTAAATCAGGAAACGTACCGCTGTCTAAACATTGATTAAATATGCCTGTTAGGACAGGGGCTATTGTGCCAATGATATCTCCAAGAACCTTAACAGAATTCCCCCATAAGTCTTCAGTTTTCTTTATGTTAAGACTTTTGAATGCCTTCTTAATTGTGACAATAGAAATGGGCTTGAATTCAAAACTTGGAATGTCCTTAGAGAAGTGTTTTTTTAGAAGAGATTCAGCTAATATAGGTGATGAGGGGAGAGATTTCGTGAGTTCTGAGAAAGAATGAGGGGATGAGGGGAGAGATTTCGTGAGTTCTGAATAGAACCTCTATTGGGATGTTGGTAAAGAAATTTTCTAGTGTCTCAGCAACTTTTAACTTATCTGTAATGGTTTCATTATTAATTTTTAAAGAAAATTCATTTTGATCTAGTACTCAGTCTCTGAGCTAAGCCGCGGACAGACAGATGGACATGGCGTAACTATATTAATATGTATACTCATGCCAAATTACAGCTTTCTACTACTAAGCGTACCTGAGCTAAAGCGGGGGGGACAGACAGACATGGCGAAACTATAAGGGTTCCTTGTTCACTACGGAACCCTAAGAAGTGACTGCCATTTTGTTATTTTTAATATTTCTGGGCTGGCTCAAAATATAAAAAGGAGGCGCCATTTTCGTTTTATTTCTCGACAATTTGCTTTCAAAATCGATTCCTGAGTATTGAGTGAGCGTGCGTACTTGCAAGGCGACGTTCTTTTGTTTTTGTTAGTAATTATACTTGGTCACAGGTCTATAATGTGCTATGCTCCCTACCTGTTGTACTCCCGCAACTTATAAATGAGGAAAATGTTGTTGGAAGCAATCAGCCGAGGAATAACAAAATGGTGGTCACAAATCGATAAATGGAACAACAAAATATAGATTAAAATTACCTGTTGGAAGGTGTTAAACATAGCATATTGCTCCTCTTCAGTCATATACTTCATCAGTAGGAACACTATGTCCACGAGCGTCTGGCAGCGCATGGTGTCGCCCGCCAGCCAGGCCCGCAGCACCTCGTCGTACAGCCGGTACACACTGTCTACACCGAACTGTCTGGCCAGCGCTGTGAACAGCTGCTTACTGTCAAACTCCACCAGTAAAGTGATGACAGGTGTCACGATAGCGCTAGATATCTGTTTCTTCTCGGCACTGTCGAAATAGTGCGAACAAATCTTGTGCACCACATCCTCTAAGTTATGTTTGTACCGCTCCACAACAGACGCGTCACACTGCTGCGTCACTACTGCACTCTTTTCGGTCACAGTTTGCGCGTCACCGTCAAATTTAATGCTATGTTGTTTCTTCACTTCCTGTGAAAACGACGTCTTCAATGTTTGCAACAGTAGGATGTGCCCCTCAATCATTTTCCCTATCTCATCATAGCCTGTGCCAGATTTGTCAATTTGTGTCAAAACTGTGGAGCCAACGTTTTGCCAAAAGTTTCTGACGAGCTGGTCGTATTTTTCACTGTTTTCTTCTTTGGACTGTTTGAGCCAATATTTAACTAGTGAGGCCATGTTGGTTGCGGAACACTTTATGAGGTTAGTTCGGATTTGCCCGTCGTGCTTCGTGGACAGCACGTTGGCCAGCCACGTCCTGAGCACGCTGCTCACGATCTCCAGCACGAAGTCATTCCGCTGTATGGACAGGTATCGCAAACATTCGGCCAAACTCGTGATCCACGACTGCCGTTCACTTTTTGAGTTCAATATGTTTTTCTTTTCTAATCTGAAAGGACAATAATTATGTGATAATCTTGAAGTAATTTTAAAGTGACGTTAATAAAGTTGAAACATTAGCAGTTGGTTTTATAACCTTACCCAGTAAACACAGCATTAAAGAATGCTTCGTAGAAGTCTTTAGTTAAAATATCTTGAGGTAAATAAGCTAACAGCGGCAGCAGTATGTTGGATAGATGTCTTGCGTCACCCCAACCACCTGGACACAAGTTTTTATAATAATGTTACCAAATTATCTATAATTTTTAATATTATAATTTTTATTATATAATGGCCAACATTTTAAAACTTACCGTTTTCCAAAACATCTAATATCCTTTTGACGAGCAATTCTTTCTTATCTAAATATGTGTGCCAGTCCTGAAACAAACATTTATTGTTGTTATTTTATTCAAATTACCAACTCAAATGAAAGCGAACTAGGTGAATATTGCAGTAAAAATTACAGTGATAAATAACTTTAATACACAAATAAAGTTCAGGTTGCGCATTTTTTTGATTACTTTTTAAATAGTATTTAATTCCAATACAATAGTCATTATAAAAAATTAACTTAATTCGTATTGTTTAAGGTTGTTATGAGCTTAAGTCATCCAATGGGAAGCAAGGGTTAGAATATAGAACAGTGTAGTGACCGGTATGTTGTGCATGAGCTGCAGCAGACAGGTCCAGAGCTGTGCGGCGGCCGGCGCGCCCGCCTCGCGCGCCGCCGACAGCAGCTCGCGCAGGGCGCGCGCGCCGCACGCCGCGCCGCACGCCGCGCCGTAGCGCTCCGCCACGCGCCCCGTGGCGCCGTACCACGCCGCTCTGTGCACCACACACACAACATTAGCATCTCTAACACACTGCTACAAGCACGCGCGCCGCACGCCGCGCCGTAGCGCTCCGCCACGCGCCCCGTGGCGCCGTACCACGCCGCTCTGTGCACCACACACACAACATTAGCATCTCTAACACACTGCTACAAGCACGCGCGCCGCACGCCGCGCCGTAGCGCTCCGCCACGCGCCCCGTGGCGCCGTACCACGCCGCTCTGTGCACCACACACACAACATTAGCATCTCTAACACACTGCTACAAGCACGCGCGCCGCACGCCGCGCCGTAGCGCTCCGCCACGCGCCCCGTGGCGCCGTACCACGCCGCTCTGTGCACCACACACACAACATTAGCATCTCTAACACACTGCTACAAGCACGCGCGCCGCACGCCGCGCCGTAGCGCTCCGCCACGCGCCCCGTGGCGCCGTACCACGCCGCTCTGTGCACCACACACACAACATTAGCATCTCTAACACACTGCTACAAGCACGCGCGCCGCACGCCGCGCCGTAGCGCTCCGCCACGCGCCCCGTGGCGCCGTACCACGCCGCTCTGTGCACCACACACACAACATTAGCATCTCTAACACACTGCTACAAGCACGCGCGCCGCACGCCGCGCCGTAGCGCTCCGCCACGCGCCCCGTGGCGCCGTACCACGCCGCTCTGTGCACCACACACACAACATTAGCATCTCTAACACACTGCTACAAGCACGCGCGCCGCACGCCGCGCCGTAGCGCTCCGCCACGCGCCCCGTGGCGCCGTACCACGCCGCTCTGTGCACCACACACACAACATTAGCATCTCTAACACACTGCTACAAGCACGCGCGCCGCACGCCGCGCCGTAGCGCTCCGCCACGCGCCCCGTGGCGCCGTACCACGCCGCTCTGTGCACCACACACACAACATTAGCATCTCTAACACACTGCTACAAGCACGCGCGCCGCACGCCGCGCCGTAGCGCTCCGCCACGCGCCCCGTGGCGCCGTACCACGCCGCTCTGTGCACCACACACACAACATTAGCATCTCTAACACACTGCTACAAGCACGCGCGCCGCACGCCGCGCCGTAGCGCTCCGCCACGCGCCCCGTGGCGCCGTACCACGCCGCTCTGTGCACCACACACACAACATTAGCATCTCTAACACACTGCTACAAGCACGCGCGCCGCACGCCGCGCCGTAGCGCTCCGCCACGCGCCCCGTGGCGCCGTACCACGCCGCTCTGTGCACCACACACACAACATTAGCATCTCTAACACACTGCTACAAGCACGCGCGCCGCACGCCGCGCCGTAGCGCTCCGCCACGCGCCCCGTGGCGCCGTACCACGCCGCTCTGTGCACCACACACACAACATTAGCATCTCTAACACACTGCTACAAGCACGCGCGCCGCACGCCGCGCCGTAGCGCTCCGCCACGCGCCCCGTGGCGCCGTACCACGCCGCTCTGTGCACCACACACACAACATTAGCATCTCTAACACACTGCTACAAGCACGCGCGCCGCACGCCGCGCCGTAGCGCTCTGCCACGCGCCCCGTGGCGCCGTACCACGCCGCTCTGTGCACCACACACACAACATTAGCATCTCTAACACACTGCTACAAGCACGCGCGCCGCACGCCGCGCCGTAGCGCTCCGCCACGCGCCCCGTGGCGCCGTACCACGCCGCTCTGTGCACCACACACACAACATTAGCATCTCTAACACACTGCTACAAGCACGCGCGCCGCACGCCGCGCCGTAGCGCTCCGCCACGCGCCCCGTGGCGCCGTACCACGCCGCTCTGTGCACGACATCATGACACATGTGTGACATGTGACATCTACCAACCCGCACTGGGCCCGCGTGGTTACGGCCCACTCCCTCTCACAGAGAGGAGGCCTGTGTCCCAGCAGTGGGAACATTATAGGCTGATTATGTGTATATATATCATTATAAGTAGGACAGTAGGGTTGTTTTTTGTTAGTTGTACTTGTTTTGTTAGGTAATTTTGTGTTATTATTTCTTATTCTTTGTGAAACCAGGCCGAACCTTGACTTATTGTAAATACGTGTTTCGATAGAAATTTTAGTGTGCAATAACTTGGATCTTGGTCTGTAATGTTGTGAAAGTGTTAAAGAAAAACCTACAAAATGTGTCGTAAGCGCCTTACCTGACCTGCGGCGGGCCCTGCGCCAGCTGCCAGTAGCGCGCGGCGCGCAGCAGCGGCAGCAGCTGCTCCCACAGCCACGCGCCGTGCGCGGCCGGCAGGTGCAGGCAGAAGTACTGCAGGCCTTGGAGGCTGCTCGTTGTTATGCGACTCATTACGAGCTGGCGTTCTTCAGCGTTCTCTATCCTGTGGGAACACGGGGTTTTGTCACAGTTACAGTTGGTGACTGCCAAACGATGTGAATGTTGCTGATCTAACAAAACTGTCATCAGTGAATTAGGTCTACCTCTTCTGATTTTGAAACTCCACCTAGTTTAAAATATGTTGGTGATTTTTTTCTGAATCGAAGCCTCATAGATTACAAATATGAGACACTCCATACAAGACTTCTCAAGGATGGAGTCTCCAGGTTTGAGTTCCGTACCGCAAAAGGAAAAAACGGAACCCTTATCGGATCACTTGTGTGCCTGTCTCTCCGTGTGTCACCAGCCGATTTGCTCCGAATTTACTGGACCGATTAAGTTGAAATTTGATACAAAAATACATTTCTGTGACCCAAACACGGACGTGTAACGTAAATTAAAAAATTTTTAAGGGTCATCTTTGGACGATAATTAGAAAATTAAAAAAAGTTTTGTAAACTGTTCCGTGTGACATAACAAACGAAGGCCCGAAGGGTGTGTTGTGAGGGGCTCAATTTTGTTTAATAATTTAAAAATAAATAGTTTTCAAGTTATTTAACAAAATAGATGAAAATTGACCATTCTCCCGCCTTATCTCCGAAACTACTGTAACTTAAATTTTGAAAAAAATACAGAAAATAGTTCTTTACGTATAGATTATAGGAAAATCTATAAGAAGTCTATGGTATTAGAAAAACTTGTTAAATCTCTCAATATTGTGCGTAAAAACTTACATTTGCAGTTGGATTGTATGGGAAAGCATGTTTTTCAACTACAATGTTAAGTTTGTTCTTGGAATGAATTATCTTGGGATACAAAAGAAAAGATAGAAGATAACTTAATCATTGTACGGAACCCTCACCACGCGAGTTCAACTCGTACTAGTCCGGTTTTTTCTGATTCGAAACCTTATATTTGTAATCTGAACTCAGTCAACAAACCTCTTGCTGACGATGGCTTCAGTATTCCCGTTGAGGTTATCAAGCAGATGCGTCATCACCTCGGCTTTGCAGAATGAGATCACTTCGGGCAGCTTGCTGTCGGGAAACGTTCTCTGTTGACAATGTGCATGAGTTGATTTTAGACTATTTGTCATTGTCGCGCCATTTGGTGGCATGGCTGTAAACGCTAGACCCGCTAGTGTATCATGCATCATCTCTACATATTATAAAACAAAGTCCCCCGCCGCACAGTGGATCGAAAATCGGCTGTAGAAGACATAGGATCTCGATTTCTTAAATGTTATTTTTTTGTTAAATCTAGTAACGCTTGTAGTGCAATCTTAGCAGATGAATCCGTTACAGTCACAAATGTCTTCGGAGGGTAGCACTGTAGCTTAGCTTTTTGCACTTTATAGTAAGACGGATATATCTCCTTTGAACCTTCTCGAATAGTCGTTTCCCTTAATGTGATATATTGCTATTTCGACAGTTTTAATGAAAGTAGCAAACCCAGTGCTTTTTCTGGTGAAAATATTGTTGAAGGAGCTGGTTTGTTCAACATTTCCTTGATTTTTGCTGCTGCTTCTGGATTTTGGAGCATATGTTCAATAACAGATGCAATATCCTCACGACCATCTCCTTTCAAAAGTGCTGCAGCTGAATAAGCTACTTCATTAGGGTCATCGCCTATATGTTCATCAGATCGTCTCTTCTTCTGTTTGTTACTTAGATCTTCAAACGGCTTTCGAGATCTTTTTGTCATCGTTGAAGTTGATTTCATTGTTGAAGTTGATGGTACAGGTTCAGGTACAGGTTCAGTAGAAATATTTTCACTTGTTGATTCTTGAATGAGCAAATTGGTTTGCACGCAGTTTGGCCAGTCAATATTTGCCTCAAGCCAATTACTGTAATCACGTCTAAAAACTTCACTTTTCCTGTGGGATCGTAACCATCTCTTTTGAACTGCCCGTGTAAATCTTCGACAAAATTCTTTCACGGTAACACTGTCTTCATCTGAAAGGCTAGAGCCCAGTCGAATAACAAGTGTGTTGAACAATATTTCATGATCGAAAGACGAAGCATCCTGATTGCTCAGAATAACAAACAAATCCAAATTTGTAAATAATGCTTTCCATTATTCACGATCACTGAGTAAAAAGACACGGTAGGATAGATGTTAGTATTAGAAATGCTCTAAATGAACTGAAGTTGTGAATCCAATGTTTTACTATTTATTGTTATTGACTAATGATGGTATCACATTTATCTAATTACTTTCATTAAGTTAATCCTGCACTAATTGCTAAATTAGCGAGTACCCCAAATTATTTTGGTACGTATCCTTTTAACTAGGTATATAGGTATAAAGTTTTATTAATCATTAGCTAATGTGGACTTGAGGCATTAGACAAGATTACGTAGTTCATAATTACCATGTCATTTCAAATAAGTAGATAATACGACTTTGTGATTTCTTAGAATGTGTTGGTCTAAGCATAAAAAATATTGTAAATTACACTTGGTATAGCCATATTTAAGCATTAAAATGTATCAATGTGTCTAATTTTATAGACGTGGAGCGATCCCAACGAGCTCTGATAAAGATAATGTACTACAAAAGTAAAAGATATCCTACTGATATCTTATATAAAATGAGTAATCTGCTTTCCGTAAGAAAACTGTACATTATCCAAATAGTTTTAAAAAAGCATAAAACCCTGCAATATGATCCACACTTATTACGAAAAAGGAGGACCGACATTGTTGCACAAATTCCTAAAACCAAAACCATGTTTGCTTGTAGACAATTTAATAAACGGTCTGCTCAACTGTACAACAAAATAAACAGACATATTAACATATACTCAAAAAAAAGTTATGAATGTAAAAAAACAATAACCAGTTGGATAAAGACACTTACATATGATGAAGCGGAGGCACTTTTAGAGCACATAAAGTAGCAGATACACTCACACATACACTCTCACTTACACTTTAACATACACTCCTTACACTCTAACATTCACTCTCATTCACTCTCGCATACACTCGCGCACACACCCCCATTCACTCTCACGTACAATTACACATACAGACACACTACGCACTGGTATTCACACTCGAATCACACTCTCACTAACATACTTGTTTTTATTTGATATTTTAAGATATTTTAGGTAGGTACCTACAGAGTTGTTTTATAGATTAAGATTATGCTGTACTATGGAAGAGCGGAGTCTCCTAACACAGGCATTGTTTGCTTAAAAGGAGGCTCCAGACATGAAACCCTTTATATGTAAACTGAAGCATAAATAAAAACATTTTTAATTTTTAATTTAATTTTAATCTTAAACTTTTTTTTTTTTAATTTTTAAGTGATGCCGCGATATTTTAAGTATGTCAAAAATTCACAAATAAATAGTACTATAACAGTGTGCAAGGATATAACGGCCAACGTTGCGATTCCAGAGATATCCTCATTTTTCATGTCAGTTCCATACATTTTTTTCTTATAAAAATTATAAATCTTCCATTTGTGCACACAATTACTTCATATGACATTTTATAGAACAGTAATGATCAGCAGAAGTCTGTTCCAGCAAAAAAAATTACTTTTAAGAAATCGAGATCCTATGTCTTCTACAGCCGATTTTCGATCCACCGTGCGCCGCGTCTATCTGTCTGTCTGTATGCGATAAACTCAAAAACTCCCGAAAGGATTTTAATGGACGCAGTGATTCATAAGAAAGGTTTAGGTCTATAATGCATTAAGGTTTTGTGTAAATCGGCTGAAATATGACGATTATTGTTGAAGATGTCGGAAAATATCATGCCGACTGGGAGCTTACAGGCGTGCGCCGAATAAACCGTAAGAATTAATAATGTTCTACAGGATTGTACGACTTAAAAATAGTTCAACAAAAAGTCCGCGATAGCATATGTCTATCTTCTAAGGACGACACACAGCAACCATTTTTATCTTTCAGAATTTGATGAAAAAATGTTATATTTTCACACGACTGCCCAAAAAAAGGAGTGTTATGTTTTCAGGGTTCATGTATGTTTGTGAGTTTCTTTATTCCACCATAACTTCTAAACACCTTAACCGATATCAATGTATCGTTAGAAGCGTGAAAATTTAACCTGTTAAGCCCCGCGCGACACCGATTCGGAGTCAAACAATAGAAAATCAATTGTGTCTCATTAGCTGTCCTTGACCAATTAAACAATATAATGGGGAAGCCATGATCCATGGAAAAAAATTTTTTTAATAAAAAAATTACTACTTATACTATCATCGTCTAGAGCAGGGATTCCCAAACTATTTTGGGCAAGAGGGGGTCTCTTGCCCAAAATAGTTTAGGAATCCCTCTCTTTTTCCAAAATGAACTGATACCCTCAGACCCCCATAGCCAAATTTTTTCATCTTGTACGAACTTGTGGACGCTCATCGACTTGTTAAGTTTTAAAAGTACAACAATGATACATCCTACTAAAATATAAGTCATTCTTATAACAAGTTGGGTGTAACACAACTTATACAGTATTTTGAAAGTTTCAAATAAGTAGTTGTGTTAATTAATAGGGGTCGATTTTTAGACCTCGTCGACCCCCAAAATCAGTTTTCGTTTATGTCGACCCCTGGGAGACCGATTTCGACCCCAAGGGGTCGATATCGACCACTTTGGGAATCCCTACCTAGAGCTTGCTTAGTACATACCAAAAATATATAACAGTAGTATTCAATATGCACTAATAACATAACAAAATAAATATAACAGCAGGTACTATTCAATATCACATAGAAAAACTTAAAATTACAAAATTAAAAACAAGCTAAACGATTTTGGCAAGTAATTTAATTAAATGTTTTGTAATGTTAATTACTTTGCATACAATTTGTATAGAATCTAGTGTGTATAACTAAACAGGTGTGCTGCTGGGGAGTTTGTTGCGCCACTTCTTCTCAGCTAAAGCACTAGGAAGTGGTGAAGGGCGGGCGTTTTTGGGGACTGTCTTATGTAACTTTGACGTTCGAAAAGTGCTGATTCTCAGCCTAGTTTGAATAAACGACTTTTTTATTTTTGATTTTTGAACTCTTTCTATTTTATTTTTCTATTTTCCGACCCGGGAATCGAACCCAGGACCCCATGCTATGCATTATTGCTTACCGTAAATTAAATAAAAATAACATTTTGCCCTACATTTTAGTTCATTACAACATTTTACTTCTATCACTGGACCAATGAGGTAAAATGTTGTTTTTATTTAGTTTATTCTTGTAAGTTCCCTGTCTATTTGGATTATCATATTTTATTAAAACATACAATTTCCTCTTTAACAGGTAGACACTGAATCACTACCTCGCAAAACATCACACCATGACAACACAACATGGGAATGTGGCAATCAAGAGCTAACAGGTTCATGAAATGAAAGTTTGACAACCAGTCTTACCAAGGGGTATTTATTGTGTTAACCAGTAGCTGGGTTGAGGTCAGATAACAATTTTATTGAATTTTATGACTTTACTTATGACATCTATTTTTATATTTTTTATTCTTATTTTTATGATTATTCTGATTTTAATGTAATTTCGATAATTGTTATGATTTAAATATAGATTGCATGCATTATGGTTCTTATGTATTTAGTTATTGAGATTCAGACACAATTTAAAAATTGTTATTGAATAAATGAATTGAATTGAATCGAAAATATTCAGCTGCATTCGGTTAGACTGGAAGCTGACCCCAACACAGTTAGGAAAAGTCTAGACAGATGATGATGTTGATGACGGTAATGTAGTCTGTAACTGTGTGTACATTACAAATAAATAACATGATGTTCTGATGTACTGGATGGATTTGACATCTTCATCACAACTTGAAGAGCCAAGTCGGAGTGTAGTCTGCTACAAGGATCTTTAGACGCGAATGACACTGGCAGGGATACTGTTGGTAACATTTGTGAACATTTGTAAGAAAAATAAACAATATTGCGGCGTTCGTTCCGATTTTGGTCACGCGCCAAAAGAACCGTGTAGCGCTAAAAGTAACTTACGGTGAGCGAAAGATGTGCCTGTGCCTGCGCGGGCGCGTGGTCGTCGTACTGCGCCTGCAGCCACGGGGGCAGCAGCGCCTTCAGCTGCGGAGCCGTGCGGCGCCCGCACACGCGCACCACCGCGCCGTGACACACCTTCAACACGCATTACATATAACTTTATTACTTTTTATGGCTAGGCTAGCTTAGAGCAGTGGTGATGAAATAATTGATGGAGCAGTGGTGGCCCAGTGGTAACGGCCGCGACTTACGAGTTGTAGGTCGTAGGTTCGAACCCAGACAGGCGCTTTACTAAACTTATAGTGCTGCTTCATGCTTAATACTTTTTAATAACAATGCCTATCATTTTAAAATTTAACAGCATTCATTCCATTATTTATGTTGTTGTGCAGTCAAATTTTTCAAACATGAAGAAATGTGCTAGAAATTTCAATCAAAATCATTCAGATTGTGATAGAAAGTCAGTTACGATACTGTCATTGTATATTTTCAATAACGTAAGCTTCAACTAGGCCTATGATAAATATTATCACTATGGTAGAAGTACATTTTAAGACAACTAGAGGTGCCAGTATAACTACTAGCTCAATGTATGTATACATATTCCCTGTACCTGTGTCATCTCTCTGACTTTGCGGTCCGTGTCTGCTGTGAGGATCTTGTAGAAGTGTGCCCAGCTGGGCAGCGCAGCCACCACATCTTCTGCATCTCCATTGTTTACAAGTTCACACAGTTCATGGAGAGCCTGGAAAATTTAAACTTATTAGCTAATTTCAATTATCATTCTGTTTTATTGCACTGAGTGCTAGTAGATAGCTAATACAAATCAAATACATTACATTTGTTTTTCCTGTTCCAAAGCTATTACCTAAACCATTACAAAGCAATGTGCATTATGTCAACCTTAGCTCTAGTGATAGGGTCCTTTTTGTTTAGCTTTTTGATGCAAATCTGGAACTCGGGGTTGAGGCCCTGTTCCAAGTTAGCAGCTGCTAATGTAGGGAACAATGGTGGGAGGGGCTTCGCACCGGCGAGGCTCATGAGCCCTCCATCGAGACTCATCCCACCGCTCAGCAGCTCAGCACTCCGGGCGCTGCTTGAAGGCTACAAAAACACAATCCGTACTGATAATAAAAGTACATTATAATTACTGAAATGGTTATTAATTTATTACCTATATAATAAGTAAACAGTTTCAATTATTATTGTAAATAGTTTAGTTAACATGTCTAAAATGTAATACCTAATCATAAAACCGAAATAGAAAAGCCTAATAGTTTATTATACTTATCGAATAAAAACAATATTGGCCTTGCCTCAAAATTTCGTCATAATTATCCATATCGGTCAAAATACCTATAGTAAACGAAGTACTAACACATGTAACACATGTTCCGTACAAAAAAAGATTCTTTGAAGCTTTGTATATGGATTAATCTGGTAAAATACTCAAGGAATGGAATAATAATACTCCACAATTGCGACATGGAGCCAATCATGGTTATACTTACTCTCACATTATTTTTAGTCCTTTGGCTCTGCTTTGATTTACCACCCATTTTAATATAATTTTAACAATGTTAGAGTAGACCAACATACATAATTTACTTTGTATTTTAGGGTAATGTTTTCACTACGATTTTAAAATATTATTGCCTTGCTAGTTGCTATAGCCACTCTGGCTGACAGATGTTCTCAGGCCTCAGGGTGACAGACGGCAATTGCCAATTTGACAATATGACTATTTGACAAATAAAACGTGACTAGGTTCACGTCATAATTCTCTGACGTAGCCAGTTTAAGGGTACATTCCGAATTGCGCTGTAATTGATTTGAGCGAGCTACCCGTTCCGAATTAGGGCGATCCGAATCCGTGAAAATACGGATATAAAAAACTCGGACCGAATTCGGATATTGCTTTTTGCACTACGTCCGCTCTGAATTCGTGAAATAAAGATCTAGAGTCTAAACAAAACTAAACTCAAAGCATTTATTTCAAATAAACCAATTACAGGCACTATTGAACTGTCAAGGGGTCGGTCATGGGCACGCCACGATTGCGGCGATAAGTCCCCTCTTTGAGGAGTGGCTGGAGAGGCACCACGGCGTCCTCACCTTCCGCCTGACGCAGGTCCTCACCGGACCCGGCAACTTCGGGAGGTTCCTGTATCGGATAAGGCGGGAGGAAACGTCCGGGTGTCACCACTGTGTGGATCGCCTGGAGGACACGGTGGAGCATACGGTGGAGGTCTGCCCGGCTTGGGCAGAGCACCGCCGTGTCCTCGTGGAGGCGATCGGCGGCAGAGACCTCTCGCGTCCGGCCCTGGTTCAGGCCATGGTACGGAGCGAGAGGGCATGGGCAGCCGGCACCTCCTTCTGCGAAGCAGTAATGCTCGCGAAGGAGGAGGCGGGACGGTTGACGGAAAGGCACGTTTCGCGCCCTCTCGCCTCTAGCCGCCACAGGAGACGCCCTGGGCGTCGGGAATCTCGGGCGGATTTCCAGCCACCGTAGGCGCGGGCTTGCGGACGGTGAGCAATGGGTAGCTCACCGTCCGGTAAGGACCAGGCCCGGGTCGACGGCGCGTCGTATTCCACGCGCGCCTCAAAGAGATGTCGTCAGCACAAAAGTAGGGGTCCACTAGGGTCGATGCCTGCCGGGCTCGCGGGAAGGTACTTATGGGTCACCGAGGCCCCCGCAACACAGGCAACAGGAAGGAATACGGGTGGGTTTTAGTCAGTAAGAGTCTGACACACCCTCCCGCTCCGCCCAGAGCGGGAGAAGTTATTTGATGATTTCCCACCCTCAAAAAAAAAAGGGGTCGGGCAGTCAGAAAGATGAAGCTAGTTGCCCATCCCAAAGCGTAGTAGGTACCTATGGAGAAGAACAGGCTAGAAACTTCATGGACACTCTTTTAAATCACCATAATAATGGTTACAAAATATTGTTTACATCATTCCTTTTAAATTATACATGTGAGAACGATGCAAAACGTAAGTGTCCGTAATAAAAAGATGACAATGATGATGATGAAATTAAGCCGTGGCAGCTAAGAGATGACCAGTCTCTACTGACGGTGCCCGTTCACGAACATGACGCGTGGATTAGCACCTTTCAGCTCAACCATTTAGAAGGGACCTAAATGATCCAACACACGCACCACCATCAGCGAGACATTAGAGTGAGCACGACATACTCCCAGCCGCCAGTGCACATTCAAGTCAATGAAAGACGTGTCCAGTAAATGGCAGCTTTATAGTACATAGTACTCACAGAAAAATGTGCTGTGCAACTATACTATATTAGGAGATTGAATTTATACATTGCAAAGAGAGTTTTTAAAATCTTCGGCAGCTCCAACACTATTTTCAATACCTGATCAATTAGTTTTTGCGCCCTTGTGAAGCAGGACCAGCGTGCTCAGCGCTGGTCCTGCTCCAAGCATTTTTATCAGCTATGTAATCCCCCAACTTATAATATGCTTGGCTGTATAGTGTGCGTTTTATACTAGATTTAAATTTTGTTTCATTCAGTTGAAGTATGTGGGGAGGTATTTTATTGTAACTTTTTAAAAACTCCACGGACACTCTTTTAAATCACTATAATAATGGTTACAAAATATTGTTTACATCATTCTTTTTAAATTATACATGTGAGAACGATGCAAAACGTAAGTATCCGTAATAAAAAGATGAACAAAAAAAAAAACAATTAAAAAAAGAAATTAAATTAAAATAAGCCGTGGCAGCTAAGAAATGACCAGCATGTCGATTCTATAAAAAATTCACCGTGAAAACTCGCGTGGAGTGAGCTGTCAGTGTCATCCCACTGATGCTAGGGAGTGACCAAGCATTACATTTATTCGCTGCATTTTTACAGGTATGAACGACACAAGATGGCATAATTAAATTAAATTGCACACCGGTAAAACACGTTACGCGATACGACGTTCACAGAGTAACTAATCGTGATCGGCTGCGCGTCAAACTACTCTATTTAGGAGTAGTTTTTGATGCTTCAGTATTAGGCGTGTTCGTGGCTTCTGGTTCTTTCTATATTCTAAGGTTTCCACATAGTTTGTGAGGGGATAAATTCTATGGTCCGTCAGCCAGGCACACTTTTAGAACTCGATCACTTGACACACTCGGTTATCTCTTAAGAAGAGATAACCGAGTGTGTCAAGTGATCGAGTGAATAGATTTAATAACAAAAACGCTAAATAACGTCGCACAGTCTTTAGTCGACTCAATCCACTATCGCTTCTTCAAAACACATCGCGGTTGGGTCACGGGATTGCGTTTATTTAATCAGTTAAAACACATCGCGATTGGGTCATGGGATTGCGTTTATTTAATCAGTTAGCTGATTGTGATCAATAGAATTAGCATAAAAATATTATTAAAATCTCGATTATGATTGTAAATGTAATCCTTGGTCCATCCCTAGTATCAGGTGGGTTGACACTGACAGTTCACTCCACGTTCACTTCACTTAAGTTTACACGGTGAGAAGGTTACAGAATAGCACTGCAGTCTCTACTGACGGCGCCCGTTAACGAACATGACGCAAACTCGGACCGAATTTGAATATTGGTTACGCACTAATCCAATCTCTGGATCTAAATCCAAGCAATTCAGAGGCATCTTTGGTCTACGTCATTCCAACGCAGAGCTTAGGAGAGCGTATACATCGTTAAATAATATGTGTCCTTTCAATCGGCGTCAACTTCTGGCACTGCTATTGTACGTACGAAAAAGAATTAAAAACTTCTGGACACAGCCTCTCTTTCCCTGAACCGACATTTAAAAGGAGCTTTTTATTATCACCACCAAGTGCAACGTCAACACAATGAAATTAAATTTTTTATTCTGTAAATAAGATATCAGAATCACTTGTACATGTCATATTAAAAAAATATTAAAACTGAACCGACATGTATAAGGAGCTTTTTATAATCACCACCAAGACAACGTCAACACAATGAAATGAAATTGTTTATTCTGTAAATAGAATATCAGAATCACTTTTACATGTCATATTTAAAAAAATATAAAAAAATAAGCTAGATGGAGTCGACATTTCTTATCTGCCGACCCTGAGAAGAAATGGCGAAACAAACTCAAGGGTGGACGCCATCATGCGCGTGCGAGCCCTCACGACGGGGAATACTGTTGCCCAGGGTGGGGTCGTCTTGGCGGTGTCTCTAGACATCGACCTTTAATACCCTGAAGTTGCATCAGGGAGGCACTCATCTACCCCGGTCACCAGGGTGTGTGGAACCGGCAAGAGATGTCGTGCGGTGTCCCACAGAGCAGCGCCATGTCCTCGTGGAGGCGATCGGCGGCAGAGATCTCTCGCGTCCGGCCCTGGTTCAGGCCATGGCACGGAGCGAGAGGGCATGGGCAGCCATCACCTCCTCCTGCGAAGCAGTAATGCTCGCGAAGGAGGAGGCGGGATGGTTGAGGGAAAGGCAAATTTTGCACCCTCTCGCCCCTAGCCGCCGCAGGAGACGCCCTGTGCGTCGGGAATATTGGGCGGATTTCCGGCTATCATAAGCGCGGGCTTGCGGATGGTGAGCAATGGGTAGCTCACCGTCCGGTAAGGACCAGGCCCGGGTCGACGGGGCTTTCTATTCGACGTGCGCCTCAAAGAGATGTCGTCAGCACAAGTGTAGGGGTCCACTAGGGCCAAGGCCAGGGCCGGGGTTGCGGGAAGGTACAAAAGGGTTACCGAGGCCCCTGGCAACACAGGCAACGGAAGGAATACGGGTGGGTTTTAATCGGTAAGAGTCTGACACACCCTCCCGCTCCGCCCAGAGCGGGAGAAGTTATTTGATGACTTCCCACCCAAAAAAAAAGGGTCAAAGTACCTTTTAAAGTCCTCACATGATCTGAACAAAATTATGTCTGGACTTTAAAAGGTATTTTAAAGTCCAGACATAATTTTGTTCAGATCATGTGAGGATCGTGTATATTCATGTCTGAAATGGTGTTCTGAGGAAAGAACCACACAAATTTGAATGGACCTGTCCAGTCAGTGCAAGCATTTGTCAGTAATCGTTTAACTCAACTCAGAACTTAAGGAGCTCAACGACTCGACGAACAATACCAAGGAAAGGACATTTGGGTAGGCCGCATAAAGTACTCAAAATGCCAGACTATCATTAAAACTAACTGAGAGAAAAACATATAAATATGTATATAGAAATGACCCACATAGTGCGCACATTCACAATAATTAAAGTAATATACTTTTCAAGGTAAATATTCATGTAATTTTGTATATAACAATCATCAATGTCAATATGTATATAAAATTGTATATAATGATGATTTTGCATAATAATTATAGTGTCAAGTTTTACGGTTTTATCATAAGGCTTAGCAGAGCGAGCAGCGCAATCCCAAGCTTTTTTGTCTCCTAAATAATCAGAAATTTTATACTACCCTTTCTTACAAAGTTTGATTTTAATACAGCTTTTAAATCGTTTAATGGGTAAGTATCGAATGTCAATAGAAAGTTTGTTGTAATTGACCCATGAACGAGTTGCCTACTCTGTGAAGGCGTGTGTGAAGTACAGCATGATTATGTTTATTCCTGGTATTTAAAACAGTGGATATCGGACATCTTCTTAAAATTGTATGTATTTTTGTGTACATACATAACATTATCAAATATATATTGAGAGGCTACAGTCAGAATATCTATTACTTTGATTTTTTCTCGAAGGGAATCTCTTGGGCCTAGGTTGTAAATGACTCGAACAGCCTTTTTCTGTAAAGCAAAGACAGTATTAATGCCCGCACAGGTTCCCCAGAGCGCTGGGGAACCTGTGCGGGCATTAATACTGTGAACCAGCAGCAATCACGCACACGAGGAGGTTTTCTGCACAGAAAACCTCCTCGTGTGCGTGATTGCTGCTGGTTCCTTGCGAATACGTTCGGGGGAAAGAGCTGTCGTCAGGCCTGTGCACGGCCAATAGTCTCTCCATGTATTGGAGAGGGTATTGACTGTGGCGAATTTCTGCGTGGCGGGGACTTAAGGTCTCCGCCACGCAGAAATGCTCGATCGTCGGTCGTCCACTCCCCTCTCTGTTTACAGAGGGCAGGTCAAGTTGGCGCCGAGTGGCGGCGCTCGCTGTGCACTCACCCTGCCAGCGAGCTAGCAGCAGGAGAACCGATTCTCCTGACTGCAACCGTCGAAATCGAAATCCGTAAAGAGATGCCACAGTCATGTTTTGTGACTTGGAACGGGACGAGGATCATGCCTTGGTCGCCCGGATCGCGAGGAAGATAACCTCTATAAAAAAATCCTCTAATAACAAGTTTTGGTGCGCGGAGAGGGTATGAATGGCTGGGAGGGGCCCTCAGCCAGGGTACCAGTGGACCCCCTGGTTGGGTTATAAACGTACACTTACTTAGGGACGGCGGGTGAACCTAGGTGTCCTGAATACATCCCCACACTCGTGGGATTAAGCATGGAAAAACCTAAAAAAACAAAAGTCAGAGGGAGGAGAGTGATGTGGAGTCGGAGTCTGACGCTGCATCCAACAAAAAGGGCTCACGTCGGAGCTTGGAGCGAAAAGAGGTGGTCCTTAGGAACCGAGAGTTCATCAGGACTCTCAAGCGCCCCAACGCGGGGTCGTCGTCCGACGAGTGGGTCTTAAGCCAGAAAGAGCGGCAAAAGATCCACTCCAGCCGGCGCGAGGTGGGGCCCGAGGAGGGAAAGGCGTAGATAGAGGGCCCACCACCAGGGAGGTCGGCGAGATGAGCCAAGCCAGCCCAGCCAAGGAGGCCCAGCGAGCCGAGAGGCACCATCTGTCAGAGGTCTCAGGTGGGGAGCCGGATGCCGCTGGCGACTCCAATTCAGAGCGTGCGGACTAGTTGACCTACTTGGGATACTATAAAATCTATAGCAGAATCGGCAGTAGCGGAAATAATGAAATGGCTCAATTCTAATCTCCTTACCTTAAAAATAAATAAATCCTGATACATCCCTTTTGCAATTAGGCGAAAGACCGCACCGTCACACGGTTTTGCAATTACTGCCCATTCATGGTCAAACCGATCAGCACCATGCCGTTGTCTAGCACTTACTAGAAGTGACAGCGTAAAATACTTAGGTGTCCACATAGATGACGGACTTGCATGGAAAAAACAATTTGACGCTGTCACGACTAGAAGTTTGCGCCTCATACATATATTTAAATCCCTCCGAAACTCTGCTAATGCCGTTATTTTGAAAATGATTTATTTTGCACTATGCCAATCGGTCATAGGATACTGCATCTCTGTATGGGGTGCTGCAACGAAAGGTTGCCTCCTGAGGGCAGCGAGAGCAAAAAGAGCAGTACTAAAAGTAATGACAAGGAAGCCCCATAGATACCCAACAGCACAACTGTATGCAGACTGCAAGGTTCTTACAGTCCGTCAGCTCTTTGTGCATCAATCTGTTCTTAGGAAACACAGCAGCCTTCCCCCGTCTAACCCAAAAAAGCGCACAAACCTTCCCTTAGGCACCCAACACAGGACCACGTTTGCAAAGCATCAGTATTATGTAATTAGCGCCTATATTTACAAAAAGGTTCATATAAAACTGAATATCTTAGACCTGAACAAACACAACCTAAAATTAAAAGTGCTAGAATGGCTACTTAAACAGGACTATGCCGCAACGGAGACTTTACTGACCTACATCGCCTAATAATAAACACACTCAACTTCATGCTCGCACTAATTACCTCTATCCTTGCATTCATACACACTCGCACATACAACTCCCCCACTCTCTTACACATCAACACCACATCACCTACTTATCCCCACTCACACACATATACATCACCTTTAATCACATTCATTTAATTTCATCACCCTAGCCCTCACACTCTCACGTACTCTCACAAAAATGTGAAACCTGTAACGTAAAATATTACTTATTTTTTTCCCCTTTTTTCCCCTTCTGATGTTAAATTGGCACAGTCCGCTCATACATAATATCAATTGGAACCTCACTGCGAGTCACTGTCTCTTAAGATACAGGATACCCTAGTTTAAGAGACAGAGTTTAATCAATTGTGTACAGATTTCTCAGCATCCAAATGTTTTATGTAAATGTTCTCTATCTGTATTTTTGGGAAATAAAGATATTATTATTATTATTATTAGGTTTGCGGAGGTCGTGGTCGCCGCGATCAAGGCTGTATCCGTAAAGAGACTCAGGTCCTCTAAGGATCAGACCATAGCTGCGGCCACGGCCTCTATTGTGGCAGCAGCGGAGGCCCTTCACGCGGGCCTCCGTCGGACGGTATGTCGGAGATGCGGGCTGAGGTCCCCCGCTTGACAGCCGCCATGGAGCTTCTCCAAAAGGAGAACGAGAAGCTCCAAGTGGACCTGGCTGGGCTCAGAAGAGCCGACCCACGAGTGGAGCCGCAGGGGGAGAAGCAGCATGGGCAGGGGAGGCTCGTGCCTGCTGAAGACCGGGTATTGACCCTGGTGCGGCAGGAGATGGCTTCCTTGCGGAGTCGGTTCTCCGCTCTAGAGGCCATCGTCCTGCGCCCCCCGTTAGCGAAGGGCCGCCTCGTATTATGCCACAGCAGCTGCCACGGCCAAACCGGGCTTGTCAGTGTGGACCAAGGGCGGGGCGAATACGCAGGTTGCGAAGGCCCCGGCCCCTGCGGCGAGGGCCCCTGCCCTGGCGGCGAGGGCAGCGGCCCTGGTGGCGAGACGGCCGCCCCCGCCTCCTAAATGTCTTCCGGCCGGTGACGAATGGCAAGTAGCCGGGGAGAAGAGGAAGGCGGGTAAGGCAGCAAGGTTGGCCAAAAGGAAGGAGGTTAGAAGGTACCACCAGATGCCGACTTACCTCTGTCGTGTGGTCGAGGCCTATCTGACGGACAGTGCCGTCATCTACCTTGGTCACCATGGAGTATGGAACCAGTAAGAGATGTCATGCGTCGTCCCACAGGGATCGGTCCTGGGGCCGCATCTGTAGGACATCGGATACGACTGGGTGTTGCGCGCCGATCTTCCTAGCGGCGTCAGCGTGGTGTGCTACGCTGACGACACGTTGGTCCTGGCGCGAGGGAGGCGGCGGCCGAAGTAGTGGCAAACGGGGTTGCGACAATCGTCGAAAGGATCCGACAATTGGGACTCGAGGTGGTCCTGCACAAGTCCGAGGCCATGTGTTTTCATGGTCCTCGGAACGCGCTACAGTCGGAGTTCCAAATAACGGTACAGTTCACATCGGCGTCGAGTCGACGATGAAGTACCTGAGACTCGTCCTCGACAGCCTTCATGGAGCATTTCCGAGGTTTGGCTCCCAAACTGGAGCGGGCTAGGGCTGCTTTGAAGCGATCCTGCCCAATCAAGGGGGTTTAAATGCCTGCTGCCGGAGGCTCTACTCGGGGGTTGTGTGGTCCATGGCCCTTTACGGGGCACCTGTGTGGGCGCGATCCCTGGCACTGCAGCCAGTCCGCCGGTTGAGCGCGGCCCAAAGGGTCATGGCAATCCGGCTGGTCCAGGGATACCGCACGGTTTCCGGTGAGGCGGCGAACGGAGGCTTTCCGCCTCACGCGCGCGCGTGTCGCGTCTGTCTTTGGCAAGGAGTTGCTGGAATGCCGCCATGGGATCTGGAGGCAAAGACCTCGCGCACGTTTGGGAGTGGCGCGAGAAGGCAAAACGCCGGGGCGTAAATACGCTGCCGCGAGAAATCGCGGCACAGCAGACAGAGCTCCAGCGGGATCTCATGGTGACATGGAGAGTGCGATTGTCGCAACCCAGTGCTGGGTACGCCACAATTGCGGCAATAAGTCCCCTCTTTGAGGAGTGGCTAGAGAGGTGCCACGGCGTCCTCACCTTCCCCCTGACGCAAGTCCTCACCGGACACGGTAGCTTCGGGAGGTTCCTGTGTCGGATAAGGCGGGAGGAAACGCCCGGGTTTCACCACTGTGTGGGTCGCCCGGAGGACACGGTGGAGTATACGGTGGAGGTCTGCCAGGCTTAAGCAGAGCACAGCCGTGTCCTCGTGGAGGCGATTCGCGGCGGAGATCTCTCGCGTCCGGCCCTGATTCAGGCCATGGTACGGAGGGAGAGGGCATGGGCAGCCGTGACCTCCTTTTGCGAAGCAGTAATGGTCGAGGAGGCAGGACGGTTGATGGGAAGGCAAATTTCGCGCCCTTTCGCTCCTAGTCGCCGCAGGAGACGCCCAGGGCGTCGGGAATCCTGGGCGGATTTCCGGCCACCGTAGGCGCGGGATTGCAGACGGTGAGCAATGGGTAGCTCACCGTCCGATCAGGCCCGGGTCGACGGCGCGTTGTGTTCCACGCGCGCTTCAAAGACATGTCAGCACAAGCGTAGGGGTCCACTAGGGCCAATGTCTGCCGGGGTCGCGTGGAAGTCCAAAAGGGTCACCAAGGCCCAACACAGGTGACAAGTTTGCAACACAGGCAACGGAAAGAATACGGGTGGGTTTTAGTCAGTAAGAGTCTGACACACCTGCCCGCTCCGCCCAGCGCGGGAGAAGTTATTTGATAATTTCCCAACCAAAAAAAAAGGTTCCCTAGAGAAGAATCCCATATGACATAAGACTATGAAAATAATTGAAATAAACAAGTCTGGCGGTATCTACATCAGTTATCTGTCGATTTTTTTTAACAGCATAGGCGGTCGACCTAAGCTTTCCTGACAATTTTTCTATGTGTGGGCGCCATTGTAATTTAGCGTCAATAGTTATTCCAAGAAAAACTGTTGTCTCAACAGGGTCCAACTCTATTCCATTAAATTGAACATTGGTAGTTAGCTGCCTGACATTTGGCGTTGACAACTCTAGAGAATGCATCGTAAACATGTTCAAAGTTGACTAGCTGACGTTTGATTTAAAAAATGAGGGAAGTGTCATCGGCGAATAAAACATTAACCCTCTTATTCATAAAAAACTAAAACGCTCTACAAGCCCATTTTAGTTTAATTGTGTTTTGTCTTATTCTTTCAAACTCAAATCATAATTCGAAAGAAATTGACAAAACACTATTTTAACTAAAATGGATTTGTAGAGCGTTTTAGTTTTTTTATGAATAAGGGGGCTAGTGATTATCCCTTATGTGATAAGGTAAGTAATTTATATAAATAAGAAACAAGAATGGACTTAGAATTGAACCCTGCGCAACGCCCATAGTGACCGCAGATTCAGCAGATCTCTTGCCATCCATATCAATCCTCTGAATTCTGTTGTTCAGATAAGAAGTCAGAAAGTCGAGAGCCCTGTCCCTCATACCATAGTGGTGCAGTTTCCTGATGAGTGTATCATGATGGACGTATTCGAAGGCCTTAGACAAGTCGCAGAAAACGCCAAGAGCATCCTGCGCCTCCTCCCAGGCCTTCAATATGCTCTTCAGTAATTCCACGCCCGCGTCTGTAGTTAACCTCGACCCTTCGTAAAACCAAACTGTTGTATTGAAATGTCCTAACATTTGTATTAAAATTTATTTTTCAAAGATTTTGCTCAATGCAAATAATATCGAATAGGCCGAAAATTCGTGGAATCAGTTGTGCAGCCAGATTTGAGCAGTGGAATCACTTTGCTAAGTTTCATCAGATCAGGAAATATACCAGATGCAATACAAGAGTTAAAAACAATTGCTAAAAAAGGTGAAATAACACCAATCATTGAAGACATTGTAAGTACTGATAATCCCCAAAGATCAGCAGTTTTTTTTACATCAAGATCTTTAAATGATTCTAAAATGTCTTTAGCGCTAACAACTGCGAATTTAAAGTGGTTCTCACATTCTGGTACTTCTTTTTTTAGTATTGAGTAAGCAGAAGTGGAGGACGACGATGACAGAGTTTTGGTTCTTAAAATGGGAATATTAGTGAAGAAATTTTCAAAATCAGTTGCCTCTTCCACGTCTGCCTTAATATCTACATCATTGATTTTTTGATGAAAGTCACGATCCCGCACTCGCGTTCTTCCCGTTTCAGAATTAATAATATTCCAAGTAGTTTTAATTTTATTTCCAGAAGATTTTATTTCCATAATTGATGAGGTTAAACAGTAAAGTATATGCTTGATCCGGGTCGGTGTGATAAGGCAAACCCAGTAGTATTTTTAAATTGTTTTAAGCGACTTTTGTTTACAGGAATTAAACTCACAAGTTTTCTTTGAGCTCTGACTATTTTCTGAGGGAAAGTGACAAACCAGTGATCAGAGTCCAACTCATTTATAATTGAATGACTGTAAGGTCTTCAATTTGCAAAAATATTGTGAATACAGATAGCACTAGTGGCAGTTATTCTAGTCGGCTCAAAGAATGAATTGTACAAATTATATGACTTTAATAAAGTTTTAAATTTATTTACTGCAGCAGATTTTTCCAATGTTTAAATCTCCACAGAAAACAAGTGTTTTATTACTGTTACAAGTCTAATAATACTTCTTCCATATATTTCTCAAAAATATCATATGAAGCACATGGGGGCCTATACACTCTCATTACAATTAACTGCTTAAGCTCAATGCAAGCTATTTCAATAACTCGCTCAACAGAAAGGCTCACAATATCCTCAAGTTCTTTAAATTTCATATTGTTACAAACAATTATACCATGAGACAGCTACCACGTATCATATTAACTCTGCTGAACAAGCTGGCAACCCAGGTGTTTTGGAATGGCCAAAGCGGAGTCTATAAGCGTCGTTATGAAGTGTCGACTAGCTGTTCTCAACTTATAATACCACGACTTAGAAGGTATCTCCTCTAGAATATTTCCGTACCTACTTCCTGTTGTTTCTTGATCTTTTTTCCAAAAAAATATTCCAAAAAGCAGAAATTTATTCCTATATCAGTATAACAGTCAGTGAATGGAATTGCAGAAGTTAGTCTTACATCAGTGAATTGATCTCTTTTAAAGCAGTCTTATCAGCTATTTCGTTTCTAGAAATACCTTTATTTCTAGAAACGAAAGTGAGACGAGTTGAAGTTTTTTCTTTTTGTGGGTTCCTTCACAAGGAACCCTTCGCCCTGAAGAAAACTTCAACTCCTTTTTGAAGGTAATTGTATATTTATTGTCTATCATCATATAAAATATAGTTATAAAATGAACGTCATAACTTTCAAGACTTTGAGTTAAGCTATGTGAATCTGTCAAAATCAAAAAATATTTATAGTTAAATACGCCTAAGAGCTTCAAAGACTGCATGTGCCTCTGCTGTGAATATGCTACAAGTATATCAAGAACAAAGCTTTGAGCAAATCTTATCTGGGGAACATAAACTGGTGACATATTGTGACTCCTTTACTACCATCAGTGTAAAGTTTATAGTAACCCTTATTATCATCTAAATATGCTTGTAATTCTTGATTGTTAGATATTTTCATTTTGATATTATTAACTTCGTTTACCAAAACCTTAAAAAGCTTTAAATAAAAAGGCCAAAGGTGATTTTGTTGAACATTTCGGAATTTATTTTGCAGGTGTAGAGGAATATGTGGTAATTTGGGAAAATTACGATTCAACAAGTCACTGCCAGTGGCAATTGCAGAATTATCTGACAAGGTATGATTTTCTTTGTTATCTGCTGATTGTTGGAAGATAGTAGTTTAATACATTCATTCATTCAATTATTAACTTAATTTAATTTATTTATTTCTATATAATATTAATTTAATTTAATTATTTAATTCTGACACAAGTGATCCATATTTTAGTTAGTATACTTAAGAATTATACTAGTAACAGAATATCTAATACACACTAAAATCATACTATTGTAACTAAAATGAAATAACAGAAATACCTACTCAAATAAAAATACAATAATCCATAAATTCATTAAAATGTTTAAAATCATCAATATTATTATTAAAACCAAGAAATTCATTGAAATCATAAAACAACAAAAATAAAAAGAAACTTGAATAAAAATAAAAACAAAAGAATATATTTTCATTCGTTGATGTTCTTTTGAACATGCAACTGCACACAATGCCATAATATTGGGCAGTCAATTCTGCCAGCCACAATGCTAAGAATGCTGTTGCCACTGCCACGGGCACGACTTAGCAACGATGCAGCTCTTTTTCTGAGGATGGCATGGAAGCCATCATACGAGCGTCGGCAAACATGCCCGACGCACTGCAGTCCGCGGCAGCCGCATCAACATTCTAAAGCCATTATTGTACTGTACGTGCAGGGCGTTGATTGCTTTCTGCGTATACATATTTGACCCATAGACTGCACGTGTAGAAGGATTGGCAGAACGCCCGAAACAATGTAGCTTTTACTGCTTTACTGCGTGCAAATCTACGAACCAAACATATTGCATCGGACAGCCAACGCCCGGCGCTCCCTCTCAATATCCTCGAAGTCTGAGAGGTCATCCGAGACCCAGTGGTTCAGGTATTTGAATCGCGAAACTCTGGGTAAAGAAACACCGTCTATGGGGACGGGTGATACGTGTGTGACCTTATGACCTGGTGATTGGAACACCAAAAGCTCGCTTTTCCTTACATTATACCTGAGCCCATGGGTCTCAGCATATTCCACACATATACCTTGGAGTTTTCGAACGGCGCTTATAGAGGGGCCCAGCAACACTATATCGTCAGCGTAACTGATGTTGTTGACGTATTTTCCGTCTATCGAGCAGCCAACTTTGGTGCTGCTGAGTCTCTCGATGAGTCCGTTTACATACAAATTGAAGAGACGAGGCGAAGTTAAACCTCCTTGCCTTACTCCACACCTCAGTATGTACGCATCGGAGATCGCGCCCGCCCACTTTATAATATTAACTTGGTTGTTGTACTAATAATCAAAAATGTTGACGACTTCTTCTGGGAGGCTGGTTTCTGTCCTCATTTTGTGCCATAGCACATCATAGGACACCAAAACGAAAGCTTTCGAAAGGTCAAAAAAACAGGCGTAGACTGGAGTCTTTGTATCGGTGTAGTACCGGACAGTGTGCTTGAGGCATAGAACTGCCGTCTCTGTCGACAGCCCGCGCCTAAAACTGAACTGCGCGTTGTTCAGCTTTATGTGGCTGTTCAAAGTGCGCTCTAGCAGACTGTCCAGCACTTTTGCCACGGTAGTAGCTAACGAAATGGGCCTGGTGCATCACCAGTTTTATTTTTGATTATTGGTACAACCACGGTCTTCATACTCATCAGGCAGGTATGAGTGTCTTAAACAAAATGTATAAAACATTGCTAGAACCCTTGGCAAATGAACCCCTGCATGCTGCAAATGCTCAACACTAATTCCATCGTGGCCTGGGAACTTACCCCTCGTCATATATTATGTGTTATTACGGTAGATATATGTTTAGGAGTAAAAGATGACATTACTTCCGGCCTAAGCGTATTTTGCCTGATTCACCAGTGCAGAACAATTCCGGCACACAGGAAGGTGGTTCTCTCTGAAAAAGACTTTTAAACATAGCAATGTCACGCGGCTCAGTTACTCCGTTAACATTTAGAGGCACGGTGGGTTTACAATTGAGTTTTCTCGTGCCTTTCCAGAAGCTTCTGAAAATTTTATCTGCGTGGTTTGATGCAAGAATATCCATTTTAATTTGCTCGGCGTTATTTTGACACCATCTTAACTTAGCTTTGAAACGACGCTGAGACCCCACCATACTATTATACACAGGTCCATTTGCAGGCTTACCGTATAGTAACCAGGTTTGAAAGTTTAGCCTGGCAACCTTGTGAGCACCACGAACATGCCTATTCCAGCCTAACACAACATGTTTTCGTTTTATCATATCATTACTATCTCTGCAATTTGAAGTAATCACAGCCGCTTCACACAAAGTCGCAACAATATCCGTGTACATCTGGTCTATAACTATTCTGGGGTCTTTATTGTGACACAAATCATCACAACATCCCGTCAATTCTGATGGAAAATCTACCGTTATGAAGTGATCATTGCATATCTTCGTATAAACTTGCTTTTGTTGCTCATCCCTATCGGCCCATTAGGATTATTTTCAAGTAATCGAAGCTGTGTTTTCATAACAGAAAGAGTACAATATACTTCTAGGCGATAATGGTCCGACCAGGTACAGTCATAGAACACCCTTACACTCTGACTCCGTTACCACACAATGGTCAAGCCAGCTTGTGCTGCCGTGGGCATCACTAACGAAAGTAAAGGTGTCCGATGAAATTCCCAATTTTTCTATATCCGCACTTACCCATTGTTGTTCGTTACAGATTTGTATAAGTTCTTTTCCAAATAATGCACAGGGACTAGCATTAAAGTCTCCTAAAATGTACATTCGCAACTTCGTTGTTTTCAATTATAGCGCTTATTTCACTAAGGCAGTCAGTAAATTCAATTAAATTTTCAATGGAGTTCACAGGCATGTACACAGTCCTGCCGGGGTCGCGGGAAGTTACTAATAGGTCACCGAGGCTCCCGCAACACAGGCAACGGACGGAATACGGGTGGGTTTTAGTCAGTAAGAGTCTGACACACCCTCCCGCTCCGCCCAGAGCGGGAGAAGTTATTTGATGATTTCCTAACCAAAAAAAAAAAAGGCATGTACACAGAGAATACTATGAAGGAACGATCGCACACCACTACCTTAATTGCCGCCACACGCACGCTATTGCACGGGATCTCTGTCACCGAAAGCACTTTTACGCCAGAGCAGAGCAACACCACCATACGGTCTGCCTCGTACTAAGCCCGCCGACGAGACGACAATACCCGATTTGCCACAGTAGTTAAAGTCTGGGTCCACTGTTCCAAGGATCGGCATGTCTCTCATCTGTGGCTATTATGTCTGCTTGACGACACAGGGTTCTTACACAATCTACAGAACGTACCAATGACTTACAGTTAAAGGTAATAAAACTGCTAAGTGAGGGCTGCTTCCTAATAGTTGACTGTCCATTTATATTTTTAGTAAAGAGCCTTCTATATCCAAAGTCTATGAAACGCCGGATAGATATCCCTTCGGGTCATATATGGTCGTCCAAGAATGTAGCCAACTTGTGCTTAGGTACGAATATCTTATAAGCATCATACTCCTTAAGTTGCTTCATTATATTTTTTTTCCAATGTTAAACAAACGTGTGGTTTAGTCATAATATAACTGGCAATGTCTGCAGGTGAAGTTCCTGTGTGAACACTGTTTGTAAACAAAGGGAGTTTGACATCTGCAGCCATAAACTTACATTGTGGTGTGGTAACAGCCACGCCTTTCTGTCCTATAAACCTATTCTTATGTCTATTTCTCTGTACCTCCATCCATTCACCATCATGGGTTGTTTCCATTCACCCGGCGCACGCGCAATATCTGCAAACGAGTGACAAGACTCAGGCAAACAGGTGTTGCTAGGCGCATCAGCTGTCACACCACTCGAATTGCAAGTGGGCTTCAATACATTACAAACCAGATGCTCTGTCTTTCTCGCACCACCCGTTGTCGACACCTCGCTCGTTATGTTTTATTAACGTTCTGCCGCGCTATTTGTTTATTAGGTGCAAACGAAACCACTTTATCGCACTCTTTCACAACATCAATGCTACCGCACAACGGGGACAAACGATCACATTCATGCTTATCTGGCCGAACATTCGTACTATTGGTTAGGTTTGGAAAGGTCAGTGATATTGATAACATGTGTGGAAGACCCATGGGTCCGCTATCATAAGCAAAGCTAACTTGCATACATGATGCATAATCGTTTTATTTAAACTGTCTACAGTTACGCCACAATTACCACCGTCAGAGTCTGACTACATTTTGAGTTTTAGTAAATGGTTTGGTTAATCAAATAAATTGTAAAATGAGGCTAGCTGGTATTTACTTGGATTTAAGTGTTTTGACACTATTGACCATAAACTATGGCGTAAGAGGTAGAGCCTTACAACTCTTCACTTCTTACCTTAAAAATAGAAAAATGTTTGTCGAACTTGATTCTACATAACCAAACTGATGTAAAAGCAACTACAGGTCATCTACGTTAAGTATTACTGCCGGTGTGCCTCAAGGATCAAATTTGGGCCCTCTATTATACATATTGTTCACTAATGACCTAATCAATTTCGCAACTAACTTTTAACGGACATACAACTTGTAGTCTTTGCGGTTGACACTAACGCTATAGTTGCTGCTAACGACATCCAAGACCTTACTATTAAGGTGAACGCAGCTCTAGAGGCCTTTCATTCTTGGTTCAATGCGAATATGCTTATAATAAACACGACTAAAACCAAAATTATGTTATTTAAAACTACTGCCCGTAACAAAGACAGTATGGACATTGAATTAGACAAAATTAAAATTGATCTTATCAAGGAGGTCAAGTTTTTAGAAATTTATATTAATGAATTGTTGAATTGGAAGAAAGAATTAGCAGCACTGGATTCATCTATATCATCTGCTTGCTATATTTTCTTGCCTTAAGAACTCTTAGAGATGAAGTTAGCATAAAACATTTAAAAATGGTATACTATGCACTGATCGAGTCCAAACTGAGGTATAGCATACAGTTTTGGGGAAACAGCTACCATTATAACTGGCATAGGGCATTCATTCTCCAAAAAAGAGCGATCCGAACCATTGTCCGCAATTCTCAACGGGACACCTGTCGGCCATATTTTAAAGAACTTGGTATTCTCACAGTACCTAGCCTTTATGTAGTAGTATTGTTAAACACTAAAAACATATGTATACGACTACGAAACAGACGAGAACAGGCTGGTAAGGGAAAAATCACATAGAAAAGACTTTGGAAACAAAATCATACCGACTCGTGGAATAGTTAAGCATAGTCCGCAGTATCAGGCAGTTCAAATATTTAATACATTACCACTGGAGTTAAAAAGCATACTGTATACAGGCTCATTTAAGGCAAGGCTCAAGGCTTTCCTGTTGGAAAGATGTCTCTACTCATTAGATGAGTTGTTGAGTTGAAAGTTCAAAACCCACATCAAACGTGTCCTTATCAAAAACGCATATTACAAGATTAAAGACTACGTTGAAGACAAGGAAGTTTGGCAATAATTCCTTCTGCACATGTGGCTTCCCTGGTACATCAGAAACGGCATAACTATGGAAATGTCTATTAACTGCTCCCAAATTACGATGTTTATTATTATTATTTTTTAGACATACTTTTTTGACATTATATTTTCACTATTTGGCATTATATACCTACAATTTATATTTCAGACTTAATATTACTAATATTATGAGAACGTGAATGTGAGAACGTTGTAGGCTTAATAGACTAGATCTTTTGTAGGCCGTTCTTTCTCTTTTTTTTGTTAAGTACTTTTCGACAGGCCTACACTGTCCTCCCATACCTTATTTGTGTAATTTGAAAACATTGTAAAAGCCAATTATTTTAAAAGAGTAACCGTGGAGTCTCTTGCCGGCTCTTCTCCATAGGAAACGACCAATTGGAACCGTGCACCTAGCTTCTGACGTTTCATAAGTGCCCATGTAGGTTTATATGAAATAAAATATTTAGATTTTTTTTTTTGATTTTTTGAATGATGATTCAAACCTTTCATTTAATATTTAATTGATGTGTGGTTCAAATGATATTTTTTTACCAGTAAAAACATTTTACTCCTAAAATGTATGTTGATTAACTACAGGAATTGTTTGATTATTGTACACTATTTAAGAATTAGGAAAGTCTGCTGAATATAATAACACTGCTCTTACTTGGGCTAATTTTTAATTTAAGTTTATTTATTTATTTTTCAAAATCTCCCTTACAACTATCATTACAGGTGTATACCTAATGTGCACGGTCTTAAAATTTACGTATTTACAATTTAAAACTATGAAAAAACGTAAAAAAAAGAAAAACTAGTAGTACTTATACATCTAAAAATAATAACTACTTCCCCAAATATAAACGAAAAAACAATATTTAAAATATAAAACAACATAAAGCCTAATCTACACTATAACATAAAATAAACAACATTATTTTTGCGAATTCACTAAAATGGCATGTAAACACATCCATCTTCACGTGAAGATCGTTAATCGCAACTCGGGTTGCGCGGGTCAATGGTGTTATGGCGAGAAGGTTGGCCCTGGCACCCGGCACGACTAGCAGCAGCGGGCGGCGCCGCCTCCACACATAGCGGTCTGGTACATACACAGTTAGGCGCTGCAGTACTCCTGGGTTAGGTATGCTCAATGCCACAAAGTAACCTAACCAGATACGCGACAAGCGTGAATTCGCGTCGTACCCTCAGTTGGTTGTACCCGACCATACCGAGCACAGAGTGGGGAACGGATACCTATACCCCATATAGTTTCTTGTACAAGTGGCGCGAGAACATTTTCTGTATGCGTTCCAGCATTACTGAGTACTTGGCCTTATGCGGAGTCCATATGACAGTACTATGTTCCAGATGAGTCCTGACAAGTGCGTCATGCACGTCGATGCTGTAAAAATCTCACCGTGACAACTTGCGTGGAGTGTGCTATCAGTGTCATCCACTGATGCTAGGGAGTGACCAAGCATTACATTTATAATCATAATCGAGACTTTAATAATATTTTTATACTAATTCTATTGATCATTTTATATTCTTTCTAAACTAGTATTTCAGTGTTTAAACGTTACTATTTAGGGGTTTTTTTAAATAAAATAGCAAAACAAAAATTCAGTCATTAACTCAATTTTGTTTTATTTAATTCCAAAAAATTTGGTAATTTTCGCAGTCACCATCTTGGTTTTTTTTTTAATTTTGACCTCACTATCGGATATAACACCCCCTAAAACCATGAAAACGATACCCATGATGTTAAATCTGAATAATTTCGTAGCCGCCATCTTGCTTTTTAGATTTGACTTCACTATCGGCTGTAACACCCCCGAAAACCATGAAAAACCCATGAACCACCCATGATGAAAAATCTGAAAATTTTCGTAGCCGCCATCTTGCTATTTAGATTTGCCCTCAGTATCGGCTGTAACACCCCCGAAAACCATAAAAACGACACCCATGATGAAAAATGTTTGTAGCCGCCATTTTGGATTTTGATATAATGGTGGTAAAACCAAATTTTTGTTTGTCGCGCATTTAAAAATAAAACATGGCAAATTAAAAAAAAAAAAAACTCAACTTGATATTAATAACAGCGCCTCACGCGCAAGCGCGGCGTGGTCTTATGACTTCACCCGATTCTCGTAACCATAGTAACCACCCGCGCCGAAGTGAATCGGCTAGGTGAAGTGAGTCGATGAGTGCGACGCGAGTGTCTTGATCTTATCACTTCACTCGATTCTTGTTGCCATAGCAACAACACTTCAATTAGGCTGGATGAAGTGAGCCTAGCCGGCCGCCGCCCGGCCGATGCGTGCGCTGCGCGAGTGTCTATTGTAACTGTTGAAATTTGAATGAATATTATGTTAAGTATTGATTACGACGGCAACGCGTAGGTCGGTATTTACCTACCTAAAATAAAATATTACATAGGTTTTTATTAATTAATCCGCACGTCTTTTTATTCAAATGGCTTGTGTACATACACATATTTTAGGTAGGTGCCCACATAGTTTGTGAGGGGATAAATTCCATGGTCCGTCAGCCAGGCACACTTTTAGCACTAGATCACTTGACACTCTCGGTTATCTCTTCTTATTTAATATATTTGGGTTAATAACAACGCTGAATAACGTCGCACAGTCTTTACCACTATCGCTTCTTCAAAACACATCGCGATTGGGTTATGGGATTGTGTTTATTTAATCAGTTACCAAATGGTTCATAATAACAAACTACGTACTTATATACTAGCTTTGCACCAGGTGTAATATGGATCGGATTCACACCCATTATAATCCACGTACTGCGGTCGAAGCCGAAGAAATCTCGCAAATAGCTGGCGAAGCAGTGCAATAGATGTGGTGTGCAGCCGACTCCTGCGAGCTTCGTTAGTAAGATGTATATTATTATTGTAATACATTTGCAAATCATTTAAAGCCAAATTAACATTTTGAATAGCAGAATCCACATTGTAATTTACACTGTACAACACAGGTCATCGGCAATTTGTAGAATATTTACACTTCTATTATTTACATATGTATTTACAAATTTCATTTCACCGGCTTCACAAGGTTCATAGCTCGTTTGTTGGGCTGGTATTACTTTTTCTCACAAGCTACCCTCTTCTTTGCTAGATTTGCCTTTTAATGCGTTTAAAACTAAAGTACTCGTAAAATCCAACCTTTGTTCAAAGGCTTACTATTAATAAGAATCGCTGTGATTAACTCAAGACAATGTTTATGTTCTTTCTCCAGAATAAGCTTACCTACTGACAGGTTATATGAGTTCATATAATAAATAATAATAATAATAAATATAATTGTTTATTTTGTTTGACTGTGTAAGTCAATTTATTTTTAATTTTATTTTCATTTATTAATGACATAGTCTACTCATTACTATGGTTTTTATGAATTGTGTTGCAATATGTGGTTAGCTATCGACCTCGGCAATTGATTATATTATTCTTACTGGAGCAACCGGCAGCAAGTGCGTCATGCTCCCTTAGATGTCACTGCTTGATAACACGATACCCATTTGTTAGACTAATTGTCAGACTTTCTGGACAGGACTGTAAGGTCGTTGATCCGTACCGGCCCGTGTGGTACCTAACGACTGTCCGAGAGCTACAAATCAATCGGAACCAAAGGCTTTAATTAAGTGCTTACCGAATCACGGGATTGCAATGATGTCCTAGATACATTTAGAAAGTACTTACATCATTATGAATTAAAAAAATAACAGTGGTACCTGCTCAGTTGCGAACCCGCAACCTCATGCATGAAAGGAGAACGCCTTAACCACTGGACTATTACGATAAATAATAATAGTAGGAAGTAGATACTACTGCGCCAAAAAAAAGTTCACGTTGGCGTCGTTAGTTACCTATCAGCTGATGAATAAAATGATAGGCGGAGATAAATAAACCTTACATTGCACGTAAGCAGTTTCTGTTGCACAAATGTGAAACTATGATCGAATATGAGCGTGCGCGCGGGATTTAGGTAGGCACCTAATAATAATAATAATAAGGCTATGTAGGTACTCGGCGCAGTCGGCGCGCTCTGTAGGTAAATTCAGCCCCAAGGACGGTTTTCGTTTTTATTTGTAGATTAAATTGGTTGATTTAAGATTTTCCTTCCTGCTTTTTAACGGGCTGACGACCAACAAAAAGACCTCAAGATAATTTGTGTTAGTTAAGTAGGTAGGTACCCATGTGTTAGGGATTTTAAGTGATTTATTTTGTTTGATAGGTATTCTTGGCGTAGTAAAAAATTTTAAATCAACTTATTTACACTAATCAAGTTGATTTAGCTAACATCGTATTTACAAATATCATTTGAGACCGAGTTATAACTCGGTCTCAAATGATATTTAGCATATATATCATATAGCTATAGCTATAGCTATAGCTATATGTAAGGGGCACGCCATTTATGCCTGGAGGCTTTTATTTAGGTATTAATTTATGTTTCGGTTTTTATTAAATTTCAGCTTGAGTATAGTTATCGAGGTTTTTTTTTGTTTTTGGTATAGTGGTGTGCTAGCTGACATATTCCTAATAATTGAATGTATAATGTGTAAATATTTTTGCATACTATTATAACTATTTTTTTTTATTGAACAGACAGCTGTGCTGCTGGGGAGTTTGTTGCGCCACTTCTTCCCAGCTAAAGCACTAGGAAGTGGTGAAGGGTTGGGGGACTGTTTTATGTAATTTTGACGTTCGAAAAGTGCTGATTCTCAGCCTAATTTGAATAAATAACTTTTGATTTTGATTTTGATCAGATGTGTACAAATTATAAAGTAGATCCTCTACTTTGACAAAGTTGCCCCCTTTCGATGCAATTCTAGGTCCATAACATAAAGAGTTCTATTAGTTAAAAATTCATGAATCCATTTACTACATAATTAACAATAAACCAGGAATACCCAACCCGGATAATATTTGTACAAGAATGTCTGGTAGAACATTGTCAAATGCACCTTGAACATCTAAAAAGACCTTGTAGTGTCCAGTGGGCCTTGAAGTGTTCAGCCACAAAAATAGGTTTTGGAAGGGCTCAATTTTGATGACCGAGCAAGCGAACGATTCAAAAATTAGAATCCTGAGCGTTAGCGAGGGAATCAAAAGAGCACGAGGAGAAAAATCTTTGCACTCAAATGCAACACGTAACTTTTCATCCCACCCCAGTGAGGAAATTACTAAATGCAAAAAAAATACATTTACATTCACAAGATACTTTTATTTCAGTTTAGATATTAACTACTACATTATGATAGGTAAGTATTACAGAATAATCTTTAAATTATAACAAATAATACTTAGGTATAATTAACAAAAATTGATAGTAACGTTGCTACAGTTACTTAAGTTGAGTGTAATATTTTTGTTAGGTACTGTAATGTTGGTGTTAATGACTTGGGTACTGTTTTTCGGTAAAATATCTGTCATACCTAATAGTTGTACCGATTCATCGGATTCCCTCGGCGTAAATGTTGGCGAGAGAGGGCGATGCGTTAGGTGTTTCGTAATGGCTCATTTTTCATGTAGAAGGGCCAGTGCAAAGATCTGTCTGAGGCTCTTCCAGTGCAATGGCTCCTACGATGCCTTTACATATTTTAGACTTATTTTGGATAGAATCCTCTATGTATCCCTCTTCAACCGCATTGGACTGTCAGCCTCCATGGCACTTAAGGGACAGGAGATCAGCTCCTGAATCGGCCAAAAGTGTGGCTGAAGGTCGTCGGAAACAATGACCTGTGTACAACAGGGGTTCTGGAAGTTCAAGAAATTGCTATTTCTCGTGGGATACTGCCAATTTTATTAGCACCACCATATGCTGTCTAACACACTTCCGTTGCGATATTGTAGAAAAAACCGATTGATTGGAGTGTTAGGCGGGCGTAAGGCTTGGCAACAATTGTTACGTATTCCTTGCTAATGACGAAGTTGCGGTCTCTTGTCTTTGTATTAGGTAAATTAATTAATAGTAAGTCATCTGAATGTTTCACAATGTTTTTGACATTAATTTGTGTTAGTTCATTAGTTCGACATGCTCCGTTTATACCAATAATAAGAACAACCTGTAACGTAAAGAGTATTGTAGTAGATAAATTAATAAAATTGATATGCATGCATAATTATGCCTATCAACATCTACTAAATACGTATTAGATTATGTTAAGTAGTATACTTAATTAATATACCTACTTAAATATCTACTTCAACCTTAACCTTACCTTTTAGTATCTACTGTACATGTTCGAGTAATGTGCAACTGACTTACTTTTGTCGCCAAATATACGGTATCAGGTGCTTCGTTAAGAAACTTTCAATTTCAGATGCTGTGAAAACATTCGATTTTTTTGGTTGATGACCAGATGAGGCTCTTTTTAAAAATGCCACTAATTTAGGATAGGTGTCGATATGTATGTCTTTTTTCATCTTGAATACGTACTCCAGTACGTATTCAATGCTAAAAGCAACAATAAAGATGAATGAAAATCCGATGATGTTGAATTATCCGAGACCAGGAAATCAAGCACTCTATGGTGGAGTGCTTGATTTCTTGGTCTCGGATAATTCAATAAAATATGCCAGCAAAACGTTTTCCGAGAAAGATTTGGCTCCTTTAGCTAGTCGCCACGTGTTAAACTGTTTCAAATATTTCTCGTGTGATTGTTGAGGGAGAAAGCTCATTTGTGCATTATTAACAGTTACAGTCAATTTTGTTGGCGTCAAATAAACTTCCTCGTCGCTAGAACCACTCATTTTAGGTTTTTTTACTTGTTTTCAAGTTTCTTGTTTTAACCTAAGGTTTTAACAATATGACGTGAAAAGAAAATGGCGCGCGCAAAGCAAATTAAAAAAAAGTATACTTACCAAGATGGTTCCGAGTCTGAGTTTTTAACAAATTAAGGTTCTATGATGAATTCGGCACCATGGAGGGAGAAGTAAATAGGTTTAATGATGTTTTGAATTCACAAACTTAGTGCACACGATGTTCTAAATTCAATTTACTTTATCCTCTAGCGGATAAAAACGGCTTTTGCACTCAAAGAGCAAAAATACTCTTTCCGAGATAGGGGGATGAAAATGTGGTTTAAATAGATAGGACTCTTATTGCCCAAACGATCACTATTATTGTTATTCTGTACGAATACCTTAATAACCTTGTTGGTTGGTTCTCCATACGAAACTACCTTTTGGAAGGGGCAACTACAATCAATTCAATTTTTTTTTTGTAAATTTTGACGTTCAAAAGTGCCTTTTATGTGCCTACTTGAAATAAATAATTTGACTTTGACTTTGACTTTCTGGATAGAGTATTTTATAATTCGGTTTAAAATATGGTAAAAAGTTATCCTCACCGCCCGCTGACTAATACTTGGTCATTATTTTGGTCCTGAGGGTCCATTTTGCTAGCCCTTTTGCCTGCAGTACCCAGGCCTTTAGTGGCCGGGGGACTTTCAACCCCGGTTCCGTTCTCCCAACATTTTACAAATATTTAAATTCAATATTTACACTTTAAAATAGAATTAAACAACCCCCATGTATTATACAGTAAACTTTGCCTATGAGTACCAATAAAATACATTGGCTTGGCAATATTCTCGGAGTAATCAAAATATTATTCATGCATTAATTGGGAATAAAAACTCCTACTTGCTCTCACTTCAGCCGTCACCATTGCCGATTGAAAAAAATTACCATAAACTGACACTTTCCAAAAATATTTTTTGTAAACAAGCAGCGTCTTTAGCGATTCAATCATTAATAACCGTTTGCACAAGACAGCTATTAGTTGCAAAACAACGGGCATGAAAAACTATGGGCGAAAAACACATGCAGCCACAAAAGGGAAGAGGTCTATACTCAGTAGTGGGTGGAACAAGGCTGCCAACTATGATGATGAGAGAAAGCCACTAATTTCCCACTTAATCTGCTTTTTGCGCAAGTGAAGGTAACGGTGACACTCCGGTCGGTGACGCTGAATCGGGCTTTTGGTCGGTGACACTGAATTGCGTATACTCGACTCAATTAAGTTTTGTTTTTTAATATTAGGCACTTTTCTTTTTTTCAACTCTTATTTTTTCACTCTCCTAGTCGCACACATTTTTAATGTTTAATTTGTGATTAAAACTAAACAACGGGTACATTCCGAATTGCGCTGTAATCGATTTGAGCGTATTTACACCCGTTCCGAATTAGTATGAGCGCGATAACGATGTCCCTAAAACGTCGTAGATTTTTTTTTTTTTTACTCTTTAAGTTATTTATTTATTTAACAGATTATATACACACATATAAACAGACAAGAAGAAAGGAACTGAAAAATATGTACACAGGTGATGCTTATTTCTAAAGAAATCTCTTCCAGCTTTCCTGCGATAGGACAGGACTTCGGACTTGGATTTTTGCCACTTTAACAATTTTGCAATGTTCTCTTGTTGCACTCGTTAGCGCGTTCTACAGTTTTGAATTTTGAATTTCAATTTTATTGTTTATTTTGAATTTTAATTTTAATCATAATGTTTTAATTTTAATTCTAATAACATTTTTTATTCTAATTTCGATTATGATTTTGTTTTTTACTTAATGTTTTGTTTTTTGTTTCTAATTATTTTCTATCCTCACTACGAGTAAAAAACCTTGTTAAAACGTATATTTAAGAAGCTATTTTTTATGTAAGTGCTATGTACGCCTGTAAGTGACTAATTCATCATAATTCAATGCTTATGTATCTTTTTTATTATGTTAATGTTTTTAGTGAATAGGTCGTTGGTGTACCTTTCAAATAAAATAGATGACGTCATGACATGCGCCAACTTGCGATAACGCCGACCATGCCCTAAATATTAATATCACTGTGAGAGCTTGATTGTTTTTTTTTTCAAACTGTACCGTATGATATATCAAATGAAAGGGAGGATCTCAAATATATTTTTTTAAGTTACACTTATAGATTTCAACATTTTAGGGTCTGTAGTTTCGGAGATAAAGACTGGTCAATTTTGATCTATTTTTTAAAATAACTTTAAAACTATATGTTTTAAAATAATAAAAAATATACATCATGTCATTGTGTCATGTGTCTCAATAATGTGCGGACAAACTACTGTTTGTACGCAAAATATTGAGACACTTATCAATTTATTTTAATACCATAGACGTGTTAAAATAAATTGGTTAGTGTCTCACAATTGCGTACAAACTTACATTTGCAGTTGGATTGTATGGGGGTATATGCTTTTCAACTACAATGTTAAGTTTGGTATTGGGATAAATTCATCCAAACTACGGAACCCTTCATTGTGCGTGGTCCGACACGCACTAGGCCGGATTTTTTTCTTTCAATCGTAAGTACGCGTTTGCATAATTAGTGTATAGGACATTAGAGGTAATACCTAAATTCTGTTTTAACTTTTAAACCAATGTTATATGTATTGTTTAAGCTGTTGGCGCACTTATTGAATAAATAAACAAATAAAAGTAAGCCAAGAATAAAAAAAAGTATATACAGAAAAATTTCAAAAGACAGAAAAATATGTCTAGGTGTGAAGAAAAATATCACGAATTACAAACTACATAGGTGCAACAATAATTAAATATAATGCGCATGAGTTTAAAACTCATTTCAGGTATGCTGGTCCAGGCCTTCGTACGGAGCAAGAGGGCATGGGAAGCTGTCACCTCCTTTTGCTAAGCAGGATGAGGTGGAGCGGGTGAGGGAGAGACGTCAATGAAATGTAGTTTTAATCTACCTTCTTACTTATTAAAAATAAATGTTTAATAAGAAACTGAGTTTTACTTACCCTAATGTGACTGTAAGCATTTCTTCTGGGGTATACTTTGAATGAAGTGTGTCTTGTCTCAAAATATTCTCTTTTATGTGATGTAAAATGAAATCGAAAATGGATGTACACTCATTCTTTATTAAAGATGTTAAACTTAATAGAGAAAGTCTAAATTTACTTAAAAAATTAGATACGTGTTCTTTTAATTTGGACAAAGTACCAGGAGGTACAACATTGATACAGAGTACTTGAATCAGAGCAATCTGAAGTTGATCATTTACAGGATAAACTTAGTTCAATGACTAACAAATATAATATTACCTATATATATATATGCCTCTGAAGATCTAATGAGGGTATGTGTTGGCAATTAATGAGCTGGTGTACTCACAAGCACAACTGTGACGTAAGTCCGCTGCCGCGAGAAATCGCGGCACAGCGGACGGAGCTCCGGCGGGATCTCATGGCCTCATGGAAAGTACGGTTGTCGCAACCCAGTGCTGGGCACGCCACGATTGCGGCGATAAGTCCCCTCTTTGAGGAGTGGCTGGAGAGGCGCCACGGCGTCCTCACCTTCCGCCTGACGCAGGTCCTCACCGGACACGGCAGCTTCGGGAGGTTCCTGTGTCGGATAAGGCGGGAGGAAACGTCCGGGTGTCACCACTGTGTGGATCGCCCGGAGGACACGGTGGAGCATACGGTGGAGGTCTGCCCGGCTTGGGCAGAGCACCGCCGTGTCCTCTTGGAGGCGATCGGCGGCAGAGACCTCTCGCGTCCGGCCCTGTTTCAGGCCATGGTACGGAGCGAGAGGGCATGGGCAGCCGTCACCTCCTTCTGCGAAGCAGTAATGCTCGCGAAGGAGGAGGCGGGACGGTTGAGGGAAAGGCAAGTTTCGCGCCCTCTCGCCCCTAGCCGCCGCAGGAGACGCCCAGGGCGTCGGGAATCCCGGGCGGATTTCCGGCCACCGTAGGCGCGGGCTTGCGGACGGTGAGCAATGGGTAGCTCACCGTCCGGTAAGGACCAGGCCCGGGTCGACGGCGCGTTGTATTCCACGCGCGCCTCAAAGAGATGTCGTCAGCACATAGTAGGGGTCCACTAGGGCCGATGCCTGCCGGGGTCGCGGGAAGGTACTTATGGGTCACCGAGGCCCCCGCAACACAGGAATCAAGAAGGAATACGGGTGGGTTTTAGTCAGTAAGAGTCTGACACACCCTCCCGCTCCGCCCAGAGCGGGAGAAGTTATTTGATGATTTCCCACCCAAAAAAAAAAAGAAAAAAAAAAAGCACAACTGTGAGCATTGTCAAACGCCATCTAATGTACTTACACCGGACCATTCATTGACAACATGCAATACCACCTTACGGCAGCCCCGTGTTGGTTTGACATTTCCTGCTATTAATAGTTCCAATAAACAATCTAAACAAAGTGTTGTATTATTTTGCGATGAAATTTGAAAGGAGTTAGGCTAGTTGTTGACAGATGAATATCCGGGACACTCCATAATAAATTACTGTGTGTCTAGTTGTTCTTTGTTTGATATTATGAAAAAGATTATTATATGTAACTTTATTAGGGACACTACATTATTGTTTTTTATGGGTAATAGAGTAAATGTGAACAGGAGGAAAATAAGTTAAGATTTGAAATTAATTTGACATTGCATAATTTGACATTTCTTAATAATGCATTCCATCTAGTTGATACTAACAATTATATAAATAAATAAATAAATGTTGGTAATAATTTGTATTTGACAAAAGATAGATAATATTATTATGTACTATCTTTCTAACTATCACAAAAGACAGATAGCTGTGTCGCTATCATATTTTTTTTCTATATCAGCCAAAATTTGGCTAAAGAACTTGCTTCTTTTGAGTAATACAATGACATCCTACTTATATTATAAATGCGAAAGTTTGTAAGGTTGGATGGATGGATGTTTGTTACTCTTTCACGCAAAAAAAACTGAACGGATTTAGATGAAATTTGGCACACAGATAGTTTATAACCAGGAATAACACATAGGATACATTTTATCCCGATATACCCACGGGGTCAAAACTTATGCGGGTGAAACCGCGGGGCGCATTTAGTTTTAAATAATTCTGCCAATAATTTGGCAACAACTAATGACATTGATGATTTAAATTAGATATTAGGACAATAGAGGAAACCTCTTGCTTAACAACTGTATATATGATAATTTTAATAAAAGTTTAAATCATCTAAATGTCACACAAAGTTCTTTAATATCACACCCATCAAAATTACAGTAACCTAAATAAATGTAATAATAATAACACCCTAAAAATTGTTCATCAAAATATACATAGGTAAGGAATTGGAATTGGAGCTGTTCATGAACTGTAGTTATATTGATATCCTATGTGTAACTGAACATTAGTTAAAAGTCCACTAGTTCATGTTCAGCTTTAACAATCACCTGGGCCCAAGACTGCTATTTTTTTATAAATTAGTCATTCCAACACGATCCTATTGTCATTTTGCTAAAAGTTCATAATCTGCTAAATTCATAATGGTCGATCATTGGTCGGTCAATGGGTTCAGTCGCAGAATGTAGCTTTCGCAAAACGCACCCCATACGCAAAACGTACCATTCTCAAAATGCACCTTTCTCATAATGCGCCTTTCTCATAATGCTCCTTTCGCAAAACGTATCGTTTTTCTACATTAACGTGCTACAGGTAACGAAAATGCAAATTAGGGATTGATAATTGTATTTATAATCAAATCATATCACAAAGTCGAACTAAATCATTTCTTTTTACTGGTACTCGTGTGTTCACCGAATAAATGTAAAAATAATGTAAAACAGAAGGTATCTTTAGACACATCTTGGCGGTACGGAGCGAGAGGGCATGGGCAGCCGTCACCTCCTTCTGCGAAGCAGTAATGCTCGCGAAGGAGGAGGCGGGACGGTTGAGGGAAAGGCAAGTTTCGTGCCCTCTCGCCCCTAGCCGCCGCAGGAGACGCCCAGGGCGCCTGGAATCCCGGGCGGATTTCCGGCCACCGTAGGCGCAGGCTTGCGGACGGTGACCAATGGGTAGCTCACCGTCCGTTAAGGACCAGGCCCGGGTCGACGGCGCGTTGTATTTCACGCGCGCCTCAAAGAGATGTCGTCAGCACATAGGTAGGGGTCCACTAGGGCCGATGCCTGCCGGGGTCGCGGGAAGGTACTTATGGGTCACCGAGGCCCCCACAACACAGGCAACAGGAAGGAATACGGGTGGGTTTTAGTCAGTAAGAGTCTGACACACCCTCCCACTCCGTCCAGAGCGGGAGAAGTTATCTGATGACTTACCACCCTCAAAAAAAAAAACACATCTTGGTGTCTTTTCAAATTGCGAAAGAAAAACTTAACAAACAGAAAAAAAAAACACTTATTTCTAGTAAGTTGGTCTATTTTTTTTTTATCGTAGTAAATATTAGTACCTACTAAGGAAATAAAATAGTCATTTGCTCTCCGTATAACTTAAAAATTAAATATAACAAAATATTCTTTACAATTTAAATGATTTCTCCGAATGTTTATTTAACCAATTGTAAAAGAATCACGTTTTTCAGAAATTGTGACAATGATATTGTATTTCGTTCTAATTTGCCTAAAAGTTTTTTTTATAATTTGTATCAAAGTAAATGTCTTTTGGTCGTCTATTAGGTTTTACTTTCTTGAACAAACTATCTTTTGTTCGTTTGTCCCAGAATACGCTCTCTTTCTTCAATTTGTATATACACATGTATAAGCTTGGTTTATTTGGAGTACGTCCAGCATTTATTCGCCGGTGCCAGCCTTCCAGCGCGTTTGTGGTACGGTGACGCTGACCAGCGTAACTGAGCAGCGATGGAGGCAACTTTGAGAAACACTGCTTCTCAAAATAGCGTCAAAAACGATCCATTTCCGGGCTCCGAGAAGTATGTTCTAAAATTTGAACCCAAGTAGCAGGTATCTGTTGAGCTGGCACCAGCGGTATTATAGCAGCAATCCTAGTAATATTGCGACCATAGTTTGTGTCTAGCAATCCCTTCTCGGCGTGTTTCCATATTGCGTCGTTGTAGTGGTGGTAACAGCCACTTATTAGTGCATCTGGAAACACTGATTGCACTGCATTTATCTGCGCGAGTTCATAATCACATTTGAAATATTTGATTTGAATACTAATTTGAAGTATTTCTTTCAAAAGCTTGAACAGACGCGTATATGTCTCCTGTGATTTATTTGGCAATAAACTGTAAATTAACTGAATACAGGCCCACTGAAACTTGTGTCATCACATTTGATGGCCAAGTTTTACCTTTACCTTGTGGAACTACAAATTCTATAGTTCTAGTGTGGGATCTATATTTGATCTCATTTCGTGTTCTCTGGCATATTCGTGTAAGTCCTTGCAAAATTATTAGAACACCTAGTAAAGCATCGACTAGAATTTATAGTAGAATCCTGAGATTTACTTCCTAAATCTCAATTTGGCTTTAGAAAACGACTCAGTACCATGGATAGTGTTGGGGTTTTGGTTGCAGATATACGCTCATCGTTCTCGAAAAATTAATCCATAGTCGCTGCCTTTTTAGAAATCTCATATGCTTATGAAATGAAATGAAATCTTTATTTCCAGATATAAAAATCCACATATAAATCCACACACAACTTTCAATAAATACATACATAGATAACGTAATAAATACATATACAATATCACATTCACATTACACAAATAACGTCAAATACCCAATTCGCTGCCAATGGAGCAGCGAATTTATAGGCAATCGGCGTGTGGCACCTTATATGTAGGGGGCTTTTTTTTTTTAGGGTGGGAAATCATCAAATAACTTCTCCCGCTCTGGGCGGAGCGGGAGGGTGTGTCAGACTCTTACTGACTAAAACCCACCCGTATTCCTTCCTGTTGCCTGTGTTGCGGGGGCCTCGGTGACCCATAAGTACCTTCCCGCGACCCCGGCATATGTAGGGGGCTGTGGTTCCATTCTCGTACCGCGGCCACCAAATAATTAGCCGATCGATGTATGGCGGTACGTGCAGCGGCTGACCGGATCTTCAGCAGGGCGCGCTTATGACAAATTTTCCACAGACGCCTCTAAATTATCAGATATAAGTTGTACTGGTGCTGCGGTAGAATAGAATAGAATAGAATACTCTTTATTATTTACACCATAAAAATTACAGATACAAATGTTGAAATTTTACAAGGGGTGACACAATGGGCGGTCTTATAGCTAAAAGCGATCTTTCACACTACCAAAACTCCAAAATCATTTTAAGACGCTGACAACACCTAAACCGCGGTGACTGTCAGATTGCATAGAAAAGAAAGAGAAGCGCGACGACAAAACGCTTGTAATTTATTGCAAAATATGAAGTAATTATCTAATTACTCAGAATTGAGTTGAGTAATCGAAAATAAAAAACAACCAAGTTCTGCATTAGAATAAGACGTACTTGTTATTAATTAAATACTTAATTTATGTTGATATTTAATACAGATATTTTGGATTAGAACTCAAGGTAAGAGGTTAGTTTAACGTTAGTTTGTATCGAGATTTTTTTTCAAAACGTGTTTTGGTGACAACCAAGTTCTGGAAAATATGTTCAAAATTAACATATTTTTTTTTCCGCTGCCACAAACTATACAGATTTGGCAATTTTCTTTCTTAAGAGAAGCCTATTTTGGTCAATTGGGTCTTGTCAGCGCCTTAAAATTCTAATGCCCTGTAAAATCATCAGTGTTTACGTGTGAGTGTGTGGCCATATTAGAGGCGTGTTTATTTATAGAGGCTCATAGCATACGATTTGGTGTCGTTTGGTGCTTGCAAGCTTTGGAGCAGAATCTTTTCAAGAGTAAAATGCACAGTCCAATCATACTACAAATCAAAAAGTCACTTTTCTCTTGTACCAAGAATGACAAAACCGTTCGCTTGGTTTGGATTCCAAGTCATTGTAGCATAAGAGGAAACGAATATCGACGCTAGAAAGGCATATTGTATTAACGACCACTTTGGTCAAAATTGAGTTATTTACACTGTTGGAATCGGCAGATTTTTCTCTTTCGAATGGTCTAGGTTCCAGTTAAATCCGAGCACTTTTGTGGTCGTTAATACAACAGTGATTTCAGTCATTTTTGTATTTAATTTTGTTTTAAATCCAACCATTTTCGTCAATTGTTTCATAAACCGTACATAACGTCAAAAAAATGGCCATAATTCATTTTGCTTTTTTTTGTCTAAATAAAGATTTGATGTTAAAACACTTTATCTAATCATTTTAATTTTTTTTTTATTATTATTGCGTGTACTTTTTTGTTTATTTACCGTTAATACACTGTACCTTTCAGCTAATTTCAATCACTTGGACGTTAAGCGCATTTTGTCGTCAATGTTCAATAGCAAGTTGGTCGATCATACATTTTTACCTGAAACGGTTTTGACGCATCGTTAGCATTTAAGCTACTTTAATTTAAGCAAAGTTTTTTGTATTAAGTAAGTTAAGCCTACTTAAAAAATCTTTTTTGGGTGAAAAAGTGGTGGATAAGCTGTACTCAAGGAGCGCATTTTATGCTCACGAAGCGCTGCGCATGAGGTCTGGCCGTTGCGAGGGCGCTTCAGTCGACCACGCACTGTCGATGAGGGCGGTCACGCACGAATTGCCCGCTGCTTCTACTCGAAAATTGTTTTCACTTAGGAGTGTAAAACATTAATTTATCATGGCGTCCGAACGATGCAAGAAAATATTAAAAAACGTTAGACTAAGAAGGAGATTAAGGTTTGATATTGAACCAAAGGTTAGTGTAAATCTTAAAGTACCTACTAAATCAAAATGCATGAAGCGAGTACTTACGTATTATTAAAAACCTACATTTTACACACATCGTTTTTTACATTAGGACGAAAACGTAGTAGCAGACCAATCGAATATTATTATTGAGGAAACCAACAATAAAGTATGTATGCTATTTACCTACTATAACTAGGTTTTTGACCTTACCACACTTATCTACAATTGCGTAGGTACTTAACCTACCTAATCATTTTAATAAAATGTAATTAGTACCTTGATAATATTCATTACGATTTCGATTTTTTATTATTCATCTCTTTCTTACACTGTTTGCATTGTTTATTTCAGGATATTGGCCACAATAATTACTTTAATCAATATTCTTCGCTTAAACCGCTGTCGCCAACAATAATAATAAATAAGGATTGTACTCAGCATGATGTAAGTCTATAAGTTCTATGTGGATACCTATTTGTAAGATCAATTAATTACGATATTATTAAACAATCTTATTATCATCTGTTGTAAAATACAATTTATATTTTTTGAAATCCGGCTTTATTGTTATAGGTACCTATATTATCTTCTGAAAAATTTAAACACCAGAGTACCTGGTTTGGTGTTAAGATTAGAATTTAATGAACTTATTTACAACTTATTTTCAGGATTGTGATTACATTGAAAACTCTGATACAGAAAAAACTTACGAAACTTTCAATAATATTGAAATTAGCAGCCAAATAAATATTGATCTGATAGATGCAGTAACTGTTCAGGTAAGAAGTACTTTTATTTAGAAGTGATTAATGAAAATAGGTTGTCATTTATTTTTATATTTATTTGTTCAATTATAACTTATCAGGCTTTCGATAAGGTTACAAACTTTGAGGCTGAAAACATTATGACACAGGTGGATGAACCAGGAGTGGCTGAAAACATTGTTACACAGGTGGATAAACCAGGAGTGGCTGAAAACATTGTGACACAGGTGGATGAACCAGGAAATGCAGAGGTATGTAACATTTTGATTCAATTTTAAGCATTTTATAGCTTATGACTGTGCAGTGTATGTTATGTATGTTACTGTATCAGATCATGAAAGCATGTTGTGCTCATAGAACTTTATTTTCAGAAAGACACACCTGCAAAAAAAGCACGTACCAAAAATATTGTAAAAAAAAGTTACATTGATTATTTGTCTGACGATGGTGACTTTCAATGGTCATCTTCATCTTGGGTTGCATCTTCAAACGAAGAGCATAGTGAAGAAGAGAGATCTCGTAAAAAACCGAAGACATGCAATTTAGATGACGGAAAAGTGGGTGACAATGGATTTAAGAAGAAGAAGAAAATTAATAACAGAAAAGAAAGAAAACGGCTACGTAACGAGGGACAAGAATACACAAAAAAAGATGGTTCTATTGTTAGGGCTAAGGTAATGAAAGCTCATCCATGTCTCAACAAAAAATGTGGCAGATCTTGTGATCAAATCAACGATGAAAGAAGACAAAGTTTATTCAATTTTTTTCACAGTTAAACTGCAGAAAGTAAACGTGATTGGCTTGTTTCTAATAGTCAACTTGAAGACACTAAAAGAAAACGTTCAAAAGAACAGTTCAGTAGGCGTCAAAACTCCTTTTTTTTATTTTATTAATGAGGGTGAAGGTCGACGACAAGTATGTCAAAAATTTTTGATTGCTACTCTTGATATTACACAGCGGTACTTATACTATACTCTCACTAACGCACAATACAAATTATCAAAGACTGATATGAGAGGTAAACATATTCCGCCTAATAGTACTAGTGCACAAGCTAAAGATAGTGTTATACAGTACATAAAAAAAATTACCAGCAGTTCTCTCTCATTACTGTCGTAAGGATTCAACACGTTTATATTTATCTCAGGAGTTCAAAAATTTGAGTAATCTCTACCAATTGTATAAAAAAGATTTTAGCTCAAATGGAAAAGATTATGTAAGAGAAAGGGTGTTTCGCAATATTTTTACCCACGAATTTAATATTTCGTCCCATGTTCCGAAAAAAGACAAATGTCTCAAATGCGTTTCATTTAAAAATAATCCTGATGGATTCACCTCAGAAGAAAAAGCAGCTCACGAAAAAGAAGTAGAGGATTCTAAAACCCGTTTTAAATTCCACCAGGAAACATCAAAAGAGGATTCACAGACGTTATGCGTATCTTTCGATTTACAAAAGGTACTCAACACTCCATACGGCGAGAGTATGTTGTTTTATTATTCTCGCAAGTATTCTGTGTACAATTTTACATTATTTGAGAGTCAGACTAAGGAAGTTTTTTGCTATTCATGGGGGGAAGCTGATGCTAAAAGGGGCGGGAACGAGATTGCAACTATTCTATTTAATTACATTAAAATTGTGGACCAACGTAAAACCGTACGATATTTACTGCTTTACAGTGATTCTTGTTGTGGCCAAAATCGCAATAAAATTGTGTTTGCGGCTGTTCACACAGCATTACAATCCTGTGAATTTATCGAGAACATACAAATGAATTTTTTGATACCAGGGCACACTTCTATGCCCGTTGATAGTGTCCATGCAGTAATAGAAAGGAGTGTAGAAAATTTAGTAGTTTATGCTCCTTCACAATGGGGAACGATATTTGAATTGGCTAGGAAAAATCCGAAACCGTACAATGTAGAAATAATGTGTCACCAAGATTTCAAGGCTTGGGACTCTATGTCCGAAAAATACTTTAAAAACAATCTTGTTGGCAGAATTAGTAAACTAAGACACATTTAAGAAAAAAGATTTAGATAATATTTATATAAAATACAGCATGAATGATACAGCAGCTGCTGAAAAAGTTGAAGTTATTGGTAAGAATAGGCGTCCAGGAGATAATTTGTATAAAAACAGACTTCCTATTCCTAAACAAAAATATGCTGATTTGGTAAAGCTTTGTAAAACCTTTGCTATCCCACGTAGGTATCATGAGGAGTATCTAAATTTGCAAACTTGCAACGCTAAAGAATTGTTGCCAGACACTGATATAGAAGACGTTGACGATTGAAGTAAGGTTTTATTATTCCATGTGAATGACCATGACATTTTAATTTTTTTAATTTTTCGTGATTATGTTTTCCCTACCCGTTTCCGAATTGAACACAGTGTGTTATTGTTTTTTATTCGAGTATTTTTTTACTTTCTATTACACTACCTAGTTAGTACCAATAAAGAGTCTACTAGAAGCATATAATTTATTATCGGATCTATTGAGTTATAATTATAAACTATTATTGTTTAATTGTTGAAACATCTGTATGATATTATGTTTCATAGGACTGATTGATGTCAAAGTTGAGTAGTTTAATTAAAATGTATAAGTTGCTTTATTTTTTGTTGCAATAATTATTATACGAACATCTGCATAATTTTCATGTGACTGATTGATCTCAAATTTAAGTAGTTTTCTTGTTTAATTATAAATGTATAAGTTGTTTTTTATTTTGTTTTGTTGTGAATAACATGTAACAAAAGATTGAATTTTCATGTGACTGACCGTGATCTCAAAGTTGATTTAGTTTTTTTTTTAATTATAAAGAAGTTGTTTTACGTTTATGTTGTCACTTATCAACTGTATAAGTTTGTGAAGTGTGCTTTTGTATAATAAACAATTTTATACTTCTTTATTTTGTATTTTATTTATAACTATCGCTTAAAAATATAATAATATTGGAATATAATACCTTGATCCTAGATGGAACTAAGTTTAATGAGTGAGATTAGATTTTTTGGTTTTCATCGGTTGAATATGCTCGGTTTGATAAAACATTTTATTGGAATATTAAAGTTTACCAAATAGAGCGTAAGATACTTTAGTTGTAGGTTGTATGCAGCTATTCGATCGTTAAAACATTTTTTACAGGACCTCTAATGTTGAAATTGTGACTTAAGTCAATTTTACCTAACCAAGATTATTCACAACCTTGTCCTAAAAATATATCAAAAAACTTATGTACATTTTTTTTGGCTTAGGAATTAAATAATAAACATATTAAATAATAACTATTCTGAGTTTCATCAAGCATACTCCAGTAGTTAATTTACTATGATTTTTTTTGTGAAAAGTAGAACTTCAAATCAATTTATTGAACAATTTATGCAATGGTCGTTAATACAATTTGCCTTTCTAGCGTCGATATGTTGATGCTCTTGCTAAGGATGCTGTTACGTCCCAAGGCGCTGACCTCAAACATTTTCAATGGTTAGATTCCAAGGCTACGATTTGCTGAGCCTTCCAAAAAAGAGCTTGCTAACCTGATGGCAGGTGCAGTGGCAAAATAGCAACTAAACGGAAAGCAATACATGCAATACAGCCTAAGGTTAAAACACCCAAGCCTTTGGTTTTGCCCTTACAAAAAAATACCCAAGAAGTGATATCGATTCTTGGCCGTCTTCGTATAGGCCATTGTTGTTCTCCGATTTTCCTTCACAAAATCCGGGTCAAGAAAAAAATTGTGCTCCAAAGTACCTTACTTTGGAGCACAATTTTTTTAACTGCTCCCAGCCCATGACTTGTATAGTCATCTCCCTAAACTAAATATCCCTGTCCCAGCTAACTTTCCATCCCTACTAACATACTCTTCCCCAAAGCTCTTCGGGGCTTTGATTTTTTTATCCGCGTCAATGACCTCAAATTATGATGATTTTATGTGATTAGTGATCATTTATGTACATATTTAATAAAATAACTAACAATATTTTTATCTGTTTGTTTCAGTCTACTAATACTCGTCAACAAGCGTAGACAGAGTATTCTACTGTCTACGTCAACAAGGTTCACAGTAAATCTGTTTAGCAGTCAAAGTCAAATGTGACATTACTTTACTGACGTTAATCTGTTTTTACAGTCCTACCAACTTATTTGTGAACTGAAAGAGGACGGCACCGTCGATTCAGTGTTGCTAATTAATATAAGGTGCCCAAAATTGAGTTTTCAAGAAGGAAATTTCACATTATACATAATCGTTTAATAAGAATTACAGTTTTTACAAATTAAAAACAATGATACCTCTATAAAAATAATAAAATAAATAAAAAGAATTTGATAATTTACAGTTACGTAGATACGCTAACAGTTTAGTCTCTCAGGAATAAACAATAGCTTTATCTAAAAAGTAATCCAATGAAGTGGAAATTCAGCAGATAAAATGTTCCACGGGGATCCCCCCCGACAACTTTCATTTAATGCGAAGTTAAGTAGGTACCTAGCCTGCAAGAGGTACTTGGATGTCTACCGACATCCAAGCCATATCCGGGTCATTAGACCGGGATGTCTGCGTGGCCTGGGTGTCTGTCTGTCTATCTGTCTGTCTGGCTGTAGTTATGACCGTGCCTAACCCCTAACACCAGATTTGACTAATTATAATTAGCAATTGTACCTACCTAGTGGTAGTGTAGTGTAATAAAAAAAAACAAATTGCTTTACAATAATTTATTGAAAACCAGGTTTACAGTAATTGTGATCTTTAAATGAACCTGCATAAACAACTTCATCCTGGTTGTGAGGCCATACTCCGCTTATTTCCGTACCACTATCATCATTATCACTATCGCTTTCGGTTTCATTGTCACTTACCACTTCTATAATAAAATGTTTATCTAAACACAAATCATGTTTTAAGTATTCTCCTTCTAACCTGCGAACGTGTTTACAATGCTGTGCCCACTCATGAACTGTAATAGCGTCAAAAGCTTCTCTGACTAGGCGGGGAATTTCAGCATTTTTATGCTCAATATTTACATCAGCAACTTTTCTTTACATTGTGCTCCATATGAGTTCTTGGTACTTGATTACCATCAAGTACCAGTCCAGTCCAGTCCAGTGCAGTCCTTAATTTTCCCTATCATCGATTATGGTGATGTGTGCTACTATGACCTGAATGCAGACCTCCTCGACAAGCTAGGCCGTCTTCTCAATAACTGCATTCGATTCGTTTTCAATCTGCGTAAATATGATCATGTCTCTGCGCAACGATCGCTTCTAAAGTGGTTATCCATACGCCAGCGCAGAGAGCAAAGGGCGCTGACCACCTTGTTTTCATTTCTTAACTCTCCCCTAGTTATCTCGCCCCCCACTTTCAGTACATTTGCGCGAACCATAGTAAAAATCTACGTTCATCACACAATCGTCTTCTTCAATGTCCCACTCACCGCACTGACTTTATTCACTCTTCCTTCTTCGTTCAGTCTATCTCTCTGTGGAATGCGCTCCCCCAGGAAATCAGGATGGCAACCAACCGATTATCCTTTAAAGTTAAAGTTCGCGAACACATTCGTAAGAAGCTGGCAGTATCATCACAACAGTAATGTTTTCCCATTGTTTGTCTTACTATTTAGTATATTCGTGTATTTATTTGGTCTTATATTTATGTATAATTAGGTATATGTATTATATATAATGTTTTTAATAGGTATATGTATGTATATATATTTGTATATGTATGTATATTATAATAAATATTTATTCCACAGTTTTCGTTATTGCACCTACCGCTGTCTGTCTCTGCATCACCCAAAGGTTGACTGGTAGAAAATGCCTATGGCATTAAGTCCGCCTCTGTACATTTGTGTGCGTAAAGTATTAATTAAATAAATAAATAATGAGTTCAATGGGATTGAGATCACAGTGATAAGGTGGTAAATATAAGCATTTGTGTCTTTTGTCTTCTAAATTTTTTTCAATCTCATATACAGGTTCAGGCTTGTTTCTCTTAATTATTTCTAAAAGCTGAGGTTTAGTCAAATCCTCTCGTAGTCAATTTTTTTTTGGGTCAACCATAATTGCATATCTTTTTTTTAAGGAATTCGTATTTGGGACTTTATTCACACAAATACGGTGATAAGGAACATTATCCATCACTATTATGGACGGCTCTCGTAAATTAGGCACAAGTTTTTCAATAACCCATGTTAATCACCACTTTTTGTGTTTGATTTAAACAAAAGTAGTGCATTTGTAACAAATCCAGTATCTCCTCCCGCATGAACAATAATATATCTTTGCCCTTTCGATACAGGCTCCAATACTCCGTCTTCACCTTCTCCTTGCCAACATTTACCCGATGTATGCGAAGAGTGAGTGTGAGTGTGAGTGAGGTCTAATCTAAATAAATTATGGGCCGGGGCTGGGGAGATTTGTTATTTTTATCCACTGTATGCAAGTACTTAGCTCTCCAAGCTGATGTTTCATTACGCTCCATAAGAACCTTCCGATTGGATTGACATATTTTAAAACGAAATCCCACCTTATGAAGCAGCTTTCGCAGACTCTCTCGCTGTCCTGTGTAATTTATTTTTGTCTTTAAGACCTCTAGAAGCTTTTTAACAGTAGGGACCTCTTTTTTAGCAGAATAAAATTCATGTACCTACTTTCCGTATAACTCCCATGTCAAAATCATCAACATGCACAAATCCACTTTTACTTTTTATCTCCTTGCCGTCGTTGCCCTTTCTTAACTATTTTTGAAATTAATCCTTGACTCACACCTGAAATATAAGATAGTAAAATAATGTTAAAAGAAATTTGAAATCTGGCAGGTTAGTTGGCTCACTCACTTAACAGGTTACCTAAAAGATGTACCTTACGTTACGCTAACCTGCAGCAAGAATAGAAACGAATATTTCGTGGACTTAAATAATTAGTTAAGTATCGGGTAGTTTATAACAAGAAAGTTGACAACACTAACCTGTCGCTGCCGAAATTCGTTTGTATATTTGATTAAATGGAATAATCGGAGACCCCGCCCGAGCTTCTTCTTCAAAAAAGGTTTTAACCTTGAGAATAATGTTTCGAGCATCACTTTTAATATTTAACTTTATAAATTCAGCAATATCACGACAAAACAACCAGAGAACCCGAATGTAATAGACACTGACAATCGAATGACATTTCAACATGACGACCGTAGTTCCAATTTTCGCCATTTCACAGATAAGTTGGTAGGAGTGTACACGACTGCCCAAAAAAAGGAGTGTTACACGACTGCCCAAAAAAAAAGAGTGTTATGTTTTCAGGGTTCATGTATGTTTGTGAGTTTCTTTATTCCACCATAACTTCTAAACACCTTAACCTATATCAATGTATATGGTATCGTTATCCCGGGTAACATAGAATGGTGAAAATTTAAACAATATAATGGGGAAGCCACGTTCATGGAAAAAAAGTTTTTTCTTTTGTTCATAAAATATTACCTACATAAATTATCATCGCCTAGAGCTTGCTTAGTACATAACAAAAATATATAATAGTAGTATTCAGTATGCATTCGTTCACTAATAAACTATCATCGCCTAGAGCACATGAAATTAAATAAATATAACAGTAGGTACTATTCAATATCCCATAGGAAAACTTCAAAAAAAATTATCGTTTTTATCACTAAAAGGTATAAAATAAAATATAAATAATAAAAAAAATCAAACAACACGCCTGCATTGTCAAAAAGTGAATTACAAAATTTTAACCTAAAAATTAAAAACAAGCTATACGATTTTGAACTGAATACCAATCTGTTCTTTCAGTCGAGGGACGGTTTCTTGGAACAGTTCTTTACAGGTCCCCCGACTTCGCTGAAAAGATTAAGTTATTCAGTTCAAAACCGTTTAGCTTGTTTTTATTTTTTTAGTTCATATTTTGAAATTCACTTTTTGACAAGGCAGGTTTTGGCAAGGCGTGTTTATATTATTTTTTTATTATTTATATTTTATTATTTGTAGCAGTCGGTGTTCTGTTAGTTATTTATGTTCATTTGAGTGTTTTAATTATATTTTTGTTTGTATATTTAAATTATCTTTTATTTATATACAATAAGGGTATATTTGATTTCTCACTTAGCCTCTATAATATTCCTTTCATCACATTGTGTAGGCCATTTAATATCTTTGTGGTATATTTTATTTAATGCCTCTGTCATCACTTTATTAATTGCTCTTGACACAGTAATTTGTGAAACATTATGGAGGGCACTCTGTCCAATCAAATTTTGGTAGGACCCTGATGCATAAAATGCAAGTGCTATTAGAATCTGCAATAAAAATATAACACTAATCAACCTATTTCGTGTTTATAGCTATAGAATAATAAATTAATGTCAAATTCCGTTTTTTACCTTCATTTCTGCCGATACGCTATCGTTTTAACGCGGTCTGGCCATAAAGGGAATGAGTTCTTCAATTAATCCCCTTACTGAGTCTTTTCCAAGGCGAAACGTTTTTACAACTATGGAATGTGCAAGTTATTCAAAACTTATCCATTATTTAAATATACATTGTGTTGGAGTCAAGAAACAAATTCCTATTCTTTTTACATTTTTTTAATGCATTACTTACTTTACAATTCATTAATTTATGTTGCGTTTTTTTGGTGGCACGGAACGCAAACTCAAAACGCGTCGTCTACGACAATGTCTGAAGTGACGAAAGAAACTACATATGTTAATAAAATCTATTCTTAGCAAAGTGCTTGAAATCTCACTAAGGTAAGTAAGTGCGATTTCTGCTTGAATAAAGCACAAACAATAATTTAATTTGTTTGAATTGGGGCTACAAACAAATGCAAACAAAGAAGATTCGTGGTAAATGACATCACATCATGCCTGTGACAGAAACGGTCGTTTGAACTGTAGTAGAAAATTGTTGGAGTTTCATCATTTTAATGAGCAACAAGCAGTAGTTGAATTTAATTTTTAATACTTTTCTTGGGTTTATATTACTGTCTACTATACATATAGTGAAAAAAATACATGTATATTCTTTATTCTGCCTCAGTAATATCAATAAAGGGGTTTGTATTCATTCCAGTCAAGCGACGGGCTCGACGACGTCTTTTACATACCGCCCATTTTCTTTCTCTAGCATCTACTACGTTGGCTAGCTCGAGAAAATTTGCTCGTACACTCAGATACACGATAGATAGCAAACACTTTTTGATAACCGAGCTATTAAAAGCAATGACTGCACATTGACGTTCTAATGGTAGGTCACTGATCAAAGGAACTGCCAAAATTTTAGCAGATTACCGCATACGTCAGTCATTCATTTGTCATTATGTACGAGATTACCATTCTATGCCATTTCTTTCAATGGAGTGTCAGTGGTTGACCATTGGAAAGTCATAATGACGACATTATATTAGTAGATTACCAAACTTGTCAAAATCAACAATTATGAGATCAATGATAGACCATTCTGACACTATTGTAATAGCAGACTTGAGGCCCAGGTGCCAGCTTGTTCAGCAGAGTTAATATGTACAGTATTAGTGTACTATTCGCAGATGATACCACTGTTTTAACCAAAGAAGCTACTATTGACCAGGCGATAAACGTCACCAATGAAGCTCTAAAGGGTATACATGACCGGTTAATTGTAAATAATTTAGAAATAAATACCGATAAAACTAAATTCATGAGATACCTGACATATAATAACAAAAGAAATAAAAAAGACACAACAGACTTGCCAGTAAAATATAATAAAAACATCATTGAAGAAGTAAATAAAATAAAATTTCTAGAAATAAATATTGATAATTATTGCAACTGGAAATCTCATGTAGATCTTGTTTGTAAAAGAATCCACGAATTCGTTTACGCACTACGTAAAATAAAAAAAAATACTAATAAAGAAACAGCATTAACCACACTTATTATGTTCAGCATTGAGGTATGGAATAATCATATGGGGAAACTCCACAGACGCCCAGAGAGCTTAAATAGCCCAGAAAAAATGCATAAGGTCATTTTATAGTCTCAAGTGGACTGATTCGTGCCGACCAATATTCAGTAATAAACATATACTTACACTTCCATCCCTATACGTTTCTGAAATGTGTAAATTCGCTAGAAACCACCTGTCACTCTTTGAGCAGGATGATAAGGCCCAATTTAAAAGGAAAATAGTAAAAAAACCTCTGGTAGTGCCTCGAAGCAGATTAAAGTTATGTAACAAAAACTGCTACACCATGGCGGTGAAAATTTATAATAAATTACCCGAAAAAATAAAAAAAATAAAAAAACTTAGAATTTAATAGAACTTTAAACAATTGGCTTTATGACATATGCTTTTATTCAATAGATTATTATTTAAATTTTAAACAGACGTGATGTACTATATAAATTTACGAAAACTTATTTAAATTATAATTATTTTAATTATTTATAAATCTAATCAATAAATTGATGGACTGTCTTGACTGTGAAATATAATTAGACTAACTTAATATATTTTATAATGTAATGTGCCTAATTAATACTTTATGTATTTATTTATTTATTGACACACCAACGACTTATTCACTAAATCATTACATTAAATATATTCTATTTCAATAGCTTTGCGGTGAATTCGTAACTTATAGGTGTGCACAGCACTTGTATAATCAATAATAAAAACTAAAATGGAAATTTAAGATAATAACAAAATTAAAATTTACAAAGTTTACATTGAATTTAAAATGTCAAGTAGTTAAATAAAAATACAGTATGAATAAAAAAAAAAAAAAACATCAATTAAATTGGAATAGAAAAGCAATTATAAATTCAAAATATTAGGACACATTACATTAATTATAATTAAAGAATAAAATAGATTAAAATTTGAGTTCAAAAAATTAAATTAAATTTTACAATATTAAATACATTAAACAGTCACACAAATACACAAATTAACATTTTGTAACATAAATAGAAATAAACAAACAAATCGATCAAAAACTGAGGACGTATCGTCTGAATTCATTCAGACTGTTCGAAAATATGTCCAAGTTGTTAGTACGCGTGCTTAGCTTATTGTAGCTAGACAAAAACCGGTATAAAGGAGCTGAACGACCAAGATTAGTTCTATTTTTAGGCAATTGAAATGTTTCTGTTTTAAAATTGGATCTGTATAAGGTACGACGGGGCACATTTAGACCGATCTCCGAAACCAACTCCGGTACATTCGCCAAATTGTGGAGGGTCTTATAAAGGAAAACTAAATCTGAGCAACTTCTTCGTTGCTCCAAGGAACTCATCTTGAAATGACAGAGCATTTGAGAATAATCAGCTTCGCGATCACAAGTCTGGGATCTGTAGCGGAGGTATCTCGTAAACTTTTTTTGGATGCACTCTATTCTGTTGATGTGGACACGATACGCTGGATTCCATACAGGAGATGCATATTCCAGTATGCTCCTCACCAAAGAGTTATAGAGAACCTTAAGGGTGCCACATGACCGGAATTCCTTGCAAGTTCTTTTTACAAATCCGAACATTATATTTGCTTTGGCGGCAATAGTGTCAAAGTGATTTATAAAGGATAGTTGACTATCAAGTTGAACTCCCAAATCACGAATGGTATCGACTTTCTGAAGAGTTGTGCCGTTTCAGTGATATGCTGAAGGCTGAATCAACCTTTTCCGTGTAAATGTTATATGATAACACTTTACGGCATCATCATGTTACTATGACACCACTCATGAATTGCATCCAAGTCCTTCTGAAGCAAAGCAATGTCGGTACTTGATTCAATTTCCTTGTATAGTTTTAGATCATCCGCAAACATAGAGCATTTTGAGTTTTTAATGGAGTGTATGATGTCGTTCACAAATACCAGGAAAAGAATAGGACCAAGATGCGATCCCTGTGCACCCCAGAGGTTGAGTAATAAAGTGGCGACTGATAACCCTTTATAATAACTCTCTGTGATCGTTCTGAAAGATACGATTCAAACCAACGTAGCAAATGACCATGCATACCATAGTTCTCAAGTTTTTCAAGTAGAAGCACATGATTTACTTTGTCGAACGCGCTACTGAAGTCAGTGTAAATTGAGTCCACTTGCACACCGGAGTCTACGGATCTGCTGATATCATTAATGTAGTGAACTAAGTTGGTGGTAGTGGATTTATTGGTACAGAAACCGTGCTGTAGCGGAGCCAATTGAGTTTTAATGAGCGAAGTTAATACAGGACAAACTAATGATTCGAACAGTTTCGAGAAAATTTAAAGAAGAGATATGGGCCGATAATTTTTAACATCATTTGGCTCCCCCTTTTTAAATATTGGAACTACGTGTGCGATTTTCCACTGCGTGGGAAACATAGAAGGCATAAGGGACTTATTAAAAATAAGTTTGAGCGGTGTATGATGATAGTCTATACACCTTGTTCAAGTGTATGATGATAGTTCTATACACTTGTGATACGATATAAACCCGGAGATTATGAATAAAACCGCCCGAGTTGAGTGTGGTAAAATCACTGATTTATTTTACTTAGCCGATTCACTAAATGATCGCGCGTATGCGAACGCTGAGTAAGCTTAACCTACTTAATGTTACGAAATGTGCGGGTTCACCGTACATACTGCCAACTCTAAAGGAGAAGACGAGGAAGTGATGTTAATCCTAGATGAAACTTAGTGTCTAATACAACAACAATGATGACTTAGGATAAATGATACAATATTTCGTTTAATGCTGATACAAAGTGATCTCAACAATATCTACTCTAAGTACTATTACGTATATATTAACACTAATTTGTCTGGTTTTGTTCTAGTTAATATTTCACCATAGGAGAGGTCCCTTTATTTACACCTTTGGTTGCTTCACTTATATCACTGAACTCACTAATCACTGGCACTGGCACTGCTTTACGCGCGCACTCAGTAGATCCCGATCCCGCGGGGCCAGCTCGGGCCTCCGCCCGCGGGGCTCGCTCGCCCGCTGGTGCTCGTACCTCCAACATCTCACGCTGCTGCGGCTCCGGAGCGGCTCGGCACTTACTTCTCATAATGAAGTATAAGCCTATACCGCCTACGATGAGAACCAAGGCCAAGGTAACGTACATGACGGAATAATGGTGGATGTCGTGGACGTTTAATTGCGTAGAAGATTGTTCCTTTAAATTGGTTATTTGGTCTCTAAGCTGATTCCACATATGGGTGTGGTTTTCTGGTACGTCGAAATCGTTGGGCAAAGTTGTGTTTATTAGAGAGTTTAAAATGGAAACCTCTGGGACTTCGATATTTGATCGCACGTTCATATAGTGCAAGTAGTTGTTGTGCGTATGAATACTGTACGAATCCGATTTCAGTGTGCATCCATGACCTAGGTCAATGATACCACTGCCTCGTATAGCTGTTGTTGTTGAGTCCGCAATACAGGAAATACGGATTTCACATGACTCACAACAGGTGTAAAGCCAGGAGTTCGAATTATGTAAGTTGACCCAATAATTGTGGCACGTGGACACGTCTTGTTTACAAGCGCTTCTCATATTACTTACAGTCTTGATATCGCATAACGATTGTTTTATTCCCAGATTGTAAACAGGCTTTTCAATGGAGCAAAGTAGTCGATTGTTACTGACGATATGAAAGCATGATTGCAAGTCACTATCTGATAGGAGAAGAGCGAAGTCCTTTTGTATGTTGTAGGCAATATATGGCGAGCTTGGGACAGTGCGAACGTGATGCGATCCCCTTTTCTGAGGGATGGGTATGATTCTATCTAACTCGAAGATATCGTTGCTCACAAGCGGAATCTTGATCTCTATAATAAGATAGCCATCATAAAGTGTTGCAGACGCCTTCATAAGCTTGTACAGCTCGGATAGGTTTGATGACTCGATCGGAGTCATTAGATTTCCCTGCAATTGCCCAGAGATTATGTTGATCTGACGAGCTAGCTGTTCGGGAGTTAAAAGGTACGGGTCGATGCGACCGTGGCTGATGTCTGTGACGGTGTTGATAAGAGTGTGTTGGATTCGCATTAGGTTTGACAATATGATACTCGCAGCCAGCGCGGTTGACGTTACATAAATAGTGTTTCTGTTGTCCAGGCGCACCTTATTGATATCGTCAGTAACATTTTTCAAATGCTGTTTTATAAATTTGAACTGTTTGTTCATAGTCTCCTCGCTGCGTCGCAGAATGTTGTATTCCGATTCCAACACTAAGGTTTGATTCTTCAATAATGTTTGAAGATGATTTTCATTATTGGCAATTTTTTCTATGTCTTGCTTATATTGTTGAGCGAAGTTTTCATCTAAGACTCCGAACAGTGTGTTTGCTAGGTATCCTACTCCGTTTATTAAACCACGTTTTTGCCTTCTTGCGTTTGGGGTTTCAAGGAGTTTTTGAAAATGCTCAAGTTCCTTTACTTCGTGTTCTAGCTGTAAGATGACGCTGTCGTATTGTGAACCCATGCAATCAGCAGTTTGTTTCAAATGTTTCACATAGTTTTTAATGTCCCATACTCCGTGATAGAACGTGGACATATTATAAAATCCAATTAGCTTCCAGTCGTCCTTGATAACTTGGAGGTTGGACATTTTGTCGAAGTAAAGTGTCTGATTTGTGGTAATTTGCGTAACATTGTATGTTGTCACCTTTTGTTGCATACTAGGAGAGGCAAAGAAAAACATTAGTAAGACGCTGATGAAAAATGCTTGCAAAGCGTTTTGTCTTCGGGGTCGTGGAGGTCGCCTTTTGCCTTCAGGTTTATCTGTTTGCGGAGTTGAAGACTCACCCTGATTTAGGGGTTTGGAAACGGGTATCTCCTCGTTTACAGGCAAATACACAAGCTTGTTGACTGGACGCTGTATGGTATTATTGCTTGTCTTGACCGTTACTACTCTGACATATCCATCCTTTCCGGGATGAAGTATGTGCACTCGTCCCATTGCCCATTTACCTGGAGGTACGTTTTCATCACGAATGAGGACGAAGTCATCGACTGCAAGATTCCGCCGTGCCTGTTGCCACTTGGTTCTAGTTTGTAGCTGTTGCAGGTACTCCGATGACCACCATTGCCAGATGTTCTTGGTCATGGCCTGGACGAGTTGCCATCGCGCCTTCAGTGTCGATGATTCCGGGTCAGTAAGAGGTCGTGATAAGATCGGCGCCCCAGTCAGGAAGTGCCCAGGAGTCAGACAGTCGTCGTCTGAATTTTCTGTGAGTTGACATAAAGGTCGGGTATTCAGACACGCCTCTATCTGGCAGAGTAATGTCGAAAATTCTTCGTATGTAAGGCGTTGATCGCCTATGACCCTTTTCAAATGATATTTCAGACTCTTCACAGCCGCCTCCCAAACTCCACCAGCATTAGGCCAAGCTGGTGCATTAAAGTGCCACTGAATGTTTTGTTCAGTGATTTTGTTAAAGAAGTCCGGGTTGATGTTCTGGATAATCTCCTTATACTCTTTTAACAAAATTCGATTAGCTCCTACAAAGTTGGTGCCATTGTCACTATACATGTGGCCTGGTGATCCGCGGCGGGAGCAGAATCGACGAAACGTTGCAAGGAAGGCGGCCGTAGTCAGGTCTGAAACCAGTTCCAGATGGACTGCTTTCGTTGACAGGCAAACGAAGACTGCTACGTATCCCTTTGTTGTTTTGATTCCGCGTCCCTTGTTGACTTTCAGCTCTACGTGGCCCGTGAAATCGACACCTGTATGGGTGAACGGCCTTGACGGAGTAACTCTGGCTCGTGGTAAGTCTGCCATTATTTGCTGTTGAGCTTCGTTGTTAAATCGACGACACTTAACACACAGTCTCAGCTGTCGTTTAACAGTCCTGATACCGCTGATGATCCAGTATTTATCCCTTATGTAGGCAAGTGTTAGTCGGGGACCACCGTGTAACGTTGTTATATGTGCTTGGTTAATGACAAGATCCGTAAATCTACTGTGGTTTGGTATATGATGGGATGCTTCGCCGATGTGCTTATACTGGCGTGTTTTAATCGTCCACCAACTCTTAATAAGCCATTTTCATCTAGCCAAGGGCTTAGACTGCAGATTTTGCTTTTCGAGCTCACATGTTGTTTACACTTAATCTGTTGCAATTCTTGCTGAAATACCTGTGATTGCACTTCTTTAATAATTAAACGGCAAGCGTTGTTTATTTCTGATGAGTCCAGAAAACTGTGTGTTGCAATTTGTTTGTCGCGAATTCGCATGATAAAACGTGACACCCAGCCGGTAATCCGTACGATTCGTGTCAACGAACTGTGATTTTGCAGTAGGTCAGTAATAAATGTAACATTATTTTCTACTAAGGCGGCGTTCGCACAAACCTTTGTTTCAATTGTTGGGGACTGGTATACGATCTTCTCAGCATCCTTCCCCTCGCAACCTTTAAGCCATTCAGGTCCTTCCCACCACAACGATTGATTTAGCAATTGATGAGACGCAATACCTCGTGTAGCGCAATCAGCTGCGTTTTCTTCCGAGCTGACATGACTCCAGAATTCTGCCGGGACAATGTTTGTAATCTGCTTGACTCTGTTAGCAACAAACGACTTCCATCTGGATATATCGCCGTGTAGCCAGCCCAAGACTATCATGGAGTCTGTCCATGCATGAATCTTCATATTTATATTGGGTAAGGACTTAGTGACCTTTTTCACCAGTTGGGATAGAAGTAGTGCGCCGCACAGTTCTAGTCGAGGGAGCGATGTTTTATTTGCGACCGGTGCTACCTTTGTTTTCGCAGCAACAATTGTCGATGTGTAGTCGCCCTTATTGTTCTTGGTGACAAGGTAATTTACCAGATGTCAGGAGATAAAATTAAACAATATTCGGATTGAATAATATTATATTTTAAGAGCTAGTTTATATATACAATATCGTTCTTTACGAAACGGGATGGCTAGCTACGTACAATATTTACATTGACCAATCACGATGGCCCGGTCGTTTTTTGCTCGCAATATAAATAGCGCGCATCGCGTCGCAGCGTTAGTTGAATGCCCACGCGCACATCGCGCGGACGTTGATGCCAGCTGCTACATAGCTCCTCCCCAGCGAAGCGCCGCACATTGCGAGTGGTACAGAGTGATGCCTCGCATACGGCGTTAACAAACCCGTAAGTAGTGCAAAGTGGTGTCTCGACACGATGTCGGCGAGGGCCTATCGCTGCGATGACGTCAGGTTTGCACGGATGTGTGTGGACGCAGTGTTCGTACTGTGTGCCTTTCACTTTTAAACTTTTTGGCTTAGTGCGCGGCTGGGCTCCGTCTCGGTCGGACGTAAGGTTATGCTGCTACAGGGCGAAACGCACGGTGGGTCTTGAGGTGCGGCCGGATCGTGTGACGTAGGTCGACTGTTCACCAGCTTTACCTATACGACTTGCTCCCTCTTCGGTGTTAGGTAGGAATGCTGGCTTCAGTCGATCTATGCTGATGTTTACTTGCCGATCTTTGATTATTACTGTATACACTTTGTTTTGTCTCTTCAAGACACGATACGGACCTTCGTAGGTCGGCGTCAGCGGTCGGCGGTAGGCGTCGGTACGTATGAATACATGCGTACATACATGTAGGTCGTCATGTATAAACATCGCGCGGCGATCGGTGTTGCGGCGAACGGCTTGTATCTTTTTCATTGCGTTGGTTATGACGTCGCTGAAGTGTGTATTTGTGTTTGTGTATAGCGACGATTCTCCACACATTTCACCGGGTAGACGTAGCGGTTTTCCGTATAGCGCTTCTGCTGATGACACATCAGTGTTTTCTTTAATTGCAGCGCGAAGTCCCAGTAATACAGTTGGCAATTCTTGCGTCCAGCTTGAGTTATGTAGTCGTGCCGTTAATGCGGTTTTGAATGATCGATGCCACCTTTCAACCATTCCGTTCGCCTGTGGATGGTAGGCAGTGGTCCGTGTTTTCTCGATGCCCATTCTATTCATCAGTGTTTTGAATAAATGAGATTCGAACTGTCTTCCTTGGTCGCTTGTGATCCTTTCTGGGCAACCAAATCGCACAATCCACCCTTCGTAGATGGCCGTGGCTATAGTTTTGGCTTCCATGTCGCTGACTGGGAATGCTTCTGGCCATTTAGTTGCTCGGTCGATGATGGCGCAAAAAATCGGCACCCAAGATCGGTCGTTTCACGGCAGCAACGATAAACTGCCATGATAAGGGGCGGCGCAGACCAAGGTTGAGTTCCAGCTTCCTCTCACCATAAGTGTGTATCGGGGTGCCGTTCGCCGCGTACAGCACTTCTTCAACCCGTTTCATTCCTTTCGTGTTAGGAATGACCGACACGTTGGCTCCGGTGTCCACAAGGAATCTCATGTGATGTTGATAATCGCAAACGTGTAGACGGTATGGTGATATTTCGTTAACCTCGGCTCCCGTCGCAGCCAAGGTTGCGACTAGTTTTCCTGATGCTTGAACTTGCACGGAGATCTGCAGTTGCGTGCTTCTTTACCATAACGTGCGTGGTAAAAACACATATCGCCTGACGTCTGCTGGTAAGTATTCAGTCGGCCTCGAGATAATGAACGAGACCGTGAGCGGAATGATCTGTATGACGATCTTCTTTGTCTTGATCTATCCGTTTTCAGTTCTGCAATTTCCCGCGTGAGTTGCATGATGGCTTCTAGAAGGTCCGGCTCTGGATGCGAGTGATTGTTTCCGTGTCGTGACGTAGACGTTGACGGCTGTTTACACGCACAAACCGAATGGACTTCTCGGGTTTGCTCGTGCATCTTATCGGTCATGGCTGCAAGCACATCGAGTGTGGCTTCTTCATTGACTGATAGTACGGCACGCGTGGAGGCTGGCAGGTGGATCCACAGTATCTTCAGAGTAGTATCGGGTATCTTGTCACGTGCTGGTTCTCTCATGCTACGCAATAGCTGGGACGACTTCTGGTCTCCCAACTCCATCTCGGTAAGCAGCTTTTGCAGCTGCTTTGTCTCGGACTCTTCATAAACGGACAACAGTCTCTTCTTCGCTTCCTCGTAGCGGCCAGTGCGTGACTTGCTCATGATGATGTCACCTATCTGCTCGACGTCCGTCTTCTCTAGGTGAGCTACTAGCAGGCTGAACTTGGCTTCATCGCCGGGCTTCTGCGGGTTGACTACCGTTTCAAATTGTGCAAACCAGAGCAGTGGTTTGTCGCGCCAAAACGTTGGTATGCGTGACTTTAAGGAGACGGTAGCTACTTCGTCGTTGGTTGACATTTTAATGCTGTTCGTCGGGGTCACCACTTTACCAGATGTCAGGAGATAAAATTAAACAATAATCGGATTGAATAATATTATATTTTAAGAGCTAGTTTATTATACAATATCGTTCTTTACGAAACGGGATGGCTAGCTACGTACAATATTTACATTGACCAATCACGATGGCCCGGTCGTTTTTTGCTCGCAATATAAATAGCGCGCATCGCGTCGCAGCGTTAGTTGAATGCCCACGCGCACATCGCGCGGACGTTGATGCCAGCTGCTACAGTAAATTACGCAAGCGTAAGCTTTGTCCGATGCATCGCAAAAAGCATGTAGTTGACAAGTATTTTCTGTATTGCCTAAGAATCTTGGTATGCGAAATTTGTCGATGCAGCTTATGTCTTGTTTTAATTTATGCCAATATTCTTGCATGTCCGTTGGTAATTCTTGATCCCAGTTGGTTTCTATGGACCATGTTTGTTGAAATAGCAGCTTCGCTTTGATTGTAAGCGGTGATAACCAGCCAAGAGGATCGAATATCTTAGATACTTCTGACAATAAATGCGGCTTTGTAATTACTGTGTTATTGCTAGAGATTATAGGAGTTTGAAATATGAATGTATCAGTTGATGGGATCCATTTTAATCCAAGAGTCTTTCTAGATTCGGCACACTTAAATTCGTAGGGACTGTTCAATTTGTCTGTTGTTAAATTTTGCAGGAGCTCGGGCTTGTTACTTGACCATTTACGGAGGTTCATGCCAGCACCCTGGAGCAATTTAACGAGTTGTTGTTGTAGCTCTTTTGCTTGCTCGACGGTATTCTGTCCACTCAGCAAATCATCCATGTAGAAGGAGCTCTTTACAGCTGCTGCTGCTAGTGGATATGTCTCGGCGTCATCTGTCGCGAGTTGTTTCAGAGTCCGCATAGCTAAGAATGGCGCTGATTTGGTCCCGTACGTTACAGTGGTTAACTGATATTGATTCAATTGATCATCTCGGGAATCTCTCCAAATGATTGTTTGTAGAGGCTGATCTTGCTCTCTAACGAGTATCTGGCGGAACATTTTTTCAATATCCGCAGTGAGTACATATTGGTATTGCCTCCTATTTATGATAAGTGCTAATAGGTCTTGTTGTAAGTTGGGTCCGCTGTACATTAAGTCGTTCAGACTCTTACCCGATGTAGTCTTAGCTGAGGCATTAAAAACAACTCTCAACTTTGTTGTTGTGGAGTCAAGTTTCCATACACCATGATGTGGTAAGTAGTACGACTGATCGGTTGTACTTTGGACTTGTCGCATGTGACCCAATTCTTGGTATTCGTTTATAAATTGCTTGTATTGGTTTGCGAACGATGTATTTTTTGTCATTTTTGACTCTAGCTGTTTAAATTGAGCTATTGCCTTGAACTTCGATGACCCGAGCTGCTGCTCAAAGTCTGGCGTCATGGGTATTCCAACTTCATACATGCCATTGTTTAAGCGTCTCGTAGTGTTTTTGTAAAAATCTTCGCAAAATTGATCACCAATGGTCACGGTTGATGATGATGAGTCGTAAATATCCTCTAACTCCCAAAATTTGGCTATTTCTTCAATGTTATTGATGGCGACATAACAGTTGAACCTTTTGACATTTCCGGATAAGATCCAGCCCATTTTGGTTTGTTGAGCAATGGGGGCATGCGCTGGGCCCTTTATAAGACCACTTAATATAATCTCCGAATATACACTGGCGTCCAGGAGAAGATCAATAGGTCTTGATATGTTATATTCAGGGTCTGCTAACTGAAGATGTTGAAGGTGAGACCAGGGCTGTTTGCGGAATGAGGAGTTCGGTAGGCTGTTTATAACCTTTGATACAACCAACGCCTGAGTCTTAAGGGTGTAGTCGCCGTAAATGGACTTGCAGTCTAGAGTTACAATTCCTTTACTTTGTTTGGAGACTGGACCTACACCTGAAATGGACGCATGATATTGTCGACGTTGCAAGCCTAGCATTTGCGTCGCATTTTCTGAAATTAACGACAACGTGGTTAACAATATTTCTTCATTATCAGCTGCAACGTGATTGACATTGTGCTGTCCCGGTGATGGCTGCACGGTATCGCTAGTCGTCGCTGCGGCTTGTAGCTGTGATACACACGCATCATGCAGTAAAGTGTTGTGATCACTATTACACCTTTCAGGATGATAATTAAGGCAATTTTTGCAATATTGACTCTTTACTACCAAAGTCAATTTATCACCCGGGGTTAATTTCGTAAACTTCCTGCAACGGAATATCGCGTGACGTATGTTACAAATCGGACAGTCCGGCCCTTGAGTAGCGACGACTTGATAATGTTTCTTATACTGGTTGCCATGATTTGTAGGTTTGTCACGCTGTTGCCCAGACTCCCGTTTAAAGGCAGGCTTCGCTGTTTCTCTCTCTCTTCGATGTAAGGGATCCAGGGCTGTGAACTTGTTTTCGAGGAACGTCATAAATTCTGTCAGGGATGGGAGCTCCCTAGGTGACGAGCGCGCCTCTTTGTAATCACAGTAAGTCTTCTGGTCCAGTTTCTTACTGAGAAGATGTACTAACAACGGATCCCATGTATTTGTATTAACACCAAGGTTGTGTATAGCGTGGATACACTCCGTGGTCGTATCATATAACCGCTTTAACTCATAAGCTGTTTGTTTAGATATAGAAGGTTGATTTAAAAATATTTCTATTTGATTTGTAAAGAGAACTTGAGCATTATTGTATCGATGATTTAGAATTTTCCAAGCTGTGTCGTAATTTTCAGACGAAATGTGAAGATGTTGAATGAGGCGTTCGGCTTCTCCTTTGAGTTTTCCTTTCAAGTATTGCATCTTCTGACCTTTGGTAATGGTGTTGTTGTCGTGAATAGAGAATCCAATCCCGCATCAAAATCGCGATCCCGCAAGCCTGCGGGATTAAGATCATAAATCCCGCGGGATTGATTTAAATTATTATTATTTTTGTTTCATGTAATTTAAAGAAAGAAAATACACACAAATATTTTTAATTATTCTTATCAACATGAAGCAAAGTTATCACTTATATTATAAATTAAATATAATGATGTTTAAGACAATACAATATTCACAATATTTCACGTTTCATATTTAGATTTTTATTTGAAATAGAATATATTCATTGGTTTTAGAGGCATTTAAAATCAGCTTATTTTTTTTTGAAAATACTTTCGAAGAAATGATAAAGTATCCAACGTTTCATCTTTTAGATTTGATCTTATCTTATTGCATAAATAGCCAGCGGCGGAAAAAGCACGCTCGGCTTCCACACTTGTAGGCGGAATTGACTTTACATAGTATAAACAGCTTCCAAATACTTCCCCCTATTCCCTCCACATTCAAAAAGTGTCATCTCACGTTTCAATATCAAATCAATTGAATTATCTCGAGTGGGTACACGCACAGCAGCTCTAGACTCTGCCATCCATTCAGTACGGAGACTGCGCTCTAATTCTTCTTCTAGTGTATGTGAAGGCAGATTCGATAAAGGCATGTCTTCTTCACTGTCATCATCTTGCTGGTTTTCAGTTTCAGGTTGCACGTCTGACATCAGTCTCTCAATTAAACACTTCATTTCAGTTCTTAGCGTAGCTTTACTTGGATAAAAGAATGGATTGTCCTCTACACTTGCAGACCTTGAATCTTTTTCTAGATATTTTTTTGGATTTTCCAAGTAAAGCAACACAGCAGTTATTGATGTGCGGCGTTCTTTTATCCGGCGAGACAGTGACACAACAAGTTCCTGGCTTAACCTGGTGTTTTGTAGATTCAGTTTATTAATCATGAAACGCAATGTGGTTTCTGCGGTAATTAATGTTGCATCCTCGCGGCATAAGACGTTTACAGCGAGCTTCACTGGCTCTAAAGCTTGTTCAATATGAGTCAAAGTCATATATTCTTCGTCTGTGAATGAAAATGAAGATGATGTCAGTTTAAGGTCAATAAGTGCTTTAGATATGCAATGTTTGACTTCGTTGAACCTCGACAACATTGATGCGAGACTGCTCCAGCGCGTTCGGCAATCTAAAATAAGCTGCAATTCTTTGCCAAATTCTGCTTTGATGTATTGTTGCAGCAGATCATTTTTTACAGGAGATTTTGAACTAAAAACCTTGACAATTTTTCTCACTTTTTGAATAAGTTCTCTGTATTGTGGTAGCACTAGCAAATCTTCTGCTTGGATTTCTTCCTCTACCGAAAAATTACCTTGCTCGTCGTTATCATCTTCACTTTCATTATCACTCTCATTATCTGGTCTGTTTCCGAGTACTTCAGCTTGCATTTCTTCTTCTTGTTGTTCTTGTCTCTTATTGTACAGAACTTCAAGTACAGCGAGTTGCAATCCATGTGCGAAGCATAATTGGTGGTGCGCTGATAATAATCTGCCAACTTTCTTCATGACGGCTGCACCATCGGTTGTCACTGCGATCACATCTAGATTTAGGTCAATTTTAAAATCCTGGAGTTTTTTTTCAAGCGCAGTTACACAGGCTTCTGCAGGAAAACGTCCTTCAATTCTTACTAGCCCCAGGTTCCAAATGTTCGCAGTCGCAGGTCCACCGGTAAATAAGTGAAGATTTAAATTCAAATAGCGGCGATTTCTTAAAGATGTCCACTCATCAAAAGTTAGTGTGAAACGCTTTTGCAATTTTTTCAGTGTTTCAAGTTCGCCGATAGTTTTCTTTCGAATGGATGCTCCGTAGGCCATCACCATAGTTTGTATCGTTCTGGCAGAAGAAGGCAATTTGTGGCCTTCCGATTCAAATAATTCGCGCAAATCAATTGACGTGATGAATTTTGAGAATGGGATTCCATCTTTTGCTACCATTCTGCACACTCTTTCTTCCATAGAAACTTTTTTTTCGAATGGGAAATAATCTGTTAATTTCTTTCTTTTCGGTGGGACTGACACTGCCGAAGTTGAAGCACATTCGTCTAAACGTGAAGTAGTTGAACTAAACGAGCCAATTTGGCTTGCGCTGCTCGTTTCCATTCCCGGTGCTGGATTTTCAACGCTACTGCTGACGCTGACGCTATCAACCAAGTTCAAATTCATGTTATGCTTTGTTCGCAAGTGGGTGTGAAGGCCTTTAGTAGAGCGAGCAGAGATTTTTATAATAGCAGGACATAACTTACATTTAGCGGTTGATCCATTTTCCGCTCTTAAAAAATGTTTCCATACTTCACTCGAGCTTTTATACTCTTTATAAACTAAATTGACACTCATTTTTAATAATAAATTGTATTTTTTCACTCGTAACGTGCTCTTAGCACTTTGATAACTTGATAATAAAAAATAATAGTCCTGTCGTACGTTACGTAACCTTTTCACATCACAAGTAAGACGCAAATGACGCAATAACATTCTTTGACACTTGACCGCGCGCAAAGGTAAATCCCCGTGCGCCTTAGGGGAATCCCCAGTCATAGAGTACTGGAACTGACATTGATTACGTTCCGTTCCGTCCGATAATAGTTCCGATCATCGTCTGAGCCTATTTTTCTTACTTTTTTTCAATCCCGCGAACGTGCGGGATCCCGCATGAGTAATCCCGCATTTTTGATTCCGCAAAAAAGGTGCGGGATCCCGCATTAGCGGGATCCCCCGTTTGCGGGATTGGATTCCCTAGTCGTGAATAGCTTCTGTAAACAGGTCACAAAATGTTGGCCACTGCGTGTATTTCCCCGTAAAGGTAGGAATCTCAAGCTTTGGCGTTGCCTGTTGTATATGAACCATGGACGATATTTTCTTATTAAGAGAACGCTTTATCTCTTTGTAGCTACACTCGTACATGCTAAATTCATTTTCGTACGCTACATCTCCACCTTGAAGTATGTGGTCAATTCGCAGATGTAACGTATCGATGGTGTTCCACTTGGCTTGTATAGCCCTAAGCTCGTCTTCAAGTTCCCATCTCTCGGATATATTGTCTACGTTGATGCTCCTAGCCAACCTGTTGAACGACCTAAAATTGGTTCTCTGTTGAGCCAACAATTCACAGGCTTCAGGGTTTGACTGCGTGCCTTTTTCTTCCGAACTAAAGGCAGTAAGTAAAGTTCGAATAGACTGGTAGAGGCCTTTGCCCTGTTTATAAAGGCTAGATGCGAAATATTCGGGTTCCCTTTCCGGAAACTCAGAGAGTTTCAAATGATTTTGCTCGAACTCTCCCCAGAGGTTATCCAACGACTCCAATCTCTTTTGAATGTAGTCTGGCGTTTTCCTCGACACCGGATCCTTGCCGAAGTTAATCTTTATCCTATTGAGACCTTCTAATATTTCCGATTGACGAGCGCTCGAAACGGCCATTATGATTGAATAAAAGGAACAATCTTACTTGGACACTGATGACTCGTGATACCACCTGCGGGCTGCTAACGCCGTGTGTAGTGCAGATGTAGATTCAGCTCGATCGATGTCTTCTTCGAACGATTCACTGATGGTTCACTGAATGGACTTTCACTATTTGCGGAACTGTCGCGAACTCCACGAATTTAATCAAGTGTGTGGCTGCGAATTCAACACACCTTGATCTATGCACCCGATGGATTGTTACGCGTGATCACGGATCCGGCTCGAAGGACCAAAAAAATGTATGATGATAGTCTATACACCTTGTTCAAGTGTATGATGATAGTTCTATACACTTGTGATACGATATAAACCCGGAGATTATGAATAAAACCGCCCGAGTTGAGTGTGGTAAAATCACTGATTTATTTTACTTAGCCGATTCACTAAATAATCGCGCGTATGCGAACGCTGAGTAAGCTTAACCTACTTAATGTTACGAAATGTGCGGGTTCACCGTACAAGCGGTAATGATAGATATTTGGCACATCGCTTTATGAAATGCGGTGGTAGGCCGTCAGGCCCTGGGCCCTTGCAGATATTTAGTTTTTTTAATTCTTTAAGTACGTCTCGCTCTGTGAAATAATGGCTTCCTAGCGCAAGCTGAGGGTACTCTTTTGACTTTGTTTGTACCGTGGGTGTAACAGCTGGAGATGCAAAGGTGGCAGAAAAGTGTGAGGCAAAGAGTTTACTTACTTCTTCTCCAGAAGTTGCCACTTTCTCTCTCCAATACATCTCAGATGGAATGTCATTAGACTTAGCTTTTTTGGCTTTAACGAATGACCAAAATGCCCTCGGATTCAGTCTGATGTTATCTTTAGTGTTATTGACGTATGTGCTGTAGCACTTTTTGATCATGTTTTTAGAACGTTCCTCCAATATACGGTATTCATATTTATCTCTGGGATTTTTGTATTTCTTAAAACGAATTCTTAATTTTTCCTTTTCGTTGAGGAGTCTGATCAAGCATTTTGAAAACCATATAGGAAATTTGTTATTGCGTGTAGCATATCTAGGAACACATTCATCCACTATTTGATTCAATTGTGCGTAAAACGCGTCTACCATTAAGTCCACATCTGCCAGATCAGAAAACAAATGCGCCCAATCGATGCTCTTCAACCTCTCATTTACGAGTGCATAGTTGGCTTTCCAGAAGTTATATTTGAGAGAACTCTTACTTTTTAATATTGCGGCTAAAATATTCTTGATAGTGATGTCTAGAGGAGGGTGATGAACTGATGAATATCGACCAGCAACATTGGATTCTTACATTCACTGACAGATCCACCGCGGAAGTTACATAAAATAAGGTCTAAAGTTCTGTTGTAACAGTTCCTAACAGTGTTAATTTGCTTAACGCTATTTGATGACATAAAATCAACCAGTGAGTAGCCTAACCTGTTCGCAAAGTTCCTAGCAGTTGTACACGGTGAGCTGGAGAGAGTATTGTCCGTGCTCCAGTCGATGAAGCCGAGATTGAAATCCCCAGCAATTAATACATCTCCTCCCGTTGATTCAATCACTGCATCCACGTTGTCCAGGATCAAGTTAAGTGGGGCATGTTGCACAGGTGGTGGCAAATAGGCCACACAGATGTATAGGTTGCCCTTTCTGCTATTGGTTTTGAGCTTGACCCACAGATCTTCAGCATCTGATTCCCATTTTGTTACGCGCGTTGAGTTTATCGTCCTAGAAACAGCGATCAGTACACCTCCGCCTTTTTTGCTGCCAAGAGGAGTAGAAGCTCTGTCTCTACGATAAATAATATATCGGGAATCGAATAATTCGCCATCATTTACGCTGTCATCAAGCCATGTCTCTGTTCCAAATACCACATCATAGCTATTAAGTTGTGCGGCTAGCCTGAGATTATGCAATTTAGTCTTAAGACCTCTGAAGTTCTGATAATAGATGTCGAATTCTGACAGCAAGATCACGGTCTTTGTGCGTCTTTGATCCCTTTATAGTAAAGAGACAGCCTCCAGGCTTTTTATTTGCTTAGCTTGTTGTCCATCCTCCTCCCTTATCAAGATTTTGCCATCACTATTAAATTTTATTATGATTGTGATGTGTATGACTAATGACATTGATGTCTGATGTTTCATGCATGTACTAGAAATATTTGCACGACTGATAAGTCGAATATAGTGAGACTAAAATGATTTTACGATAGTATTATGTAAATACCTATATTCTGGCAAATTTCGTAACAATATGAAATTTAAAAAACGTGAGGATATTGTGAGCCTTACAGAGAGGCTCAGAGAGCGAGTTATTGAAATTGCTTGCATTGAGATTGAGCAGTTCATTGTAATGAGCGTGTACAGGCCCCCATGTGCTTCATATTATATTTTTGAGAAATGTATGGAAGAAGTATTATTAAAGACTTGTAACAGTAATAACACACTTGTTGTCTGTGGTGATTTCAATATTAATATATTGGAAAAATCTGCTGCAGTAAATACATTTATAACTTTATTAAAGTCATATAATTTGTACAATGCATTCATTGAGCCGGCTAGAATAGTCGGCTCAAAGAATAAAAATATAAAAATAAAACACAACAGGATAGTGATAATTTAATTCACACAGCAAAAATTGCTTCTGTTTAGTTTGTGTGGAATCCTTTTCAAATAGCAAGTCAAATGAAAAATGGGAACAATGCCTTGAGTGTCAACTGTTGGCATAAATGTAGACTGTACTAACAACGAATTAAGTTATGTGTGCCATGATTGTTTGACTGATTGAGATCTCATTTAAAAAAAAAAATGATTATTTTAGAAAATTATTAATATTGATTATTTTAGACTAAATGTTTAATTTATTTCAGTATTGTGGTACTAATGGTAAAATACTGATTATAAATAAATATGTTGATTATGAAAGTAAATTTGTTTTTATTTACAATGTTACAAACATCCCCTTACACAGTTACAACCAACCCTATGGGTAGGGATGGTTGTAACTTATTTCGCTTTTTTTTTTTTTTTATTTGTGATGGGTTTGCTCTTGACCTTAGTCTATGCCAGAGGCGACAGAAACAAAGTCGACGATGGAGCGAGCTTACCCAGAAGAAGCCTGTTCACTCTCACTTTGAAGAGATTAGGGTTATATGCGTTCGGAAACACAGACGCAGGCAGAGAGTTCCATTCCTTTGCTGTGCGCATTATAAAAGAAGTTTGGAAACGCTTAGTGCGAGTTGGTGGGATAGCCACCAGGAAGGGATGGTAACCTGAAGTGCGCCTAGATGACCGATAATAGAAGGGGGCCGGTGGAATGAGGTCGTGGAGTTCCTGAGCACACTCTCCGAAGTACAATCTATAGAAGACCGACAAGCAGGCAACCTTGCGACGATGGGCCAAACTGTGAAGCTTGGCATCCACCAGATTTACGTCGCCAATGAGCCTCTTAGCTCTGCGTTCCACCGAGTCAAGCGCGGCAAGTTGGTATTTAGCCGAGCCATCCCAAAGGTGGCTACAGTACTCCATGCAGGATCGGACCTGCGCTTTATAAAGGGTCAAAAGCTGTCCAGGCGTAAAGTATCGCTTCACCTTATTTAGGATGCCCAGTTTCTTGGCCGCAGTCTGGGCTTTGTACTCGATGGTGGCGCCGAAGTTGAGGTTAGATGTCAACTCCATGCCTAGGAGCTCGAGCCGATCAGTTACAGGAACCGATGTACCCCGAAAAGTAGGAGTCAGGTCGAAACGACTCCTTTTTGCGGTAAAAAGACACGCTTGTGTTTTGGTGGCGTTAAAAGTGACCAGATTATCATCACCCCACTGGGAGACAAGGCTTAACGTCAACTCTGTCCGCTCGCTTTTTTGGTGTCGCTTTTTTTATTTGAACGTTTTTCTCAAAATCTGTAATATCTATTGCATTTAAACTGGTGTTAAAAGATAGCTGAAAGACCAATCTATCGTGTGTACTGATTAGAATTTTGATATTCAAAAAGCTCTGTGAGATATTATCAGAAGATTGCAAATTGTAACGTTCATCCCTGGGCTCCCCTACGTTTTGAAGTTCCGTTGAAATGAAAAGATAAAAGGAAAACAATAACACGGATATAAACTTACACTATTTATGATTAATTCCTTTTGTGTCTTTATTAATGTGTTTGTAGTGTTAATTGTTACTGTATTGTAGTTATTGCTATTTTATTTAGCCTACACTGTCCCAGTGGTGGGCAAAGGCTTCCACCAAGTCCGTCCAGGAACAGGTTTCCCGCGCCACCTCTCAAACCAGCCCTCATGGTACGCGTCCAGGTCATCTCGCTTTATAAACTTTTAGGGCTTGGGTAGACGGCACCGCAGCCGCGCCGACACAGCTTCGCGTAAACATGTAGACTGAACGTTGAAGCGCCGCCTCCGCACCGTCGCGGCGTCGGCGCGCCGTTTCCGATTGATTTAGCCATATCACTGTACATTTTTAGTAATACATTGCTAGCCACAAACATCACATTTTGTAGCATGATGAACATGTTGAGTTTAATTTTAAATAAAGTATGTGCTTGCAAATTATTATTTAAACAGAAAGTGGCAAAATCAAAGTAAGAAGCCAAATAGAAGGTTTTGGGTTCATCCTATTTGGTAGCGCTGTGTTGGTGGCGCGGCGGGGCGGGCTGACAAACACTGCGTACACACAGCATAGAGGTGCGGCAGCGGCGCTGTAGCGCGGTGGCAGCGCAGCGACGGCGTCGTCCGTCGCCCTGAGTCACGTTGAGATCAATCTAATTTTAAAAAAGTACCAACCTAAATTTTTAAGGAAGTGTTTGTCAAATATTTCTCTTGCTTTTGGGGTAGTTCAGGTTAATGTCTTTTGTGGCTTTTTCGATTGCTTTAGTTCCAACTTTTGACATCAACTCTTGGAAAAATGCTGTTTCTTATGGGAATAAGTATTTAGGTTTCCGTGGCCGACATTTAGCTGGTGGAGCAACAGATTGATTGGCATTTTTTGTGGAAATTGTCCATTTTCTTGCAGCCTGTATTTTATTTACAAAATCAGTGAATATTTCTCAAAAAATATAAGGACTATCTCCTAATACCGTTTTTCTGTAACTACAACGGTTAAGGTATCTCCAACCTTTACCCCCTTTTGTTTTTTTTTTGTTCCGTGGTGGAAAATCCTCATGGATGTCCTCCGCCCTGGGGTAGGCGGAGGGGTCTGTCAGACTCTTACTGACTAAAAACCACCCTAGTGTTCCCTTCCCACACTTGCACCGGGAATCATGGGATCTAATGCGACTTCCAACATCCCCGGCTAGAACAGTCTAACTAACTAGTTTCATTATCTAGATAGAAGTGTGAGTTATCTCAGACTGCTTTCGGAGGAAAACATCACTCTTGTTATTAATAATAGGTATTAAGTATTGGAAATTAAATGTTCCTCTTGTTAGGGTTCCGTACCTCAAAAGGAAAAAAACGGAAACCTTACCTACTCTTATTAGAATATAAAAAAAAAGTTTTGAAAACTGTCCGTGTGAAACGAAAGGGCTTGTTATGAGGGTCTCAAATATATATTTTTGTAATTTTAAAATAAAAACTTTTAAACTTCACTTTTCCTGTGGGATCGTAACCATCTCTTTTGAACTGCCCGTGTAAATCTTCAACAAAATTCTTTCACGGTAACACTGTCTTCATCTGAAAGGCTAGAGCCCAGTCGAATAACAAGTGTGTTGAACAATATTTCATGATCGAAAGACGAAGCATCCTGATTGCTCAGAATAACAAACAAATCCACATTTGTAATAATGCTTTCACGATCACTGAGTAAAAAGACACGGTAGGATAGATGTTAGTATTAGAAATGCTCTAAATGAACTGAAGTTGTGAATCCAATGTTTGACTATTTATTGTTATTGACTAATGATGGTATCACATTTATGTAATTACTTTCATTAAGTTAATCCTGCACTAATTGCTAAATTAGCGAGTACCCCAAATTATTTTGGTACGTATCCTTTTAACTAGGTATATAAGTATTAAGTTTTATTAATCATTAGCTAATGTGGACTTGAGGCATTAGACAAGATTACGTATTACGTAATTCATAATTACCATGTCATTTAAAATAAGTAGGTAATACGACTTTGTGATTTCTTAGAATGTTTTGGTCTAAGCATAAAAAATATTGTAAATTACACTTGGTATAGCCATATTTAAGCATTAAAATGTATCATATACTTTTATTTTTTAATTTTGAAGATTTAAAAAAAAAGTCGCAATTGATGCCGTGATATTAAATATGTCAAAAATTCACAAATAAATAGTACTATAACAGTGTGCAAGGATATAACGGCCAACCTTGCGATTCCAGAGATATCCTCATTTTTCATGTCAGCTCCATACATTTATTTCTTATAAAAATTATAACTCTTCCATTTGTGCACACAATTACTTCATATGACATTTTATAGAACAGTAATGATCAGCAGAAGTCATTTCCAGCAAAAAAAATAACATTTAAGAAATCAAGATCCTATGTCTTCTACAGCCGATTTTCGATCAACCGTGCGCTGGCGCCCCGATTAGTCAAACGAGTGACTAACGTATTTCCGACATATATTTTTTATATTGATAAATAAGTAATAATAGCCGCACGGGTCAATCGATCACGTTAAGCTACGCTTGCTGCGGTTGGTCCGTGGATGGGTGACCATCTTTACATACCAAGACCCCTCCGTGCCTCGGAAATCAATCGCCAATGCCTTTAATACTCTGCTCTGGAGTTGCATCAGGGAGGCATTCCGGTACCACCGGATGCCGACCTACCTCTGTCGTGTGGTCGAGGCCTATCTGACGGACAGGGCCGTCATCTACCCCGGTCACCAAGGAGTGTGGAACCGGCAAGAGATGTCATGCGGAGTCCCACTGGGATCGGTCCTGGGGCCGCATCTGTGAGACATCGGATACGACTGGGTGTTGCGCGCCGACCTCCCTAGCGGTGTCAGTGTTGTGTACTACGCTGACGACACGTTGGTCCTGATGCACCAGATGGCGGCCGAAGTAGCGGCACGCGGGGTTGCGATAATCGTCAACAGGTTCTGGCAATTGGGACTAGAGGTGGCCCTGCACAAGTCCGAGGCCATGTGTTTTCATGGTCCTCGGAACGCGCCACCGTAGTCGGGGTACCAAATAATGGTAGGAGGGGTTCACATCGGCGTCGAGCCGGATAAAGTACATGGGACTCGTCCTCGACAGCCGGTGGAATCATCATCATCATCATCATGGAGCATTTCCGACGTTTGGCTCCCAAACTGGAGCGGGCTGGGGCTGCTTTGTAGCGGCTCCTGCCCAATCAAGGGGGTTTAAATGCCTCCTGCCGGAGGCTCTACGCGGGGGTCGTGCGGTCCATGGCCCTTTACGGGCACCTGTGTTGGCGCTTTCCCTGGCGCGGCGGCCAGCGTGCCGGTTGAGCGCGGCCCAAAGGGTCATGGCCATCCGGCTGGTCCAGAGATACCGCATGGTCTGCGGGAGGCGGCGACCCTCCTTGCCGGATTGCAGCTATGGGATCTGGAGGTAAAAGTCCTCGCGCACGCATAGGAGTGGCGTGAGGAGGCGAAACGCCGGGGCGTAACTCCGCTGGCGCGAGAAATCACTAAACAGCGGATAGAGATCCGGCGGGATCTCATGGCGACATGGAGAGTGTGATTGTCGCAACCCAGTGCTGGGCACGCCTCAATTGCGGCGACAAGTCCTCTTTGGGGAGTGGCTAGAGAGGCGCTACGGCGTCCTCACCTTCCACCTGACGCAGGTCCTCACCGGACACGGCAGCTTCGGGAGGTTCCTGTGTCGGATTAGGAGGGAGGGAACGCCCGGAAGTCACCACTGTGTGGATCGCCCGGAGGACACGGTGGAGCATACGGTGGAGGTCTGCGCGGCTTGGGCAGAGCACCGCCGTGTCTTGTGGAGGCGATCAGCGGCGGAGATCTCTCGCGTCCGGCCCTGGTCCAGGCCATAGTATGGAGCGAGAGGGCATGGGCAGCCGTCACCTCCTTCTGCGAAGCAGTACTGCTCCCGAAGGAGGAGGCGGGACAGTTGACGGAAAGGCAAATTTTGCGCCCTCTCGTCCCTAGCCGCCGCAGGAGACGCCCTGGGCGTCGGGAATCCCGGGGGGATTTCGGCCACTGTAGGCGCGGGCTTGCGGACGGTCAGCAATGGGTAGCTCGCCGTCACATAAGGACCAGGCCTGGGTCGACGGCGCGTTGTGTTACACGCGCGCATCAAAGAGATGTCAGCACAAGTGTAGGGGTCCACTAGGGCCGATGTCTGCCCGGGCTGCGGGAAGGTACGAAAGGGTTACCGAGGCCCCTGGCAACGGAAGGAATACGGGTGGGTTTTAGTCACTAAGAGTCTGACACAACTCTAGAAAGAGTCTAACATAACTCCTCCCGCTCTGCGTGGAGCGGGAGGAGTTATTTGATAATTTCCCAGCCAAAAAAAAGTATGTTCATGGAATAAATTCATCCCAACTACGGAATCCTTCATTGTGCGTACACGCACTTGGCCGGTATTGTTACGATGGTCGTAAAAGAAATGAAAGGAGTCTGTTTGCAGCTGAATACTACTAATGTACTGTGATGTAGGAATTATTTCAAAAATATTCTTGTAGATGTGTGCTGTGATAATGGGGATAGGTTTTGGGAATAAAATAAATATTGTATTTGCATTGAATTCTCAATATATATATTTTTAATATTCATAAATTCAATATACATTATAATGTCAAGTAAAATGAATTACTATAATTTATATAGGCAATATTTTAACACATGTTAATCTATAGGTAAGTTTAACAATCTAGAGTTTACTTATTTTAACAATTATTCGCTGGCACTCAGTCCGCGTCCACTCACACAATCTTATGAAATACAACAAACACAAATATGGCAATAGGAATTCACATTAGCTAACTGTTACACGCACATCGTTTATACTCATTAAAGGAAAAAAATACTTTTCTGCAATATCAAATTGCACAAGTAACCAAATTCAGTATAGTACATCATGCCTTTCCATGTAAAAAATAAAATTTTCATATAAAAATTTATATTTCAAGCCTTAAAATTATTATTTGGCACAACTAAAACTAATCTAAAGCTAAATGATGGGATATTTATATTTTACAGTTTTCCACATCGTATTTATCAACATAAGTAATCTTTGGTTTATCTAGCCCACCGGTCACAATTTGGAAATTGCTTACAATAATAAAAATATAATAAAATATGAAATACTTAGTTCAAACAGGATCGCTTAATCCAATTATATTATTTTAAAGATAGATACATAACATACTCAGATAATACCTATCTTTATATTTTACGTGTAAGTATAATTTTGACAGAAAAATGTTATTCGCTGAATACCGTCGTATTAGACTGTATGACTGAAAATGGTGGAGGACCTATGGTAGTGGCTGACAGAATCTCGAAAAGTCCGAATAATGTAATTCTGAGCCCTTATGATGCACGCTACAAGAATAAAGTATATACTGCTTGTAATAATTTATGTAATTCGTTGCTTAGAAACCTTAAAAATAATTGTAACTACTTACATTTATAAAATATAGAAATAACTATTAGGTATCTCTTAAAATGTATTTTATTTTGCTTAGGAACTCTCTGTTCTGATATTTATACTGTTGTGATAAATGAATGTTAGTTATTATGAGATTTTAATTTCCGTGTTATCTAGTAGACCCTCAAGGTAAAAGATGATGCACGTGCTGACCTTTCGCTAATACAAGGGGAAAATTAAGTACATCAACAACAACTCTTGTACTTTATCAGCCGAATTTGATTGAGAGGAAAATTAGATTACTTACCTATAAAATATTTTATGTAAAATAGAGGGTTCTCATGGTTAGATCTATTGCTTGCTAAGGGAGTTTTAATTTATTAGGTAAGTAGGTATATAAGTATCCATACTATTATATTATTATTTTTATTTAACCCTATTGCTTTCAATAAACTGATGTTTATTATTGTCACTATATTCATTGTGTTATTTTGCAGTGTGGACACCGCGCAATTTATATTTAATACATGTACTGTTACTGAATAATGAAGCGATCATATTTACACATAAATCCTTACTATTTACAATTTATTATTTACAACTTAACAGACGATAATCTTTCGACTAATTTAAAGAGTTTTTTAAACACAGCAGAGATCCCATAGGAGTATTATGGAATGCTTAAAACTTAATTAAGATTGAATCTATCTAAACACCTAATACGTATTACAATACGAGAAGCTTAGTGTTACTAAATTTTTAAATGTTCTGATAACAGAGAATAAAACTATCGACCATTTTTTGAACCATGACATATTAGGGTTTCTTCTCTTTCAATGGGTACCTATGTGTTTATTGGCTGGCGTGAGCTACTGCGGTTTTCGGTAATCCTATAAAACATGGTCACACTGCATACAGTTAGTCAGCGCTGAGATTTAAGGCTTAGACTGAATTAAAATTAAAGATTTATCTGCTTCATTGAATACTAATCGGTGGCAAACCCAAGTAATTTGTTATATCAATGACAGTTGGTCCTTAAATCAAATGAATTAAAACATATTTTCAATATTGAAATAGCGTTAGGAAGGTGCCGTACTTGCTGAGGGTAGGTAAGTAGGTGCGTAGTGTTACGTATGATTAGGAGCAGGAGTTCTTAGAAGAGTTACCTATTTTAATAAAATGTATAAATAACACTAGTATATTGTCATCACAATAGACACACAGGTCTGATCAACGCACGCATGCACTTTGGCGTGAACTGCAGTAGCGCTCTTTTTATTTCCGTTAGGCTTCTAGGGTTGCATCATATGATCGATAGCGCTGAGTTCAGTAGAATCTTTTATTTATTTTATCCAAAAATACTGTAAATTGTTTAAAACTGCAATTTGTATCAGTGGTATATTTATACAATGTCATCACCAAGCCTTGTATTAATAAATGTATTGTAGTAGTTGCACTTAAACAGGACCATAAAATAATCTTAAAAAGGACGATTAGTTCGTCGTTGTATAGCTTAATCGATAGGTAATTTTGGCCATAACATTATAAAGAATAATAAAATAACATTTATTAAAGTGGAGTATTATGCTACAGGTACTGACCTTTGGTATTATTCAATAATAAAACTATACAATAATTAAAATCGTTTACGTAAAGTATGTATTAATAAGATCAATAATATTTTTGGCATGTTGCATGGCACTTTTGTGGTAGGTATTTGGCATTACGTTATAAATAGGGAATCCAAATTATTTTCTACAGTATAAAAATATTATGATGTTGAGCAATGACCTTAATTAAGTTTGAAACGAAAATACCGGGCAATGAATACTTTATTATATGCGATGTGGATGGTGTCTCCTAATAACACTCGATAAGGTAAGTTTTACTTATCACCTACCCAGTTAAATTAAAACTGAGGAAAGCATTTTCGGTTATTTATATTATTCGGCGTTCCAGACAAACCTCTGTGGCTTTATGTATATGTATATTATGTATTTTTATAACTATTAGTGAAATAAAAAATGACCTAGAAGTAGTCGGTCGGCCTTATGTTAAGAGTATTTCGCATTCAGGTATACCAATAAACTTCAAAGCAATTAACATGAATCTGTTCAGATTTTAGGTGCTCTTTTGAATTTAACGAGTGCACTAGAATTTTTTAAAATTATTTAACGAAATGGATACCAAACGTTGTTCAACAACCGATGCGATGTCCAGGTTTAATCCCTGTAGGGCTTGCAGATGGCGAACCTGTGGTTCATGTGCTGACTGTAGGAGCCCGAGTGAGAGAATTTCTTGAAGCACTTGCAGCACTGGAAGGGCTTCTCACCGGTGTGGAGCCGCTTGTGTTCCGTCAGGTGATGTTTGTGTTTGAATGCCTTCGGACATTCTAGACACTTGTACGGGCGTTGACCTGTAGAGCAAATTAACACCTGTTAGTTTAGATTTAACTGTTATGGAAACCAAGCTGGTATTTTATGAATATAGTCAACATGTTTGTACTGACCTGAATGTTCGTATTTGTGCCTCGCGAGGGAGCTTTGTTTGACGAAGGTCTTATCACACTGATCGCATACGAACTGTCCTTCGCCTTCCTTAAATTCTGCCCCCTGCTTGAGTTTGCTCTTTTTAAGTACTGTCGCTTCTTCTTCGATCTCGTTTGGTGCTTGCATCTCATCCCAAGGAGGACGCTCGTATGATGGACTCGAACCTTGTCGGCTGATGTCCGAGGTCAAGTGCATGTTAAGAATAGGAGATCGAGCGTTTGCCATATCGTTGTACTGAAGGAGTTTATCCATAGGTACTAAGGGGTTGACGTGTAGTTTTTGGGGTAGTAACCGTTTGTGCCCATTCATAGTTTCTCCAGGTGAAGGAGACAATCGAAAATCGGTGAAGGAAGATGATGAGCAATTGGAATGTGGATAAGTATTCAGATAGTTGGTGCGATGAGGAGTTGTACTTCGCGAGGATTTCTGACTGAGGTTCACCGCTTCCTCCGAGTCGGAATGTGTCACAGATATGCTGCATGGTGGCGATGGCGAAGGACTCGACGTAACCGATGGATTGGACTTCTTTGTAGATAAATCTAATGGCTGGTCAGAAGCAGTCATCGATTGTGTCATACGTCGTTCTCTCGCCCTGTTATTTTGGAACCACACCTGTACCACTCTGTTATCGAGACCGATTTGTTGAGCTATTCTTTTAAACTCCTCACGATTTGGTCGTGGGTTTAACGAGTAATGTTCTTTTAATACCGACTGCTGTTCCTCGCTTAATGCTGTGCGAACCCTGATTTTTCTATCATTGTCGTGTATTGATATCTTATCATCGCGATCGTCTCTATTAAAGTCTTCATCTTCACTTGCACTTATGCCGTTTTGAATGGAAGCGTGAATTTCTGCTTCTAATCTATTAAGAGCTACCGTTTCGGCTACTTGAGCTGCCAAACCTTCGTGTTTCCTAAACATATTCCCACAAAGTCCTTTTTCGTGGTCTAATAAGTCACTTTTGTTTGTGAAAGTTAGGTTACATTTCAAACATCTGTGTGTGTCTTCTGGTTCCTCCTTTATTACAACTTGAGAAGTGGGCGGTGACTCTATGCTGGGACAAATGTTGCCAGATACAGGAGAGAGTTTTTCCATGTTTGCTCTAAAGAAATGTTTCGTTACGGATGCGCTTACAGATTTAAGTATGGAATTGAAACCTGGATTTTCGGCATTGTGAACATTGTTATTTAAAGGGACGGAATCGAAGTTGCGAGTCGGAGACCTCAAGTCGCTATCTCGTTCCTCTTGCTCCTTTTTTACAGACACAGCTTCTTCATCCTCAATGTCCATCACAAGCTCAGCACTTCCCTCAGACCGTTTATCATCATCTTCTGTAACTTCTTCAATCAAGTCTTCAGGATCTGCTGGTTGAGGACTTGACGGCTTTGGACTTTCTATTTTTCTTGGTTGATACTGCGACGAAGCTAGCTGCTCTAAAAATTGGCTGATGGAGGCCGGAATGCTGTAAGGAGCTATCCCACCCGCTGGACTCATGGGCATGCCCGGAGGCATGTAGAAGGGAATTCCAGGCTGTCCTAAGGGCGGACGATGGTAATTATTTTCTTGCACCGACATAGATGCAAAGAAGGCAGCTGGCATGGGTAGGAAAGAATTTCCGTTTGGCGATATATTATTATTTAACTGGGAGGCCACCATGGCGTTAGTCCTTTTTCGTGATGGACTTCTTTCTGGGTTAAGGGCAGGGTTATTGGGTTTAATCCTTCCCATCTTGAGATTCATTACAAGACACTTTTTGGAGGTCATGTGACTGGAGTAGGAGCCAGAGTGGGAAAACTTCTTGCCGCAGTTAGCGCACTCAAAGGGCTTTTCCCCGCTATGTATCCGCAAGTGTTCTTTTAGGTGGTGCTTAAATTTAAAAGCTTTGTCGCAATCATTGCACTTAAACTTGCGAAGCAGCGCGCTTTCGTCGTGGCTGATCATGTGTCGCTGCAGCCTGTATACATTTGCGAAGCTTTTGTGGCAGATCTTGCAGGACTGTTGACAAATAACAAAAACAAAATTAGATTTTCCATAGAGTTGTTTCTTTTACCTAATCTTAGTGCCTTGTTCATTTTGTGGTATCATTTTGAAGGATGTAAGTGACATCATATCATGTCAACTGATCATCAATTAATGAAAAAGTCCGGTTGTCTAGCTAATAGATGCGTAACAATTTGCAAGGTTTCATTGTTATGTAATACAATGGGCACTGACATATTTGACTGTATCCACCTGTGTGTTGGGCGCGTGCAGGGTCTCGTGGCGCTCGAGTTGCTCGCGCGTGGGGTAGGCTCCGCGGCACTGGCTGCAGGAGAATGGTCCTCCGGGGCCGAGTGGCGAGCCTCCCCGCTCCTCTTCTTCTTCAGACGGCTTGCCCTCTGACCCACCGCCGGCCAACGGACGGACTGTGGGATCAACAACAATTTATTGTTAAGTTTAGACGATTGGCTACTCTTATGTAGCAACCTCTACCTATTACCAAACGATTTCAATGCACATGAAAATTGGCAGCACATAATATTCAACAATACAAAATTGCTGTAGACAGAATCAATAGTGTTATCTGCATAACACTATTGATTCTGTCTACAGCAATTTGTTGTTTTGTATTGTTGTGGAAGAGTGTAGTTTTTACAATATGAAAAAAGGATACTGTTTATAATGCTGATTGTCGAACTATTTATGCGTAGGCTTTTAGCAGTGCATACAGATTGATAAAACTGTGCATTGAAATTGTTTGGTAAAATGTGCTTCCCATACATTCATACAAGTTGTATTACTTAATATTATCAAACATAAGTCCGGTGTAGTCCGGTGTAGTCTCGGTGTAGTCTCGGTGTAGTAGGTTAAGGCTTATGAATATTGTATTTAATTGGTTGTTTTGTTTAATGCTTGGCACGGACGGGGCATGGGTAAAGTATACGTGGACAGGGGAATACGTGTATGTCTCCTACCACATTTGTTAAATCTCTCAAATCTGTTAGTAGCACAGACCACACTCAATCTAATAAAATAAAATACCTGTCGGGGTCAGTTTCGGAACACGTTGCTCGTTAATCATTTAAAATCCTAGTTTCGAAACACGATCATCGTAAACCTCAATTGAAAATAAAACAATTATCCTTGTTGTTAGCGATTAAAATGATCGTGGACACCTTTACGGGCGATGTTCGCTCTATAAAAAACAAATATGGCGGCAACTATTCAATTTGCTGTCGGTTATTTCGGTAATACGACCGTTATTCCAGCGTAATATCGTTTTTAAAAGCGGCGTCGGCGAGCGCATCGTAAATCAAATGTAATAAAGAGCAAAACAGTGGGGCGACGTATTAATTAGTGCGGCCGCGCGTTGTCCGTGTGTCCTTTACATACGCTGTAATCTGCTATCGGGACACCGGTATTGAATTTTAGAAAATACGACCGCACCACACCTTGTTAAGTACCTGTATTTGACTAATAAACTGGCTGACGTAATGGCGTTTATACCATATTTTGTCTCAGTAGCTCCGCAATGAGCTACTGAGACAAAATATGCTCAATATAATTAAATATTGACCGGCCTAGAGAAGCTACAATCAATATTAAATGCTCCGTATTGAACGTGATGCGATGTGGATCTACTTTTATCCATTTGGATATAAATAGTTCATTTGAAAAAAAAATATCATCCCCATTTTACGTGCAAGGGAGGTAGGTACCCTAAAAAAAAATATTTTCAATATTTTATTTTAGTACTTTGTCGGCGTGTTTAATATGTATACGCATGCCAAATTAGATTTCTAGTACTAAGAGAGTTAAAAGAGAGGCAATTTATGTTTTTAATAAGGTTTTTAACAATTTGACCATTCGATAACAGATGGCGCTAGTAGTAGGCATATGCAGTTATAATTTGTTTGTTTTTTCCGTACACAAAACAGAACGTAGGTAGGGTATTTATTCTTCTTGCATCTCGTTCGATCGTTGAAACCTATGTTTACGATTTAAGTTATTTGATTTGATACGTGTAGATAAATATCTATTACTGAAGCTTGAACTTACATACTTAATTCAAAATAAAGGACACTGATAGATCTACTTATGATGTTTAGGAAACCATTACTTACCCCATAGGTATCAGTAGTATTTTAGAGAGTACCGGAAATATGTTACTATTTAGGGCCAGTAATCGTTCATAGAATGTCGTTAAAAGAAAAATCAATCAATCAATTTCTTTTCGTTCAAGTAGGTATAAGATATTATGATATGATAATTTATTAATACCTTTGAATATTTTTTACAAAAAGTAGGTAGCAGCCCAAAACCAAAACGACTATTAGGTATTCTAAGTACAATGTCAATTAATGCATAATATAGTGAACTGTAAGTTAGCGAATAAGAAAAAAATAATAATGCAAAGTCGCAGTCATATTCCATACTTAGTTGATATCAGTTCGTAATAACTAAAGCGAGAACTAATAAATAAATACCTAGATGATCTCTAAGAACTTTAATCTGTAGGTTCCTAAATATGATTACCTAATTATTAAGAATCTCTTGTCCTAATATATCTTGATCAAAATAACATAATATTTCAGATTTTTTTTGCAGCTTTTGGTGTTGCTACTCGCCGGTAGATGGCGCTGAACGACGCGCTCATTCAGTACTACCTACGAGTTATCCATTCATAGAGGTGTGAGTAGGTAAACAATATACTTATTTCAATTGTTGATAAGAATTATAATATATTTGTGAATAATTGTTGACTTTAGGCTAAAGGTACGATTTATGTTTGCATTAAATAAAGCAATTCAGAATTTAAAATCCTAACTAACAGGCAACTTTAACATTATTAATTTGGTTCTCCTTAGGCTTGTCATTAATTGTTTTTATAGTAAGGAGTTGTAGGTATGGGACAAAGGAGAATAAACCAACTTTACAAAGCGCTTTATGATCTATGGTTAAATAACTTAATTCGCTAATGAGTTCAGTAAACATTTCATGCGTATCGTTCGTTAGGTGGAACGGACGTACACCTACACACCACATTATCGGCGGTACAGTAATCTGTGCGCACGGGCAGAGTGCGTCCGTTAACCGCTGATAAAAAACCTACATACACACACCACTGCGGAGCGCTTCCTATTGCTGCTACAACAAATAACAATTATCACACACACGCACACGCGCGCTCGGGTCCACAAGATAAGAGTTTGATTGTTGATCGCAGCACACAAACGCGCGCAGTGGTGATTGGTCGCACCTGTGTCGGCGGGCGGTGGGGCATGGCGGGGGGCGCCCAAGTGTTTGCTTTATTCGAAGAAAAAACTCCGCCTGTCCGACTGCAGACACCATGTTGTAACCTCTCGGCCGGAATTGTAATTGCGCGTTGAGAGAATTATTATAGAACTGTTTAGACGCAAGCTATTTGTTCGGTTATTGTATCGCATTGTAGTCGCGCCGTATGTTGTACGTCTTCGTTTATTGGCATAGGTACTCGCCTATTAACTAACGTCTTGAAAATATTTTCTGACCGCTACATACCTACATCACTCTCGCGTGATAAATCAATACGCACATTTCTTACTAGTCAGATAGTGTTCGTTGAAGTCGTATTTCAAGCTCATAGAGCTAGTTGTTAGCCTGTGTGTACCAAGACACAAAAACTCAGCTATTTGGTTTAAATTTCATAACGGATTACTTTAATCTTTTTAATCAATTAGAAGTATTGCATTGTACTACGCATTGTATTATATCATAAACACGATAAACAAACAGTCACACATTAATTATGAAATATTAATTCTTTACATTAGGTTCATAAGCAACTAAAACTCATTTAAGTATTTGATCAAACATCGGTATTACAAATATTGATTGCGAAAGTAGGTACTAGTAGGTAGGTAGGTTGTATTTTATCCTCCAGTTCCTAAACGGGTTTATGATCTTCCAGTGGACTTAAAACCGAAAACTTTTTAGGTAAATTTGTCTAATTACCGATCTAATTCCAATCAATAGCTTTGTGTTGCTTTGTCGTGGTTAGGTATATAATATGATCAATGAGAAATATCACCTTGTTAATAAAAAGTGAGATACATAAAAGGGTATAAGTAGGTAGGTACTTACCACAATAATATTCAAATACTAGGTATTGATATTATATTTATTGTGGTCATAAATGTTATAAACGTGTACCTATAAAAATATGCGGTTTTAAGTATAACCTTTTGTCATCATTAAATTTTCTTTAAGTATAAAATATTGAAAACCACATACCAGCTAAATAACACCTACGATATTCTTTTTAATTCCGCAATAATATGTGCAAGATGGGTCAAATTGAAGTTGATGCATACCCAATACGGACGATTCGCGGTCGCAATCGTCATCATTTGCCACTCTTGCTCATTTCACTTCATTCATCTCCATGAATGAAGTGAAAAGAGCAAGTGGCAAAAAGGAATGAGTTTTGATTGTATTGAATTTGGCTCTTATTTGTTGTCAAATTATGACGGACACGTTACATAGGTACGTATTATCTACCATCGCGTTATAATTCCCAAACGTACCTAGTGATGATGATTTCATATGTAATTAAATACTGTAAAGTGACTCAAAATTTCAAATTTAAATAATGCTGCGAATAATAGCTACGTTTAAGGTAGGAGTGTTGACGCATAACTAAGTACTTATAAAGTATTGCTTGTTGTTTTACATAATGTAAACAAAGTTATTATTATAAATATGAATAAGTTGTACGTTATTCTAATACATTTTCCAACAATAGTTAGGACGCTCACACCAAGTTCAATAATGGCATTAGAAGTAAACTAATCAATAATGAGTCAGATTCAGACTGGAGAGGTGAAATGACAAAACAACAAATTTTAAACTCGACTGAATCACAGCCATGAGTCATGAGATCGCCGAGGCAAAACTGTGTCTCTTGGAGTGTTTGACAAGTGATTAACAAATCGACAGGCGAGTTATTAGCAGAGCCGTTAATTTTGTCTCCAACAAACAAGTAATTAGCGGTGCAGTACTAGGTAAAGAGACGTACCTACAGTTTGTTTAAGGCAATCGATTCCTGGAAAGGTTTATTTATACAGTTAGATATATTTAGTTTGTTTCGTTTGATTTATATTGGGTAGTTATGGTTAACAATTACTTTTTAAATAAATTGTTGAATACCGTATGTATTCAGTATAACAGGCGAAACATACCTATAAGTATTCAGTCAATTTGTTAATACGGCCAATTTTTCATCTTGGATTTCATAGGTTTACATCGTAGTGCAGCTTTCTTAGGTAAGTAGGTTTAAATAAATTATTGTAATAATAGATACCACACCTAAAATTTGAGCGACTGTTATATTAAGATAGCACTGGTAAATAATTTGTTGCTGGTCATCGAATGTTTTGGCGTAATTAGACCAGATCTAGGTTCGTGGGTGTGTTTTAATCTCGGATGCTTAGATGATTAGTTCAGTTAAATAAGATTAATTTAAAAAACCCGGACGTCACACTTTCGCGTCTGTTCGGCGGAGAACAGCAATAAAACGAAGTTTTACTAATTTATTCATCCGCGTTCCACAAACTCGCGTCTAAAATATTACGCATTAAAGGTCGTCCGAATGTATCAAACGTCCCTATTATATTATCCACTCCAGACAGGCGGCTCTCAAAGAGGAAGAATAAAATAAAAAGTAAGACAGAAAAAAGCAAATGAATTAAAACAACATAATCATTTACGATTTAAGACGGTGAAAGCGTGCGGGGTTCCCCTCGACAAACGTAACTTTCTTTCAAGTCTGTGTGTACCTGCTCCCGATTTTCAAGTGGATGAATTATATCCCGAGGGAGAGTAGGGGAGATTACCGAACACGGAGGTTATTTCCAATGAAGACGTGCTCGAGTTTTATTTTTAATGCCTCAGAGGTGATAACATTTTCACCTGCATTCGGAATAAAAAACTCTGGAATGTTTGGGCATTTAAAACTTTTTCAGGTATCGCTTCTGGGAGCAATTATTCTTTTCACTTTGTTAACTTTTGGTAGTGTTTCAGGTAGATATAGGAAGTAAGTTATTAAAAGTAGATAAATGAGTTTTGTGATGATAAAAAATAATAAGGGAAGTGTAAAAATATATAATGAAGGCGAAATATACTTATAAAATGCAAATTAAAACAAAAAGAAAGGAAGCTTACTTAAGGCCGCAAGCCGCCTGGCCGAGGTGGTAGACGTGGGGACCTGCTTACTCCTCATGTCCGCAAGCCAACCGGCCGCCAAGCATTCGTACCAACCGCCAACTCCCATTAACGAGCTCTGCACTTTCATCGAGCGACACCTCTGTTCTCACACGTCACTGGCCGCGACCACGGGCTATCTAATATCGCGGTAAGCACTTCGCGGCGGAGTCGAAATCGCATCTACGTCGTACTACACCGAGATTTCACAGCCTCCGCTGACGTCAGCGGTAAAAGTCCTAGTTTCGGTATCGGGGGGCACGTGTACTGCGGGCCGTCGGCGGCGCGCTACTCACATCGGCAGGCGCCCCACACGTTGGCCAGGCTCCACAGGCGGTACGAGTAGCTGTCACCATAGCACCCGAACATGCTCTCATCGGTTCTCGCGACCATGGCCCGCGCGCGCGGACGGACGTGTTTCTGGCGGCGCGGCGCGCGGTGGAATGAGCCGGCGGCCCGCCTCTCGCCCCGCCCTGCGCGCCCGCGCCCTCCGCACCTCGCGCCGCTCACCCCGCTCACCTCCCGCGACCTCCCCCCACCTATACTTAATTAGTAGAGCCGACTGCCGACTGCGACTGCTGAGCCGTGTCTCACCACGACTGTAATAACGATACACCGTCGATATTATAACACCTTCACAATTTAATGACCCTTGTCTTTTTCAAGCCACACGCGGCTACGACTCTACCTTTGCATTGTTTATTTACGCTCTACGCCCCACCTTCTCGTTGGTAATCTACCTGTCTCTATCTAACGACGACCTTACTTTGCATAGTTTGCATATAGAACTTTGCGAGTAAGTACGTAAATATACGATGTGATATTGGAGAGTTTTAATTCTGATTAATTTGAGGTCGTCGCTCTGAGTGCCTAAATGGGTCAATAATAAATAAAAAAATCGATGTAAAATCCTAAGCATTCAAAACCTATTTAAAATCAATTATAATGTTTTTTTTTTTATCAATAAAGATGCTATAAAGAAAAATATATAATCACTTTTACAATTTTAATCTAGTCAAGCCTCCTAGGACTATTAAACGCAGGTACATACGTGGAACTTGCACTTTTAGTTCAGCTTTCGGTCACTAGATGGCGTTAGAAGTGGCGCTGAACTTTCCTGTTGCTCCATCCGAGAACTGCTCGACATTTATATTCATTATTAGGTTTTGGTCATATTAAAATATTCCTTACATTTTTTACTTACCTAGTTAATTGCTGATAATTATATTTTTACCATTTATTTACAATTACGTACCTAGATATTGTTAATGAAAATGAATTAATAATTTAAGCAACGGTCGGCTACTAGGCGATACACTTATGTTCAATTTGTTGTTTTAACTGATAGCCTAAGTTCTTTAGATATGTTTTCAGTAGCAGCATGTGGTAGGTAAGTTCCGACATGATTTCGTTAATCTAAAATTAGAGGCGATTCAATAACGATAGTCAATTAATGTTTACAATGGTGCCGATTCCCTTGTTCACAAACTAAACTAAATTTAAGTTCAGTGCATCTTTTTCCTTCTATTTAATTAAGAAAAGGACAAAAGATAAATTTTAGTTTAGTCCTGTCAAATTAATCAGCACCTGTCACTACTCCATACAAGTTCAGATGTGATTAAAAACTTGTCTACTAAAATTAAGTCAATTTACGTCAAGCGAACATTAATTTGACAGGACTAAACTAAAATTTATCTTCTGTCCTTTTTTTAATGAAATAGAAAGGAAAAGATGCACTGAACTTAAATTTAGTTTAGTTTGTGAACAAGAGAATCGGCGCCATTGTCTACGTTTTGATTTAAACTATCTATTCTATTGACGTAATTTCTGTCTTATTGAGATTTGTTTGTTTGGTGAGCTTTTGAGTTCAAGATGTTTGTGATCCTCATTACCTATCCAGGTAAGAGCGAAAAAAAATAAAAAGGAAAAAATATGGGAAAAATAAAAAAGGAAATAATATATACCTATATTAGTAGGTACCTACGTTATTTACTTTTTAATCTTTTCGAATAATTATTAATTGGGTGTTAATTTTATTCTTTGCACTTACTTGGTAGTGTGCTGTACCTAAAAGGTGTCAGAGTTGTGGTTGCAACAAACAAGAATGGAAATACCTATCCGGGGCCCGATAATAACATAAGATAACTCCCGGATGGCCGGATGTAACTGCATACATGTAGGTATTGACAACACGATGTTGTCATCTGACACATTGTGTATCAGTCGTATGGCCCATCTTACCACTACGATAACCAGACTAGTTGTTAACTAGTTTTTGTAATAGCTTCAGCAAACGCTACGGATATAAACGAAAATACCGCAAAATACCACCATGACATAATGTATCTGGGTTATACTACTTTTTTTTACCTACCTATGTATTTCCTGTCATCAACTGTATAGGGACTTTACCTTAAAAAATAAGGATACCATTGCGAATCTTGTAGCGACATTGTGTGGTTTTTGCTTTATAGTTAATTAATTAAGTAGATGAGCCTACTTAATTAATTAGCTAGCTGTCAAAATTATGTAACTGTAGTAAAGTCGTGTCGTTATGATTCGTGAATAATGTGGTGAACTTCTATGGGAAATTAGAAGCCTGCACTCTAGACCAGCGCTACCGAATTTTTATCAATAAGTAGGTATTTATTTTACAACAAAACATGACAAGCATCTATAAAATTTTGTTTTAAGGGTTCTAAGTTCAATGTTACCTATTTGTGTATGTTTTATTTGTCTAGTAGGTTTCATGTATTTCATTGTGTGTTTTTTATAATTTCTAACGTGTCGATATTATAGTGGACTTCCACGTCCACATCCATAAAATGCAGGGAAATACGTGCACGTTGTAACGTTAAGGGTCGTGCAGACTAGCGCGATATCGCGGGCGCGACAGGCAGCAGTATGCCAGTCGCGCCCGCGATATCGCCCCAGTCTGCACGAGCCTTTATCTTGGACGGAAATTTAAAAGCGTTTTCATATATTTCCATACACTTTACTTCCCTGTGTTATCGTGATGCTGTGAAATGGACTCGTCACGTTAGAAATTATAAAAAAAAGCACATTTGGCAATATTCTGATTTGTACCTTGACTATAGGTACCTGTACCTACCTGTACACAATAACTGGTAGGTTTTTATTTTTTTAATATTTAATATCTATATCAGGTGGATAATACCTACTGTTAACTTAATACTTAGGTACCTTTATAACACGCCGTAGGTAGGTAATGCGTAGGTAATGGTTTTGCATTATACATAAATTCAGTCTTTATATTTTCAGTGCAATGACGATTTAATGACAATTTATACAAACTAGGTGTGAACATCTAGTTTGTACAAATTGTGAGCTCATTGCAGATTCCTGTCACAATTATCAACAAAGACATTGACTGACGGTAAATTAATACTACCATATTGATTTTACCACCGATTGGAATAGCATTTTTATGTCGAATAGAGGCTTTATTTCATAGCATGTAGAGCTCATTATTGCTTGAAAGATGTTGATTTACTGCCCTCATAATTTACCTCTGCATGACAATTCACTATATTACCTATTCCTATGAAGCATGAGATCTCAAATATTGTGGAAGTAAATCGTTGTGTAACGTAGACAATGGCACCTTGTCGTCCACGTGTGCGCCAAGTGCGCGCGCGCCACAATGCCACACCTACCGCTTTGTCCGACGCTCTGTTTTATAGACGCTGTAAACTCGCTCTACACTGCATTCAAATGACTTGTTTGCGATCTGTTACAGCGACACGTGCGGTCATTGCTGGAGGCTGCAGCCGTCGCCAATTGTGTATCAGACTACTTGTTTTGGTTGACTCGACACTTTCAAATCACAATGTCGTTACATTATAATTCAGTTGTTACGAATGGTTATTAAGCTATATTATGATAAAACTAATTATTATAATGTTTTATCATTCTCACATATCTTTCCCTCTGGTCTTGAAATCTGGTTTGATATAATATTATATGTTACTACAGTAACTAGCTCACACCTTCTAGCTAACAAGTGCGTCAATGCATTATAAAACTAGTAATTTAATCTTAGACTCTATAATCTACTCTATATCTTAGAATCTAATAAATCTTGGCACAGTTTAACATTTTCTAGACCAACAAGACACCGGGTGTTAGCTTGCCGAATGTATCTGAATCAGCGCGGTACATTCAGTTTATATTAGGTACTTACCGGGAACTTAATAAAGTAGTACCTATAGTGTACCATTACGTATAGAGTAGTTATTCACGTATGGACTAGCATGCCATGCACGTTGTTCCATCTGTACCTACTAGCGCGCATCGCATATTATTAAGGCTCTCGCAGACAGGCGCGACGCGACACTAACTTAGTAGCACAATTTCAAAACTTCATTGGAAACTGTTGCGCTGCGTGTCGCGCCCGCGATATCGCGCCAGTCCGTACGAACCTTTATCCTTTGTTTGATAGAACAAAACGACTTGTGTTAATGTTATGTAGATGGAGCTAAACAACTGCACATAATGAAGCTTAATCAACAATCAACCCGCGTTGTTTGTCGCATGAGTTCATACGCGTGGAGGCAACCTGTATGAGGTTAAATAACGTCTGCGCACAAAAGGTGAACATTGGCTTCTTACAATAGAGCTGCATCGATGCACGTGTGCTGTGCGCCTGTGCCGTAGACACGGCGGGAACGTGTGGGGCCTCTACGTGTGGTCGCATCCCTACTGCGTGAGGAGATCGCACAGAAGGCCAACATCACCTAGCAACGAGTTGTAAACACGTAAGACAAAACGAAACAGGAGGTCATGGCGGTCTCTGTACGTGATCTAGTGATCCTGCATCGCATGATATGAACCTTCTGAACCGAACTGGTGTGTGTGTCATACAGGACAACCATCGTGTGCGCACTGATAATGTTGTGGTGCGCTAATGGATGCGCGCGAGTGGATTGCTTTTATCAATTTGTTTGCTTTCAGTATAAACAAGTTAGTGTAGAGAATTAGTGGGATATTAAGTTCAACAGTACACTTCTTGTGACATGTCGCTGAGCTACCCAGACTTTCAGGTGAATAGAAACATGTTTCACGTAGGTCACTTCTAGATTAGACTAGATTTAAACGTAAACTGAAAATATTTGCGACTGAGTCTGCTCACAAGATGGTTTGCTATAAACAATCCATTCAACGTTTTCAGAACTTTAAACTGGTGATCTTTGCCAAGTAGGTATATTGTTTGTAATTTAGCAATAGTTACTATGTTTTCTCACGGCAGTAGGTGCGTCGTGGGAGAGTCGTCTCATCTGGCCACATCTGGCCACATCTGGCCACATCTGGCCCCGGTGTCGCTCCACAGGTAACTTTATCGTTTTACAGCTACAACACCGTGACAGCTCTTTATTGCCGCTGTCAAACAAATATCACTTGTTTAAACGGCCTTTCATTTACGTGGCGAATGAACACTGAAGTCTTTGGTGAAATATTCTATTGTGCTTTGTGCTAAACGTGTAGTGGACGCACTTGCACGGTGTTACAACCTATCTTTCTGAACAAAGTGAATGGTCTAGCAGTACAGTATGATACTAAGTAGTTATGTAAATTCTCGCAGCGTATATTGTCAACCTGAGTGTTTTTGCAAAACAATAATATTTCAGAACATACCTATTAAGTAATAGGTATGTTCTAACCGAAGTCGGTTACGGTGATTTTAACTATGACAATTAGGTTCACTGAATAGGTTAACGAGATGATCAAAGTGTAGTTTCTGGACTGTTCACCGAAACTTAAACATTAGAAATGACATGTTCAAAGGCATTATACCGGTTAATACAAGAGTCAGAATATGGCTCGTGGTATGAATTAGGTTTGTAAATGCTGCGTTGTCATATTTGTGGGTCGCGGACATATTGATCGCTGACAATAACTTTCAAATTTATTCCAGCTATTTGGCTTCAGCCGGCCGCGGCCGCGATCGCACCTATGACATAAAATAGAACCGATGCGGGTTCAGGCGTAGGTACGTATTCTATGGCAAACATTTGTCTATTGACGTCTATGTAAATTACTTTTACATTACATTATGTGTGTATGCATGCTATCTATACATATAATAAAATTGTAACGAAGTCAAAACTGTACATTAGGTAAATACTTTTGAAAAAAAAATTCTGCTGCGAAGTCTGGGTGCGATTATTATGCCGAAAATATAGTTTTAGGGTTCCGTTTTTTCCTTTTGAGGTACGGAAATTAAAAATAAAAGTTTTACAAACTGTATCGTGTGACACGTCAAATGAAAGGGCTTGATAACCCTTCAACTGTTATAATTCTCCAAATTGATTATGGGGATTTCTGATATTTTTTTTTAATAATTTTGAAATAATAACTTTTAAAGTAATTTAAGGAAATATATTAATGAAATATATGACCATTTACCATTCCTCCTTAACTCCGAAACTACAATACATACAATTTTGAAAAACATACAGAAAATTTAGATTACGGGCAAATCTATAAGAAGTCTATGGTCTTAAAATAATATACATTTGCAGTTGGAATGTATGACGGAATATGTTTTTCACTTACAATATACAAACTAAAATATGGCGTCGAAAAATTCATCCACATCGCTGTCTGGTACTGACTGACTGACTGACTGGTAATGTACCCAAGAGACTAGCGGCATTGCCACGTTGTGTGGCAATGCTTAACCTCTGGCCAAGGTAAAAGCCAGCCCTTGGGTCACGGGAAGTGTCAACCAGCCGTCTGGAGATTTTCATTCATTCATAAAAATAAATTTAATGGAGAATTGAGCGTAACATATATCGATGTGTAGGAGACAATTTTTTCAACGAATGAATTTATCCCAACTACGGAACCCTTCATTGTGCGTGACCCGACACACACTTGGCCGTTATTTTAGTACACTGTGGTGTCTTACGACTTCCACGCGAACGAAGTCACGGGCAGAAGCTAGTTTTTGAATATCATGGTAGCTTTGGATAGCTGATGATGCAATATCTCTTGGTCTCACTGGTTATATTTTCGATCGATTTCATGACTACTTAGCTACTTACAATACCCACGTTCTCGTGAGGTAATATTGCGTTTTTACAAACTTTACAATACTGCAAGCTGCAGCTTTTGCATGTAGCAGCTTCTATTTGTTTATAATTAGTGCGAGGTTGTTGGTACAGCTCAACATTATTTAATAAACCATCATAATTATACTAAATCCACTCAAATTATTTAGTTGGTATCTAATAGGTTAAGAAAAAAAACTTGATAACAATACTGTAAAATAATAAGTTAATAACTAATGTTATATCTATAACATTGAAAAGTATTGAAGTAGTAGAACAGTACGACGTCGCTATTGTAGCGTACGGCGGCAGCTGCGGGCCTACTAGTGTTTTGTCTAAATTGCCAGTTTGGGCCGTTGCAGTACCGGGCGGGCGGCACCGGGCGGCACCGGCAGCGCGATCTGTGTCGATAATGAGCCGATAGCGAACGCGCGATATGTTTCCGAGGCCCGCATACGTGCTCACCTATTATTAGTTCCGCTATTGTACAACTTAACGAATTTTTGGATGCTGTGGGAGTTCTGTTTGTTATGTGGGAAATAGTTGCGGTCTTTTTTGAAATCGATTTATTGAGCATTGTTATCGAATTGTTTGGAGATTTATAGATCAGAGATTATTTGAATAGTACCTACATATTAATTATGCATGTAGGTACGGTAAATTCATAAAAAAGAGGAATATGAATTTTGGGGCAGATACAGACTTAAAATATTTTTTCTAGGTTTGTGTAGTTTTAATAAACAATACCAGTTTATTAGGTCACCTGCCACACCAGTGTCTTAGTGTGTACCTTTTACGTAGGTAGGTACTAAATCATCGTTTAAAAAAAATCTGCTGAAGAGTCAAAGCGCATAATGGTAATCTTGAAATATGGAAGGAGTCCAGATACGTCAATCAAAGCTTATCTGTAATAGCATTATATCCCTTTAAAACTATCAGCGAACAGTTTTGAGTGGTGATAAACAAACCGGTACGGAATAAAAACAGTGTAATCAGCTTACTGAGCGTCCCGAGGTTATCGGCACGCCATTCTCTAATCTGCCGACCGACGTGAGACAAAAACTTTGACATATGGAAAGGATATCCACAGATACTAACAGTACTGATAATAATATATCATTTTGTATTCAAAATACTGTAAAATAAAAGTTTTCTGGGTGCTGATGTGAGAGAACATATTACAATCAGTGTTGGTTCGGGAATGTTTAATATTGGTGGACCTTTTTAAAATCAGACCTTTCATGAAATGTTTTCGGAGCTAGTCACTATTTGCAATGCTTGCGTTTATTTTTAAATTAGTTCAAAGGTTTGGTGGCCTAAGTAGGTACGTATTCGGTTACATAATGTATTATGTCACTGAAGGCTTAAATCATTCTTGTACCTCAACGTAGCTTGCCAACTTTTGAATTGCTGTAAGTTTTAAATAATTTTCTTTGTGTCATATGACGTCTGCTGACGGCTGTTGTGTACCTCGTTTAAGGCACAATGGCACAAACGCCGACGCGTCGGCGTGCCGTGTCGCGGGACATATGGCGGCCAGCCGACCCCTGGCCACGCCAGTCACGTCTCGGACCTACCAACAAACGCTAATTATTCTAACTATTGCCTTCTTTGTCCTAAACAATCACTTACTTTACTTAAACTTTACTGTCTGTATCACCCTTACGTGTTCGTAATAAGGTTTGAAATGCCTCCGGTGGGTTCGTAAGAAGTTGTCGCAGAAGACGTCGCCAGATGGTCTGACAGGATGCGTTGTGTTTTGTTAGAAGTGTCAAAGTAATAGGCTTTGTACTTGACTTGGTAATGAGAGGATGCGAAAGCTGTTAAGTTAATCTGTTATTGTTAAGTATGAAAAAATATACTTTTAATGAGATAGGAAGGTATTACGGGGACATTATAATGAGCTTATTTGTAAAAATAACAGGAATAATAGGATTACCTATGATGCTCATCATCATTATTGTACTTCTTTACATATTAATAAAATGGTAATGGTAATGGTATCGTAGTTGTCTAATGTGCCACAGCTTCATTCGTTTCTATCGATTACGATAATTATATATCACAAATGAAGAAATAACCATGCTAAAATCTAGGTATGTTTAGAAGTTAACATCATGAGTCCTATCAGATAGCTCTAGCTATGAGTTTGGGCCATTAGGTATTTCAAACTTACATTAAATCATCATGGCACTCTAGTTTAATAGATTTACAATCACTTAAAGGAAACCCATGTTCATACTAACATACGTCCGGGTGTTGTCGTGTTCGACGATTTGTAGGGTCCCTATCTGTTTGAATTTATTTCTTTCTTTGAATCCTCAGCCAAAACGTGTAAGCGTAATGATCGGATATCGTATATAAGTGAAGTATTTCCACATTAACAAGTGGTTGGGTGATGTGTGGAGCGGTCACGATGTACCAACGGCGCGGGCGGCGGGCGGCGCGCGCTTGGCAGCGGTTCAAACGTCGCGCAGTAATTTGCGCCTCCTCACCTTACCCACACTTCCGATGATAATTATAATATTTTGAACATTATTTTTACCGGTACCTAATATTAACAACGTGTTTTACAAAATAAACTATTTAATTTAAAATTAAATCGGAAAATGGTTATGCTTTAAGTTCCGTACCTGAAGGGTGCCAAACTGAACCCCTAATTTTTACTAAGCCTCCGCTGCCCGTCCGTCTGTCAACGGGCTGTATCTTATGAACCGTAATAGGTAGACTGTTGAAATTTTCACAGATTGTTGTGATTTATTTCTATTGCTACTATAACAACAAATAATAAAAATAACATAAAGTTAGATTTTGTTTTGCTAAATATTGTACAGTGGAACGGATCCATTCGAGTGCGAGTCCGACTCGCACTCGACCAGTAGGCATTTATAAACGATGTGAGTTAAAACAAATGCAAACTGACGACATGTAAAGAAACGACCCCATTAGATTTGAGACATAAATAGGCAAGCACTTTGTACACTCAACACCAAAAAGATGTATACACGGACAAGGAACCGTCTTGTTTTCTACAACTATTGTTCCATAACATTGTATCTACCGTACAGGTACAAAACATAGTATAGGCAAAATTTATTTAACCTATATGGTGGATACAACGTTATGGTTGTTAACAATAAAATGGTTCCTTGTCCGTGTATAAATGTTTTTGGGGCTGACTGCACGTACTTTACGTGAAGTAGTTTGGTACTGCGCATCTCTCAGTACGTATGAATTATAAACAAATGGCTGCCGAGTCTTTGTTTCACATTAGTGTTAGTTGTTCTGTAAGTAATCTCCCTAAATCAACAGCGTAGTATTTTTGCCGACACTAATTTAATATAACATTATTCTCACATCAGAGCGCACAACAGCTCTGCGAAAGTTTTATGCGTCTCCATTGTTCGGAGTGGTTTACAACTCGTAAAAACCGACGTCCCCCGCTAACTATTGTTATTATTTGTTAATTAATTACGAAGTGCGGCCCCGCGGCCGCCTCGCTGTGACGCGGCTGAAATCATCGGGTACATCTACATAGCTGCATACCTATCACAATGTGTTTCCTGATATCTACTCGTATATATTTTTAACCTGTTATTTATTTGACGAAGTAAGTTAAACATATAAAAGGCCCTCGAGGCATTGTACCGCGGTTGCTGGCGGCATTTCCTCGCTGAATTGCAATACTGATGCGTTGCGCGAGAAAGACGCCAACTTTCCGGTCACCAGTTACATCAACCTGTTATTTATGTGCTTACCTATTCTAAAACGGTCCCAACTCCCGAAATGTGTTTAGATCTTGTTTTTCTCTCACATTTAAGTATAAATTTAAGGCTCCTACATACTGGCGCGACTTGTCGCGCGACGCGACGCGACACAAAGACACCGCGTGTAGCGCTACAACCGGTGCCTTTGTGTCGCGACGCGTCGCGCGGCAAGTCGCGCCAGTATGTAGGAGTCTTAATACTATATTTCGATATTTATGGAAACTATCTGACTTTTAATCAGGAAGTTTATGTTATTGTTAGCTAATATTAGTATTGTATAATTAACATTGAGGAAACCGGAACGTGTACATACAGTAGTGTTCACTGGAGGAAGTAGGTTAGAGCTGGCGATAACACATTGTTTCCTGCAGGTGAGTAGGTACCTAATGGCGTTGATCAAGTTCAGGACACTCAGTTTTGTGGTCTGGGGCAAAACGCTAAAATTATAATTTATTATATCAACGCTTTGTCTATGTAGACATTTCCAGAGCAGTGCATACTTAATATGGGGAAGTTTATAGTAGTAGTACTGGTGTGGCAAGTTATTGCCCCTTACATTTTTTTGATTGTGGACGGTTTATAAGGTGTCTGTAGTCTGTCTTAGGCTTATATTGCAGCCGCGGATATTGTGTGTCGCGGGATTTATTATTATTATATTTCTCGCCGCGGTCCAGTGTCTGTCATGTACTCAGACAATGGTACCAATTTTGTTGGCGCTAAGGCGCAACTTGATGATATTTATTCTTTCTTATTGAACTCGTCTGTTCAAACAGATATTAAAAATGAGCTTCTAAAATCTCGCATTGAGTGGACAAGAATATTTGGGAGTCGAACATTAAGAGTGTTAAAACTCACTTGTATAGAGTCATAGGAAAGCAGCTTCTCACTTACGAGGAACTCTCTACCGTACTGGTACAAATCGAGTGCCTTTTAAATTCTCGACCGCTTAGTGTTCTCTCATCAGACCCGCATCCGGACGTGCTCACGCCTGCGCATTTTCTAATGTCCAGTCCACTTAAGCATTTGCCTTCTTCTGAATTGACAGAAGAAAACATAAATTTAACAAACCGCAAAAGGCTTTTGGATCAGCTTGTGTTATCCTACTGGAACAAATGGCGAGTTGAGTACTTGCACACGTTGCAAGTTCGCCAGAAATGGTGCACTCCCGATCGCCCTATAGAGATCGGTACTGTCGTTCTCTTGGGTCAAGATAACGTACCACCATTGACTTGGCCATTGGGCATCATAGTGGAAGTTTTTGCGGGATCGGATGGTGTAATTCGAGTAGCTTCAGTAAAAACCGCGTCAGGTACATATAAACGTCCTGTCACCAAGTTATATCCTTTGCCAACCCAATAGAACTATATTATTTCGTAGTTTAATTTAGTTTATAATTTACAATAGTATATTTTCTCAATGGTACGCCATTACATAGTTATAATTTAGCTTAGTAATTCAACTTTGTCTTAATTTAATCACACTGCAATTTCATTCTTTGGAATCTGATAATTAATTTCGAACGCCGTTTCCTAGTAATGGTGTTTTGAACTGCTGCTTGGGATTCTCTTGATGCTTTCAGACTGCCAGATATATAAACATCATCTCATCCTCCCAACCGCACCAGCTTTTCAGCGTATAGATTATCATCTTTGAAAGCTCGGGACCTTTCAAGGCGGGGAGTATGGTGTGGCAAGTTATTGCCCCTTACATTTTTTTGATTGTGGACGGTTTATAAGGTGTCTGTAGTCTGTCTTAGGCTTATATTGCAGCCGCGGATATTGTGTGTCGCGGGATTTAGAGAATCCTGCGGCTAGTGACAGCTAATGATGGCTGTCAGACGTCATAGTGCACCGTCGCCGAAATAATCCTTGGGGATATACTGTGTTAAGTTTTCAAAATTAAAAATAATAACCCGCGTCCGATTAAATCCAAATTATAGACTTTCAAGTGACCAGTGTACGGGCAAGCAAGGTGGCCACCTGCCCAGAAGGATTCTTCAAGACTTTCGCCAGGAGAAGCACAGGTACCGCTTTTGCATTATTTGCTGGAGTTAGGCTACAAACGCCACCTGACCGTCACCAATTCCTCTTTGAAAGTTTGCTCAAAAAAGGCAAATTGAATTATTTTGCATTCCAGATAATAATTTGTCTGTCGTCCTCGACCCGCAAGGATACACGGCTATTTATACGCCTGTCCCTCCAAGTACCTTTTTCATTCATTTTAAAGCGAATAGTGAAAATAATATTTTCCTGCAATTAGCATAAAAAGGTAATTAGTTATTTATCATCTAGGTATTAATCACGTGGTTTAAACAGGAAGTCCAAACGATTACATTTTTTTGATCAAAGAATTATATTATTGAGTAAATATATAGTTAAAAGATCAATGTTTGAGGAACTTACATCTGTAGAAAGGTGGTGAAAAGCTAATATTACGTTCCTATGCTCAAAACGTTTGAGCATAGGAACGTAATATTAGCTTTACCTATTAGAAAGAAATGCAGGGCCAAAACCATAAACAGGCATAATATAGTTTCGAAAGATATTTTTTTTTCTCATTCATATCTCACCCTCAAAAACGGTTATCAGATGTGAAACGATAAAGCCGGCTGTTGGCACGTGGATGGTTGCCATTCGCAACGCTCCGGGTGCCATGAGGCCGCCCGGACTGGGGAGACCCCCGCACTCCGGTCGTGCAGACGCCTAACTGCCAGTTTTTCTTGAAAGCACCCATCGAGGTACGCAATTACAAGGAACGCGTTACATCTTCCGCGCCGCCTTACTGCGGAATGTGCTTTAGCGATCGTTGTGCGATGTTGGTTGTCTGCAAAGAGTAGTTTTTTATTGTTCAGAGTTAATAAAATACACCTATGAAAATCGAAGTAAAAACTCTCTTCGTACAAAACTGCAGTTTGGCAACATTTTTCCGTGAGATAATTAAGATGTGAGCGATATCAGTGCCATCCGAACTTTCTAAAGACAGAATAATGTATCACCCGGTCCGATGTAACGTGCACAAGTCTCACAAGTGGTCTTATAACAAGTACACATTGCTTTGCCTTTAACGATATTCACGACCTTTTTTTAAGATGAACAAGCTTCGAAATTCCCTGCGAAAATGTTCACACTCGTGGCAACCGGTTGCCGATTGCCCCTTATATTGTCACGAAAGTCGCGGTGCGGCGCACTGGCGCGACTTGCTTCCGGCGCAATAAAAACAATGCGCCGATGCGAACCTTTATTGCGGCAGGTTTCCGGCCGCGCCCGCGCCGCTTGTCGCCCCGCAGTCATTATGATGCCACTTGCCAATTGCCACTGCGACCTTTTATTTTGACACTCGGGATGATTTGAGGGAAGGGGAACACGATACATCGTGTTGTAATTATAGCACGGCATGGCTAAATATGAGCCTGAACTGAAACCCTTCAAATATTAGATTTCAGAGCTGTTTCTTGTCAGTAACTGTTTATTGCAGTCTAGGGCCTGTATTTTAGAGCGGCACACAGGCAAGATTCTCAATGTAAAACTAGATTGAAGCATTGCCATTAAGTTTAGTATGAAATCTGTCAGAGGCCAGAGATTACTTAGCTTTATGCTCTTCACTTCAATTGATGTGCACAATTTGGTGACACACATAATATGTCCAATCTCACATGAAAGATTTTAAATTTTCTTAGAGAAAGAAAACATCTCAAGCAAAACGCTACATTCTCCGCAGTCTACAATATTTTTTTACTGCTTACTTTGCAAGGAATAAAACAAATTATTTAAAAAGAAAAAACCCGACTGTTAAAACACATAACTGAAAAGAGAATGGAGGACCTAAATACAACTTTTATAAGTTTTATTCAAAGCATTATAAAAGTTGTGTTTAGGTCCTGTAGTCCCCTTAAGTAGGCTTTACAAGTTAACGATTAATGCGTACACGTAGGTACATCGATGTATGGGAGAACATGTTATTTAACTACAATGTTAAGATTGTTTTTGGGATAAATCCATCCCAACTACGGATTGAACGGACTGTGCTTGGTCCGACACGCATTTGGACGGTTTTTTTATAATGTGTTTGAAAGCAACCTCTTTCTTTTTCAATAGAATAAACAAAAGTGACCGCAATATATCAGGGTATAGCTGGGTGCGGCGGCAACACGCTCAGCTCCACCTCCGCACAGTCTGCCAGCCTCCAGCGCCTCCAGCGCCTCCAGCGCCTCCAGCGCCTCCAGCGCCTCCAGCACCCCCCCCGCGCGGGCGCGCGGCGCGGCGGCGCGCGAGCCGCTCACCTCGAGCGCTATCTATAACATATTCGTATACATGCTCACCACTAGGTAGATAGTGTGTTAAAAACATAATATAACTAATTAGTTATATTATGTTTTCAACACATGTTTTACATTATTAAGCTACCTCTAAAAAATTCTTTTAACGATTAATAACCATACTAATATACATGCAATCATTTTGATTTTTTGTCAGATTATTCTACAAGCAACATATTAGCATCAGGGGGGGGGGGAGACACTTGACCCTAACATACATTTAAACTAACTACTTAAAAGCTTAATATTCCGCAAAAGGATCCCTGAATCAATAAATGTTTTCCCGACCCGCAATATTTTTTAACGACCTATCTAACGACGCACCACACCATGGAATAGACAAAAAAAAATATCATGCTCATTTACGTGCAAGGGACGTACCATAACACTGTACACACTTTGTCGGCCTGATTAATATGTATGTATACCCACGCCAAATTACAGCTTTCTAGTACTAAGACTCTCTGAGCTGCGCCAGGGACGGACTGATAGACAGTTATACAGATGGACATGGCGAAACTATAACGAGTTCCTTGTTGTCTACGGAACCCTAAAAACCAGCCAAGTGCGAGTCGTACTCGCAAACTCAAACTCAAACTCAAAGCATTTATTTCAATTAAACCATTTACAGGCACTTTTGAATTGTCAAGGAGTCGGTCAGTTAGAAATATGAAGCTAGTTGCCCATTCCAAAGCGTAGTAGGTACCTATGGAGAAGAACGGGCAAGAAACTCCATGGACACTCTTTTAAATTAAATTGATACATAAAGATTAGTAAAAAAATAATGTTGAAATTATAACTAAATGTGAGGACGATGTAAAATAAAAAAACGCGCCCATAGTAAAAAGAGAAACAAAAACAATTTCTAAATAAAATAATTACAAATAAGCCGAGGACGCTAAGAGGTGACCAGTCCCAACTAACGGCGCCCGTTCACGAGCATGACGCATGGATTAGCACCATTCAGCTCAACCATTTTGAAGGGAGCTAAATGATCCAACACACGCGCCACCATCAGCGAGACATCTGAGTGAGCATGACATACTCTCAGCCGCCAGGACCCATTCAAGTCAATTACATAACCGGCAAATGGTAGCTCTATTATACATAGTACTCACACCTGTGCAATGCAATTATACAATACAACGTAGGTTGAATTTATACAATGCAAAGATAGTCTTACAATGTTCAGCTGCTCCAACAGTATTTTCAAATGTTAATTATTCAATTGGTTGTGGTTGTGGAGCGGGACCAGCATTGAGCCAAGCATTTTTATCAGCGATGTAATCACCCAACTTATAATATGCCTGCCTGCATAGTGTGCGTTTGACACAAGATTTGAATTTCATTTCATTCAGTTGGAGTATGTGGGGTGGAATTTTATTGTAACATTTTAAACAGTACCCCATGAAAGATGAGTCTACTTTAGCCAGTCTGAAACCTGGCTGAGATAGTAGGTCCCTATTTCTAGTACTATAATTATGTCTTTCACCTCTTTTACTAAAATGATGTAAATTTTTTCTTACGTACATGATGTTTTCGTAGATATATTGACAAGGTACCGTCATGATGTTAATGTCCTTAAACCGGTCCCTTAGAGAATCGCGCCTGCGGAGATTATAAATGGCTCTGATAGCTCTTTTCTGCAGAATAAAAATTGACTCGATGTCTGCAGCCCGTCCCCAAAGTAAAATACCGTAAGACATGATACTATGAAAGTAACTAAAATAGACTAGCCTCGCGGTATCTACATCAGTAAATTGACGGATTTTTCTGACAGCATATGCCGCTGAACTTAGCCGTCCTGCAAGAGATGTTAAATGAGGACCCCATTGTAGCCTTGAGTCGAGCGTGATTCCCAGGAAAACAGTTTTATCGACGAATTCTAGTTTCTCTTGATTCAATACTATCTCATAATCACCACTTTTGACATTTGGTAAAGAAAATCGAATGCACTTAGTTTTTTCCCCATTTAATACTAAATTATTGGCAGTGAACCAGTTCTGTACCTGCAATAGGGCGTTATTTACGTCGTCAACATTCGTAGCACGTCTATCTACCTTAAAAATTAAAGAAGTATCATCAGCAAATAACACCATTTGTGGTTGATTATTTAATAAATGGAATCGTTAATATACACTAAAAAGAGGAAAGGTCCCAATATCGAGCCTTGTGGAACACCCATTTTTACTTTTAAACCGAGTGAATTGATACCATTAATTTGTACTTGCTGTTGTCTATCATTTAAATAAGATTTTACTAAGCTGAGCGCATGTTTTCCAAGTCCGTAATGCTCAAGTTTCAAGAGCAAGGTTTCGTGGTCGACGCAATCAAATGCCTTGGAGAGGTCACAAAAGATTCCTATGGCGTCTTGCGCTTCTTCCCACGCGTTAAAAATGTGTCTTAGCAAGGTTACACCGGCGTCGGTCGTACACCGTCCTTTAGTGAAACCATACTGTTGATCGTGAAGGATTTTATTCGAGTTAAAATGATTGAGCATTTGATTAAGCATTACCTTTTCAAACACCTTGCTGAAAACCGGCAACACGGATACGGGTCTATAATTATTGGTGTCTTTACTGTCCCCGGATTTGAAAAGTGGTATTACCTTACTGTATTTCATTAAATCCGGGAAGACTCCTTGATCCACACACAAATTAAATATTAAGGCTAAGTAGGGCGCTATAGTCTCAATTATAGAGGTACAGACTTTAACGGACATTCCCCAAAGATCTTCAGACAATTTGATCTTGATTTGCTTAAAAGCTTTTATTACTATTATGGGATTAATATGCTTAAAGTTAAATTCAATCGTGCAAGCTGAAACGTTTTCCTTTACTAAATCAAAAGCGAGCGAGGGCGAGGAATTTAAGGTTTCAGTAGTTTTAAGCGGGACACTGGTAAAAAATTTTACAAATTCTTGAGCAACTTCTTTGCTATCGCAAATGAGACCACATGACGTCTCCAGTGTGTAATCAGAATCATGCTTTTTGTGCCTATTCGTTTCATTATTGATAATTTTCCAAACTGTCTTTATTTTATTGTCTGCTGATTTAACTTTGTTGCTAATGTACAAGGCTTTAGCTGCCTTACAAGTGTTCTTAAAAATTCTAGAGTAAGTAGCAACATACCTATTAAAAGTTTCAGTGTTTATGTAAGGCTTAAGGCCATACAGCTCGAAAAGTCTTTCCCTACTTTTCCTGAGTCCTCTAGTGGCCCAGTCACTAAATAAAAACCTAGGGCTGATAGTTTTAGTGTTCTTCTTAAAATAATTATTGAACTCGGTCTGGACTACCGAAAAAAATCTTTGTACAAGATATTTACATTGTTCATTGTAAGATCCTGGTCGCTTAACTTACAAATTATAGTGCTATTAAATTTATTTAAATTAACAGATGTTATTGGTCTGAATTGTATTTGCATTTTTTCTATTGTTAGGTTGGACTCGAAAGTTACGGTTTGACCACTGTGGTCAGACGGGAGATAATTAACGATGGCTTTATCTAAATAGTCGCAACAACAAAAAACGTTATCAATACACGTAGCAGAAGTCGTAGTTATTCGTGTTGGTTCCACAAACACATTTGACAGATTAAATGATTTAAACAAATTTAATAATCTACTGGTGTTTGAATTATTTTCTAAAATATTAATGTTAAAGTCACCACAGATAATCACTGATTTATTTCCATTTGCTAGTTTAGTCAAAACATCTTCCATAACTGACTCAAATATCGAGTAGTTTTGATAATTAGGGGGTCTGTAAACGCACACTATGACATGCTTATCTAGCTCAACACAAGACAGTTCAATGCTATGTTCAACCGAAAGTTCCACTATGTCTTTACGAGTTTTTGATTTGATACAACTTTTAATTAGGATTAGTGAACCACCACGCAGCATCGATTTTCGGTTAAAACAACTGGCCACACTATAATTCTCATAGTTAATTAACATTTCATAATCTTTTAACCAATGCTCAGTTATACAGACAATGTCAAACATTGTTTTTTCTAAAAATAATTCGATTTCCAATTGTTTGGAAGAGAAACCTTGAATATTTTGATGAAATAACTTCAAGGATTTCTGCTTAGCCCCTTTTCTACAGGTAACTATGTTAGTGCCAGAAAATACCTTTTTGTTATTACTGTTAGTGGTACCTTCTGTTGTCTAACAAACTAGTTTAAACTATTTGAGCTAACCACCTTAACATTAGTACTATTACTAATAGTGGTGCTAATTAAATATGACTTCGACATACTGTTTATGTCTGGGTTAATATTAAAAGCTAATAGCCTAGCTATTTGACGTCTAAAACTAATGGGCAGATACACAGTATCCCTAGTCGACCTTAGCTTATCAACAAAAATGTTGGTGTCAAAAAATATAAACTTGTCACTATGGTGACTAACTAAGAAATGCATGTAACTATTTAACATGTGAATGTAGTTGTTTTGCCTGTTTGACATGTGCTCAAAGTATGGGAAAGCACACAAAATTATTTTCTTACAATTTATCTTCATTAGATTGGTGACACTATCAGTGATATCATCTTTTTTAACATTAAAACTATTACCTATAAACACAGTAATAATGGCATTAGAATCATATTCATTCCTAGTTATTGAATACATTATTTGTTTGTAGGATGTCTGAGGCATACAATAGTTTTGAGAAGAATGACTCAGGTGGTTACTAAGTAATTTTCCTAACCCTTTTCCAAAACTATCAGAAAACATAATGGAGCAGTTACAAACCTTACTACTACAAGTGAGAGAACTAGCTTCTGTCTGAACTACTTGCAATGGACCTTGTTCAATTTCTGCTGTATCTTGATTGGCAATAGAGACCTGAGCACTTCCTGACTGGTACGGGTCCTCCGTTGCCTCAGGTTGGGGAGTGCCAAGATTAGATTCCCTTTGCATTGAAGATTGAGGACTGCTGAGAGTCAGCGGGTCCACTTTGTCTGCATTACAGTTGCACTTGTCCACTAACTCATTTGCAGCAAGGATGTGCTCCTGAATTTGTTTTTCAGACCTCACATACTTAGTATAGAGTGAATGTATGGACGCTTCAAGTACCTGAATGTCAGACTGTAAGCGTTGAGTGTCAATCTCATAAATGTTCTTACTGTCTTCTAATTTAATTTGATAGTTATTTAATTTATTTATAAGAAAACCACGTTCTTTCCTTAGTTTAATATTGTTGGAACTGTGTTTTTGTTGTTTCCTAAATTTATTGCATTTATTTATGATTTTATTTAGTTTTGCATATTTTTTTATTTTGTTTTGACTTACTTTATAACTACTATTATTATGTTTCGAAATAGAATCTTCAGTAAGGTCTATTGTTATTAAGGAATGAGGGTTGCAATTACTTTGAAATAATTCATTATACAAGTTATTAGTTTCCTTAGCCTGAGTACATTCATTTTGTTTCTGTAACTTAGAAATGCGTACATTTGCATGAATTAATTCATCTTCTAAGTCCCTAACCTTACACAAAGCCTCCTCATATAAGTTACTGCAGTTGTTGAAACCATCCGTGACCACCCGCAGTTTGTCCCGTTCATCGACAACATCTAGGTATTGTTGATGTAAGCCTACTAGCTCCTGTTTTAAGCTAGTGTTTTTGTGAATGACCTGCTCGACTTCCTTCTCACTTTCATCAATTTCCTGTAACAGCTGTTGACATTTACAGTCTGAGGCCTGGAGTTTTTGAAGGGCCGTTTTCAATTTAAGCTCCAACTCCTGAGCAGCAGCTTTACGGGTCATCACAGGCATGGTTTCAGGAATCAGTACTGAAAGTAGAATTGAAGGAACGGTGAGAACTAATTAGAAATACAATAAAAAAAGAAAGCTAGAAATGAAAGGAAAAATTGGAGAAATTAGTGTTGCTAGAGAAATGAGGTTGGCTGCTGAATCAAATTGAGATGCAACTAATAATATGATCAAGGGCAAAGTTACATTGATTCTATTGTCATATGAGTTTAATTTTGCTTATGTGGGTAGGATGCCTAATTTAAAAATCATAGTTTTGCATAAAGATTACAATTGAAAATAACGATAATTAACGTTATTGCTGTTATGTACAATATAATACTAACAGAACTACAGTATTTTGATATTTCACAGTAATACGTTTCGTAATCTACTCGTATGTAAACAAAGTGATTTGACACAGTGCAGGGTGCCAAATCAACCAAAACGTGTGATACTAAGACTCAATAAATGTGTTACAGAGTTAAAGTGACGATTGTCTGCTACATAAGGAATAAAAGTAAACAAATACTCCCCGTTTAAATCCGCCGGTCCGAGGTCGAACATCCACAGTTCCCGATAGGTTACCGGTAACGGTGGGCAACAAAACACTGTGTTTTACTTTGTAAATTTACAGGAAAACAATAATCCTGAGTACATATGCAGTTATATTACATGTAGATATATTATTACACCTTAATTACACTTAAAATTAAATAAAACTAATTTTAAAATACGGAACGGCAAGGCAAGGGGTCCGTACCACCGTACAATATTTAAGACTACTTTTTTTTAAATACTTTAGTAAAAAACGCGGTTTAAAACATTCAGCCCTGTGACAGACGGACAGAGACCAGAGCTTCTGCACAAATTACCATTAAAAATATTGAAGGCGGTCAATACTGGCATGATGGAATAGCAAAACCACTTGAAAATTTATTACAAAATTGGATTGATGTTCCAGATACAATTTCAATGAACATAAATGTGGATGGCTTGTCTATATTCAAAAGTTCTTCTAATGAATTTTGGCCTATATTGTGTGTGTAACATCTTTGAAAATCCTAGAATAAGGCCTTTTGTAGTTGGAATATACTTTGGGAAAGGAAAACCAAGAAATCTAAATGACTTTTTTGAAGATTTTGTACATGATTTGAATACATTACTAGAAGTTAATTAGTGTGCATTGAATACAAGGAATTCCAATACTTCATACCTTTGTTACATACATTTAAATAATAAATAATACAACTTTATAAATGTCTGTTAATTTTTATTTTTAAATCACATAACAAAACGTAAACTTTCAGTCTCTTACATCTTGTATTTATTTTATTTCACAACTCCATTAAGAATATTTTTGAAACGGATCGAAAATCTTAAAAATAGCGAGGATTTTTACAATACTTTGATTTTTTTTTATTTTTTCATATAACTATATCAATAAAGACGTCTGCATAAAGTTTTTATCGCCATCTGTTTCGATAAAAAGATCTTTTCCGATGCCCAAAATAGCTTCCCATTTTCTTCCCAAATAGAAGGTACAATACCAAATCTACGTCGCTCCTTTTCAACTGTTTGTACAATCTTGAACGGCATGGTCTAAAAAAATAATTAAACTAGTTATCATACTACATTCCACATGCCTACAGTCTAAACAGCAACAAATGAATTCGTTCATCCATCATTCTTAATTCTCATTCATCCACTTAAAGTTCACAAGTAAACTGCTCAGACATGCCTCCACTCCTTTCCTTAACACATCACCACAAAAATACAATAAACACTGAGTAATAACTATAGTATATATATATACCTAAATGCTTAAGTTAAAAGTTTCTTTAACGTAACGAAACAATGACGTTGACGAAGGCGATAGGCAACGCGGCGTGCGCTTAGTTTCGTGTTTATTTTACAACTGATGAATTGATGAGACAATCGAATAGCGAAATTTAGTGGCATCTCGTTTCCGCTTGTAAGCACTTACCTCTCACTTATACCCATAAGTACATCTCTCACAAGGAATGCCCGTGATTGTTATGAATTCGTATTCAGTTGATATAATATGTAGACAGGTATTTATAATTATTTTATGTATCTACCTTTAATTTAACGTCATAACATATTTTTGTTTTTTATTTCAGTCCTTATTCTAACAATACCATCTCGTATATTACAATTAACGCATTCATTCAATCATAACACCTGCTGCATTTATTATCGTAGACTTTACGAGTATACTAAGCAACATGTGGTAAAATAAAATTCAAATGTTCAATGCGGATCCCTAAAATTTAGTATTCAAAAAAATCTAAAAGGGTATTCACGTGAACTATTGAATAACTGCTTACCCTGCTTACCCGCCTAGGGCTGAATATGAGCTTATCGAGCATAAGTTGTACAGAAATTGACATTAAGATGGTAGACAATGTGATCCTTTCTAGAGCTCACGACATTATAATGGTACACATGTGAGACTTTAAAGAGTTCACAACTATAATTTAGAGTTACAATGGTTCACTGTAGCTGGAGACAATGTCCACCATTTTCTTCACTCATAACCTATAATATTTCTAAATTAACTACGATTTTATCGCATACTACGGAGTTTTCATGATTAATTGTGTGGTTAATGTTCAAATAAAAAACCATAGACTGATTTTGATGCCATACAAACACAACTATCAAAAATTGAATTGTTCGCCTCTGCTTATTTAGAATTATTTTTTTGATAAAACGGCATTATAACCGAGGCGCGTGAAAATTTTAACTCTAAAAATGTATATACTTTACAATAAATTTGCATTACCCATAATTTTAACACAATAGAATATAATAAACACAGAGTATTTACCGTAATAATAAAGTCACATTAAAAAATATGGCTGTTTATAGACACTCACGAGCGAAATCGTAATATTTATTACAAATGAATGTAGTACTCAGTTGATAATTTGAAGAAAAAGCGGCCGCTACTAGTTTTTAGGGTACACTTGTGAGCTTAATACGAGATAGAGGCTGTATAATTGTTCACTCGTTACTTCTTATAACTCTCTTGTCTGTATGAAGAACCACATGGAATCATATATGATGCCGTTGATCAGCTTTAAGACCACAGGTTATCTCTTAAACTGCCGTTAAAGTGCTGCTATTCAGCTACTGTATACCTTTTGTGAACTTAAGGCTGCATAATTTGTGCCCAAACCGGTGGTATAAGGACTGTATAGCGTGCTATACAGCCTTCATACAGCTTACTTAGACAGCTTAAAGAATAAATGTGTACCATTAGTCAACCGTTATAGAACCCCTAATGCTACTTGGGTAGTAATAGGTCCTGTGGTACCCTTGGGTACGGAACCCTAAAAAGTTGCTGGTTATACTTCACGTAGGTATTCAGTAAAAGATTTTCGCAGTTTGGTGTCAGAAACAGCAATTGGATTTGCTTTTGTTTTTTTATCATATTTGTATACATTTATCATATTTGTTTGTATGTTACTTCTTGTGGTTTACGGATATAAAAAGCTATAAAGAACATCCTACTCTCTCTAAATATAACTTAGGTAGAGTTACATTTAAATGTTTATTTGACTCACAATACCGCATAAAGGCTGAAATGCAGGCTACCGTTACAGTACGTTGTACATGATTGTTATTGTAAGTAATGCAAGTTAAAACAACACAACGAGGTACGTGTGTGGACGCATTCCCGAGCGGAGCCGCACATTACCGGTGTCGGCCCACTTCTCGCGCACACAATTATCCGAACAAAGAGCAATCAATCAAGTTATCTCATCTTCCTAGAATACGGCGATGTGATCGACAACACGTGAACGTTGCGTATCCGCGCGATCCTTCACCTCCGCCCCGTTATCGCGCAGATAATACTCACAAATAGGGTACCGATTGACGTCAGCGCCTTACACCGCGGCGAGGTAACTCCGATAGCGCGCGACCTGCGACCCGCGTATCGCGCTAGAGGCCTGTTCACCTAGCCCAGCGCTGCCGACTTGCCGAGCCGCACAACCCCGGCCCCGTTTCGACAAGGCTCCATTAAATACGACGCAGTAAGAAGCGTTAACCTTACAGTTTTGACGTTTGTTGTTGTTATAATCGTGTTTCAGACGCTATCGCGGGCCGCGGGGCGGCGGGTCAGCCGGAGTGCAGGAAGTGGACCAGGCGTCATACCTATGTGTTTACGATGGAGATGTTTTCTTCGCGTTGATGTCGATATGGTTCAGTGATATACCTAACGATTAGAGAACAAACTTAATTAGTAATACTTAAATAATCAATTAGGTGTCTATTCATAACGCAATCGAAGAAGATCGGCAATGTATGGTAGACTTTACCTACATGCGCTTTCCTAAGATGGAGCCCTATGTAGCTAAAGCGTTGGCTTTGAAAGTTATTTTCTGGTGGTGGAGTCGTCAGCATTTGTTATTTACTTGAATACCAATTTACACGGGGACCCAATGAGTAAATGAAAAATAGCCCGTTTATTATTTTGGGTGCCGTCTCTTATAGGTACCTAATCTCACTGTGGCAAAATCTGACAAATTGTATCCCGCCAAAAACATTTTCATGTAAAATGTTGCCAAGACGAGACCACATGGCTCGCTCTGTCAAAAAGTTATCAAATCTCATGTAGAGCCAAGCTTCTAACTCTACACGCCCTAACTCTACAAGCCCTAACTTCACAAACTACACCTTAGTCAAACTATGTGGCTTGTCCATTTCGCTACATTCACTTGAGCGTAAGGTGAAAAATGTATTCACTGTTCATTACTTTTCTTTTATAATAGTTCTTGTTGTAACGAAACGGCCAAGCCACAGGCTTGTAGAGATAGGGCGTGTGCAAATTTCATCCAAATTCGTTCAGTTTCACATTTATAATACGAGGGCGACACTAAGTTTTTAGAACTGGCCACTTGTAAACGATATATTAAAAAAAAAAACAGTTCAAATGTTGAAAATGGAACTCTTTGTTCTTTTTGTTTTGTTTGTATTATTGTGTATGTATTTTATTCATTTGTCATTTGTTTACGATTTGGCAGCAAATTGAAAATTGTCTGTGTCACGTCAGCATGAATTTAACGCGAACAAAATTTCGTACCATGATTTTTTATGACTTTCGATGTCATTTAAGTCCACAAGAAAGTTATGATAGACTTCGATTGGCCGTTCACGATGAAGCCCCATCTCGTGCCACTGTTTACAACAGGTTTAATGAGTTTAAACGTGGTCGCACTAATTTCACCGATGATCTGCGTGAGGGACGGCCTTCTACGGCGACGACTGAATATAACATCAGTGTTGTGCGGCGTATGATAGAGACTGACAAAAGGGTGACTTATCAGAAGATTCGGACAAGCTTAGGTATCGGTATGAGTCAAGTGCCCAAAATCCTCCATGAACATTTAGCGGTCAGGGAGCTGTGTGCCCGGTGGATACCTCATAATTTGAGAGAGGTCTAAAAACTCCGTCGTGTTGATTGGTGTCGTGAAATGGTTCAAAGATTTAACGGAGATGACTCAAATGCTGTGTTCGACATACTTACGGGTGACGAAAGCTGGATTTATTGTTGTGATTCTGAAACTAAGAGACAGTCTGCTGTCTGGGTGTTTCCTTCCGAGGAGTTGCCAACTAAAGTGAAAAGAGGTCGAAGCGTGGGAAAAAAAGATGGTGGCCTCGTTCTTCAGAAGGACAGGTCATTACGCAACAATTGTTTTAGATGATCGAAGAGCAGTTACTGCAGAGTCGTACATTAACAATTGTTTGCCACTTGTCTTGGAAAAAGTTCGGGAGAAACGACCACGCAGTAGGATCCTCCTTCACCCCGAAAACGCCTCGTCACACACCGCCAAGCAAACAATCGACTACTTGGTGACGTCAGACGTGGAATTACTGGGTCACCCGCCCTATAGACCCGACCACGCACCTTGCGATTTTTATATATTTCCGAAAATAAAAGAAAAACTTCGAGGAAAACGTTTTATGGACGCCGAGGAAGCAGTGGCTGCGTTTCAAAATGCCGTTGAAGAGACCCCTAAGGACGAGGGTAAAGTGCTTTTCTCAGTGGTTCCATCGGATGCAGCGAGGTATTGATGTAAATGGACACAATTTTGAAAAGATATAATAAAGCTAATAACTTGCTGTTTATTCAGTTTTAGATTTTCTAAGAACTTTCAGTGTCACCCTCGTATTGGTTGGGAAGTTAGGATTATTGAGATTCAAACGACCCGCTAAAGTGTTACGTTGGTGTTCGTACAGACGTAACGGTACCTACTTAGTTACCAGCTCTTTATAGTTGAGCCCGTTAATAAAAACCAGCTGTTTGTTTGGTTAACTTTACAATATTAATGTAGTTATTAGATCCATGTATTGTTGTCAGTAGGTAGTGGGAAAATTTATCATTTATTACATTATGTATAGGTACGTAGAGCTCTGTGGCTTATCTGGGGGTTTTACCAACTGCAGTTTATACAATAAAATTGTGTAATTATTCTAATTCCAAGTGATTAAATGCGGGGTATTATTAATTTTAATTGTCTGGCAGTGATACATTTTCACTTATTATATTATTGATCCAAAAGGCCTCAATTATCAAAAAAGTTTCCAGTAAAGTGTGTGAGTTAGGAATGTCTGTGGAGGAGTGTAAAGATATACTTATTTAATTTGTTGATATGAAATTATGATTAAAATGATGCAAATTGCATATTTTGTTCGGAGTCGGGTCCATTACGGGCACGTATTATTGAACCTTATCAACTGACATGGACTTACTTACGGAGGACTTTCAAAAAACAACAGTGTTTGCTGCGTAGTTCGTATCGCCCACGAACGTCAAAGTGACCTGTTTTCCTCAATCGACTTCGAATCTGCGTACTTGATAAGTTCATGACCTGGATGCTAGTTGTTTGCTTCATTTCTTCATTAATTAGGAATATATTTATTTCATATCACGCGATGTGTAATTAAAGACGTAGTCGTAGGTAAACCGATTATTGATCTAACAACACTTTAGCCATTGATATTATTGATCCAACAACAATTTAGACATTGATATTATTGATCCAACAACAATTTAGACATTGATCATGCTACTGATTATCATGACGTAGATAGGTGATGTTGACTCCTGCTTTACTTATGTTTATGAAAAAGTTTAGCACCGTACCTGTTAGTAGGTACCTACTCGTAATTGTTACGTTGGTACTGATTGAAACTGTTATTTGTTTTTGAAAATCTGTTCATCTTTAGGTCAATAACTAAGTATTGGTGCCGATTCCCTTGTTCACAAACTAAACTAAATTTAAGTTCAGTGCATCCTTTTCTTTCTATTTCATTAAGAAAAGGACAGAAGATAAATTTTAGTTCAGTCCTGTCAAATTAATCATCGCTTGACGTAAATTGACGTAATTTTAGTAGGCAAGTTTTTAATCACGTCTAAACTTGTATGGAGTAGTGACAGGCGCTGATTAATTTGACAGGACTAAACTAAAATTTATCTTCTGTCCTTTTCTTAATGAAATAGAAGGAAAAAGATGCACTGAACTTAAATTTAGTTTATGAACAAGGGAATCGGCACCATTATCTACTTAGTACGTAGACGTGACACGGTACCATCTACTCATTTAGACATTTCCAATTAATGAACGCATGTAGAAGCAGTATGTCGGTATTCACGGTATGTTGATGTTAATAAACGCCGTGTTTCCCCGAACACGAGCTGTGACGACATCGGTACTGTTATATCACTGCACGTCTAATCAAGAGAACAGGTAGGTAACTGTAAATTGTGCTAAGGAATGACAAAAAAATTAAGATTCCCGAAAGACCTCAAGAAACTACTTCTTGACATCATTTTGATGACAAAATAGAACAATAATAGTCTGAAAGCATCACGAGCTTATTTTAGTGTCCAAATAGGCACTGTACACCAAGTAAAGAAAATTAGTCAGAATTAAATGTATCATATCGTAATGCACTATGAGAGTGTGCCAGAACATTCGGAGGCGTTGTAACTGATACCTAATATTTTCTATGGATATTTAACATAATTATAGACACAAGTATTAAAAAAACGTTCATTGTTTGGCCACATAGGTAATGAATCCTCTTAAAATTCAAGTTTGTTATGGTGACATTAATTTGTTGTTTAAATTCGTTATATACCTACATATACATACTTGTGAATTGTAAAAATGCCAAGGTACTCGTCTGTTTTTATTTGTTTTGTTCATCAAATATTTACAATGTTGGTGTTGATGTTACATTAACTAAATATGCTTTAGAAGCTTTTACGCAAAGAGCTGACGGGCCGGATAAAAAAATAGGTTTGTTAGCAACTTAGTTTTGACATGTATACCTACTTAGATGTATGTCAGTTTAGCGCAAGCTATTTTAATTTACAGTAGGTAATTAATGGAGGATATTACGTCAGTTAATTCGTGTTCCAGTTAAATAAGTTATCAAACAATGCTCTTACTTCACCGCGAGCCGTGGGCGTATAAAGATTACTATTCACGAGTTGTTCTCGTGCTGTGGATTCCGTAGCGGTCGCATACGAAAAAGTTAATGCAGGTTTAGTTTGTCTACTTGTGTGTTTTTGTTACTAACATAACAGTATCTATTTACCAACTCACCTGCAATAAATTACCTGCACAATATTTTAACTTCTTTCTGGTTTCAATGAAGTTTTCCCTTTGTCCACATAACATGCATACAAGTACCAAAGGATAGTCACCCCGCCATGACTTTATCTTAAAAGTGAGTCTGCTCCATACCTTCTTAAATTGTCCTGTAGGGTTTGTGTGGAAGATTGATGGATCAGTCGTTGGGCATAGGAAGCTGTTCCTGGTTAGTGACATAGGTAACATTGGATGGACAGCAGGAATAAACTTCGTTTTTTGGAAAGTTCAATAAAGCACCGAAAACTTAAATCTTATGTAGGGGCGCTTGATCGTAAAGCTTGACCCCACGATATGGGTGATGGTGCTCCTGAGGGTGGAACTGTTTATTTTATTAAAAAATTCTTTGACAGTCAGACAACGAATGCGCAGCTTTACACAATTATAATAAAGACATGGCGGCACAGTGTAGGAGAAGCGCATAGATTACGCGCAATGGTCGCGTTGTGCAATGTGCCCGTTATTGATGTGCCGACTGACGGCTGCAGTCGCGAGTTATTGCATCGCTGCCGTCATGTCCAATTGTCCACCTAGTGCTCAGCACGGGGCCAGGAGCGTACCACACTTTCAACGAATTAAGAACATGCAAGATATCCTTATTAAATAAAGAAAATATTCTGACCGGATTATCGATTCAGAAATATATATTTTTTTTAAATAATTGTGAATGTGAAGACTATGTGGGTTATTGTTTTTATTTTTTCTCTCAGTTAGTTTTAATCTTGGTCTGGCAGTTTGAGTCATTTAAGCAGCCTACCCAAATGTTCTTTCTTTGGTACCTATTGTTCGTCGAATCGTTGAGCTCCTTAAGTTCTGAGTTGAGCTGCACGATTACTGACAAATGCGTGCACTTACTGGATAGGTCTCAATCTGTGTGGTTTTTTCTCAAAAGACCATTTCAGACACCAATCTACATGGTCTTCACACACACTTCACCAAGATTATGTCTGGACCTTAAAAAAGACTGTGACCTCTGAGTTTGTTTCGGCCTTTCTTCTCAGAGTAGTCAGATAGGAAACGCCGAGCTCATCTAGTTTTTTTCTAAATATAATTGACGTGTAAAAGTGTTTGTACAAACCTACTTACAGAAAATAAAATCATTTCATTTCAGGAATTGTTCATTTTATATTCCACGAGACATGTTGAAGTAAGTAACCATCATCATCATCATCTTCATCATCGGCCTGCCTTTTCCCAACTACGTTGGGGTCGGCTCCCAGTCTAACTGGATGTAGCTGAATACTAGTATTTTGTGACTGCCTATCTGACCTTCACAAGCCAGTTACTGAGTAATACGATACCCCAATTAGTAAGACTGGTTGTCAGACCTTCGGGCTTCTGACGACCCGTAACGACTGTCAAAGATCCATGAATGACAGCCGGGACCAACGGCTGAACGTGCTTTCCGAGGTACGGATGGGTCTCGGTATGTGAAGATGGTCACCCATCTACGGACCAGCCGCGGCAAGCGTAGCTTAACCTGATCGATTGACCCGTGCGGCTGTTATTACTTAGCCACCTACCTAAATACCTATCAATGTTAATCAAATTAAAATACTGCTGCACGTAAACAGTATATTAATTCAAAGATATAAAAGTTAAAACAAGTGTTGATCATTATTAATAAAAAAAAAATATCGATAATAGGTAGGTATGTGAATTCAAAACTTTGTAATTGTTCCAGAGTCCGTCCCTGTGAGTCGCAGTGACAAGCTCTCTATAAACACGTCGCTGTGACAGCTTTATTCAAACATTCAACTAGAACGAGTATAAAAGCTTTTTACGTGAACGCTCCTTATTTTTAGACATATTTACTGAAACAGGTGCAACGGGCCTCGCCAAGGTATCATAATGTTCGCGGTGTAGTGCCCGCGGAAGCATCCCTTTCAAATATTCTTCAGTTGACAATATTTAATTCAAATAGCAACTGTTTTATGTGGTTTAATGTTGCTTTTGCTTTCTTATCGTTCTCGTCAAATTACCTACTTTATGGATGTGCACTCAGAGCACAGATTTCAACGGCACGGGTCAAGTTTTCACATAACGAGTGTATAAAAAAAAAAAACTAATCGACACTGCTAAAACGTTGCAGCCAATGGATGGAGCTTCGATTAATTTAGTACGATTGACCAATTCTCCTTTCTCCATATATCGATTTATATATTTTTTTTTGTGTATATGATGATACGATTATGTATTCAAGTATCAATAATATGCTGTCTACAAGTAAGTAAGTAACGTAAATACATAGTATCATATTCGCAGATTGTGATTGAACTTCATTCATGTCATCCAATTATTATCGTCCGCTAACGTCGTCACAGAGAATCTTTTGTCTTTATCCGTTGTAACCATTCTAGAACAGTTCTCGTGTAGGGAGGTATCAACTTCGGTGTCACGTAAGGTCTTACCTACGTCAATCCAGTTCACTTTTTATACCAATTAGCGGCTGATATAACTTCTTATTTTCTAACAATCCCATATCACATTAGCTTAACGATCGGTGAGCCAATCAGCAGTTGGATGGGATTTGTTATCGGCGCAATAAGGTAAAATTCCCGTCACTTCAGATAGCGCACGGCGCGCGACGTCCGACCGTCCCGCATGTGTGCACGAGCGAGCCCGACGCGCTGCTGTGTGCGTGTTATCTGCCGCACTCATTCATACGACGCGTATCGGTGTGGCGCATTTGCGTACGCACAGCGCGCTAGCGTTGTCATTCATAGATCGGTACACCATTATTAATGTTTTTTTTAAATATTTTGTATGTATTTTAGCTTAATCTTGATGCAAAAGTATTTTTATATAACATCCAATAAGAACATATTAGCCTCACCGCTCAGTTCCTAAGCTTTTTAGGTAAGTCGCTAATAGGTTTTAAGAGGTCATCTCGGATTTTTTTACCAGTAGCATTATATATACACAGAAAAAATACCCGTCATCTTGATTATTATTAATTGATTAAAAAACTGGATTGAACTGTGGAGAATAATGATCTATTTGCATTCAATTCTAGCACTTTGTGTAAGGTGAGGGATGTCAAACTCATGGCTACAGCGCGCCCCTGGCCCCTGACCGCGCGTATCGAGCGCAGATAACGCGCCCTGAGCGCGCGCATGTGTGCGTGACTGTGTGTGGGTTGCACGTCCGCCGTACCTCGCACATCACGCGGCTACTGGCTATTTATAAATTAACGAATATTATGTATAATGCAAGCAGAATAATAACTTCTTTTTTTATTCATTTCGGTGTTTGTCATTTTGTTGTTTCTTGATAAGGCGCGTGTTTGTCTTATCCATTAAATAGCTGTGCCCCGCGGTTTCACCCACATAACTCTCGACCTCTTGTGAATATCGGGATAAAAGTATCCTATGTCCTATTCCAGGTCATGCTCTACCCATGTGCCAAATTTCATCCCGATCTGTTTTACCGTTTTAGCGTGAAAGCGTAACAAACTCACTTTCGCATTTATAGTGTTAGTTATGATAGGATAGGATACTTGGGATTACGTAGTTAAAACGTTTTTGGAATAATACAGCAACTTTATTGTAGTGTTCAGTTATGACCACAACTGAGTACCTACTTGACCGTTGAACAAGAATTAATTGAGCGAGCAGGTGCGATGGCGTTATGTGTGTTCTCTTCTCGTCATTCATAAATTCTTCATCTTTTGATCTGTTTTGGTGGACCGATGACGTGGTGAAGGCCGCAGCAATCCGCTGAATGCGGGAAGCACAGAACCGGTCGAAGTGGCGGTGCTTAGGGGAGGCCTATGTCCAGCAGTGGACGTCTTTCGACTGATAAGATGATGATGATGATTATGTAATTAGGAAATGATTAGGAAATGCCGCCAGCATCCTGAGGGCCGTTTTTAGGCTTAACTTAGTTTTAATTTAATTTAGTTAATGTTAGTAATCTTCTTGTAATTTGGTTATGTAAATAAATATTTGTAATTATTATGTAATTGGTAGAAGTGCTATTTCAGACCAGTACCCATTTTCCAATGAGTTTTACAACTACTTAAGACGTTCTAGTGAGACCATTCCTTACTCGATCGATACCAATTTTCTGTAGTATGTACCTAACCTACGTATTGTCGGTATTCCCCGCGTCCCGGCTTGCTCGACTCATAGGATACAATACTTTAGCGTCGAACGAGAAATACTACCGAGCCTCGTTACAATGACGTGCACTGATTACACAAATAAGTATCGCTCGTACGTCACGCACTGACTGTACGGACGCGCACGCACACGGAGCGATTCTCGAGGAAACTAAAATGAAAGTAGCTGATTTCTTCGTTTGTAAGGTAAGCTGGTTTTTTGAGTTTTCTTGGAAGTATAATAGATTACTTATTTCGAAAAATAATGTATTCCAGACATAATCTCATAAGATCAATACTAGATTAGTGATCTTGTTAGATGATGGCGAGTTAAAGTTCTTACCTAATTCAAATTTGCCAACTAAGACTCGGTTTTAACGTCAGTTTGATGATTCGAACTTTAGCTTTATCGGAAAGAAGTGTGAAATTCAAAAATGGGATGTTTTCAACCTTTGTCTAAATAAACCTTGTTTTGTATAGGTTTTTGTTTTCATTTTCTGAAAATTCGGTAGACATACTTAGGTAAGTATGTCTACAGAATTTCACTAACACAAAAGTTCGCTTCGTGTGTATCGGGCCGGCTGTCAGCGAATTCTTCCAATCTGTGTAACGTCTGGTGATTCGCGTTCCACTTATTATCGTACCGTGGGCATTTGCATAAGAATAACAAGGAGGATTATTGATGTCGTCCCCCTGCGTACCCACCGCGCCCCCTCACGCGCCCCCTGCCTCCTGCCGAACACAGGGAACCGACACACGTGGATAAGAGGAAGAGTTTGTGGACAGCAGGCCAGAGGCACCTTCACACTAATTCATTTTATTTTTTCATGTTTTTTTTTTATATTTTTCTATGCTATGGGACCATTTTGTAATACGCTTTTAGTCAGACTACTGACAGCTAACTACAACTTAATTTTGAAATCTAGATGTTGCACGACGTCACACAGAATGAACTAAATCTACATGTTGCACGACGTCCCACACAGAATGAACTAAATGTACATGTTGCACTGCGTCCCACACAGAATGAACTAAATCTACTTGTTGCACTGCGTCCCACACAGAATGAACTGCATCTACCGAGATTACTTTTTTTTAGTTTTGAATAGATTTAGGTATGCTAAGAATTTATAAAAAAGAAACATATTGGAATCGCCAGTTAGACTGTCATTTCAAATAGTATCGTACTAGAATCGCTACCGCCTATGGCGTGCGTCTCGCGCTAATGCTTAATTTTGTTCTCTTTTCATGTTTGCTCTGTATATATTTCGACTAAAATGGAATGGAATAATTTGACGTAAGGCTGTCATCGACGCGGTGCGACGGCAAGCTTCAGTTTTACGAAGAGGCTTCGACTGCAGATCCTTCACAGCGTCATAAAAAACCCAATTATTTATAGGTGCTTATTGTTCGCTATAAATATAGCCTGATCCTGAATACCTACATATCAATGCGGAGACTAACATTATCTTAACGGCTTCTCATAGGACCAGCTCTCGCGAACATGTCGGTATTACGTCAGAGTAGGTTTAGTGTTGTTTCAGTCATTTTTGCGCTCCTGTATATTGCGGTTTGTTGATTACAGGCTTCATAAATTATAATATTATTGCACGTCAGATTATATGGCTGTGGCCGGAAACAAAACAACATCACTTTAGATGATAATAATTATGTTCATGTGATGAAACGTTCGCACCACAATAAAGTAGGGTTCGTAAACACGTACCGTATGTACGTGCCCATCACGCATACACACACCTCAGAAGAAGAGTTAACTAATTAAAGTAGGCTTCCGAACATGCATACCCTCATATTTTTACTCTTAAAAAAACATTTCCCTCGTAGCATAACTAGTTCCTTAATTTAGTGCGTCAATACTTTTATAATAACATTACTGTGGGTCCAGCATGAACTTGTATCAAAGTTATTTAAGTGAAAAGTTTGTAACTACAGAGCATTAGTAAGTTAAGCTACCTCTCAGCGGCCGGTGCGATTCAATTAACAGCCTCCGTAGCACGTGACAGCTACGAACTTGCTACGGTGCTTAGCTACGCGGCTACGAGTTACGACGGTGAGCCGCTACGGTGCTACGTGATCGGGAAATACACTGCTACGATTTACCTAAGAACGTTTGGAAAATTGGATTTTAGTTTCTTTTATTCGGGTTCATTAACTTAATTATTTTTGCCAATCGTTTTCACTGTATGCACCTGAAATATAAATGTGTTAATTTTTAAAAGTCGTGTCCTATAGGTTTATTCTACATCATACATTTTCAAAACGAATGTTATTTTTAACAGGGGTGGGAACTAAGAGTTTCGCGCATTATCACAACACTGAATTTAGTTCAGACAAATCAAAACCAAATCAGTGTTTTCGAATCGAACTGCTTCGGTGAACAGGCGAGGGAGGTTGACCCCGATTGGTCGCAAACTAAAACTGACCGCTCAAATCAACTCGTTCAAATTAACCTTAAATAAACTCAGCCGGTCGGACAAACGGTTTTGTTCCGTACATTTCCCACGATTAAAATTCCAAATTCCGTTTTTGCCGGCAATTTCCGTTGGAGGTGTGTTGGGTACAAAGCGGTCTGTCCCTAAATCACGGGAGGCTCGGGTGCAATTCAGAGCGGAGTTACTTAATTCAATCATGATAACTGCGGTCCCCGGCAGGCGCAAGAAATAAATTGACCAATGACCGCTGTTGCGAGCCGCCGACGCGCCAGGGCTGGCGCGCACGCCTACTGCTGACACATTGATATATTTAAATGTTTAATGGCCGAAGCCACCCCAGTCATCTTGATTAAAGATTCTTTGCACAATGTGGTTGAAGTGACGACTGATAATATTACACTATTTATTCTCAGACGTATATATGTTTCCTTGGCTTTTATTCCGACTTAATCACGCGTATACATTTTTATTTAAATGATTTCAGTTCCTATCCATTGTACCCAATCTGGAGCAGATATTACATTGTTTGACGTACATAAGAAATAAATGATTACTTGCCGACAATACAATGAGTTCTGTAAGTATCGAATGTTCATGTCATCGAGTGATTTATGATACGATTTCATATTATTCATTCCTGTGTATTGCCTCGATATTGTTTACCTTACTTGACATTCAAATGTATTTTCCTGCGAGTCACTTATTTTCTTTCGTAGCAGTTCGTAGGCGAAGTAAGAAATATTCTTATCTTGTTTAAAAGGTGGCCCGTGTGTTGAAAGATAACCTTTATGATGGCGGATGCATAACTAAGTTTAATCAGAAGTATGTCCCTAACATCAATATAAAAGTAATATTGGAAGTAGTTACAGAGGCAACCCTAATCTAAAAGAAAGGGCTGTAGTACCTGTCCCGGGCTATTGGGGGCGACCTTGCAGCGGCAGATAACAATTGAGAGTCGCTTGCCGCCACAAATTCAATATCCAGAGGTGTCGTCGTATCTCCACCGACCTACCCTCCCCCCTGCCGCCCGCACCCCTCTCACTCCCCGTGCACCTTGTGTTTAGTGTCCACTAGCCCTCCTCTGTCCACTGTTAAAGGGGATATAACCACTTAACGAGAAGTGAAGTCTGGCTCGAATTGAATTTCCGAAGTCCCCGCCATGCACTAAAATATGTAGATAATTTTAGGTACCTATAAGCAGTCTCGTATTATTTGATCGCAAAACAATACATTTCAGTGTGTTTTACTGGGAATATGATAAATTCCTTTTTAGAATACCAAAGTCAGGAAAACGTGTTTGTTTGATACCTATGAGAATGACGAAGAGTTAAAAACAAACAGTTAAAACTGCGTATAGTAGGTAGGCACATATTAATTTAACCGCGATAACCGTCAAAACTTAACCAGGTTCGCAATGTCTCATAGTTGTACCTACTGAACCAAACGAAAAGGAACGTCTCCAGAAGTAAGTAATAGCCGAACTTGTGGATCACGTATCGTGCCTTATCTGTCGATAGTGAGCTACATTTGTTATGAGATAGCGCGATGGGCGATCGGACCGTCCGGCATATTAAACGGCGATTAACCCACCGGCCGCTTGCGACGCTCTGATTTATGTGAACTATTAAAATCTCCGAAGGCACAGAATTAATTGCACTACTTCAGTGTTGGCTGCTTTATTAATTGGGAGCGAGTCGCCTGTTGTTTATGGACGGTTCCCTTTCCTTGGTCGCGGTGGTCGGCGCCCTTATCGTGACCCAGGCCGCTCCAATTTGTCCACTCACGTTTCTGTTCACTTTCAATGGCTATTAAGAACCCTACCTCTGGTGCTGAATACGCTGAACAATGTTCATGTGTATGCCTTAGTTCGGGATAGTATCAAGTTTCTCAGTTTGCCCTTAGACACTACACTAGGTATTTGACATAGAAACTATATCGAGTCAAAATTGTACGATATGACACTCAAGACAAAAACCGGACAAGTGCGAGTTGAACTCGCGTGGTGAGGTTTTTTTATCCCCAGATAATTTATCTCAAGCACAAAATTAACATTGTAGTTGAAAAACATGTTCTCCCATACATTCCAACTGCTAATGTAAATTTGGGGGGCGGAATGGATAATTATCATTCAACTCTAACACTATTTACTTTGAAATTATAAAAAAAATATATATATTTGAGACCCTTACAACAAGCCCTTTCATTTGAAATGCACAGTTTGCAAAATTGTTTTTTTAAGTTTTCCCTGCCCTGCTCTCAAAGGTGACCCTCATTTTCAAAATTCATTTATTTACGTTACACGTCCGTGTTTAGGTCACAGAAATTCATGTGTACCAGATTTCAACTTAATCGGTCCAGTAGATTCGGAGCAAATCGGCTGTGACACACGGACAGACAGACAGACAGACAGACACACGAGTGATCCCTAAAAAATCACGGCTGTTTTTCCCGAAGGGTTAGGTAAGCAGGTGTATCTATATAGTAGGCACACCTACATTTCGCCAGTTATGTCAAGTTTGTTATTGGTACTTTGCTAGGTACCTACCTATTTGTCACAAGTCTGGGCTAGACTTTATTGCCAAGTTTAAAACAAATTGGAACAAACGAACGGATATCGCGAACCTTTGCAAGTACAAGTACAAACTCACCCACAATAGTCACGACACGACAAGACACTCCAAATATTTAACAATATTCAAATCACACGAGGGCAGTCGTTGGGGGTGAGTAATTTATAACTTGGACAAACGAAAATTATGTGCGTAGGTAGCCGTCAAAACTCCGCTGGAAGTTTGCACATTTACATATAAATTCGGGCACGTTAAAATATCACCTTGCGTGTCGCGGTGCTGCGAACAAATTAGAACAACAATTAACGTGGTTGACGAAGTTGTGCCGCCCGCGCGTCGTGTCGCCCGCGCTTCGTGTCGAACGCGCGTCGTACCGCCCGCGCGTCCTGTCGCGCCGCGCCCTCTGTCGCCGGACGCGAGCTACATGTGTTGCCAATTTATTGTCCTTGTTTATGTGATTTTTGTTAGAAAACGGTTTTAATTGAATTTGTTTCCAAATTATAATGAGGCAGTTGCATTAACTGGGTAAATCCAAAACTCATTAAACATAATACCGCAAGAAAATATTCCTATAACAATATTTCCGTTACCATCCGAAAAGTCAATTCCTGCGTCATTTGGGCAGCAATTAGGCGTGCGCTCTGACCGCGCGCCTATGAGATATGGCGCACACCTGCGCCCCGCCACATCCGACAGTGTGCGGACGCATTTATCTTATCCTTGCGAGAACACGCGCCCACCATTCATCCGTCTAACCTGAGGGTACAATCTGCTTGAGTGAAATTGGGAGGTTGGTTGGAAAATTACCATTATGGTTTTTGTTTTGTTTGTTTATGCATGCGAGATCTATAATTACGACAACGATTGTGGGTTGATGTTGTGTATGTATCTAGGCGGTAAGACTTTAAGGTGGGTCCGCCGTGGTAGCCCGCTAGTTTAAAATATTCTTACGTTTTTTGCAATTTTGCAGGTCTGTGTCAGGTTGTAGCTTGATCACAACTTTTCCATAAGAGATTTGTTCTTATGGAGCAAATCGAACCAAGAGAGATGTATTAATGATTCTAATGATTCTAATTCTGTAAATACATATTTGTTATGGTCGCGAATCATATTTTGATCAAGATACAACCTGACACTGACCATAAATAAATAAATAATAGACAGACGAAAACCTTTTTTTACTTCGGGTTATGTGTAACTTGAAAGTGTAGAATTTGTGTATAATCTTTGACAAACTATCAAAGTACCTACCTATCAACGTATCTACAGAAGGTAGGCCTTCTGTAGATACGTACGGTTTATATTGCAGTCTACCTATAGACTGCAATATAAACCCGTCCCTTAGGTGTCATAACGCAGGTCCTGAGGCGCGTCATCCCGATGGAAACTAAAAGAAATTTCTCACAATCAGCCGTCATAAAACTGAATCCGCCTATTTAGATCATCTCAGCTGCCCATGTGTCCTCGAATTTGTGACAAAACCAACTTATTTTGTTACTTGAATCTTTCCAAAGTGTTTCTTGTGACGTAGGGGTAAAGCGTATGTTGGTGCGGTAAGTCGGTGTTGTATCACGGAGGTAGGTAAGACAAGCACGCGATAAGTTTTATACGCGCGGGGAGGTGAGCCGGCGGCCGCGCGTTCTGGGAGCCGATAGGCGCTCCACTTACGACGATAGCCGTGTGATGGCAGCGGACGACGGCCGCCATGCAGCTTACAAGACGAAAGGATTGCGGAAATCGCAAGTAATTTTGGAGATTTGGGGGAAATAGGTACTTACGTTGGATAATAAGATCTGCTCACCTTGATTTAATATGGATTAGACTCGTTCCGAGGGAAACATTTTGTTCAAGTCTGAGAAGAACCACCCACCACCGGTTTATTGCGGTTAGCTTATCTGATTATGAGTTTGTTTCAGTTTTGAATTTGTCTGGTGATCGCGACTATTTGAGACTAAAACTGGACCTTAATTCAAAGAAGGTTTGCTAGATTTCGATTTTCATTTGGACATTTTCCTACCTAAGAATAATTTCCCTGCGTCATAAATCTAGGTACCTAAACACTATACTCGTACATATTAAAACATAATTAACAAACACGTTATCTGTGATCGCCGCGCGCTTCTGAGCGCGAAGCTCGGGTCACGGTACCCACGACCATAAACATGTTTGTACAGACGTTTGACGTAATTCCGATGTAATCATTAGTGTGGGTGCTAGGTATGAGCAAGATGTTATAATAAATAGGTTTAATAATAGCATATTAGGCTGGATCACGCCGTAGCATGAATCTCGATTCAAATGTGAGAGATGTCATACCTACTAATCTAGGCTAAATCTAGTTTTAAATCAAGAAACATACATATATAACATCACGCCTTGTTTCCCCGAAGGATTGGGCAGAGGAGTACCTGTATTACACCCACATTTCGACAGTTTAATAGGTGGCGAGCCTGTTGCCATCAACCGGGCACAAATCCAGACCCCGGGCTGCTACTCAGAATTTCCAGATAGAAAAACCCAATAACACTTTTCCCGACCCGGGAATCGAACCCAAGACCTCATGCTCAGCAGTAGCAAGAAAAGTAAATCATGAAAAGAAACCTTATTTCTAGAATAACAGCCCTATGATACAGTAGAAGGTGCTTAGGCTAGGTAACAATTAGATCCCAGGAAATTTACTGATTGTCAGTACCTCGGCTCCCTACTGGCTAACCGAATAACTTTATGAAAGAGACCACGAACATTTGTATGTACTAAATGAGAATCAAAATAAAAGTGCCACATTCACCTTAATATCAACCTACCTACTCGTATGCATTTTATGTGGTTGAAATGACCGTTTCAGATTAAATAATTAATCAGTGTGGTCGTCCTGAACAACTAATACCTATGAAAATTATATTTACTTATTCTAATAATTAAAGTAAAACTGTTTAAAAAAATATAAAACGGAATCCTTATAGGATCACTCGTGTGTCTGTCTGTCTGTCAGAGCCAATTTGCTGCGAATCTACTGGACCGATTAATTTGAAATTTGGGTACACATGAATCTCTGTGACCCAAACACGGACGGGTAACGTAAATAAATGAATTTTGAATATGTGGTGGCACTAGTAGGAGGTAAAATAGAAAATAAAAATAAAAAGTTTTGCAAACTATACCGTTTGTTATATCAAACGAAAGGGCTTATTGTCATGAGGGTGTCAAATATATTTCATAATTTTAAAATAAATAGTTTTAAAGTTAATTAAGAACATTTACCTTTCCGCCCCTTATCTCCGAAACTACTGAGCCTAAAATTTTGAAAAAATACAGAAAATAGTTCATTACTTATAGATTACTGGAAAACCTATAAGAAGTCTATGGTTTTAAAATAACATGGTAAATCTCTCAATATTGTGCGTAAAAACTTACATTTGCAGTTGAAATGTATGGGAGAACATGTTTTTCAACTACAATGTTAAGTTTGTTCTTGGAATAAATTATCTTGAGATAAAAAACATGGTAGATGACATTCATATTTATTATAAGGAACCCTTACCTCGCGAGTTCAGCTCGCACTTGTCTGATTTTTTCTTAAATCAATCCTTTCATTATTATTTACATAAGTAAGTACTTACTTTTAAACACGAGGTAAATTCATGGGCCACGCTTTACGAGGTAATTTTATGCAGCTTAGTTATTTTTAGTTCACATAATTTGTGATTATGTAGATGTTATTGTTAGCCCATGTGGTTTTAAAACCACATACCTGGAAATTTCATGAGTCGAGGCCGTTCAATTTATTTCATGAGTCGGGGCCGTTCAATTTATTTCATGAGTCGGGGCCGTTCAATTTATTTCATGAGTCGGGGCCGTTCAATTTATTTCATGAGTCGGGGCCGTTCAATTTATTTCTAATCTGAACTGTTGCTGTTACCTAGAATGTGTAGGAACTCTGTTTTTTGGATTACAAAGAGATTTCATGCCCCATCAGAAAATTGAACTGTTATACTTGTTACGACTTTTATTGTTGCTTTAACTTATGGTATGCCCCTGGCAATTAAATCGCACCGTGGAAATGAGGCTTTAGGTACATACCTACACACAATAAAGTTGTGGCATATTATATGTAGGTACTATGAAGTTGAACTAAGAAGTGTTCTAGTCTATTGTCAACAAGAGGCTGTAGAGTGACGTGTCCTAATTTAATTGACTTCCGTCCCACCTGGATCTGTATCTGTATCCGCGTCTCGTTAAACCAGCGCGTGTTTGCTTCACTCGATTATTTCCGTGCGTACGCGCAGCTGCCGGCGACCGATGTACGAAGTACATAAGTACTTCGTACATTGGTCCGCGGCAGCTACGCAAAATTTTTTTTGGGGGTCAGCTCATATGGAGTTTATAGAATAACGAGTAGTTGCATTGCATATATAAAATGAATTGCGTATAAAAAAATGATCAGTTTTTTTTGTACCCATAGCAGGTAAGGACTTAGGTAAGTAAGCCAACTTTTCGGGGAACACATGCACCGGTGATGGGATTCACACTTGACTTAGGTACCTACTTACGTGTCGTGTTGTGATGCATCAGTAGATTCATCAGAAAATTAATAGAGTCTTATATTTTGTACGAAAGCGTGCACAATATCCTGATAAATGATTTTATTTCTCTAAGTAGGTCTTTGTACAAACTTTTTTACACGTCAATCATATTTTAAAAACTAGATGAGGCCGGCGTTTCCTTTCTGACTACTTTGAGAAGAAAGGCCGAAACAAAGTCACGGTCTCTTTTAAAGTCCAGACATAATCTTGTTCAGATCATGTGAAGACCATGTAGATTGCTGTTTGAAATGGTCTTTGGGTAAAATAATCACACAGATTGAGTGGACCTATCCAGGCAGTGCACGCATTTGTCAGTAATCTGAACTCAGAACTTAAGAAGCTCAATGATTCAACGAACAATACCATAGAAAGGACATTTGGGTAGGCTGCATAAATTACTGAAACTGCCAGACCATCATTAAAACTAAAATAAAATAAGTGACAGACATAATTTAAATACTAGAAATAAAGATAAAATAGATCAACCATTTTTTAGATTATCTAAAGTAGGTACATACATCTTTTGGGGTACTGTGTTAAATGTTACAACAAAATACCTTGTGATTTATTGCAATTAAATGAAAGAAAATTTAAAACTCATATTAAAAGTGGACTTTGTAAACAAGCTTAATTACAAATAAGAGGATTTTATCCAAGATAGGAATAGTTGGAAACAAGCTCGTCCTGCTCCATAGAACAATCTAGTGTCTAGACAAAATCAAACTGGTAGTTAATTGAATTGTATAATTTATTCGGTGACTACTTCACCTGACACACTGACTCGTCTACTTTTATAGTGTTTGTAAATATGTGAGCACCATGATCTGTCACATAATTCATTTATCTGTCATTGCTTCATTGTCAATTTTTAGGGTTCGTACCTCAAAAGGAAAAACGGAGCCCTTATAGAATCACTCGTGTGTCTGTCTGTCCGTGTGTCACAGCTCCGAATCTACTGGATCGATTAAGTTGAAATTTGGTACACATATGAATTTCTGTGACCCAAACTCGAAAGTGTAACATAAATAAATACATTTTGAATATGAGGCTGACTTTTGGGGAAAAATTATAAAATAAAAAAAAAAGTTTTGCTAACTGTACCGTGTGACATATCTACATGTGTGTAGTCCGATATTTCACCGTCATTTACTGCATCATATCAAATCAAAGGGCTGGTTGTGAGGGTCTCAAATATATATTTATTTATATTTTTTAAATAGATAGTTTTAAAGTTATTTAAGGAATTAGATGAAAATTGATCATTCCCTTATCTCCGAAACTACTGAGCCTAAAAGCGGGGTTCGTATTTCTGTCTACAGGGTTTAAAGGAAAGAAAGAAAGAAAGAAAGAAATCATTTATTTGCTGATAATGTATACATATAAGTTGGAATATTTATTAAGTGTCCCGATACATTTTACCTTACGGCATGCAAAATAGAATAAATCAAAATAATTAATTAAATAAATATAAATCTCTCGCATATCATACAATGAAGAATATATGTCGTAATGTGTAATGTCAAAAAGCTTAATGTTAAAATATTCAAAAACATTAACAACAATCACAATTATTATTAGGTATAGAACTGATAATCTGGTAATGTTAAAATCTGTTATGTCAAACTAAATTAAAACAACAACCATAAAAAAATAAAAAATAATAAAAAATCGCTTATAAATATAACAATGTCATTATTATAATCTAAAACATTCGAAATTGCAAAGACAACGTACATTTATCAATAACATTTTCCTATATATCGTACACCGGGTGCAACAACGTCATAAGTAAACAAATGACGTATTTTTCAGGAGATCGATTTAAAAGTTGTTGCTTTATTAAAGTGAAATGTATATAAAATCCTATTACATATCGATGACCAAAAGTTTGTTTATACTCTATATTTTAAAATTGAGGTAGTTTCAGAAATCAAAATGTTAGGTAAGTGGCATATTTTTATTGCTTTCAATTACTTTACCTACATTTATGACGTTGATGCGCAGAAAGTTAAATTAACGTAGATCTTGTCTGTGCAAAAATGTCATAAAGGCCGAACTAAACAAAACATCAACATTCTAAATTTATAAAATAGCACTTACTAACTTAAAAAATTAACTTTTTCAGTGGGTAAAAATAATCAACATTATTATTAAAATAAATGGAATTAGAAAATCTAACAACATAATTAATTATTTCTTATTTAAGTACCCGTATTCAGACTTGTATGAGGAATAACAGGGTAGAAATAAAGTTTGTAGAAAAACAATCAAAGCTTTTTTTACCATAAGATCACGTAGCAGGTACTGTATGCATGTTATGTTAAAATAAAACGAATGCTAGATTAATTAGGTACTAATTACAACGGTACTTAGTACCTAATTAATCTTACATTTAATAATCACAGTTGTAATTAAAAACAATCTTAAAAATCAGAATAAACAAATTAAAGTTGGTATTAAAAATGTTCATAGTAGCGAGGCACAATATTTTTTTGAACCAATTCTAACAGATCTTGTTTTTTTCTATAACTTATCGGTATATTATTTGTATAAGCAGGTTAAGAGATATTTCTTCTATATTTATATCGTTCCTTGGTTTGGTCGTATTTATCCGCAATGTTCTGGTGTGTTCGACAATGTTTGCCTCATTCCAATTCTCAGTCTTGTACGTAGTTTTATACTTATAAATATCACAGCCCTTCATAAATGTTATTATTTTAATATCAGTCGTTTAAATGGCTCTTCCAGATTTTTTTTTGTTGTATTTGTATTTAAGATATACCTACACAAAAAGTTTTAATTAATAAAATACATAAAAACTTACTCGGCTCTATGCTACCGACTTATCTTCGTCATGGCTTTTTTTGTTTAATTGAACCAATCGCACTAATTTTTTTCGTCGTCCTTCCATAATTTTATTATACGAGTAGCTAAACAAGAATAAAATTATTACATTTTGTAAGTACCGTATACGTAAGTACCGTAACACCCATATTTTATCATTACAATGAAATAAAGGCGAACGGCAGGCTTGTATGGGACTTTCGTACAGCTAATAAAATTTCGTGTTTTGGGATATTTTTTGTTTTAATTGGGAGTTAATACGATAGACGAGCCTTTTTTAAATTCTTGGATTTTTAGAACTTGGGACGTAAAAGATTTAACCAGTTTTATTTTTTAAGGTTAAGTACTAGTGTACCTACCAATGTAGATTGTTACTTATAGGCACATAAACATTGTTTCGGTAATAAAGTATATGTTCTAGATTGCTTGCGCTATTTTTGTAGTGTTTTACTTACTATCAAGTAGGTAAATTGAGATGAGGATCGTACCTACTCAGCGGAGTGCATTAGGAGATACCTATGTTCAGCAGCTGACTGCAACAGTTTGATAATGATGAAGTCCTGATGGGGTTTTGAGTGTAGGTAAATAAATAATACAGTTAATAGTCTTTTTAAGTACATTTATTTTATTTATAATTAATTAATTAGTAAATTACTTCATCTAAGAAGGGTGCAGGCCGGGTAATACCCTCATGGCGAGCATAGCTTAAATACCAACATAACTGCGTTTAGTTTATGACTAAATTACGTATAGTTATTAAAATATTTTTTTAAATATTATTAATTAATCCGAACTTCTAAAAATAGTACACTTATATTACAATAAATGGCTTAGTTGCCTTAATATGTGGTACAAATTCTATAACAAAACAACAAAAAAAGCAAGCTGTACGAGATCTGCCGTTCACCTTTAATCTGGACTTCATTAAAAACAAATAATGACAACGGTTTATAGGTCAGGTTTAGTACATTTCTGGAAGAATATTGACTTAATTGTAACAAATGACAGTAACACTTGCTGCTTGTTATAGAAAATAGAACCACAAAGTCAGAACTGTTCACTTGTGACATTCTTGCCCCACAATTGTCTTCTTTTTTTTTAATTGTATGAAATATTTGTCATAATTACCTTTATGACGTTGTTGCTCCTACATACAAACACATCCTGCGGGGGGCCGCGCGCAACTGACCAAAAGAACGTTCTCGCACTAGCGCTTACAAAAATCCGCCAAAACCACAACGACATTAACGCCCTCAGTGGGTCATTTTAAAAGTTACATTTATGATATTGTTGCACCGGATGTGGACGCATGTTTGACATCATTTGTGATCAAACACTCATTTTACCAATTTTAGCATTTATGACGTTATTGCACCCGATGTGCGATATGTAGTTTTGTCACTTAGAAAGTCTTTAATTGTGTAATAAAATTTCTCCAGCAATAGTTTTGTTAATTGTTTTTAAACATTTTTATGGGTAGGTCATGAACACACACGCACGCATGTTCAAAACAGAACTCCTTAGTTTTAAGGTTATGTTTATTTATTTTACTTTAATGGCCAACCAACAATAATTGTTTACACAGTTACAATTTTAAGATAATATATTAATTAAATCTAAGCTTAGTGTAACAATTTCTTATAAGTTAGCACCGCATGCCCCATAAACGTAATAATTTTGCCACAAGCACTGTACTATAAAATTAATAACTAAGTAGGAAAAAAACAAAAGAAAAAACGTTCAAAATAACGTGAGATAACAAGAGTTTAAAAATAACATCAAAATCAAACAAAACAAAATTGGGCTTAAACGTAAAACATAGGGACACCGATAAATTATATTAAAAAAAAAGTTTACGTTCAAAGGTCATTGGCATCAATAAATAGCGTATTAAAAGTGAACAAAGTACCTACTGGATAAATTATAGTACGTAAACAATCGAATAGCAAATAAAATATAAAGTACTAGCTTTTGCCCGCGGCTTCGCCCGTGAATCCAGTGTCAATCCACAAAAAATAATATGTGTGATAATGCATGACTTGCAAGATCAGCGGTCAGTCACGCATCACGTTTTGCACTTGTCTCTAGAGACCTCGAAGTCGATGTGTATATACGCTGAGAACTCAACCGTAATTCTCTTTCCGTGAACGTCTCCGACTCGCGAGACAATGCATGACGTTCACGATCAGCGGTCAGTCGCGCATCATATTCTTCACTGGTCTCTAGAGACCTGGATGTACATGCGTAAATACGCTGAGAACGCAGGCGGGCTTCGCGATCCGAAGAGGTTTCCACGGAGCGAGTTGCAGCCTGGTGTTCTCGAACAGCATCAAGTCTCTCCTGAGGCTCTTCGGTAGATTCTTGGGATCTTATCATCCTCAATTTTTAGCTCCTTTCTAACATTGGGAAAGATTTGACCTCTTTCTTTACATCTAAATTTCATTTTTCTTTTTAATTAATAAACTCTTTAACTTCAACTCTTTTTCTGCCACAACTTCCTACTTCTCACTTCCAATTTCTTGTCACTTTCTTATAAGTTATAATCATGATTATGACTCGCAGCGCCCGTGCTCGCCTTGAAGAGTCCAAACTCAACCAGGCTTTGAGCGAATTAAAGGCGTCAAAGGAGTCCTGTGACCAACTGATTAAGGAAATAGATGACAATGAAAGGGTGCTCTCGGATGCCCATGAAAAGAATAGGAAGTTAAAAGTTGAAATGGCACAGATATATACTCAATTCACTGATGCCATAGAAGAACGGGACAGGCTTCAACTTGTTGTGGACGGGTTCAGTCAGTGTAGCATAGAGTATGAACAAGCTCTTAGTCACAAACATTTACTTCAACAACAGCTACATGAGGCTCAAAGTCAAATTACACAACTGGAGACCACAAATCATAACATCACCGCCTCGCTGAATCAAAGTCTGTTCAATGAATTGATGCCTATCGCCCCGTCAATGGTTTCTGCCATAAAATCCTCTTACACTATAGATTCAACCAGTGATGATGATTCAAAGTCATGTAATTCAGTGAGGGTAGTCACCAGTAAAAATAAACTAAAAAAATATATTAAAATTAATAAATATATTGTAAAAACTCAAAAAATGGTAAAAAGACAAAGGTTCTTTATCAAAAATGTTAAACTTAATAGAGAAAGGTTAAATTTACTTAAACAATTAGATATGTATTCTTTTAATTTGGAGCAAAGTACTAGGAAATACAACATTGACACACAGGACTTTCAATCTCAACTTGAACTTCTACAAGAGAAACTTAGTTCAATGACCAACAAATATAATACCTCAGAAGACCTTATGAGGGAATATGTGTTGGCAATGAATGAGCTGGTAAACTCACAAACAATCAACTGTGAGCATTGTCAATCAGCATCTAACGTACCAACTCCAGACCATTCATTGTCAACATGTAATACCACCTTACCGCAGCCTTGTGTTGATTTGACAATTCCCTATACTAATAACTCCAATAATCAATGTAAACAAATTGTAAATAATGATATTGTATTATTTTGTGATGAGATTGGGAAGGACTTAGGCCACTTGTTGACAGATGAATACCCAGGACAGTCAATAATAAATTACTGTATGCCTGGCTGTTCATTGTTTGATATTATGAAAAAAATCATTAAATGTAATTTTAAACAGGAAACAACATTATTAATTTTTATGGGAAATAGGGGAAATATGAACAAAGGAGAATTGCTCCAATATCATAGAACTTTGTGCAATCTTAGTTTAAGAAAAATTGTGTTGTTTACATTGCCCTATAGTAACAGTTTGCCACAGGAAGAAAATAACTTAAGATTTGACATTAACATGACATTGCACAATTTGACCTATAATGATAATCTATTCCATTTAATTGATACTAACAATTATATTGGTAATAATTTGTATTTGACTAAAGATAGATATAATATTGTTATGTACTATCTTTCAAACTATCACAAAAGACAGATAGCTGTGTCGCTATCATATTTTTTTTCTATTTCAGCCAAATATTTGGCTAAACAAATTGCTTCTTTTGAGCAATGCAATGACCTTATAAACTTTTCTGGTAATAATTTGGTCACAATTAATGACATTGATTATCATTTAAATTAGAAATTAGGACAATAGAGTCAACCTCTTGCAAAAATGTTATGAAAGTAAATAATAAATCAAATGAAAGTGTAAAAAAATTAAATAAAATCAACCTGGTGCATCAAAACATTCAAGGGTTTTTGAACAAAGATTTAGAAGTAGAATTATTCCTGAATTATAACAATATAGATATTCTTTGTATGACAGAACATTGGCTTAAAAGCCACCAGTTCATGTTCAATTTTAGTAATCACCAGGTTGGTAGTTCGTTCAGCAGAATAAATGCTATACATGGAGGCTCATTAATACTAGTAAATAATCAGCTTAGATTTAAAGACCGCAAGGACATTGTGAGCCTCTCAGTTGAGCGGACCATTGAAATAGCCTGTATAGAGTTGGAGCAGTTCATTATATTATGTGTGTACAGACCTCCTTCAGGATTGTATGATTGTTTTGAAAAGGTTATGGATGATGTGTTGCACAAAATCTGTAATTCGAATAAGTCTATCATCACTTGTGGTGATTTTAATGTTAATCTATTAGAAAATTCGGGTTTAAGTACTAAAATTATAAGTTTGTTTCAGTCATACAATCTTGCTCACCAATTTTTAGAGCCCACTAGAATAACCCCAACTAGTGCCACATGTCTAGATAACATTTATACAGATGTTACACCAGCCCACAAAAAAATTATTAATTTAATAGAATCAGATCATTGCGGACAATTTATCACTGTTCCATATCAAAGCAAAAAAGTTACTAAAAAAGAAATCACTGTGAACCCAAAAACGACTAAGCGTTTGGAAACATTTAAAACTAAAATTCTGAGTAAATTACCACTATTGTCAACTAATGACGCCCCTAATCAACAATATAATGATTTTTTTAATATGTATTGCACACAATTTGAGAATACTTTCGTTCCTAAGACATTGTCGGTTAATAGTATCACTTCCTTCAGTGACTGGGCCACCATTGGTATACATAAAAGTAGAAAACGACTATATGAGTTGTATGATGAACGGACTAGTATAAACACTGCTGAATTTAATTTATATGTTAAGAATTATTCTAAATTATTTAAAAAAGTTTGTTGTATGGCCAAGTCACGTTACTTGAACTCAAAAATTAAAAATAGTGGTAATGTGATTAAGATGACATGGAATATCATTAATAGTGAAACGGGAAGGTCATCCAACCGAAGTAGTGACTACAGCCTTGCTATTGATGACAATATAATTAAATCAGATTCTGAAGTCGCCATGGCATTTGAAAATTTCTTTACAGAGATTCCTATATCAACTACAAAATCTCTAAACTCATCACCCACTGCCGCAGAGTCTTTACTTATAGAAAACGTTCCAGTTTGTGATTCAGAATTTAGTTTCCAATATGTCACCTGTAAAGATGTAATTAAAACCTTTCACACGTTAAATGTTAAAAAGACCGCAGATCTATGGGGTAATTCTGTGGACGTTGCTAAGTCGATTATAAACATTGTCGCACCTACTTTAGCTGTTATTTTTAATAATTGTATTGACTGTGGTGAGTTTCCTGATCTTATGAAAAACAGTAAAATAATACCGTTGTTTAAATCGGGTAGTACATCAGACCCTACTAATTATAGACCTATTTCAGTACTACCTACATTTAGTAAAATTTTCGAGAAACTTATTTTAGATCAAATCCAAATATTTTTCAATAAACATAAATTATTGCATAACCAACAGTTCGGTTTTACAAGGGGTCGTTCGACTACTGATGCCGGTATTGAACTTTTAGGACATGTTTACAATGCATGGGAGGATAAATGCGATGCTTTGGGTATTTTTTGCGATTTGTCCAAGGCATTCGATTGCGTTCTTCATGAAACTTTGGTCAGAAAACTGCACCACTACGGAATCCGAAACTCTTCTCTGGATCTTCTTACTTCATATTTGAGTGATAGGATTCAGAGAGTTGATGTTAACGGGAAAAGATCACCCGGATCTGTAGTAAGAATGGGGGTCCCCCAGGGCTCAATTCTCGGCCCATTTTTGTTTCTTATTTATATAAATGACTTGCCTTGCCTCATAAAGGATAATCATGATATAGTGCTGTTTGCAGACGACACTTCACTTTTATTTAAACTCAAACGTCAGCAGTTGGTTACTGACAATGTAAATAGTGCCCTCGAAAAAGTAGTTAACTGGTTTAATGTTAACAACCTACTTCTTAACGAGAAAAAAACCAAATGTATTAAGTTTACAATACCTAATGTTAGACAAGTAAAAACTAGTGTTCTCATAAAGGGTGAAGAGTTGAACCCCGAAGATACCACTGTGTTCTTAGGCATAACTTTGGATGCCAAGCTTCAATGGGGCCCCCATATAGATAAATTGTCAAAAAAGCTTAGCTCTGCAGCATACGCCGTTAGAAAAATTCGTGATTTAACGGATTTAGACACAGCCCGTTTAGTATACTTTAGTTATTTTCATAGCGTAATGTCGTACGGTATTCTGTTATGGGGAAATGCCGCCGATATTCAGACAATTTTTGTTTTACAAAAAAGGGCAATCCGTTCAATTTATAAATTAAGTCCCAGATACTCCCTCAGAGAAAAATTTAAAGAGATTAATATAATGACTGTAGCTTCTCAGTATATTTATGAAAATCTTTTGTACGCACATAAAAATATCAATTTGTTTAAAAAGTACAGTGATATCCATAATGTAAATACTAGGAACAAACACAAATTTGTTGTTCCTACAACCAGGCTCAAAAAAATAGGCAGCTCGTTTAGATGCCAATGTATACATTTTTATAATAAACTTCCTAGCCACATTCAAGAACTAAGCCTTAATAAATTCAAATGTTTTATAAAACAGAAACTGTGCCTAAAAGCCTTTTATACTGTTAAAGATTATATTGAGGACAAAAAGGCTTGGGATTGAGCTGCTCCAATAAACTTACAGTGAATGTTGTTTTTTTACTCTTTTTATTTTGCTAGCTATTTATATTTTCTTATTCTATATAACATTCTATATAAACAATGACATGAATATTTACTTTGTATAGTATTATATTATATTATTTTAATTATTAGGAATGTGAGGACTATGTGGGTCATTGTTTGTTTTTTTTTTTTTTGTCTCTTTCTTTTAATGATGGTCTGGCAGTTTGAGTACTTTATGCGGCCTACCTAAATGTCTTTTCTTTGGTATTGTTCGTCAAATCATTGAGCTCCTTAAGTTTTGAGTTGAGCTGCATGACAACTGACAAATGCGTGCACTGACTGGACAGGTCCACTCAAATCTGTGTGGTCTTTCCTCAAAAGACCATTTCGGACACAAACCTACATGGTCCTCAAATGATCTGACCAAGATTATGTCCGAATATACACATTGACATTGATGAATTTTATTTATGCAATGACATGAATATTTACTCTGTGTAGTATTATATTGTTTTAATTATTGTAAATGTGAAGACTATGTGGATCATTGTTTAATTTTGTTTTATTCGCAGTTAGTTTTTAATATGGTCTGGCAGTTTTGAGTATTTTTTGCGGCCTAGCCAAATGTCCTTTCTTTGGTATTGTTCGTTGAATCGTTGAGCTCCTTTAGTTATGAGTTGAGCTGCACAACGACTGACAAATGCGTGCACTGACTGGACAGGTCCACTCAATCTGTGTGGTTCTTTCATCAAAAGACCATTTCAGACACCAATCGACATGGTCTTCACATGATCTGACCAAGATTATGTCTGGACTTTAAAAGAGACTGTGACCTCTGAGTTTGTTTCGGCCTTTCTTCTCAGAGTAGTCAGATAGGAAACGCCGGCCTCATCTAGTTTAAAAAAATATGTTTTGACGTGTAAAAGTGTTTGTAAAAACCTACTTACAGAAATAAAATCATTTATCATTTATCATTTATCTAGGCATGGTTATAGTTTTATTGTAAAGATACCTGATCAATTAAAATCTAAGTGACTGCTCCCCTGCGTTACTGGGTAAGCTACCGTGTCACGAAGATAAATGGAAAAGGAAATTAAACACTCAAATAACATAAGCCCAAAGGCATATTTATTCGATAAAATAAAAAAATAAATGGGAGTTTTGGCCAGTAGAGTCAAATTTTCAATGATATACCATCGTCAACGAAAATCAGTCCAAAACTGTTACCGCCTTCACCGCGTGGAGGTACTTCCAGCTTATGTTATTTTATAATTTAAATACAGTGAAATTAGTGATAACTTTGATTTCCACATCAGATGTTTCTGATCTTCGAAGTCGAAGTCAACAGGACCCATGCCCATCAGGCCGAACAACTTTTGCTAAGTCATCATTCCTATATGTGTTATGGCGTAGCTGGGCTCTTGGAGTTTCACAACAGGTGTTCCAGATCTTCGATTTTTATAAGTCAACAGAGAGTGCTCATTAGATTGAACAACTTTTGCTAAAACGTCATTCCTATATATGTTATAGTGTAGCTGGGCGCATGGAATTCCACAACAGGTGTTCTAGATCTTCAATTTTTATAGGTCAACAGAGAGTGCTCATCAGGCTGAACAAATCTTGCTAAGACGTCATTCCTATATATGTTATAGTGTAGCTGGGGTCGTGGAGTTCCACATCAGGTGTTCCAGATCTTCAAATTTATTCTTTCAGCAGAAAATGCTCATCACGTGGAACAATTGTTGCTATAGTACCATTTTTGTATCTCTTATAGTTTAGCTGGTATGTTGCGGTTCTGCATCAGGTGTTCAAGTTTCCATATAAATTATAGCCTATATGTTGCCTAGACTTAATACCAATATAACAAAAAAAAATCATTCAAATCCGTCCAGTAGTTCGGAAGATTAGCGTGTACAAACAACAGAGAAACAGACACACAGACAAACAGACAAACAGCCAGATTTTTTTTTGTATTTTTGGTCTATTATTTGTTTCTAAATTGTTTCTAAAACCCCCTCAATTTTTTTTTAATATTTTCAATGTACAGACAGTTTTTTTTACTGTTTTATTATACGAGGCACGCCTTTTAAGTTTTTTGTTTGAAGAAAAAAACACAACTAGAACCTTATAGTAGTTTTTATTGGTTTTAAAAGTATTTACCACGTAGCTTAATACACTTTCCATTCGCTCAAACCAGTTATTATAACATTTATTCCACTCTAAAGTGGGGGTGTTCAAAATGGCTGACTTGAAAGCGTCGACTGCTTCTTCACCGGACTGGAACCTTTGACCACGAAGACTTTTGTTAATTTTAGGAAATGTAAAGTAATCGTTAGGGCTTAGGTCAGGACTGTATGGAGGATGGTCAAGAATTTCTACTTTTTCCTGCTTCAAATACTCAATCGTTTGACAAGCGCTGTGTGAGCTTGCGTTGTCGTGGTGCAGGATGATGCGTCGCTTTGAGTTAGATTTTTGAAGTTCGGCGATGACTTGTGGTAAACAAACTGTGGTATACCAATCTGCGTTAACCGTTCTACGATCTTCAAGTGCAATAGTCGCAACATGGCCGGTTTTTCCAACGAACGTGGCCACCATCTTCTTTGAAGTGCTTCGAGAACGAACAACTTTAGTCGGCTTTGGCTCGTCTTGAAAGACCCAGATTGTAGATTGTTATTTGGAATCAGGATCGTAGGCATAGATCCAAGATTCGTCACCACTGATGATGTCGTGGACGTGATTTGACTCTCCTCGGTTGAACCTTTGCAGACTTTTCTTACACCATCTGACGCGGGCCGCCTTGTGATCGTCGGAAAGCAGATGCGGTATCTAACAGCAAACTAGCTTTCTCACACCAAGCTCTTCATGCAAGATCTTCTGAATGGTTGTCCCTGAGATGCCTAATAGAGCCTCTATCTCTCGATACGTCACATGACGATCTTCGAGAATTACTTGTCTCACAGCAATGATGTTATCTTCAAGGCGGATTTTGGGCGTCCTTCGCGAGATTTGTCACTAACACTAGTATGTCCACGCTGGAATTCTAAATACCAGCGTTCGACAGTCCGCAGACATGGGGCTTCATCACTGAACACAGATGTTAGCTCTTCAAAACACTGAAGCCGTGTCAGGCCTCTTCTAAAGATGTAGAAAATTATTGCACGAACATTTTCCTTAGAAAGATTCATTTTCGTACGTAACCTGACAGATTCCAATCGACGCTGTGACTAAACAATAGCATTAATCGTAATACTTTAGACTGTTTTGAGATTCAAAATTTAAACACACTCGAATATAGAACAGTTCCAAATTCAAAATTGCCGGGAAATATGGAAACGACAGAACTTAAAAGGCATGCCGTATGTATATAGATTAATAGTTTTCGCAGCGCACGCCAAATAATGACGTTTATAGGCATATTTTTGATACCTTGGGTTATATTATTGTAATTTTCGTAGCGATCTCTAATCTTTTGAAAATAAAATCTAGCCCATGTTACTCGATGATAATGTAGCTTTCTAGGTGAAATATTTTTTAAATAAGTTAAGCAGTTTTTGAGTTTATCCATTACAACAAACAAAAAATCAAATCTTTTATCTTAATATTATTAGTATAGAAGTATAGATTGTACCTGATATCAAGACAACAATACAAAATTTACTTGTGGCGGTAACGTGTCGCCGATTCACATTGAAATATTTACACTTATTTTGCACTTGGTGTATGAATCCAATACAAAATACACATTATTATCCTATTTATTTGATAAGTTATTGGAAACAGGCCTTAGAAACAACGAAATTTAATACCTATCTAAGATTAAAATTACAAGAACAAAAATCAGTCAAATCGCTTCACGTGAAATCATGTCAGAATAGTGTGCACGCCTCCATACAAAATCTCCGACTTGGTATAGCGACATAGGTAGGTTCTAATCTAATCGCGGATCAAATCCAAAATTCACACTAAACCACATGGCATTGATAAACTAATAAGTAGGTATCATTTCACTATCGGTATCACTGCCGATGCGGTACACCACCTGACTGACTATCTAGCGAAAGAACTTGACAAGGGGAACCACACAGTAGGAATTTTCCTGGACCTCGCCAAAGATTTTGACACAGTTTCCATTCCAATTTTGTTGCGCAAGCTTGAGATCATTGGTGTAAGAGGCACCCAGCTAAAAATGTTCAAAAGTTATTTAGAAGATCGTTCCCAGTGCGTAAAGATTGGCAATGTTCTCAGCGCTGTTCAAAAAAACACATTTTTCGGTATTCCTCAAGGAAGTATTTTAGGACCCACTCTGTTTTTGATCTACATAAATGACCTTTGCAATCTAAAGCTAGAGCATGGCACTATCATAACGTACGCTGACGACACTGCTCTACTTTTTTCAGCTGACTCAGAAAATGAAGTCTACAATCTTGCGCAACACGGATTCAATATTGTAAATAAATGGCTTCAAAATAACTCACTAACTCTAAATGCAGAGAAGACACAATACATTCAGTTTTCGATGCGCAAGCAAATATCGAAGAACCCTTCAGCGTTGCATGCTCACTGTTGCCCAGTCTCTGCAAATAGCCAGTGTAAGTGTCCCAATATTAAAAAGACAGATAAAATAAAATACCTGGGTATAATAATAGATGATACTCTATCCTTTAAACAACACATGGAAGCTCTAAATAATAGAATTCGTAAGCTGATATACGTATTCAAAAAGCTACGATTTATTGCAAATCCAAAAATAATTAGGCAAGTGTACTTTGCTCTTTGTCAGTCAATTTTGACTTATTGCATTACTTCATGGGGTGGGGCAAGTAAAACTTTGTTATTGCCCATTGAAAGAGCTCAAAGAGCTATTCTCAAGGTGGCTACTTGCCGACCTTTCCTATTCCCCACTAACCTACTGTATAAATCTTGTGAAGTACTAACAGTTCGACAGTTATTTATAATGAGCACGGTACTAAAACACAGCACTTCCATACAGCACTGAATTTACTAAAAAGAGACGGAAAGATATAGTTTGCCCTCAAAAAAGTACAAAACATGCTTTCACAGCCAAATTTTATATGTACCTCGGTCCACTACTCTATAACAGGCTAAATGAAAAAGGAAACATCTACTCCGTAAATCATAGGAACTGCAAGAAAATCCTTAAGGAAACTCTTCAAACTATGTCCTATGACGATACAGAGAAGTTATTACTAGTGCTAAAGTAAAATATTGTTTGTTATTTCTTTTTTTTTTTTTATTTAGTTAGGTTAAGATACTATAATTTTTAGACACCATTTTACATTTATGTACCAATAATATTAATATGATATGTGATTATTTATTCAATTAATGTTACCTCCAATCGCCTGAAACACAGGATTTCCTAGTTCAGGCACAAATCATGTGTGAACTTGACTTAGATTTAAGAAAAACTGTTATTTAATTCTGTACCTTATATTTTTGAATATATTTTTTATTTTTTTTTTATTTATTTTTTATTAATTCACACGAGATGTACGAGTATGTAGGTATAGTACTCCTTATTAAAGAACGAGCTGACTCCTTGGTGGACTAATTTAGATTTAGTCCCTGAAAACAATGGCGCCGATTCCCTTGTTCACAAACTAAACTAAATTTAAGTTCAGTGCATCTTTTTCTTTGTATTTCATTAAGAAAAAGACAGAAGATAAATTTTAGTTTAGTCCTGTCAAATTAATCAGCGCCTGTCACTACTCCATACAAGTTTAGACGTGATTAAAAACTTGCCTACTAAAATTACGTCAATTTACGTCAAGCGCTGATTAATTTGACAGGACTAAACTAATATTTATCTTCTGTCCTTTTCATAATGAAATAAAAAGAAAAAGATGCACTGAACTTAAATTTAGTTTAGTTTGTGAACAAGGGAATCGGCGCCATTGAGAGGTTTTGGATTGTTTAAAAACATTTGCTTCAGTTTGCTGATGAGTGCCAATCTTAGCAGTTGTAGGTACTTTTCTGAACTTTAATAGAGAAGGTCTTTTTTCTCTTTGTTGACAATGTAATAAACATAGAATGGGAAAGCTGTTTTTTTTATATTTAGTTTGCTGCAACACGATGCCATCTCATCATAGCTAATAAAATAAGCTTCACAATATGCTTCTTGGTTTTCATAATTCCGTGAGTGAATACATACGAATTTCTATTAATCTATGTAAAGAACCTAGCTTTGCACAAATATGTAGACAAACCAGTGCATTGACACCTTCAGCACCCGCATAAAATAATATCATTCTACAAAAACTTATTTTGTCTTTACGGCCAGTTAGATTTGAAGATTACTTCGTCGGGCGAAAAAAACTGATGACAGCGAAATTTTCAAATCTCCCGCTAGCCCCGGGCGAACATAAAACGCGAGAGCCGAACGATCGCCGCGAGGTGCGTCCTTACACACAAACTCAATCTTATCGCAGCTCCGACATATTCTACCAAATGGAGCTTGCGGGACGTACGAGTAGGTATCGCCTCACAATTTCGTCGCTATGAATACAAACAATATGTTTGGGTATCGAGCTCCATGAATGACTTATAAAGGAATTGCGAGTTGATTACATGCAGCAATCTAGATGGTTGGAAATTGATGAAAATATGGTGGAAAAGTAATAGGTTGTTCACGTGTGTTGTAGATGTGGCTCGATAGGAGCCTAGTGCCTGTGGCGCGGGCCTGCGAGGCTCGTGAGATCTCTAGAGATAGCCACCCGCCAGGGATCACTTCGGGTTGACGACCGCCGTCTATCTGTTGATCGTTTGACGTCCTCTCACGAGCACAGCCCACTGATAGATTTTACACTTAACTTTCATGGGACCATAATATTTAATGGATGAGATGGCACCATCATGATAGGATATCACGTTAGGTGCTTAGTTAATGTCTGAGGTGTGTGCGATATAAGTATGACGATATGAACGATTTGAGCAACTATTAGGTAGGTAAATAGAAGTATCGATGAGTAAAAAAATTGGGGAAAATCTTTGTTTGAAAATGTTAAAGCATTTCTGTTAATAAAATTGCGGTGTTAAAGAATTATTCAATAAAATAAAATTCATAAACAAAAAACAAAGTAGGCGAACAATAATGAAAATTGGCAACTCTCTTGATTGCCAAATATGGAAATGAATGAGACTAATCGAGAAAACTCAAGAAAAACCTTGCGGTAATGAACGAAATAATAATAAATTGAACCTTGGTTGTCAAAAGGGATCCTCAACAGATTATAAAGAAGTTCGATAAGAGTATTCACGATTCAATCGAGATCCCGGCTCCACTAATCTAATTACGGCTCCACCGTCTCTTTGTGCGGCGCGGGTGAGCGTCGTTTGTTTATTTCCTTTGCCTCGCGAGCTGATATATTTTTTTGTTTATATTTTTAGCGGAGTTTGTGAGCGCTCAAAGGCGGAGCCGAGTTATGAAATTGTTCAAGCGTTAATTGTAGACGTCCAGTGGCGAATATTAAAGTGGTTGTGTGCGGCGAAGCCTGCGGAACTAACTAGTTAACCTCGCTGCTACACGGAGAGCCGCAACTTTAAACGTTGCACACGAAAAACTAATATTTAATTAGCGAGTTGCGATAGAGGCTATAGATATCGCGGCGTATTGCATGTTCATTAACATTGTTGTTTTTGGGACTGATTCGGTTGCAGTTTATCCACACTCTGTGATGTTAGCTGCTGTGAAGTTTCATGAAATGCGTTTTCAGATTTTCAAAGTATTTTCTACACCCGTTTTTGGGATTTATGGTCATTAAAACTTTAACTGAAAGTTTTCTCGTTTATAAACTACCAAAAATACTAATAGCTACTAATACCATTCATTGATGCTCACAAAATAATGTAACCACAGTAATGCCCAGATTAATTTCGTTCAAAAAGCAGTTGATTCAGTCGGTCATTTGTTCGCTGTAGACTGTAGAGCGTTGCGGTGGGCGGCCGACGACGAGTCGATTTTTTCCTAGTGATTGGTAATCGGCGAAGTCATTAGGAAAGCCACGCTTTGTTTTTTACGTCGAGGGTAATGGCGCGAAAAATGTCGTTAGCGAACAAAATACCAGCCGAGAAGAATTCAGGTGAAGAGGTCACTCGTGGGTAACTGTAGGTTCAGTTGTGGCTTTAGATGGCCAATAAAGTACCTATATGCGGAAAATTGCAGATTTTGTTCGTTCGATTATTACAAACCAAGAATGACACATTTTACCGTTTCAAAAAGCCTTGCTGTGTTAGACTAGTAGATGCGATTGTCCGATGTCATCAGATGAATTTCCATATCATATCTGCAAATAATGATTTTGGGAACCAGGCTAATTTTATTATTCCTTCTCTAACCGAGCTGTCTGTTACAACGTCAACCTTTAAAAGATTCAGAGTAATAAAACAGTGCTGTGCGTGGCGCCGTGGCGCCCGGCCGCCGCGCGACTTGAGAACTGTGAAGCGGCCATTATTTCATTACTTTGCCCAATAAAACGAATTAAATCCTAATTAGACGCTGCGATTTTTGAACATTAAAAGAGGGGCGGAATTAATTAGTAGAGGGCAGAGGCAATGATTCCAGTTCGGCGAGTAATTGCTGCTCCACCGTTTCAAATATAAATCAGAGAGTGGGTCAAGTGACAAGCGGACGGGCAAGATACGAGTATGTTTCAGTACTGACGTTCTAGTTAGCTCGCCTGAAGAAGGCCTTTGGAAACATTAAGCATTCTTATAATTACCAGTATTCTAGTCTCCAGCAGCAATCAGATAGTCCTCTTCTAAGCATAGGTAGACATAACCTCACCTCTAAGCATGGTCCTCACATACTGCTATCGTTCGTTGTTACATATTTGTGTAAATTATTGATCTGTTAAAGTATACAGGACTTGACTAAGAGTATCCTCTTGACCTGTAGACCTCGCTGAAATATTTCTATGAGATGATAACAGTGGTTTCCGCTGCCGCCTATGCCTCGTACCACACAAACACGTCCAGGAAAAATCTCAGTGTAGCAGTCTTAAGATTCACTTTGAAGGGTGAAACAGATTTCATTGAATCAACGATGAATTATTCTGTTTGTCCGAGTTTTAAACGTTTGCCCAAGACCGCAGTGTTTGGACTGTAAACGAGAGGGAGAGGGGGGGGGGGGGTGGAATTAGCTCGTCTTCTTACATTGTGTAAAGACAGGTACGTAGACATTAAGAACAGAATGGGCGTTTGAGATTGTTATAATTTAAACTGTTATGTTATGTTCCATTTGGTCTTTAAAGAATAGCACCACCATATTTCTTCCCACAGGTGACGTAAAAGGAGACTATGGTACTTACTAGAGAATGGGCAGCAGCGTTACCTATGCATTTTTAAAACCATACTGCGTTCGGGTGCTAAGAATCCCCGGAAGAGATCCGGCTACCACAATCACTGAAAACTGGACCTGGTAACATACAATATGCATACACTCTGGACTGACGAGAAGATCACCGAACACGAGGAAGAATTGAGCAGATTACGTTGGAGTATAGTAGCGTTATATGAAGTTCGACGAGAGGGGAGGACTCGATAATTCTCAAATCCGGAAATTTTCTCTATTTCCGGGAGGGTGACCAACAGCCCCAAGGTGGTGTTGGGTTTATCATCCACAAGTCCCTTGTGAGCAACGGGATGAAGATCGAGAGTGTGTCGAGTAGGGTAGCGTGTCTGGTACTAAGAATATCCGCAAGATATTCGCTGAAGGTCGTACAAGTTTACGCTCCGATCTCGTCACACCCCGAAGATGAGGTGGAGATCATGTATGAGGATATTCCCAGAGCCATGTCTAGCTATAAAACTCACTTCACCGTTGTCATGGGGGACTTCAACGAGAAACTAGGCAAACGAGACGTTGATAAGCTGCTAGTGGGGTATTTTGGTGCTGAACTTTGGCACCACCGAGGTCACCTACTGGCCAGTTTTATGGAGAAGGAAAGCCTCTTTATGATGAACTCCTTCTTCAAAAAACGTGATCACAATATATCTGCGATCGACGCGGTGAAAATCGCAAGTGATCACCGCATGGTAAGAGGCACATTGAACTTAAATATCAGGCTGGAAAGATCTCGACTAATGAAGTCTACGCTCCGCCCAGCACCGATTCAAGTCCAAAACCCCGAGAGCTTTCATCTTGAACTTCAGAATCGTTTCGAGTACCTAGGAAGCTCCGTGGACGATTATAACGATGGGATCGTGGAAACTGTCTATACGGTCGGGTCTAAAATCTTGCAAGACCTTGCACGTAAAACAAGAAGCTCTCTGATCCTAAAATACAGCACATAGAGGATAGGTTCTAGATGTATAATTGCATTGCACAGGTGTGAGTACTATGTATTATAGAGCTACCATTTACCGGTTAATATGTAATTGACTTGAATGGGCCCTGGCGGCTGAGAGTATGTAATGCTTACTCAGATGTCTCGGTGTTGGTGGCGCGTGTGTTGGATCATTTAGCTTCCTTCAAAATGGTTGAGCTGAATGGTGCTGATCCATGCGTCATGCTCGTGAACGGGCGCCGTCAGTTGGGGCTGGTCACCTCTTAGCTTCCTCGGCTTATTTGTAATTATTTTATTTAGAAATTGTTTTTGTTTATTTTTGGAGGCGATTTTTATTTCACATTATAATTTCAACATTATTTTTGTACTAATCTTTATGTATCAATATAATTTAAAAGAGTGTCCATGGAGTTTCTTGCCCGTTCTTCTCCATAGGTACCTACTACGCTTTGAAATGGGCAACTAGCTTCATATTTCTAACTGACCGACTCCTTGACAATTCAAAAGTGCCTGTAAATGGTTTAATTGAAATAAATGCTTTGAGTTTGAGTTTGATGAGTCTTCAGACGATACGCTTAAGTACCAGCAGCTCAATAGACGGATCTCTAAGTCGTTGAAAAGCAATCTTCCCCCTTTAATACAGACCGTATTAAGGGTGCGATAGAGCGGAATAAGAGTTCCAATGTCTTTGCAAGAGATCTGTCTATTGGGCAGAGCCAGCTTATGAAACTGAAGACCGATGATGGCAGGATCGTGTCCACCAAACCTGCGCTATTAGAGAGATCGAGAGGTTCTATGGACAGGGCCGGACGCGAGAGATCTCTGCCGCTGATCGCCTCCATGAGGACACGGCGGTACTCTGCCCAAGCCGGGCAGACCTCCACCGTCTGCTCCATCGTGTTCTCCGGGCGATCCACACAGTGGTGACATCCGGGCGTTTCCTCCCGCCGTATCCGACACAGGAACCTTCCGCAGCTGCCGTGTCCGGTGAGAACCTGCGTCAGGCTGAAGGTGAGGACGCCGTGGCGCCTCGCCGACAAGGAGGCTCGCTGCCTTACAGGAGACCGTGCGGTGTCCCTGGATCAGCCGGATGGCCATGACCCTTTGGGCCTCGCTCAACCGGCGGGCTGGCCGCAGCGCCAGGGAACGTGCCCACACAGGAGCCCCGTAAAGAGCCATCGATCGCACGACCCCCACGTAGAGCCTCCGGCAGGAGGCGTTTGGACCCCCACGTAGAGCCTCCGGCAGGAGGCGTTTGGACCCCCTACATTGGGCAGGAGCTTCAAGGCAGACCCTGCCCGCTCCAGTTTGGGAGCCAAACGTCGGAAATGCTCCACGAAGTTCTACCGGCTATCGAGGACGACCCAGGTACTTCATCTTCGACTCGACGCCGATGTAAATCCCTCCTACCGTTATTTGGGATCCCGACGGTGGCGCGTTCCGAGGGCCATGAAAACACATGGCCTCGGACTTGTGCAGGGCCACCTCGAGTCCCAATTGCCGGATCCTTTCGACGATTGTCGCAACCCCGCGTGCCGCTACTTCGGCCGCCGCCTGGTGCGACCTCCCTTGCCGTGCCGTCAGCGTAGCACACTACGCTGACGCCGCTATGTAGGTCAGTGCGCAGCACCCAGTCATATCAGATGTCCCACAGCTGCGGCCCCAGGACCGATCCCTGTGAGACACCACACGACATCTCTTGCCAGTTCCACACTCACTGGTGACCGGGGTAGATGACGGCCCTGTCCGTCAGTCCGTCCGTCGTCGACCACACGACGGAGGTAGGTCGGCATCCGGTGGTACCGGAGTGCCTCTCTGATGCAATTCCTGGGCAGGGTATTGAAGGCATTGGCGATGTCTAGAGACACCGCCAAGACGACCCCACCCTGGGCAACAGCATTCCCCGTCGTGAGGGCTCGCACGCGCATGATGGCGTCCACCGTAGAGCACCCCCTGCGGAAACCAAACTGGCTCTCTGCCAAATCTGGCCTCACCCGCACCAGCTGGCCGACTAGGCGGTCTGCAATGAATCTTTCAAATAGCTTGCCCACTTCGTGGAGCAGCACGATGGGCCGATAAGCGGACGGAGAGTCCGCAGGGCGCCCTGCCTTCTTTATGAGGACCAGTTTCCCCGTCTTCCAACGAAGCGGGAACTGGCCCCTCTTCAAGCATGCGCATAGGAGCCCCCTTAGTTGAGGCCCAAGAGCCTCCAAGGCCAAGACCTAGGCTTCCCCAGGTAAGCCGTCGGGTCTTGGGGCGGTATTTATGGCATTCAGCCTACGTACCGCCACTCTCATCTCTATCTCGGTCACTTCCGGAGCATCGTGGTTGTCGTCATCGTCGGCGGTGTGGTCCGCATCGGGCACCGCAGTAATATATGTAAACAAATGAAATTGTTCTAAAAGTGGTTAATGAAGACTTTAGTATAATTATTGAGTATAAAAATTTAAAGCTTGTGTAAAGTTCCATGAAATTCAACATTCTAAACGAAAATATTGACTCTACCATGAAGTTAAGGGAAGCATTTGAAAGTGTTTACCCAATATAAGTCAGTAACTGGAACAAGTTACTCCAAGTTCAATTAATAATTGGAGAGTGAAAGTAGTTGAAACTGTGTTGTTGTGCGCGGGACGAGAACCGAGCGGCGCGGTGGCGCGGCCGGGTTCCGGCCGGCCATTGCTTTTGCTATAAATCCGATAATTTAATAACGATTCGTTCATTTCACAAATTAAATCGAGTTTCGTTATAGGCTCTCTTTATAAACACCTTAACTCTCGTTACGAGTATGAGCTACTTATTAGTTATTTATTGATTTTTGTTTGTTTGTAGATGTTTTGCATATAGGTACGGGTATTCGGAGTTTGATATCCAAATCATCTTTACTTAGAGTGTTGGTATCAGCGGCGCGCACAGAGTTTAAAACAGGGTAGACAGAAAAAATAATCTTACCAAAAATACTGCATGCTGGTTTTTGTTCGTCGTCTTGTCGATTAAATAATGATGTAGGTAATTGCCACCTCAAATATCCTTTACATTATGAATATCGGTGTACCCGAGACCTATTCGCCATTGGACTGTTCGTCGACAGGATGATTCATTTATTTCCGATTCCCCAGCAGGGTCTTTCACCTATGGACATTCATTTCGCCGACAGAACCTTTCATATGCGTCACTTTCGACGAAAATAGCAGCTTAATAATCAGTTGCTAGCTTTGTTTTAATTTAAATTAGCATCGAGTTTTTGTTTTGGTAACTGAGAGTCACCAACAATAGAGGGGATCTGGCACTCGGCGGTCGCTGCCACGACACGCTCGCTTCGCTCGCTCGCCTTCGCGCGTTATTGGTCACTGTTCTAACCTAACCTAACAACTGATTATTAAGCTGCTACTTTTTACTTAAAATGATCCTTCGCTGTAGCTGCCAACTAAATTAATTTTGATTTTGATTTTGATAATACGATAAATAAAAATGGTACTCTATGTGGCGAAAATTTAACGAAAATAGTTGCATAGCTAACCTCGGATCAGAAAACTTCGGTAAGTGTCGTAATTTGTCGTGTTGTAAAAAAGCCAGTGTTTACTCTGTGCGGTTGTGTGCGTTATTTGTGACATTGTGTGTCTCGTATCTATAGGAACGCACACCCATTAAATCAGTATGACCACGAGAGCACACATACACACATTTAGCCGCGAATAGTTTGTGTCTTTGCCGTGGCACTCAGCGGCGCTAGCGCATCGCAATACGAAATTGCGTCAAATTGTACGGACGAGCTGGCTACTTTGTATCGATGTTACCCGACACTCGAAAGGTGGCGCTGAATTATGAATTAAGATGTTTTGGTACTCGTAGATTAAATAATATTAGATATCAGAACAAGATTATAAATATTTATCTGAGTTAGGTAGGGTAGGCAGTGTCTTTCTGTCTTCATGAAATGCACGCCACTGGTTGGTATGGATCTATAGGAAAACACTGCATTCTAATCAGCCATTTATTTAAATTTTCTGAAAAGATTACTTAACGAACATACATATATACAAACTCACGCCTTCTTCTCATGGGGTAGGCAGAAACTATAGAACGCCACCAACGCTCCTTACATACACCTTTTGCTTTTTTTACGTTCATATATCTTTTTTTTTTGGTTGGGAAATCATCAAATAACTTCTCCCGCTCTGGGTGGAGCGGGAGGGTGTGCCAGACTCTTACTGGCTAAAACCCACCCGTATTTCTTCCATTGCCTGAGTTGCCAGGGGCCTCGGTAACCCTTTTGTACCTTCCCGCGACCCCGGCAGGGACGTTCATACATCTGGTTCAACGGAATTTAGTGACAAAATGATGATTGGTAAATGTCCAATGTAAAGTAATGGAAATAGAAACTTTTGATTTGAGAGAGATTTCAGGTTACTATTTATACGTTAACTTAACATCCAGCACCAGCGATCCTTTTTGTGCGTTCAGAATGCATTGTGAACGTAATTTATCAGATCATTACGCACCTTTTACCGCTGCCATTTGTACGAAAACAAATTAACTATAGACGAAGGACGGAGGCTTCCGGCGACCATTTGTATAATGGCAGCGTTTCAGGAAGTTTGACAGCGCGGATGAAATGTCGCGCGATTTTTAGTAATTAAAGGGGTGCTATCGGCGAAGCGTGGCGAGGTGAGGGAGGTGCACCAAATGAGCACTTTCATGCTTCTATTGCCTCAACATTTTTGAGGGCCGGCCTTATAATTACAGTTTGATTGGAGTAATTATTTTTGATTAAATCTGATGATAACGGTGATAACTTGTGATATCAGTGCAGATTTTAAGGTTCCAGACCTCAAAAAAAACCTTTTTTTTTCTGACCGACAGACAGACAGATACACGAGTGATCCTATCAGGGTTATAGGATCAGTCGTGTATCTGTCTGTCTGTCTGTCTGTCACAGCCGCTTTGTTCCGAATCTGAACCGATCAAGTTGAGATTTAGTACACATATTAATTTCTGTGACCCAACAACGAACGTGTAACGTAAACAAATGATTTTAAATATGGGGTCACTTTTGGGGGCAAAATAAGAAAAAAAAAATAGTTTTTTTTATAGTTTAAAAATAATTATTTTCAAAGTTAAGGCGCTGACAAGACCCAATTGACCAAAATAGCCTTCGCTTAAGAAAAAAAAATGCCAAATCTGTATAGTTTATGGTAGCGGAAAAAATATATTTTAATTTTGAACATATTACCCAGAACTTGGTTGTTACCAAAACACGTTTTGAAAACATAATCTCGATACAAACTAACGTTAAACTAACCTCTTACTTTGAGTTCTAATCCAAAATATCTGTATCAAATATCAACATAAGTTACGTATTTAATGAATAACAAGCACGTCTTATTTGAATGCAGAACTTGGTTGTTTTTTATTTTCGATTACTCAACTCAATTTTGAGTAAATAGATAATTACTTCATATTTTGCAATAAATTACAAGCTTTGTGTCATCGCGCTTCTCTTTCTTTTCTATGGAATTTGACAGTGACCGCGGTTTAGGTGTTGTCAGCGTCTTAAGAAATATTAGAGAAAATTTACAAAAATTGACCATTCTCGAAACATTATCTCCGAAACTGCTAAAACAAAATTTTGAAAAAAATACAGAGAATATTTCAATACTTATACAAGATAACCTATAAGAAGTCTATGGTCTTAAAATAACATGGTAAATCTCAATACTGTGCGTACAAACTTACTATGGGAGAACACGTTTTCAACTAGAATGTATGTTCTTGGGATAAATTCATCCCAACTACCCCTTCCCCTCTCACCAAGGCCAAGTGAGCGTTGGACTACGCACAATAAAGGGAAGGGAAGGGCTTTCCCTTTATTGTGCGTAGTCCAACGCTCACTTGGCCGGGTTTTTTAGACATTAGAGTGTGTACTGCATTTTCCTTTTTGTGTATGGTCATTCAGACCTTTCTACAGTTTGTATCAATAAGTTTTCCTGCTATCTGGTGTTAATAACATTGGCCTGGCGCCGGTTATCTGCGCCCGCATTGAACTCAAGCGAGTCTTATTTAATTAATGAACCCTTGATTAGATAGCGTAGTATTTTGCGTTAGGAATTCATTCAGATTGCATTTCATATATAATTCGTGCAATAGAACGAGCACTCAGCACTTCTGGATTTTTTTTCAATTTTTTGTAATTGGGATAATTCCAGGAAACATAAATACTTACTAAGTACCTACTTATTACGCTTATCAAACCCCCAAATAAATTAGGATAAAGCCAGGAGAGATGATAAGCTTGTCAAAAGCAACATACTTAATTATCGAGTTGTTGCAGCAGCCTATAGTTCATGCCATATGCAAGAGTACACTCAAGTAGTAGTCGTTCGTTGAGCTACCTGCACAGCTACATCAACTGTCTTACCACCGTATTGTCACAGGTCCCATTATTCGTTGTGACTGTAATTTTTCTCTTCACCCTTCCGCCTGTGGTGCACGTAATTCAGCACACAATCAAACTGCCGCCACTCTCCACAAATTGGTTTTGATATTTAAATTAGTCCCGCCGCTGGCGATCGCTGGAGACGTCTTAGTCCCTACGATGTTAATTGTTGTCCTGATATTCAGTTACATTGGAATAAATGATAAATATTTGAGATATTCAATAAGCAATCAGATTGAGAAATTTGGTTAAAATCAAAGTTTTAATTTCTATTTCTAAAGTTTTAAATTCTTATTTACATAAATTCTTATTTACATAATAGGTTCCAATGTGTAGATGTGAATGGTGTAAAATCTTCCGGGTTACCAGTTCAGTTAGGTGGACCTCAAGGCTCAATACTGGGTCCATTCTTATTCTTAGTGTATATTAATGACTTACCATTTTATTTAAAGGGTATCTGTGACGTTGTATTGTTTGCAGATGACACCTCACTTCTTTTTAAAGTAAACAGGAATAGACAAGATTTTGATGACGTAAACAGTGCACTCTCAATGGTCACGGATTGGTTTACGACGAATAACCTAGTTCTCAATGCCAAGAAAACGAAATGTATAAAGTTTGCCTTGCCAAATGTTAGGAATCTAGGTCCCAACATCGTCTTAGATAATGGGGTGCTTGAAACTGTAGACTCGGCAGTTTTTCTTGGTATAACAGTAGATGCCAAACTTCAGTGGGGCCCTCCCCATCAAGCCTAGCGGGCAGGCTCAGTTCGGCCGCCTACGCCGTCAGAAAAGTAAGACAATACACTGACGTTGATACAGCTCGATTAGTTTATTTTAGTTATTTTCATAGCGTTATGTCCTACGGTATTCTGCTGTGGGGCAAAGCCGCTGACATTCAAAATATATTCGTTCTTCAAAAACGAGCTGTTCGAGCTATTTACCAGCTTGGTGCCAGAGTTTCTCTGAGAGATTTTTTTAAAGATGTTGGTATTCTCACGGTGGCATCAGAATTCATCTTCGCCAACATCTTATATATTAGGCAAAATATACACTTATACACTAAAAATAGTGATATTCACAATATTAACACCAGAAATAAGGACAAATTACGAGCTCCATTTCACCGGCTTCATAAGGTACATAACTCATTTGTTGGGCTTGGTATAACTTTTTATAACATGCTGCCCTCTTCTTTGCTAGATTTGCCTTTTAATGCGTTTAAAACTAAAGTAAAATCCACCCTTTGTTCAAAGGCATACTATTGTATCAATGACTACTTAAACGATAAGAATAGTTGGTCGCTGTGATTAACTCAAGACAATGTTTATGTTCTTTCTCCAGAATTAGCTTTCCTACTGACAGGTTATATGAGTTCATATAATTGATTATTTTTTTATTTTGACTGTATAAGTCAATGTAATTTAATTAGTTAAATTTTAATTTATTAGTTACATAATCTACTCATTACAATGTGTGTTTTATGAGTTGTATTGCAATAAGTGGTTAGCTAGCGTCCTCGACTATTGATTATACTATTCTTGCCTGAGCAACCGGCAGCAAGCTCGTCATGCTCCCTTAGATGTCACTGCCTGCGGTAGCGTCGGGGATCGGGTTGCCTCCTTCCCTCCAATATGGCGAGGGGGGTGATGGCTGATCTTTGCGTTATGCTCGTGAACGGGTGCTGCTTGTGGTGACTGGTCGTCTTGCTGATCATGGTTTTAATTGTTATTAGTAATTGTTTACTTATTTTACTTCGATGGGGCTAGTTTATCATTTCTCACTTCGAGCTACAGCAATTGCCTTATGTAAGCGGGCACGCCCTTTATGCCTGGAGGCTTTTATTTAGGTATTAAGTTCTATTTACGTTTTTTTTATGTTGAAATTTTTATCTGCTTGAGTACAGTTTGTTCATTGTTTTGTTGGTATACTGGCGCGTGCTAGCTAACGTATGGCAAGTGTGTAATTTAATCCAATGTTTTGTGTTTCGTAATGTTAATTACTTTGCATACGATTTGTATAAAATCAAGTTTATATAACTAAACAGACAGACGTGCTGCTGGGGAGTTTGTTCCACCACTTCTTCTTCCCAGCTAAAGCACTAGGAAGTGGTGACGGGCGGGCATTTTTGGGGGACTGTCTTATGTAACTTTGACGTTCGAAAAGTGCTGATTTTCAGCCTAGTTTGAATAAATGACTTTTGATTTTGATTTTGATTTTGATTTTCTGTATTCAGGTGAAATACATAATCAGCCCATAATGTTCCCACTGCTAGAACTCAGGCCTCCTCTCTGGGAGAGGGTGAAATAGTTAAGATCAAACTGTTATTTTCTGTTTCTATAGCTTCATGAGAAAAAATATGAAGACATTTGATTAATAAATTGTAGTCGTTGGCTTCTGGAATAGTTATAAATAATTGTTGTCTATATTCATATTACCATATAGTTTTTGCCAGCGGCAAAAAAGTGTCCTATGTCCTAATCCAGGTAGGACATAGGACACACGGATAGACCATGGTCTACCCGTGTGCCAAATGTCATCCAAATCAGTTCAGCCGTTTTAGCGTGCGTAACAAACAAACAAACTTACTTTCGCATTTATAATATTAGTTAGTATAAGTGAAAGAAAAAAAAATGTGTGGTATGTGTAGTAAGTGAGCCACTTCAAAATCGGAAAACTCAACACATAGTCGTGTCGTACGGTTTAAAACCGCCCACCGTCCGGCAGGTTCGGTTCAAAGATTGATTTCTCTTTCTCGTCGGACTAACTAAAACTTCTCCGAGCTGCTCCCCCACCTCAGCTTACCCTCCCCCCCTTCCCTGCAGGGCCCGCGCTCAGGCCCGTTTGATCGCGTTATTTCGCAAGATAAGTCTGTTAATTGCCTTTACAGACAGGTTGCTCATTCTATTCCAGATTATTGATCTTGCTGAGAAGTTTTTGTATGTCTTCAGAGGGGATTGTTAAACGGTTTTTGTTTTTAATTGAACAGTTCTGTGAAGGACCCGATAGGCCTGAACTTGCTTGTTGGGCTCCGTGTTCTGCTTAAATTAGTCCTGTCAATAAAGATGTGATTGAAACAATGAACTGTGATTCAAACGGTATGGAACATAAAATAGAAATTAACACTATTCATATTTTTTTCGCGAACTTTAAGAAAGTAAAAGAGAACATCTTAAGAAGGCAGACGTAGACAGATGGAGGTACCCATAGCATTAGCAGGCGAGACAAAAGGCGAGTTAACAAGTATAAGAATAAGGAGTACCTTCAGACAAAGGTCTTTGTGCAAAAAGTACAAAGTGCAGCTGACAGACACCGATATAACGATATAACTAGTACGACTAATGTGACACAATACTTGTACCTCGCTTTATTACCCATTTATACAAAAGTTTTCCATGTTTTGCACACTGGTCGATACTCTCCTACCTATTCAATACATAATCAAAATTACATAATATTTTTACGTTACCTATAGTTCTGTTTAGCTTAAAAATTACACTGCGATTGCTATCAATGGTATTAAGCTAAATATAGCAGTTATAATTGGATCAAAACTCTAAAACCGTGCGAAAAACATCAGGTTAATTAATAATTATAACGCACCGAATGTGTTTACTGTCGCTATAAACGTATCGAAACATATTGATTAATTATATTAATATAACTGAGTTCCTCTTCCCTGTGCCAAGCTATACTCTAACATTGCGAGACTCCTTCGTCCTGCTTACCAATTCTTTCGCATCTCAATGCTAATGTTGTATAAACTGATTTAAACCGGTTATTGTTTAAGATTTTATTGAATTTACAATTGGGATTATCTCCCCTAGTTTTCGGCATAGTTGACACGATTTCTTTTTAATCTTTCGGCCACCCTTGCCAAATTATCGGCTTTCATTAAAGAATTTTATTCGCGGGATCTTAAATTATTGCTTTGATTATGAGCAGGTTTTGTTTGAAAATAAGACACTTTTCATGATTCTATTATTTTTTCTTGTGTCAAAATTATAATGTTCTTGTTTCGAGAAAAGTTGATGTCAGTTAAGTTATCTTCGGTGAACGCCACTATTATTACAGTACCCAGCCTTATTGTTCGATGATCTACGATTTGTTTCGTCATGAATATCAAAGATTATTTAATTAAGATCTTACTAATCTTGGGTCCGTCTCTAACTCGGCTCCTATTGTGTTCAAATTGAAAAACTTTTCTCGTTTTCAACTAATTATATCGAGAGGAAGACGAAAATCTTTTGCAAATATTTATTGAGAGCTCGCGGTTGTCGCGCTCGCGATACAAAGATTACTCACGGACTAATCGAAGTTTGAAATAATCCTTTGGCGGTCCTCTTTATGCGTATCAGAAAACCCCCAGATAGAGTGAGACAGAGTGATAGTAATAGTATCAGTTGATATGATAACTATAGCTGATAGCTGCGAACGTTCTTGAGGTGAAGACTGGGTCTTGTTTTTAATTAATTAATTTTATTATTTTTCAACGGCCGCCGCCGCGTTGGCTTTATTGGCGAAATTTCTCGAGTAATTAGTCGTTTTATTATTATATAATATCGGAAGGGTTGAGGTGCGACCAGATGCCACCGTCATTACGACTCGCCGCCGGTGCTGTTCGCCACGGGGATGCCAATTTTTATTTATTTTGGAGGGCTCAAGATTCATCCCTTGGTTTCCTTGGGTTTGAAGACGGAATTTGTTTTCTTTAATTAATATTTGATTTTTAAGTTCCCTTTGGCGGGTTGTTAGTGCTGCGTTATTTAATTTTAAAGGGGCCATCCTTTCATTCAATTTAAGATAATTAAAGAAATAAATATTTATAAACCTAGTTGAGTTAGTTACTTATGATTAGTAATGTAAGGTGAAGGAATGCAGATAAGAAGTGTATTGTGTACTTACCTAATGGTACCTACAATTTATTAAATATCTATCTACTTACTTAATATAGAGAATAAACACAACACTCGCTAGACATTCCTAGAAGGAACGTCCGTATCTTGAACAAACAAACCATTTGTGGCGACGCGCGACGGCGGTAGTGCGACATTGGTGCCGATTCTCTTGTCACAAATTTCTCTAAACTAGACCAAAAATCACCAAAATTGCGTTTATTCCTGTCAAACGACGTTTCCCTTTCTGAAATTAACTAAAGTGACATAAATTAACTATATTATAGTTTGACAGCACTAATGTCATTTTAGTTATTCAATTTTTGTGAAAATAGCATTTTTGCTATTCTGAATTTGACGTTTTTCACCTTAAATTTTAATTTTCAAACTAAATAAGACTATTTTTAATCACGATTAAAAAGGTGTGGAATAAAATTAGTTGTCATGAATTAAAATTTATGAACCACATTTCTCTTAGATTTCTTGAAAGTTTGGATGCTTGTGGGTTTGGAATATCTTAGATCACTATGGACGCTTATGTGATTGCAACTGTTGTCGATGCGGCAGAGAGGCGGGAGGAAACGCCCGGGTGTCACCACTGTGTGGATCGCCCGGAGGACACGGTGGAGCATACGGTGGAGGTCTGCCCGGCTTGGGCAGAGTACCGCCGTGTCCTCGTGGAGGCGATCGGCGGCAGAGATCTCTCGCGTCCGGCCCTGGTTCAGGCCATGGTACGGAGCGAGAGGGCATGGGCAGCCGTCACTTCCTTCTGCGAAGCAGTAATGCTCGCGAAGGAGGAGGCGGGTCGGTTGAGGTAAAGGCAAATTTTGCGCCCTCTCGCCCCTAGCCGCCGCAGGAGACGCCCTGGGCGTCGGGAATCCCGGGCGGATTTCCGGCCACCGTAGGCGCGCGCTTGCGGATGGTGAGCAATGGGTAGCTCACCATCCGGTTAGGACCAGGCCCGGGTCGACGGCGCTTTGTATTCCACGCGCGCCTCAAAGAGATGTCGTCAGCACAAAGGTAGGGGTCCACTAGGGCCGATGCCTGCCGGGGTCGCGGGAAGGTACTTATTGGTCACCGAGGCCCCCGTAACACAGGCAACAGGAAGGAATACGGGTGGGTTTTAGTCAGTAAGAGTCTGACACACCCTCCCGCTCCGCCCAGAGCGGGAGAAGTTATTTGAGAAAAAAAAGTATTGTTATTAGAATACAATACGAAATTCATTCGTGAAAACTTAGAGGTATTTTTGTACTGAACATCTAATGACTTCATTATAATTTGGAAAACAAGTGGATAAATCCATTTCCAGATTCTGTGAAATACGAAACTATTTTTTTTCAACTATCAAGAGTTCGGTTATTATTAGAGTTCAACTTTCAGTTGGAAACATTGCGAGACCGTTCCAACCCATTCCAAATGGCTGAAAAATGATTTTTAGACTCCCTAGATTGGGACAGACTAATTCCAGATGTCCTTGATAGGGCTTTCCTACGGCGACGAGAATACCGGAGACTTTTTAATGAACGATAAACCGGATATATAGAGAAAGCTCAATCAGGAGGAGGCTCAGTAGGTGCTCAGGTTTGAATGGAATGAGTAAGTGAGGAAGCTCATCGGAGACAGTGATTATCCTATGTGTTATCCCATGTAACCATATTATGACGCCAGCTCAACAGAACAGCAGAACTAAAGCCACGTTGTGGTAGTTACACACATATAACAAGAGACATTTTTCTAGAAAACAATATATTTTTATAAATAATAAAGCTACATTTTTGTTTATTCATTAAGTTTTTATTTTCAATATTCTTCCTCTAAAGACATGGGTGCCATTCTTTTCTCATGCCACCCTCATTCCTCATCTTTTTCACATAGAATGGTCTCCTCCCTCACTGTCTTGGTTGGCGAGGTTGAATAGTATTGGTGCTTGGTGTGGATTTCATAGCAGCAGTCAAACCCGTACCTCTAAACAAGTATAATTTGTTATTAAAAGGCACTGAAACCCTGGTGCAAAAGCAATAGGAAGTAATAGCCCATTTCTATTGTCACTATTAAGAGGGCATTCAAAAGTCTTAACATAAAGAAAACTGAAGACTTATGGGGGATTTCCGTTAAGGTTCTTGGATTTATCATTGACACAATAGCCCCTGTCCTAACAGGCATATTTAATCAATGTTTAGACAGCGGTACGTTTCCTGAATTAATGAAACATAGTAAAGTAGTACCAATTTTCAAGTCGGGTAGTGAGAGTGATCCCTCTAATTATAGACCTATATCTGTGCTACCAGCATTGAGTAAAATATATGAAAAAATCATGCTAGACCAGATGCTGTCACATTTCAATTCTAATGGGATTTTACATAGTCGCCAGCTTGGTTTCACGAAAGGTATGTCGACGACTGAAGTAGGAGTAAAACCAATTAGTCACATTTTGGAATCCTGGGAGATATCCCAGGATGCCATTGGCATTTTCTGTGACCTCTCAAAAGCGTTTGACTGCGTTGACCACAATACACTGACCTGTAAATTACACCACTACGGAATTCGTGGACAAGCTGCTGATCTTGTTCTGTCCTATCTATCAAACAGGCAGCAAAAAGTAAACGGTAACGGGCGACGTCCTCGGGGTCTCTAGTAAAGATGGGCGTGCCCCAAGGTCCAATTCTTGGCCCTTTCCTATTTCTAGTTTATATTAATGATCTTCCTTACATGATGGCAAACTTATCGGATATAATTCTATTCGCTGACGATACTTCTCTCATTTTTAAAATAGATAGAAAAAATCCGGATGTCTTACACGTCAACGATAGTCTGGATATTCTTTCGAAATGGTTCGCAGCTAATAATCTCTTACTTAATGCGAACAAAACAAAATGTATTAAGTTCTCACTACCAAATGTACCCCAAGTGGCTCTAAATTTAAAACTTGATGGCAAGAGACTAGATGCTATTACGGAAACTATATTTCTTGGCCTCTAGATTCAAAATTGCAATGGGGAGCCCACATTAGAGCTCTTTCAGGTAGATTAAGTTCAGCTGCATATGCAGTAAGAAAAATTAGACAGTTGACTGATATAGCCACAGCTAGGTTAGTATACTTTGCTTATTTCCACAGTATTATGTCATATGGCGTTCTGCTGTGGGGATCGGCAGCTGATGTTGATTCAATTTTTATCTTACAAAAGAGCGCAATCCACGCAGTCTATAGAATGGGTCCTTGTGAGTCCCTTAGAAACAAATTCAAGGAATTAATGTACTAACTCTGCCTTCTCTTTATATCTTAGAAAGTATTTTATATGTTCGCAAAAACTTATGTCTTTTCAAAACAAGAAGTGATTTCCATAATATAAATACACGTAGTAAACATGAAACTGTGATACCCAAATTTATATTAACAAAAACAAGCAAATAATTTGTTATCAACAGTATCCGCTTTTATAACAAGTTGCCAAAGTCAGTTACAGAACTTAGCGATGGAAAGTTCAAACCCCACCCACTCAGTTTCAAAACGTGTCCTTATAAAAAACGCATATTACAAGATTAAAGACTACGTTGAAGACAAGGAAGTTTGGCAATAATTCCTTCTGCACATGTGGCTTCCCTGGTACATCAGAAACGGCATAACTATGGAAATGTCTATTAACTGCTCCCAAATTACGATGTTTATTATTATTATTTTGTTAGACATACTTTTTTGACATTATATTTTCACTATTTGACATTATATACCTACAATTTATATTTCATGAATGAATTAATGAATGAAATGCACCGACCCCAGCGTGGTTAAACCAGACTCGATTGCTCGAATGAACCCAAGGATTCGCACGTCCCTGGAGCCTCATGTTTTATGGGACTACAGAGACCATTGAATATCAAAGAGTAGACCGGGGGGCGCGGTAATGGTCAGGAAGACGTGCCCTTAGGATAGGAAGGATTATTAGAGCCTACCGGATATGCATCCTTGAGCAAGCAATGGAATAGTGGAGAGACGGGGAGGGCATCTTTTAACAACGTCGCTGCCAGGTTGGCTCAGGTCTAGTTGCTTTCTCGACTCTTTTCTGTGACACTGCTATGCTGTGTTGCTGTTTCCAATGTCTTCATCTAAGGTCTCGCTACTATCCGATTCTGATTTCTTGTAAATCACGCTAGCAGCCTTCCTGATCGTATCTCGATCTTCGGCCGTGTCCATCCAAAAGTTGATTTCCATGTCGAAGTACTTCATGTCCTGCTTTAGGTTGTCATTCCAGGTGTAAATAGGTCGGCCGATTTTGTTGGATTTCACCTTATACTGCATTGCAAAATGTAACAGATGTGGTTCGCGGCGCCTGTGCACATGTGCAAGATAGCACATCCTGTGGTTCTTGATGCGTTTGGTTACAGTTTTTCCGTCCAAGTTTTCATGCATCTTCTTTTCCTTTGGTTTATTCCTAGCGTGGTTAATCAAGTCTCTCATGATAACTCTCTCATACCTTCTCAATCTTGACCTGTTAGCTTTAGTGAGTACCGATACTTACAAACCGTGTATCATACAGGGCACGATCACGATACATGAGTCTGGCTAGTTTCCAATCCATCTTTGAGTTTGTTATGAATGATAATATTGATTTTGCGTTTCTATTGGCCTGTTCGCAGCGTTTTTTAATTGTGCTTTTCCTACTTAATGCAGATGTTATGTGTGTGCCTAGGTATTTAATTTCATCGACTGTAGGTAGATTTATTCCATTAATGGTCACATGGGCCGTTTTCTTTGTAGCTATGGGGTCTCTAATTAGTATTTTTGTTTTTGTTTCATTTATTTGGAGGCCGACACTAGCAAGTAGGGGTTTAATATAGTATAGGATTTCTTCAAGCCGTTCAATGTCATCTGTAATGAAGATAAGGTCATCCGCAAATGATAATACCAGGGGGAGTGAGATTGAACGATCCTGATCCAGTTTGATTAATTGAGTTTATATATAAAATAAAACTGCACTGCACATAATATTATTATAGTTGTCACGCACTTATGATAGGTTAAAGTTAGGTACACTATTTATACATAACTAATTAAGCTGGTAGGGACAGTATAACCAGTAACTAAAAGTGTGGGACCTAACACTCTTTACTGGCTGCCAAACGCCAACACTTGGTAGGATACCCAGGCCACCTGGTACCTTTTTTTTTTTTTTTTTTTGTTGCCGCGTTGGAAAATCCTCATGGATGTCCTCCGCCCTGGGGTAGGCAGAGGGGTCTGTCAGACTCTTACTGACTAAAAACCACCCCGGTGTTCCCGTCCCACACTTGCACCGGGGATCATGGGATCTAATGTGACTTCCACGATCCCCAGCTAGTGCCGGCCCGCCTCTGCGGGCCACCTCAAGTCTGGGGGGGGGTGAGGTGTTTAAACCCCCCCCACAACGTCTGAAAGGGGCGCGCGTGGAACACTACGCGCCGCCACCTCGGGTCCAGTGTGATGGGGGGCGGCGGACGTCCCCAAGTCCGCCGTCCCTGGACCCATTTAGGGGGGCCGGAAGAGGGCGTTGTCTGCCCTCTGCCGACGCCCGGTGCGCCTGCTGCGGGCCGGGTGAGCGGAAGAGATCTCCCGCTCCCGTTCCGCAGCCTCCTTCTGCGACACGACTGTTTCGCAGAAGGATACCACCGCGTCCCAGGACTCCTCGCTGCCGACCATCGCCTCGACCGCGGCCGGCAGCGACAGGTCACTGCCCACTCCTGAGATGAGGGCACGGCGTGGCTCCTCCCAAGCGGCACACTCTGCCAGCGTATGCCGCGCCGTATCCTCCCGACAGTCGATGCAGTGGTGACACCGGGCGTCCGGCTCCCTGTTTATGCGACACAGGTACTTCCCGAAGCAACCATGCCCCGAGAGCACCTGCGTCACCCGAAACGACAGGGAGCCGTGCCTCCTCCCGAGCCAGGGCTCGAGCACTGGCCGGACCGCCTCGATGGTGGCGAGGCCGGCGGTAGGGCGTGTAAGCCTGTCCCGCCATTCCGCCACCAGGGCTGCGCGGAGCTGTGACCGACGCAGCTCCATATGTCGCTGCATAAGCCACTCGCCCCGCGCCCTCGCTTCCTCGCGCCACTGGTACAGCGACGCGAGTACTTTCGCCTCGAGGTCCCAGGGCGGGGATCCGGCCAGTACGCAAGCCGCCTCGAAGGAGATCGTGCGATATCCCCTGATGACTCTGACGGCCATCGCTCTCTGCGGCTTCCGCAGGACTGCGATGCTTCCGGCCGTCAGGTCAGCCGCCCAGATCGGGGCCCCGTAAAGGGCCATCGATCGCACGATCCCCACGTAGAGCCGCCTACAGGCGGCGCTCGGGCCCCCCAGATTGGGAAGCAGCGTTGACAACGCCCCAGCCGCGCCCAACAACTTGGGCGCCAGCCGCCGGAAATGGGGGCCAAAATCCCACCGGCTGTCGAGCACCAATCCTAGGTACTTCATGGTGGATTCGACAGCAATTTGAGCCCCCCCGACCACGATGTGTGATCCCGGCGGCGGCGCCCGCCGGGGGCCATGAAAGATCAAGGCCTCCGACTTGTTGAGGGCAACCTCCAGCCCTAGGCGACGTATGCGACTCACCACCTGTGAGACCGCAGCCGTCGCTAGCAACGCTGCCTCCCGGTACGAGCTCCCCCGGGCCGTGACCAGTGTGTCGTCCGCATAACACGTCAGGTCCACGCCCGGCTGGAGCTCGCCCCGCAGCACCCAGTCGTACCCGATGTTCCACAGGAGCGGTCCTACGACCGAGCCCTGTGCAACACCGCACGACATGCGGCGCTGGTTTCCGCCATCATGTCCCGTGTAGGTGACACACCTCTCCGCCAAATAAGCCCCGACGATGCGGCGGAGGTAGGAAGGCACCCGATGGTAACGCAGTGCCTCCCGAATACAGCTCCAGGGCAGGGTGTTGAAGGCGTTGGAGATGTCCAAGGACACCGCCAACATCACCCCGCCCCGGGACACCGCTTCCTCCGCCAGGACTCTCACCCGCGAAATCGCGTGGATGGTGGAGCGCCCGTGCCGAAAGCCGAACTGGCTCTCGGCCAGGTCAGGCCCCTCTCCGCACAAGTGGCCGACGAGGCGGGCAGCGATTATCCGCTCAAACATCTTACCCACCTCGTCTAGCAACACTATGGGCCTGTACCCGGACGGTGAGTCCGCAGGGCGCCCCGCCTTCCTGAGCAGGACCAGATGACCAGATTTCCACAAAGTAGGAAACTGGCCCTGCTCAAGGCACGCTGTGTAGAGTCCTCTCAAGTGGGGCTCTAGCTCCTTCAGAGCGAGGGCAAGCGCTTGGCCGTGGATCCCGTCGGGCCCCGGAGCCACGTTCTTGGCTCGGAGCCGCGTCACGGCTGCCCCCATCTCTGTTTGTGTCACCTCTGGGACGCTGATGGCGTTCTCTTCTTCTGCAGACTCTGCGGCTGTGGGCAAAGCCATCGGCGGCGGAGTATGCTCCGCTCTTGCCGGGAAGAGGGCTGCGACGACCTCCTCCAGCAGCTCAGGTTGGAGACTCTCCGTGAGTGGAGGCGCCGCGGCTCGAAGTTTCCCTCGAACCACACGATAAGGGCGCCCCCACGGATCTCCGTCTAGAGTCTCCAACATCTCCTCCCTGGCTCGCGTCCTCGCTTCGCCGATGGCCAGCCACAAGGCCTGCTTCGCCGCGCGGTACACCTCATACAGCGCGGCTTCTTCGTCAGGGACCCGACGACGTCTCCTCCGGTATCGGGTGTACCGGCGTCTAACCGCTACGCACTCGACACGTAATTGTGCGATCTCGGTAGACCACCAGTACACCTGGCGCTTTGCTGGATGTGAGTGGACGCGGGGCATGGACGCGTCGCAGATTTGTGTCATCGCCCCGCGGAACCACAGCGCCTCCTCTTCGACGTCGATGGGTCCGTTTGTTGCCGACTCCCGGATCCAGGCCTGAACAATAGCGGCCTCCTCGAGAACCTCCCTGTCGATGCGCTTACGCGTCCAGCGCGGACCGTCCCTTCGCGGGGCCGATGAACTACGGCCGCCGGTGGTCTGGGTGGAGACGTCGAATCGGATGTATCGGTGATCCGACAACGTCTCCACCTCCACGGCGACACGCCAGTCACGGACACGGCTCGCGACAGCAGGGCTAGCGAACGAGACGTCCACTACAGATCCGCCCCGCTGCCGCACGCACGTGTGGACCGAGCCCCGATTCAGGACGACCAGGCCAGTCGTGACCGCCCACTCCTCTAGCGCCTCACCCCTAGCACCGGAGATCCCCACGCCGCAGACTTGGCGTTGAGATCCCCGAGCAACAGCACCGGGTGAGGGTGGAGTCGGCCCACGACGGCACCCAACTCGACAAGGAAGTTCTCGAAGTCGGCGAGACTCTTGTTGGGCGAGAAATACGCCCCAACCGTGCCAATGCCGTCCGCGAGGGCGGCCACCCAGCCGTGTCCTCGGGACGGGTTGACGAGAGCCCCGCCAATGATGGCCACCAAACCGTCCAGGTCTCCCACCCAGTTATCCCTGGGGGGGACAAAGTACGGCTCGGCGACCACAGCCACGTCGATCGACCACTCTGCCATGCTCTGGAGCAAGAGATCCTGAGCTCTGGCAGCGTGGTTGATATTGCTCTGGAGGAAATGGTACAGCGCCATTAGACGCAGTCCATCCCCTCCGCACCATTCACAGGCCGGGAGTCGGCCGTAGGGCAGCCAGGCTGAGGGGGGGGTAAAGAGCCCCCGGCAGCCATGGCTCCCCTCTTCTTTTTTTGTGCTGGCGCACGACAGGCCTTGCCGCCAGCCCTGTGCCCCGCGGGCCTCCCTGCAGCTGTACAGAGGCTGCAGTTTGGTGCTGCGGAGCACTGGGCCGCCTTGTGGCCGGGCTGACCGCAGCGATAGCACTGCTCGCTGCGGTCTATTTCAGCGGTGCACCGTGCCCGGACATGCCTCATGTCCAGGCACCGGTAACACCGCAATGCCCTGGGTTGCAGCAGCTTGACTCTTGCTGCAACCCATCCCACCAACAGACGCCCACCGTTGGCGACCTTGTTTGCCGCCGCCACCGGGCACCGCACCCAAATCGTGCCAGGCCCGGAGGCGTCGGCGCGGATCTCACCCGTCCGCACGTCTTCCGGTGGACATCCACCGGCCTTGGCAACGGCCGCCACGACGTCAGCTGGGGTCGCCGAGTCATCCAGTCCGTCGACACGCAGCTCAGCAGTCTTCATAGGCCTGGACACCCGGACGTCCTCCGGGTTGAGGACCCCTCTCAGTTTGGCGGCCAATGTGTCCGCCTTCTCAGCGCTGGAGGCACCCGACACCTCGAACAGCCGCGCTCCCGTAATGGCTTGGGCCACCTGGTACCTGGGTCGACCCTGCGCGTGCCCGTGATACGTTTATTGTTTGTTATCTGGCCGAAGGTCCGTACAAACATTATATTTCCTGCACGCCGTTCTTCGTCCAAGACCCTTTTAAGCGTACGGAATGTGGTCCTCTGTTGGTTGGCCTATTGTTTAAAAAGACAGCTTGGTAGTTGCCTAATGCTTTTATTAATTCCCCGTTGTAGTTGGAATATTCATGGTATATTGATGGTTTGAATAGTCACTCCTGTGAAAGATCTGGTTCCTTTAGAAATACAACTGTTGATGTGAGAGTTGATTATATAAAGAAAAACATACTTGTCACTTCCCGCATTCTATTTGGGTATTTTTCTAATTAGAATTGGCTAAATCTGTGCTTTCCCAGTGGATGCCAATCGTAGTGCGTAGAATTGTATGTTCCTAAGTTCATCTCTGTTTCTTGTAGGCAGGCTACATGAATCTTCCTTTGTGGAAGTTCAGCGTCTATTTTATAATTTTGGCCAGTTTCGAGCTCCACCGGGCGTTCCAAGTTGCAATACGCAAGTCTGGGAAAGTGTACTTAATTGCGGTAGAAGGCGGATTTCTAAGTATTGTGTATCCATATCTATACTATATATGTTGTGGTGTTTTGACGTTGATTGATTACTTCTTTGGAGCTTGCGTATTATCGTTGTATTGCTCAACCTCGATTGCGACCCAGCCATCAGAGTCCTGGTCTTTGTTGAAGACGTGATGGTTGCCGGGCACTGCTTCGCCGGCAGGTGAATACACCAGCGTGTTTCCGGTACTTAGTCACACGTGCACCTTTATGAGATATAATTCGGACGCAGCGATATGGATATCTTCTCCTCACCAGCCCGTTTCGCTAAGATGAGCGGTTATGTATTTTGATATCCTTTGTTCCTGGGAAAGATTGCTATTAGGAAGGAAGTCTCGAATATTATTCTGAAATGTTGAGTAAGTTCTGTCCCCATCACGGCTCACCGAAACATATGTGACGTGAACATGTGTGTGATGCTACAGACAAGTGGTCAAGCTTTTGCATGGTACCTGTGGTGCATTTTTTGTGAAGAGATGTATCTTGTTATGAAGTTTTAAAATACAGGGTAGGGTTTTTATGGGTTGTTACTGGAATTCATTCCGTTTTTTGCCTTTCGCGCACGGCGCAGATGGGTATAATACAACTTGATTTACGACCTCTCAAATGGATCGGTAATTTGCTTAGCTAGCGACTTTTTGTAAAGCTTAAGACGCCAAATAATAAATTTGTTTAGGTACAGTAATTTCCTGGAATTTGGTTCAATGTTATAATTATAAAGTACAGGGAATTCCTTAGTTAGTTGGAACAGTTATATTATCATCCCTATACTGCACAGGATAAATGTTGAGTTTTGATGGATTAGAGAATATTAAAGAGTATTAAATTGACACAGACGTATCATAGTTTAAGCGGAACTGTTGAGCAGATCCCTAAAATACATGGAAAGATCTCACCAGATTAGCTTGGACGGGGTCAGGATCGTCCTAAGTGTGCATTGGGTCGCTCGCCGGAGGCTCGATCAGGAGCAGTCACAGGCCTAGTACACCCTACCTTTGCACAGCTAGCAATTTTATTTAACGACACGAACACACAGCAAAAACAAAAACACAAATTTACACAGCTAAAATATTTTTGGAAACTTGACGGAGGACCAACACGTGACACGTCCGTTCACTTCGACGTCCACCGAACGACCCCCACATTATATACCTACAATTTATATTTCAGACTTAATATTATTAATATTATTTTACATGGATTCTTGTGTACGTTGTGAATGTGAGAACGTTGTAGGCTTAATAGACTAGATCTTTTGTAGACCGTTTTCTTTTCTCTTTTTTTTTGTTAAGTACTTCTCAACAGGCCTACACTACACACTACCTAATTTGTGTAATTTGAAAACATTGTAAAGCCAATTATTTTTAAAAGAGTAACCGTGGAGTTTCTTGCCGGCTCTTCTCCATAGGAAACGACCAATTGGAACCGTGCACCTAGCTTCTGACGTTTCATAAGTGCCCATGTAGGTTTATGTGAAATAAAAATATTTTGATTTTGATTTTGAATATAAAATAGACATTAGTACCTAAATATATTTCTAAATAATATATATTATTTGTGTTAACAAGCTTAAAGGACATGAAAATACATAACTATTATCAGCTACTGCTTAACATTATTTGGTCAGTTTACATTAAGTAAGACAGTTCTAGTAAGTAAATATAAATACAGAGATAAATACCTTTTCATATTGGACAATTTCTTTATGTCACCTTTTTCTTACAATCTGTCACTATGTATTAGGACATTAAGAATTTTTTATGACGTTCTAATGTCTTGCTTGGTATGTGTCCTTTGACACATCCTAGTAGTTATGAAACAACAAGCTAAGTTTATCCGATGAAATCCTGTGGAATTTTGTGTTTTAGCCTGTGAATTCCTTTTTTAACCATTAGGTGGTTAGCCAGGATATATGGGTGCCGAGTAATTCTTTCTTTATACGACTTAGCTTTCTATTTCCTCTTTACTGTCGGTATTTTTATATCATTGTGTAGAGCTTCATTTGGTACAAACAATGGGGCGTTTGTGATTGTTCTTAGAAGCTTGTTCTGAAATCGCTGTATGATCTCTATGTTAGAGTGTGATGCTGTTCCCCATAGCTGAATGCCATAGGGATAAAGGCTCGATTATAGCTTTGTTTTATTTTCCAGGTCAAATTGTGACCAATTATCCAGTAGAACTTTCTTAGTGTCAGTCCAATTTGCCTCCGTTTTGTGAAAATGTGTTTTTTCAAAGGAAGACGTCTGTCGAAGTTTATACCAAGGTATTTCACATGGTCAGCTTGAGGCACTTGTATTCTATTAATAAATTAAAGCTCCTAATGGAGCTATTGGAGCCTATCATTACTACCATCGCAAACACATTGAACGAAAATATTTTTAATTAATAAAATCAAATTCGAATTTTCCAATGAAATATTTTACTTTTGTCTGTCGAAGTCACGACAGTTACAAAAATCATGGTTTTGTCAATTTTATTGATTTTTATTTGACTATTTTCAATATAATCTGTGCCGAACGCATAATGTCACCTCTATTTTGGCCTATGGTTTACTCAACTTACGATTGTCAAACTCGAATACTTGTATAGTTTTGTCAACATTGTTATCAATTTTAATGAAACTTATTTGCAGAATAGCTTTTAGGGTTCTCTTAACCAAAAATAAGAAATTTTAGTGATCGTTTCGTTTAGTTCGGTGAACAACAGAATCGGCACCATTACCTCTCATCACGTGTCAGATGACCAGTAAACAATGGCCACCTCACCATTAAGGTAATCACTGCGGGACTTAATCCAATTTGTTATACTTACACTTACTTCTTGCTCCGGCAGCTAATTACTGAGAGTGCCGCCTACTGCCCTGCTCACCCACCTACCGACAAACTTATGTAACAACGAATGTTTATCTACATTGTACCTAGTTCCTAGTTTTGGGAAAAAAGTATGTTAGATGGAAGGAAAACTGATTAAGGAAATGATAAAACCGGTGTTGTATATTGGTTGGTGAATACAATGCCAGTAGGGTGTTGTTGTGAGCTTAATTAGGTAACTGACTTTTGAACAGGTATTGCTATTGAAATACAATACAAACACAAAAAAAAAACATTAAATGTACCACGACTCGAATAGGTAACAGCGAACTATTTACCGCTTATTAATGAGTACGTGAACAATGAATGTCGGCTGTTGCTGGGCATCGGGTAGGTAGTAGGCACCGATAGTGACCGATAGTGCAGTTACCTGTAACCTACTAGTATGACGTGACAACACCATTTATTGGGTGATGGCCGACGTACACACAACTACTCCTCCTAATGTAGGTTTTGTAGGTGTAGCAACTGATGAGTTCAGTACTTACGCATATCGCTTACCAGTCTCACACATCTGTTTTTTAAAGAACCTATGACACATAAGGCACACACACACACACACACACACACACACACACGTCACACATATTACGTAGCTTAATTTTAATAAAACAAGCATACATTAGATACATATTGTCTAATCGTGTAAAATCTGAGCACACAATAAACTCAATCTAAAATGGGTGGGGGAAAGTCAAGCAGGAAAGTAAGAGAATCCTCCTAGCGTTAAAACCCAATAATTAAAAAAAAACCGTTAATTAGATTAAAACGTATCAACGTTTTGGTTTTAAAACTAAAATAACTTTAATAATAGGTACCTATCTCCTTGTTCGGGAAATGAGGTTCATGTAATTAGCAACGTTTACCAAAAATAAGGACAAAATGTTTTCTATCCATTGTGGTTGAAGGTAATTCCTAATAAGGTATATCCTAATAAGTACACACACCGCCTGATGCATCCTAATAACGTATACCTACGCTTTGAGCTTCCGTTATTTAATTTTAACAAAAAGTTAATTCTGTTGTGTTCTGTTCAGTTAGAATTCTATCGAGTCCAAACCCTATAGAAGTAAAAAACTTCCGGCCAATCGATATTCTGCACTGTCTTTCAAAAGTAATGGAGAGGGTAGTATGCCGTCAATTACTTAGGTTTTTAGAAGAGAACGTAGTGTTACCATCTGGCATCCGGTTTTAGTAAACAGCACAGCACTCCTACGGCGTTACTAGATGATACGGACAATATTCTATCAGCCCAAGATAAGGGCATGTGTTCACTGATGGTGCTACTCGGTTTTTCGATTTTATTTGGTTACATTAACGTCTCGCTATTACAGTTAAAGTTAAAATACTACGGTTTTGACGACAATGTCATTAAATGGTTCCGTTTAGTTACAGAAAAAAGAAATGTAGAATTGCGTTTGTCTGATGGTACTACCTCGTATACATAGAAAAAGGTTCCACAGGGATCAATTTTGGGTCCAATTATTTTTATTCTCTACTGTGCAGACATAATAAAATGCCCTTAAAAATGCAAGTAGGTATCATATTTATGCCGATGACGTCCAACTGTATTTATGTTTCAAACCAGATGATTATGAATCGGCCATTAGAGACCTAAACGTCGACCTAGAAAGAATCGCCGCCTGGTCAGATGTGAATTGTTTGGCATTAAATCCATTGAAAACCAAAATGTTGTTTGGAACGCCTTAATTTAACTCTAATGGGTGAGCCTATTAACCGTGTGAATGAGGCGCGGAACTTTGTGTTATGTATGGCAAACAGCCTTTGTTTTGAGAAACACGTTGCTAACTCCGTAAGAAACTGTTTCTGTCATCTGAGACTGCTTTACAAAATGAGGCGACTCTTGTATGAAAAGCTTCGCGAACAGCTAGTCGAAACCCTTGTCCTGTCTAAATTAAACCATGCTGATACGGTTTACGGCCCATGCTTGCTGACTCGTGCCGATCGATTTATACAAAGAGTCCAAAATTCATGTGCAGCGTGCCTGCTTTTAGAAGTCCTTAAGTCTAAGAAACCAAAGTATTTGTATAAAAAGCTTGGTTGCATGGTTAGTAGACGACACTGCGCGCTCACGCAAAGTGCACAACATCATCCAACACAGTCTCATAGGACAGCAGCTTTCAGAAGCACTTCCGATACACTGCATCTAAAGTGTGAAATAATATCCCGCCACCATTAAGGGTACTGGGCACTATCCACACGTTCGGAACACGTGTACGGCAGTATCTGATAGATACGCAACAGTAACTAGATATGGTCGCCCTATATTTTTCACTTATAACTTACAAGGAATGCCTACAGTACTTAGCTTAAAACATAATTGCTGTTGAGTTACGAAAATATATTCTGGGTGATTGACGCTCGGTGATTTTCTGTCCTTTACTGCCTCAATTATCCCCGACTTGATGGCGCTGCGGTGCCATCCGCGGTGCCTACGTGCCGTCGCAGTTGTGAGACCTGCTAGGAAATATAAACGGACACATTACTTCTTTCTTCACCACCACCTGTACTCTGTTCAAGGCAGGCATATTATAAGTTGGGGGATTACATCGCTGATAAAAATGCTAGGCTCAATGCTGGCCCTGGTATACAACCAAAACCAATTGATTAATTAACATTTGAAAATACTGTTGAAGCTGCTGAACATTGTAAGACTATCTTTGCATTGTATCAATTCAAGCTCCTTTGTGTTATATAATTGCATAGCAGGTGTGAGTACTATGTGTAATAGAGCTACTATTTACCGGTCAATATGTCTTTAATTGACTTGAACGTGCCCTGGCGGCTGAGATATGTCATACTCACTCAGAGTTCCATGAGGTGCCGGACGTAAAGAATAGCACCATCCCACTTCTTCCCGTGGGTGTCGTAAAAGGCGACTAAGGGACTAGACTACTGGAGAATGGGCAGCAGCGTTCTCTATGCATTTTAACACCATACTGCAATCGCCAACCCGCCTGCCAAGCGTGGCGATTATGGCAAACCCAGGGAGGGATTGGGGGAGGCCTATGTCCAGTAGTGGACGTCTTTCGGCTGGAATGATGATGATGATGATGATGACTCAGATGTCTCGCTGATGGTTGCGCGTGTGTTGGATCATTTAGCTCCCTTCAAAATGGTTGAGCTGAATGGTGCTGATCCATGCGTCATGTTCGTGAACGGGCTCCGTCAGTTGGGATTGGTCATCTCTTAGCCACAGCTTATTTAAATTAATTATTTTATTTTGAAATTGTTTTTATTTATTTTGATGTACTATGGACGTGTATATTTTTACATCGTCCTCACATTTAGTTATAAATTTAACAATATTAACAATATTACTAATCTTTATGTAACAATATAATTGAAAAGAGTGTCCAAGGAGTTTCTTGCCTGTTCTTCTCCATAGGTACCCACTACGCTTTGTAATGGGCCACTGGCTTCATATTTCTAACTGACCGACTCCTTGACAATTCAAAAGTGCCTGCAAATGGTTTAATTGCAATAAATGCTTTGAGTTTGAGTTCGAGTTCGTAATGCATTGTTTTCGTTCTGACCCATTGTGCCTGGCCTACTTGCGACTGCGACATACAGCCGGCGCGGCGGCGTCGAGTTCGCATCATTCACCCTCCTTTTATCAATCAAATCGTGGCTGAGGATGGCCAAAGACGATACGTTTGTATTTGTATGTCATTTGGTGTGGCATCTTCCAAAAATGCACAACTAAAACAAAAAGGAATAAGCACGCAGCATAATAAGTTAAAATAACTTATTATGCTCCGTGTATATTTATCCTATTCAATGACGCTTACCTTCTTCTGTTAACATTGTGCCTACTACGTCTGTTGTTATAGGTAGGTAATACTTACTTACTTTCTCCAAATAGTATTAAATGAACAATTTATGTTTTTTTTTTACCTGAGTTTTTATTATCATTATATTGATACGTGAAGCGAAAAATTTGTACCCCTTTTTACGAAAATGACGCGGACAGAGGAGTATGAAATTTGACACAGTTAAAGTTTATATGGAGGAGGAGCGCAGAAAACTAATATTTTTGTATAATATGCATTATAAATAAATTCCATTAATAAAAAAAAAACATTACACACACACACATAGTACCAGGCCTCATGACTTGAAGATTAGATTAGATTAGATTAGATTTATTTATTTGCCAACAATGTAGGTACAAGTATAAGATGGTACAAAAAAAGTGTTTCCGCTACATTCTACCTTACGGCATGCAAAAGTCTTACAATATTAGTATACCAGATACAATATTAATACAAATCATAACTAACATGTCAAAAAAATTAATGAAAAAATGTAAATAATTCAACCTTGGTATTAATTAGCATTATTCTGTTATAAAGTTATTTATATATTATTATCATTTAAAAAGTCTTTTATGCAATAATAACATTTTTCTGATAACAATGACGTCAATCTTGATTTAAATATACGTAAGGTGTTTTCTTTAATACGGCTCGGAATTTTATTGTATGTGGTAGGCCCCATTGACATAATATTTTTTCTTAGCAGTGCCGTTTTGTATTTGCCTGTATGTAATATATATTTGTATTGTTGTCTCGTAGGACCTGAACGAGTTCTAATATCCGCTAGTGACGGAAACTGATATAAATTTGTTTTAACAAAAATTGCAACTTCCAAAATGTACAAAGACGGGAAGGTCAGTATATTCAGTGACTTAAATACAGGCTCGCAACTGTCTGTAGTTTTCAGACCTGACATAGACCGAATACAGCGTTTTTGGCCATTAAAAATCTCTTCCCTCTCACTACAATTACCCCAAAATATTACTCCAAACCTTAGTATTGGCGCCACTAGACCATGGTAAGCTATCAGGAGTGTATTGTTGCTTACTTTACGGGAAAGGTTATACAGCACATACGCTGACTTGCTTAGTTTATTACAAACTTTTTCAGCATGAGGTTTCCAAGTAATATTGCTGTCAATTAAGATGCCTAGGAATTTTGCAATATTTGTTGAGTCTACGTTTTGCCCATTGTGGCTAATCATTATGTTGGGTGGGCACGTCCTTTGGTAAAAGTGCATTACTTTTGTTTTATTTAGAATAATAACTAAGTTATTTACGTCAAGCCAGCTAATAGTGTTATTTAATGCTTTATTTATGTCATCTTCATAATCTAATATGTCATTACATTTTATTACCACGGTATTATCGTTCGCAAATAATACCATAGGATGTTGAGTTTGACTTGGTAAATCATTTATATAAAGGAGAAACAATAGTGGCCCCAGAACGCTACCCTGTGGTACACCATATTTGACTTCTCTAATGCCTGATGAGTGTTTAAGCTGGCGCTTGGTCTCAAAACATATTCTGGATATTTCGGTAAACTGCTTTCGGCCCCTAAGGTAAGAGGTAATAAGATCCAGGACATTTCCCCGTATGCCGAATGAGTGAAGCTTTCTTAAAAGGATTTCATGTCTTACGTAGTCGAAAGCCTTAGTCATATCAGTCAATATAGTACATACAGGAATTTTATTGTCAACATTTGTCATGATATTAGTAAAAAGACTGTATATTGCCATATTAATATTTTTGTTTTTTCTAAATCCCATTTGTTCATTGCACAATATATTATACTTATTCAAATAATTATCTATTCCTTCGTATATAATTTTTTCAAATATTTTAGAAAATATTGGGATCAAGGCTATTGGCCTATAATTGGACATATCCTCTTTTTCATTCTTTTTATGTAGAGGCTTGACTATAATAGTTAGATTAATATATAGATTGGCAGAAGTGACAGCTTGAGCATGGAATAAGTTAGTACCAAAAGGTACTAACTTAATCCTACTATTAAAAAATAGCATGGTAGCGGTGTACTCATGGAATTAGTATGTACTGTATAGATTGTAAGTAGTAGGGGTTGAATTTCGACCAGTGGGCGATCACTTGTTATTATAACTATTCGCTTTGTGAGTGCACCGTGCACGGAACAAGTTAGCTAATTACTAAGAACAGTTTTTCTTGAGACAGTTCTCATTGTTTTGTTTTTGTAATTATATTTGTTTGATTACTAGTTTATGTTATTTATAAGTATAAAAATATGTATTAGATATGTTAAAACTGTATGTACCTACTTCCCGTCATTTGTCCTTAAAGTTTCATTAGAAAACCAGTGTCAAACAGCACTAGTCTACTCGAGGTGGCCCTGCACAAGTCCGGGGCCATGTGTTTTCATGGTCCTCGGAACACGCCACCGTCGGGATCCCAAATAACGCTCCTACCGTTAACGCTCTTACCGGGTTCACATAGGCGTCGAGTCGACGATGAAGTACCTGGAACTCGTCATCGACAGCCGGTGGAACTTCGTGGAGCATTTCCGACGTTTGGCTCTCAAACTGGAGCTGGCCGGGGCTGCCTTAAGGCGGCTCCTGCCCAATCTAGGGGGTCCAAACGCCTCCTGCTGGAGGCTCTACGCGGAGGTTGTGCGCGGTCCATGGTGCTTTATGGAGCTCCTGTGTGGGCGCGTTCCTTGGGGTTGCGGTCAGCCCGCCGGTTAAGCGCGGCCCAAAGGGCCATTCGTCTGGTCCGGGGATACCGCACGGTCTTCTTTGAGGCGGCAAGCCTCCTTGCCGGATTGCCGCCATGGGATCTGGAGGCAAAAGTCCTCGCGCACGTATGGGAGTGGCGCGAGGAGGCGAAACGCCGGGGTGTAACTCCGCTGCCGCGAGAAATCGCGGCACAGTGGACAGAGCTCCGGCGGGATCTCATGGCGACATGGAGAGTGCGATTGTCGCAACCCAGTGCTGGGCACGCCACAATTGTGGCGATAAGTCCCCTCTTTGAGGAGTGGCTAGAGAGGCGCAACGGCGTCCTCACTTTCCGCCTGATGTAGGTCCTCACCGGACACGGCAGCTTTGGGAGGTTCCTGTGTCAGATAAGGCGGGAGGGAACGCCCGGGTGTCACCACTGTGTGGATCGCCCGGAGGACACGGTGGAGCATATTGTGGAGGTCTGCCCGGCTTGGGCAGAGCACCGCCATGTCCTCGTGGAAGCGATCGGCGGTGGAGATCTCTCGCGTCCGGCCCTGGTCCAGGCCATGGAGCGAGAGGACATGGACAGCCGTCGTTGTGTGAAGCAGTAATTCTCGCGAAGGAGGAGGTGGGACAGTTAAGGAAAAGGCAAATGTCGTGCCCTCTTGCCCCTAGCCGCCGCAGGAGACGCCCTGGGCGTCGGGAATCCCGTGCGGATTTCCGGCTACCGTAGGCGCGGGCTTGCGGACGGTGAGTAACGAGTAGCTCGCCGTCCGATAAGGACCAGGCCCGGGTCGACGGCGCGTTGTTCCACGCGCGCCTCAAAGAGATGTCAGCACAAGTGTGGGGTCCACTAGGGCCGAAGCCTGCCGGGGTCGCGTAAGTCCAGGTAATGGATAAGGGTAATGATAAAGGTTACCGAGGCAACGTAGGCAGCGGAAGGAATACGGGTGGGTTTTAGGCAGTAAGAGACACCCTCCCGCTCCGTCCAGAGCGGGAGAAGTTATTTGATAATTGCCAACCCAAAAAAAAGATAGCATATGTTTGGCAGGCAGACAGTATTGTTGTTAAAACATTAATTTCAGTTTTTATTTTGTTGACACGACTGCCCAAAACGGAGTGTAATGTGTTTAGGGTTCATTGTAGGTGAGTTTCTTGGTGCCACCATAACTTTGTATATGCCTGATCAGAATTAGATGTATGGGGTATCGTTAGAATCCTTACATCATCCATAGGCTATAAATATTTTTGAAAAAATAAAAATGGGGTCAGTATGCCTCCATTATCAAATGTAAAAAAAACTTCAATAAAGTATTACAATATGGGTATCAAACTGAAGGTCTTGATGAGCACATGCCAAAACTATAAAATTTAGGGAGTACGTGCAAAACGAACATTTCATCCCCACGCCATCTACGCCTCGCCTCGCCGTGAGAGTATAAAACCGCCTTTAGTGCTTATTTAAAAATACCACCACTTAGCATTACATGTTTTAAAATAAAACTTGTCACTAAAATGTACAAAATAAAAACAAATAGTTAAAAACGAACGAAAAAGTAAAAATCAAGTTGTATAAGTTAATCTGTTTATACAAAGCGAAAGGTCACTCATTTACTCGCTGACTAAATAGATAAAAAATTGCCATTGCTGTGGGGGGACCGTTCTGTGGAACACTTTTTTATCTAAGCGGTCCCCCGACTGCAATGGTAATTTTATTTATCTGTTTTTTAATTATTAGGTCGTTTTTTGGCAGAGCAGTCGGGTTTTTAATTATGTTTTGATAAATGATTTTATTTCCATAAGTAGGTTTGTACAAACACCTAAACACGTCAATCATACATATTTAACGTCTATGATCTCGGTGTCGCCCTCAGGCGTCGGAAAACAGACGCCTGAGGGCGTCAACAACCACCTGAAACGTTGAAAAACTAGATGAGGGCTCGGTGTTTCCTATCTGACTACTCTGAGAAGAAAGGCTGAAACAAACTCAAACGTCACAGTCTCTTCTAAAGTCCAGACATAATCTTGTTGAGAGCATGTGAAGGTCATGTAGATTGGTGTCTGAAATGGGTTTTTGTTGAAAGAACCACACAGATTGAGTGGACATGTCCAGACAGTGCACGCATTTAGGTATCAGTAATCGTGCAGCTCAACTCAGAACTTAAGGAGCTCTACTATGCGACAAACAATACCAAAGAATGAACATTTGGGTAGGCCGCATACATTACTCAAACTGCCAGACCATGGTTAAAACTAACTGAGAAAAAAAACAATGACCCACATACGTCTTCACATTTACAATAATTGAAATAATATAATACTTTACAAGTAAATATTCAAATCATTGTATATATAAAATCTTGGGTAGATCATTTGAGGAAAGAACCATACAGATTTGAGTGGACCTGTCCAGTTAAAGCACGCATTTGTCAGTAATCGTGTAGCTCAACTCAGAACTTAAGGAGCTCAACGACGCGTCGAACCATACCAAATAAAGGACATTTGGGTAGGCCGCATAAAGTACTCAAACTGCCCGATTATCATTAAACCTAACAGAGAAAAGGAAAAAAAAAAATATATGACCGACGTGGTCCTCACATTCACAATAAAAACTCCACAAAGTAAATATAAAAAATAACTAAATTATTTGAATTAATTAAATAATTAATTAAAATAATCATTAAAGTAAAAGTGTATATAAAAAAAGTAAAAAAGACAGGATTGGAGCAGGATTGGAGCAGCTCAATCCCAAGCCGTATAAGCCCGTTAAAGATTATATTGAGGACAAATCTTTTTGTCCTCAATATAATCTTTAACAGTATAAAATTAAGGCTTTTTGGCACAACTTACTTTTAATGAATTATTTGAATTTATTGAGGCTTAGATCTTGAGCGTGGCTTTGAAGTTTATTATAAAAGCGTATAATATATTGACATCTGAACGAGCCACCAATTTTTTTGAGCCTTGTTGTGGGTACAACAAATTTGTTCGTTCCTAGTGTTTTGTATTTTGTGTTTCACGAACTTTGTCCAAATAAACTTTATTCTTTCTTTCTTTGTTACTACATTGAATTTTGTAAATGTTCGATATTGGTACCTACGCCGTTAGCGGCAACCCATAGAGATCTCTGTACCTATTTTATGCACTACTGTATGGATTCTCTGTGCTCTGAAATAAAGGTCTATTATTATAATCCTTTTTTCCAGTATATGACGGCTATGTGCCTTTACTCGCCTGTTGTGCAGGTGAGGTGGGCGTGGCGGCAGGTGGGCCGCGCGCCCCGCCCACCGCACCTGCCCTCCCACCTGCCACCTGAGCCACAGCGGCGACACCTCCCAGGTACATAGGATTATGTGCACAAGTAAATATAAGCAGATTTACCTTTCTATGTTTATTTACTTTAACATTTGAACAATGACGTGGTGAGTAGAGGTATGAATGATGAGAGTTTAGCTGCTTGGTTGGAAAACTGAACTGAATGGTGATATTCTACTTATTTGTTGTTTTTCATTTCGGGGAGGTAATTAATAATACAAACAAAGGAAAGGAAAGTGAACCGTTTTTCCTCCTACGAGTATTGTTGGATAATAGTAAGTTTACAAGTATGCTCACTGGCATTTTATTTTAATATTTTAGTCTGTGGTTATGTATTTTTTTACTGCCTGGTGACACTTATTGTTTTTATGTTTTTGTTATTTTTGCACTAACCTATGTAGAAGAAGTTTGTTAAAACGATTGGTTCAAGAAATTTTACTCGTTTATTCATTTAAAATACCTGTCCTAATAGGTTGTGGGCCCACTGAAAAACATAAATAGAGTAAAGAGCGAAGTATAATTACAATTGGGATGAAATTTACAACGTTTTGCAAATAACATGGGGATTTCAAATTCAATGAAAATCGAATAGTTCGATGGACGTAACTTCAAACAGTGGAAATTTCAAGTGAAGTGTGCTTTAAGAGCAAAAAGGTTAAATATAAATATTCTTACACTTGAAGATCGTAGTGAGAAAGTGCAACGGAACAAAAATGATGTAATTGCGATGTTCATTCTTACCTCGTCAATGGATCTTAATCAGATTTCATTAATAGAAAATAGCGAAATTGCGATAGAAGTTATGAATAAACTGGGAGCTATTTATGAACACAGGTCGGAATTCAATAAGATGATGGTTAGGAAAAGTTTGGGTTGGATCTAATATCGTTTGGCAGGAGTTGGGGGGTAAAAGGGGCTAAAGTTGGTAGAGGCTGGATCCCCACTTATAACGCTACCACTCTTATTAAAAGGTAATGCATATTTTTCGAGATATTAATGAAAAATGTTTTAACCTCAAATCAGAAAGAAGCGAAAACGAAACGTTAACATGGGCGATTGACAACTAAATCTGTCCCAGTATCTGTAGTCAGTATCCAGTATCAGAATCCAGTATCAGTATTTGTAGTCAGTCCATGGTATAAAATGTCGGGCAAAATCGATAACACGGAAACGGAACTTAAAAAAAAAACAGGTATGCCATTTGCGTCATGTGTCACTGTCATTCGTTTTCGATCATTCCGTTTCTCCTCGAGTTGCGTGTATTTGTTCTCTGTGTTTGTACTCCCACTGATCGTAGGTGTGTACAAAAGGCAATGTTACTACAAGGTTAGGTTACAATCATTTGTTTTTTCTCAAAAACGGTGCGTTACCTTTTCATGGGAGTGGTGCCAAAGGGCAGGGGGCACCGCCCCCCAACTCCCCATCCCACTCCCACCCCCCTTCTCTTGCCAAACGATACTAGATTTTTACCAAAAGTTTTACCAATATACGTATTGCTCAAGTGACACGATGGCTCAACATGTCTTTAAAGTGGAAAGTTTAGTTAAGCAGTTACAGGAATCCGGCGAAAGTCTTAATATTTTTGTAACGACAAAAATATTATGCACATTACCAATGTCATCATCTTCGGAAAGCGTGGATCTCACTCGACCTCGCTAGTTAAAGCATTAATATTAAAAATTTAACTTCAAGACTAATTGACGAGGAGGCAAGCTTATAAATGATACTGCTGTTACTGAGACAGCCCTAGTGATCAGCAAAGGGAATTCAAAACAAAGCAAACATAATGGAAATCAACAAACAAGTGTTACAAGTAATTCGAGTCTAGAAATAATTGTAACAAGAGAGGTCACTTTGCAAGAGACTGCAGAGCATCTAAGAATTCGGTTCGCAAGAACCAATAGCAACCAGATAAATGTTAGCAGTCAGTGCTGAAAATAATTCTTCACCTCTACATAGCAAAGACAAGACGTGTGGATACTAGACGCTTTTATGAGCTAAATGACTTCAAAAGTTACATAAGTTATGACAAGACTGTCAAGTGAGGTAATAAGCAAAATATTTGTTTGTGGAGAAGGTACTAATTTGATTAGCTAAATGGTGAAAGGAAAATGCGAGCAACGCATTCTCAAGGATGTACGGTATATACCGAACTTGAGAAGGAATTTGTTTTCCGAGGGTGCAGCAACTAGAAAAGAATACTTTTATTGTTTTTCATATTAGTGAAAAATAATAAAAGTGCAATGATTTTGAAACAATGTATTAGTAATGTGTGCTCAGATGAAACAAAACAATCTTTATGAGTTAGAGATAAATACTGTTATACAAGAAAGGTGTAACTTGGTGCAAACAGATATTAAAGTGTGGCATGAGAGTTTGCCAACAGTCGTGTGTGGCTATGACTGCAAATTAGCCTTTCAACTACTTGACGCAAGGGAAAAATCATTTATTTTTTGATAGATGACAAATCTAAAAATATACACAAATACTTAAAAAAAAACTAAATGGTTATTATAAAAACTCCTCAACATCAACCTGTGACGGAACGCCACAAGAGGTTAAGCCACTTAAATATTAAAGAACTTCAAACTATGAGTAAAATCGGTGCGATTCCTGTACATAACATTGACTGGGACTGACACATTTATTTGTGAAGCATGTCGGTATGGCAAACAAGCAAGACTGCCATTTAAGAAATCTCAAAGAGGCCTATCACAGCCTGGTGATGTGGTCTACAATAAAGTTTGTGGACCTATAGAGGAACCTTCAGTGTCAGGAATGAGATATTTTCACAGACGGTGCAACAAGATATCGCACTATTTTTCCTGAATAAAAATTAAGTGTTTGACAGTTTTATAAAACATTATGCTCTGGTGAACAAAAGTTTCAACATGATGTGCGCACCTTACATTCGGATAATGGCGGTGAATATTCACCGCATAACATTCATATTTTCTAGGAAGTTCTTAAACCATGAATTTAAGAACTTCCTAGAAAATAAAGGAATAAGTATTGTGTGTACAGCCTTATACCCCGCAACAAAATGGCAGAACAGAGAGAGAACTGCGTACTATAATGGAAAATACAAGGTGAAACGACATATTCTTAAATTTGTGGGAACTGCTGCTGCTGCTGCTGCTTTTTTAAACAGAAGCTAGTGTATTTTCCTATAAGCTCTGGAATGGAGATAAACTGAGTCTGCATCATATTAGAATATTTCGTTCAACTGGTTATGTTTTTATTCCAAAAGAGAAGAGGAAGCAGTAGGATAAAAAATCAGTGAAAATGCTATCGGTTGGATATGAACAAGAGAACTACCTATAGTATGTATGACCAAAGCACTAAGAAAATAACTGTGTCAAGAGATGTGAAATTTGATGAAAATAGTGTATCAGAAAAGAGACAAAATGTTGCACAGTTAATATTAATGGAGAAAAGGAATATGTCTCTAATCTTGTCTCCGACACAAAGTGGTACAGAACATGAAGACGTTGTTGAAAGACTGTCATCACATAACAGTATGCATAGTATTAAAGACCATGATGACTCACACCATCCTCCCGTAATAGAAACTTGGAAGTGCACACAGTTACTTAACTCAGTGTTGGAAATACCAAACACTTATAAAAACCGGTGTCGGAAACCTGTAGATGTAAATGTAAAGTTAACTAAGAACATAAATGAAGTGCCTGTTAATTTCCCATATAGAGACGCAGTGGGAGCCTGTTGTTTTATCATCTGTATCAAGGCCTGATATATCTTATGCTATCAATCTTGTAAGTAGGTATGTGAGTAAGCCAGGTACTTCTCATGTCAATGCTTTAAAAGGGTATTAATCGCTATTTAATTGGTACTAAATATATGTAAATTGTGTATGAAATAGATATTGAATTAATTCAAGTCAAGACTTTGCACGCGACTTGAATAAGATCAACTGTACAAGTACTGGATACATATTTTTAATGAATGGTGGACCTGTCACCTGATCTAGTACAAATCAAAACACAGTAGCTTTGCCAACGACAGAGTCGCAGTATATGGCAGCTATTGATGCAGTCAAAGAGATACTGTGGTGAAACAATTTTTGTTGGATATAAATGAGCGACAATCACGTGTAACTTTGAATATAGATAACCAAAGTGCAATCAAATTAATTCATAACAGAATGTACCCTGTAACTGTGTAACCTGTATTTCATAAAAGAAGTAAACACACCAAATTAAATCAAATGAATTTATTTTCCAGAACGTAGGTTTATATAGACATAAGTTATAATTATATAAGAGAAAAGGTTGAAGGTAAAATAATTAGTATCAAATATGGAGAAAGTTCCTGTCAACTAGCTGATTTTCTTACAAAGGCGTTGCCTGTTTGTAAGTTTAATAACATTAGAGACCAAGTTATGAAAAATAGTTTTTAAACAAGATATATTAGGTATGTGTACATTTTAAGTCTGTACTTAAGTAATAAGTTAACAAGTATGCTCACTGGCAGTTATATTTTAGTCTGTAGTGTGTGGATGTATTATTGTACTGTCTGGTGACACCTATTGTTTTTCTGTCGTTGTTATTTTTGCACCAAACTATGTAGAAGAAGTTTATTGAAACGATTGGTTCAAGAAACCTTACTTGTATATTCATTTAAAACACCTGTCCTAATATACCTATTTCCTATATTATCAATCCGCCTAGTCTTTTCCCAACCATGTTGTTGTGGTCAGCTTCCAGTCTGACCAGATGGAGCTGAGACCTGAGTACCAATTATTATACTAGGAGGAAAAATTGTGCTTTCTTTTTTGTACCTGCTCCGTTCTAAATAGGTAATTTAATCAGAATCTTGGACGTGTCTGAAAGTCTTAAATCACAAAAATAATGCTAAAGCCATAGAATAAAACCTCATCTATCATGCTGACGTCCTAGACACAATTTTCACGCCTTATCACCAATTCAACCCGATCAATACTGAAGCACCTCTACACACGCTGGTCCAAGTGGCCGGCCACTCAACCCCGCGACCGCTACGGGTGTCACCTTCGCATCGCATACATTTTTTGTGCTCTTAACCGTGCGGCGGCGGCGCGGCGGCGGGTGCGCGACACGGAAAAGGAGGTGCCGTCTTAGGCACGCGAGCCTGAAGGGTTGACCTCTGCGCTCGCACGCCACTGATATGGTGTGTTCCTGTTTGTGCATATTTTATGGATTTGCAGTAATTAACATAATAGGCAGAAGTAATCAAGGAGATAATGATAGTAGTCATCAGGGCCTGAACAAAGTATTTTTCTTTTCTTATCATATCTCATTCTAACTCTTCCTCCATTAGATTTTTAAGCCTTCCGGTCCTTGAACACTAGTACACTTGACGGCAGCAACTTGATAGTTTTACTAGCAGAAAATACTCTGATCTCGTCTGTTAGAGACAAAATAAAAGAGATGTATCTACAGATGAAGATGATTAGTTTTAGAAATTTTATTTCCAACAGTTTCGGACCTTTAAGGTCGAATCAGAAACAGTCCGTGGTCGGTGCGTATTGTCTCAGTTTTTCGCGACAAGAGGACCATTCGCCGACACCGCGGTCGCAACACGCTTAGCATAATTTACACATACACTTTTTGTTCGCAATCCCCTCCCGATTGTATTGCTTACGTATATTTGAATTCTGAACTCCTTTCGGAGCAAAGGACCAAACGCGGGGAAAAGAACGTATTTCGAGAGAGAGAAAGTTGAGTTTTTGAACAACATTTGTGTTTATAACTTATAGAAGTTGGAGGGAAGATTTGCCGATATGGACGAACATCATTTATTAATTGATAGAATTCTGTCATACCTAATAATGATTATCATGTGAAGGGTCACACAAGACACCTGACTAAACACTACAAACCAACTCTGCCACGTGCTTGCTATAAACGTAACCCTGAACAAGCTGTGGAACATGAGGACATGACGTTGGTGCTTCGTTACGATGGGGCTCCTGCAAACACAATCATGACGTGGTCATGCCAACGTGTTCCTAATGTGGCACGCTGTTGATTATGAGAAAGTTTTGCTGAAAGCTCACCTAGTGATTTCAAATAAAAATATTGTGTTAAAGAGAAAAAATGGGATTGACGATACTATTTTCGGATTTCGAAAGACAACAACTTACTGGGCCCTATTGACTGACAGTGACCTTTAATTGACAATACGACATATTTGTCAAACAATTACATAATTATTGTAACTTTTTCTCGGCATTTAGTAAGGCAGAAAATGTATGAAAAAAACTATTAAAATTGTCAAGTTGTCATGTTGTCGGATTGTCACCTGGTCGCCTGGCGGTTGTATCATAGCCCTGGTCACGGCAACCAGCGCGGTAGTGGCGAGTGCTGTTCTTTATTCAAATTAATTTCGCCTTAATTACATTAAGACAAAGAACTTCCGTATAAACAGAAAAACAATAAAGTAAACATCGTTTGCTGTGTGAGTAGCGCGGCGCGGGGGAGTGCGCCTTAGTGAAGCGGTGATGTAAAGCAAACAAAACGAGAGCGCACATAAATAAATGCGTCACGAGTAATATTTGTCAACTAATCCCATGGCGCTAGCACCTCATGAGGCGATGCAAAAGGACCAGTCGTGGGGCACAATAAGCACAAGTCAAGATCTGTGATCATAACCAACCAGAGACCACAGTCAGCCAACTTGACAGTCATTGATCCACTTGCACGCGATTCATATTTTGTATCACTCGTGTGTGTCCACACATAAATGACATTTTGGAGGGAAAGAAAAATGTCCTCTGGAATTGGTAAAACAAAAATGTTGCGAGCTGGTATATCTGGTAATATTAATATTTATTTGTTCTTCTGTGATGTTACATAGAGTTAACCTTCTGTTTTCTATTTCACACACGACTCGCCACGTAATTGAAAATTTAATGGGGACAGGTGCGCTAGTGTTCGTCACCTCTAGAGACGTAATGCTGAGGGTAGTTTATAAAAAGGTATTATGTCCATTAATGGAGACGCTTCTTTGTGAGATATCGTCCTAGACGTGTCTATTTATTGAAATGGATGGTATAGTTTGTGTTGAGTGCGTCTAAAAATAGCTCTGATAGTCGTTTAGATAAATAAAGAGATAAACAGTGTGTATTCTTAGTAGTGGCGTGTCAAGTGTGTTTATGATATTGATAAATAAAACTACTAAACGTAGTTCTTATCATGCTTTTAAATGTAGTAATCTAATTTTAATTTAAAGAGCTGTAAACCTAATCCGCATCTATGACGACAAAAATACAAATGTATAACTGTTTGTTAACTTATTTACCGTCACAGAAAAGTAGATTCCCCCACGATTTTGGAAGGTAATGAATGTGCGATAAATAACTATAATATTATCTTTGCAAGGCTATACTTTTTACGTCTCGTATTCGGAACCTAGACATAAATGGACTGCTATGTTGCAGATCAATTAACATTATTATCACTATCGGCAGAGACGTTGTTCAACGTACATTTATAACATTGTAATTCTGTATAATTCTAATATTCGCTTTAATGAAAGTTCACTGCTGCGTGGGGTGCTTTCACCATGATTCCAATCAGCCGCCAGCGACAAAGCGCCGTGAGAGTGACGTAACGAGTGGCTTATTGTACAAAAACGGCCGCGAGCAAGAACCTGGATTGAAGTGTAAATTGAGTAATTTTCAATGCGCACCGGTACTCCCCTGTGGTCACAGTAGAAGGAGGACAGTCAGTCAACTGCGTTTGATTTTATCTTCCATAGTTGACGCAGATGCAATCATAGATTAATAGACAAATGTAGATTAACTATGCATACGAAGGACTAACTTCCTATTTGTGTCAAGGTTCAGTAAAAAGGCTCTGAGGAAGAGATGTTTAAGAAAATTTAAACAAAATATTTGGCTTATCGGAAGAAACTGTGCAAAAGTTTTGTTATGACTTGTCAAAGTTAGGCATCGCATAAATGTCTCTGTCTACTAAATTGTTAGAGACAATCATATGGCTCGGCAAGGTATAGGATTTGTTTTACTGCAACTATATTCACTGTGTACGAGGGTAGTGAGAAACAGCGCACACCTCAAGATGAGCAAAAATAAATTGCGCGAGGTTCCGGCACAATCAACCGCGTACACTTTGTTAGCACGAACACGAACGATTCACTGTGACTGGTAGCAGCTCGTAGCGATTCGTAGCGGCTCGTAGCGCTTCGTAGCGGCTCGTAGCGCTTCGTAGCGATTGAAGGTGCTATTGTAATTGAATGATGTTTGTGTGTTTGTACTTAAATTGGTTTTACGATTCCATTTGTAATGCAAAGACAGACGTTTGTAAATGTAGCTTTAAGCAAGTAACCAGTTAAAATTGAGGAAGTACAATACGCAAATAGCTTAGAGCTTTTTTTAGAAGATAAAGAAGTTAGACTGGAAATGAAGCGTCGCCAATTAACGGTTTCGTGCCACAAATCTTTTGAAGTTTACTTTCCTCATTACTAAAAACTACATAAATCTTAATGATTGTTACCTACCAACGCCTATCCTAATATCCGCAATTTAACATACTCACCTTTTCTTTCTCTCCACCCAAACACTCAGGAAACCTCAAAGATTTTCTATCTTTACCTGAGTTCTAACAACTAAATCTCAGCATCTCTTGGCGCGCACGCTCGCCCCTACATGTGTAATAAATGTATAGTCAGTTTTCCTGCGTTCCAGCAGGTATCCGATATGATTTTATTACGCGCGCCAAATATTTGCACCGCTCCCCTAGCCAAAGATGCTGGGAGATTGATCAGATCAATTTCTTCTTCGTGTGCTCCAATCAAATTACTTTTTTATTTGTTTGATGATTTCAATATACCGGTGAAAATGTTGTATAAATTGGTTCTCTTCTTTTTGTATGCTCAATCTGCTGCACGTTTTTGCGTTTTATTTTTTTATGAATAAAATCGTTTGAATAAGAAGTTGATAGGAAAAAAAATGAAAGCATGTTACAATATGAGTCAATTTTATTGTAACATCATTTGAAATTTTTTTTGGAATTCGTTCGTGTTTGGTCTAGTCAAACGCATCATGCAATGAAACGATTAACCTGATATAATTTAAAATGGTCGAGGTTTGATGACTTCCAATGTAATCACATTAAAGTACTTAGTTAATATAGAACTGAAATGTGTTTTTGTGCACCATGCGGTATATTGCTAGGTAAAAATCTAGTATCGTTTGGCAGGAGAAGGGGGGTGGGAGTGGGAGAGGAGGTTGGGGGGTGGTGCACCTTGCCCCCTGGCACCACTCCCATGAAAAGGTAACGCACCGTTCTTGAGAAAAACAAATTATTGTAACCTAACCTCAAAACTCTTAGTCGCTTAAAAAGCCGTAGTATGAGCCCAGCTTCGCCGGGGAGATTGGGGGAGGGGTGCTCCCTGCCCCCTGGCACCACTCCCATGAAAAGGTAACGCACCGTTCTTGAGAAAAACAAATTATTGTAACCTAACCTCAAAACACTTAAAGTCGATTAAAAGGCGTAGTATGAGGCCCGCTTCGCGGGCCTCTAGGGTTAAAAAAAAATAACCTCGAAGGGGATAGCGGGGTCTGAGTTCGCTCGCTCCGCTCGCTCACTACTAACCTAACCTAACCTAATCTGTCCGAGTCGGGGTGCCCCAAGTCCCGAGCTCGCTTCGCTCGCTCTTGCATCCTAAGTTCTCCTAGTAAAAGTAGTAACATTGCCTTTTGTACACATATACGATCAGTGGAAGTACAAACACAGAGAAAAAATTCACGCAACTCGAGGAGAAACGGAACGATCGAAAACAAATGACAGTGACACATGACGCAAATGGCATACCTGTTTTATTGTTTACGTTCCGTGTTATCGAATTTGCCCGACATTTTATACCATGGACTGACTACAAATACTGATACTGGATACTGACTACAGATGCTGGGGCAGATTTGGTTGTCAATCGCCCATTTTAAACGTTTCGTTTTTCGCTTCTTATCGGATTTGAGGTTAGAAACATGTTTTTATTAATTTCTCGAAAAATATGCATTACCTTTTAATAAGAGTGGTAACGTTATAATCGGGGACCCAAACCCTACCAACTTTAGCCCCTTTTACCCCCCAACTCCTGCCAAACGATACTAGATCCAACCCTATTGGTACACCACATCTTTTATTCTATATATGGCATTTAAAGAGCTGCTGTGTCCAACAATTCTTGTTATATTCGGTGAGGAAATCTATGTTTTCAAGTATGAAATCATGAGACACTCGTTTTCCCACATTTTACATATTTTTCAACACTGTTACCGTTGAAAACTTAACCTTTAGTTACCTTTGACTGTTTCTGCATCCAAAACTATATTTTATATGATTAATTTTCTCTTTTTTTTAAAATCTTAGAATATTTTTATTCTTTGACATTTTTCATTATAAATTGTCATCTGTCAGTTTTCTTTTTCTGTACTATAAAGCTAACATGATAAGCGCATTCATTGGTTCGGGCCGACAATCAAACAGGTAGGAAGTAATTTGAATATTATCAACATTTTATTTTAATGTGGCAAGTAAATCATTTCGTTTTAATCCGCCCTTACGGGTACCTCATACCTTTACCAAATATAGGCAGAATAGTTATATTGTGCGTGCAAGCAAACAGCTCAATGAAATATGTAAGCAGCATAACTTGGATCCCTTTACGCTAGAAGTTGCTTAGGCCTCAATTTTTTCAAATAGCTAACATAAATTCGTGCGATTATTGCCTTTTAATTAATTTATTTTTTCTCCTTAAAATATAAACCAAACAGTTTTTGACAATTATGTATTAATATGTATTATTACATGTTACTGCTTTATACTCACCACATTTCAAGTCAAATTCTACACGCGAAGACTTGCTTCCTGTCGCCTATGGTTTTCTATTCTTGAAAATGGGCACTAGCGAGCTATTGCACCATTCTTGTGGGATCCCTCCTTCATGCAACAACTTATTGAATAATAAAGTCAGTCACATACATCCATTTTCTTTAAAACATCTATACTTCTACTGGTATATCATCTGGGCCCACGGCCTTTCCATTTTTCATACTTCGAACTGCCTTCCTTACTTCATCCATGCTAATTTCCCTCACTAAACCTGTACCTTTTTGAGCACACCATTCTATTTATTCTCTTCGTTCATTAGCTTTTCAAAATAAACCTTCCATCGTTCTTTTATTTCGTCATCTTTGGACAGAACTTTACCGGCGTCGTCTTTCGTACATTTAATGTGAATTATATGGTATAATGAGGTCTTTCTAGCCTCTAGGGCTGTACAGTGAGTCATGCAACTCTACCTGCGCCTTACCCCTCGAAAATGCTACCGCCTTTTTAGGATTTTTCTTCCATTCTTTATAAACCGGTTTCTTCTCATCTTTCAAACTATCATTTCCATTTTCTTCACCCTGCCATTCTTTAAACGCAATTTTCTTTTCTTTAAGCATCTTTTGCACCTTTTCATTCCACCACCATGTATCCTTTTCTATCATACCTTTACCCCCTTCGATTCTCCAAACACATCTTTTGCTACTCTCCTTATACAATCCGCCATCTCTTTTCAACATTAATTCACAGATTTTCTTTCCATATCCTTCATTTCAATAATTTATCTACCACTTGACTCTTAAACATACTGGCACATTCCTCTTCTTCTATCATACGCCATCTGATTTTGGGTGGGGGCCGTTCCTTGTTCCTACTGGACGAGACACTGACTTTTAGCTCCATTATTAGGAGTCTATGTTGTGAGACTAAATCTTCACCTGGGAGCACTTTACAGTCTTTGACTATTTTAAGGCTGTTCCATCTTACCCGCAAATAGTCAATTTGTGTCGCATGGCGAGCACTTTTGTTGGTTACAAGATGCTTATTTTATTTTTCGAACCACGTATTTATTATTGCCAGGTCGAAGGCCGAAGCAGCTTGCATGAGTTTTTCGCCATCAGTGTTATGATTCCCGTATCTCCAACCACCATGCACTCTCTCATACCCATCCTTCTGTCTTCCTACATGCCCGTAAAAATCACAATCACAATCCCCACATACACTTCTTCACTATCTCGCACATCCATCATCACCCGATCGAAGTCCTTCCAAAACTTCTCTTTTACAGTATCCTCACACCCAGACTGGGGTGCATACACATTAACTATATTAACCACCCGACTCTCCACAATCACTTTAACAGCTACCACTCTATCACTTACTCTTTTAATATCCACCACACATTCCTTCAACTGATTATCCAAAACTATACCCACACCATTTCGCTTAACATCGCTTCCACAGTAATAAATCTTATACCCTTCTCCTATCTATCTAGATATAATTACATGTATGGTATAGTTACAACCAACCAAATACAAACATTATGAAATGTTAAGATGAAAAAGTATCAAATCCATCAACTTTACATACTCGACGTAGCTTATATAATCCCGCACTATTATCAAACCTATAGTGGAGTATACTGCTGATTGTCAGTTAATCACAGCGATTACCGACCTAATCCGAGCGCAGTGGCCGGCGACTGGCCACTTGCGAGCGCGGACCCATGCGTATAGGGCTGCCAGTAAAATAATAAACAGTGTCTAATGGTAGACAGTGTGTAGGATCAACTATATGATCAACGCTTGACATAGTGCCCTTTTTAGGGTTCAGTACCTCAAAATGAAAGAACGGAACCTGTTGGGTCTGTCTGTCTGTCCTTCTGTCACAGCCAATTTGCTCCGAATCCACTAGACCGATTAATGGTACACATGAATTTTTGTGACCCAAACACGGACGTGTATCGTAAATAAATGAATTTTGAAAATGAGGTCTACCTTTGAGGGAAAATTCGAAAATTAAAGAAAAAAGATTTGCAAACTGTACATATCAAATGAAAGACATTTTTTTATAATTTTAAAATAATAAATTAAATTAGGTAAATCTCTCAATATTGTGCGTACAAACTTACGTTTGCAGTTGGATGCATGAGGGAACATGTTTTTCAACTACAATGTTAAGTTTGTTCTTAGGTTAAATTCATCCCAACTACGGAACCCTTCATTGTGCGTGGTCCAACACGCACTTGGTCGGTTTTTCAGGTTCCGTACCCAAAGGGTAAAACGGGACCCTATTACTAAGACCCCGCGATCCGTCTGTCTGTCTGTTCGTCTGTCACCAGGCTGTATCTCATGAACCGTGATAGTTAGACAGTTGAAATTTTTACAGTTGTTGTATTTTTGTTGCCGCTATTACAACAAATACTAAAAAAACAGAATAAAATAAATATTTAAGGGGGCATGATTTTTTTTTTTGCCGTTTTTATAGATAATGGTACGGAACCCTTCGTGCGCAAGTCCGACTCGCACTTGGCCGGTTTTTATCTTTATTGTGTACCTATGAGTGTAACACATATTAAAAGTTTATTTTGTTCAGTTTCCGTGTGACAATAGCCGACGTCGCGCGTCGTTCTCTTTCCAATTTTCGTAAAACCGATACTTAGTCAGCTTTTCCTCCCATAATTATCAGTTTCTGTAACTAACACATTTGCAATAGTTATCAAAACATGATCCAATTTATGGTTGTTGCTTGGGTATGGCTATGTGTTTTAGCTGCATTTTTCAACACTGTGAAGGTGAATGCTTGACATCCCTAAAAGCGAAGGTAATTCAATTATCTGATGATGTATTGATACTGATGCACGTCTCATAAACAGTGAACAAGAACATACAACCTACTCAATTACCTTCAATTATTGTATAAATAAATTGGCGTTATCAACAATTGACGCGAGCTTATAGTAGTTATAATGAGAGACAGAAATATCTGATTTACTTAGAACAGTTTATTTTAACCAGTAGCTAGAACTGGAGCGCGGAGCTCAGACGTCGTACTTCACAGCAGCACACCTCCGACCAGATTGACATCGACGGAATTAACCAATGTATATGTATGAGATTCTTACGATACGACTTTTACGAGTGCGCGTCGTGTCGCTCGGCTACGGCGCTACAAGACAGTTACATGTGTTAATATTTTTATTATTTGTATTATTGCGCACACGACGCGATGCTATAACTCCCTTCAATTACCCTTCCAAGCTTCTTTATTTACTACTGACTGCTTGGAATGTGTGAACGCAGGATAAGTATGGAGTTCTTGTCTTTTTAGGTGTTTCTTGTCAGTTTGTTTCCAATAGGCACTAAACATTACATAAACTAGCCAATAGAAAACTATGCATGAGTCCAGTGAGTATGTTGTTATTTAATATTTTGTGAATCGTTTTGGCATACATATTAAAAAAAAATTAAATAATAATTTAAAATAATTAGAAGTTCTTGACATATAAACGACTATCTACTTAATTCAAGAGAGTACTTTTGTTTTTTTTTTTGTTCATTCCATATCCAGATTTGCATTTCCTCGTCCTTCGCGAAGTTGTTAGCGGCTAAAAGTTGGTGTTGTGCTTGACGCGCTGTCCTCGCGTTTTTATGAGCGCTTTACAGCCCATTATACGCTTGTTGTGTAATAGAAACACTTGATTTGTTCCTCCCACGACGCCGACACCGACGTATTACACCGTGTTTGTAAACAAGTCATCGCCACTTTTTAATTTTCTTTCGGGTGTGAACGTGGGGGACGAAGTTTACGACGAGTTTTAGACATAATCTAAGTTGTTGTTGATCCAATTTAAATTATGTTCAGGAACTTCTAGTGGATGTAGTTGTAAACGTAATGACAGTTAGCTACAACATTTCTTAAATCAAATGGATGCCTAATCTAAAACTTCGTTATATAGTATCGGAGGAAAAAGCTAGTTATAATATCGGCGCTAGTTAGTACCTACCTTATATGTATATATTTTTAAATATTCATTAGATTTGTAGTAATTTTAGGTACTAAATATGAAATTGAAAGTACCTGATTTGCCTCAAATGATTTTGGTATCATGAAGTTTATAAGTATCCCATTTGACAGTTACCGTAGAATACAGAAGTGCTATTCTGTAAAGCTTTCACCGTAAAAACTTAGTTGAAGTGAGCCGCCATTCCGTTGCGTTTGTTACTGATGCTAGGGACTGGCAGCTCACTCCAAGCTCACTTCACTGATGTTTCTGATGCTAGGGACTGGCAGCTCACTCCAAGCTCACTTCACTGATGTTTCTGGTGCTAGGGACTGGCAGCTCACTCCAAGCTCACTTCACTGATGTTTCTGATCCTAGGGACTGGCAGCTCACTCCAAGCTCACTCCACTGATGTTTCTGATGCTAGGGACTGGCAGCTCACTCCAAGCTCATTTCACTGATGTTTCTGATGCTAGCGATTGGCAGCTCACTCCAAGCTCACTTCACTGATGTTTCTGATGCTAGGGACTGGCAGCTTACTCCAAGCTCACTTCAATGATGTTTCTGATGCTAGGGACTGGCAGCTCACTCCAAGCTCACTTCACCGATGTTTTCACGGTGAGATTTTTACAGAATAGGCCGGCTGGTTTTTTAACAGAATGGAATGAAAATATGATATTTGGAGCGTCGCGTAGTTGCTATGTTAATTATCTTTGAGCCTCAGAACCTAAAGGTTGTTTTCAAGAAGTATAAAGTCTATACTGATATTACGAGTATATTGAGTACCTAATTAAATAGTTTGTTATATATTGCTTTATACCAAGTTTGTACATGTGCAAGAATATAAATACAGAAATATAACTCGTACTCGTATATATTCGTATCTACCGAAAAGGTGTATCATGCCATTTCAGAAGTGGGATAAACAAAAAAGGTGAGGTAAAGGTTTAAAAATGAATTTCTTATAATTCATTTAACACATTGCTAAACGCTCACTTTTGAAAAACTTACCCAGAGGCTTGTGAGAACAACTAGGTAACTACAAGGATTATTATGTTATGTTTTATATTGCTATCATGTTGTCAATACTCAATATATTTCTTTATTGTCGGCTGCATGAAGCTGCACATCAGGCCAGGGTAACTCCCTGATGGTATTTTGTGCTGTAGATTGTGTGTAATACTGTGTGTGGGTACGTGGCTAGGGCACAGGTTGTGTTCTGGTTGCTTAAAAGAAACTAATGAGCGTGATTTCGGGGCACTAGTGTCGGTATTGCATATTAGGTCAGGGGATCTCCATCTCTCTGATGGTGTGCGGTGAAGTACACATGTGCATAATGTTCCCTTATTTTTTTTCTACCAATATAACTTATGGCTACGTTCCCATAAGCCTCTATAAGGGATGTAAATCAGCAACATTTGAACATATTTATTTTATCACATATGTATACAGGGTGGAATTTTGTAATGCCACCTGGAGGGAAAGTACTCTTAATACTGCAGATAGAAAGTTTTACTCAAAGGAAACATTCCTTTATTTTTGAATAGAAAGCAAACTGCATTCAAAGATTTTCGAAAATTCTCTTCTCCCACACCCGGGAATCGAACCGGCTAAAATCTGAAAAAAATATACCCTGTACTTTTATTGCATCGATCGTTAGGGTCAATTATAAGGATGAAATCTCTCTAACAAACATAAATGAAGGAAAACCAGGAAATCTTAAATTAATTTAATTATTTACAAAAAATTGTAAACTAACTAATTAGTTGCTCGAAATGGGCTCCATTCTCTTGGATACACAAATTTATTCTTTTAACGAATTCATTTCTAGTAACCTTTAATAAAGTGTTGTGGTGAATATTATAAATCATATTCTGATATTCAACTCTCAACTCGTTGTCATTCGCATAAGATTTCATATAAATTTGATTTTTTACATATCCCCACAAAAAAAAATCTAATGGGGTGAGATCTGGCGATCTCGCAGGCCATCTGATTGTGCCGTTTGTACCAATCCAGGTATTAAAATGGTTATTAATGTAGGCAGTAGTGATTCTGCTGTTATGTGCTGGAGCACCATCTTGCTGTAGAATTATTTGGTTTCGCTCTTCCTCAGGGAAACCATTTAACTCGTTTCTTAAGAGATCCAGTATTTCAATATACTTGACAGTGTTTAAATGACCTTCGTACACGTGGACTAACACTACATTATTTCTCATAATTCCGCACCAAACGTTGAAAGAAAATCTTACTTGATTGTTAGTTTCATGAACACGAACAGGATTCACTCGAGACCAATAATGGTTATGGCGGCGATTGTACATGCCATTATTGCTGAAGTTGGTTTCGTCAGACCATACAATGTTACTCAAAAAATTAGGGTTTCGGTCAATTTCTCCAAGCATGTTTTCACAAAATTGTAATCGTCTGTCACGATCCCCAATATGCAATTTTTGCACCAACCGACCTTCACGATAGCATTTATACTTATACTTTTTCAGCACTTTAACCTCCTGACTGAATTTGTACTACCCACAGAACATTAAAAAGAAAAAAATCTTGTAAGTTAAATATCAACTTCGCGTCAAATAAAAACCCGTAGCGACATCTAGTGAGGATTGTTTTTAGTATAGAAAAATATGTGACAGCTCAACTGAACGTGAATTCTGCCAAAAGGGCTTCCAAATCTAGATGTATCGAGCCGCGCTCTGGCAAAGGTAAGTTCAATCTCTTTGAATCTTAAAAAAATGTTGCTATTTCTTCCAAAACGTATTCAAATTATGTTTTCGAATAGTAGATTTAGTTTGATTTGTCAATATTTACTTAGAATTTCGCCATTATTTTATTTTCATCGGAGATAAAAGTTTTATGTCCTGTATTTAGGAATTTTGCAGACTACTACTTTTCAACTAATATTATTATGTCCTGTATATGTGAATTATATTTTATTTGCTATTTGTTTTACCCTGTTCTGACCATATCGTCTTAGATTTACTTGAAGAATCAGATGTGGATTTTAGAAGCGATGATGATCACCAAGATCCCTCATACAATGAACCCACGAAAATCACTACACAAGAGTGTCGAAGGTATGATTCTAGTGATTCTTCCATAAATTCAGACTCCTGTTATGTTGTGAGCCATCATCGCCGGCTTTATCGAGTGGTTCTATAATACGCCAAACAACTGGCTCTGGTTTACGCCGGAAGATTTTCTCGTTGCCTTCGAAGGTCAGCTCAGTCAAACTGCAGACAAATACCGTCTCAACCTGATGTTGTGGATTTATGGACGGGAAATTTTGAACCTCTCGAAATAAACCTATATGAACCAACATATGTGCCAAATTTCGACCAGGGATGGTCATTCGAACTGTTCTTTGAATAGGTATAGATGAACAAATACTCTTACAACGTATGAACGTGTAAGACGCCCCGACGTTATCAAAGAATATAATAAAAACATGGGGGGTAGATGTAGTCGATAGAATGCTAGCTGTATGCCCTTCATGTAACAGAACAAAAAAGTGGACAATACGAGTAATATATAAAACTCATACCTTCAGTTCAAACAGAGAGAGAAGAAAAAGGGCGTTAAAAACATAATAGGCATACGTGAATTTGAGATTGAACATGGTGAGAAGTTGATTGCTGATAATTTAGATTCTACAGACACTGATGACTTAGCTGATGAGTTTGAAGATCTTTTACCGAAGCACAAGAAACGTAAAACTACTATAGTTCCTTTACCAACTAAAGCTATTCGTTAAAAAAAGCTAATCACATGCCACAACACAGTTCAAAGCAAAATAGATGCAGAAATGAGGGTTGTTATAAAAAGACTACCTGCAAAAAATGTGCTGTGTATTTATGTTTCACGGTTCAGAGAAACTGTTTCTAAGCTTTTCATAATCCATAATTATTTTCAGAGGTTTCATTTTCTTATTTTTCATTTATACCCAAATGGTGTGAATTGTTATAATATGTTTGTATGCTAGATAGGTGTCTATAATTGCTAACCTTATAAGTAAAAAAAGTAATGTTATAAAAATATTATTTGTTCAAAATAAATAAAGAAGTTACAAGTTAAGTTTTATATAAGTAATATGTTTAAATTTCAATAAACATTGATTATTTTATGGGCTTGTTTTATTTTATTATACAATAATATACACTCGTTGACTGTAATTGTCTTCTATACAGAACATAAAATAGTTCTGAAAATATAAGTAGCCTGCATCTGTCCTAGTAGCAGGACATAAGGAAAAACCCTTTGTTACGGGAAAAGATTTTTTTCAGTATTTTTTTTGTTAAAAAGTAACCCCTATACAGCCCCAATCCTAAATATGAATTGATTCTGACATGAAAAGTGGTTCCTGTAGTGAGGAGGTTAAGTACGCGAGTGTGGGTTGTTCCTAATTCATCGGCAGCATCTCTACTTGAAGCCTTTGGAAATGATTCAAAGTATGTTAAAACATCTAGTTCAAAATAGAAATAGTTTTGCTGAATACTTTGCCGTCTCTTCTTGAAACCTTTAAATTCTTAAAATTGTCTACCATTCTTTTCAATACGAACCGAGTTGGTGCCTGTCGGTCTTGATATCTCTCTCCATACCACCGCAGAGCTAGATTCACGTTTTTGTTATTTAAAAAATAAGCTTCCATTAAATCAAACTGTTCTTGATAAGCCATTTTCACCGTGAGACAAAATGTGAAATGAGTTGTAAAAACAATCAAATGTGAATAACAACTATGATAATCTAATTTTCAAATTTTAATCTAACATTCCATATTTAAATTACCTCATACACGCAGCTACGAGTATGTCGCAAAGGAGTCTGCATTACAAAAGATGGATGTTAGTTAAAGAGCTTTAACTTGACTCATTGAATTTGTAACTTCAGATTTCCTGGTTTTCCTTTCATTTAATTTATCATGTTTGTTAGAGAGATTTCATCCTTATAATTGACCCTAACGATCGATGTAATAAAAGTACAGGGTATAATTTTTTCAGATTTTAGCCGGTTCGATTCCCGGGTGTGGGAGAAGAGAATTTTCGAAAATCTTTGAATGCAGTTTGCTTTCTATTCAAAGATAAAGGAATGTTTCCTTTGAGTAAAACTTTCTATCTGCAGTATTAAGAGTACTTTCCCTCCAGGTGGCATTACAAAATTCCACCCAGTATAGTTACATATTACTGCATAGTTTTTATGTCAATGGTTTTAGCTGAGGTTGTAGTCATGGCTGCAGACATATTACGTCATAACCTCAAAAGTGACTAATTACAGAAGTGTAACGTTCTATGATTCTCGGCTTTTAAATAATATATTTTCAATTTAGGATTGATGATTATGCCTAGGGGAATGGATTAATCCATATACTAGTCATGTTCGCGATATTTTATAGCCAGGTCACAGCATGTATGGGCCGTGGCCGATGTTCTTTCCGGGATAATTTTGTAAAAAAAAGCTATCTTGAGTTTTAGTAGATTGAATTAAATGGGTAAGTACATCCTACTAGGTTAGCCTTCCTACGGTTTAATTTTCAACAAACCAGCCAAGTGCGTGTCGCCACGCACAATGAAGAGTTCCGTAGTTCGGAAGTTAGGATGAATTTATCCCTAAAATAAACTTAACATTGTAGTTGACTAACATGTTCTCCCATACACACACCACATGACAATTCTCCAACTGCAAATGTAAGTTGGTCGACTATTACTCGTTAACTTGAAAAGCCCTCTTAGCTGTGATAGTTTTCCTTTTAATTTCATTATTTATGTGCTATTGCCATAAGGGGCTTGTGGCTAAGTAATAACAGCCGCAAGGGTCGATCGATCAGGTTAAGCTACGCTTGCCGCGGTTGGTCCGTGGATGGGTGACCATCTTTACATACCATGACCTCTTCGTGCCTCGGAAAGCACGTTAAGCCGTTGGTCCCAGCTGTCATTTGTAGATCTTTGACAGTCGTTACGGGGTGTCAGAAGCTCGAAAGTCTGACAACCAGTCTTACCAAGGGATATCGTGTTGCCCAGTAACTGGGTTGTGGAGGTCAGATAGGCAGTCGCTCCATGTAAAATACTGGTATTCAGCTGCATCCGATTAGACTTGGGAAAAGGCTAGGCAGATGATGATGATATGTGCTACGGCCATGAATTTTTTCACATGTCTATAAACAACCATTTAGCTGGCGAGGGGGGGGGGGGGACACTTGACTCTAACAAAAATTAGCACTTTAATACTTAATATTACGCAAAAGGATCCTTGAATCGAAAAGTGTGTGTCACTGACCCGCAATATTTTTGAACGACGTATCCAACGATATCCCACACCATAGGGTAGACGAGAAAAAAAAATATCATCCCCACGTTACATGCAAGGGAGGTACCCTAAAAAAGATATTTTTCAAGATTTTATTTAAGCACTTTGTCGGCGTGATTAAGTTCAACGGTTTAATTTGTATACTTATGCCAAATTACAGCTTTCTAGTACTAAGCGTCTCTGAGCTACAGCGGGGAAAGACAGACAGACAGACATGGTGAAACTATCAATTAATCAATCAATCAGTTTATTTGCATAATATGGGTTTAGAAAGATGTTACACAGGTACGGTTTCACCATATTCAGCTTGTTAGCATGCAAATTATAATATAGTGTCATACTATAAGGGTTCCTTGTTTACTACGGAACTCTAAAAAATCAGCAGCAGCTATGAATCCTGTCCGGTGTACAAGTGTGTAGAAAAGTAAAAAGTTGTGGCTCGTTAATGCGCGCCGGGCGTTAGATTAAAAACGATTGTGCCGAAACTGGGACGCTGCGGGACGCGGGACCAATGTCCCATGTCACGGGACGAGGCGGAAGCTCTCAGGGAAATATTAGTTTATGAAACTCTGAATTAGAAACATCGGTGCACAAAACTGGCCTCTTAAGTAGTGCTGCTAGCTGTAAAATGATTAAACGTAATAGTTGTTTAACGATAAGAAAAAATCGGAAATACTAACTTTTTATCTGTGTCTGTTAAGGTCCCCGTAGACAGGCGCAACTCGACGGTGAGACGTGATTCTAGTAGAAATTTTTCCATGAAGTTATCATAAAAATTGTTCTACTAAAGTCGCGTCGCACCTTCTGCGGGAACCTTTAAGTGGAAGATTTAGTTGAAGTCAAACCTAGCAAAATTTTCCATGCAGGTGCATGCAATTAAGGAAGAAGAGAACGTGAACGTGGGGCTGTACACAATATTTCCCCGGTGACGATGATTACTCGCCCTTAATAATCACTAAAATAGTAGCTAAGCGTTTATGATAACATTTACCTACTTAATACAATTTTGAAACAGTGGTTTTCCTCACAGGAAATGTCCGTTTAGGTGATACGAATATATCAAACTACAAACACACATAATTAGCCTGCTTTCCTTATTTAAATAAACATCAAAAACAAAATAAATTGTTTGCTCAAAGTTTAACCCAAAAAAATATTGCTGCCGTAATTTTCCTGACATGTTTATGTCGAGTCCCACACGGCACGAATTAAAAAGTTGCAATCCCCGCTCCGACTGCTCCGAGGATTAAAAAGTGTGCAGCCGTAACTCGCGCCGATTGTACTCGTGCCGGGCACGAGTGACACGAGAAATGTTTGTATGGATGTGATTGTTTGAAGTTAAGGGTTAGGAGGTGTTGAAGTTAAGGTGGTGAACTTAGGTCATAATTAAGGTTACATAGCTGTATTGTGATTTTTAAATAGCCAGATGTACCGAACAATGAAACCAACAGGAGATGATAGTAGTTTTCAGAAGTCGTAGTTCTGCTTATCACAGAGACTCGCTTTAACAAACTTGAAAAGTTTGTCTAGAAGAGGCGTGTCAAATATGTACGTATCTACGTAGGTATAGTGTCTTCAGGTTATTAGGGTATTTGTTTTGAAAATAACTCTGCAATTTCCGCTTAAATAGCGGAAATTGCAGAGTTATTTTCAAAACAAATAGCGTAGAGTCCTTTCAATTATCTATCTCTTTTCCTTGAATATGTATGTATTTGTATTATAAGTGTGTAACCTATTTATGTTCTTCTGCACCTATTCTATTTATAATCTACTATGTTATCTTTTAATATTTTTCATTATTATTATTTCCTCTCAGAGCACCTTTTTTTTTTTTTTGAGGGTGGCAAATCATCAAATAACTTCTCCCGCTCTGAGCGGAGCGGTGTGTCAGACTCTTACTGACTAAAACCCACCCGTATTCCTTCCTGTTGCCTGTGTTGCGGGGGCCTCGATTACCCATAAGTACCTTCCCGCAACCCCGGCAGGCCTCGGCCCTAGTGGACCCCTACCTATGTGCTGACGACACCTCTTTGAGGCGCGCGTGGAATACAACGCGCCGTCGACCCGGGCCTGGTCCTTACCGGACGGTGAGCTACCCATTGCACACCGTCCGCAAGCCCGCGCCTACGGTGGCCGGAAATCCGCCCGGAATTCCCGCCGCCCTGGGCGTCTCCTGCGGCGGCTAGGGGCGAGAGGGCGCGAAACATGCCTTTCCCTCAACCGTCCCGCCTCCTCCTTCGCGAGCATTACTGCTTCGCAGAAGGAGGTGACGGCTGCCCATGCCCTCTCGCTCCGTACCAGGGCCGGACGCGAGAGGTCTCTGCCGCCGATCGCCTCCACGAGGACACGGCGGTGCTCTGCCCAAGCCGGGTATTTCCTCCCGCCTTATCCAACACAGGAACCTCCCGAAACTGTGTCCAGTGAGGACCTGCGTCAGGCGGAAGGAGAGGACGCCGTGGCGCCTCTCTAGCCACTCCTCAAAGAAGGGACTTATCGCCGCAATCGTGGCGTGCCCAACACTGGGTTGCGACAACCGTACTTTCCATGACGCCATGAGATCCCGCAGGAGCTCCGTCCGCTGTGCCGCGATTTCTCGCGGCAGCGGACTTACGCCCTGGCGTTTCGCTTCCTCGCGCCACTCCCATACGTGCGCGAGGACTTTAGCCTCCAGATCCCATGGCGGTAATCCGGCAAGGAGGCTCGCTGCCTCACAGGAGATCGTGCGGTATCCCCGGACCATCCGGATGGCCATGACCCTTTGGGCCGCGCTCAACCGGCGGGCTGGCCGCAGCGCCAGAGAGCGCGCCCATACAGGAGCCCCGTAGAGGGCCATGGACCGCACGACCCCCGCGTAGAGCCTCCGGCAGGCGGCGTTTGGACCCCCTAGATTGGGCAGGAGCCGCTTCGATGCAGCGCCCGCCCGCTCCAGTTTGGTAGCCAAACGTCTGAAATGCTCCACGAAGTTCCACCGGCTGTCGAGGACGAGTCCCAGGTATTTCATCGTCGACTCGACGCCGACGGAAACCCCTCCTACCGTTATTTGGGACCCCAGCGGTGGCACGTTCCGAGGACCATGAAAACACATGGCCTCGGACTTGTGCAAGGCCACCTCGAGTCCCAATTGCCGGATCCTTTCGACGATTGTCGCAACCCCACGTGCCGCTACTTCGACCGCCGCCTGGTGCGACCTCCCCTGCGCCAGGACTAACGTGTCGTCAGCGTAGCACACAATTCTGACGCCGCTAGGGAGGTCGGCGCGCAGCACCCAGTCGTTTCCGATGTCCCACAGATGCGGCCCCAGGACCGGTCCCTGTGGGACACCGCACGACATCTCTTGCCGGTTCCACACTCCCTGGTGACCGGGGTAGATGACGGCCCTGTCCGTCAAATAGGCCTCGACCACACGACAGAGATAGATGATGCAACTCCAGGGCAGGGTATTGAAGGCATTGGCGATGTCTAGAGACACCGCCAAGACGACCCCACCCTGGGCAACAGCATTCCCCGTCGTCAGGGCTCGCACGCGCATGATGGCGTCCACCGTAGAGCGCCCTCTGCGGAAACCAAACTGGCTCTCCGCCAAATGCGGCCCCACCCGCACCAGCTGGCCGACGAGGCGGTCTGCAATGACTCTCTCAAAGCACCTGCCATCTTATCTCTGCACCACCCTTGAATGACTGGTACTCGTAGATAATGCCTAAGGCATTAAGTCCACCTTTGTAGCTAATTGTGTGCGAGAAGTTTAAATAAATAATTTGCAAGTATGGTTTAATTAAATTAAATGCTTTAAATTTGATCTGCCATAATGTATGCCTTACACCTTATTTATCCTAATCCAATCCTAGCCTAATGTCCTAGAAATTAGGCTATGTAGATTAGGTGTATGAACACATTATGGTAATCTTGTGATATCTTTTGCAGAAAATCCATAGGTAGACGACATATTGTCAAAAGTGGCAACATCTTCAAGCGCGCCGTATACAAGTCGCGAGTTATAACTTCTGTAGATGAGCTACTATTGAGTGTACTCCACGTCATTTGAATATGTGGGTCGTCAGTCACACGCGTGCGCGCACATCATGATGGCTCATTAAGAGCTCACTCTTTTCTATTCCAGCATTCCAAAATTTTAATCCAAAAGTCGTCACTATTCCTGATTCTTCGATTCAGTTTCAGTTGGTACTTAACCCTTAACCAGGTTAAGGGAACATGCCTCCCACATAGTGTTTTGATTCTCTTAACAGGTTTAGGCGATATACCACCCACAAACTGTCAAAAACTCTGTAGAATAATTATATTACCTATGATCATACCAAAAAAAAGTAAATCGGAATGCAAATGTCACTTTTATAGGCAGTCAATCTGTGATTGTCCGTTGGTTGTGTTTTTTGAACAAGTGCCACGTTTTTTTTTAATCATGGGATCATGGCGAAACTGCGAAAGATTTGTCGTACAATTTTTTGATATGTTGTAGTTTTTGAGTTGTTCTAATGATTTATGAACAAAAAAAAAACAAAATACTCAAAACTCATTTTCACTTATAATATATTTAATGTCAATACCTAGGAGGGTAGTGGGATTACGTTTTCCCACATGTTTTTTAAATGTTTTCAGCATTTTTTTTTTCAGTTTCAGTGATGCAAAATGAAACAAAGCCTGTACAAGTATACGAATCCAAAAAAAAAAAACATTGTTGCTACAGCAGTTCTCTGGGGCCTGGTTAAGGGTTAACTTACTCGTACTTCAGGTCGTCGTTTCAGCTAGCTCCTATGAATAGCCATCAATTGAAGCTGGCTCAACACATGGAAACATCTCCCCCCGTGTACCAGGACCGCAGAGGATCAAGTTGGTGTGCGTAAGTGTTCACTTCGAACCGAAGTGCTGATGTCCGCTGATACATATGGATGAGACAACTTTGATTGCTTCGCAGATTAAACTTACTAGTTGTGACGTGGTTTAGGAAATATACGGCAACCACGACAAAGCTAAGTAGCACCATATTGTTGACTGGCTAATATTTTATCACAGACAGTTTTTTGCTAATGCTATTGTCATAGTACCCACTTATGTGTAGTGAGAGAAGAGGAAGCTTGATTCATCTACATATCTATATCTGTTAGTAAGTCTATTTTCTTGAGATGTAAGCCAAAGTTGGCACGTATGCAAATACATGAGAGTGGACTTGTGGACACTCGGACCTCTGACTCGGAGCTCGGACTCGGCGGTACTTGTCACTAATTGTGCTCAACTCGCAACTTGCTCACTCACCGTAACACCGATAAGTTGGGGGCACACTGGAAGACTGTAACGCTAATACTCGTATTAGATAGAATTAGAAAAAAGTTACATAAAAAACATGAACAATGACTTACAGCCGCGAAAAGAAACATGAGAAGTAAAAATTGTGAATACTGTTTGTAATAACAATATGTAATTTATTATGACAAAATAAATTACATATTGTTTAACTGTAGGTAGGTACTTGTAGAATTACATATTCTAAGTTTAAATTTTCGTGTTTTTCCTTAATACTATCATGTTTACATGTATTTGCATATTTGGCATATTTCTGTCTAGCTTTTGAATATTAATTAGATTTTTTTTGTCTGTATGGAATTTATTCAACGTCAGATAGTTTTCTTTTAGGTGTGTGATTCCAGATTGCTATCTTGATCATTTTATCAGATCTTTTTGAAACTCTACGCCAAAATTACAGTTTGAATAGTATCTTTTTATCTTTACGCCATATCACCAGGCGATACTGGTGTCCTGTTAATCAAAAGTGAATTTAATTAATGGTTCCTATTCCCTCTTATCTAATTTCAAATGCTGTAACTTATTCGTTTCACCATTTCATACGATATTTGTCATTTAGCCGTAGGAAGTTCGTACGCAAGAGTCTACTGCCAGCTCTATGGAGTTCAATATAAATCCCTCGAGGACCTGGTATGTCGGTAATTCGCTCATATTTTCTATTCTATTAAAGATCTGGCTTGTATCGATAACTTTTCCACTATTATTTATTTAGGAAAGTTCGTCGTTCTTCTTAGCCATCTCTTTTTTGGTCTCAACCCCGCCAGCAGAACAAGTTGGTGATCATCGTGAATGGGATGTAGGGGTTTATGCCGCAACCCGTATCATTGCAGCGCTTCGTGTTCGTAACCTGTCCATGCTCCTCCGGAATCACTTCCAGATAATTCGATCTTACCAATTTATGATCTTGAATCTTTTTTATTTTTTTTTACTTGGTAGCTGTTAGTGCGTGACCAATAACTTCTAGGCTTTTTCTTACTAATTAAACCTGTAAGCGGTGGCAACGTTTAGAGCTTAGCGCCGCTTTTTATGTTAAATGATCATCAAATCCATTAAGCGTACCTGGGGCTGCAGCCAATCCAGTAGATCGTGTCATCATCAATCCTAGAACGCAACGTAAGTTTTCTCTTAAATTCTTTCATGTTTCACACCAAGAGCATCTGGACCTATAATTTTGCTCGTATGAGTTTTCCTTAAAATTTTTAGCGTCTATATTTATTCCTTTTTTAAAAACAATTTTATTTTTCGGTGTTATTTTATTTTTTCTCGAAACGTTACTGATTACGTGACGTCGTTACGTTGTTACGTGATTTTTTACGTTTTCAAAGAGGTACATGTGATTTTTTAACTCACACACTGACCACACAAGTCAGTCAGGCTTTATTTGTTATTTTTAGGAAAACGTATACTTTTACAATATTTGTAAATATGAGAGCATCATGTACCTATCACATAATTAATTTATCTGCCATTGCTGTATTTTTCATTATTTTTTTACCTATTTTGGTATAGTAATTTTATTCTAGGTGCATCGTCTTCACATATAATTTTAAATTGTACTTATACAAAATTTTATAAAACATTTTAAAAGAGTAAGCGTGGAGTTTATTGCCCATTCTTCTCCATATGAAACTACCTTTCGGAAGGTGCCACTAGAATCAATTCTATTTTTTTTTGTAAATTTTGACGTTCAAAAGTGCCTTTTATGTGCCTATGTGAAATAAATAATTTGACTTTGACTTTGACACCACAGTATATATGGCTGACTACGGCGAAAGAAAAGAAAAACAACGACAGTCAATATTTTAAGGAAAAACCTTGTGACATTTTTGGGACTTTCCGATTAGTTAAAAGTTCGATTTGTGACCTCTTGGCTTGTTTAATGATGATAACGTAGGGCACGTAACAGCAAGTTCCTATACCAATTCATTTAAATATTTTATCAATATCCCTCTTTTTCTCCTCCTTAGCACTCTTGAAAAGTAGTCAAACACAGCACTAATTTTTCATTCGCTCACTTTTTTAATGTGCACTCATTTTCATGAAGTCTTTTAAAGCTTAAGGTTACTATGAAGAGTTCCGTCATTTATCAGTAGGTTGTTACATTAATTAATGAGGAAGTTATTATAACATTTTCTTATTATTATTAACTATACATACAGCATGTATCCCCAATACCAATCCCACGATTGGCACAAGAAAAGAGAGGCATATGCTCAGCAGTGGGTGAAGTCGGGCTGTGGGTGATGATGATACATACATACCTACTTTGTATTTAAAAATACCCAATCAATCTATCTATATATATATATATAATGGTAAACTGTTTGTAGATATATTAACGCACAGCCCAAACCGCTGGACCTTTGAAATTTTGCACATAGATATCTTATACAGTGTAGGCATCATTAAGGAAGGATTTTTGAAAATTCCACCCCTAAGGAAGTAAAATAGGGGATGAAAGTTTGTGTGTAAGTCCGTTTTGTATTTAGGCTGACGAATGAAAATTAATTTATATGTGTCTCAGCGTTTCTGATAATACTACCGCTGAAGGGGTAAAAAGAGGGATGGAGTTGTGTATGGAAAGTCCTTCATTTTCGGAGTAAAAATCACTATTATTTAGGTTTATGGTTGGAAACGAACGCAACGTTTTTCGGTGTTGCTGGAATTTCAACCTTTGCCTTCAGGGGGTGAAAAGGGTATGAAATTTTGTATTTAAGTTGTTCATTCACAAAATTGTATATTCAAGTAAAAATAATGTATACGTGTATCGTGTTATTACTAAGCCTTTACTGTCGCCCATCTCTCCGTCTGTCTGTCTGTCTGCCACGAGCAAATATCTCAGCTGTCTGGAAACGGTTGAGCAACTTATGGATAGGTCTCATGGCGTAATTTAAGACGAATTATCCCGATACCGACCCCTCACATAAATAATATTTATATAAGACGAAACTTTAACAGTGTAGAAAGTCAACGATACTGCACAATTTTCTCAAAGAAGGTCGAGAAATAAAATAAAAATTACCTTTCCATACGTTGACCCTTAAAAGCTGACCGGACTGTATGAAAACATTTTTTTTTTAAAGTTGTGCAGTATCGTTGACATAAAAAGTTTCACCTATACTGGAAATGTCGAGTAACCCTATACACCTCACAGATATTGCAGGTATTAGGAGTGTGTTTACTTTCGTAAACTTACTATCTCACTCAAATGAATGATAAATGATTTTATTTCTGTAAGTAGGCTTTTTTTTTTTGAGGGTGGGAAATCATCAAATAACTTCTCCCGCTCTGGGCGGAGCGGGAGGGTGTGTCAGACTCTTACTGACTAAAACCCACCCGTATTCCTTCCGTTGCCTGTGTTGCCAGGGGCCTCGGTAACTCTTTTGAACTTCCACGCGACCCCGGCAGGCGTCGGCCCTAGTGGACCCCTACATTTGTGCTGACATCTCTTTGAGGCGCGCGTGGAATACGACGCGCCGTCGACCCGGGCCTGGTCCTTGCCAGACGGTGAGCTACCCATTGCTCACCGTCCGCAAGCCCGCGCTTACGGTGGCCGGAAATCCGCCCGGGATTCCCGACGCCCAGGGCGTCTCCTGCGGCGGCTAGAGGCGAGAGGGCGCGAAACATGCCTTTCCCTCAACCGTCTCGCCTCCTCCTTCGCGAGCATTACTGCTTCGCAGAAGGAGGTGACGGCTGCCCATGCCCTCTCGCTCCGTACTATGGCCTGAACCAGGGCCGGACGCGAGAGAGCTCTGCCACCGATCGCCTCCACGAGGACACGGCGGTGCTCTGCCCAGGCCGGGCAGACCTCCACCGTATGCTCCACCGTGTCCTCCGGGCGATCCGCGCAGTGGTGAGACCCGGACGTTTCCTCCCGCCTTATCCGACACAGGAACCTCCCGAAACTGCCGTGTCCGGTGAGGACCTGCGTCAGGCGGAAGGTGAGGACGCCGTGGCGCCTCTCTAGCCACTCCTCAAAGAGGGAACTTATCGCCGCAATCGTGGCGTGCCCAGCACTGGGTTGCGATAACCGTACGAGTACTTTCCATGACGCCATGAGATCCCGCCGGAGCTCCGTCCGCTGTGCCGCGATTTCTCGCGGCAACGGACTTACGCCCCGGCGTTTCGCCTCCTCGCGCCACTTCCATACGTGCGCGAGGAATTTTGCCTCCAGATCCCATGGCGGCAATCCGGCAAGGAGGCTCGCTGCCTCACAGGAGACCGTGCGGTATCCCCGGACCATCCGGATGGCCATGACCCTTTGGGCCGCGCTCAACCGGCGAGAGGGTCGCAGCGCCAGAGAGCGCGCCCATACAGGAGCCCCGTAGAGGGCCATGGACCGCACGACCCCAGCATAGAGCCTCCGGCAGGAGGCGTTTGGACCCCCTAGATTGGGCAGGAGCCGCTTCAATGCAGCGCCTGCCCGCTCCAGTTTGGTTTGTAAGTAGGCTTATAAGTAGGTTTTTTACAAACACTTATACACGTCAATCATATTTTTTTAAACTAGGTGAGGTCGGCGTTTACTATCTGACTACTCTCAGAAGAAAGGCCGAAACAAACGCAGAGGTCACAGTCTCTTTTAAAGTCCAGACGTAATCTTGGTCAGATCATGTGAATGGTTTTTTTATGAAAGCAGTCAGTGCACGCATTTGTCAGTGGTTGTGCAGCTCAACTTAGAACTTATACAGAGAATAAATGAATAGGTATGTAATAGTAAGTACGAGTAAGTGTGTTGAGGTTGATAAAAACTTAAGGAATCTGTCAATTCACCGGGTAGTCCGTGTCACAGGCTTATGTTGCGCGGAGGTGCTCCTGTCATGTTGCTTAGAAATATACGGCATCCAAAATTGTGCTTTTGAGTTTTATGTTATGGAGCTACTCCAATTTTCTACTCTCAGACTCCACTTGGTCTTGATTCTGATGTATTCCTTCGTGGAATGCACCAGAATCAAGACCAAGTGGACTCAGTCATCGTGGAGTAATGCAAACGTGATACTTACAGCTGTGTCGACAGTGTTGCAGGACGCAATAACATCCCGCCAGAGCAGTACCACCTCGATTACGGCAAGTGGACTTAATTCGCTTCGAGTCCACTGTCACGAAGCCCTCCTTGTCTGACTGTCCTTTTGTAAGGTTAGGAGTTTATAAAGAAATACTGTAAGGACGGTATCTACGAGTACCTGAACTTTCATTCACATCAAATATTACACGTAGTGGCGGGCACTAACCATGGACAAAGCTCTATATTGATACAATAATTTATACCTAGAGAAAAATAAAGACTCTACCTATGCGGTCAATGTCGCGGGCAAAAGCTAGTGTAATATAAAGGGTCTGTTTAATTATTTTCAAATTATTCGCAATCGTTTTTAGAAGCTACACAAATCGATCCATGGGAGCTTTCCTCTGTGCCCCCGGCCTAACGGAACTTTCTTAGAGTTGTTAAGAGGTCGCCAATTAGTCAAATTGCCGCAGCAGTTAGTTGCTCACTTGTTTGAACAGGATCCGGACAGTCTTTGATTCGGGACTTTGCTTCATTTGGTCTTTGCATAAATTACAATTAGGGGCAGTGTCCGTTCTACCTGCGCTAATAATTGGTAACGTACATTTACCCGTCTTAAGCCTGTTGGTATTAAGGCTAAAGATGCAAATAAGGTAGTGCTATTAAGTACACGTATATGTTGGAGTGTGGAAGAATATTTCAGCAGCGTTCTATTCAGTGTGCCGTGTAAAGTTGGTTTGCGTTAAGGGTTGTGCAGACTGGTGCGATATCACGGGCGCGGCAGGCAGCGATATGGCTGTCGTGCCCGCGATATCGCGCCAGTCTGCACGAGCTTTTACTTGCTTACATCGAAATACCAAACAATACGCATTATTTTTTCAGTGCTTTATGTGGAATCATTAAAATGAGTAGTGGTTCAGGAAAACTCATATTTAAAAGTAACTCACGTTTAACCAAACAAATTGATTTAGATTAAAACTATAATTAAAACATTACGAGTGGGTTTAGCTAAAAAGTAAGCAAGAGTACGTGGCAATGCGACGCGGTGGAAGTAAGAGGCGACACGACATGATCGCGACAAATAAATTAAGTAAAGCGACGGTCCGCTCCGCACCGCGTCGTGTCGTGCGGACGGCGGCGTACGGACCGGGCGCCGGCTATGCAACAAAACAACGCGATTGAAGTACATTAGGATTTACAATGTAAATCTCGGAGCTGAATTAATTGATTATTGTGTACTTATCGTTATTCGTTTGGCTGAGGATGGAATTTAATGATTTTGCCTTGAGGTTTCTAAAACGGATGCTTTTAAAGTAGTAGTTTTCATTATAGCCCAGAAGTTAACAATCGCGAAAATTTATTTGTAAAATCAATTTGTAGTTTTTCAAATCTGCATCCGGTTAGTCTGGAAGCCGACCAGAAAATAGTTGGGAATAGGACTGACATATGTAGATATATTGGATGATGACTAGTTCAAACCTACATACTCGTAGCTCTTTCGTTATAACTTCAAAGTCACGTCTTTGGAATTCTTTGGATTTCCGCATCTATTTCAGCCAAGGACCAACAATAACACCTAACTACTTAACATTATAGTTTTCGCCGTAAGCAGATGACACGAATACGTGTAGCTGTACAAGTCTTAAACATAAAACTTAAGTACACGTTCCACAAAGACTACAGCGGCTAATCGTTAACCAGAACACTTTAATTTATCTATAACGGCCAAGCTGGTACAAAGTTGTCTCTAAATAAACATGGGTCACGAAATGGATGGGCCCAGAAGGATCACTCGCGCATAACAAATATTACAAAAGGTCCACTCGATAGGAAACCAATCTTAAGGGCTGGCTTTGGCGGTGACATTATTATTGTTACGTGAGGAAAGTGTGTAGGCTGTGTTTGTCGTTTCATAAGATAAGGCCTGTGAATTAGTTACAGAATTAAAAGCAGTTCAATGGTGCAGTAAGATCAACTTGGTCGGGGCGGCCACTAGATCGCTCGTGAAGTACCTAAAAGCACGTTGTTTTACCTAAAACCTATTGACTTGTTGGATGTACGAGTAAGTTCCTTTTCCATGTGAGGAGTTGGTTTTCTGCGTTTTCTCATATCGGAGGAGAGCGAGTACATCGAGCGGTTAGTTGCACAAATATAACCGAGCGCGGAATAACAAAGACTGCACAATGCAGTTTTAATTTTCACATCGGGTTATTTCGGCTTCGGTGGACTTCTTGCATGGAGCACTACTGTGAGCACGGACTTCGTACTTTCTCTACGCTTTAAAATTAATCTTATAACTTTGAAAGAATCATTATTAAAGACTTTTGCGTTCATAACTAACTTATTACGAAACGGTAATTTACATCTTAAGAATGTAGTTCAGATTGTAGTTTATTCTTTAAGAAGCATAGTAGGTACCTACTTGCATGTATCACAGAACGAAGCAAGCTCGAGCTAGCTAGCCCTACGACTGCAGCGAACACTCCACTCCTCTCACTGTCCAGCCAATGTTACTTTTACCTGTCATTGCCCTGGTTACTTCACTTTTGAATTTATAAAAACTTCTCTGAAGGAGTGAGGTCCACAGTAGTCGCGAGCCCGGCACGGTGCCACCAGTGTTGTGTTCCGTGTAATTTATATAACACAGTATAGAACGTGTAGTGTCGTGTGTAGTGCAGCCTTCCTGCGACCCTCACACTCGTGGATCACTAACTAATGGCTATTTCTAAATTTCGTTTTAGAAACTAGAGGTTTTGGTAACAAACACTCGTGTGAGATGTTAGTTCCTTTTCTACTTCATCTTAATTTTGATCGACCATTGGTTTTTAACTTGTCATGATTCCAACACGTTAAGTGGTCTCACATGCAATATTTCTCCGCAAAATTACCTTTACCTACTTACCAATTAACTTTAAGAAAGACAGTATAATTGCAGCTGCAGCTAAAGCAAGCTATGTCCAAACCAATAAATTAGCTAAGAAACTCCCTAAGTAAACCTTAAGCCAAGATTTAATGAGGGAATCTAAAACAGAGCCAAATGACTGCACTACTGCAAAAAGAAGTGGTTTGTGGCTGCGCAGCCATACGTTACGTTCACGTTTGATTTAGGCAAATTGACAGGAAACATGGAGCATTCCCGAGGAACCGAACTGCAATTAATATTAAAACCTTCTAAGACGCTGCACTCGAACAGAACTGTGTATCTGGCAGATTTTCGTGATAAACTAGCCTTAAAACCTAACAGCCTCATTGACTGTTGGATCTAGTAAGGTTTGAAGAGTAAGGAGGTTGGAATTTTTGAAGAGTTAAATTTGAAGTCGGTGTAACGGCTGAACGATGACGCAAATAGTAGACTCGCTATGGATCATGAATCACACCATAACGATAGGAGAAATTCAAATCCTATTCGTAAAAAATTGTAGGGAAATTACTTTAAATTAATTTATAAAATCTCCAAAACGTTTCGCATTCTTACCGCACTTACAAAACAAGGCGTAATGAATTAATGTGGCGTTCAGCGTTCTAGCTGTGGGCAGTCGCACGAGCGGAGCGGGGGGCGGACAGCGGCGCGTCACCGACGCGGAATTTATGGCCCCACATTAATTTATAGTCGTCCAGCTACGTGCGATCAATGGAAACACTTATATACAACTTTAATGTTGTTTCATTAACATTTATACTGTTTAAATATTACAAAAAAAAATGATGTTTGTAGTTTTATTTCAGAAAGTAGAATGAGGCAGAAGACATTTTAGTTCTGAACATAGCCAGATAGGTAGATATTTTTTTTTCAAACAGAGCAAAATAAAGAGAAGAGAATCCTTGCAGAAAATATTCTAAATTATGTTAAAAAAGTGTACAAAGTACAGTGTGTAAAGTGTCCAAAACAAACGAACATAAACAATAGAGCTACCTTCAAACAACAATATTTTTTTTATGAATAAATCAAACAGTAATTTGAATGCCTATCCACATAGATAATATCCTGCGATATCGATAAAAAGTGAATTATGTAGATTTACACGAGTTGGGGGTGAGTGGGGATGAAAGAGGGGGGTTGGGTTCACACGCCGCTGCGTCCGTTAATATTCATGCCGGACGAACAAAAGTCCATTTTCATCATCCACGAGGTTCCTACCTGTAATGGTTGATCGATTGTTTGCATTTAAAAGTGTATTTTAATTTTCCTTTTCTTGCATGCTGTTTTAAAAACAATTCACTCCGTTTGTAAACTTTGAAGGAACATGCTCTTGAGTTGCTGTTTTAAGTCAGTATTGTAACTGTGAATTGTAATACTACGTTATAAAAATACATAATTGTTCCTCATTTTTTGTTATTTTAGGGACTTGTCAAAATTCTGCAAAACTAGTACGGGCTTAGTCAGTTAATTATTATCGACTCGCGTAGACATTTATCTAAACGTCTTGGAATTCCACTCACCGAATTTTTGTTTGTGATTTTCAAAACATCTTAGCCATTAGAAGTTTTGTACTTAAAATTTCAAAAAACCTCCAAGACCTGAACGTAGACGAAGAAGTCAATATTTAATGGAAGTGGCGTCGAGACCTGTAGTTGACAAGGATTATGTAAATTAATTGGGGGCAAATATTAAATAAACGCGCTCCGCTTGATTTGTGACGAGAAAAAAGAAGGGGCGAAAGGGGGTGAAGGGGGAAATGGGTAAGAAAGAGCTTTGTTTTTTACGAGCCCACGCACCTATCTCAGGAAGTTGTGTTATGCTAATAATATACAGATACTTACCTATAGATACTTAAGACTTCTGCGAAAGAAGGAAAATGATTTATCATTCTTTACAAGAGGAAAATTTAATGGAATAAAAATCCTGAATTCTGTAATGAAGCCTTACTTAGAAACAATATTAGTCTGGGTTTTTAACGTACTTTGTCTGTTTATTTTTGCTTATTTGGACCAAAATAGTCTATGATCTTCCAACGGGAAATAACACGATCTTATAGGCTTGAAGCAATTCCTCCTCCACATATTTTTAATAAAGTACAGAGTCACAATATGCGGAGCCTAATAAGAGTATTATTTATAGAGAACTAAGTAGTGTATGATAACCGCGGAATGGTCTCAAGTAGCAAGTTGTTCCTATTGCCATACCAGAGCGATCTGTCCACAAGATATAGACTATTACACGCTAACATATTGTTGATTAGGAGGATTTGACTAAACTACAATAGTCGTGAATCATGCGCAAATGGCGGGTAGTCGTAAGTTTTTATTAGCCGTACCTACAGACTATGTACCCAGACGTAATATGTATGAAAAAATGAATGTTCATATTTTTTGGGAAGATAGCCGGTAGCGACAGCAGAGGAAATTGCTTGGTTGCTATCTCGCGAATGTGTATTTGTGTATGTTTGGCTGTAGATGTTATTACGAGAGAAAATGTTTCTGTAGTCACACCTTTTCGGGTTCGTATACCTTTTGACTGTAACTTGTTGTGTGTGTTCGTTTCCACTTCATCTAAATTTTCTCCTTTAGTCTTCAGCAGATCTAGAAATTATTTGAATTAATAAACCTTCATCTCTAGATACTTTATACTTTATCCCTCATTGCCTCCTGGGTCACTTCTGAACAACTGTTATTCAACAACACTCAACTGTTACTTCGAACAAGCTTAAGCAATTAAAAAGCATCTGTTTTATTTTGAAAGCTGTGATTGGTTTTGCTATCACTACAGCCGCGGTCTCATCCGCGTGTATCGCATCGTACCTATTCGAAATGAGACCTCAGATAAAGCCTATTATATTTGCATAGAGACAGCCTGCTCTCGTGGTCGCCTCATATGTACCATATGTCTGTATTGTCCACAGCAGTTAGCTTTATTAGTTCAAGTAGCCGGTCGCTTGAAGAAATCATCATAAGTTTTCGGAGTGTGGTGACAAGTGACAAGCTCGGCAATGAATATATCAAAAGTCGCTTATATGGAATGGGTGTATTGTTTATTATTTTGACCACTGACCGATGGATAAGATTCCTGTTTATTTTCCGAACAGTAATCGTATCTATACTTCATAGTCTGACTAACTCCTGAAAGTTATAGAAAAAGTTTTTTGGGTGATGGTAGAACTATTACATAACAACTTCACTTCTAACCAAGCTGAAAGCGTCTACATATAGCGCTCAATAGGCAAGCTTAGAGCAGTAGTCTGAAGCGTTTCATTACAAACTTAATAAATTAAATCGCTGGCTCGTGCCGTATTTTCCAATACATTACTTAAGTAAATTGAACTTATGAAGCATACACTCTGGAGATTGTATGAAGGTAATTCAGTCGCGCTCACTATTCCAATAAAAATAAACAGTCGCCGTCTCAATCAGATGCGCAATCAGGTGCTCTTATTCTCATACATTGCCGTACAACACACACATACTCATACATGCTCATACACACGACACCCTCACGTAAGCTTCGAGTTACTGCGCTCTTTCTGACGAAGCTACGAAAATGGCGAGTGGTTAAACGTTTTCGTGAAACAGGTTCGCTGAAAAGCTCTTATTCCAGCTAGAGAAGAGGTTTAATAATGTCTTGCCTGAAATAAAAATATTGACGAAGGTTAAGAAAAATAAATGTAGGTAGTTAATTCTGTCCGTGAGTACTGAACAAGTTTTGTAGCACATTGTAATTGGCACAGCTAGGCATAGATTCTGATGCGTAGTAGGAGCAAGAGCTATGTTGTAGGTATATGTTTGTATGTGTCGGGGTCCACTAGGGCCGTTGCCTGCCGGGGTCGCGCGATTGTCCGATATGTTTGTATGAGCTACCGTACGATGACTTCCTTAGACGTATATGTAAAGGTGCTGTAGGTGGTGCGGTGTCTATGGCGCCAGTTCCCCACTCGTCGTCAGTTTAGTGGCCCCGCAGAATGTGTGGAACGCGTCACGCGCGCCATTCTGTCAGCAATATTGTCTAAAGCAATTTGTATGTAAATCAATTGTTGTTAATACTATTTATGCCGATGGTTATTGAGCATTACTATTTACTTTCACCCTAAAAAGTTAAACGAATCTCATTCTTATTTACATACCGCAAAAGGCGATATTTCCATCAAATTATTCGGGTTACATAAGCCAGGTTGACGAAAAAACATGAAGCCGAGACGTGCTGTTAGGGAATTGTTAATAAGAGATTGTCTTACTGTGAGCTTTGTCGGGGATTATGGCGGTTATAAATTTTATTATATTATAAATAAGAAATTTATGTGTGCTGTTTATCGGCCTTAAAAAGAGATGGGATATCGAGCCATGTGCAGTGAATGTAGGCCACTCGGCGACGGCTCTTACTTCGTTCATTCGCAAACAGAACTGAACTTAGTAAGTAGGGATATAGAGATGTCAATTAATTCTTAATTTAGTTAGATAACTAGATGGAAACCGATATTTTAAGAGCAGCTACACTGACTTAATACTTAGGTAGGTATAAGAACCTAAACAATATGCGACAGTACCTAGGTACTTCTAAAAATATTGCAAACTGGTAGGAACGTTTGTGTATCAGTTCCATATAAAAGCTGGTAGGAACGTTTGAGTATCAGTTTCTTCAAGAGGTGGTAGGAACGTTTGAGTATCAGTTCCTACAAGAACTGGTAGGCACGTTTGAGTATCAGTTCCTAGAAGAGCTGATAGGAACGTTTGAGTATCACTTCCTACAAAAGCTGGTAGTGAGTATCAGTTTCTACAAGAGCTGGTAGGAACGTTTGAGTATCAGCTCCTACAAGAACTGGTAGGCACATTTGAGTATCAGTTCCTACAAGAGCTGATAGGAACGTTTGAGTATCAATTCCTACAAGAGCTGGTAGGAATGTTTGAGTATCACAATCAACGCGCTTTCAGAAAAATATAGAGTTCCATGTAAATCGAGTTCGCCAAAAAGGTTATTTTTTTCCGAAACCTAGTAGTAATAAATTACAGGCATTATTTTCTTTTTTCTAGCAATTGATATAAAACCATTTGTTAAAAGAGATACATTGAGTACGAGTGTGCGTTAACAAGTGGGTTAGCTAGTAAATAGGCCGAAATAAGTAAATAAGCAACAAATCACCGCGTATCGGATTAGCGCTATAAGTTATTTATGGCGCTGACTTGGCGATACGTGACCACGATGTTAGAGGATACGGATGTGGTAGCTAGAGGTGTTGAATTAGCTTTTAAGAAACCATAGTTCCTTTTTTTTATTCATGTTGATTTGCTGAGATGTAATTTAAAACGCTGCATACTTCCTGCTTGCTTTTATACTTCCGAATACATACATCAACGAATTCTCACAATGGTAGGTATTGTACCTACCAGTAAGACACCAATTCCAAGATACGATACTGAAACTGTCTTCGAGGGGCCTACTTAATAAAACCGACCGGTGACAGGCGACAATCTGACAATTTTGTAAGTTTCTTACATAGTTTTCTGCTTTATTAAACGGCACCTGTTTTGATAATTTTTCAGTTGTCATTGTTTTTTACAAAATTGTCCTATTATTAAAAAGTGCCCAGAAAAAAAACGACGCCCGTGAAAATTGTATTTGTGACTGGAAGATTGAGAAATAATATTTTTTTATGTCATATGTCATTATGTCAAGTAATATTATGTCTTTAACTGCCTGTATGTATGTATATTTTTTCAATTTGTGGCGCTCTAGAGACCAAACGCGTGGACTGATTTGAATGATTCTTACGTCAACCGATGTGTCGTAATCTTGTGAGTAAACTAAAGATATGACAGTAATCAAAATTCATAAAATAATTCAAAGATTGTCGACTTATTTTTTTTCTCTTTGTCAATATGGCGTCTGCTTTTCGCCATATTGAAAAAGAGAAAAAAAATAAGTCGACAGTCTTTGTCAAATGGGGTATCATTGAATACGTCTTTGAAAATCATCAGGTTTCTCTAATTATTTTTCATTTGGAATGACCATTTAGGGTCTATAACGATTTAATTGGTCAAGGACGGCTAATGAGACACAATTGATTTTCTATTGTTTGACTCCGAATCGGTGTCGCGCGGGGATTAACAGGTTGGTTAGCCACCATTCTTTCTTTAATTTTCAAAACTAATTTTAATAAAGCTGTTATAAAGTGATTATTACATTATTCGTATAATAGGAACTGAATATTCGTATATAATACGTAATAGGTCTTATTAACATGACAAATAATTATTAAAAAGTGTAAAATAGAAAAAGTAAATTTATTTAGATAGAGAAATAGGTCATCAGTTGTTTCCATTTTTTTGAAGTTCACTTTTAATGCAGACGGGCTTTTTATTTTTTTTTATTACTTAAAAAAAGTGGTTTAGACTTCGTAAACCAAAACTGCCGCCTCCATAGCGTAAATTGTCTTCTTAGTGATCTTACACAAAGACACAAGTGAAAGTGCGTCCGCGCGGTATCGTCGACCGCCCGATTTGATCGAGTCCCAATTAGCCGCCCATACGACACACACAGACGCGATAGCCCCGCGGTACGCCCGCTATACCCCGCGATAAACTCGCGATGCGCCGCGATTACTCCGCAATGGACAAATAAAATTTGTATCCCTCCCTTTTCATTGACCTATAAAGGACAGGAATAAAAGTAGTGATAATAAATTCTGTGGTTTTAGGAACTAGTTTTACATATTGATCTGGTAATAAAAGATGTAGCAGGAAGAAAAACAGCCAATCCACGTGTGGATTACAAACATCATGGTCATATCCTAAGTGGATCGTTTTGGAATATACGACCATCGCTCTCGTTGTTACCCAATATCCCAAGGTTTGTAAAAAACAGTGTTCGTTGAGCCGTGCAAAATAACATCGTACTTTAACTGATGGCAAAAATTTAACTCATACAAATACTTGACTACGTCTCTTCTACCCACCTATTTGAGTTAATCAAGCAGGAACATGTTGAAGCAATACGAAGTCCTTTCTCAAGTGTCTTCCCAATAACACAGTCAATTAATTGATGTTAACCAATTTCTCCAATCTCCACTGTACTACAGTGTGTCGCTTGGAGGGTCACAGCGATGCCGCCGCGCGTATCTGTCGTTGATTACAATAAATCAGCGGCTACCGCGCGACACTTCAGACACACTCGACAGTTGTTGCTACAATTAAATGTCTATTGCAATCTCAAGATGTGGCGGTGTCAAGTGTATGTGGTTTTATTGACACTGTGGGCTGAATGGTCTTGAAATTGATATGGGTCTGTCTTAAAGTTGTGTTGATTACCTAATATCCGTCCTATACATATGTATACATTATATACATTATTTTTGAAAATTAATTATTAAGATCTTATCATTAATTAGATAAGCAGATGATTTTCAAGTTTTTAGTACAAAGGAATGAGATTTTTTATCTAAACTGTGTCCGCCCATTAGATCTAGATAGGGATTGTATAAAAATATCGTATAAATAAATACAAATATTTTTTATTTGTTGAACATAGGTACGTTAGGTACAGGGGCCCTACCATCAACATTAAAAAAACTTGCCAAGTACATGACAGGGCAACTTAGCAGGTTAACTGGTTAGCGGACATACTCATGTTACAAATAGAATATCTGTCAAGGTTTTGTATTTGTACCATGAGCATTTCGGTCTGACCTGCAATATATCAAATTCAGACCTGCTACATTATCGCTGGCCGGTACGCCATATTATAAACAAACGTTCGGAAATACTTTTTCGCGATATTACCGGTTTTACGGTTTTAAAGAAGTAGATAAAATTAATTTAATAATAGTTTATAATAATCAGAAGAATTCTAAAAACTATGTTTCGTAGCAAACAATGTTATTTAACACGATTATGACGTTCGAGACCCTTTTAGATACATAAGGAAGTAAAGTTGAAAATCTTACCAAAGTTCCTAAGTGCCAAATACATACATATATTGTCAACACTACAAAACTGTAGGTACGAGGTCATTTGTGGTCATACTGCATATAGTTTCTATTGATAATTTTAGTTCTTATGATAATTAGTGCGATAAATCAAACTTAAACTCAAACTCAAAGCATTTATTTCAAATAAACCAATTACAGGCACTTTTGAATTGTCAAGGGGTCGGTCGGTCACTAAGAAAGATGGAGCTAGTTGCCCATTCCAAAGCGTAGTAGGTACCTATGGAGAAGAACGAGCAAGAAATTCCTCGGACACTCTTTTAAATCAACGTATTATGGTTACAAAATATTGTTTACATCATTCATTTTGAAATTATAGATGTGAGAACGATGCAAAACGTAAAAGCGTCCTTAATAAACATCATTCATTTTGAAATTATACATGTGAGAACGATGCAAAACGTAAAAGCGTCTTTAATAAAAAGATTAACAAACAAAAAGCAATTCAAAAATTAAAATAAACCGTGGCAGCTACGAGATGACCAGTCCCCACTGACGGCGCCCGTTCAGGAACATGACGCATGGATTAGCACCATTCAGCTCAACCATTTTGAAGGGAGCTAAATGATCCAACAGACGCGCCACCATCAGCGAGACATTAGAGTGAGCACGACATACTCCCAGCCGCCAGGGCACATTCAAGTCAATGAAAGACGTATCCAGTAAATGGCAGCTTTATAGTACATAGTACTCACATAACAATGTGCTGTGCAACTATACAATGCTAAGTGATTGAATTTATACAATGCAAACATAGTTTTTGAAATCTTCAGCAGCTCCAACACTATTTTCAAATGCTAATCAATTAGTTTTTGCGCCCTTGTGGAGCAGTACCAGCATTGAGCCAAGCATTTTTATCAGCGATGTAATCCCCCAACCTATATTATGCTTGGCTGCATAGTGTGCGTTTTATACAAGATTTTAATTTTGTTTCATTCAGTTTAAGTATGTGGGGAGGTATTTTATTGTAACATTTTAAACAGTACCCCATGAAAGATGAGTCTACTTTAGCCAGCCTGAAACCTGGTTGAACTAATTGGTCCCTATTTCTAGTGATACAATTGTGTCTTTCACCTCTTTTACTAAAAAGATGTAGATTTTTCCTTACGTATCACCATCTTTGTCAAGAAACTCAAAATTTTCACCTTCGTCATACATCTAAAATAAACGGCGAAGAGATTGTTTTGTTTGTTGTCTATAATTTTAAATAACGCCGCAATAGTATTGTGTTCACGAATTAACATGTCCTTCCGTTTTTTATTTTAAATATGACTGCAGGGCAGTTTAGTGTTCAAGTGTTTACATGTCAAAAAGGACTTGATGGTACAGCATACCGCAGGTCAGACCAATGAAATGTTGTCGAAATGTGGTCACGTGAGTACTGACCGGCTTTGGTCACGTGATTGCTGGCTCGCCTGTTATTTGACGTGTTCATGGTACAAAATAGCCCGACAGTTCACTTTACGTCGAAAATTGACCTGCTATAAGAGTTCATGGTAGGCCCCCAAATGTTGCAATCATTAAAGAACGGGAACTGTATGACTGCTTTGGTTTTTGCTTTGAAAAGGTAATGTAAGAAGTGTTACACAAGATTTGTAACCCAAACAAGTCTATTATTACTTGCAGTGGTTTTAATGTTAATTTATTAGAAAACTTAGGTTCTTGTAGTAAAATAATGAGACTGTTTCAGTCCTACAATCTTGTAAATCTATTTTTAGAGCCCACAAGAATAACCACTACTAGTGTCAAATGCCAAGATAATATTTATACAGATATTATACTAAGCCACAAAGAAATTATAAATTTGCTAGACTCAGATCATTGCGGGAAAATGATTACTATTTAAAACCAAAACAATAAAGTGGCTAAAAAAGATAACCGCAAAACTGCAAGTCGCTTGGAAGCTTTTAAATTTAAACTCATTAATAAATTGCCACTTTTGTCTATTCCTGCTGATCCTAATGATTTCTTTAATATATACTGTAAACAATTTCATTCCATTTTTATTCCCAAGACTATCTCCGTTAATAATAACGCATCTTTCAGTGATTGGGTATTTATAAAAGTAGAACACGTCTTTATGAGCTGTACAAAGAAAGGACATACATAAACACTGCTGAATTTAATTGAAATTGTTCAAAATTATTTAAAAATGTTTATTGTATGTCCAAGTCGCGTTATTTGAGTTCGAAGATTAAAAATAGTAGTAAATATACTATGTGGGTCATTGTTGGTTTTCTTTTTTTTTCTCATTTCGTTTTAATCATGATCTGGTAGTTTGAGTAATTTATGCGGCCTACCCAAATATTCTTTCTTTGGTATTGTTCGTCGCATCGTTGAGCTCCTTAAGTTCTGAGTTGAGCTGCGCGATTACTGACAATGCGTGCACTGACTAGACAGGGCCACTCAATCTGTATGGTTCTTTCCTCAAAAGGACCATTTCAGACACATGGCCTTCACATGATCTAACCAAGCTTATGTCTGAACTTTAAAAGAGACTGTGACCTCTGAGTTTGTTTCAGCCTTTCTTCTCAGAGTAGTCAGATAGGAAACGCCGACCTCATCTAGCTTTATTTAAAAAATATGATTGACGTCTAAAAGTGTTTGTATAAACCTACTTACAGAAATAAAAATCATTTATCATTTCTTTAATTCGTCTAGAGATCTGATTATAAATCCTAGGTGCCATTCCTAAAAAACTTTTTGTATAAAGAGCAGTGCTATGTGGCCTAGTGCATATCTCTCTGTTGCGTCGTTTAGATCTCAGTGTTTCAAACAGATGTAAGTTCTGAATTTGGATTTGACGTTTGTTAGATTTCCGTTATTTGACTTAAACATTATTTATATCCATTTTCGCAGTAAAATCCACCCCTTAAACTGTGTTCAACGCCACCAGTGTTTGAAAACCCTGAAATACATTTTTTTTGTTTTAAGTATTAGTACCGAGTGTTGAGTTAATTCGACAGCTTGTTAAAATATTTCCACAAAAACTTTGACACCCCCTAAACCCTTTTCGAGGGGTAGTTTAAAAAAAAGAATCACTACAAACTTAATTATTTACTACCTCTTCAACCCCTATAAAAGATAGTTTTCGAAAATTAACGATTACGATTTTTATTATTTATTTAGGGATTGGCATTCGGGCCAAGTTTTTAGATCAAAGGAATAAGAGTGTTCTTATAAACTGTATTCCCTCTTTTCACTGCCATAGGAATCGATTTTCAAATAATTCGTTGTGGCATTTCCATTATTTGACTTTATACCAATTTTCTAGTTAATCCCTGTAAAATTGACTACACTAGTAATTTTCACTAGATTTTCGAAAACCCTGATATACATATGTTATTCTTTATGTTTGGTCCTAAGTAAACATATTACAAAAATACAAAAAAACACCAGCATTGTGTCGAGTTAATCGGACCGCGCGTTAAAATTCTTCCATACAAACTTTGACACCCCCCAATCCCCCTTTAGGGGTAGTTTAAACTTCGTAGAGCATTTCCGACGTTTAGCTCCCAAACTGGAGCGGGCAGGAGCTGCTTTGAAGTGGCTCCTGCCGGATGCTCTACGCGGGGGTCGTGCGGTCCATAGCCCTTTACGGGGCTCCTGTGTGGGCGCGGTCCCTGGCGCTGCGGCCAGCCCGCCGTTTGTGCGCGGCCTAAAGGGTCATGGCCATCCGGCTGGTCTGGGGATACCGCACGGTCTCCGGTGAGGCGGCGAGCCTCCTTGCCGGATTGCCACCGTGGCATCTGGAGGCAAAAGTCCTCGCACACCCCATACGTGCGCGAGGACTTTTGTAGTGGCGCAAGGAGGCAAAACGCCGAGGTAACTCCGCTATCGCGAGAAATAGCGGCACAGCGGACGGAGCTCCGGCGGGATCTCATGGCGTCATTAAGAGTGCGATTGTCGCAACCCAGTGCTGGGCACGCCACAATTGCGGTGATAAGTCCCCTCTTTGAGGAGTGGCTAGATAGGCGCCACGTCGTCCTCACCTTCTACACTGAGGGAAAGGCAAATTTCACGCACTCTCGCCCCTAGCCGCTGCAGGAGACGCCCTGGGCGTCGGGAATCCCGGGCGGATTTCCGGCCACCGTAGGCTCGGGCTTGCGGACGGTGAGCAATGGGTAGCTCACCGTCCGGTAAGGACCTGGACCGGGTCGACGGCGCGTTGTGATCCACGCGCGCCTCAAAGAGATGTCGTCAGCAAAATTGTAGGGGTCGATGCCTGCCGGGGTCGCGGGAAAGTTCGAAAGGGTTACCGAGGCCCCTGGCAACACGGGCAATGGAAGGAACACGGGTGGGTTTTAGTCAGTAAGAGTCTGACACGCCCTCTCGCTCCGCCCAGAGCGGGAGAAGTTATTTGATGATTTCCCACACAAAAAAAGGGGGTAGTAGTAGTAGCTGTAGTTTAGAAAAACTAAAATGACTAACTTTATAATTTACTTATTCCTGTCAAGTTTAATGTTTATTCACTCAAGGAATAAGATGTAAAGGTCGAATTTCCAAAAAAACTTTTCTAAATGCACTACATAATAAAAAAAAGATTTAAAAAATCAAAAACCCGACTGCGTAAAACGTGAACTTTAATTAAAAAACTAAAACACGCTTTAATAGAAAACTAAACTAAAAATGTAGATAATAAATTTGAAATAAGAATAGAGTGACTAACAAGAAATTTATTTTATCGTAAAAAAGCGCGGGGCGATTGATGTCAATTGTTGTAAATATTTCATTGATTGGTAAAAGTAGAATCATTATGAATCTTAAAAAGCACTCCGCCCTTTTTTATCTTATTTAAATTGATTTCTACTTTTTTTCTTTATTTTTCTATCAAAGCGGGTTTAGGTATTAGTTTTTTAAACTATTATTTATTTTCTACATTTCAGTTGAGTTTTCTATTAAAGCGTGTTTTTTAACCTATTATTTATTATTTAAACTATAATCTATTTTGTTTGTTAAAATGTTGAAGTTAATGATATTTTTGAGTTTATATTTACCTCTCCATGCCTTTTTTTTTTGGATGGGAAATCATCAAATAACTTCTCCCGCTCTCGGCTGAGCGGGAGGGTGTGTCAGACTCTTACTGACTAAAACTCACCCGTATTCCTTCCTGTTGCCTGTGTTGCCAGGGGCCGCGATAACCCATTAGTACCTTCCCGCGACCCCGGCAGGACCTCCACATGCTTGAAGTGAGTAGTTTGCATGCCTACTGCCTTCTGGATACGGTAGCCCTTTCTCAGGCACCCTCTCAGAAAAATTAAATTAAAGTAGCTGATTCTGAAAAACCTGGAACATTTATTTTTTATTTTAGTTAAATGTACAAAACTTTTCAGTTGATTCTTGCACTAGTTATATGCTTGTCTCAAAGTTTAAGTCATGTATGCCTTAGTACACGTCGTAGTACTTGGCACAAGACACTACCGTTTCTCCGAATATGAAAAATCGCTAATCCTAAAGATCCTGATTAGGATAATGGGACAAACTTATTTAATTAATTTATTGTCACCGGTCCTTGATAAGTGTGCTTTGAAGTGGTCGAAAATCGAGTTCAAGGATTCCGCTACATACATACATATATACATACATGCATACCGGCGAAGCTTATAAAAGCGTGTTAAAAAAGATGGAGAGATTTCTCCGTCATAGCCACAATCGGAGGCATCTTCTTAAATTTAACAAGAAAGGCCAATGATGCCTGCAACTGCATGATGTACGGCTTATTTTACACTTTTAAGTTAGTATTATTTATTTATTCTTAATTAGGTTATTTTCTCTCACTGTACTAAGTAACGCTTTTAGTAATGGTCGTAAAAAAATCTTTCAAAGCAGTATAATTCTGGGATTGCCACTCGATTTTAAGAATTTTAATATTATAACAATTATTCTTTACGTTAATAAAACCTCTTATACGATTATATAGGAACTTTATCACAGCTTTATCATAAGATTTGAAGATTTAAGTGAGAATGCTTGCTTACCAACTTTAAATCATTAAAATGGTCATTCAAAAATGATTAGAGAAACCTTCGTCGACTTTATTTTTTTTCTCTCTTACAATATGGCGTCTTGTTGTCGCCATATTGAATTTTGATTACTGTCATGTCTTTAATGATACTCACAAGATTAAGACAAATCGATTGACGTAATAATCATCAAAATCGGCCCACGCGTTTGTTCTCTAGAGCGCCACAAAGGAACAAACATACATACATACGTATACACACATACTTAGGCTGCTAAACACATTACCCTTCTTTGCGTCGCGCAGTCTTGTAAAAAGTAAGCCGTGTGCAAAATTTCACGTTCGTAGTCCCAGTAGTTTCGGCTCTGCGTTGATGAATCAGTCAGTCAGGACAAGTAATTATTTATGTATGTATAATAAAGATTGTACATGCATATTAATGAATTCCTTGTTTAGATGCCTTCGAATATTTCCGTTTGCTTAGAACTTCTTGATTAGTTTTCACTAAACTGTGTGAAAGTAACTTTATAGGCGGGACAATACAATCTAAAACAATATTAAATCGAATCACAGTCTAGACGTAAATTAGACGCAAACTTTTACGATTTTAGTGTCCGAAGCCATTTCGTTATTTGTGGAAAACATAAAGAAAATTCATTCCAAAGACGACCAGATAAAATATTGTAGGCAAATAACGTTAAGGGAATAAAAAGCGGAGTTTAGCCTCCTACAGACTGGATACAGCGCCATCGAATGATCAGCAGACAAAGGACATCCTCTGTAACGGTTTCATAAATCAAAACATGAGTAAACGTCAGTTTTGGATGATCGTAAACTGTCCAACATTTACAGTTCTTTACAACCAAATATTGTTCAACACCACAGCCTAAAAGATTAAGTAGAAAACTACCCACTAAAACTTCTGTAGAATCATTGTTTGCATAAACAGATTGTTATGCTGTGGTGTTTCGAAGACGATGGGATGGTATTATGAACGCGTAGGGACAAAAGTGTGGGCATTAAAAAGGGCGAAACAATTTAAATAAGAGTGCGGTCGTGATCCAATTTTGTGATTACGAGTGCTGCTTTGGTTTACCTACTTATTGAATCCAAAATGGTTTGGAACACAATTTTATTTGAAAATAACGCAGAACATTTAGTTTTTGCAACGTATTATCCCATTTTAGCTTGGGAACGCTATCGTAGAGTCATTCAAATTTGTACTTCTGTTAGGCACTTCAGTCAAATGTCTGCTAGATAGATTTGCACCTATTAATTTGTAGCTGATGTCACCAAATAAAAACGTCTTGGGCACCAATCAGTGAATCTTGTCAAAATTATTTATCGCCTTGTAATCGCTCTCCGTCCAAACTATCTTAAACTGTTCGACACACAAATTGAAATCAGTTTTTTTTAGTTTTTTACGACAAAGGAACACAGCAGTCAGACATGTCAATCTGCCCAATTCGTATGCGGTGACTCCCTGCCTCCATTACGCTAATACCATAAAACGAACGTAAAACAATACAATATTTACGCCCATATAGTGCTGTTGTCTAGTTTATGGTGCGGGATGCCACAATTTTCGCGGGATTTCCAGATAAGAGCGCGATATACATATGTAGGATTACGTTTAATTGATTCTTGTGTCGCCGAAACACACATTAACTAAGTAATATGTCTGTTTAAAAAGTATAATTTCAGCATACGCAGTTTCTGTGTTCTAAAGAAAATTCAAATTTTTCAGGGATAAATTACGTTTTATATTTTCTCATGCTATGCTTTGACAATGACATTGTTGGTTCGAATCATGGTTAAAATAATAAGTAGGCAATAATATAATTTATCACTGTTTATATAATACTGTTTACCTAAAATATGGCACCTTATAATATACCTATGCAAAAAAAACATAAGTGGGCAGGTTTGTTTCCATTACGAATGGCTACACACATATCAAGTTGCGCCGATCTCTCGCCTTTTCCGGGATTCTTCCTATTCTCTTGTACTAGTATGCACATCACTACTGGCACAGTGAGTGTAGACCCTAGAGTGGGCACTACCAGTCGTAATGTTGTTACAGTTTATGGCTCATCATAACTGCGTGTTGGCCATCGCTTATCTCTGTATTTATTGTTCTTTTAATAAACTGCTCAATGTCGAGAACAGCGGCTGCGCGGAGCCTATGTGGACCATAGGATTGAGAATTATTTTTTCCTTAATAGGTTAAGGGATTTTGCAGTCTTTAGCATCATTAAGCTGGCGTATTTCATGGTTTCAACTCTTACTTACTTATTTGTAACTTTCTCTATGAAACATAACTTTCCAAGTTGTTCCAATTAGTTTTCAGCTTGATATTGACACCGACGAATTTTTTCTTTCTTCCTAAACATAATCCATTTTAGGGATCCGTAGTAAACAAGGAACCCTTACCTATAGTTTCGCCATGTTAATCACGCCGACAAAGTGCTGAAATATTTTTTTTAGGGTACCTCCCTTGCACGTAATGTGGGGATGATATTTTATTTCTCGTCTATCCCATGGTGGTATACTTACATATTAATCACGCCGACATAGTAGTAAAATAAAATCTTCAACAAAAATTGTAGGGTAGGTACCTAAATAAAATATCATCCCACTTTACGTGCAAGTGAAGTAGCCTTGCACGTAAAATTATATGTTTAGGGTTCCGTAGTAAACAAGGAACCCTTATAGTTTCGCCATGTCCGTCTGAAAATATTGCGGGTCTGTCAACACTATTGGATTCAAGGATCCGCTTGCGTAATATTAAGCATTAAAGTGCTAATTTTTTTCAGTCAGGTGTCCCCTCTCCCCCCCCCCCCTCCTCCTGCCAGCTAAATGGTTGTTTATGGAGATGTGTAAAAATTCATGGCAGTAGTACATATAATGAAATTAAAAGGAAAACTATCACAGCTAAGTAGGCTTTACAACTTTAACATAAATACATCCCAACTTCTCAACCATGGACCCTTCATTGCGCGTGGTCCGACACGCACTTGGCCGGTTTTTATATTTCATGTTATATTAGTTACGCGTAACTTACTCCTTTCTAAACATAAACTCTATTCATTTTAATGCGTTTCATAATCTATAAAACAGTAAAAGAAGGCTATGTGCATATGAAGGGTGGCTTTTGTGGACAAGATATTAATTCAGACTTGTTGTAATGGCAAACATGTCATTTGGTTTAAATAGGTTTTTATTTTTATTATTTTATTTTGTGAATGTGAGAACGTTTTAGGCTTAATAGACTAGATTTGTAGACCATTTATTTTTGTTAAGTACCTGGTACTTCTTGGCAGGCCTACGCTGTCCTCTATTCTTCATATTTGAAAACATTGTAAAAACCAATTATTTTTAAAAGAGTAACCGTGGACTTTCTTGCCGGCTGTTTTCCATAGGAAACGACCAACTGGAACCGTGCTTCTGACGTTTCATAAGTGCACATATAGGTTTACATATGTGAAATAAAAATATTTTGATTTGATTTGAAGTTGTAAAACTAGTTCGATGGATCTACTTATTGGTGTTGTAGGAAGGGTTCCTTTCTGCTTCGTGCAAATGTAACGTTTGGGAAATAGCTTGTGGTCACTTTGCGTTTTACCAGTTACATTTAAACATTTTATTTGCTGCAGATATATTTATTAAATATATTGTTTTCATCCAAACAAAAGAAAAGCGAAGTAAAAGAGTCGTGAAGTTCTTGCTGCCTGTAACCTCACTTTGTTTTAACTTAAATTCAAATCAATGCGCTTTCTTTATGATCGATTCTATCTGTTTCAGTTTACAGCAGCAGATTGAAATTCAACAAACAAATAAGCAAGTCTGAAGTTGTTTCTAAAATCAAGTTAAGACATAAAACGGTCCGTTTTAAATGAAAAAACGATTGTGTGGCAGTAAATGTGCAGGCCGGTTTATGTGCGGGCGGGCAGTGGGTTCGAGTCCGCGCCGCCCACCGCGGCCGCATAAACAAACACTTTGCGCTTTTTACACTTTACAGCTACCCTCGTAAACGACGTGACACGACGCACCGAATCAGCGGTTTGCTTCTAGTGCTGGGACACGTCCATGGACACCACTCGGTTTCGAATGTGTTTTGACTTGAATTTTTTAATATTACCAGTGTTCTGATGAAGTGAATATAATGCAGACACGTAACATTCAGCAGCCCAGCTTGTTCAATGATGCAAAAGTTACTTGAAAAGAAAACAGAATTTGAATTCAAATTCTGTCGTCTAGTTGACGTAATTGGTGACCGAAAGCCGCCAGCTTTTCGGTCACCAGTTACGTCAACTAGACGTTTCGCGATTTTCACAAATAACTTATGCTCACTGGGACCCCACGAACTGAGGGTCTCGACGCCAAAGGGCAGAAAGTTGTCTCTCTTTGCCAAGGCATCCATATTTAATAAGTGTCAGAATATGTTCAATTTTTTCTGCTGCAATTTCTCCGAGGTATATCGACTCATACGTACCAGTCCATCTCTACGGTCTCGTAGCCGGGCATCGTACTTCTCCTTTGGTCGCTCTACACTACACAATATTTGCATTTTATTCGCCCGGGGCGTCCTCGCCGTGCGCCGTACTGCGGACTGCGGCCAGATCGCTTTATGTGCTTCAGGTAATAACCTCTTTGACGGACACTCACTGCCAACCAACCTTACCACCCTCACAATTTAAACTCAACTTTATTTCCTTTACACAAGGATGATGAAGCATGCACTTGTTAATTTGTCAATTGTACAAGGGGTTGAGAGATAAAAGTAAACGGATTATTGCTTGTGTATCGTGGAATGGATCCGTGCGGTCGTTTGTCCCAGTCTCCAACGTCTGAAGCTGGAGAATGTCCATTACGTGGTTATATTAAATTATACGAGGCTAGTTCGAGCTCCTTCTGAGAGTATGGTGGACTGTCCAATAACAATTTGCATATTTTTAAAAGGGTATATTGACAAGTAATAGTTGAGTCTTATATTTTGACTATACTAAATAACTTTTCAAAAAACGCGCTGAAATCTTCGCCATAACAAAAGCTTGTTATGAAAAGTATTTTATTTTCTTCAAGATGCTACAAATGACTCATTCACCAAAATGAAGGCTAAGTTTCTAAGCGGCAATAAATCTAGGCACCTAAAGCCAAGCGTGTGTGCCGCGATAAGTGTTCGCTCGGTAACAGTGCAGTGAATGCGCGGCGTAACTGCGGCGTAACGACGCGCGGTTTATCACCCATGTATGCAAATCGACGCATTCACCTCCAGCTATTAGGGAACAGGGCTGCATTGGATGATGCTTGGATCTGTACCCCGGATCCGTATCTAAGAAGTTGCTTACAATGATTATTGTTCTACTTGCATTTGCTTTATTTTACTTTTCCATTTTATGATAACGTTACTTATTTTTTTTACAACCACGTCAATTGTTTCAATAAAAAATTAATGACATAAATTCCTATTTGAACGTCAGACAAACCACAAAACCAATAAAGTAACCTACCGGCTCATAGCAACTAGCTTTATCTACAAGTAGGTAGTTTAATTAAATACCACTAGGGCCTATGAGGTTTTACTGCTTTTCTACAAATCAATGAATGAGCCCACGTAATATTGTATCATGTTTTATGGCTGTGACGACTTTTCCTGTAGCACCGTACAGATAAGTCATTTATTGTTGTGTTACTAACCAAGTACACGTAAGTAAGTATTATTCATCAATCATCACGCGTTAGCAAATGAATATTTTAATAATCAATATTTAAACATTACGCTCACGCAAACTGACTCGTGTTTTCTGACTTATTTAAACAAAGTTTCTCTTAACAAAAAATAAGTTAAAATTATTTAGAAGAGGGTTTTACTCCACTGACATTTTCGTTTTTGATATTTGCCTATTATGTCGATAGGTACTCGTACACACAACAATTTCGCTGCCAAAAAGTGTTTTTCAATTAATTGAACCACAGCTCCTGTCAAGAGTATTAAGTACAATGGAGCACCTTCCAATTCTTAGCATCTCCATGAGAAAGCGGCTCGGTGGCACCCCTGAGCCTCGCACCTAGGAGGCGTCTGAAGAAAGCAATTATCACCTCCCGCCGGCATCGCATTAGAGGTGCTATTACAATTGCTGCACCTTGTTAGCATGCGCTGAGTATAGAAGGCTCACTTATTTAGGCCCACTCCTTGAGGGTTATAAAATCTTTGGCGTAAATATTTGCTCCAATCGTATTAGCCTGATTTTTGACTGCCTCTCCCAAAAGAAAAAGTGAGTACCGGATTTATACGTCTGTTGTTCTTCGGGGGCAGGTGCTATAGCCACATAATTGTTGAATTTAGAAAAGATAAATTATATTCATTCTTCACTCAGACGAGTCAGACCACCATTGAAATGGTTGCTTTTATCACACCAGATTGTTTAGAGTTTAACTTCTGCCCACTTGTACACTGGACGTATCTACCTTCTTGGTAAGCTGCCTCTGTTACGAGTGGAGTTTACGCCTGTTTGTAAGGATCCCTGCGGTTGACTCTAAATGTAATTGCTGATCAATTCCAATATACTGTTCTATAAGGTGTATCTACACCGTGGGCTAATCAATCTGTTCAGAACCTAATCTAAGAAATTTCCTGTAGTTTTTAGAACGGCATCAAATCTTCTGTCGTTATGAGAAAACAAATTAAAGTTCCAACTTTCACTATAAACTGTTCTCTTCTAAATAATTCGATCAAAATATTGTATTTGTGTGTGGACAGAGGTGGGACATGCTGACGTTAGTGTCGGGCGGTGCTGGTGTATGACAAATGAATGGCGCTCATAATTAGAGATTAGGCGCAAATCGAACGGTCGGCATGCGGTGTAATCGCACGGTGAAATATCGGCTTCACGAGATGTTGAGGAGCTGGATATGATCAGGAAAATTTAATTAATTTAATGAATAATTTTTAATTATTGGATCACGCTTCATGGTTACGTGACATGCTTTCAAACGCTGTGGCTTTCTTTATGACAGTTAAACAATGTTCATTGCACATCTCTAAAGTTCGTTTTTGTGTCGGTTAGTTCAACGCAATGTTATTCCGTCAAGAAAGCAAAAATGTGTCTGTATTTTGAAGGCCCAGTTATATTTGAACACAACCGCCTAGAACACCGGAACTACCATTTGGAGAAAACCGATCCATATTTTTTTTATGTATGCGTTCAGAGAATTATCATTATACCTTTCAATTAATTAAAGTATTCTTAAATAATTAAGGTATTATTAATGTTATTATATGCATGTATTTTGTCCCAGTACCTTCCAGCGTGCATGCAGCGTGGTGCCACGGGCCGATCTCGTTGATTACACGCGTGACAAAGATCCGCAGACAACAATCCACGTCAATTTGTGAGCTGACAAGGTGCGGTCGCGAGCTGAACTGCATCACACAGCGCGGTGTGGAGCTGACCACACGTAAAGTTTTGTGTACAATCCTTTTAAGTTGCAGTCATTTTTAGAAGCTCAAATCCCGGTGGTGCACGAAACTGTATTTAAAAGCAGAAGAAGATCCAAAAACGACAAGACGTGTGCTCGATGGGAATTCCCATCGGAAAAAAATACAAACTTCCAACATTCTTTCATCTCCTATTTAACCCCTTTAGGGAATGAATTTTCAAAAGTACTCATTTTCGTTATACAAGGGATTCTTGTGCACAATTGTACGCTTCTAGACAGGATAGCGGTTTACGCAGGGCATTGCTTGTCAGTGAATGCATGAATTTAAGCTTTTTATTGAGTAGAAGAAACCTTTGTCTGAATGTTTGACTGTCTGTGAGTCCGTCTGTTGGCATCGCATCTCCAAAATGGTGAACTAATTATAGTATTGCATCAGCATTGCAATTCAGCGAGGAAATGCCGCCAGCATCTTCGGTACAATGCCCCGAGGGCCTTTTTTAGGCTTAACTTAGTTTTAATTTAATTTAGTTAATGTTAATAATCATCTTGTGATTTGGTTATGTAAATAAATATATTTAATTATAGTGCGATTTTTGTTTGGTTTCATCATAGTTTATCTTAATTATGTTCGATGATGCATGTATCAGTTCATACTAGGAATACGAACTAACAGCACGTTATTAACTAGCGCGCCTTTAGCAGGGTTTCTCACTGCCACCTAAGTCTAACATTAGCATCTCAGTCGCTGCAATTAGCTTGTCCAGTAAGTCGCACGATCTATAAAGAGTCTCCATTGATCTCTGTTCGCGCGTTCAGTCAGGTCGGTGCCTCACTAGTTTTGCCCAGCACTAGAGCTCTGTGAGTGCGACTCTGGCACTCGTGGCTGCTTCCACATTTTCAAAGCGCTAAATTCGCTTGTTGATTGAGCGTGTTTTAGGTCCGTGTTTAGAATTCCGTGAATGGGGTTTTTGTAGGATAATGATTTCACAATGTTAGGGCTATTTCCAATTTTTGAAAGATTTAATCATTAGTCTAAACCAAAAGTAGTAAGAAAGCTATTCATCCCATTATGGCATTGCTTTGAAGAAACTATGTTACTAAAATAGAAAATAAATTAAATAAATGACAGTCATTTTATAATTTCTAAATTGCTACTAGCTTAGGATTTCCTTTAATATCTAAAAGCATGTCACCAATTACGACAAACCCAGAGGTGCTCGGCAGACAGTCAGGCTCTCCGGATGTTATCGCCGTATTATCTGCGGCTCCTCGTCGACGTCACGTACGTTACACGTCGCTGCTCACCCCGTAATGAGCGGTAATGACTCGCCTGATTGCTGAAATAATACAACACATAATAATTAACGATAAGGTAGATGATTTGGAAGAAAGTTGCTTTGATTAGTCATAGTCAGTTATTCATAAACAAGTAACTTGTATCTGAATTAACACACAAAATTACACAGTTACAGTATATACTTACACTAAAATAAATTACATTTGAATTTCATAAATTACATCAACAATTAAAAAATAATAAATTGTCATTTTTGTCTATAGTGCTTCGACATGTAAATTAAACAATTAGGTTGGATTCGATTGGATACAAGTAGTGGAAAATTCTAGATTGGAAATAGATTGCTTTGATGTCGGTACTTGTAGCTAAACCTAAGTCAATTGTGAGCGTCATATTCGTATCCCTCCTAGAGCAATCAAATCAAAAACTGCTGCAAATGTAATTACATTCTAACTCCCATATACTTAATCGTTGAACATTATCAAAAAAATCGCACCATAATCCTAATGGTCGTCATAATCCCAGAGGTAACATCGCATTATGTGATTCATAAACAGGAAGGGTGCTGCACTCCCTGGCAGCGATCACTCGTGGAGCCTCACACAGTCGCCTGTAATCCCAGAGTTAAAACTTAAGTGTCATTAGACTACGCCGTCCCCGCGCACATTTTTATCATTTCTGCTTCCCCTTAACACTTAATGCGTAAAGTTTTAATTGAAATTTGATCTGGCGGACTTTTAACGAATTGTCCCTAATAATTATGTGCTCATAATTAAAGTAATGTCTTTGAGTGGATAGTTATTGGTCCGCTGTGCACCGTGAAGCGGAATTGCTGCAGATTTTATATCGTTATAGGGATAATGAAATGTGTTATTATGTTTTTAATTACATGTATAGGTTCCATGCTATCCTGTTTGCAGATTTTGTTGTAGATTAATAGGTTCTGGTTGCCTAATGAGCATCACGACAAGCAGTTGTAGGTTACAGATTATGAAATACCAGCTTTTCCCGCCGTTTCGCCCGCCTTGATAACGGAAATTATACCATGGGAACATATTCTATGTTCTATGTTAGGGGGTTTGGTTTTCGCACTTAGTCCTTCAGGTAGACCTTTGTACGAGGGCCATGGCGGCCGTTCGGTGGTTATTCCAACCAGTCCACCTGCCTCCAGAAGCTGATCACATCTCCTGGTCTATTTAGAAGATCTGTGAAGGATCTGCGAGGGTTTCTGCTCTAATCTGGGTGACGCCTGTGCATTCAAAGAACACATGCGCAACGGTTTCCTATACCTCCATGCAAGCCCTGTACAGAGGGCTGTCCGTTATGCCTATTGCGTGGAAGTGTTTGTTTAGCGAACAGTGGCCCGTGATGGTCCCCGTCAACAGGCGCAGACCGGTCCAGTCCAGCTGTAATAAACGCCTGGTTAACTTAGGTACTATCCAAAGATGGCATAGCCTCCTTGGACTACCTGCACCCCGGTGTCGAGGACCGCCCTCCGCTTGGGTGTGGGTGAGCTCCTGTAGCCACCTGCGCAGTCGATTGAAGGGGATAGGTACGATTGGTTTGAGTCCGCAGACTGACGTGCCGTCTGATGCTGGGTGCTGGGTGATGCTGCGTTGTATTCCACGTGCGCCTCAAAGATATATCAGCACAAGTGTAGGGGTCCACTAGGGCCGACGCCTGCCGGGGTCGCGTGGAAGTTCTAAAGAGTTACCGAGGCCCCTGGCAACACAGGCAACGGAAGGAATACGGGTGGGTTTTAGTCAGTAAGAGTCTGACACACCCTCCCGCTCCGCCCAGAGCGGGAGAAGTTATTTGATATTTCCCACCCAACAAGAAAAGACAAAGTTACTTTCGCATTTATAATATTAGTTACAATAAATGACTTGGTACTTTCAGGGTCAGACTACGGCAGTTTCATATCGCCTCGCAAAAAATTATCTATGAGTAAATATTTAAAGTTAAAGTCGTTTTTCGTGTCTGTATATATGTACCTACCTACTACAGCTTGCTGAAACGAACACAAAAATTGTGTTGCGATGTATATTCAAAATTCATCGCAACATATTAAATAGTCGATAGTTGTTCGCCAATAATACGGCCGTTACAATTCAAACGTGTCGGTAATCCACACAAACATGGCGAGCGGCGCGCGCGCACAGTCGCGCACATGTCCCGCGCCTCGCGCATTTACATAATTGAATATTCTATTGTACGTGTCTAATGCTGTTACCTTATACATTAGCGCTTCCATCGCTACCCTACTAAACGACGAAATTATACAGCATTTTGTGAAGCGATTTATGGCTCATGTACACAATTCAGAGTATAAAGTTACCTGTAGAGGGTGGTATAAAGCGCCATCTGTCGTCAAACGAGACAATGCAGAGATTTATCGTTGCAAAATGCGCTTGTGGGGGTTTACGGGGATTCGGTTTTTTGCTCGCTATCAAGTTTCCATTAGCTAATTTAGTATCGATTCGCTCACGGTGAAAGTTTAGCGGTGCGCGGACGATTCACAATTGATGGATCGTTTTTATTCGTTCCATACTCGAATACTCCAAGTTTACAAATTCTATTTTTATGGACAGAAGCGGAATATTTTGGTAATTCAATTTGGAATCTGGATGGAAACAGAGCTTTTTATGTTATTGTTTTGGCTGTAATCTTAAATATTGCTGCGCTAGTTTATTTTTTATTTTTATTGTAAGCACTAATGAAATAAAACCAATCAATTTTACTCAAACGTGCAAGGAGCTTGGCTGGTACCTTTTCCCTGTTAAGTTTTATCATCTTAATATCTTTCATCCACTTCAGTGCGTTATGCCATTTCAACATAAGCAAAGGTAATGTAATACATTTATATTAATCGAAAACGTCACTGCAAATTGCTTCTGTCATCAATGTGAGGCCCTCCTCGGAGGGGCTACCTCGGGCCCTCAAACATCTGCATTATCTTACCTACGTCCCTCGCGAAATCAGTTACTGCACGGGCATTCACTAAAGTGCATTTGCCATTCCGCCCGTCAAACCTTACAATTATCTCCCTGCCTCTATCCCAAAAGCAACCTTGTTAGTTTGAAGTAAAATTCAAACTCGGACATCTACATCTAAACATGCGTACCTAAACGATGATAACTTATACTTTCTGTTGACCATTCGAAAATCAAATCTAATGTTAGAGGCACAAGTTTCATATTCGCAAATCAATTCAGCAATGGTGACGAAATACGGGCCGTTTAAGCTAAGAGGGTAGTTCACATGTTGGCGGTGCGATTTATCAAATTTTATACGTTAGGGCACGACATGTGCGTCCGCGGACAATTGCTTAGGTGCAACGCACACTACGCACAGAGGGTTCACAATTAAATATGGGCCGAGGTGGCTAATGGATTAGCAGATGAGCCTGCCGCCTTATGGCGCGCAATCAGAACGTGCAGATGCGCCTCGATTGGATCCGTGGGTGACGTGTAATATGTTTACCGGCAGATTGAAACTGAGTGTGAGATCTTTTTACAGACATATGCCGTGAAAATATCGCGTTTAAAACTTATTTACGTTCACATCTGTTAGAATGTGTCGATTATACAGGGTGACATTGAAAACATGCGACAAATCGAAATGGAAGATTGTACTCATCATTATGAACAACTTTTACTAAGGGACCAAAGCTACAATCCCAAAAAAAAAACTGCTGTCCCCTACATTTATGTTCGCAATACCTCATCAAAATGTAGGAAAAGCAGATTTTTTTTTTTGGGATTACAGCTTTGGTCCCTTAGTAAAGTTGTTAATAATGATGTATACAATGTCCCATTTCAGTTTGTCGCAAGTTTTCAATTTCAACCTGTATAAAAGAGGGTAGAGCACGGTACGTAGTATTATAATACAAGCTCCACTGAATGTCCACCAGAAAGCACTTAGAACTTTTGTTATAAATTGACGAAATTCTATCAAACCGCTGATGGCGGTATAACGCACTACGGTACGACCGACCAAACGTATCTTCAAAAGAAAAGCGACCGTCATGTCATCCATACTTGCAAAATATGGCATATATTTGCAAATATGGAGGTATATTTCGACGGTCCTCGTGTTCCGCAGGTTCAGGTCGCCTCGTGTTCCGTAGGTTCAGGTCGCCTCGTGTTCCGCAGGTTCAGGTCGCCTCGTGCTGACGTATGTTTACGAGCACTATTTCCTATTGTGCATTGGTGTCAGCTTAGATACAGCACACAATGGGTGACTTAGCCAGCGATCAAGTGCAATGATCGTGAAGATACGTGTCTAGGTCGAAGCAATCGACGCCGTAGGTGCTAACTCTTTGAATGCACCGTTTTGTGCTATATTTAGATGTAAACATTGCAGTTGAGTATACAATGCATTCCGTGTAGACGATAGTTGTTTGATTTGTTATGACAGTCGTTATGGATTGCTAAGTTGCGTGTGAACGTATTTCCGGACGATGTTTTTTCTTACTTTCTGGAATTATGCAGTTAATACATGGTGTCCTTGTACGATAATACTCCTACAATAAACATCATTAGAATATTATATCATCACATATCATCATTAGACTGCCTCGTTGGTCTAGTGGTTGCAAGCGCTACTGCTGGGCATGAGGTCATGGGTTCCATTCCCGGGTCGGGCAAAGTGTTATTGGGTTTTTCTGTCTGGAATTTCTCAATAGCAGCCCGGAGTTTGGATTTGTGCCCGGTTGATGGCAATAGGCTCGCCCCCTATTACATGGGACTTGAACATAACTGGCGAAATATGTGTGTACTACAGGTACACCTCTGCCCAACCCTTCGGGGAAACAAGGCGTGATGTTATGTTGTGTGTTATGTGAATATTATATGTAAACCTGTGTTAGGAGACCGCACTCGTACACTTTTTCTTTTCATCTGGAATAATCTACGTAAAGGCGGACAGCACTCGCTACGCGGACCAAACGTGATGCATTGAATGCGACTACCCAAAATGAAATATTTAGTTGGAAGGGAAACTTTAAATTAAAGTCAAAGCAGTTTAACGAGTTCAATTTCTTAAATCATGCATTGATTTAAGAAATTGAACTCGTTGAGGAAAATGTTTTAACCTCTTTGACCGCACTAAACTTTAATAATGAGAATCTTCTTTGCGTCAACGAGTAAATAAAGAAAATCGTTCCATTGGTCATAGGTAGGTAGGGCAGTAACGGCTCTCCTAAAATATAATAATAATTTATCGATGGTAACGTTTGGTGCGAGGCAGCTTGATGTAATTGCACGCGTGTGTCCCGTCACTCACGGCAACGTAGCGTCTGCAACACAATCAAATATTCACATATTCATACTAACATTTCCAAATCTGCGAACAATATTTAAATAAAGTTTGGTAAAGAGATAAAATATCTTTCGATTCGGATACCAGGCTCGTCACTTATTTTAAAACATTGTTATACAATTTTGTTCAAGTCAAACTTGCTGTACCTAATATGGTAGGTACCTAATTCTTCAATCAGGTACATATTACAGCAATTTTATCTCATACCGAATTTTAGTACCTACCTACAATTCTATTTTTTTTTGGATGGGAAATTATCAAATAACTTCTTCAGGGTGTGTCAGACTATTACTGACTAAAACCTACCCGTGTTCCTTCCACTGCCTGTGTTGCCAGGGGCCTCGGTATCCCTTTTCGACTTTCCTGCGACCCCGGCAGGATAACTAACTACCCAGGCAAGATTTTAAAAAAATTTTAAAGCATAGGTACAATTGTTGGAGCAGAACAAATAGTTTGTTTATTTACAATCTTTTGATTTGAAACTATCGAACATACAAATTAATCCTAATAAATATACATCTCAGCACCGGCTGCTGACGGTACCGACTCACCTATTCACGTGGGTGATGGATTGCGGCGTCGATTAGGGCCGCGCTGACCTGTTCTTTCATATCTCGCTAATGGGCGCCAGTGCGCCCGTCCGCTCGGCCGCCAGTTCGTCAGGCCGACTGCCACCACTCGTACACCTACGTACACCTCTACCGCTTGTGGGATGATGTACAGATTCTGGATGAGTTGGATTTTTCAAAACCCGATAAATTTTAGAAATGACATGATTATTGTTATCTCAGATATTTTTAAATTTTCCGAATTGCGTAATCTATTTTCTCTGATAGTAAATGATAACAATCTTAAGAAACCCAAACTGTAATCCAACATCGTGGTGTGATCAGCTGGACTGATCATTTTTTTCTACTGCGGGCTGTCTTTGACATCCTGGTCATAAATATTGCATGGTGCCATATCTCTGTTTATTACATCTAATAATATATATCTGTATCCAAAAATTTTACTGACGATGCTGTTCATAGCTCTTCCATCTTGTCTATGTCCAGGACGGTACCTGTCGGCGTCGGCTGTCAAATATACAAGGGTCATTACTTAGAGCATCACCGGCCGTAATTAATATAACGTGCGCCCAAATTGAGGCGACTGCCTTTTTGCTGAGTCGGTGACGTCATGACGTCCGACGAGGTGGTGGTGGGCAGGAGGGGCTGGTGATCGGAGGGCGGTAATTGATATTGCACACGTTTTGATTTTGGTAAACTACTCAAATCTGGTGGAGTTATGTTTCAAGATGACTGTACTACAAGCTTGAGTTGGTACAACTACGTTTTTAACTGGTTTAAAAATAAGGAGGAGGTTATATTTTCGTGTGTACTTATGTATTTTTTTTTTCTATGTTCATTGATATTTTCATCTATTTATCATCCAGTCTAACCGGATGCAGCTGCATACCAGTATTTTACATAGAGCGACTGCCTATCTGACCTCGACAACCCAGTTACTGGGCACGATATCCTTGCTAAGACTGGTTGTCAGACTTTCGGGCTTCTGACGACCGGTAACGAAGATGACTGTCAAAGAAGCTGGGACCAACGGCTTAACGTGTTATCCGAGGCACGGGCAGGGGTCTTGGTATGTATAGATGTTACCCATCCACGGACCAACCGCGGCAGGCGTAGCTTAACTTAATTGATCAACCCGTGCGGCTGTTATTACCTAGCCACAAGCCCCAGGAGATAGTTTTGTCAACCGACCGATTTTTTTTTTTTTTATAGACCATTTATGGAAATTATATTATTATATTATGTAGAGGAAGCTCGCGCGCTGGTCTCATATAAATTTTATTAACTTTGCTTGGGTAGTTTTTGAATTAGATATAATAATACGTATTTTTCCCACTTAGTCTATGTGGATAATGGTATAATAACTTCCTGTCGCTGCTATTTACATAGCAGGTGGTATTCGAATTTGGGTGAGGTAGGTATCGCAACTAAAGAGTGAAAAATAAAATCATTAAAAAAAAAGTAAACGTCCTACTTCCAAAAAAAAAAAAACACTACAAAGTTAATAACTTTAATTTCGGAATTCGGTCGGAAGTCGGAAACGAAAATACACCCCATAAACTAAAGACATTATTTGTTTGCAAATTAGATTTTCTCCAGTATTCCGCTTGACAACGCTATTTGACAGCAGGTAAAAATTTTATATTCCTTAAATAAGATTTATTTAGCAAAATATAGTAATTGCGGAATGCAAAATTTATAAAAAAGCTTATTTGCGCTATTTCAGAGTTAGTTCCATTCAAAAAGTAGTTGATATAAGTAGTTCATCCCCTGAAAGATTGACAATGAACTTAAACCCATCGTGTGAGATTAACTCAATACGTGAGACATCCCCAGTTCATCACTAGAGCCTGGCCCACAGCCTCCCAACACGGTAAATTACAATCAGCAGACGAACGCAGTCCGTCATTGTCTAATCACACGACTGACGCTACCTGGAGCCTATCGGCCGCAGTCAGCACTGGACACTAAATCAGGACGTCTAGCTTATAGGATGCCACCGAGTAGTTAATGACACAGAAGTTTCAGTTTGTGGCAGAACCTACAACGCCACCTGTAAACAACGCATCAAATACCTGACGTTACACAAGCAGAGATATCCGCGCGACTAACATATAAACAAAATCGTCCGTCGAGTCCATCAGAAACGACATCCGTCTGGTCGGAAACGTCTTCATCCTCCGGTTTCTTTGGAAGATGAGGAAGTTTGCACCCTGTTCCCCATACATCTATAAGTTTCAACGGTGCGGGATTTCAAGATCTTCCGCTACACGCTAAATGACACAAGAATCAACTATTTTTATCATAAGCAGAAAGGGTTAGAATATTGTGTGGCTTTTATTTGATAAACAGGTTACAGGTTACCTACATCTAGGCAAGCGTTTCTATCGTCAACCACATCATCGCTTACCATTAGGTGAGATAGTAGTCAAAAGCGAGGCTATCAATACTAATACATTAAAAGAAGTCCACTGCTGAACATGACCACATAGGTAGTTGGATACTTACCCAAGACCACAACATATAGGTCGCTCGATACTTACCCAAGACTACAACATGTAGGTCGCTCGATACTTACCCAAGACCACAACATGTAGGTGGCTCGATACTTACCCAAGACCACAACATGTAGGTCGCTCGATACTTACCCAAGACTACAACATGTAGGTCGCATCGATACTTACCCAAGACTACAACATGTAGGTCGCTCGATAGTTACCCAAGACCACAACGTGTAGGTCGCTCGATACTTACCCAAGACCACAACATGTAGGTCGCTCGATAGTTACCCAAGACCACAACATGTAGGTCGCTCGATAGTTACCCAAGACCACAACATGTAGGTCGCTCGATACTTACCAAAGGCCACAACATATAGGTCGCTCGATACTTACCCAAGACCACAACATGTAGGTCGCTCGATACTTACCCAAGACCACAACATGTAGGTCGCTCGATACTTACCCAAGACCACAACGTGTAGGTCGCTCGATACTTACCCAAGACCACAACATGTAGGTCGCTCGATACTTACCCAAGACCACAACATATAGGTCGCTCGATAATTACCCAAGACCACAACATGTAGGTCGCTCGATACTTACCCAAGACCACAACATGTAGGTAGCTTGATACTTACCCAAGACCACAACATGTAGGTCGCTCGATACTTACCCAAGACCACAACATGTAGGTAGCTCGATACTTACCCAAGACCACAACATGTAGGTCGCTCGATACTTACCCAAGACCACAACATGTAGGTCGCTCGATACTTACCCAAGACCACAACATGTAGGTCGCTCGATACTTACCCAAGACCACAACATGTAGGTCGCTCGATACTTACCCAAGACCACAACATGTAGGTCGCTCGATACTTACCCAAGACCACAACATGTAGGTCGCTCGATACTTACCCAAGACCACAACATGTAGGTCGCTCGATACTTACCCAAGACCACAACATGTAGGTCGCTCGATACTTACCCAAGACCACAACATGTAGGTCGCTCGATAGTTACCCAAGACCACAACATGTAGGTCGCTCGATACTTACCCAAGACCACAACATGTAGGTCGCTCGATACTTACCCAAGACCACAACATGTAGGTCGCTCGATACTTACCCAAGACCACAACATATAGGTCGCTCGATAGTTACCCAAGACCACAACATGTAGGTAGCTCGATACGTATCCAAGACCACAACCTATTTCTGTCAAAAGTAGCATGGGGTTAAATTATGCTAACACGACACCAGCAATGAGCGTTCAAATGTCCAAACAAAAGTTTATATACCTACTGTTTGGTGAATTTCTCGGAATTTACAGTAGTCGGGTTTTTTCCGTCCGGAAATTTTATACAGGTAAATTATAAATAACAAGATTTACAAGAGGTGAATGCCGTTTTTAGAAAGTTATTTTATTCGTACTTCTCCTTAATTTTCCCCTTGATTGATTAAAGCTAAAAGGAGCTACCTATCCTTCTGTGGGTCGTCCCTCCGTGTTTGTCCGCTATGTACCTGGAGCGGACAGTAATTAATGTGGCCCTGCGCCACTAGGGGCAGGGCACAGGGGAGGCGCGGCGAGCCGGCGCCGCACAGGTGGACGAACGAAATCGTTATGTCGGCTGTAGCATTTACATTATGTTATTTGAGAATTTGACAGAATAAAATTTATGGAAGAAGATAATCTTCCTGATGTATTTTATAAGTATGACTTGTGTTTAGTTAATTACTATTATTTGTTTCCTTATATTGGTGAAACAATAAACTTGGTCGCGAACAACAACGAAATAAACATAAATAAATGTTAAACTTATTTTTATGTAATATCACACCGGTAATCTCCGTAGGGTTAGGCTCGAGGTGTAGCTACAGTTCACCCACATTTTGCTAGTTATGTAAATGAGAAAAAAAGGTATTTATTTATTTTTAACAATTTTCAATTTAATAAAATTGTTTAGGTTTATTTATGTAAGATATTTCTTATCTTAATAGGCGTAATAATTAAACTCAAATGTGTTGCTTCTGAAATGAAAGAAACGACATTTAAAGCATTTTAGTATCGACTCTCCTTTTAATAATTTTTAAATAATAAAATCTTTAACAACTAAAAATTTATTGTACTTTTTCATGTCATCTTGACATCACTACAATTGCTTTACATTTATTTCCTGGTAAAAAATTGCTTATTTTAACATTACGAAACAATCAAAATTCAATGTCAAAAAGAGTTATAAAAGCTGTGTTTCCGTAAAGAATCTCGTTATTTCTAATTTAAATATTATCGTCAATTTTTTCCGTCCATTCCTGTGCACAGATGACTGGCACCTACTATGCAAATAGTAGCATATTACCCGCCGTGGCCCACTCTCCCCGCGTCGGTTTCGATTGCTCAGTAATTAATCTCACCTCCTTTCACATCGCCCCACTCTCCCCTCGCTTTGTGTTAACATCGTGTCCTATTATTGATAACTCTCGATCGCTGTCCAAAATGTCTGACTTACAATGTAAAGCAAAAATGTTTCAGCTTTATGGAAGTTTAAACACGCAATGCGATATTATAAAACATATATAATATAAAAAATATAATAAAAAATATATTTCTTTATTTATTTATATATACTTTATTCTACACCACAAAAATACATAACAAAAAATAAATCAAACACTACAATACTATACATCGTAATTCAAACGTACCGCAGTTTAATTTGAAGATCTCTCACCGAAAACTTCACTTACTAAATATGATGTTCAATGCAGCAATAAGTTAATCTTGCAAGTCTACAATTTAGAAGCTCGCGTTCGGGCAACGTGGCGAGTTGCATGTGATGTGAAATGGCTTAATATAACGGAATCGAGTGTAAGTGCGAATAGCCGCCAGCCGCCCGCCGCACACAATCAAACCGCACTAAAATCGCAGCGCACTGATAACTGCTTTCGGACGGTGGTGTACAGGGCGCGAATGTTTAACGCGAGAAGTATCATTTTGAAGAAAAGCATTGAGCTATAAGTAATAGCACTTAACACTGCTGGGACACAGACCTCCTCTCTGCGAGAGGGAGTGGGCCGTAATCCACCACGCGGACCCAGTGCGGGTTGGTAGATGTCACATGTTTTCGATTTTTTTGGTTCTAGGACATGCCGGTTTCCTCACGTGAGCAGTGGTGGCACAGTGGTAACGGCCGCGACTTACGATTTGTAGGTCATAGGTTCGAATCCTGACAGGTGATTAACTTTGTGTAAATTATTGCACCACATATTTACCCCACTGCTCTAAAAACGGTATATGTTAGAAAAATACTAGTGATTATGACAACACCCGTCTAATAATCTATGTCCCAACTTTGCACATACTCGTATCTGTTTCTTGCAACACTTATGAGTGACGTAGAGTACCTATCGGTATTTTTAGCCCCGTAGTAAAGTTTAGTTGGTCTCTTTGAATTTGATTTAAGATCAGCCTTCAACATCAGGAATCAATCTTCATTTGCACAATGAGTAGGAGGAGCTTTATAATACATGTGCTGATCTTAAAAAAAAAATACGTAAGTAAAACTGTCACATGCAACTTCATAGCAGAGAGAGGCCCTTGCAAATACCTCTTGTGCCTTCTAAGGTATTTTCTCTCAATGTGTCTCAAGAATCGCGGAGCAGTTTTCATATCGAGCGCAATACTGAAGTCGGCGAGTGATTTATAGAGCGCTGTGCGGACATATGAGCAGATGACGACGCTGTACATGACGGCCACCGAGGTAAGCCGACAGCTCCACGGCTTTATTATATCCTGGTACTTTTTCGACAGGACTGGTATATTCCGAGTTGTTGCAAGAGAACGCGCTGCACACCGAGGTCAGCCGACAGCTTCGCAGCTTACCTTACTTATACCTTAGTACTTTTCCAGCTGGCCAGGTAGGTTTTGAAGACGTTGCAATTAGGTAATTCAAAAAAAGTGGTTATGTCAATAATTAAGGGCAATGATTGTTAATTGTAGTGGTCATTGGAAAACTCAAGTTAGATATTCGGGAATTTTTACGAACAGAATAATTTAATTGGGAAATACTGAAATTTACATAGGACAGGAAAGTACAGATCAAAACATTATCGAAATGTTAGTGCGTATTTTCCTATTATCAACACGAGGCTGTACCTACTCACATAAGAATACGCCTTCTAAAAGTATTATATGAAGCGATTATTTTTTGCCAACCTATACGCCTTGCATACATAGGTACTCTGGTCAAAGCGCAGATGGATGTGTTGCAAATTAAGTGCATGTTTATGACGCGTCGATCGACGCTTCACGCAAAAGCGGTTTCAGTCCAATTCTCAGAAAACTATTTTATTGCATGTAATGTTTATTTTCATAATGTTAGAAGGTCTTTATTAAGTGGTACAAAAGCACTAATATGTACATAGCTACGTGTCTAAGTCCACGTCAGCAGTCTCTGATGTCGACACATAACGCGTAGGACTTTCAGTTGTTTTGCAATAAAATTATTATGGTTTTACCAAATACATATCGACTTCCTGTTCTCGTCATATCAGCTCCAGAGTTATCAAACTAAATATGTTTATTTGAGCCCACTACTGAGTTAGAATACGTATGACTCACATTCGAACCTTTCTGACGTCCCCAAAATTTTTGCGAAATTATGATAAAAGCGTCTTTCTTTTAGGCTGAGTGAGTCTAGCCCGTTTTCAGTTAGATCATAATCAAAGTTACATCGTACCTATTGAAAATCTGTTTTGAATTTTAGAGTCAAAACAGATTTTCTACTGCCTGTTGAAAGCTGTTTTGACTCTGGTGGGCGCACACTCTTAGTTATCAAATAACGTTTGCTAAAAGGATTCTATCACGCGTTAGGTCTGCATGTTCCCGTCACCTCACAATTATTCATAAGTTGACGGCGTCGGGTCGCCGGCGAGCCGCAAGCGAATGCGCCGCTCATAGCAATGTGCTCGCGACCAGATGTATGAGAGGACAATCCACTCCTCACTACACTCGCACTTCTAAACTAGGTAGAAGATTACGGAATAAGTGAGAACAGAAGGATCGTTCAATACTAGCCAACTGAGACAATTAGATAACTGAGTTAAACGCGATACACTGGCTCGCTTTAGCGCTGTGTACTGTTCCAATCCATCAAATATTTTCGGATGACGTCACGACTGATAGTTGTCTAATTAACTTGGTAAACTAGCAATGCACGAAAAAATGCTTTTGTTCACCGGGCCATAGTTTGAAAAGTACTAGAGAAAAAAAAATCACCGTTTTGGAATACTTCTTCGCCTTTTGACTTTCGCTACATTCGAGGCCTACCCCGGCTACGCCGTAGGCTCGTAGGCCGTAGCGCGTAGCACCTGTTTGGGTTAGTCTTTATCGCCTTTTGTTGGTCTTTGATAGATCAAGATAAGATGAGTCTTTATTTGCCCCAAACATGGTATAAAGTTGTTGTTGTTATTGTTGTTGTTGTTGGACTATAGTTTTTCATTGCCTAGTAATGAAAAAGGTACTTTGGCAAAGTTGTGTGTGTAACAAGGCTTTTCAGTAATGTATGAAAAAATAAGCTGCTACAACAGTATTTTTACTATAAATTGTCTAAATGTGATTAAGTTTTGAATATCAAACATGTTTTCCCTTTAAATTACTTTCATCCAATATCAACTGTAGGTACCACTCGTCTATTAACTCCAGGGTGATGGCATCCACCGTCTCCTCGTCTACATAACGCCCGGCAGTGGATCTAATACAGAGATAATTCATCAGCCGCATACAAACGACACTTATTTGTGAGGAGTCGACCACGACCGGCAGGTTATGACGACACGGATACTAACTGTTTTAATGAATTATTTTATTTAGTGCATAGTTGACATCATCTACTTATTATAAATTCTAATTTTTATATTTAAGAGAGCTTTTTGCATGACTTTTAATTCAATCAATCAAAAATTGCCTAACGCTGCATTGAATTGGCCTACTTACCACAACTTGATCTAAGACACTCAGTATTTCACGTTTCGAATAGATACAGTACCTTTGTTAATTCTATATGACATCCGGTTTTTAATATAAGACTTTTACGTTTCTTCCACCGCCTTTTTCAGTTTGGGGGTAAATCAAGGTGATGAATAATATGACAAAAATGTGGAACGTCCTCAGATTCGTCCACAAATGAACGGTTTACTTTTAGGTTTAAAATAGTAGAGCAGTCATTGACTCCTCCGTGTGCTCAGGTTATGGGGATAAACGGTTAGCTGGACACTCGAGCGCTCATAGTTCATTTCGTTTATTACGGGCCATCAAAGCAGTTAATAATCAATTTATCAAACGACTGTCGCCACTCTAATTCTCTTACTAACGCACTTCGTTGTGGCATAAAAACACCGACGTATTTTGGAGAACTTATTAAAGTAGTCTTTCTGACAACGTTTGTTTGGGGAAGGACATTATATCTATTTCTGCTAAAAATCAGGGTAGGTAGCTTTGTTTTGATTTCGAGGATAATGAAGGAGCCATAGAAATACCACACAGAAAAAAACGTGTTGCGCCGACCCCAAGTAACTTGGGACGCGGGCAGAAAGAAGAAGAAGAAGAAGAAATACTAATCATAATATTATTATAAGACATTAACTTGATGTGTTCGGTGCAGCACGCGAGTTGGTACAAGCTTAAACTTTTCCTTTCGCATGTTTGCATACAAAAAATTGTCCCTATTATCAACCACCCACACATCACAACAAGCAACTATTAAAATCCTTCCAGCAATCGCAGCGCCACTAATAAGAAAACTTCCAATCAGATAGGCTCAGCTAACAAGTGACTGGCAGGGTGCAAGTTCAGTCCGCGACGTGTATCACCGGCCGGTGGTCGCCGTGATTTATGCGAACAGTTAATCCTACTATTTACTAGTTTTAGTGGAAGGTAAAGAGGGAGTTTTTCCGAGGACCCTTAGGCGTAAGTTGAGCGACGCAAGGCGTAAGCGAGCGGCGAGGAAACGGTAATAGGTAGGTAAGCTGTAACGAAGGTTATCAACGTATTTTTAGTTTGGGTTTTACCTGTTCGTTTCGGAAGGAAGGTGGAATAAAAACTACCTTTTATCACAGTAGATATTCCAAACGTACTTGTTTTTTTTTCCTTGACTTTGCCCTTCAGCTGACCTCCCGTTCATTATTATCAACCACAGTCGGATTCCGTATCAATTTCCTCTCGTCTCTCTGTTGTTCATAGTATAATTGGCGTGAGTACCTAGATAACGAAACAGGAAGATTATTTAACTGAAACGTATTTCTGTGCGGGGTGCAACTTATCCACTAACAAACATAATCAGTTGAATATGTAATGAGGCAAACGATGTACCAATAAACACACGCCATCTCGCTTTCTGCCTGTGTCTGGCACCTCGTCTTCACTAAGAACAGTTATCAGTCAGTGCGTGTGATGTATGTCGCTCGAGGGACGGCGGACTCAGGACGGACGGAGGATGGCGGACGCACCGGCGGATAATTATCTGATACCTTTGTAGGCTTGATATGCTTCAAGAACCGATGTTAAAGCTTCCTTATCTGATAAGAATTGCAGGAAAAGATAGACATCAATATCGAAGCCATGTGGCTCTATATGATATCCGTACGTGGACTATAATTGAACTTAAAATCAAAACAAAACTACTAACTACGCTAGTAAAAGTAGTTAGTGCACACTGAGCCAATACATGATTTGAATTGAAAAGTGAAGTCACAAAGTAAACAACTTTTATTACAAAATTCAATCCGTTGAACAATATAATTGGAAAGTCTTGGGTATGAATGTCGATGGCTATAAGAGTAGAGGAAGACCAAAGAAACGATGGATGGACTGTGTGAAAGATGATATGGCTAGAAAGGGGTGACTACCGAGATGACAAGTAATAGAGAAGTATGGAAGAAAGAGACATGTTGCGCCGACCCCAAATAAAGTGGGATAAGGGCAGGAGAATGACGATGAACAATATAATTCTATGGAATCCGTTCCAAAGCATTCATGGCTTCAACGGACGCTCACAGCACAATTAGGAGCAGATTCCATCTAGGAGGCGTTTTTTAGAGTTCCGTAGTCAAAAGGAAACACTTATATTTTTGCCATGTCCGCCTGTCTGAGTGTCTGTCGATCTGTCCCCGGCTTAGCCCAGGGACTCTTAGTACTAGAAAGTACTAACTACTGTAATTTGGCATAGGCGTATATATTAATCACGCCGACAAAATGGTACAATAAAATCTTTGGATAGGCTGTTCAAAAATATTGCAGGTCTATGGAACCATTTTTCAAATCAGGGTTCCGTTTGCGTAATTGCGTCAAGTGTCCCCTCCCCTGCCAGCTAAATGGTTGAGTTTGGATATGTGAAAATATTCATAGCAGTAGTATAAAGGCTGGATATTTAAGACGGGGCAGTAAGGGCAGCTACCTTAACCGTTGTAGCTACAGGAAAACGGTCTTAGGAGACCGTCCTTAACTTTTTGAGACATTTAGATCTGCATTCACAGATTTTGAAAAAAAATGTACAGTCAATATTTTCATAGCTTTAAGCTATGTAAATATTGTTCTCAAAGCAAATGAAACTATAACGCGTATTCATTCGAAATTTGAAGTTCATCTTTTTTGGTTTAATTTCGGCCAGTCTATCCATCGTAAAAATGTAAGTTGGAGTCTTATTTCCTACTAAATGTATGGGAATAGTTTTTGCAACTTTAGTACTCAAACCTCTGTTGGTCGAATAGAGATTTTTGAACCCTGTAAGAAACAGGATCGATTGGCATCAAAAAAAGTTTTGGTGAAAACTGCCTATTTTCTTGCTGACTGTACAATTTTTTCGAAATCTGTGAATGCAAATCTAAATGTCTCAAAAAGTTAAGGATGGTCTTTTAAGACTGTTTTCCTGTAGCTACGACGGTTAAGGTAACTGCCCTTACTGCCCCGTCTCAAAAATCCACCCATTACGAAATTAAAAGGAAAACTATAACACCTAAGTTGGCTGTATAAGTTAACGAGTAATAGTCGACCAACTTACATTTGCAGTTGGAGAATTGACTGTGACGTATATCGATGTATGGGAGAACATGTTTTTCAACTACAATGTTAAGTTTGTTTTTGAGATAAATTCATCCCAACTACGGAATCCTTCATTGCGACACGCACTTGGCCGGATTTTGTTATTTTTTCCTAGGCTTTGTCCTCCGTCGGGCTATGGGAGCCAGAAGCCGTAGAAGAAGGCATATGGTGAGAAAGGCAGAAGACCCAACGTATGCCTTGTATAAAAATGTGCTTATAAACGAAAATGTCGCTGCAATATACATCATTGATTGAAAAACAAAACGCACGCTTGATTTAATTATACAGTTTAACTCATTTATATTTTTGGTTTATAGCCGGTGGATCGGCAATAGTTTGCCTTCTGAGGTAGGCTTAAACGTATTTTAATTTAACCACTGCCAAGTTATTTGCGCAATTTTGGTTTCTTTCGCAACTTTTGATCGATCGAACCTTTTGGCTTACCCTGTAATGTGACCGGGGAGAGTAGGGGTGACTCGTTAATTAGAAGGAGCATTTTATTAAGGCCAATTTGTCGGGAATACCTGCCTGATTGCCGAGGAAGAGGCGGGCGATTTGTTTGAATTTTTTAGCGAAGTTCCTGAGGGGATCGCGCTCATTTGTTTCAAGAGTGCGTCTATTTGAGCGATACAATCCGCTTACGTTTATATTCAAATTATTGTTCTTCTTATTAGACGTATAATTAATTTAAAAATGTAAATTTAAATAAAATGAGTTTGTTTAAATTTTAATAAGTTTTGTAAAATTATTAATTCCACAATATTTTTTTGTTATTGATCCTGTTTATAACCATTTCATGTTCAACCTTAATCGCTAGTTCAGACCGTTCCTATTTTTTTTCTTTTGATATGTTCAATTTTTTTTTATGCATTTCGAAACATTTGTTTTCGAACTCATTCCTCTGCCGAGCTCCGAGATAGTCGGTTATACTTATAACTTTTGTCAAGATAACACCAAATCTTTTATTGTTTAATCCGAATTAATGTGGTGATGATTACAATGTGTAATTTAGATGTGATGTGCAGTCAGGAGTCTGTACTGTTGATTTAAGATATTTTTTCTCAAGGAACTGGTATGAAAATTTTCTTATTTCTTATCCCATTCACTTAATATCTTCAGATACGTGGCTTGGTGACTCATTCGCTTCTGTTTTGTTCTAGAAAGAAGTTCCATCAAGCCAGGTTTGTTTTTCTGGTTTTTATTATTCCCCTATTCAACCTACCAAGTGACTTTGGTACGAATTTAATGAACTTCTGCTAAGCTGACTGATCGGAGGATGTAGTTCCAGCAGCTATTATTCGCCGGAATTTCGGTAACCCGAGGTGATCCGGCGAAGTCTACGCCACATTCGCTTCTGGAATGCTACCAGCTAACTACTTTAATTATTACTTTCTTTCATTGTGAACTGAATTTTGAACCTGTTGGTTCGAAATGCTCGTCAGATTTTAGGTTTCCTGTTTCTGTTTAAGTCAGGACCACGAATAAGGTTTAGAGATTAGTACCACTTTTTTGCATTAACGTAATTTTAAGCGCTTGAATGATTTGGTTTTAACCAAATCATTCAAGCGCTTACAATATTTTTTAGAGACAATTATTAAACATAGTTCTAGTTAGAGTGTTCTCAGTTCTAATTCTGTTATGTATAATTATTTTCTTTTTAAACTTATCCAAAGGCACGGGGAATTTTCTTTTAACGTGTAATTTTTAATATTTATTCTATCATTCATAATTTGGTTAGTGGGTCGTCTTAGGGGTTTGTTATTTTTTTAGATTCTGGTGTTATTTTATATATTTACTAAAATATACGAGTAAAATGTTTCTTTAAATCTTTCCACAGACGTTACAGTATGTAATAAATACCTACACTTGTCGACATTAATAATATTATGTAGTTCCTATAAAATGTAAATAATATCTTCATAGGCTTAAAATTAGCAGGAAATGTTATACATTGAAATAAGCTAGCTGTTGTTTAGGTTTTAATTAGTAGGTATTATTAGTTAGAACTAGGCAGTTACAGTATTTATATTATTTTGTAATCATTTCCTGTCTATAACTAATTAAACGTTTAAATTTATTTCATTTCGGGAGCTGCCTACTGTTATCAGTATGATTGTGCCTATTGATAATATGTAATTATATTATTTGCACAAAACGAAAATACCACAATTTACTTAATATGGTGTTGTTATTAATTATGTTTAGCTCGGTATTTAACTACCTACCTACTGGTACTTCGGTGCAGTATGAAACAAATGTTATAAATAGGCAGTACCTATGGCCTGACCTAAGCTAGGTACTTATTATTGATATAGTCATAGCCTCCTTTAGTTATAAATAATAAATAGGTATGTCACAATGTCTGCACTAACGACTTAAGTACTGGTGATCGTAGTTTGTTGTCATTAAAATAAACTATTTTTCCCTGAAATAACTAAGTTTGTCCGAAACACAGCCTGAAAAACAGGAAAACATTACGTAAAAGGCAGTGGGTCGATAGAGGACGATGATAATACATGCCCTGACGGTAAGTATGATAAGAAAGGTATCACCCTCGTAATTCACATGCATGTTCCTTATAGAAAATACATATCCAACCTTATGTACCTTCTCCAATATCCTACAGCTATACCTAAATATAAATAGTATGTGTAAGGAGGTGAATCATGCGCGTGCGCCGTTCCCACGTCTGCGCGCGCCAATTGGTGGAATTGACCGGTATGCGACGCCGCCGGCTCGCTTGACCCCCGACCCGTTAATTGTCTTCCACCTAACTGATGTTGTGGAGACGACGCTCAATCATTTGTGGCTTTGTTTGGACCCGTCAGGAGCCGGGAATTTAGTTGGATGAGACGAATATTATGAACTTTGTTTGGACCCGTCAGGAGCCGGGAATTTAGTTGGATGAGACGAATATTATGAACTTTGTTTGGACCCGTCAGGAGCCGGGAATTTAGTTGGATGAGACGAATATTATGAACTTTGTTTGGACCCGTCAGGAGCCGGGAATTTAGTTGGATGAGACGAATATTATGAACTTTGTTTGGACCCGTCAGGAGCCGGGAATTTAGTTGGATGAGACGAATATTATGAACTTTGTTTGGACCCGTCAGGAGCCGGGAATTTAGTTGGATGAGACGAATATTATGAACTTTGTTTGGACCCGTCAGGAGCCGGGAATTTAGTTGGATGAGACGAATATTATGAACTTTGTTTGGACCCGTCAGGAGCCGGGAATTTAGTTGGATGAGACGAATATTATGAACTGTCGTCTTTTTTAGGATTCCGTTCCTAAAAGGAAAACGGAACCCTTATAGGATTACTCGTATGCCTGTCTGTCTGTCCGTCTATAACAGCTGATTTGCTCCGAATCTACTGGACCGATTAAGTTAAAATTTCGTACATATATGAATTTCAGTGACCCGAACACGAACATGTGACGTAAATACATGAATATGGGCCACCTCATATTCATTTATTTAGGTTTGGGAGAAAAACCAGTAATTTTAAAATAATTCGTTTTAAAGTTATTAAAGAAAATTTATGAAAATTGTGGTTAATTTTCATCAATATTCTTCTTATCTACGAAACCGCTGAGCCAAGAGTATTGAAAAAAAAAAAATTTTTGAAATAGTTTTATACTTATAGGTTTATTACAGAAAAACCTACAAGAAGTCTATGGTCTTAAAATAACATGTTAACTCACTCAATATTGTGCCTACAAACTGACATTTGCAGTTGGAATGTATGGTGAATATGTTTTTCAACTACAATGTTAAGTTTGTTTTTGGGATAAATTCGTCCCAACAATGGAACCCTTAATTGTGCGTGGTCCGCCACGCACTTAGCTTTTTAAGTAGCCTTTTTAACTAGGCTTCGGCTGCGTGTAGGTCAAAAACCATCCCACGGGAATATACTACTGGTATGAAAAGTATCCTTTATCCTACCTGTGTGCCATATCATGTCATGGAAATCAGCCATTAAGTTTGTGAAAAGCTCAGACAGAATTACTTTCGCATTTACAATATAAGTATGCACATTGATATGGTTTCTTGTGTATTTATAGGAGGGAAAAGGTATTCCCCTTGATTGATAGGTAGGTAGGTACCTATTGTATTTATGTTTTTGTTAGTTTGTTATTGTAATATATTGAACACGGCATAACTGGGGTACTACCCTACTTTATATTTAATCGCACAGGAATGACTGAAAATAAGTGAGTAACGTGCCGTTATTTTAGGAAAAAAACCCGCCTGCTTGCTGCGCCTTATCCTTGGGGAAAACAGGTGTCATGTTGTGTTTGAGTTAATGTGTATTTTGCACCTACATATTCTTGGGAATCGTAAGGAAACCGAATGTCCTAGAACCAAAAATTCGAGGACATGTGACATCTACCAACCCGCACTGGGCCCGCGTGGTGGATTACGTCCCACTCCCTCTCACAGAGAGGAGGCCTGTGTCCCAGCAGTGGGCACATTATAGGCTGATTATTCTTAAATATTTTAACAAAATAAAGCTTTCGGAGATAATGTGCATGTTTCAGGTTCGGGTTCAGGTTCGGGTTATGCCCACGAAGTTTATTCCCATAAGCAAACCTATCGAAGATTTCTAACGTATTCTGTAGGTACTTAACAGAAGCTCTGAGGGACTAAAGCGCGGTGAGATCATAAACCCAACTAGTCAAGTAATCCCAAACAAATGCACGTGAGTAAAGTCGCACCTTCTTCTGTTATTTTACTTCCTTCTACGGCGTAAGGTTTTTACTCACCACGTAATCGTGACCGTTAACAAACATGAACTTACGTGACCTGGTGTGGGGAAATGAGATGGTGTGTATTAACACATAAGTAGTTATGGCTGCTTGTCTATCAACTATTCACATCTTCCCGTTGACTGACCCACTGCTTCTGTGAGAAGATTAACGTAAATAGATAGTTGTGTACCTAGTATACGTAATTATATTAACGTAAATAGATAGTTGTGTACCTAGTATACCTACGTAATTATATTTTCTTTTCTAGAAGTACCTACTTGGAAATTTCTGAAAAAATCTAAATTCTCCTTACCTAGACTATTTAATAATTTTTCTTTATGCCTGTATTTTGACCTGTGTGAAAGCTGCATAATCATTGACGTTTCAAGTTACAAAGAATTAGCCATAATGATCAGACTGAAAACAAATCCATTTTTATTTAAATAAATTATATGCAGTAAAGTAAACACCGATACATACTCATTAACATTTTAATGAATTATGCCTTGTGAAATGTAAAACTTCTCTAATGAAGAAAAACTTATTTGGTGCTCCACAAGTGTATAATACAATACCCGATGAAATAAAATGTATGCCACTGCAATAGTTTAAAGTTCGAAAGCTGTTATTATACTCTAGATGAGTTTCTTAATGACCCATCTCTATGATTATATAATGCTGACCACTGATACATTTTAATATTTTGCAATAATACTTATACTTTGACTTAAATTCTGGCATGTAATGAAATTGACTCTGCATACAATTTTATTTGCATGCATGCGTTGATACAATTAGGTTTTCAAATACTTATATAATTATGTTGTGATAAATTTATCATTGTAATTTAATCGTTTTTAATAATATTATTCATTTTCATGTTAATATTAGCAAAACATAGCACTACCTAATTTTTAAGATCTTTGTCTCTATACTTCTATACTTATAATATAAAGACAAAAGGTTAGATTCTTTGTTTGTTTGTTTGTAATGGACTAACTCAGAAAGGACTCTACTGATTTAAAAAAAAATATTTCACCTATGGAAACTAACATTATCAGCGAGTAACAAGGGTTGTATTTTATTTAAAAAAAATTGAGATCAAAATCAAAATTACAATAATGTAACCCAAGGTATCAAAATTTTCCCTATAAAAGTCATTATTTGGCGCGCGCTGCGAAAACTATTGCTGATACATAAAATAATGTACTACATGTTTATAGTAGGTATCATTTACCCACAAAAATCCGGTTGACCAATGAGGTTACATGTCTCACTATTGTAGTTAAGTTACAATAACCGTTTTATGTTCAAATTAGTAAATCAAAACACGTACTTGTAAGAAGATGTCATTCGTATCAGGATCTTATTAATCCTTATCAAACTAAATAGTTTTATAATCAAAGTTGTTTATGTAAGGACATGTAAATTCCTCATCAAATTATTCGAATCGGACCTTGAATAGTTACGACGGGTATAAAAATGCTAAAAGTAATAAAAATGCCGCGGTGTGGGCGAACAGTTCTATGCTTAGTCTATTAGTTACCTACACATTTTGTTTTTTGTGGATTAACACATAGGATTTACTACTTTTAATCCCGGGAGTACGGCCCTGTGGGATATCTTCCGATATCCTTGTGGGCGAAGCCGCGGGCTAAAGCTAGTAGGTATGTAGTCAAATTATGACTTATGTTTCACAAATAATTTATTCTTATTCTTACTGTTACTGCCAACACTTTCTGGGTTTGCACTGCATACTTATTTGTTTACTCTTTCTTGACTTTATTTCATCTATTTATTCGTATTTAAATGGAAAAAAAATCGGCACCGCTATCGCACAAAAGCAGCTTTTCATACCACAAGGCAAATTATTGCACAAATTGTAGGTCGTACCTACTCAAAGCACTCGTGTTCAAAGGTACACTCATTGACCTTTGAATTGACCAACTAATATAGATGTATTTAAAACTATATAAATACAATCTGTGTTTATTATAGTTCGTTCAAAGTGCGTTGTCCACTCCACGTCTTCGATAGCACTTGTTCGCGAAAACAGGAGTGTGTGTGACTCACTCGTTATGCCAACTGTTCCTTAGTACCTACAGCTGGGCATGTTTGTTGTGTTAGAGAGTCAGATAGATGTGGAGCCTTCAAATTAAACCTGTTTGATTTTGATTAGTAAATTAAACCATACCAAGAATTGATCAGGAACTTTGTTTTCCGCGAACTTATATTTGAGTACAGTTAGGGACCTGCTATAGTACCTACAAACAAAAAAGGGTTTATCATGCTATTCAATTAAAAAGAGTATAATAATTAAAATAAAACGCCAATAACATCTTTTATCGGTGTTTTGTAAGGGATTTTATCGGTATTTTGATATCTTATATGTCTTATTTGATGTGTTTAGCGTATTTTGTAAATAATGGCCACACCTAATTTGATTACTGTGCAGGTTGATGGCGATGAAAATGTAAATCTACCTCAACATTTTCCTATACAATTATCTCAACTCCACACATTCTCGAAGTCTCGACCATCATTCAGCGGTCACATCGCAAGGTGCCTTACATGCAAAGTCGTTGTCTCAGTTGAGTCCTGCTCAAGTGGGTGTCATCGTAACGACTCGCGTGTGTACCCGCCTTTATTGCTTAGCATCTAATGCAGCCGTGTTTAGATCATTAACATGGCCAGTGTGTGTGTGAGTTTTTGACCATAAACGTGGGAGTGTGTCAGTGTGTGCGAGGTTTTATGTGAACTGACGGCCGCCTGGAATGCAATGACCGATGACTTTTTTCAATTGAAAGGATAGCGTGAAATTGTGTGTGGCCTGAATTATTTGATTAAAGCGAGTAGCGACTAGCGAACGATTTGGTCACAGTAGGTGCACCTGGTAAATAATGGTAGGCCATAACAAGTCGATTGACTTTGAATGGTAAATATAAGTTACCAGCTCTATTTCGTTGTATGAAGATATAATACTCTGTGTTTACTCAGCTTGTTACGCAAAGTCGAACTAAAAGGGCTTCAATATTAGAAAGTCCAGTTAAGGGCATGGGACAGTACAGGACTTACTGCTTACTCAATATATTTACGACTTGCATCACTTTTCTTTGTTAAAACGGCTCTTATTACCGAAAAATACTACCATAAATGAAGTAGTTTTACCATTGCTACGAGTACACACATTTAGTTGGACAGACATAACAGACCTACCTTCACATAGGTACTCGTGTAACCCGATCTGTGTGTTACAGATGTGAGGCACCTATCGCTAATGAGCGTGTGATGTGATTCACAGGCGGCGACGCATGTGTGGCCTCGATATTACACCACAGACTACAGAGCATGGGTATTATGTGCAGAGGAGACAACTGATTATGTTGAGACCCCGTGAATTCAGCAGCGATATTTTGCTTTATCATATACTATACTTTCCTAGCGATAAAACCCAGCGTTTTAAGTGCATTCTAACTGTACATTCACAATAATAAATAGTCAACTTAGGTTGTTGCACAGGTTACACTGGACGACTTTGACAATAATAAGCTTCGCTTATGATCGCTGCGTGAATAAGCACATTTTAGAAGCACGAGGAGGACTGTAAGAAGGTTATGAATTCGTGTGTCCTGTCGTCCTGTGACCTGGCGTCCTGTGAGTTTTTATCAAGATACCATTAGTGTAAATTGACCGCCCGCACTGGGCGTCTTAAAAAAGACCAAAACGACTTCAAACGATTCCAAACGACCAAAAATACTAAAAGAGTCAAATTAGGCTGGTCACGGTACAGATGAAAAAACAGATATTTAACAAAGTGTCTCATCTGCAGTAATAAAGCCCGTCTCATCGCTGCGGCACACTCGTGAGAACGCCGCGCATGTGTCGTACACACTCTTATTGGCGCACATACTTTTTAATTACCTCTACATCATGTAGGTACATGCACTAAACAGATTGGTACAGAAGGGCCGCTCTATATAAAGTCTTCAGAAGAAAGCCCGCACGTTCAAAGATCGAAAATAAAAAGAGACGTTGTGTTATTTTAAACACAGTTATTTATCCCATTATGTCCCTTTTCTCACAAGATATTTTCGAAAACATATCTTGATGTGGTGAAAATATTAGTCAATCAGGTAGATAGGGACCCGGGCGAAAACGAAAGTTCTTAGGAATCGTCGGGCTCTCTTAAATGAACCAGCCTATTATTGTCCTGCACAGGCAGCACAGGCCTCGTCTCATAAGAGAAGGCACGAGCATTGAACCCCACGCTTGCTCAACAGGGGTTGGCGATTTCAGACTTATACAATATGTAACAAAAACCCTGTTGTTCCTTTTAGGAACGTATACATTTACCTATAAGCAGAACATTGATGAAATTATAATTTTAAAAAATTGAGCATTGGCTAGTCGAGAGGTCAAAATCAAATAACTATTAAAATCAACACATTCAAAAAAATGTTTAGAGTATCTGATTTTACAAGTACATCTTTATTTCGCTAAATAGCCTACGAGCTCGGCGGCTTTCTTTGATGCGACAAAAGATGCCGCCAAAAACTGCCGCCGCGCACGTGCCCCAGGTCAGTACCACGTGCCTACCTACCCCGCCGCCCCGCCACCGTCTCCCTGCGAATCACTTCCTTAGTCTCCCGCGCAGCTTACTTCCGAATGGATGTTATTGTTTACCTACGTAGTGAGTGACTTGTGTTTTGTTTACGTAAATGTTGACCATGTCTTATTCTAATTATGCAGAAGCCCGCAGACTCTACCAAGAACGTTTTGCGAGTCTACCATTACCGTCGGCGATGGCATTCCAAAGTTTGCAAGTACGTACGTACAATACCAGCAATGTGCACGGGTGAGACCAACTTCGAGCTGACGCAGGCAGACCAAGGACTCGAGACAGAAGTCTTGGACTTGTTTGAGCACGATCCAACGTGAAGTACTAACTCAGTGGGACACGAACTCGGAGTAAACCATATGCGCGTTAGGAGAGTACTCAAAGAAGATGGCCAGCACCCATTTCACTATTGTCGCGTCCAATCACTTCTTACCTCCGACTATGAGCCAAGAAGTGTAGAGGTACAAGGTGGTCATATCGAACAGCAACTCCGTGGCCGTCAAGTAGATACCATAATAAATGAATGCATTAAAATGTAAATAGGTACATCAGGTTTTATGTGACAGACGCGGCGAATTTGTTTTTTTAACGTAGTGAAGTGTTAAAAAGTTGTGTACGAGTATGTTTATCTAGGACAAACTGTCCAGTTAGGTAGGTCCAACTTCGAGAAAGAGGTCAATCGTCGAATCCGACTCGGCTGGGCAGCGTTCGGGAAGCTACGCAATATCTTCTCGTCCCACATACCACAGCGTCTCACGACGAAAGTCTTTGACCAGTGCGTGTTGCCAGTGATGACCTATGGCACTGAAACGTGGTCGCTTACAATGGGCCTTATAAAAAAGATAAAAGTCACTCAAAGGGCCATGGAGAGGGCTATGCTTGGAGTTTCCCTACGTGATCGAATCAGAAATGAAGAGATCCGTAGACAAACCAAGGTCACCGACATAGCCCGAAGAATTGCCAAACTTAAGTGGCAGTGCACATTGCTCGTAGAACAGATGGCCGATGGGGCCGAAAGGTTCTGGAATGGCGACCGCGTACCGGAAGACGTAGCGTTGGAAGGCCTCCTACAAGGTGGACCGATGACCTTGTGAAGGCCGCAGGAATCCGCTGGATGCGGGAAGCACAAAACCGGTCGAAGTGGCGGTGCTTGGGGGAGGCCTATGTCCAGCAGTGGACGTCTTTCGGCTGAAATGATGATGATGATGATGCTGAAGTGTTAAATGTAGTTTTATCAATTGTGCTTAAAAATAGTGTAAACCAATATTTTCAAAGATTAATTCGTTAAAGTGATGCTGATAAACAACAGCTGATAAGGTCACGAACTTGTGTAGAAAAATAGGTAGTTAAGCGGCGGCGGTGTACGAGCGCGGCGGCACCGATCAATGAGAGGGCGGGAACGTTTTATCTACTTCTGGTTTCGCGTCATCGCTTCATGCAGAATTGCAGAGGTAACAAATCAATTAAACATTACAAATATGAATAATTAAATATTTATTTTAATTGTTTTCATTGAACAGTTTTTTTCTAAATGACTTGCTTTATCGCTTAGTAAACCGATTCCAAAAATGTAGGTAGAAGAAACAACAGGGTTTTTGTTACATATTGTATAAACTATAGGTCCAGGGAGCCAACCATCACCTCTTATTGCAGTATTATTATAATATTACTTCACAGAGGGAAAGTGATGGAGCTGTACAGGACTTATAGCTCCATCTCTTTCTCATACTGAAGTAATATTGAAATAATACGAGGTGAAAGCCCCCCAGGGTGCAGAGCACCGCCGTGTCCTCGTGGAGGCGATCGGCGGCAGAGACCTCTCGCGTCCGGCCCTGGTTCAGGCCATGGTACGGAGCGAGAGGGCATGGGCAGCCGTCACCTCCTTCTGCGAAGCAGTAATGCTCGCGAAGGAGGAGGCGGGAAAGGCACGTTTCGCGCCCTCTCGCCCCTAGCCGCCGCAGGAGACGCCCAGGGCGTCGGGAATCCCGGGCGGATTTCCGGCCACCGTAGGCGCGGGCTTGCGGACGGTGAGCAATGGGTAGCTCACCGTCCGGTAAGGACCAGGCCCGGGTCGACGGCGCGTCGTATTCCACGCGCGCCTCAAAGAGATGTCGTCAGCACAAAGTAGGGGTCCACTAGGGCCGATGCCTGCCGGGGTCGCGGGAAGGTACTTATGGGTCACCGAGGCCCCCGCAACACAGGCAACAGGAAGGAATACGGGTGGGCTTTAGTCAGTAAGAGTCTGACACACCCTCCCGCTCCGCCCAGAGCGGGAGAAGTTATTTGATGATTTCCCACCCTCAAAAAAAAAAAAAAAAGGGTGCCATCTCTTTCATGCCATCGGTGAACTTAAGCTCTCTTAATACACATAAAGTCATAATTATATTTCTTCATTTCGCATAGTACCAATTATTAATACTAGCGCCCTGTGGGCCTTGATGCCTGACTATTAAATATTTTTATTTAATTATTATTAAACATTTCTAGAGTGAGCATTCGTTCAGTTGATACTTTGTCGTTGATTTTCTGTGTTTATTTTTGTATAGTTTAACTGTAGTTAGCGGTTAAAATGTATGTAGTGTTGCTTAAGTGTTTTCATGTATGATAGAATAGCAGATGTATATGAGTTGTCTTTTATACTTTTGGTTATTACGAGCACTTTTACTTTTTCACTATTAGGTAGCTTTTAGCAGTTGATTATGTTCCTAAGCATTATAAAGGTGCCGGGGTCGCGGGAAGATACTAAAGGGCCACCGAGGCCCCTGGCATCACAGACAATAGGAAGGAATACGGGTGGGTTTTAGTCAGTAAGAGTCTGACACACCCTCCCGCTCCGCCCAGAGCGAGAGAAGCTATTTGATGATTTCCCATCCAAAAAAAAAGCATTATAAAGGTACGAGGGCGATACTGAAAGTTTTTAGAACTGGCCACTTGTGAAAGATATAATAAAACTAATAACTTGCTAGTTTGTTCAGTTTTTGATTTTCTAAGAACTTTCAGTGTCATCCTCGTACGTATAGTATTCGAGTGTACCTACATTTCCTGTGTATATGCTCTATATAGTATAACCGATGGTAGATATTTAATTTATTAAGGAAAGGCTTAGTTGGACGATTATATAGGTACCTACAAAAATAAATAAAAAACAATAAACCTCAATAGTCTTGGAATAAATTCTCCCGTCTTCTTATTAAGGACTTCAATATTTTTTACTGTGTTTATAAACCACAATTATTTATAGCAGTGTTTGATGAGGTGTCCCTACCAAAATGGAATGATTAAGCACTCACATACAATTGAAATAGTCGCGGTTTACTTTGAGATGAGTACTTACTGAGACACCTACCTACCATTCACGATGAGTTATGTAATGGACTAAACTGAGATTGATGACTGAGACTGATGTTTATGAACCTATAAATAGTAACCGACCGAAGCTATTTTCGGCCAAAAAATCTCGACCAAAAGACTCGGCCATATTATTGTTTTCGGCCATAAAGCAGCCGAAACTTCGGCCAAGACGAAAATCAGAAGTTCATTTATTGTCGCGCGTCATTCGGCAATATCAGGTGACGTTCGGCTAACTTCGGTCGGTGACTCGAGTCCGTTCGTGGTTTCACTCAGCTGATTTGAACGGACACGATTTTGTTTTGAAGTTGTGAAGCGAGATTATATTGTATTTTTTCTTCACGCAAATAAATTAATGGGTAAGTAATTACTTTTATTTGTTCTTGACTTTCCTTTTTATTTCCGACATGCGTAAAGGCTTCTACATACTGGCGCGACTTGTCGCGCGACGCGACGCGACACAAAGACACCGCGAGTAGCGCTACAAGCGGTGCCTTTGTGTCGCGACGCGTCGCGCGACAATTCGCGCCAGTATGTAGGAGCCTTAATAAAGGCATTAGATATGTAGGTACTGAACTGTTTTTACCCGACTGCCCCAGAAGGAGGGTAATGTTTTTCGAGAGTATGTATGTATGTATGTATGTCTATTTCTTTGGCATGCTCTGTAACCTAAACGGCTTGATGGGTTTTAACATAAGAGGTGTCGTTATATTCGTCTTTATTGTGGGAGTGACATAGGCTATATAACATTTAGATATATACTGCATCTGCAAACACAAAAAAGGAAGGGAAGTTTTGTTTTAAATAAATTATAACAATATTGATATCAAATTAAAGTTAGTAATGAGTCAGTTCCATATATATGTGTACATTAATGACACTAAAAAACATGAAATAAAACTAATTATTTAGAAACCAATAACCTGAAATATGGTGTAAGTTTTGTTTGTCCCCGCCTGCGATACCAACATTCTATAGACTTTAATGATTGTTTTTCTCTTTTCAGTTATGTTTTTGCAGTCGGGTTTTTTTGTTTTTTTTTACTCAAAGCTTTGTGAAATCGATGATTATTGAATTATCTCTGAGTTATCGTGTTTTATTTGTTTTAAAGTCTATATTGGCTCGTTGTATCCTAGATGTAAAGGAACCCGCTATTTGACGGCGTGTCAGACCACGCACAATGCAAGGTCCCGTAGCTTGGGATGAATTTATCGTTAGAAAAAACTTAACATTGTAGTTCAAATACATGTTCCCTCATACATTTCAACTGCAAATTTAAGTTTGTACGCACAATATTTAGAGATTTACCATGTTATTTCCTCAAAAGACCATTTCAGACACCAATCGACATGGTCTTCACATGATCTGACCAATATTATGTCTGGACTTTAAAAGAGACTGTGACCTCTGAGTTTGTTTCGGCCTTTCTTCTCAGAGAAGTCAGATAGGAAACGCCGAGCTCATCTAGTTTTTTTCTAAATATGATTGACGTGTAAAAGTGTTTGTACAAACCTACTTACAGAAATAAAATCATTTCATTTCATTTTAAGATCATATACTTCTTATGGGTTTTCCTGTAATCTATAGGTATAGAACAATTTTTTGTTATTTTTTTCAAAATTTTAGGCTGTTTTAATCGTATGTGATTGGTTCTTGCTTCACCATTCAGATTCTTATTTTTTACAGATTGAAACCGGTTGTTTATCCTCAACATTGTCTGCTTTAATTGTGGTATACCTGCTTAGAGTCTGTTCCAAAAGTATCTGATGTAAATGTAAACAAATGGGTCAGAACACGTGCTTGTGGATGCCAATTTGTAGTGCTACATACAAATTGAGTGCTTTGATCTGATGATTCAAATACTTAAACCCGAAATTATAATTTTAAATCACCTTAAATATGTTTTTAATTTAACATTGAGGTTAATTTTTCAATTGCAATTTAATAATGTTTTTCGAACAATCACTGTTGGAAAAAGTGGTGAGATATAAAGTTGAAACATTTTTAATACACACGAATGTGTCACTTATTGCCGTTGGTGCATGAGTAATGATTAATCACATAAGAATTTAACCTGGACAGGGTTTGTTTACATTTTCTTCAAATGCTTTTGGAACACACCATAGTATACAGGCTATGCTGCGTTAAGTTTAGCTAAAATTATTTTGTTTTTACTGGGATGTTGCTCGACGGCATGTGAAGCCAAGTCAGAGGCCCACGGACGGCGTACAATCTCTGACTCCAGGTTAGTCACTAACCACACGGAAAATAAACAAGAAGACTCAAGATAAAAAAGCAAGGATTTCCTACTGGAGACTGTTTTGCGGTTGAAGTACAAACACTGATATTATTAAGCTTTAAAAATACCGTGTAGGTTGGTTCCCGTGTGTCGTAACGACACTTTGGACAAAGAACACTTGTATCTCCTGAGTCACTGGCGCCTGCGCGTGCGCCGCTCACCGGCGCCGCCGCCGCCGTCGCTAAATGTGGTTAGATCATACGTTAAAACAAGGTTTTGTCATTAAACGATTGTGCCTTGTTGGTAAGTACACTAATCTGTATTCGGTGACCGGGACATAGTGTTTTTATAGTATGCCTATTTCAGCGTATTTTTGTTTATAAGGCCCAATTGCTTGTCGGTTTCTGTTGGCTTATTCGATTCTGCCGGGGTCGCGGGAAGGTAATAAAGGGTCACCGAGGCCCCTGGCAACACAGGCAACAGGAAGGAATACGGGTGGGTTTTAGTCAGTAAGAGTCTGACACACCCTCCCACTCCGCCCAGAGCGAGAGAAGTTATTTGATGATTTCCCAAAAAAAAAAGAGGCTTATTCGATATCTGTGGTACTGGTGGTGGTTATTTTGTGAGGTAAACAAATAATTGCAGCTGACAAGGGCCTTAATTAAGAAAGTTATTAGAGATCTGTTCAGGCTTACAGATCACAGATGTTACAGAAGTTATCGTCCTATACTTAGCAAATGTCCTTAACTAGGAAGGCGGTCCCACTTTATTTATTTCCTTAAAGTTTTTAAGGAAAACCAATTGGCACTTTCACACACTTCAATTTTATCTTTGTTTTAATTTCATGATTAGGTATCAAGGGTAATTGCCTTCTCATTAAACCACACCGTTAGCGGGGAAAATCAACAATTTTATGGTTTTGGACGTAGAACTCGAAACAATAGTTACGAGTATGTTTGTTCAAAATAACAACTTGAGAATAATGACTTTATTTCCAAATAGAGTGCTTTTGTTTCTACGGAGTTCACGGCATGTAATTAGGCATCACATATAAGTAAGGCATCGCTCGTACAGACCCGCGCCACCGCGCGTGTCATCTGCGTGTTCAGGATCGGATATCGCGGAGCACAACAACGGTGTGGCGCCGTGTGAAACCGAAGTCGCCTTTTGATAATAAAATATTATGTCTTTAGGTTAAAAATAACTTTTAAAACTTAATCTAATATGTAGCTCTTTCTTTCACTTTAATTTAGCATATATTGTTCATATACTGTAAGCAATTTTTTTAATTTAATTAAATAAATAAATAAACACGCTACACTGACAAAAACCCGCTTGAGAGTGACGTCGCCACGAGCCATCGTCGCACGCTACAACGTGAACGCTAAAACCCATGCACTGTATGAACGACGCCTTAGTTCGAAATAAACGACGAACAACAATATTTTGTAGGTAATTATATATTCACGTATTACCTACTCACTTAAGTGATGTTACTCATTATTACATGTTTACTGTGTAATTAATATGTACCTAATCTTGACGTATTTTCCATGACATGACATCAATATTTCGTTTGTTTTCCGCATTTAGGAGACAAAAATAACTGTAAAAATGAGTAGCTCCTATACCCACAACTGGCTGACATGATGGCTTCATCATCCATATGAAGCGGTGCTAACTGAACGTCACCAAAATATTAAAAAAAAAAAAACAAAAAACAAATATCATTGAAATATTTATAACCACGATATATGGTTATGTATGATGCGTTATATGACCGTAAACAAAAATCCATCACGTAGGTACACTATATGTAATAATAGTTTAGTGACAGGTTTCTTATCATAAACCACTTAAGTATTCTTTTTACCTAATATCACAGAAGTTTATACTTACACTAATTACAATCTAGCCTACTTACCTATTGATCTTGGTCAGTCGATCGACTGCGGTCCTCCGCGGTCTGTTTGCACCCTTAGGCCCTTTGTACACGACATGGTTTCTTTATGGTACGGGCGGCGTGGAAACCGCGCCGTAGAAAAAACGTGTCTGTCAACTAGCGTCCATAGTGATCGATACAACACTGGTGACCGTGCCTACACACGGCCAATAAACCGTAGTTTTTCGTGACAAGAAAAACGTGTATACAAGGGGCCTTACGTCTCAAGCATGAGACCTAAAGTTAACTATCTTTAGGGCTGTCCAGGTCTGTTACGCAGGTGTGCATAATTGAACATCGCCCCACCTCACCCTCACCCACCCCACATCACCCTTTTGTGGAATACAGGTGTTGTTATCTTAATATTAATAGCAAAATCTCATAACATGTTTTATCCAACTAAAAATCTTAGCTAAGCCTTTTGCCAGTTACCCGTAGTCCCGAGGACGAAGTTTGAACTCGTATGAATACGTCCAATCAAAGTTGGAGTCGCTCACTAATCAATTGGATCGACTACAAGTACCTACACACACACACACACACTCACGAGGTTCAGGCGAGCAGACCTGCTGACTAGTTACTGTGCAAGTTATTAGTTAGCGAAATACGGTAACTATGTATTTAAATATACATTCGGTAACTGGCGACCCGCCCCTGCTACGCACGGGCGTTTTTAGAAACTGACAAAAATCAAGATTATTATATGTAAGTTAAATATTCATGTATTGTGTTATACATATAAACTTTCTGGAATACGTTCTCCACCGTATAAAAATCAGTTGCGTTTTGTTGTATGACATTGCCATGTCTAGGAACATAGCACAAATGCTTCTTATATGATGCAGGTACAACATACTAAAGTAAAGTTAGTTAAGAAGTTCGGGTTTCTCATGTTTTTACTGTGGACAACTAGCTATATTATTTGTAGAACAATGTTATGTAAATTCAATTATGGAGAAATAAACATTTATTCACCTTAACCTGCTTAATAATATAATTACTTATAAAAAGATAAACTAAGTGCATGTCGGACCCACACACAATGAAGGGGTCCGTAGCTTAATACTACGCAAACGTATCCCTGAATCAAAAATGGAGTTCACAGACCCGTAATATTTGATGAACGGCCTATCCAACGATAACCATACTATTGGATAGATGAGAGACAAAATATCATCCCCACAATACGCGCAAGAGAGTTATCCTAAAAAAAAATCTATTTTACCACTTTGTCGGTATTTTATCGGATAGAGTTGATTAAAATCGAAGCTAAAGTGGGTACAGACAGACACACGGACATGGCGAAACTAAGAGGGTTCCTTGTTGACTACGGAACCCTAAAAAGCATTTGAGTGTAGGTTCATCTCAAAGAGGCCAGGTACTAACGGTCACCGAGGCCTCCGCAACACAGACAACGGAAGGATTAATATGATATTTTCCCTGTAACCGTTAATAACAATAAGTAGGTAGTCATTAATTAAATCGATCAGTGGTTGGTTATCAGAACTTTTGTTAAAATACATTACTTTGAATTCAGAATGTCCACTGGAACTAGAATACCAACTAACTAGAATACAAAGAACTGGAATACCAACAAGGAACCCTTATAGTTTCGCTATGTCCATCTGTCTGTCAATCTATCTGTCCCCGGCATAGCTCAAAGACCACAGACGCTTTGACTATATTATATTGTTTCAAAGCAATCTGTGGTTAACCTAAGAAAGATTCGCAAACATAAATTAATACACAATTAAATATGTTAAATTAATTGGTCAAGGACTGGTTATTGTTTGACTCCGAATCGGTGACGCGCGGGGCTTAACATATTCTCCCACAAAAATAAAGACCCATTTTTTTTTTATTCGTGGTCGACATAACGTAACATTATTGCCATATTAAAAAAAAAGCAAAGTGACAGCTAGCCCTTGTCAGTTTATCCAACGAGTGAGTTTAAAAATAGTAGGTGAATAGTGCGAACTAGTGCCCGGTTTGTGAGGTTCTTAACCGTCAATTCGATAGTGGTTCGATATATGGTTTCTAAACACGTACTTAAGGTTGAAATTAGCTTAAGTAGATAACATTGTCGAATAAATTAATATTGAGGGTTTATCTGAGGACCTCAGAAACCGGGCATAAGTCGTACAGTAGGAGGTATCTTCAACACAAATACCGTCAAAAGGTAATTGCTGTAACTACTCGGTCATTTCGGCTTATTGGTTAATTCGCACGAAATTAATCGCCTGAAACGGGCGAATCGATACCTACTTTTAAATATATTTTTTTTCTGTAGGTGATTCGCACAAAGATAATTTATTTGTGGTTAAATCGACAACTCCAGAAATACGTATTAGACAATTGGCACACATAATATTTCCTTCTATATTTACTCATAAACATTTGCGGAATAAAATATAAACTTGTACAAAAATAATTGGTAAATGTAGTTTCTAGTGTCCTTTTTTCATAAATTTATTGCATAAAATTCTTAATGTGTCAATTGCCTTGCGCTTCTCCCAGTCTGTTCTGACTTCCAGTATTTAGGTTCACTCGTGCAAAGCTATGGCGAAGTACTCTTAGATAGAACGATTAAACAAAGAATTAACATTGGATGGATGAAATGGCAGCTGGTTACGGGAACGATCTGCGACTTCCGCGTTCCCCTTAAACTTAAGCCGCTGACAAGACCCAATTGACCAAAATAGGCTTCTCTTAAGTAAAAAAATTGCCAAATCTGTATAGTTTGTGGTAGCGGAAAAAAATATATGTTAATCCAGAACTTGGTTGTTACCAAAACACGTTTTGAAAAAAAATCCCGATATAAACTAACGTTAAACTAACCTCTTACATTGAGTTCAATCAAAAATATCTGTATTAAATATCAACATACGTTATGTATTTAATTAATAACAAGAACGTCTTATTTGAATGCAGAACTTGGTTGTTTTTTATTTTCGATTACTCAACTCAATTTTGAGTAAATAGATAATTGCTTCATATTTTGCAATAAATTACAAGCGTTGTGTCATCGCGCTTCTCTTTCTTTTCTATGCAATCTGACAGTGACCGCGGTTTAGGTGTTGTCAGCGTCTTAAGGGAAGATACGTAAAACAATGATTAGACCTGCTGTCTTGTTTGGATCAGAATGTTGGGCCACAAAAGTGATGAATGAACATGACACCGGTGACTGAAAAGTTGTGCGGAAATTGGTTGTCATGGTATGGGCATGTGATGCGGAATGCGAAGGAATGAGGAAATGTCGTGAGGGAAGTTTTGAGTATGAATGTCGATGGCTATAAGAGTAGGGGAAAGATACGATGGATGGACTGTGGGCAAGATTATATGGCTAGAAAGGGTTTGACTACCGAGATGACAAGTAATAGAGAAATATGGAAGAAAGGGACATGTTGATTGGGATAAGGGCAAGAGAATGATGATTGCATAAAATTCAAAATGTGCCAATTGCCTACTATGTGTTTCTGGAGTTGTCAATTCGCCCACTAATAAATTAACTTCGTGCGAATCGACTACAGAAAAAATCACATTATTTAAAAGGGTCGATTCGCCCGTTTCGGGCGAGTAAATTCGTGCGAATAAACCAATAAGTCGTAATTTCATTTTGTGAACTATTTCACCACCCCAAAAGCGAACCGTGTTTCTTCAGCTATGAACAAAGGTAGCCGTTTGGCCATACTTGGCTATTAGAAGACCCCTCAAATCATACGACTCAACATTTGGTTCCGTACAAAGATGGTTACTATGACCGCTCGCCCGTAACGGCGCAGATTAATTAAATTCTCTTCACACACACACACACATATAAATATTAGATCTTAACCTGCAATGTTTTGAATTACTTTGGTGTTGAGATTTGATGTAACTCAATTTATTTTCTTTTCATCAACTGTGTCATCAATGTAATATCGATAACGCTCCTTGCGATACCAGCAATCTTTTGTTAAGACAAAATACTTCAGTTTTTTTTTTATTTAATTAATTAATTAATGGAAACTATTTTTAGACGTTGGCAACATTGGTGAAGGGTTGTCATATTGAGACCCCAATGCTGAGATGTGTTTACAATTTTGATTGAGAAATTATACTATAGTTCTAAGGAATTAGAAACGCAGATACAATAAATTCTACAGTAGTATAATATGTCAAATAAGGTAAAGGCGAACGGCAGGCTTGTATGGGACTTTCGTATAGCTAATAAAATTTCGCGTTTTGGGATATTTTTTGTTTTAATTGGTAGTTAATACGATGGACAAGCCCTTTTTAAATTCTTGGATTTTTAAAACTTGGGACTTATAAGTTATAACCAGTTTTATTTTTTAAGGTTATGTACTAGTGTACCAATGTAGATTGTTACTTATAGGCACATAAACATTGTTTCGGTAATAAAGTACATGTTCTAGATTGCTTGTCGCTATTTTTGTAGTGTTTTACTTACTATCAAGTAGGTAAATTGAGATGAGGATCGTACCTACTCAGCGGAGTGCATTAGGAGATACTTATGTCCAGCAACTGACTGCAACAGTTTGATAGTGATGAAGTCCTGGTGGGGTTTTAAGTGTAGGTAAATAAAACAATACAGTTAATAGTTTTTTTAAGTACATTTATTTTATTTACAATTAATTAATTCGTAAATTACTTCATCTAAGAAGGGGGCAGGTCAGGTAATACCCTCATGGCGAGCATAGCTTAAATACCAACATAACTGCGTTTAGTTTACGACTAAATTACGTGTAGTTATTAAAAACAGTTTTTAAATATTATTAATTAATCCGAACTTCTAAAAATAGTACACTTACATGAAAATAAATGGCTTAGTTGCCTTAATATGTGGTACAAATTCAATAACAAAACAACAAAAAAGTAAGCTGTACGAAATCTGCCGTTCACCTTTAACAAGTGATTATTGCCAAACAGGTTGATATCGCTATGTATTAGTTACAAACCTTCACCTATACCTACTAGGAAAAGGTGACACGTCTTACCTATATCTAAGAACTTAACAAGAAGATAACTTTCATCTACAACCCTAAATAGAATTCCGAAACCGTTCAGGCAACTTTAAATTGAATGTAAGTGTTCGAACAATGATCGCACAGGCTAAACCGCTGTATCTATTTGCGTACGATTAGTTGATTGGAACAGGGTGGGCTCTTCTACTAACTTGCCTTCAACCGATGCTTTGGAAATAGAAACCGAACTTACCTAAGTTTGCTGGCTCCTTCGAACGCACTGGTTGGTGAAAACTCTGCGTCTTAAGTGTTGTGATTTCCTAGCCATGCAAAATACTGATAGCATGTTGAATTTTTGTATTTGGATGACGTAAAGGTGGCGGCCAATGGGATCGTTTGCCACTTAATTATGGGTTGAATAATATTTTATTTTAATTTAATTTTACGTTATTTATTATAGGACAATAAACAGCTACAATATGAAATATTTACAAATAACAATAATATAGACTCATATGTAGTATTAACAATATTGCAGCCCACTACATTATGCGGGACGGTTGAGGGTAAGGCAAGTTTCGCGCCCTCTCGCCCCTAGCCGCCGCAGGAGATGCCCTGGGCGTCGGGAATCACGGGCGGATTTCCGGCCACCGTAGGCGCGGGCATCAGGCCCGGGTCGACGGCGCGTCGTATTCCACGCGCGCCTCAAAGAGATGTCGTCAGCACAATGTAGGGGTCCACTAGGACCGATGCCTGCCGGGGTCGCGGGAAGGCACTTATGGGTCACCGAGGCCCCCGCAACACAGGCAACGGAAGGAATACGGGTGGGTTTTAGTCAGTAAGAGTCTGACACACCCTCCCGCTCCGCCCAGAGCGGGAGAAGTTATTTGACGATTTCCCATCCACAAAAAAAAGCCCACTACATTATCCGCATGTTAGTAAAATTAAGATAAGGCAAAAAAAGTGCCACAGGATTAGCATTACTCAGATATATAAAATAAAAAACTAATTGATCATTAAAATACAACACAATTAAATAATTATTGTATAAATAAAAAATATATAAATTTTTGGATAAAATTAAAAACAAAATTTTTAAAGTTATCCAGTGATTGATCCAGGATTGTCCAGTGTGGCTTGAAATAAGAATTAAGACTAAAAATAAAAAAGGAAATGGCAGTACAATACAATTCTGTAAATGCATTCACTCTCAAAACAGCATGATAATAAAATGATGGATATTATTTTTTTCCTCCAAGAGTGCTATAAGCCACGATCAACATACCAATTAATTGTAAAGAATTTGTTTATGGTAATAAATCTGCAACAATGGAAGCAGCGTAGGATTTGTGTATAAACTGCATTAATGGGGCATCCCCGACTTTCCTCAATACATACAATGCCTGGGATAATCATTATGTTTTAGGTACTCGCAACCATAGTGAAGAATTATTATATAAATCCAATAACATGTTACGACACAGGAATATAAAATTAAATAGTTAGTCATTTTACAAGGAAAACCCTAATAAATTATACAAAACAAACATGATAGCTTACTACGACATTTACACTCAAATGACACTCAAATGTCCTTGTTGTAATCAAAACAATTACTTACATTTCCTTTATTGTTGTGTATTATTTAACAAAAAACCCGTACAAAGCGGACAAATTATTTTACCAAAGATATTATTTGGGATTGTGGTAGGGTTTATCAATACCTCGTACTTATAAATGGTAATCCCACTTGGCACTAAACTACCAAACGTATTTTGACCTATCTTACCTGGATTTTTTTAAAAGCAGCACAGCGTTCCAACCGCATCGTTATCCAGCCCAGTGCGGCCGCCGTACGCCGGTCAAAGGGCAAACACGGATAGTTGCGGAGCCCGCAACCACTTCTGAAGTAGAACTTAGCGGCAACTGTGCGATCTATTTGCGTCGGCGCTAATCCTGCGCATCGTAAACTACGCGGATTTTATCAGCCCCCAGGATACGTAGCCGTACTATTATTGGAAGCTTGAGCTCTCGTCCGTGTTTAGTATTGAGGTGAGAATTAATTGGAGATCGGATCAGTGTTATTGTCTTATGAGATTTGTTGTGTCTGGATGGATTCTTGGGAAAGTTCTGTTGTTTTTCGTCACATATATTTATTGTTTCTGGCCTACCTTTGTAGTATAGGACTAGGACTTGTAATTAGCTGCAGTAAGATGATATTACATAACATAATCAGCCTATAATGTTCCCACTGCTGGGACACAGGCCTCACTCTGTGAGAGGGAGTGGGCCCAGTGCGGGTCGGTAGATGTCACATGTCTTCGAATTTTTGGTTCTTGGACATGCCGGTTTCCTCACGATGTTTTCCTTCACCGTTTTGAGAGCCGTGGTGATGAAATAATTTACACAAAGTAAAGCGCCTGCCCGGGTTCGAACCCACGACCTACTCGTAAGTCGCGGCCGTTACCACTGGGCCACCACTGCTCTATAAAGATGACATTTCTTACTGTCATTTCGTCAATAACTTAGAACATGTTTTTACGAAATGACAGTAAGAAGCGTTATTTTACAGCAGGTAATTAAAAGTCCTAGTGTATACTCGTGCACTTCTGGCTGATTAGATGGATAAGGGCTGGTTATATCCCCATGGGGTTTTGCTCTGATATGTAAAGCAACAGCTGTGTTAAAACTACATAACTAAGACGATAATATTTAGATCATATATTTAAAAAATATAACTTATTTAATTATTGCACTGTGTACACACAGTTACAGACTAAGACTAGGCATAACTACAGAGTACATGACCTTGTTAAGGCGCGGCTACGTTAGTATTATAACATATTACTTAATAATGTTCCAATATGAATGCTCAAATCGTTGCGTCAGTCAGGACTGCCCACGTTTTCGGCTCCTATAATTCAATTCAACAAACATAAAACTTCTCTCAAAAGCCAGCCGTACGATATTTGTGTTGGGATTTGTTGATTACTGTCAAGTAGGGTGGCGGGGGGTGGCAGGGGGTGCGCGGGAGGGGGTGGTCACTCGCGCACCTAAGACGAGCCGCGGAGTTTAAGCACCTCGGCCGGCCCTGACTCACCAATGTTACTGTAAATCTAGTACAACTTGTGTGTAGAGGGGGTTCTGACAGTTTGACTTTATCTTAAGTTTAGTTTTTCTGATTTCACAGAATGCGAATGTGAAGTTGATTAGATGTGGGTCGGTTTTGGATCAGAAGCAGCTACGGTTACAGGCTTGTGCAGATTAGCGCGATATCGCGGGCACGACAGGCCGCAATATGCCTGTCGTGCTCGAGATATCGCCCCAGCCTGCGGGAGCCTTAATGTTATAGATTAGTGAAATAATTATTCTTCTTTTTGCAATTGGTTTTGTTAGCTTCAATTTGGTTTATACTGGATATTTTTCTTGTTTTCGCTCAAAAGAAAAACAATCTCATACATTTGAAACCCTATGAAATGGTACATTGATGTTTCCACACATTAATGACAAATGTGAAACGTAAACTCAAAACACAACAAGCACAAAGTCCACTCCAAATAAACATAAACTCAGCCTGTATATAATTCAGCAATCCCCTTAAGGGTGGCGGCACACACGGCGCTTGAAACTTTACGCAAATAACCCTCCCCTGCCTCCCCTGGCCCCCGAGGTCCGAGTGAGAACAATTCCTTAATAGTCCATAAGTCGGTGCGGGGCAGCCGTGGCGCGAATTAGTGTCAAATTTACACCGACCAGTGTTTGTACCAGGGTAGGTGGACGAAGGGTTAGGAATGAACGGTTAAGACAGTTTTAATGTGCAGCGTCTTAAGGTTGGGTGTAATTAGTGCTTGATAGTTGCAGAGGAGGTGGTCGTTGAATTAATGTAAGCGTTTATGGGGGTAGCAAGGTGTAGTCATCAAGTTGGGAACTCGTCCTTGTTTTACTTGTGCTTTAGCAATTTACCGTTGAAAGCTTCCTTATTTCATCAGACCGTAATTGCCAAATATTCTCATATCTTTTCTGATGTCGAAGCGTTTTCAAAGCTAAGCATAGTTTTGATAATTAATAAAATTACTTTCGAAATCTTATTTAAGCAGGCCTCAGTATGGTTTGCTAAGGAACAACGTATTTTTTTTTTGAGAAATAATAAACCCATGTTAAGTAGGTACCTACTACACAAATCTTTATTGAGTCCGAAGTCACAAGAACAGCACAGATTTTCGAAATCTTTCCGCACGAAGGGTCCATTGTCGTGGGCCTTTTAACCCTCCATCACCGACCTTGGGGGCGGTTTGTCAAAGCGCCGGAAGTGGTTTGCGGGACCTGGCGCGCACGTCACTTCCGGCCGCCCACTGCCTGTAGACATGCGACACGTATTGTTTCTTTCCGGTGTTGATTCTGTAAAAATAAGGAAAAAACATTTATTAAAGGGAATGAGGTAGTTATAATAATTATATTGCTTAACGGCGTAGGGTTGTCTTTGACCCAGAAGTGCTCATCGTATGAGTGGTTCAGCAGCTTCAATATCATCAGGATTGTGCCAGAATATAGCAGTTCGTTGTGGACGTGGTGCGACTCTTATTCGACCTTTTCGGTGATTCCAGTAACTTCGTAACGAAATGGGGCGGCGCCACTTGCCGCGCCGTCAAGCTTAAGAACGTTTAAACTAAAAAGAAAAAACAAATACCTAAAATGGTATAAATAATATTTCAATTTCCTATTACTATTAGGTACTTAGGAACTTGTCAGTTATCTTGTAATGTTTACGTCACAATAATAATGCCTGCCTGCGTAACATAATGATGTAATAATAACGCCACCGCCGTATCTCCACGTTGACGTCGTGGTGCGAACTCGGGGTGTTGGGCAGTAGCGACCCTACGGACACTATCTCCACGCTGACGTCGTGGTGCGAACTCTGGGTGTTGGGCAGTAGCGACCCTACGTACACTATCTCCCGGGAGAAGTCTTGTTCCTCTTGCCTTGCTTGCCTTTACCGGCTGGCTGGTGTGAACACTGACGAGGAACAGAGCTGCCACCTCATTCTTGCTTTTATTGACCGGCTTAAGTGGAGATTCGCAAGCCATTTTATCCTAGTATATAATATATAATATTGGTCAGGCAGCGGACATAGTTCTTCCATAGTTCAAGATAACCAATCCAATATAGGTACCCAAACCCAAAGCCCAATATGTTATGTTTCCATGTTCTGCAATAGCAGGACTATGACAATAGCACCCACCGGGGGTTGTCCTTGGGTGCACTTGCATATTGCATAGTGTATATAAGGATAATCATCGGTTGGTGCCTTATTTCATTCAAAACGTCTAACGGGCATCTTCGAGTTGGCTTCGGCCCCTCGTACGCCTTACAAAGGTCCGGGACCCCAGGGTCACGAGAAATGTCAAAGACAACCAATAATAATAATGTATCAATAATTATGTGAGGTATTTACAATAACACCGCATAACATCTTGTTATTTATAATGTGTCATAATGTATTTATATTAGAACAAGCCAAGGTTCTGTTCTTCAAACTCTGAAGAAGGAGTACATAAAGGAAAAAGTAACATTTGCAGAAAATCTTCATTCTAGCGTTAATCAGAGCTCACTTTTGTTTGTCTCTGCTCACAGTTCCTCCATTACATAACATACATAATCAGCCTATAATGTTCCTACTGTCGGTGACACAGGCCTACTCTCTGTGAGAGGTAGTGGGCTGTCCACCACGCGGGCCCAGTGCGGGTTGGTAGTTCTCACATGTCTTAGAATTCTTTGTTCTTGGACATCCTCCATTATGTTTGTGTAATTAAAATAAACTTTAACTGAAGTCATGATTAACAAACACTTGCCAGTTCAACGTCCGCACTGCGATGTTGATGTCACCTAAAACTGGTACGTCTTAGGCGATTTCCTGCGAATAACGCGAGGGTCATACTACCCCAGGCGAAACACACGCTCTGACCTGAAACAACGGAAAATATGCCTTATTTAAATGTTGATAAGATTGGTGTTAAGTGTAATATGTGGTACCAGTTGGTAGTAATGTTGTAATTAGAGCGAGCGGGCACAAAAGACAGGTCAAAGGGCCGGAAGCTGACCGCGCGGCGTGCGCACTTCCGCACTGTGTCACGAACGATGTCTTTGGTCGGAAAGGCCTGCCTTGTCGTTTGAGGGTTAGCTCTTAAGGGGCGCGTTTCATGTACAAACTGCTTAATGTTCACTGTCTAGTACGTTCATATTTACAAGACTTGCGGACGGTGTAACTACCTAATTATACAATATTTTTATTATCAAACCGTTTTATTGAAACCTCTTTAAATACTACGGACAATAAGATCCACCTTTCATAGGTTCTTAATTTTTAACGCACACTTGCACTGAAACAAGCTCTTTCAGCAACCCCCTTACATTAATAATCCTCTTTAATTCCAGTGAAAACCAAACAAAAAGGACTCCTCCAGTATTCAAGTGGTCACCTTTGACAACCCTCTCTGGAAATAATTAGCCTGATCATCACCAGGTGGAAGGTAGTCGGCAGGTCATTACGTCACGCGTGGCTGGGCAAAGCAGATCAAAGCAGACCCTTCAATTGGCTCGCTAATTGGCGCTGACCGACAGCTTCGCGGCTTAAGATGACGCTTCAATGTCGGTATGTGTTTATTTTAATTAAATTGTGTTTGTACAGTCAGGGAAATTAATTGTTGAGCAGATTTACCAATTAGGGCCATTTCATACGACTGATAGAGTTGTGATAAAAATATACCCACGGATAACGTAACGTAAGTTGATAGTCAATTTACTAAGCAATCCATTTCTCGGACTATACATGCAATTGGTGAAAATATATTTTTTGTCTAGTTCTACTTCATCTTATAATGGAGAACTTTCAAAGATCTTGTTCCATCACATTATTTTTTAATAGATTTCTTATTTTAGCCGTCATCGGCTATGAATAGCTGGCTTCATATTTTCGCGTGGGTGTCGGTTATTGAGTCGAAGAGATTAGGTATTTAAAAAGATGAGCTGTAAATAAAATGTGGTTTCGTTGTGTTGTTTTGGAGATATTTATTTCATTTTTATTTGATTTTTTTGTAGACTGGTTTTTATTACATAGGATTTTATTATAGTTTTCTTCAAGATACCTTTTAACTCATCAAATTGACAAAGCGCCATTTTATGACCCAAAAAAATTATGACAACTTGAAAGCCAGACAAAAAGTTTTTCATAATTTTAGTCTGTCTGTCGCGGAGTATCGCGGAGGCTGGAGAGTCCTCGCCGGGTTCAGCCGGGATGAAATAATTTTAATTGAGAGCAAGTCGTGCAGACGGCAACTAAGGCGGCCTGCGACTGTCGGCCCGCAACTTTCGTGGCCACACACAACTTTCAGCGTTTAAAAAAGTTTCTGATTTCTGGTGTACCACTTGTGTTTGTGGCCGTGGTTATATTGGGCAGAGATAAGTTTAGTTAATTCTTTAAGTTAGCTAAGTTTGGCTAGTTAAGCTAATTCTTTGTAACCGTAAAATATTATGTACTTAATTGGTTCGTTGAGGCAAAACCGTACAAATTTTAATTTGTTTATCAGGAGCTTTTGATTTTAATTTTATATTTTTGACCTATATGTATGTTGTAACTACTTCACCTTTATGCTACATACTATTACGTTCTGGTCACAACATACTAATTAGAGACATCATGAAAAAAACTGAGAAATTATTTTTACTTAAATATTTAGTAGGTACCTAAAGAATAATTTGTACGCCAACAACGTGTCAGAACATAGCGATCCTGTAAATTATCTTGAATTTTTATCTTTACCTATGCACACATATAAATAATGATTATGATTAAGTGTAGTGGAATTTTTGTACTCCACGATAATAATGGATTAACAAATTACCAGACTATGAGTCAGTACAAAGTTCTGTGCGGTTTCCCAACGGAAGCTGAAAATAAATGATAAACTAAACCTTGCATTATATTCCCCTGAGTGATCCGGTGCGCAGTGGGCGGAGACCTGATCATGTCTAAGAATATATCGCAAACAATGGAGCCACCTCTCTGAGGAAACTTTTGATTGAAACAACGGCATCAGCGCCATCAATAATATCGTACGTGTATCCGATATTGGTGTTTACTATTCATAAATATAGCGTTGGGAGGAGTTCGGCACATCGCTAGTTGTATATGTTTGTGAGCAACCTATAGCTACTGTAACATTTTTCTTATTTTAATTTTTGGTGATCCAATTCGAGGTATTGGGCACACTGTAATTTTGACATCTATTAGTAATGGCACGCGTTTCAAACGTCAGTTGTTGTGTTTGCGTCAGATGTTTTGCGTGAAACATAGCTTGCTACATATTAGTAATCTGTGGTGAAACATTCTGTAGACTGGGCGATATCGCGGGTGCAACAGGCATAGGTAATGCTGCCTGTCGCGCCCGCGATATCGCGCTAGCCTGCACGAGCCTTCACGGTGGCCGCTAAGATCGTGTAATTTAAGGCCGTTGGATTTTTTGTGGAGTTTTCTTAAGAGTCGCGTCTACACAATACACTTGCAACGTTGGAGCACCTAAAAACTAACGTCCGCCAAGTTTTTGTTGAGGTAAACCAGGAAATTTGCGAAAAAATCATAGAAAATTACTTCGAAAGAATCAACTGCTGCAGAAGGTCGAGAAGCCGCCATTTAGCTGACATAATTTTCCGTAATTAATGAATAACACTAAATTAAGATATAGTTACATTTTGTGTATTCTTTTAAAATAAAAGTTAGGAACCTCGACTTGGATCACCCTTTATAAGGCTTTGATTTGTAATTAAACAGTAGGTAAATAGCAAAATACTTTTAAGCCCGTCAATCATCGATTGATACGACACATTAATTATAACAGGTACTCATATATTATTACGATGCCCCGGAGGCCGAAAAGCAATAAGGTACCATCAAACTGAAAATTCAGACAGACTAGAGTAACAAAAAAAATATATTAGCATTCATATAAGAACGCACGAAAGATGCTCGTCCTGATCACTTTGAACATTTCCTTAGGGCAGCTTTCTAGACACAGAAATCAGAACCACACTAGAAAAATAACCAATATACCTGAAACATGATTCGATTTATTCTCACCACAACAATACCCGCCTGCCTGCTCTCTATCGATGGCTGATTTATCCACCGGACAACACACTCTGGGCGCCATATTGCTCGCCCGCAAAATATGCTATGTAAATATGATGACAGCATAATATATTGCCCCGCGGAACTCCCATGCACGCGCTGTTTGGGATTATACCGCTTGTTGATTGGAAGACACTTTGTAAACAGTGGGCTCTTGAGATTGATGTATTCGTGCAATTTGTTTTGCCTACCTAATATTGAACAAGGGCTGCCCAGTAGCTATACTATTTATGTCTCGTTTGACTAATGGTTTATATCAAGATACTGCTTTCTTCTGTGTGTTGCAACAACCCTAAAGCACAAGACATTTTTCTCACGATTTTGAAAGTAGTTAACAGCAAACATCACCACCAAATAATGATTAATTGCAATCAATACTTAAATGCATCTGATTCCAATGCACAATTTCTTCGTAAATTTTCCTGAAACCGTGCTTAACCTGTAAAGCCCCGCGCGATTCCGATTCAGTGTCAAACAATAGAAAATCAATTGTGTGTCCTTGACCAATTAATTTTGAACCTAATTAAAGCCTTTTGACTATAGGTACCTTAGCCATTTGCTTACTGCTCTTGGTGTTTCTTTCATCTTTTAAACAGACATCATTATTTGATACTGTATCAATTACATTCAATACTTCATCATTATAATGCAATACTGCATCACTTTATGAGGTGGCGCACCAAAAACCAATCTACATATGTAATTCCTCTTGAAAGAGCTCAGCGAGCAATCTTAAAGGTAGCAAACTTCCATCCCTTTTTCTTTCCCACAGATACACACTATATAAATCCTGCAACGAGCTGACTGTTCGCCAACTTTTCATTATGCACTTAGTATTAAAACAGCACACAATGTTTACCTACACTGCTGACAATTCCAACAAGAGATGGTACGATATAATATGCACATCTCACATCAATGCAACCTCTAAACATGTCTTTATAGAACGATTTTTTACATTCTTAAGCCCATTTCTGTACAATAGATTAAATAAAAAACTTAGTTTATATAAATTAAATTACTTTAGCTGTAAAAAAAATATACTTAAATATTTACTAACTATAGATTACGCACAGACAGAAGATCTACTTGTTGTCTGCAAATAAAACCGCTAACATAATTATTATTTTACTTTTGTTTACCTAATTAAATGAATTTAGTTTTTACTTTATTTTCGTTGTTAATTTATTAATTTTCGTATTTATGCACTTCCTAGCCTGAAGCACAGGTTCAACCTAGTTCAGGCAAATAAGCAACTGTGCTCTGTTTTAATTGTTAAGTTACTTATTGTAAATGTGCTTCTTTTTATAAATAAACGATTATTATTATTATTATTAATTCTTAAACGTACCAATTACCAAATGGATCTTGCGTGTACATTTGCATACTGTCAAGAATCAATCCGACTTTGCCGAGGAAGTCCTATTGTTCAAGCAAGCGAGCCAAAGGAAGTGGCTTCGGATTGCCCATAGTTTGCCTGATCCTGAATCCTGAACAGTAGGTATTCCGCTTGAGAATAGCATGTCAATTAAGACAACGCTTGCCCTAGGACGTCGTTTAGTCTACGTAGAATGTATTCAAGAAATTTAATAACTAGCATGGTTCTGGTTTAAAAACTAGCTCTAAAGATGGTAACGATCTCAAATAACTTCCCGGAGTCACTCGTTGTCTTTCTTTACAATATTCTAACAATTCCTTCGTCCATATTCCAGAAATAACATGAACACCATTTACACATATCTATTAACCTGGGGTCGTTTCACTCAGTACCTCGTGTCTCATGAATTATGTAAAGACTAGTGGTGTCGCCCGGCCGCGCTCGCCTGACGTTTGAATAAGATCAACTTTTTGTAAGAGATGTTTTTTTAACGGCGACTATTGTTTGAAATTCATGACTTTATTTCATCCTTTATGGACTGATTCTTTGAGACTTCGTGGACTGGAAACATTTTAATGTGGTCGGCTCTTGTTTGATATAGGTGAGTAGGTAGTATTTGATGAAGTGGTAACGATCTTCCCATAATAATAAATAACAGCACCTAGTAGTTTTAGAAAACGTTCGACTTTGATAGCGTTGCTGTCTGACAGTCTCTTTCTCGAGCTCAATGTGTTTAATTAACTCAAATGGACAAAAGTAGATAGCCTTAGTTGTTTAGATAATGTTGATGTTTAGTTTTTATGAATGTTGTCATAAACTAACTTTTGAATGCTTTATTTGTTTCAACCCTCCTTTAACCCAAACATCTTTCAACCCAAGTTTTTTTTACCATATGCTAGATATAAACAAGTACTGCTTTCACCGGTCGTTCCGCGAAGAGCCCGGCGTGTCCCGAGAATGGCGGGACAAACAAACAGACAGACAAGGTGACGGAAGGTCGCCCTCATGTTTATGAAGACTGTTTGCGTAGCTTTTTTGGAAAACTCACATTTGTTGTCGAGGTAAATATTGTGACAATTCAACAAAAGTTGATACATGTCGCGTTTTGTTTGGCTGTTTCTTTTATTTACTTAGGATGCCTATGTAGGTCAAATTTATTTAATAGAAACGTCTACATTTAGACTGTTTTCTTTACTTATTAATTATTTTTTACCATTCATGAGTCACTAAGTGTAGGTTCACAAGGACAGGAATAAAAACGATACTTAACTACTAGCTAAAGGGGCGAGCCACTTGCTCGCCATCTTTTACTTGGGTCTTGAACATAACTGGCAAAATGTGGGTGTATATGTCCACTGCCTAAACCTTTGAGGAAAACAGGTGTGATGTTATGTTATGTTACTTTTTGTAGTGAGTTTATTAATCTCCTTAAATTTTCTATCAGAAGTCTCTTTCAAAAAGACAACAACAGTCCCTGTTTTCAGTTAGGTACCCATCAAGATGAATCCATCTTAATATTCAATAACGAAATACTTACTGACACCGTAAATTTAAACAGGCATTAAAGCAAGTCACTCCACATTGCAAGTCCTCACATTAGGAAATGTTTACACGCTCGGTCCGGGCCGCACGGCGCACCTCCGACGCCGCACCAAACACTCCGTTTCGTACAAACAAACCCTCTGTCCGCCAGGTGGATGCACGCAGCCGGAACCGGCTGTTTACACCACTTTTATGGCCAGCACTAACATCTTACACCTTCCACGGATACGCAAGGGCAGGATTAAAACAGCTTTTGAAGATTTAGTTACAAAAAATTTCGACACATTACCAACGGAAGATATTAAGCAGTTTTTGGAAATTGATGGACTCTTTTAGAAAAGTTATAATAAGGAATTCTCACATGTTATGACCGAAATTCTAAATTTGATTGTTTTTGTTAAAAAATTACCTAAAAGTTGGAATTAAAAAGGCTGTCAGCTTACAGAACATAGACGCAGTTCTTTCGCAACACTAACGAGCCATCTACAAGTTTTCCCGACAATAAACCTCTCAAAAACTCGTAATGAAGACTCGGCTTATCGAGCAGACTCGGATAAGACAAGGTGTCGGCGAAATCCTTCGCGAGCGCACATAAATCTACTTACAGAGGAGTACGAAGGAGTACGAAGTTTGTAAATTGCGCATTTACAATTCGCGTCATACGCGGCGTCGGCAGGCCTAAGCCGACGCACGCGCCGGACTCAACATAACTGATATTTATGGTCGAAACGCACCTCTTTTGCTTTCAAATTATAAATACATGTTTTGGGTGAACTTGGAACTACCTTAAAGTGGGGTTAGCGTTGACTCCACCGGATTTGAGGTTCGAGAATGTAGTGTGCGCCGGAAATTGGCTTAGACAGGGTGTTTGGAGTTTGGTTGGAGAAAGCTTGTTTAGACTCTTGCTATTTTAAAATAGTCCTTCCTGGTTCAGTTCTTGCTAAAGATATTTCCGAAAAGAATACCTCAGATAAGATACATACATAGGTACTCGTAGTATGCCACTATGAAAGAATGAACTGTAATCAACTCGAATTTGAAGCTCCTCTTGAACGTGTCTCGAATCGATGACAAAAGATTAATCATTGACTAAAACTTGAAATGTTCCGCTGAAGTGCTATTGATGTTTCGATTTGTTAACAACATTAACGTTCACTTTAAGACCCCTCCCACTTGAATCTGAAAACCTTTTAAGAGTCAAGAAGAAAAATCACCAGCTTTATGACAGCATTCGAAGCAAATTTGCCTACGCAAAAATTAAATGTACAGCCATTACTCTCAACCCTCTAATATCCACGGCAGCGCCGCTCCGATGTGGATGCTAGTGGATGTCGAAAGGCGATCGCGTTCACTTAGCGCTTGCAATAAATCTCGCGGCGTGCAAACGTTCGTTAAATGAGAGGTGCCCGATGCATTACGGGACATCAGGGCATCAGGGCGCTCTTCACGAATCATTAGGGGCGCGCGTTTTGAAAAATGCTCCCGGTACTAAAATAGACATTATGTAAAGTGCCACAATTACCGTGGTGACTTGTGAAAAAGTTGTGTGCCGCTGAGAGGAGCTGAGATCTGTGCCAGGGATGCCGACTGGGATTCCTGATGATTTCTGCGTTGTTTTTTGGAAGTTAGACCTAATTGCATTTTGTATTTTGATCGGATATTGAATTCGTAAATAATACAAAAAATATATTGGGCTGTTAATTTTACAGTTACATGTCGTCAGAAGTTTGTCAAACATATTTTGTGTCTGCTTTTGTGAAATAGTCTAAAACGAAACATAAACTGAATGTTTAATACTCAACAACTCTACCTAGCGACATTGATATCACCTCCTTCACCAATTCCTTACGTAGGGGTAAAAAACACGAGTGACATATAATTTCCAAACTTACACTTGCGCCCAGAAATTGTACCTAGCATCAATAAATTCAGTTTTATTGTTATGCAACCGGCAGCCCTACACAGGGTGAGTAAAAGGTGGCGGGAACACGTAAGACGTCATTTAGCGTTCGGAATTAACATAAATAATAACGTCGTCACCGCGCCCCTGCCCCGATATTGCGTCATTTGGCGTGCCCTTTATAGCCGCACAACACTTAACTCCAAATAAAAAAGTGTTTTATAAAACTTGGATTACGTGCCGCGGCGATGCTTGCCGTTTATTGTTCTGGAGTCATTTTCATATTTTTGAATTGCAAACACTCTTGAATGTAACTGTTAAAAAAAGCGTAATTTTTCCAATAGGTAGGTACTACGAAAGACTAATGCAAATAATTATTAAGTACTTCAGATACAATAGCTTTGCTTGATTATGTTAAATAATTTATGTTCTGATGCGATGAAAAGGGTGAGTTATTTACCGTTATGATGAATAGTGGTAGTTAGGTACAGGCAAGATATAACTAAACGCATTCAATTGGATACCTCAACGAAAAAGCTTCAAAGAAAAACTTCAGGAATCACACTCCAACATTCCCATTTAAAAGGAAGTCAGAATTTTTAATAACAACAAAAAGATACAAAGCTCCCATTACATTTTTATTACTAGAAGACGTAAGAAAGCGGCCATGTTTCGCGCGCCCGTTTTTTTGGCTTGCACTGTAAGCACCACGTATTTTGCATCACAATTGTCTGTTGGAAGAGAAACCTTTTTATTTCTCTTTTAATGTTTTAATTTTAGCAACAAATAATATTTAATAGTGGTGTAAGGAACGGTGGGACAATTTTGCATTGCCGACGTCTCTTCATAAAAGTGTGCTGTTAAAAAAATACTACGTGGGGCGAGGCGCTTAGTGCTTTTATTATGGTTATTAAAGAATACATTAAGTTGATTGTAATTTATAAGGGATATAAACGTAAAGTATTGAGTGGACAAAACGTTTGCGACACTTGCAGAGAAAGGGTTGGTCTTAAAAGGAATAATAATCTTTGTATTTCTGCGCTACTCAGTGTCACTTTAATTAAACTTTCATAAATATTTTATGTGCCATTCATTTACCATACTCATATGTAGTACTTTTGTGGTTAGGTGATTAATAAATGCGGTGTAGTGAACGTCTTGCAACTGGAAGAGTGTATTTTCTTGGTGAAAATGATACAATACCTATATCTTTGCTCCTTTCGTTACACACTTCAATAAAACCACATATTTTAAATCCTTGCTTCCCCTTTAAAAGTAACGGTAGATTTAGACGCCATGTCGTCGCCAGGGTGCACCATAAATATGCGGCAAGGTGTGCGGCCGCAAACCATGACTTATGGCGCCTAACCCCACGGTTTTTGCAGATTAATCTCTCCACGGAAACTGTTCTACACGGGGTTGAAGATTGAGCATATTTTTATGGTGCGGTAAGTGTCAGGTTCTTTTGTTGAGCTTAATTATTTTGTATTGCTTGGATACGTGGAGGGAGATATGAACATTTTGCATGTTGACAAATTGGGACGAAATGAATGTTATAATAAGTATATAAGACTTACCGCGTTTATTTTGATCCATTGACCTTGTTTGGAAGTAACTGTACTTGGAAACAGTTACGAATGGAAAACTTAACATGCACTAATTTACTGAAAAGCATTAAGTAATCTTTGATATTTCCGTGGGAAACATAATTATCATTTTAATTTTTCTTCATGGCAGCAGTGTTAGGGAGATACTACTGGTTTTTAATTAAGTTAAGGCCACTCTTTGTTGCCTTGCATATTATTTAGTAACGATGAGAGCAAAGAAAGCAGTATCATATGTGACCCCACTTTTCGCACCAAATCTGTTCGAATCTGCCCGAGGGGATAATTCTTGCAGTTTTGTGACTTTAGACATTTACGTCGCTGTCCAAGTGCAGAGTGGTTAGCGTTGTAAATGATAGGAATCTACTCTTACATTTTGAAATAATACTGCGCGTAACGTGGATCCTGCTCACCGTTGCCGCTCATTTATTATGGGTGAACTCAAATGACCTTGCAATTAATTTTCAAAGTTAAAGCTTTAGCTATTTTTTATTCTTACCTACCTTATTAGGATTTACATCTCTGTGTCAAATAGAACCCCTCTTCACTACCCAATCACGCTGAACGGTGCCTTTACTGTCAAGGCAGAGACTGTTGAATATTTTCATCATGATATTCCTACGCGCTTTCGCTCACACCTTGCACCGTGCACCTGCCCATGTTATATCTATGAATCGCAATAAATCAAAGTGTTGCTCCTTATAAACATATTTCATGTGGCCTCTCTCCTTAAAATTGTGTTGTTTTATATCGCACAATATTCGAGCAATTCTTCGTGAGACATCATCAATTTTACTAAAATATTTTGATAGCACTTGATGACAGGAGCAATACATATTGCGCGATGAGTAGACTATTTTGACATGTTTGCAGCCATTTATTTGTTAAATGTGAAAATGAAAATTATTTAGTTTTTTCCAGTAGGTATAGTTATTTGTTTGCTGTGGCTGTACACGTTAAATTAGTTGAAGCTCTTTTTACTCGTTTAATTTCAGTGTCAAAACCAGAATATTACTGTGCAGTTGAATTGAAGTAAACAGCTTTTATTCAAAAAACATCAAGGGCATATATCCGTTTCAAAACAAGTAGGTACCTATGATCTTCTGCACGCTTAGCATGAGAACCGTAGATAAGAGTTTTGTCGTCGGAAGAGTAGACAAAAATTACGTGTCCGAGTAGACAGTTGACAATTTTTACTGAGAAATGTAGACAAACGATGTCTATTCTACAGTAAAGTAGAAATAGTAAGCGTCATGCTGCGCCTGCTACAGTTTTAATAATTGCTGTCGACAAAGCAGTAAGTCACATATCACAAAAGCACAAATACAAAGACAAATGGTTTCGTATTTACCTGAAACATACCGTACCGTAATCAAGAAACATTTGGCTTTTGTATTCAATTTAAACATTCTACATATAAATCTTGGCAATTTCTTAGCGGGTCCGGTCCGGCAGGCGGAAGGTGGCGACAGGTTGGGTCGGGGCCCTCGGGGGTCAGAGGTCCGGTTAAGTGGGCCCCGTGAATTATTCGACGTAATTATACAGCGGCGACTTAACACGTGGCTGGTCATTTAGTCCGGATTAGGGGACTTGGATTGGAAAGGAATGATTTGATTGGATAATGAATTCCTTTGGTTTCATGTTGGTCAAGATTAACTGCTATCCCAAAAAGATCTAAGTAGTTCTGAAGGAAAATCAGATATTTCTCAAACGTATTAAGAGTTTTATTTTGCTGTTCATCCACAAAATGTTAATTATTGCCTTCATCTTATTACTTTACCTGACATATAATTATCACCGTGTTATAACTGAAGAACTGTGTTGTGAATGAAGCCTGTAAAACTGATCTCCTAATCCGAACACTATCAACAACAACACAAGAAGGCAAAGTCACAACTTTTCGCCGACGGACTGTGCCGTCTTAGATTAAATTAACATTAGGTACAACTATTCGAGGGCCCCGTAGGGCGCCATTGTGCCAGCCTCTGCGGACTCCGGGCGTCTTGCCCTGTGGTCTACGGAATCCTAATTAAAATTACAACATGTGAATAGTCCGAAACGTCTCAGGCTGTTGTTTGATGTTTGTTTAAAAACGTTTGAATTGTTTTGTATTTATTGTTCTCTGAAAACTGTACCTATGTGTGTGCAGTCTGTTTGTTTCCATTGTCTTGAGCAGTTTGGGACCTTGTGTGTTTTGCTACTTCAGGTTGTTTGAAAGTCATAGAAATTGAACATTAAATGTGCAAATGACAATATACTTTATTAGTTTCTTCTGTCCACGATGATTCACGTTGGCTTTATCAAGATAAAGAAAATTCATTATTAGGAATATAATATGTACAATGCGTATTGCGTATGTCTTCAAACATAATTTATTCCAGTATAATAAAAACAGTACCTACCAAACAATTTGTTTAGCTTAAATTCCGCACACGATACACGTACACATACAACTAATTCGGATCCCTTAAGTTTAAACCTTAACGCATATATCTCCTTAATTTAATAATTTCCAACCATTTAGTTGTGAGCCGGCCATATTTGTCTTGGTCTAAAATCCGGCCTAAGATTAATCCGGAATGTTGTTAGTTGTCCCGTCCGTGTCCCCTGTTCGTGGACAACACGCGGTAGGGTGGCCATGCCGCCGTGCAAACACTTGGACACGGGTGGCGGACATAACACTATTAATTTTAGTGGTGGGTTTCAATTTATAATTTGAATTATTGATTATGGTACGGATATTAATGGCTTTAATGTTTGTAATTGAACTGCGAGCGGGACGAGCAGGGGCGTACCCAAGACGTTTGTGACAAGATATGATAAATTGTCATATCTTACAATTAGTCTTAAATGCTAGCACGGGTCAACCATGTGACATAATCTTGAGGCGCGACATGATTTTCTTGTTGCCGACTTCATAGTGTGACACAGTAAATGGGTTTTTGTGTAAATTATGTACTAAAAGCCTTTTCGGATAGGTACTTTTTATGTGTTGCTGTCATATTTCTGTACAGAGACTTAGAAACTTACTAACTTTATCTATTTCTGCCATAATAATATCCACTAGGTATGAATAGCCTACTGAACGCTGAAGTGAAGTCAAATCTCTAACCCTTAGACAGTTTTTACTAAAAACTATTCAAACAAGTTTTTTCAGGAAGGATTCGAGTCTCGCCAATGCCTCTCCTACAAAAAGACCCCGTCATCTACCCCGGTCACCAGGGAGTATGGAACCGGCAAGAGATATCACGCGGTGTCCCACAGGGATTGGTCCTGGGGCCGCGTCTGTAGCACATCGGATACGACTGGGTGTTGCGCGCTGACCTCCCTAGCAGCGTCAGCGTTGTGTGCTATGCTGACGAAACGTTGGTCCTGACATAGGGGAGGACGGGCAGGTCATACCAGGTGGCAGCCGAAGTAGTTACACGTGGGGTAGCGACAATCGTCGACAGGATCGTGGCCCTGCACAAGTCTAACACCATGTGTTTTAATGGTCTTCGGAACGCGTCACCGTCGGGTTCCCAAATAACGGTAGGACACATTGGCGTCGAGTCGATGAAGTACCTAGGACTCGTCCTTGACAGCTGGTGGAACTTCGTGGAGCATTTCCGACGTTTGGCTCCCAGACTGGAGCGGGCCGGGGCTGCCTTAAATCGGCTCCTGCCCAATCTAGGAGGTCCAAACGCTGGAAGCCTACGCGGGGGTCGTGCGGTCCTTGGCCCTTTACGGGGCACCGATATGGGCGTGCGTTCCTATGCGCGGTGGCCAGCCCGCCAGTTGAACGCATCCCAAAGGTTCGTGGCCATCCGGTTGGTCCGGAGATACCGCACGGTCTCCGGTGAGGCGGCGAGCCTCCTTGCCGGATTGCCGCCATGGGATCTGGAGGTAAAGTCCTCACGCACATGGCGCGAGGAGGCGAAACGCCGGCGTGTAACTCTGCTGCCGCGAGAAATCACGGCACAGTGGACAGAGCTTCGGTGGGAGTGCGATTGTCACCGCTTCAAGGAGTGGCTAGAGATGCGCCACGGCATCCTCACCTTCCATCTGACGCAGGTCCTCACTGGACACGGCTGCTTCGAATGGTTCCAGTGTCAGAAAAGGCGGGAGGACACGCACGGGTGTCACCATTGTATGGATTGCCCGGAGGATACGCTGGAGCATACGGTGGAGGTATGGCTTGGGCAGAGCACCACCGTGTTCTCGTGGAGGCGGTCGGCGGCGGAGATCTCTCGCGTCCGGCCCTGCTCCAGGTCATGGTACGGAGCGAGAGAGCCGCTACCTCCTTCTGCGAAGCAGTAATGCTTGCGAAGGAGGAGGCGGAATGGGTGAGGAAGAGGCAAACTTTGCGCCCTCACGTCCCTAGCCGCTGCAAAAGACGCCACGGGCGTCAGGAATCCCAGGCGATTTTCCGGCGAGCGTAGGCGCGGGCTTGCGGATGGTGATGAATGGGTAGCTACCCGTCCGATAAGGACCAGGCCCGGGTCGACGGCGCGTTGTGTTCCACGTGCGCCTCAATGAGATGTCAGCACAAGTGTAGGGTTCCACTGGGGCCTATGCCTGCCGGGGTCGCCGGAAAGTCCTAAAGGGATACCGTGGCCCCTGGCAACACAGGCAACGGAAGGAACATGGGTGGGTTTTAGTCAGTAAGTCTGACACGCCCTCCCGCTCCGCTCAGAGCGGGAGAAGTTATTTGATAATTTCCCACCCAACAAAAAAGTTATTGCTTCTAATGTATACACAATAATTATAGGTGTACATACGGTTGTAAGAATAAAAATACATTGAATAGCAGCTGCTTACTAAACTAGTTACTATTTACTATAATAAAATAAAAGTATAAAAATAAAATACATGTAAACGAGAAAACCATCCACCTCATTTAGAGGCTGCAAGTCCACGCGCAGTTCTTGACTCAAATAAACCACCGTAGGCTTTTTCAGGCGGAAAATCCCTTGGAAGTATCTATCTGGCAACTCGAAGGGGTTATTTAGGAGTCCCGAATATTTCTCTGGAATGTTTTCCTGCTTTGGGCCCTTAGCTTTCGGGCAAGAGCAAACTTTCGGGCAGAAATATAATTATAATAATTTATTGCCATTTTGTGCAGTAGGTAATTAGCAGGATATTTTTTTTCAATTTTCAAATCTTGTCACCAACTCCGAACGAGCGTGATAATTTTTTCTTAGTCATTTGTCAAAACGTGACATTTGTGACAAAATGTTAGCGCCCATAATTATTAGCAAGTATGACATATTAGAGTCCCCACTAAACGTCAAGAAGTTATGTCATATATTAACAAATTATTTCCTGCCGCCGTGCTAGCATTTAACACAAAACGGTGTTATCGCTCAAACTGTGATAAAATGTGTGACTCAAGCCATGTCACAGTAGGCCGTGCTCGCTTCGCAGGATTAGATCGTTCCGTTGCAAACATCCGAGGTTTTCCTAAGATAGCTGTTTAACTTTTTTGATTGGCCTGATTTTGGCTTTTAATTTTCACTAATTATTTGTATTTGTCCGTCTGATCTGATGTTGAATCTTATTTCAAGTCACATTTGAAAATTTCGACTGTCACTTTATCGTAAGTAGTACAAGGGTACAGGTAAAGGTACAAGGGGAAATACCTACAAACTACAGCCTCAAGATTTTTAATAACTTTTCTAATGGGATTTTTGCCCTCTACCAGCTACCTCATAAAAGTTATGTAGTTATCTAGTTACTTACCTATCCTGTTCAATACTCACAGTTGAAAAACAAATCCAAGGAAAACAAACCCGTAGGCATTTGTATCGAAACTAAAAACAAGTGTATGAAAACAAAAGTGCCGTAAGCCGTCAGCGAGGATAGTTTTCAGCTATTTCATGCTGCACAGTTTGTGAGTTCCTTAAGTGATATGAAGCAACATCTAGAAGTCACTTAGCATAAGTGGCGAGTTACCTGAATACAAAGAGATAGGATGTACTAGAAGAGTTACACCGTAAACAAAGATATTTTTGGTGAATCGTGACATATTTTGTACCTACTAACCGCTATTTTGTCAATTGAAGAAAACATGGTGGAAGTTTTCGTTTTATCTACTCTTTGTTGTGTTTCCGGTTTAAAACAAAAAGAAAGTAGATTGCTACTCTATCACTCTCTCTGACCCTTCAATATCATGCATTGAATGTCCACGATATACACTACTTTTACTGTTCATTGTCTTTTAACCAGTGTCAGTCATCTTCGTCGTGTTTTTTCTGTTCCAAAGAAATCACTCGGGCACAGGCTGTTGTCACAAGTCAAATTGTTCCAACCTTACCACATCTTTCCTCTGTAACTCCACAGTCACAACAGAACAACAGTCGTTACATAAATAATAATCGTTGAGGGGACAACAAAACACCGTGTTTACCTCACGACGCGGCGCAAATAAAAATGTATCGCTCCAGCATTATTCAGGACACTGCGAGACTTGTGTCACGACACTACTGGGTAGTTGGAATTCATATTGGATCATAAAGGAGGACGTGCCTTTCACTAGATGAGTAAGGTATACCTACGCATGGTGGTCTTATATTAATAATAGTGGAAAAGTAGAAAATGAACCTGTTTCGGCCTTGTTCAGAATTTCACTCTCTTGTTATGAAGTTACCATCAAATGTAGAATGTAAATAGTTTTGGGTCATAAGTCATATCAGAACATCGCATCTGTGTCCACTTAAGATTAGTTAGGAATTACTCATTAGCAATAGGCTGGTCCCCCTGTTACATAAGCTTTTTACATCTGATAAAATATGGTTCTACCAAACACCTCTACGTAAATGTCATCGTTGATACCTAGTAGGTACTTCTGACAGTAAATCATCTTATATTTATGATTCAAATCATCTTTTCCACAACCCCTAAGAAAAAGAGAAGCCCTTAAGAAGAACTTGACCCCTCTGAAAACAAAAATTCCAGTTAACTTGTGGAGTAGTAAATATTTTTGTAAGGAAATCAAATGAGTTGTAGAGCCAATAATCTGCATGAGCCGTGGAGCGGGCGGCGCATTCCGCAGCTTCCAACTATGCTGAATATTTTTAATCAATACAAATTAGGTTGAGGCACGAGGCCCGCGGCGCCCGACGGATGTACGCGAGCCGCACTCTGCTGCTACTGTAGTGGAGGTGGACAAAATTAAGTTTAGAAAGGTATTAAAATAAAATAAGACAAATAATTATTTTTTATGTTTTTCTGCATGTAAAAGAAGCTTGCAGTGTTATCTTATAGCAACCAGCCTGCAAGATTTGCAATAAAAATATGTAGGTATGCAAAAAAGCTATTGCGATAGATTTTTATTAAAATTGCATGTTGTACATACTACTGTAAAATTAATTTTGCAGTAATATGTACAAAATGTAGTAATAATTAATAGAGCTAAAGTAATCAAAATAAAACCTGGAGGTTACGAGGTTTAATAAAACTTAAATTATAAATTATTAGGCTCGAGGTTACCTTCTCTCTAAGTAATCTGACTGCAGTTGTCTACCTATTGAGATTTAAACTAATATTACACCCTAACTTTGTCCACAATATTGCTGCCATTGGCACACTATGCGTTAGTCAATGTGCATACGATACCAGAGCATCTCGGGATAAAGTTACTTAACAAGCCGAAGATATTGATTTATTGAGCGCAGCCCCACAGGTATAACTTCGCTTATTTGGATAACGGAGCATACTGTGTATACCTACGAGTATGGGTAGATGTAGCCGTGATGTTGTGCTAACATTCATAGTTTGTACTGGGTATGTGCTTGTGTTGGTACTGAGTCGATGGCTTGCTGATGGAGTGTGATGTTTTAGTCATTATCTATCTTATGCACTGACTATGTCAGTATTTTTGAGAAATAAGTAAGCTTTTATGAAAGAAAATAATATTAGTTTAGTTTTTTTAGTATTATTATAAAGATGACTTTTCTTTAAAGAAATGAATTTATTTGCACAAGCTCATAACTAAAAATAAAATTCTATATAAAATTGAGAGTACCCAGCTTATTTTTCTGCCTTAAAATGGTTATTCTCACTTTGGCAAGCCCCTCAAGTGTCCACTTCAGCAAGGTACTCACAATAGGACATGTAGCTATATAATATGGCAATGGCAACAAATGGCGGCGTGTGGCGAGCCAGTTAAATGGCAATCTTGTGTTAGGCGAGTTAGTGGTAAATAAAAAAGTGCTAACTTGGCGCGGCCACCGCGTTTTAGCGCCGCCGTGCTAAGTTTGATGCGGTGAGACTGTGGGGGACCTATGTAGGTATCTCTTTGGGAACTGCGCAGTGCTTATAGATTAAACAGTTAGAAAATAGTAAACCTCAAAAAAGTTATAAAGTACTACTGATGGTTAATTATTGCATAATATTTATTGATACCTATCGAGGAATGCCGACGGAATACCTATTTATTGATACGATTAAAATGTTACAGCTCTGTGACAGACGATAGATCGACAGATAAGCGATAGATGGCGTAAGCTGAGTACGATAATATAGGTTTTCGTTGGCACCTTTCCGGTACGTACGTAACTTTATAAACTTGCCATAATTTTGGTGAGGCGAGTTTGACTGTCATTTTTAGGGTTCCGTAGTAAACAAAGAACCCTTGTTTCGCCATGTCCGTCTGTCTGTCTGTCCCCGCTGTAGCACAGACAAACTTAGTACTAGAAAGCTGTAATCACGCCACTAAAGTGCTAAAACAAAAACATGCAAAAACATTTTTTTAACGTTACCTGCCTTGCACGTAATGTGGGGATGATATATTTTTTTTTCTCGTCTATCAAATATTGCGGGTCTGTGAACACCACTTTTCGATTCAAAGATCCGTTTGAGTAATATTAAGCATTAAAGTGCTAATTTTTGTTAGAGTCAAGTGTCCCCCCCCCCCTGCCAGCTAAATGGTTATTTATGGAGATGTGAAAAAATTCATGGCAGTAGTAAATATAATGAAATTAAAAGGAAAACTATCACAGCTAAGTGGGCTTTTCAAGTCAACGAGTAATAGTCAAGTACTAGTAACTTAAAGCCGTTAGAGAATTGACCGTGGCATATATCGATGTATGGGAGAACGTGCTTTTCAACTACAATGTTAAGTTTGTTTTTGGGATAGGTTCATCTCAACTTTGCAACTACGGAACCCTTCATTGTGCGTGGTCCACACACACTTGGCCGATTTTTTCTTTTTAAATGTCCTTTATGTTTTGTGTGTTAGCAAAAGATTTGAGGAATATTTTTAGTGTGGCGTAGTTATTACCCAACATAACCGACAGTGTTGTATAACTCCGCAAGAGATCTGCTCCACCTACTGAGGCATATCTAGGTGCGTGGTACAAAACAACAATAATCACTAACACATAACGAGTGAACTGTGTCAGTGGTATCGGACGGACGCCGGACGTCCGGCCGCAGATAACATACGGACAGGTTGGTGTTGCTTTATTTGGAATGTGTAGTAATTATTGTTGGTGAGGTAGGTACAGGATAATGGGATTGTAATTGATAAGTAAACGACTCATAAAATCGGGTTTGTGGATGCAACTCATAATGATTGACGTCATAATTTATTTGCATGTAAAACAAACTCGCGGGAAATTTTACTACTGATTCCTGCAGAATTTTGTGCACTGTTTCATTTGAACCTGATGATTTAACGCGAATAGTAAAACTAAGTAATTACATGGAGCCCATGTTGATCGACCACATATTATTAATTATTGGTAGACTAGGATGATATTGAAAAATGTTCATCATACCGATTGGTTCAAGCATATCCATGTTTAGCTCATTCGCTACACAGCATTTCATTCGCTATGTACCGCAAACATGATCGGTTTGTTCCTTTCTTTGCAATATCATGCATGATGACATTTGGATGTATAATATACTCATTTTTGAAACAAATAAATCTTATTAGCTTATCGTCTAGGTAGGTATTTCATATTTTAGCTACCACCAATTCGTAGTATGCACATAGAGTGGCCTCTTAAATAACGCACTTAGTCGTCAGTTAGCGCAAGTTTTGCGACTCTACGTAGTCTTGGGTTACATTCGGTTAAGTACAGGACAGCACTGCCCAGGGCGACTCCACATGTAACTCTACATGCGACGAGAGTGAGGATTGCGATACATAGCTTGTTTTAAAGGACCTTAGGAGAAACAGTTTAAGTTACATTTGAGATATGAACGTGTAACTGAAGTAGCTACTATACATTATTTTAAGAAGTAGTTAGTCTTAATACTTATACTTACGTCTTAATATGGTGTAAATAGTATATTGGTCTTGTAGGTTAAATTTATCATGAAAACATTTAATTAAATATTAATCTGTCTTAACCTTGAACCACACTGGCTGTATTAATATGTTAAACTGGGCCGCTATTCGTGCATGGCGTACCTACTTCATTTAAACTTAGTTTATCAAAAATTAGCACTTCGCCTTCGTCTGCGTGGATTTCGTATCTTCGCCTACAAAGTTCAACACTCTCTCCATTCCGTTTAAAAGATAGTTTTCGAAAACTAATGATTACGATCTTTTTATTTATTAATATTATATTATGACAAAATTATTTGTTACAAACTACTATTCTATTGTATCTAGTTTGCAAAAAATAAAATGTATAGGTAACTAACAGACCAAGCGTAGGGCTGTTCGCTCACACCGTGGCATTTTTTTTACTTTTAGCATATTTATTCGAATTCTCTACTCTATAAATTATTCGAATTTCGAATAATTTAAAGAGGAATGTCACCATTTTTATATTTTACCCGTGTTTTGATTTACTAAACTGGACAAAAAAGGTTTGTGACTATAATAGTGTCTAACTATTATATTTAACTCATAATAATCTTTTTTAATTATGTCACGGATTTCGCATCGTTTATATAATGTCACGCATTTTTTTGTGGGTATGAGTACTTTAAACATGTAGTACATAATGTTATGTATCATCAGTAGGTTTCGCAGCGCACGCCAAATAATGACTTTTGTAGGCTATTTTTTGATATCTTGTGTTACATTATTGTAATGTTCGTAGGGATCTCTAATATTTTTGAAATAAAATTTAGCCCATGTTACTCGCTGATAATGTAGCTTTCTATGAGTGAAAGAATTTTTTAAATCAGTTCAGAAGTTTTTGAGTTTATCCATTACAAACAAAGAAACAAACAAAAATCAAATCTTTTCTTTATAATGTTAGCATAGGTAGATTATGGTTACTTTTAGTATGGCAATGCAAGGTTTAGGTAAAGGTTTGCAAAAAAAACTTAAAAAAACGACATTTATTTCGAAACAATATTCCTCATTTCTTAGTCATAATATTTTTTCAAGCATGACTATATCAATTGTGTTGAACAATTGTGGTAATAAATTCGTTAGAGCCGCACAAGGGGTGAAAACTACCCGTCATTATGATGCACTCGGGGGTAAGAAGTTGCTTTTTATTGTAGGGTAGTTATTGTAGGAAGAATTTTGTTAGAATGGGAAGTATAAGGGTACGTCGTTGATCAGTTTGGTGTTACAGTCAATTAATTCGATAGGTAGGTACGGTTCGATAGGTGGGTGGTTTTTTCGCAATAGATTTTTTTTTCTGGATAGGACCAGAAAAATTGCTGAAAAGCAACTTTTCTGGTCCAATCCAGAAAAATGGCAAACATGCAGTAATAGAGGGTTGTAGGTGCAAAAAATCTACCAATCACAAAGAGCATAACATTGCTTGAAGTGAAAACTTGATGATACATCTGCATCCTAAACAAGTAAAGATAATTCTGTTGTTCTAGAAATCCAGAAAACTGAAAACAACTACCTGAAACTAGCGCTACCGTTGAATTAAAGAACTTAAAAAATGTCAGGAGCAAATAATAGAAACAATCTGGTCTGGTCTGTCAACAGTATGCAGAGACAGTTGTGGTTATATTTAAGGGTTTGGCACCGACCATCAAACTGAACAACTGGGACCATGGGACCAAAAAACTCATAAGACGCGAAAAAATATCAATTGTCCCATACAATTGGGTGAAGTTTTGTATGGGACCGCTGATTATTTTTTCGCGATAACGATGTTAGTATTACTTAGGATCACGGAGCAAGTTACAGCAAGTGTTCAGTGTGTTAGCAAGTGTTCAGTTTGATGGTCTGGACCTCACATTTCTGATACTTGCTAACCCCAATATACACCTTAGAAGTAAACTTAACAAGCTCGCTCAAACAGTTATAATGATACGCTAATGTCGCAGGGGGCGGATGTACACCCCTTCAGGGTGGGGATATCCTGCGTGTGCCGGAAACGCACGGAACTGTGCCCAAGTGGAACTTCTCGGACCACGCTAACGTCTTGGAGTAGACCAGAGAATGAATAGAGGGCTACCCAATCTAAAAATACCCATGTGCGTAAAAATACGCATGTGCGGAGGAGACCCAATCTAAAAATATCTAGATTACGTATGTGCGTAGTCTAGATATTTTTAGATTGGGTAAAACATTTTGTAAGAAGATGTGTGCAGTCGGGGAAATTAATAATTTATTCAAAAATTATGTCCATTTCATACAACTGTCAAAGAATGATGAGTACACGCACCAGTTAAGTTGTGATTCGAATACACGCACCAGTTAAGGTGGTCGGCAATTTAATAAACGATGTTCCTTGACTACATATCCAGTGGGGTTTTTGCGAAGATAAGAAACGACGTTGTGTTTTTGTAGTTTTTATTCTGAGATACACATTTCGCTATGGCACCCAAAAATATTTTAAATAAGATAGAAAATACTCAGATAATGAAGCAGTGTATGAGATCTTCATTTCAGCGCACGTTTTCCTTTACAGCTCGTGAAGAATTTTAGTAAATTCAACATCATGCAAGATAATCCATGCAAATAGTATACAGCTTAAAACACTAAAAGGCAATTTTCAGTGTCCATGTCCATTCGTGTCGTTTCACGTCGGTCGTGTGTAACTCGCTCCGTGTTCGTATGTCTATTTGTATCTATTTGTGCCGAAACTAGTTGCGAAGTTATTCGGGCTCACCTCCACTCGCTATAAATATCACTTAACTCGGATACTCTCACCGTCGTAACCAGTCGATCGCAAGTCGCCGCACCCATGAGTAACAAACTACAGAAGGAAGATCAATATAAAGTTTGGATTATTTTTGATTATTTTCTGGTTTCAGACCACCCACGGAACTTGGACGTACTCGGATGGTACTTTGTGAAAAGCAAGGGTGTTTAAAGTTATCAGGAGAAACAACTAAGGAATGGCTAAGTACGTAGACCAAGGCTAAAACTGAATGTATTGAAAGGCTTCATTATCAATTTGACTTTGCTTGGTAAACTGTTTTCCTTTTCGAATTATTTCGCTGACAATATGGGTCTTTTCCACTATTGTATGTAGTGGTCCTTCTGTACCTACGGGGAAGTGATAGTGCCCCAGGAAACGGCACAACTTAGACAATAACCGTTGAGATTAGACGGGTCTGAACCCGAGGTGGGCTGTAAACAATACAATACATGCAAATTGAATATTAAGAAACGGTGAGGATGCCGTGTTACGACTGTTTGCTATTGTAGATGATGTAATGTTCATTATAACAAGTCGTTGAAACACACTTACACCTACTTGATAATAATAATAATCACCCCACTCTCCTTGGCTAAAGAGAACTGTCGCAAGCTTGTAGTGCTTGACATTAACGATCGCAGGGAGGTATGGCAGAGTAAGGAGCTTCACGGACGCTTTTTCCGGGCCCTACATGAACCCGATGTAGATTTCCAAGCGTCCGTAGCCTGGCTTCGTTTCGGTGACCTCTTTGGGGAAACCGAAGGTTTTGTCTGTGCAATTATGGACGAAGTTATCGTGACGAAGAATTACCGGAGATTTATTGTGAAGGACGGCACGGTTGGCATGTGTCGGGCATGCCACTGTCCGGGAGAATCAATCCGACACATTATCTCCGGGTGTTCTCTCTAGCTAACAAAGAGTATTTGCATAGACACAACCTTGTAGCTAGGATTATCCATCAGCAACTTGCTCTTAAATACAGCCTTGTAGAATCTGAAGTGCCGTACTACAGGTATGTGCCCGACCCAGTTCTCGACAATGGAAATATCACTTTGTACTGGGATCGATCCATCATCACTGACAGGACTATTATTGCCAATAAGCCTGATATAGTGGTGGTGGATCGAACAGAGCGGCGCGCAATGATTGTTGACATAACAGTTCCTCATGACGGGAATCTCGTGAAAGCAGAGAAAGATAAACAGATCTTGACTTGGCTCGCGAGGTTGTTGACATGTGGGATATGGATTCAGCAATCATTGTGCCGATAGCCATATCAGCCAATGGCTTAATTGCCAAGAGCCTCGACCAACACCGAAGGAGGCTCACGTTGGACGGCTGGATTAAGGGCTTGATTCAGAAAGCGGTACTTCTGGACACGGCTCGCATTGTTAGGAGGTTCCTCTCTCTGGAGCCCAGACCGCCGGTAGCTTGGACCCTGTTTCTGATACCGGTGGGCTACCATTTTTTATATTTTTAAATGTTTTGATATGTTTTTATAATCTAATATTTAAAAATATAATTATAATGTGTATATAATGAAATAAAAGAAGATAATAATAATATCCTTTATTTCAGGCAACTAAGGCCTATAAAAACACAATACATAAATAAGTATAAAAAACAATAACTATAAACTAATACATATTTTCTAGAAAAAAACTTAAAAACTACTGCACACGAAGTGACGGCGTCGTGTTTCGCTGCGACCGACCGCGGAAACGCTGATACAGCACATCTTTCGGCCAAAACTCTTCCTTGAGGAAGGTCACCAAATGATGAGTCGGAACACGCACTACAAACGACTTGAAATTGGTGTTATGGCGCGCCTCCAATTTCCCCACCCTCACGGTCCAGTTGGTCTTCACCCGTATGTACTCTACGATGTCCTCAGTCTTCGTAGAGTGGTGCAAACGGGACACGTATAGCTGCGTCGTTGGTACTGCAGGACGTAGCAGCATGTTAGTACCTGCAGGCGCTGTCCCACGCTGGTTCCGATAAGTAGGTTTCCTCTTCTTTCTCTCCACCTTGATGAAGCCTTCCTTATTGCATGTGATTTTCGGTGGACCCTGCTGGTTAATTTATCTCTATACAGCTTAGCTATGTAGGACATGTAGGTGCTACGAACAAGTCCCTTGTTTTCGTTTATTTTGTGGAAATGTTCCCGAAACGCATCCCCACGGTAGGTTATAGCGTATATAAAATTTAAAATCTCCTACGTGTATAAAGTCACTTTAAGAGACAAAATAAAAAACTTCCTAGCACAAAATAGAAGCAAAATTGTAGTGCATGACGTTGAGTGCTCCTGATCACATAAGATAGTTTTCTTTTCTTTTAAGATAGATTTTTTTTTTAAATAATACTGTTATTAAATTCTCATGTGTACATCAGACACATAAAACATTTTGCTTTACTTTTAAATGTAGGCTGACACTTAAGATTTTTTTTAATGTTATGTGCTTTATCGAAATATTAAGATATTCACATGGAGGTTTTGGATATGGATGGGTATTCAAAATCGCTTTTCAAATTCACATCTGCAAAACTCATTTTCGACAAAAATGTCAATTAAGAAATTTTAAATTTGCAATTACGACAAGGAGAATGACTTCGTGGAACGTATCCTTTTGTATTTGCTTTGGACAAAAAGGTCTATGATTGTATTTTCCTGCAAAGGTATCAGAGAAAGTCATCGCACAAAATAAATTCAGCCGATAGGCTACTTATCTTGGAGACAAAAATTAAAATTTTAAACCACACGATCTTCAGTGTCATCTTAAGAAAAATGTACAATTTTATCGCGTCTTTTATTTGTTTACGAGCACCAATTTTTCACAACTAATCCTTTGCTTGGCCAAAAGATTAGCACAACAGGGGTTGTATTTTTTAAGAAACAATATCGGCGAAAATGCCGCCACATTCAGCCAACAATAAAAGAAAAAGCAATTAGGATGTTTTGTTTGTCACCATTGAAGACGATCGCGACAATTTTTCATTTTTAATCTGTTGTGTTGTAATGGTTCTCTTGATGACGTTATTGTCGTTTATCGAGTGTTGTTCACGGTTGACGGAGGCTGAATGTACTTTTTGTAAGTACTGAGACAATGGCTTTCTTGTACGGCTCGGTGGACAGGCAGAGATGGTGTAGTAGGCTCGGCATTATTTAATCTAGTCATCGTACCTTGAAAGAAAACGCGACTTTCCGTGGGTGTTCGGAAAGGCGACTGACAAGAGTGATCCCACTGATCGCCAATCTCTCTGCTATGAAGGGATAACTAGGCAGGTACGTCAATTTTACATTTACTTGACCGTTAATATTATTATTTCCTTTATTTCATTTAAGTAATATTGTTTACATTTTTAAATATGTTTATAAAAACATTTAAAAATATAAAGATTGTAGCCCACCGGTATCGAGAACAGGGTCCAAGCTACCGGTGGTCAGGGCTCCAGAGAGGGACCTCCTAATGATACGTGCTGTGTCCAGAATTACCACTCTCTGGATTAAGCCCTTGATCCAGCTGCCTAACAAGAGTCTCCTCAGGTGTTAGTCGAGGCTCTTGAATGTGGCATAATACCATTGGTCTGTCACGACTATCGGCACAATGACTACTTTATCCACATCCCATATTTTCGACAACCTCGCGACCCAGGCTAAGCTACTTAATCTATGTATCTTTTTCAGCTTTCTGAGGTTCTCGTTATGCGGAACCAATAATCATTGTGTGACTCTCTAATCGATCTATCACCATTAGGTCTGACTTATTGGCAACTATATTCCTGTCAGTGATGAGAGATTGAGCCCAATACAACGTGTTATTGCCATTTTCGATAACTATGTCGGGCACATAGATATAGCACGGTACTTCCGATTTCACAAGACTGTATTTCAGAGCAAGTTGCTGGTGGATAATCCTGGCTACGAGATTGCGCCTATGCAAGTAGTCTCCGTTAGCCAGACGAGAGCAGCCGGAAATAATTTGTCGGATTGATTCCCCCGGACGGTGGCATGCCCGACAGATTTCAATCGTGCCACCCTTTATATATCCGGTAGTTATCCGGTCCCTTTATATTTCCGGTAGTTGTTCGTTATCATAACCTTGTCCATAATCGCAAACAAAAAACCTTCGGTTTCCCCAAAGAGATCACCGAATCGCAACCAGGATACGGACGCTACGAGGTCTACATCGAGCCTATGTAGGACCCGGTAAAAGCGCCCGTGTAGCTCTTTGCTCTGCCATACCTCCCTGCGGTCATTAGTATCTAATACTATAAGTAGGCGCCAGTTCTCATTAGCTAAGGAAAGCGGGATGAGGCCCTTGTCCACTGAGACCACATCTCAGTGTATCACCACGGCAGCTTCTAGGAAGTATTCCCTGAAACTGCATACCTCACGGCTGTGCAGTGGGGATATATAGTCTCACCACCAATGACCGTGGGTAGTGCATCAGATTTGTTGACCGTTAATATGATTGGTATCATCGTCGGGGTGAAGCTCGTACAGTGACTCCAGAATAATTTAAAAGAATACCACCTCAGATTAAATTAGCTATTCTGCAAGGGCAATTAAATTATTGCAACTGATTTTGATAATGAAAGTGAAATTAGAATAAATTCTACTCGTTTTTTTAACGACTTAAAAATGGAGGATATTTCTCAATTCGACCGTATATTGTATATATTCTTTTTTATGTGTGTTCGCCGATTTCTCCGTCAATTATGGACCGATTTAAAAATATCTTTTTTTATTTGAAAGGCTATGCTCTCGAGGTAGTCCCATTGTCACCAAGTAATAATCTGATGAAATCATAATCAGTCATAATCTGATCCCATGGAAATCGAGGGATATATTCAAATTTTAAAGGCACACCTATATCGATTTAGGTAATTTTTATAGAATCTTGTGCATTTGCTCTCGGAAAGCACCATTTGGTGGAGTGGAATTGATGATGAAGACCTCAGATGGCCACCGGAACTACTTAATAAGATGTATTTAACGAGTTGCGATTCGATTAGGTACTTTAATATGGTTGCTAAGCCATTTATGCTTTTCACAATGCATATGGTGAGTGGCAGTTTTCCTGGTTCTTACCAGGAAAATTCCTCAACAATTAACGTCCCTGCATCAAGAAAATCAATATTTTGTGAAAGGTGATGAGCAGTTGGCTATTGTAACTTAGATAAATTACGAGCGCGCTATGTTATACCAGAAGACGTACAAAAATATTCATGGATGTCATTGATACTAAAATTGATAACATAATTACATTAATGAAACGATAATAATTGATTTGTCAAAAATAAAAAATAAGAAAAAATATACATGTCAAAAGAAAAAAATAAGATTACTACGTCAATATTCAAATAAAGTTTATACAAAAAGAAAGAAAAACAGTAATATAATAATTAAAATGATACAAAAATGACACGTGCAATGTTAAATGGACTTGAACGTAAACATACCAGGTCAACGAATACCAACCAAGGTCAAAAACAGTCATTGCATTTTGTCTGTCGAAAATTCCGAAATACTGTAATATGCTTATTTCAACAGTAAATATTTAAGCCTTTTCTTATTTATTTTTTTAAATTTATTTATTTACATAACCGAATTACTAGATGATTATTAACATTAACTACATTAAATTAAAACTAAGTTAAGCCTAAAAAAGGCCCTCGGGGCATTGTACCGAGGATGCTGGCGGCATTTCCTCGCTGAATTGCAATGCTGATGCGTTGCGCGAGAAATCCGCCAGCTTTTCGGTCACCAGTTAAATCAACTAGACGTTTCGTGATTTCCGCAAATAACTTATGCGCACTGGGACCCCACGGACCGAGGGTCTCGACGCCAAAGGGCACAAAGTTGTACTCTCTGCCAAGGCCTCCATATTTAATAACTTTCAGATTTTCGGCATTTTCTGTCGCTGCACCCGCTTTAGAAGTAGTCCGTCGGAGGTGGGACGGTGCCAGTGTGTACACTACACTACACTATGTGTGCCTACACAGGTAGCGTCCCACACAAGCATCCGTCCCAAACTCCACGGTACCAAAGACACACCATCAGGTCTTTTGCCATCATCTCTGACAATGCCAGTCGGCTCAAGAAGAGCAGGCACATTGATGCTGGCAAGAGACCGGCGGATTATGTCATTAACTGTCGCATGTCTTGAAAAGCGGCCGGCACTTTTTTGACAACAATGTCCGTGGTGACCCAGTCGGTCCACGTCCGTGCCTCAAGGGCATGTGTGTGGAGTGCATACCGTGACCCCAAGCCGCAGACCAGTCGCTAGACGAAGCGAGGTCGGATCCAGGAAGGTACCAGTATATGGAGAAGGATGGGCATGTAGCCAATGACCGGCCTCTCTGGCTCCGACCGCCAAAAGTCTTGCGCGATCCGGACCTGAACTGCGGCTCAGAATCGATTAGTATGTTAATTTTTATGTTATTTTTTCTTCATCATCATCATCATTTCAGCCGAAATACGTCCACTGCTGGACATAGGCCTCCCCCAAGCACCGCCACTTCGACCGGTTTTGTGATTCCCGCATCCAGCGGATTCCTGCGTTCTTCACAAGGTCATCGGTCCGCCTTGTAGGAGGCCTTCCAACGCTACATCTTCCGGTACGCGGTCGCCATTCCGGAACCTTTCGGCCCCATCGGCCATCTGTTCTGCGAGCAATGTGCCCTGCCCACTGCCACTTAAGTTTGGCAATTCTTCGGGCTATGTCGGTGACCTTGGTTCGCCTGCGGATCTCTTCATTTCTGATTCGATCACGTAGGGAAACTCCAAGCATAGCCCTTAGCCTCTCCATTGCCCCTTTGAGTGACTTTTAGCCTTTTGATAAGGCCCATTGTAAGCGACCACGTTTCAGTGCCATAGGTCATCACTGGCAACACGCACTGGTCAAAGACTTTCGTCTTGAGACACTGTGGTATGTGGGACGAGAAGATATTGCGTAGTTTAGTATCCCGAACGCTTCCCGAACTTTTTTCTTAAATAAGTTTATGTTTGATTCTTTAATTGAAATAGGTATGTGGTTGAATATGATTGGTGCTATACAAAAAACACCTTTTTGCATCAATGCTGTAAGAGACCTTTTAACGCACAAGTATATACGTATACTTTGCTCAAAGGCATAAATGACAAAATTTTCACAAAGGAAAACAAAACACCCTCTGGAACGGAGTCGCGTTCCTGAGCTAGTATTTTAATAAGTTAGGTGCACATCATATATTAAAATACCTCTTGAAAATAAAAGTAGAGTCTGTCATGAATAATATTCCGATGATAAAACATATTAACATATAGAGGCTGAATACAAATCGGCTCATTTGCTCCACATTCACAGTAATGTAGTCCTTTAAAATTCTGAATATTTAGTACTTACTTTTTGATGCCTTCAAGGCATCTTAAGTTTTATAAGACATTTTATGTTTCTGATGAGAGAACGATAAATGTAGGGAAGGATGTTAGACAAGTTACGATCCGGGATTTGTACGAATACACTATTATTTTGTTCTGTGATTGTAATTTCAGTATGGCAATCATAAAAATTAAAGTATACTGAGTTAGTATTTTCCATAAATTTTCGCTGATTTGGTTGCAATGTGATCGATTTAATATTACCTACTAGTGTTTGATCTCAATACATAAGAATACCAACAAGTAGATGATCGGACGTTCGCATCTTATAGAATTTATTTTGATGTCCCTAAATGATACATAAAAGGAAACGAAGGTTACCTACAAATATACTAATTAGAGCTACAGGCTACGTAGCAAGAACCTAGCAACAACTATGAAATTAAAAACCAGCTAATGTTAGCTGCATACCTTGCGACACAAAGTATTACCCCACAATTTTCCAAAGTACGACCTACGAAAAGAAGCAAAATCTAGAACGTCACATTACTCTGTTTCACTCGCATATTGAAGTAGCACAGTGCATAGCGGCAGTGCACACACTGGCAGGTAACAATTGAATTGCAAGCGCCGTGTGTTTACAACCGCTTTATATTGCCGAGCCGTTCTAAGGAGTTTATTTTAGCGAGTCTTACTTTGTAGCGTTTGTTGCTGTCTTGTTGTAGTCTTGTGCTGGATGGAAATCTTGGTGAAATACTGTAGATGGATTTTATCAGGTGAATTTTTAGAAGAATCTTAAATTCGGTATATGTAGGTGCTGCAGTTCAGTAATGGATTTTCTCAGATAAGTGAAACTTATTTGTATTTTCTTCGGTAGTTTCAAGATTGTAAAGTTATCCCTTATGCGTAGGAGAGTTAGGCTTGTAGTTATTTTATAAAGCAAGATACTTAGTCAGGTAAAACTTTATTGAGGAACACAAGCGTTCAGTCCTTACGAATTCTGGTTTAATTTTTAAATAAATATGTCAAGACACCAGCAACAAACGACGAGCTATTAACGATCTCACATATTGTGAGCATAAATGCGATGTTTAAAGTCAACACGTTATAGCTCTCCGGGACAGTGAATACACCGAGAGCACACGTTATTCTGCTCACACCTTAAATCTTTACCTAACGTATAAATAAACACACGAATTACCGAAAGGTACGAGCATCACAAAGTAGAACACAACATCCAACAATAAATCCTTTTATAATCACTGCATTGTATTTTAGTAAATCGTACTAAAGTATTTTGTATTTCGGATCGTTTAAATTACCCCATAAATACACGTAAACGATTCGCAACAAAGAGATGTCGCTGGAGTGCCCGCCGGATCCGAACAATAAATCTGCTGCAGCACAAACAAGAAATAACTTTCACGGCTGAAAATATCAAATGTAAAATGTAAATTTAACTACCTAATACGGGCTTAAGCCGTACGAAACTGCGCTTTAAAGCGCTGTTTATTTGATATTTGAGTGTTGTTTTTATGTTAGTGTCGTTGGTTCGGCAAATAAAAACGTCTGGTGTGGAGGATGCAGCGCCGGTTATGAATGGCCTATGAGCTCCAACGCGCCGCGCACAGATCAGACATGTGTTATTAGTGCAGATGAGACACTGGGTTTACTGGGAATTATATATTTGGGAAACTGACAGCTATTTTGTTAGTTGAAAGATTTTTAACCCCGAATTTTCCCGTACTAACCCAACAAGATCTACATTGTGTTCAACTGTATCAGTCGAAGAATTTGATATGTGTTTTCAGCTGTTGTTTTTTGGTTTTAATCATACACATAGGTATGCTTTTCCGACTCACATTAAACATTGGCGGAAGAATCGACATCGACTTTATTTGCCTTTTTAGTAAGAATAAAATATAATTTTTGAGCAGATAAATAACGGAATGACATAATTAGCCCCACGGAGTATGAGTTAAATAAAATTTATTTAAAAGGTGTTCTACATGTAAAACTTAACAAAATAAACATGACTCACTAACGGCTGACACACAATCCCCGTGTTTCAGGAGTGCAGAGTAAATAAAGTTTATTTATTTTATTTTAATGTCACCGAGACTTATAGGACATATTGTCTTGACGCTTTACTTAAAACGTCTCGGTTAGCGCGAATTATATCGGTGCTCGTATAAACAATCACGCACATTTTCAAGATCGGTAGGAGTTTCTTCAAATTAGCTGCTGACAGTCATCGAGTTGTCACATCTTCACTGGCTGGTCTGCATGAAGCGTCTCTTAGGTGGCGTTGCATCGCAGGCAGTTTGCTTGATATAAGGCACGTCGCCGCCCGTTATTGCTCCAACCTATTTATTTATAATTGTCGTTCCATCCACCATCTTAACCTGACCTCCCGACCTCTTCTTACTTCGGACTAACCAACCACCTTCGGGGAAGCTATATGAGATATGGGGGTTCAGGCTATGCTGGTCCAGATATGGCCAAGGGTAAGCTTTCAAGAGTAGCCAGGGAGGTCGCCACGGGCTATTTAGTTCTCTTTCACAGTGACTATTAGTGCGACCTTTATTGCGTTAGCCTATACGGATGACGCATCGTTATGATCTTATGTTTATTTATGTGTTTCATATTATTTGTATTGTTTGCCTTCATGCAGATTCAAGAGTGGAATAATAGGAGTGCACTAGCGTCTTTCTGACGCATGACGGAACCAGGCAGACTTGCTACTTGTAAGTGCGTGCAGTTTTCAAAACCATATTTGTCTTATTCAAAAAGTCAACATCGTGAGACCAATATTACAGTTGTACTTAGAGTTCAAGTAGAAGTGGTTTCTCATAGGAATGCTGTAACATGTTACATTGGTATCGAATAGAACCAAGATTTGTGGGCAGGTCAAGATTAATATTGAACTCTGGCCAAAAACCACATTATTTGTCCAGGCAGCCGCATCGTACTACATATTTTTTACTGCAAAATAATATCACAGACGTGGCTCACGAAATCTTCTTTCTTCCCGGGGTGTTTCAAGAAATCGTAGCAAATCGCTGTCAATTTAAAACAAATCTTTTGATTTGTTTTAAATTGACTTGAAACTTGGTTTCTCCTTTCTCACAAACTTGATTATAAAACTAAAGACAGTAGTTACGTAACGCGTCAAGTTACGAGTCTCCATAAATTTCAGGGCCACAGCGCACAGAATTAAGTAGCACAACTAAGTAGGCTTGGCAGTGGTACAGCGGCGTGGGCTGGCATACACAGGCTGTGAGGACTCCTGCAGAGATAGGTTTAAAAGTTTATGATGGGTACAGGTTGTTGTTTTTCTGTAATTAAAAACTTTCAAAATCTCACTAATTTCAACAATCTAATCTTAACGAAAATCAAGGTCAAAAACTTGTAAAAATGTAGGCAAATTAGAGGTTTGACCGATTGCGACTGAGATTAGATTGCGAACGGTCTTTAAATTACGGCAAATTGTCCTTCACGCTGTTTGTACTTGATACAGAAGTGGTTATCCAAACAAAGAAATATCCACACTATTCTGTAACTTGTGAATGTCCTATGTAAACCATCTTTCTCGTTTCAGGTCCACTGGCAAAGGAATACTGCTGCCTTACCAACTTTTTTCATTAAATTGTTACACGCCATACACAAGCATTCAACACTAGTAAGATTAACGCACTTAAAACATATCGCTAAAAAACAAAACCCTGTAGTTTGATTTTCCCGAGGACTTGTTAGCAGGAGACCAGAACATAGTGTTTCTGGTACAGGAGCTGGTCTACAGACTGAAGACATCTGCACAGAAGCCTCACGATGTACCACAAAGTGTCAAGAAACACATCGACAAACAACATTAACTAAGTAATATAAGGATAAAAGTGCCTCTAAGAGATGTCAGCACAAGTGCAGGGATCCACTGGGGCCGATGCCTGCCAGGGTCGCGGGAAAGTTCGAAAGGGTTACCGAGGCCTCTGGCAACCGACGCGGCGGGGCAGGCGTTGAAGCGAATCTCACGTCGCATTGGCTTGTATGTAATCCGTTGCGTACCTAACACTCGTACATCGCCCGACCGCGACCGTACGGAAGAGCGGCGCTCGCGCCGTATCCGCGCTCCGCGGCGGTGAGCGGCGTCGTGTGAAAACCGCCTTACAGTTTTTAGCAAATAAACGTCATTACCAAATTAAATTAATAAGTTGGGCATAAGGTAGACTGATTCTTGGGGTCCAAATTACGTAAGGCTATGACTTTACAATCTGTATCTAGTTTGTGAGTTATTTAGGTCCGTTGTATAAATTTTAAATTGCTGTTATGAAAATAAAAGAAAAATATAGCTCACTAGTTATTCTACGTGAGTTATAGTTCAATAACTCATTGAAATGCAGCAGAATGTAATCGTAAATCATTTCTATCTAGCTTATGATGCTTTTGCAAATAGACTGCGATACGTAGGCACCTACGTGCCTACGTTTGATCAAGTTTTAAAAGTTTAATAATTTTACTTTCAGGCACTTTCTTCTCTTTCGAATCTAATAAAGTCTTATCGTAATTGGTTTTCCAACTTGAATCTTTTTATTTACTCAATAACCTCCACAAAGCTTATGTACTAAAGCAAAATATTCATCGTTTCGCCCGCTTTTGTTTCTAAGGGGGAACCGATTAATTTTATTGGCCTGGCTAATTCTATCAAAGACTCCTCCGGTTTAATAGCGCACAACAAAATAAGACCCTTAAAAACTAATGTTCAGCCTTAAGTCCGCCGCAAATACCTCTTTGTGACTCCGAACGATACCCACGCTGCCGCCGCGCCGAGACCTGGCTACACGGAATTTTCTTCAGGATTTACGAAACAGGAGAATTTGAACTTTGAAAACAGAAAGCTCGAGTTGAATTTCCAATGAAAGCGTGCTACTACTTAAGGCGAAGTAAGACGCGAGCTAGATTAAAAAGTTCGAGTCGGTCGCGCGATGTCATTGTAAGTGGAAAATGAGTTAAATAAGGCAATACATTTTAATTAGGAGGAAGGGATCCCTTTATTCCTTACGCGATAACTCGCCGCGTTCTCTATTAATTGAATTTCATGTTTAATTAAGTCGGAGGCGGCACAGATAATCCGCGCACTGATCTTGCCGTTTGTTCGGCGAGCTCATTTAACTTGCTTTTGGCGATCGCTTGAGTTTTTTGAGCGGCCGATATTGCGACCGCGCCGTATATTTGCTGTTATTTAGTGCTATCTGCTTTTCCTCGGATAGGTAAAGGGTTGACGATTGTTCTTAAGAATGATTGTGTTTAGGGAAAGTTCTATGCTGATTGTTATCAAGCGATACTTTAATTAGTTACAAGTAAATGCTCTCAAAATTCCAACGTTATTATTACAGAAGAATAAAATAGTCAAGTTCAGAAACGCATTGTTATTTCACAATTTTTTTTTCTTTCTTTCATCCTTAAGTGTCGTATGTTTTTTAATTGATTGCAATGAGTCAATGTTACCTAAGTAGTCTTGTCTCCACTCTCAAACAAAAACAAGCTACCTTACATAGGTGCCTACCACACACATACACTACAAGAACTTGTACCTCAGACACCTCAAACTAATCCAGCATCAGAATCAGTTTTGTTCAAATTATCTCCCCTAAGAACAGCTTACCTCCATCAAAAAACTGAACTTCTGAATAAAATACCGGTGTTCAGTTAAATGTAGTGAGATAATCCTGCAGTAAGTGGCTCGGTCGGAACTCCTTTGCTTAAAAGATTAAAAACTTGGGGAGCACCGAACATTGGTTTGCTGCATTGAAGTCGCAGGGGTAGAGGGAGGATTTTGTTTTTATTATACGTAGGTCCAATACAAATAGATACACAGTAAATGTCTAAAGAAATGACATTGCTTCACGATCAATGAGCCTAGCACGAACGCGCGCACTAAAAGTAACGTAAATTCAAACGATTTTGAAATGTAAAATACTCATTTTGCACATAGTACGAGTATTTACTTTGTTTTAAGACATTATTCATATCTATGGGTGATATTTATTATGCTTGCCGCAAAAATCTTAACCAATGCAAACCCTCTCCTTTTTTTAAAGTCGGTTAAAAATCTATAAAGATTTTGTACTTTCAATTCAATTTGTTTTGTCGGAATTACGTTAGGTTTCCGTCGCGCGTTCGTGCTAGGGCCTCAGTAAAACTCTAGATAGAATAAAATTTTCATTGGTGTTGCATTATTCTGCTGTCTCCTTTGGTTCTTGCTAATATGTAACTAGACCATCGTTCTCTGTAGGTATTCATCCATATTTTTTCAAGTCGGCTTACCTATTTGTATCTCAGAGACGTTGCAATTGACTTTCTCCAACTTACTTACCGCGGGGTCCATCATATCCAGCTCATAAAACAACTAATTGTGCTGTTTCTACGGTAACATATCTGTAAATTCTCATTCGCCACATGTACCAGATACTCATCCGATTCGTTCCCATCCACCGTTACCGTTTACGGAGTAATTTCCTTAAATAGGTACGATAATGGCCATATTCGTGTCATTAAGGTTGGCTGCGCGTTATCATTCACTAGTCACTGCTCAAGGGGCTCAGATCTTAAGGGGCTAATTGCCTGCCCCTTAGAGCACCTCGTTAATAACAAATTATTGTGCGTTAGTACTATATATAATATACTAAGTAATAGTCAGGAATCAGTCTTGTGTTGGTAAACTGGAAGACACACATACAGAACGTTATTTAAAAAATTAAAAAAAAAATCATACGTCCTACGCGAAATAAAAGAAACTACTAGCCGACAGACCGCACTAATAACATACTACGCGTATGCCCATGCTTGGTCCAGCTATGGTATCATCTTATGGGGAAATATGTAGCACAGACGCTCTACTCACCCAAAAAAAAAAGCTGATACGAATAATTATAAAAATAAAACAAACAGATAGTCGCAAGCCCAATTCCAGAAACACAAAATTCTCCTCGGTATTTATATTTTTGGAATTATGTAAACGAGTCCGCAAACACCCAGAATCTTACAACACACTGAAAGACATACAAAGTATTCGCTGTGCCATAAAAACAAATTACATTTGCTTCCCTCTAGATATAAGAATTTACCGGAAAACATAAAACAAGAAAACAAAACCAATATATTTTTAAATAAATTAACTAAACACTTAATTAATAAAAGTTATTACACAATAGACGAATATCTAACGGATAAATTCGATAATAAATAGATATAACTGTTTACCAGATAAAAATAAATGAGTTAAAACATATGAACATATTAAGTATTAATTTAAATATATAATTATACTAAATAAACTAATTGCAATACAAAATATTTAAGCCAATAATTAAATAAGCATATATATATAATCTAATATAGAAAATAAATAAATAGATTGACTTACACATATTATCTTCAGAGAGTAAATATATGAGTGATAATAATGAATATATAATAACTAATACAGTTGTAAAAAAACAGTTACATCGTATCACTACTAGTCAGTTCCCCTCACTCGTCAGTTCATTTAATTCACCAGTTTCGTTCATTAGTCAGTTTTGCGGATTAGTCAGTTGCGTCAACTCGACAGCTTCCAGTGTTCGCCAGTTTCGTTGATTCGTCAGTTTGGTAAACTCAAGGAAAAATATATGTTTACGTTTAAAAAATCAAGTGGATAATGTGAGTACCTAACCCAATTTAAAACAAACATAAAGTTATATTTTTGAAATCATTTTTTTTTAACTTGTCTTCTAACATTTAATAATACGAGTATAATAATTATAATAATTCATTGATTTTCAGACAAAGCCCATTACGTTACATTATATTAAATTCAATTCAATCACAAAATGTATATAAAAATCACACATACAAAATAAATATATTAAATTTAATGTAATACTTAAGTATAACTGAAATCTGTAGAGCTGAATACATTTGTTTTAATTTTTTTTTTATTTGGCTTCATTGTTCCGGTGGTCGTAAGCGCTGATGAACATAAGGTCCTGGATTCGATTCTCAAGTGGAAAAAGTGGTATTGGGTTTTTCCAGTTGAAATTTATCAGTAGCTTGGAGTCTGGATTTTGGCCCGGTTAATGGCAATAGACACACACACACACTGGTGAAATATGGGTGTACTCTAAGTACACCTCTGCCTAACCCTCTGAGGAAACAGTCGTGATTTTATGTTTTATTTAATAAAATAAAATATATAATTAAAATAAATATATTAAATTAGCAGTTTTCTATTGACTGACTACCTTGAAAGATGAATTGAAAAAACCTGACGAATCAAAGCAACTGGAAACTGTCGAGTTGACGCCACTGTCGAATCTGCAAAACTAACCAATCAGTGAAACTGACTAATCAACAAAACTGCCTAATTAAATAAACTGACGAGTTAGAGAAACTGACCAGTGATACGCGGACTCAATAATTTAAATATATAATAATAAGGAAAATCATTAAGGCCCTCTTTCTCTCTCCTACTTATATAAAATGTTGCTGTGCCCGTCAGGTGCCATAATTGTTTCTATTTATTAATACTTACCACCTAGTATGTGTACATTATGGATTTCAATAAAGATTATTTGATAATTGATAAAAACTTCTGGTGAATCCGATAAACTGGCTGTTCTTGTTCGTTTTCTATAATGCCACAATTGAATCTAAGAAAGATTAATTGTATTACACAGTACTGACAATTGACTAATGTGAACCATTTGAACAAATCTCAGAGGCGCATTTTTTTTTGTTTTTGTGGAATCACATCTCGCAGGTCAACCTAGAAGGCTGTTGGCTGTTTAACCAGACTTTTCCGTGGGTGCCTCAATAAATTAAGTCCTGCTGCCGGGGCATATAACTAGGCGAGTAGACGGTAAGGGCACCTGCTGTGGGCAAACGGACCTCGGTTTAGGGCGTCGCTGGGGGAGGGCAGTAAGGGACAGGCTGGATCGGATCAAGATTATTTTGGGAGGAATTTAAAGCTACAGGCTCAGCGGCAGGCCTGGCTTGAACAAAGGTTGAACGGAGATGCACAAGGTGAGAGAGTGTAACGGGCGGCTATTACACCGCAGTCAGGGGTTTGCGGTGCTTTATAGCTAGAGTCTAAGAAACGCTTTGAGAGGCGTTTCAAGAACCGCGGGTGTTATTTTATAACTTAAAGAGATGAAGCCAAAATATTTACTTTTAATATTATACAAAAACAAAAATAAATACAATATTAGAAAAAAAAGAAAAAGTAGAAATAAAATAAAAATACAATTATCAGAATACATCAATAATATAATCACAAAAAAGTGCTCTTCCTCGTTACCTATTACGCTGTGCCCGACAGGGACAACAGTTTTACCAACATTATGGAATGCAATAAAGAATTGTGAATTGAGCTGGAATGTGGGCATTCTAAGATCTAGATCTCAGAATCTTCAGCTAGATGAAGAAACTCATTGCGAACAGGGGGGGGGGCTCCTGTGACCTTTCTTAAGAAACGGTTCTGGAGGGGGCACGGTTTGCACTTGAGTGAAAATTTTCTGTGTGCGGTCAATTTGATCGGGCCGCACTTATGTGCTCACTGAAAGTAACGTTGTGGTCAAGGATCACACCTAGGTATTTTGCTCGCTTCTCCCAAGGGATCGGCTTACCTTACATACACTTATACACTTATACATTAAAAACAGTGATATTCACAATATTAACACCAGAAATAAGGACAAATTACGTGCTCCATTTCACCGGCTTCACAAGGTTCATAACTCGTTTGTTGGGCTTGGTATTACTTTTTATAACAAGTTACCCTCTTCTTTGCTAGATTTGCCTTTTAATGCGTTTAAAACTAAAGTAAAATCCAAACTTTGTTCAAGGGCATACTATTCTATCAACGACTACTTAAATGATAAGAATTGTTGGTCGCTGTGATTAACTCAAGACAATGTTTATGTTCTTTCTCCAGAATTAGCCTACCTAGTGACAGGTTATATGAGTTCATATAATTGTTTATTTTATTTGACTGTATAAGTCAATTTATTTTAAATTTTATTTTCGTTTATTATTGACATAATCTTCTCATTACAATGTTTTTTGTTGAGTTGTATTGCAATATGTGGTTAGCTAGCGACCTCGATAACTGATTATATTATTCTTACAACCGGCAGCAAGTTCGTCATGCTCCCTTAGTTGTCACTGCTTGCGGTAGCGTCGGGGGTCGGGTTACCTCCTTCCCTCTAATATGGCGAGGGGGGTAATGGCTGATTTTGCGTTATGCTCGTGAACGGGTGCTGCTTGTGGTGACTGGTCGTCTTGCTGACCATTGTTTTGTTTTGTTATTAGTAATTAATTGTTTATTTATTTTACTTTGTGACATCATTTGTGACTGTTACAGCTATAGCTATATGTAAGCGGGCACGCCTTTTATGCTTGGAGGCTTTTATTTGGGCATTAAGTTCTGTTTACGTTTTAATCTCTGCTTGAGAATTAATAGTTTTCGGTGTTTTGCTTTTCTTTTTTTTTTGTTGGTATAGTGGTGTGCTAGCTGACATATGGCTAATAATTTAATGTTTTATGTTGCACGTAATGTAAATTGTTTTGCATACTGTTGTATAGAATCCATTTTTTTCCCTCTAACTGAACAGACAGCTGTGCTGCTGGGGAGTTTGTTGACCACTTCTTCTTCCCAGCTAAAGCACTAGGAAGTGGTGAAGGGTGGGCGTTTTGGGGGACTGTCTTATGTAATTTTGACGTTCGAAAAGTGCTGATTCTCAGCCTAGTTTGAATAAATGACTTTTGATTTTTTGATTTTGATACCCAACCACGCGACGTAGGGACCGCGCGTTCCGTAAATTTAAAAGGGATCGTGCTGATGAGAACTGGACTTTATTCAAGGCTGCAAGGAATAGATCCAATCAGATGATACGTAATGCTAAACGCCGCCATATTCTGGACACTATCAATTCTTCCACTTCTGCCGATATTTGGAAATTTCTTGGAACTCTAGGTATCGGCAAACCGCGACACTTAGACCTTCCTAGTTCAATTGACTTAGACGATCATTCTCTATCATTTCTCCACTGTATCTGTTATGGATCGTCTAACCAAGCTACAAACGCTGTCTTTAATATCTGGTCTAAGGCGTCCTCGTATTATATCCTCCTTTCAGTTTCATTCCAGTTGAACCGGGAGAGATCAGAAAGATCATTCTCTCAATAAAATCGAAAGCGGTGGGATGTGACAATATTACCCGTGGTATGATCATAACTATTCTGGATCATCTCTTACCCGCGATTACCCACATTGTAAAATTTTCCCTATACACTGGAGTATTCCCTTCCCTGTGGCGCAATGCCTATGTTCGTCCACTACCTAAGGTTTCTAATCCCTCTCTTCCTACTGACTTCCGTCCAATTTCTATACTTCCCTTCCTATCCAAAGTGCTCGAGGCCTGTGTCCACAAACAATTGTCCAATTTTGTCCATCGTAATTCACTGATTAGTCCTCTTCAATCTGGGTTCAGGCCTTGGCATAGCATTGTTTTCGCCCTCCTTAAAGTGACTGGCGATATAAGGGCAGGACTGGAAGTCACCAAAGTCACTGCTCTAGTGTTGGTTGATTTCTCGAATGCCTTCTTCTGCCTTCTATTCTTTCCTATGTTATGGTCTCTCCCGAAGCGCTGGAATGGTTCTCCTCTTACCTTCAGGAACGACAGCAGTCCGTTCATGTTGGGGATTCTTCATCATGCTGGCGTGATTTGGAAGCTGACGTTCCTCAAGGCGGTATTCTTTCTCCTCTTCTGTTTTCTATTTTTATTAATCTTATAACTTCCGAGCTTCAGTGTGCGTATCATCTGTATGCAGATGACTTGCAGTTGTACTGTCAAGGGAGGGTTGATGAAATACCTGACACTATAGAAAAGTTAAATAGGGACAGCCATTAACTCGACAGCGATTTGAGCCCCCCCGACCACGATGTGCGATCCCAGCGGCGGCGCCCGCCGGGGGCCATGAAAGATCATGGCCTGCGACTTGTTGAGGGTAACCTCCAGGCCCAAGCGCCGTATGCGGCTCACCACCTGTGAGACCGCAGCCGTCGCCAGCAACGCTGCCTCCCTGTACGAGCTCCCCCGGGCCGTGACCAGTGTGTCGTCTGCATAACACGTCAGGTCCACGCCCGGCTGGAGCTCGCCCCGCAGCACCCAGTCGTACCCGATGTTCCACAGGAGCGGGCCCACGACTGAGCCCTGTGAAACACCGCACGACATGCGGCGCTGGCTTCCGCCATCACGTCCCGTGTAGGTGACACACCTCTCCGCTAAATAAGCCCCAACTATGCGGCGGTTTCTAATCCCTCTCTTCCTACTGACTTCCGTCCAATTTCTATACTTCCCTTCCTATCCAAAGTGCTCGAGGCCTGTGTCCACAAACAATTGTCCAATTTTGTCCATCGTAATTCACTGATTAGTCCTCTTCAATCTGGGTTCAGGCCTTGGCATAGCATTGTTTTCGCCCTCCTTAAAGTGACTGGCGATATAAGGGCAGGACTGGAAGTCACTAAAGTCACTGCTCTAGTGTTGGTTGATTTCTCGAATGCCTTCTTCTGCCTTCTATTCTTTCCTATGTTATGGTCTCTCCCGAAGCGCTGGAATGGTTCTCCTCTTACCTTCAGGAACGACAGCAGTCCGTTCATGTTGGGGATTCTTCATCATGCTGGCGTGATTTGGAAGCTGGCGTTCCTCAAGGCGGTATTCTTTCTCCTCTTCTGTTTTCTATTTTTATTAATCTTATAACTTCCGAGCTTCAGTGTGCGTATCATCTGTATGCAGATGACTTGCAGTTGTACTGTCAAGGGAGGGTTGATGAAATATCTGACACTATAGAAAAGTTAAATAGGGACAGCCATTAAAACCTGGTCTGATAGATTTGGTGTTGCAGTAAACCCTAATAAGTCATATATCATAATTGGGAGTCATCGTAGTATTGGTAGTGTGGATGGTTCAACCTTGCCACCTATTCTCTTCAATGGCACGATTGTTCCGTTTAGTACTAACGTGAAAGACCTAGGCTTGTACATCGACTATACCCTGAACTGGCGTACTCAAGTCTCTAGGGTGAGCCAGAAGGTTACTGGAACTGTGCGAGCTTTATACCGACTGAAAAATTTATTACCATCAAGTACCAAGACAATGCTTGTGCAGTCCTTAATTTTCCCTATCATCGATTATGGTGATGTGTGCTACTATGACCTGAATGCAGACCTCCTCGACAAGCTAGATCGTCTTCTCAATAACTGCATTCGATTCGTTTTCAATCTGCGTAAATATGATCATGTCTCTGCGCATCGATCGCTTCTAAAGTAGTTGCCCATACGCCAGCGCAGAGAGCAAAGGGCGCTGACCACCTTGTTTTCATTTCTTGACTCTCCCTCTTCCCCTAGTTATCTCGCCCCCCACTTTCAGTACATTTGCGCGAACCATAATAAAAATCTACGTTCATCACACAATCGTCTTCTTCAATGTCCCACTCACCGCACTGACTTTATTCACTCTTCCTTCTTCGTTCAGTCTATCTCTCTGTGGAATGCGCTCCCCCAGGAAATCAGGATGGCAACCTACCGATTATCCTTTAAAGTTAAAGTTCGCGAGCACATTCGTAAGAAGCTGGCAGTATCATCACAACGGTAATGTTTTCCCATTGTTTGTCTTATCTGTTTAGTAAATTCGTGTATTTATTTGGTCTTATATTTATGTATAATTAGATATATGTATTATATTTAATGTTTTTTAATAGGTATATGTATGTATATACTTATATTTTAATAAATATTTATTCCACAGTTTTCGTTATTGCACCTACCACTGTCTGTCTCTGCATCACCCAAAGGTTGACTGGTAGAAAATGCCTATGGCATTAAGTCCGCCTCTGTACATTTGTGTGCGTAAAGTATTAAATAAATAATAAATATATAAATAACCAGCAAAGTAGTTCTATAACGAAAGCTTAAAAGTCTGTCAACACTAATTAAGATCTTTTATTTTATTTCTAATTAACGTAACTACGGATATGCATCTTGCTCCACTTTTTCAAAAATGGCATCCATTTTATCCGAAATAGGGCGGACCAGAGCGACGTGCATCTTTGACATCAAAATTTCCGGATTGAAACCGCTTAATACAAATTTGTGCTACTCTCACAGACACTGCACTAGGTCCATAAACATCACAAATTTTTTTCGCGGCTTGCGTTGCATTTTTACCTTTTTTGTAGTAAAATTTTAAAATGTATCGAATTTCTTCATTAGGTTCACTCATCTTGATGGTACGAAAAACAAATGAAAATCAAACATTTTCCTAATTTGAATTTGGAATTATGTTCTTTAATTAAAATTTAAACTTTCAATGATAACAAAACCAGCCAGATACAAATAGTATACCCAAAGAGATTTTATTACAAGTTCATACATACTATAATGCAAAAAGACTTTTTCCCCAACCTAATATAATAGATATTTTAATGGACCAGTTCCTGCCTTCGAATTCGGGAACATGTGCAGGATTACAGCTTTTACGCTAAGATTTTAAAATAAATATCTAATTTATCATGGTTATATTATTCCAATTAAAGCCCAGGTTAAAATATCTGAAAAAAACAGAATGTTATTTGATTCTGCTTTTCTCATAAATGCACTTCCTGATTTTGACGTTCCATTGTATCCATAATCATCCGGTAACCGTAATAACCTACGCCTTTTATGGGAACAATAAATTAAGAACGAGTTATTTTCGATCAAGTGAATTATAATGACAAGGAATATGTTTTGTTAATAATTATTTTATTTATTGACACGCCTACAGGTTAGATTAGGTTTTTATTGACGCGTGTGGGTAAATCTAAGATCGAACGCCCTTTTTAAATAATCGCTGCCTATAAAGGAGTGTTGTTTCTTTGACAATACATCTGACATTAGTGGCGGACAGCTGTGTATAGAAAAGATATTTTATTTTTCAGCTGCCATTAGATGCATATGTTTATTACCCATGTTTCAACTTATTGAACACCGAACAGGCTGGCAATGAGAGATTGCTAGGTCATATAATGGTAGGTCGTGGGTGTGGTCTCTCAGTCAGAGGACTGCGCTTCTATATGATTCCTGCAGACAGCCCGTTAGTACCCATTATTTCCCATGATAATTATCAGGTAAGATATTTGATCATCTAATTGCAGGTATTTATTATTTTTATGATTAGTTGAAGAAAGTATTTTTTTTTTGTTCTGCTGTTCATGATGTGAACTTATCTTGGTGCAGTAATTTCATGATTGGTAACAACCACAATACTATGCTGTATTTGTCACATTCAGTCTATAGGTGGATGACCAAAATGACCAACATTATAATAGCATTTAAAATCAATATTAATAAGTAATTGTATTTTTAGGATGCGGTAACCATATATGCGTGTCGGGCCTGTTGGACTGGAGCAAATCGTCAGTTAATTCAGGATTCATCAAGGGGCTTACAAGATAATGTGGCGCCAGCCATGCCCCATGGATCATTAACACCCGTGTCTCCACCACCACCACCGCCACCACAACCACCAATTCCATTACCACCACCAGCATATCCAGCATCAGCTGAGTAGTACTTCCTAGTAGACACTGCACACTGTATATTTAATACAGGTATGGGCAGCCTTTGACATGTTGAGGGGCAAACTTTAGCGTGCAAATACGTTCGCGGGCCGCGTTTAAAAGTAGGTAAGTACTTAGTGCATTTTTAAGTAGTGATCATATTTTTTGCAATAGATGTTAGACATGAAATAATACAACAATGTTATTATAGTACAATTTATTAAAATAACAAAATGAAATTTAAAAAAATGGTACATTATAATTAAATCGTTAAATTTGCAATTATTACAAACTACGAAAGTTAAATACACCGAAATCAATGAGACACTTGAGCTTGAATTTGGGAAACTAATCCATCGATATTTGGATTAATTCGACTGATACAAAGACGTAAAGAATTTTCTTCAGTCTTGTACGATGTGTTGATTTATTAACTTTCATCAAAGAAAAGAACTGTTCGCATTTATAAGTACTGCCAAACGCACAAATCAATCTTCTTGCGAATTTTCTAAGCTGCGGGAAATTGTCTTCTTCTAGGTATTTTTTCTAGAAATCGCACAACTCTACGTCTTCAAATTTGGATTTTAGGAGTGAGTTTTCTTGAATCTCGATCAACTCCATTTGTAAGTGTATTGGAGCATTTTGTACATTACATTTTGTAGGAGTAGCAAATAAACTGAAACAGTCTTCCATGTTTTTGAAGTCGCTAAATCTGTTCGAAAATTGTTCCGACAGTATCTTGAATTCTTCAGCATATTGAGCATAAGCAATATTTTCATACGCAGAGAGCGTGTTGAAATGGTAACTATTACCAGACAGCATCTGTGACTCCCACAAGCGTAGTTTGATCTGAAACGCTTTCAAATGGCTGTACAAATCATTTACTAACTGTCCTTGTTTTTGAAGTTTCAAATTTAAATCATTCAAATAGCCTGTAAGATCGACCAGAAATGCTAAGTCACATATCCATTTTCGGTCACTTAATTCAGATAGTGGTTTATCTTTTATTTTCATAAAGTCTGCTATCTCATTTCTAAGCTCGTAAAACCGTTTTAACATCTTTCCTTTGCTCAGCCATCTGACTTCACAATAATATGTTACGTCGTTATATTCAGCTGATATTTCATCCAAAAACGCCTTGAACTGACGATGGTTAAGACCTCGGGATCGAATAAAGTTGATGGTTTTTACTACCACATTCATAACATTCTGGAGTCGAATGGACTTAGAACACAAGTTCTGTTGGTGGATAATACAATGAAGGACTATCAAATCATCTTTTTGCACATTTTATTCTGTTGCTTTTTCATTCAAAATTCCGATGAAACCTTTACGTAAGCCGACCATAGAAGGTGCACCATCAGTGCATACTCCAATTAATTTTGACCATGGCAAGCCAAAACTTGTGAATACCTTTTGAACTTCAATAAAAATATCCTCTCCCTGTAGTGGTTCCTTTAAGCGGCTGTAAAGCAAGCAATTCCTCAGTAACAGTGAACTCCTTATCAACAACTCGAATAAATATAGCCAGTTGAGCTGTGTCAGACAAATCGGTGCTCTCGTCTAATGCTATGGAAAATGATTCAAAACCAGCCATACGGTCAGTCAATGTTGTTTTTATATCATTAGCCATCATTTCTATACGTCGAATAGTTCGTCTTGTTTTTGTTTACTTTTCGTTCAATAAACTTAATAACAAACTATAGTTAGTAACCACTCAAGATGCACACAAAGTCACAAAGCATGTTGACGGCTCGAGCAGTTCGCTAGGATATCGCTTGTCCAAGTTATCACCTCGGTAGCTCAAATAGAACTGAACTAACGTTCGGGCCATCCACCCACTTATATAGGAATAATCTGGAATAAACTAGTTTAGAATAATTGAGAAGCAATAAATCTTTTGATGTGTCGCCCGTGAGGCGGCAAACCTCAAAGAATTTGATCGAGCAAGCCGAGTGGCAGCGATTCCAAAGAGTGAGGCGGCAAACATCAAAGGATTTGATGTTTGGCGCCTCACTGTCACTCCCGTGAATATAAGTACCTAATGTAATATGTTTTAAATTGGGTTTTTTTCAAAATGTCTCGCGGGCCTGATAATATCTTACAGCAAGCCGGATCCGTCCCGCGGGCCGGTTTTTGCCTATATATGATTTTATAGATGTGTCAATCGTACTTTGCATTTAATACTTCAGTTTATTAAAAGGATTTTAATACAAGAGTTGCAGAGTTTGTCAGACACATTTATTTTCTAATGAGTGGCACTTGTTACCACAAAATACTGCTCTTTTGTCTACATTCAGTGCCAGACAGATAGAAGGCATGTCAGTCAAAAAATATATTTTACCTATATATTAATAGATCGTGAACCTAGTGGCGATTCGCCATAAGATGCAATATTAGGTTATTATTATAAACTGTATAGTAGGCAATCGTACAGTTGGCTGTTGTTGCCATGTCATGACACTAGTCTGGTATCTTGACTGGGCTAGGCACCAAGACTATTAGGCTTACCTAGTGCAAGAGGCTCTGCCTAGGCGGACATTTATTTCCTCGTGGGAACAAAATGGAAAACCAAAATACACAAAATAAAATTAATGACGTGCCAAATTTGTTGGCGGAGGTACCACTTGCCGGTGCCACAGTGGTCTCAGAATCTGACACCACATCTGATAGGATAAGCGTGGCGAGCGTAGGCTCAAAGCGTTCGCAATCCGAAAAGGAGGTGGCTGGGCGTCCTTCCCAGTATAGGAAGCCAGTGCCGCAAGGCGGGAACAGCGTAAGGCTGTGGCGGCTGATGAGGTCAGCGAGTTGGCCCGCCAGGCGCGGGAGCGGCGCTCAGCCCGGATGGCTGCCGGGGGGAGCCTTTCGGCTGTGGCGCTCAGTCGCCAAGTTTTGGACGGCGTGGGTGTCGTCCTGAAGGTTACCACCAAATCGGGCAACCTGAAGAGCACATTCACGCGGGCTCTGAAGGAGGTGGCTGACGACATCAGGGAGGCAGCTGAAGTCCTCCTCACTCGGGCGAGCATGGAGGAGACGGCGAAGCTATGGGAGGAGAATAGCCGTCTCCGATCCGAGTTGGAGGAGCTAAAGTGGCAGTTTGCCACCGGAGGGCAGCTCCAGCGGCCACCGGTGGTCAGTCAACGCTGGTCCCGTCGTAGGCTCCATTGCAAGCCCCATCGTCGGGTCCTGCACTTGTGGATGCGGAGGTCTAGAAGATCGTTTGCATCTGCATGATCCAGTGTGGGCAGATGGTGGGGTCTCGGTTAGAGGCCATGAAGCTAAGGCTCCCCCCGGCCGAAATCGTCCGCCCACCGCTCGCTGCGGACAAGCGGAGGAAGGAAGGACCCGCAAAACCGGGGCCAATGACCGCGACGGCTGAGTCGAGCCAGTCCGGGAAAGGGGCCAAAAAGCCCACGGTGGGGGCCAGAAAGCCTGCGGAGGCTGAGTCCGCGCCCATTTCCCGGACGGCGGCTGCTCCTCCCCTGGCGACCGCACCCGGAGACATTGTTGTAGACTATTTTACTTATAATAGCATTTCACAAGCCTAAATATACTCAAGAGCATTTGTTTTTATATTTCAGACTTATAGTTTGCTACAAGACTGACGTGACACGACTTCGGAATTTGATTGTCCTTATTACTCGTATTTAGTTACAATTATTCAAAGATTAAAAACATACACCAGCTGTCATTAATGTTTCTATTTACATGCCATTTATTACAATGTGTAAAGAGTTACGTAGGTACAAAATTAGTAGCAAATTGTACATTCATCTTCGACGTAATTGATCATAAATTCGTTGTAGGTACTAGAAACAAGTAGGGATCAGAAAAAGTTTTGATACAGTAAGACTATTATGTATTCTTGACTACAAATCAAGTGAGTAGTATATACGAGTATATTGTTAGGAACCGGGAATCCACACCCGTTGCAGCTTTCGGTTAACACAAAAAGTGTATTTGTTTAAGGCCATCTCATATTTGCCAGTAAACTCAATTAATATTTGGTGAAAAAACGGTCAACATCAAGAAATACAACCATCTTGTAACTGAAGCCTAAAAATGTAAATTCAAACATTAGTAGGCAGATTTTATGAGGAACCCTAATTTGTTAGAATGGAGGCGAGTTATCTTGACTAGAACTGCTTGATATAAATATCAAGGACCTTTATAAAACATGGCGAATATTCACAAAAACTGATGAAATAAAATAATTATATCAACTATGCAGTGTGCTATTTCCCGAAGGGCGTTAAGAGACTAACCAGATTACGGTACACATTTTCGGTAAAAATGACTTCCCCACTTCCCAGCAGTGGGTAAATGCAGATTACCATTTAGGTTCTACATTCATATTTAAAACTAACTTCTGTCCGCAACGTCTTCCGCGTGATATTTCAATCACCGTATTTACCCGTGTTTTGTTTGACTAATTTGAACAAAAACGGTTATTTTGACTTAACTGTATAATTACAGTTAAGTCAAAATAACCGTTTTTGTTTTTTAACTAATGTTAGACATATAGTTTTGCGGATTTAAACATCAAAATTTACAAAAAAATAGAAGTGTTTCTAGTTAACCTTTCCAAAAGGTACGTATGGAGAATGGGCAAGAAACTCCACACTCTTTTATTTACCAGACCCTTGCTTACATGATTTTTTATATCATGTACCTCACGTACAATTTCTTAAATGGTAATTACTACTCTGGAATTTAAAGACTATCACGTAAAAGTCAATAGGTAGGTACCACTCTTAAGCTGTTTGCAATCCCTATTAATTGGAAAGAGCTTAAGTAGTACTTATTGAGTTTTATGTTCCTTATATTCCGAAGTACAAGTATGTAAGTGACCAATAATACACTAAAAATACTTTTATGACCAATATCTTTTTATTTTTTATAAAATATATCGTAGCTTTTATACCAAATTTCATAGATAGATAGATAGATAGATATTATAATTATAGATATTCACTTTTTGTAAAATATGTGTAACATATAACTATATAATAGATTTGCATGGTCTTGAAATAATATTCAGGAACAGGATCTTGGACAAATTAACCATTTGAATTTATACATAGCAAAAGACAAATAATTTGAGCTACTGTGGCGCAGTCGGATAAAAATATTATCTACAAAAAACTTTAAAACTAAGAAGTGTTACAGTTTCGAGATCGAAGAAATGTGAAATGATAGGAACTATGTACGATCATTTAAAAATTCTCTTAATAACATTTATGGCTATCAGGGTATTTTTTTCGATGTAGTTTAAATACAGTTGAACGCATTTGTCTAATGGGTTTAGGGATTTTATTGTAAATAACTGGTGCTAAAGAGAAAATACTTTCACACGTCAGTGCCGTGGTTGATTTTAGTAACATAACATCACGCCTTGTTTGCCCGAAGGGTTGGGCAGAGGTGTACCTGTAGTATACCCACATTTCGCTAGTTATGTTTTTTAAGTCCCATGTAATAGTGGGCGAGCTTATTGCCATCAACTGGGCGTTCTTATTATACATAGTTTGTTGTTATCCCGTCAATTGCAGATAGAACAGAGAATAGATAGTTTTTGGGATTGATGTCTACGAAATTAGCCACTTCAAAAATAAACAAGGAAAAGGACATGACCAGTGGGACTTTGAGCGCCTGCCTAGTTGTCTAAACCAATGTGCAGCAAATATTGTTTTATTTTTGCAATTGTTGTATTCTATAGTTTACAAATCAAACAGTTTCATGAGTCTAAAAGGTCAGGAAACTGAGAAATATAAAGATAAGTTTTCATTAAATAACTCTAGAGATCGAGATGGCGCTAGGCATTGTTATTATCGATTTTCTACTATTCAACACGCCATCGAGGTGCTAGGTTTTTATTTATACCATGAAGGGGGCAAACGAGAATGCGGGTCGTTAAGGCTTATATTATTTGTGAAGGGATGAGGATTACACTGAAAAATTAAACTATAATTTGAATGAATAAATTGTTTTTAATATTCATAAATAAAAAAAAGATGTAGGAAAGACGGTCAATAGTTTAATTACAAATAAATGGTCTATCACAAACAAGTGGTCTCGGGTTTGAAGTCCGGAGAACTTATAACTAATTACAATAAATTCATATAAGTAACAAAAAAACGTTAAATGCTCTTGGAAATCTCAATGGAAACCAAAACACTTTCTAAAAATTATGTTGGTGCGAGCACATAGTCTTGCGCCTCTTTTTTTTTTTTTTTTGTTCCGGGTTGGAAAATCCTCATGGATGTCCTCCGCCCTGGGGTAGGCGGAGGGGTCTGTCAGACTCTTACTGACTAAAAACAACCCCGGTGTTCCCCTCCCACATTTGCACCGGGGATCATCTAATGCGACTTCCACGATCCCCGGCTAGTGCCGGCCCGCCTCTGCGGGCCACCTCAAGTCTGGGGGGGTGAGGTGTATAACCCCCCCCCCCCCCCCCCCACGACGTCTGAAAGGAGCGCGCGTGAAACAGTACGCGCCGCCACCTCGGGTCCAGTGTGATGGGGGCCGGCGGACGTCCCCAAGTCCGCCGTCCCTGGACCCATTTAGGGGGGCCGGAAGAGGGCGTTATCTGCCCTCTGCCAACACCCGGTGCGCCTGCTGTGGGCCGGGTGAGCAGAAGAGATCTCCCGCTCCCGTTCCGCAGCCTCCTTCTGCGACACGACTGTTTTGCAGAACTGTGACCGACGCAACTCCATATGTCGCTGCATAAGCCACTCGCCCCGCGCCCTCGCTTCCTCGCGCCACCGGTACAGCGACGCGAGTACTTTCGCCTCGAGGTCCCAGGGCGGGGATCCGGCCAGTACGCAAGCTGCCTCAAAGGAGATCGTGCGATATCCCCTGATGACTCTGTCGGCCATCGCTCTCTGTGGCTTTCGCAGGACAGCGATGCTGCCGGCCGTCAGGTCAGCCACCCAGATCGGGCCCCATACAGGGCCATCGATCGCACGATCCCCACGTAGAGCCGCCTACAGGCAGCGCTCGGGCCCCCCAGATTGGGAAGCAGCGTTGACAACGCCCCAGCCGCGCCCAACAACTTGGGCGCCAGTCGCCGGAAGTGGGGGCCAAAATCCCACCGGCTGTCGAGCACCAATCCTAGGTATTTCATGGTGGACTCGACAGCGATTTGAGCCCCCCCGACCACGATGTGCGATCCCAGCGGCGGCGCCCGCCGGGGGCCATGAAAGATCATGGCCTCCGACTTGTTGAGGGTAACCTCCAGGCCCAGGCGCCGTATGCGGCTCACCACCTGTGAGACCGCAGCCGTCGCCAGCAACGCTGCCTCCCTGTATGAGCTCCCCCGGGCCGTGACCAGTGTGTCGTCTGCATAACACGTCAGGTCCACGCCCGGCTGGAGCTCGCCCCGCAGCACCCAGTCGTACCCGATGTTCCACAGGAGCGGGCCCACGACCGAGCCCTGTGGAACACCGCACGACATGCGGCGCTGGCTTCCGCCATCACGTCCCGTGTAGGTGACACACCTCTCCGCTAAATAAGCCCCAACTATGCGGCGGAGGTAGGAAGGCACCCGATGATAACGCAGTGCCTCCCTAATACAGCTCCAGGGCAGGGTGTTGAAGGCGTTGGAGATGTCCAAGGACACCGCCAACATCACCCCGCCCCGGGACACAGCTTCCTCCGCCAAGACTCTCACCCGCGATATAGCGTGGATGGTGGAGCACCCTTGCCGAAAGCCGAACTGGCTCTCGGCCAGGTCAGGCCCCTCTCCGCACAAGTGGCTGACGAGGCGGGCAGCGATTATACGCTCAAACATCTTACCCACCTCGTCTAGCAGCACTATGGTCCTGTACGCGGATGGTGAGTCCGCAGGGCGCCCCGCCTTCCTGAGCAGGACCAGGCGACCAGATTTCCACAAAGTGGGAAACTGGCCCTGCTCAAGGCACGCTGTGTAGAGTCCTTTCAAGTGGGGCTCTAGCTCCTTCAGAGCGAGAGCTAACGCTTGGCCGTGGATCCCGTCGGGCCCCGGAGCCACGTTTTTGGCCCGGAGCCGCATCACGGCCGCCCCCATCTCTGCCTGAGACGTTGATGGCGTTCGTCCGTAGGCTCTGCGGCTGTGGGCAAAGCCATTGGCGGCGGAGCACGCTCCGCTCTTGCCGGGAAGAGGGCTGCGACTACCTCCTCCAGCAGCTCAGGTTGGAGTCTCCGTGAGTGGAGGCGCTGCGGCTCGAAGTTTCCCTCGAACTGCACGATAAGGGCGCCCCCACGGATCCGCGTCGAGAGTCTCCAACATCTCCCTGGCTCGCGTTCTCGATTCGCCGATGGCCAGCCACAGGGCCTGCTTCGCCGCGCGGTACACCTCATACAGGGCGGCTTCTTCGTCAGGGACCCGACGACGTCTCCTCCGGTATCGGGTGTACTGGCGTCTGACCGCTACGCAGTCGACACGTAATTGTGCGATCTCGGCAGACCACCAGTACACCTGGCGCCTTGCTGGGTGGTTGCAGACGCGGGGCATGGACGCGTCGCAGATTTGCGTCATCGCCCCGCGGAACCACAGCGCCTCCTCTTCGACGTCGACGAGTCCGTTCGTCGCCGACTCCCGAATCCAGGCCTGGATGATAGCGGCCTCCTCGAGAACTTCCCTGTAGATGCGCTTACGCGCCCAGCGCGGACCATCCCTTCGCGGAGCCAATGGACTACGGCCACCGGTGGTCTGGGCGGAGACGTCGAATCGGATGTATCGGTGATCCGACAACGTCTTCACCTCCACGGCGACATGCCAGTCGTGGACACGACTCGCGACAGCAGGGCTAGCGAACGAGACGTCCACTATAGATCCGCCCCGCTGTCGCACGCACGTGTGGACCGAGCCCCGATTTAAGACGACCAGGCCAGACGTGACCGCCCACTCCTCCAGCGCCTCACCCCTGGCATCGGTCACCGGAGATCCCCACGCCGCAGACTTGAGATCCCCTAGCAACAGCACCGGGTGAGGGTGGAGTCGGCCTACGATGGCACCCAACTCGACAAGGAGGTTCTCGAAGTCGGCGAGGCTCTTGTTGGGCGAGAAATATGCCCCAACCGTGTTAATGCCGTCCGCGAAGGCGGCTACTCAGCCGAGCCCTCGGGACGGGTTGACGAGAGCCCCGCCAATGATAGCCACCAAACCATCCAGGTCTCCCACCCAGTTATCCCTGAGGGGGACAAAGTATGGGTCGGCGACCACAGCCACGTCAATCGACACTCTGCCATGCTCTGGAGTAAGAGATCCTGAGCACTGGCAGCATGGTTGATATTGCCCTGGAGGAAATGGTAGAGCGCCATTATGCGCAATCCATTCCATCCAGACCATTCCTAGGCCGGGAGTCGGCCGTAGGGCAGCCAGGCTGAGGGGGGGGGGGGTAAAGAGTCCCCGGCAGCCTTGGCACCCCTTCGCTTCTTTTGGGCGGGCGCGCCACAGGCCCTTCCGCCCGCTCTGTGCTCAACGGACCTCCCTGCAGCTGTACAGAGGCTGCAGTTTGACGCCGCGGAGCACTGGGCCGCTTTGTGGCCGGGCTGACCGCAGCGATAGCACTGCTCGCTGCGGTCTATTTCGGCAGTGCACCGTGCCCTGACATGCCCAATTTCCAGGCACCGGTAACACCGCAAGTCTGCTCCAGGCTGCAGTGTGATTACCACAGCCGCAGAGCGTGGGGCTCTCGTCCTAAGCGGCCCCTGCGTCCTCCTCGTTGCCGGTGCCGGTGCTCTTACAGGTGCCGGCGGCGCCACCTTCTTCTTTTTTTTTCCCCCTCTTGACGACCGTCGTCCAGGTCTCCGAGGTGGGGCCGGGTGCGGTCGCCAGGGGAGGAGCAGCCGCCGTCCGGGAAGTGGGCGCGGACTCAGCCTCCGCAGGCTTTCTGGCCCCCACCGTGGGCTTTTTGGCCCCTTTCCCGGACTGGCTCGACTCAGCCGTCGCGGTCATTGGCCCCGGTTTTGCGGGTCCTTCCTTCCTCCGCTTGTCCGCAGCGAGCGGTGGGCGGACGATTTCGGCCGGGGGGAGCCTTAGCTTCATGGCCTCTAACCGAGACCCCACCATCTGCCCACACTGAATCATGCAGATGCAAACGATCTTCTAGACCTCCGCATCCACAAGTGCAGGAGCCGACGATGGGGCTTGCAATGGAGCCTACGACGGGACCAGCGTTGACTGACCACCGGTGGCCGCTGGAGCTGCCCTCCGGTGGCAAACTGCCGCTTTAGCTCCTCCAACTCGGATCGGAGACGGCTATTCTCCTCCCATAGCTTCGCCGTCTCCTCCGTGCTCGTCCGAGTGAGGAGGACTTCAGCTGCCTCCCTGATGTCGTCAGCCGCCTCCTTCAGAGCGCGCGTGAATGTGCCCTTCAGGTTGCCCGATTTGGTGGTAACCTTCAGGACGACACCCACGCCGTCCAAAACTTGGCGACTGAGCGCCACCGCCGAAAGGCTCCCCCCGGCAGCCATCCGGGCTGAGCGCCGCTCCCGCGCCTGGCGGGCCAACTCGCTGACCTCATCAGCCGCCACAGCCTTACGCTGTTCCCGCCTTGCGGCACTGGCTTCCTATACTGGGTAGGACGCCCAGCCACCTCCTTTTCGGATTGCGAACGCTTTGAGCCTACGCTCGCCACGCTTATCCTATCAGATGTGGTGTCAGATTCTGAGACCACTGTGGCACCGGCAAGTGGTACCTCCGCCAACAAATTTGGCACGTCATTAATTTTATTTTGTGTATTTTGGTTTTCCATTTTGTTCCCACGAGGAAATAAATGTCCGCCTAGGCAGAGCCTCTTGCACTAGGTAAGCCTAATAGTCTTGGTGCCTAGCCCAGTCAAGATACCAGACTAGTGTCATGACATGGCAACAACAGCCAACTGTACGATTGCCTACTATACAGTTTATAATAATAACCTAATATTGCATCTTATGGCGAATCGCCACTAGGTTCACGATCTATTAATATATAGGTAAAATATATTTTTTGACTGACATGCCTTCTATCTGTCTGGCACTGAATGTAGACAAAAGAGCAGTATTTTGTGGTAACAAGTGCCACTCATTAGAAAATAAATGTGTCTGACAAACTCTGCAACTCTTGTATTAAAATCCTTTTAATAAACTGAAGTATTAAATGCAAAGTACGATTGACACATCTATAAAATCATATATAGGCAACAACCGGCCCGCGGGACGGATCCGGCTTGCTGTAAGATATTATCAGGCCCGCGAGACATTTTGAAAAAAACCCAATTTAAAACATATTACATTAGGTATTTATATTCACGGGAGTGACAGTGAGGCGCCAAACATCAAATCCTTTGATGTTTGCCGCCTCACTCTTTGGAATCGCTGCCACTCGGCTTGCTCGATCAAATTCTTTGAGGTTTGCCGCCTCACGGGCGACACATCAAAAGATTTATTGCTTCTCAATTATTCTAAACTAGTTTATTCCAGATTATTCCTATATAAGTGGGTGGATGGCCCGAACGTTAGGTCAGTTCTATTTGAGCTACCGAGGTGATAACTTGGACAAGCGATATCCTAGCGAACTGCTCGAGCCCTCAACATGCTTTGTGACTTTGTGTGCATCTTGAGTGGTTACTAACTATAGTTTGTTATTAAGTTTATTGAACGAAAAGTCAACAAAAATAAGACGAACTATTCGACGTATAGAAATGATGGCTAATGATATAAAAACAACATTGACTGACTGTATGGCTGGTTTTGAATCATTTTCCATAGCATTAGACGAGAGCACCGATTTGTCTGACACAGCTCAACTGGCTATATTTATTCGAGTTGTTGATAAGGAGTTCACTGTTACTGAGGAATTGCTTGCTTTACAGCCGCTTAAAGGAACCACTACAGGGAGAGGATATTTTTATTGAAGTTCAAAAGGTATTCACAAGTTTTGGCTTGCCATGGTCAAAATTAATTGGAGTATGCACTGATGGTGCACCTTCTATGGTCGGCTTACGTAAAGGTTTCATCGGAATTTTGAATGAAAAAGCAACAGAATAAAATGTGCAAAAAGATGATTTGATAGTCCTTCATTGTATTATCCACCAACAGAACTTGTGTTCTAAGTCCATTCGACTCCAGAATGTTATGAATGTGGTAGTAAAAACCATCAACTTTATTCGATCCCGAGGTCTTAACCACCGTCAGTTCAAGGCGTTTTTGGATGAAATATCAGCTGAATATAACGACGTAACATATTATTGTGAAGTCAGATGGCTGAGCAAAGGAAAGATGTTAAAACGGTTTTACGAGCTTAGAAATGAGATAGCAGACTTTATGAAAATAAAAGATAAACCACTATCTGAATTAAGTGACCGAAAATGGATATGTGACTTAGCATTTCTGGTCGATCTTACAGGCTATTTGAATGATTTAAATTTGAAACTTCAAAAACAAGGACAGTTAGTAAATGATTTGTACAGCCATTTGAAAGCGTTTCAGATCAAACTACGCTTGTGGGAGTCACAGATGCTGTCTGGTAATAGTTACCATTTCAACACGCTCTCTGCGTATGAAAATATTGCTTATGCTCAATATGCTGAAGAATTCAAGTTACTGTCGGAACAATTTTCGAACAGATTTAGCGACTTCAAAAACATGGAAGACTGTTTCAGTTTATTTGCTACTCCTACAAAATGTAATGTACAAAATGCTCCAATACACTTACAAATGGAGTTGATCGAGATTCAAGAAAACTCACTGCTAAAATCCAAATTTGAAGACGTAGAGTTGTGCGATTTCTAGAAAAAATACCTAGAAGAAGACAATTTCCCGCAGCTTAGAAAATTCGCAAGAAGATTGATTTGTGCGTTTGGCAGTACTTATAAATGCGAACAGTTCTTTTCTTTGATGAAAGTTAATAAATCAACACATCGTACAAGACTGAAGAAAATTCTTTACGTCTTTGTATCAGTCGAATTAATCCAAATATCGATGGATTAGTTTCCCAAATTCAAGCTCAAGTGTCTCATTGATTTCGGTGTATTTAACTTTCGTAGTTTGTAATAATTGCAAATTTAACGATTTAATTATAATGTACCATTTTTTTAAATTTCATTTTGTTATTTTAATAAATTGTACTATAATAACATTGTCGTATTATTTCATGTCTAACATCTATCGCAAAAAATATGATCACTACTTAAAAATGCACTAAGTACTTACCTACTTTTAAACGCGGCCCGCGAACGTATTTGCACGCTAAAGTTTGCCCCTCAACATGTCAAAGGCTGCCCATACCTGTATTAAATATACAGTGTGCAGTGTCTACTAGGAAGTACTACTCAGCTGATGCTGGATATGCTGGTGGTGGTAATGGAATTGGTGGTTGTGGTGGCGGTGGTGGTGGTGGAGACACGGGTGTTAATGATCCATGGGGCATGGCTGGCGCCACATTATCTTGTAAGCCCCTTGATGAATCCTGAATTAACTGACGATTTGCTCCGGTCCAACAGGCCCGACACGCATAGATGGTTACCGCATCCTAAAAATACAATTACTTATTAATATTGATTTTAAATGCTATTATAATGTTGGTCATTTTGGTCATCCACCTATAGACTGAATGTGACAAATACAGCATAGTATTGTGGTTGTTACCAATCATGAAATTACTGCACCAAGATAAGTTCACATCATGAACAGCAGAACAAAAAAAAATACTTTCTTCAACTAATCATAAAAATAATAAATACCTGCAATTAGATGATCAAATATCTTACCTGATAATTATCATGGGAAATAATGGGTAGTAACGGGCTGTCTGCATATAGAAGCGCAGTCCTCTGACTGAGAGACCACACCCACGACCTACCATTATATGACCTAGCAATCTCTCATTGCCAGCCTGTTCGGTATTCAATAAGTTGAAACATGGGTAATAAACATATGCATCTAATGGCAGCTGAAAAATAAAATATCTTTTCTATACACAGCTGTCCGCCACTAATGTCAGATGTATTGTCAAAGAAACAACACTCCTTTATAGGCAGCGATTATTTAAAAAGTTAGGGCGTTCGATCTTAGATTTACCCACACGCGTCAATAAAAACCTAATCTAACCTGTAGGCGTGTCAATAAATAAAATAATTATTAACAAAACATATTCCTTGTCATTATAATTCACTTGATCGAAAATAACTCGTTCTTAATTTATTGTTCCCATAAAAGGCGTAGGTTATTACGGTTACCGGATGATTATACAATGGAACGTCAAAATTAGGAAGTGCATTTATGAGAAAAGCAGAATCAAATAACATTCTGTTTTTTTCAGATATTTTAACCTGGGCTTTAATTGGAATAATATAACCATGATAAATTAGATATTTATTTTAAAATCTTAGCGTAAAAGCTGTAATCCTGCTTATGTTCTCGAATTCGAAGGCAGGAACTGGTCCTTTAAAATATCTATTATATTAGGTTGGGGAAAAAGTCTTTTTGCATTATAGTATGTAATAAAATCTCTTTGGGTATACTATTTGTATCTGGCTGGTTTTGTTATCATTGAAAGTTTAAATTTTAATTAAAGAACATAATTCCAAATTCAAATTAGGAAAATGTTTGATTTTCATTTGTTTTTCGTACCATCAAGATGAGTGAACCTAATGAAGAAATTCGATACATTTTAAAATTTTACTACAAAAAAGGTAAAAATGCAACGCAAGCCGCGAAAAAAATTTGTGATGTTTATGGACCTAGTGCAGTGTCTGTGAGAGTAGCACAAATTTGTATTAAGCGGTTTCAATCCGGAAATTTTGATGTCAAAGATGCACGTCGCTCTGGTCCGCCCGGAATATTTCGGATAAAATGGATGCCATTTTTGAAAAAGTGGAGCAAGATGCATATCCGTAGTTACGACGTAGCTGAAGAACTGGGAATTGACCACAAAATTATTTTTGGCGCATTTGAAAAAAACTGGGTACACAAAAATGCTCGATATTTGGGTACCTCACGAGCTCATTGAAAGAAACCTAATTAACCGTGTACTCATTTGTGATTGTTTATTACGACGTAATAAAACCAAACCATTTTTGAAGATGCTGATGATGAAAAGTGGATCACGTACGACAAGAACGTGTGAAAAAGGTCGTGGTCAAACGCCGGAAAGACTTCACAGACTGTGGCAAAACCCGGGTTAACTCGCAACAAGGTGATGCTGTGTGTGTGGTGGGATTGGAAGGACATTATTCACATATTATGAGCTGTTACCACCAGGCAGGACCATCGATTCTGAACTCTACTGCGAACAACTGATGAGATTAAAGCAAGAAGTTGAGAGAAAGCGGCCGGAATTAATCAACAGAAGGGGTGTGGTTTTTCATCATGATAACGCTAGACCTCACACATTTTTAGCCACTCAGCAAAAATTAAGAGAGTTTGGCTGGGAGGTGTTAATGCATCCGCCAGATAGTCCTGACCATGCACCTTCAGATTTCCACCTGTTTCGGTCTCTTCAGAATTCTTTAGGCAGTGTCAGGTTAACACCACGAGAGGACTGCCAATACCACTTGTCGCGGTATTTTGATCAGAAGTCCCAAAATTTCTATAGCAATGGGATCATGTCCCTACTTACAAGATGGCAAAAAGTTATCGAACAAAATGGTACCTATGTAGGTTAAATGTAAATAAATTATATTAAAAAATGTTTTGAATTGTCTTAAAAAACGGGAAGAAACTTTTTCCCCATCCTATTATTTAATAAAAAACGGTTTGCAGCGATCCATTTTTTTAAACCGAAATAATTTAATTATCCTAATGCACCTTTTTGTGACCTAAAAATTATTTCCTGGAATTTCTTCAAAATATATCGCAAAACCTTAAGACGCTGACAACACCTAAACCGCGGTCACTGTCAGATTGCATAGAAAAGTAAGAGAAGCGCGATGACACAACGCTTGTAATTTATTGCAAAATATGAAGCAATTCTCTATTTACTCAAAATTGGGTTGAATACCTAATCGAAAATAAAAAACAACCAAGTTCTACATTCAAATAAGACGTTCTTGTTATTATTTAAATACGTAACGTATGTTGATATTTAAAGCAGATATTTTGTATTAGAACTCAAGGTAAGAGGTTAGTTTAAAATTAGTTTGTATAGAGATTTTTTTCAAAACGTGTTTTGATAACAATCAAGTTCTGGGAAATATGTTCAAAATTAACATATATTTTTTCCTCTACCACAAACTATACAGATTTTGCAATTTTCTTTCTTAAGAGTAGCCTATTTTGGTCAATTGGGTCTTGTCAGCGCCTTAATATGGAGCCAACAATTCCGTGGTAATAAGAAGTATATATAACGAAGTTAGAAGGAAAACTATCACAGCTACTGTAGGTTTTACAAGTTAAGGAGTAATAGTCAACTAACTTACATCTGCAGTTGGTAGGTATGTATGGGAGAACATGATTTTCAACTACAATGTTAAGTTTGTTCTTGGCATAACTTCATCCCAACTATGGACTGCCCTTCATTGTGTGTGGTCCAACACGCATTTGACCGGTTTTTTTATTTAATTCTTCTCTATGTGCTTTCCAGTTTATACGTTTGTCAATAAGTTCACTTAGAAATTTAACTGTGTCTACTGTTTTAATTAGTATCTCTCGGTGATTAACATTAATGTTTGGTGTCGCTAAACGTTGACTGAAGAACATAAATTTTGTCTTTTCAAGATTAAATGATTGTTATTTAACCAGTTAATTAATGGTTTCATGGTATAATTAATTTCGTTTTCATAGCTGTCTTTATTTTTACAATTTATTGTGACCGTGCTGTCATCGGCAAAGAGTGGTACTGGATATTTCCTTACTTTTGGCCTACATTTATAAATTACTAATATTATAAAATATGTGAATCTGAGTTTGTTTGTTACGCTTTCACACTAAAACGGCTGAACGGATTTGGATTAAATTTGGATTTGGATTTTTTACCATGCCCTGAATTAGGACTTAGGATACATTTTATCTCGATATTCTTATTGGATCTAGAAATACGCGGGTGAAACCGCAAGGCGCAGCCAGTAGATTATAAATAACAAAAGACTTCGTACACTCCCTTGTGGAACTCCATATTTAACTATTTGTTTCTTTGATCAATACATTTCTTCATTTAGTGTGAATGTTTTTGACTCATCTCATTGTTCATGACTTTTTAATCAGTAGAACATGATATACACGTGTTTAAAACTTTGAAGGGCACTTATGAAATGTCAGAAGCTAGGTGCACGGCTCCAATTGGTCGTTTCCTATGGAGAAGAGCCGGCTAGAAACTTCACGTGCTCTGTAAACGAGTTAATGGCGCCCGTCGTGACTGCGACTGAGACTGTGAGGTCTGGGTTGGAGTCCAAGTGAGGTGACGTGTTGGATTTCAGTCTTTTTCTTACTTTCCTTCATTCGGTTATCACTTTGGTCGGAGGGTGTCAGAGGGGCAATTCTCGTATTTTTAAGAACCTTCGCAGTCTCATTTCTGACAAAATACCTCTAATTTATCTACAATTTTGTCAAGTTTTTGACATTGATTGTCGCTGAGATGAGATGAGATTGCGAGTAGACTTTGAATGATTTTAAATACAAGAACTGGCTTTCTGGTCAAGTTCTAAATGAAATTTATCAAATTAACATTGAAGAGTCTTTAAAACACTGTTTACACAATGTATCTCTGGAATTGTCAAATTCTCCATAAAATACTGACTCTATAATAAAACATTTGGACCAGTTTTTCACACACTTGTTGAAAGAAAAGGTGCATGCTCCACTAAACGTCAGCCATTTTGTTGAAGTTTACGACGTCATCGGCGCGGAAGCAATTAAATGCATTGTAAAAATTTAATACGTTGCTAGTGTAAATCACACGGCTGTCCGTCAGAGGGACCATTGATGACGGGAGAAAGCGCACAAAAAATAACTGTTGACATGACGCCGCGGCGGAGAGCAAGGTTCAGTAGGTTTAATTTTTTCATTCATCAGAAACAACTCCATAGTCTCTCTTTTCATTGTAGTACTTTATATACAAACAATGTACAAAAAATACCTACAAAAAATACTGAGTAAATAAATATTAAGGATAGGATTTCGGGTCAGTTAGTTAAATTAGTAATACGCCGTCCACCGTTGACTTTATGAAATGTATTGGACTCGGTCAACGATGAGGCGCAATCATAAAAAAAACTGCGAATTAAAATGTAGGTATTACTATTTTCAGATATCTTTTGTAAAACTAGAATTCACCAGCCAACAAGATGACATCTCATTCCACTCTCTTTGTTCTATACTTTAAAACTGAAGGGTTCAAGTCAGTTCACGGTACTCCAAGCAAAAGTGAAGCCCATAAAATGTCCGGAACCATTAAAACTTGAGACTTTCCAATTTCGTGCGTTTGACCTGATTAACAACGACACAATCATTAGTTTACTTAGTACACAAAGGATGTGGGCACAACGCAATGGAACTTCAACCCTATGGGGTATTGTCAAGGTTTGTTTTTAAGTGTAATAGTTAAGAATTCACGCCATGGTTTATAGTGCAATTAAATTGAACAAGTCTATTAAGCATCGGATGAGTGCAGGGCGGCGTGGCAGCATCCCTGTTGTGTGAGGTCGAGTCACATTGTTTTGACAATGCCCAAGTCTTGTTCAATGTTATTTTTCTTAGAAACTTTTTTGCTGTGTAGTCATCAGTCAAAACATTTTTTTTAATTACGTTTTATTTTCAGATAAGTGTAACTTCGTGTGATTTTTTATTGTGATCTGGCTACGTACAATATCATCACATCACATTTGAATTTTAAAATGAATGTCTCTCCAATTGAATCGAAAACTAAAACCCTCCCATCAACTACAATACTAAGGTACGCCTTAGGCTAATTTCCAAAGAAACGTCCTTCAAAACTTAACCCTTAGCCCGCGGGCGTCGGCATCGGCCGCTGCGACCCGGCCACGGCGTGTTCGCTAGTTGCGATCCGATCGCAAAGATTTATACGTTATACTTACGAAGAGCAATACGATCCGGCGACGATACACGATTGTTCTACATGTTTCTGTAATCAGGGCACAGGGGAACACTGCGAGACGGTTTACAGAATTATTTCGAAATTAGATTTTACTAACTATAGTTAGTAAAAATGACCATCATTTTAAGACATGTACTACAACAACCGTGTGTTGTCACCAGATCGTATCGCAAGGCCAACATCCAGGTTTTTGGTTTTGAATGCCCGTTTTGAGAAACTGATAACAATACCGCGCGACACCAATTCGGAGTCAAACAATAGAAAATCAATTGTGTCTCATTAGCTGTCCTTGACCAATTAAACTGCAATCCTTTTATGACACAGCAGCAAATTGAACTTTTGAAAGCTGATTAAGCTAATTAATGTGATTTACGCCACATGGTAATACGACTACTAATGTTTAAAGCTACAATAAACTAAAGCAACGTCTCCATAGTTTTATTAGCCAGCATTGTCCAGCAAGAAAGTGTCCTCCGGGGAGCAATAGAGCGCCTCGGGTGAGGGTGACCACACTCCTTTATCAGTCATCCGATCCGATAGTGTGACCAGCCGTCCCAGTCTTGCCTCAAATTGTGTTATAAATCGTGCATCTATCGGACACTGTCTCTAATTAACCGTTAGCGGCTAAGTTTTATTGCCGGCCGGCAGTTTCGGGTTATCGCGATTTAAGTTTAAATTGTCCGCCATATGTGTAGTTTGGTGTCGTAAGAATTATCGTTTTGGGATCTCCGCTTGTAATGTACTGCCGTTTATAATAATTTACGTGTTTATGAATAATAATGTGTCGTATTTAGTTACAAGTTCTATAAGTAGGTTAGATGGGCAGGTACTTTCTGTATGTTTACTTGAAATAATGACTAATAATACCGGATAAACCTGGTGTTGACAAAACTTTTGTTCTAATTCATTGCTAATAGGTAAATACAAAAAGGTATCTTATTTCACAACGAATAAGTACATATATATTTGTTTAAATTGTTGCAATTTTTTGTAATATTGTACCTCAATAATGATGATTAGGTGCCTATTCATTGTTGTGGTTCTAATCAGTATTATTACCGTACGTGCTACTTTAAGTAGGTATTATATGATTCAAGTTCTGCGACTAAAAATACACTTGATTTAAGGCTTCATCTCCGCATCAACGCAATTGCTAGACATTATTCAAATATTTGTGAGCTCCATTGAAGCAGAACAAAGTAAATTCATGCAAATCGACGTATTTGCAAAATGAAGTCCTTTAACACCAACAAAAAAAGCTTTTAATAATAACAAGAAAGCAGAGGCCGTCGTATTTTCCCTGTCGGAGCGCTGAGGTATTTTCCCCTTAATTTAATCAAATCATAGACTGTGTAGTGTATTTTTCTGAGTCATTTATTTTTAATTTTGAGCGGCCATGTTGCCGTGATAAAGGCAGCGCTTATTGAAATTGTTTTATATAAGGACGACGTTTTGGAAAAGGTTTTTGAAACTTCACTAAAGTCGGAGCGAGATTTTTTTTTCAGATGAATGCTTTCCGCTCGTTGTACCAAAATAATGGAATTATATATTAATAAAAATAAAAGAATAAATAGGTTGTGTTTACGACGCATACAATACCTAAAAGTTTCAAGGCTACTTATTTAGTGATCACTGCTCATCACATTCAGATTCTTTGTATAGTGTTCAAACATCAGCTCATTATAAATCAAACCTCTCACTGATTTCTTAGAGTATATTATATCTACATATACTCTTCAACACTACGAACTATACCTGACATCCAACCATAACCTGTAACCGAGTTACGGTTGGATGTCAGGTATAGTTCTGCTCATAAAGCATCAATAGATACCCACCACACCTCACGACAAGTTTACGGTAGTAACAAATTGTTTTATGGTACAGGGTTGGTACTTACACAACTTAGGTAGCACAAGACGGCGGTAGTTGGCACTTCAGTGGTTCAGGGAAAGTTCGTACAAGCTAACGGTAAGTTCAGGATTGTTTGGATGTCATGGTATGAGGTTATTAACGTCTGTGTGATGTGTCCGTAGTAAACAAGGAACCCTTATAAGTTGGTAGTTTCGCCATGTCCGTCTGTCTGATTGTCTGTCTGTCCCCTGCTTAGTCCAGAGACTCTTAGTAGGTACTAGAAACCTGTAATTTGGCATGGGTATACATATTCATCACGCCAAAAAAAGTGGTAAATTCAATGAGCTTTTGCCAACATAATAACTACGAGTACGACTCGCTCCTTAAATTCATCCCCATCTAAAGCTGAAAATCTTATGCATAGTAGTGTGCCTAAATGTAGTCGCTTATTTAGTTTCGAACATGTAACACCTGGTGGTGTACCTAGTTAATGTTTTTAACACACTTAAGTCTGGTGATTACTGGGGTATCTCCATTAAACTATTAAGTAATATAATAGACATCGTAGTCCCCTATCTAGCTGTTACTTTTAATAAATGTTGATTTAGAAACTTTTCCAGACCTCACGAAGAGTAGTGAAGTCATACCATTATTTAAATCAGGTAATGAAAATGACGTTGGCAATTTCAGACCTATTTCTATTTTACATTTTTTTTTTATTGCAAAATATTTGAAAAGTTAATACTCAAGCAGTTGCTAAGACATTTTAATTTAAACAGCCTCCTTCATAATGAACAATATTGCTTTACAAAAGGTCGTTCTACTACAGATGCGGTTGTTGCACTGCTGAAACACTTATTTACCGCATGGGAGAGCTCGCAAAATGATATTGAAGTTTTCTGTGATCGCTCCAAAGCTTTTGATTGCGTGCAACATGACACGCTTTTGCGTAAACTAAATCATTATATTGTCCAAAATGAAGCTCTTAAAAGTTCTAAGTTTTCTTATAAGTTCTTATTTTTAATGGTGTGAAATTTTCCGGGCTACTAGTTTAGTTAGGTGTACCACAAGGCTCAATACTAGGTCCATTCTTATTCTTAGTGTATATTAATGACTTACCATTTCATTTAAAGGTTATCTGTGACGTTGTACTGTTTGCAGATGACCCCTCTCTTATTTTTAAAGTAGACAGTAATAGACAAGATTTTGACGACGTAAACAGTGCACTCTCAATTGTTACGGATTGGTTTACGACAAATAAATTAGTTCTCAATGCCAAGAAAATGAAATGAATAAAGTTCGCCTTACCGAATGTTAAAAATCTAGGACCCAACATCGTATTGGATAACGAGGTTCTTGAATCTGTAGACTCAGTAGTTTTTCTGGGGATAACAGTAGATGCCAAACTTCAGTGGGGCCCTCATATATCAAGCCTATGAAAGCGTAAGCGGGTGAACTGAGCCTTCCCGCTAAGCTCACCCGCCAGGCTCAGTTCACCCGCTTACGCTTTCAGGGAAGTAAGACAATACACTGACGTTGATACAGCTCGGTTCGTCTATTTTAGTTATTTTCTTAGCATTATGTCCCACGGTATTCTGCTGTGGGGCAAAGCCGCTGACATTCAAAATATATTTGTTCTTCAAAAACCAGCTGTTCGAGCAATTTACCAGCTAGGTGCCAAACTTTCTCTGAGTGATTTTTTTAAAGATAAGTATTGGTATTCTCACGGTGGCATCACAATTCATCTTCGCCAACATCTTATATATTAGGCAAAATATACACTTATACATTAAAAACAATGGTATTCACAATATTAACACCAGAAATAACGACACATTACGTGCTCCATTTCACCGGCTACACAAAGTTCATAACTCGTTTGTTGGGCTTGGTATTACTTTTTATAACAAGCTACCCTCTTATTTGCTAGGTTTGCCTTTTAATGCGTTTAAAACTAAAGTAAAATCCACCCTTTGTTCAAAGGCATACTATTCTATCAACGACTACTTAAACGATAAGAATTGTTGGTCGCTGTGATTAACTCAAGACAATGTTTATGTTCTTTCTCCAGTATTAGCTTACCTACTGACAGGTTATATTTATTATTGCTTTTTATTGACATAATCTACTCTTTACAATGTTTATAGTTGAGTTTTTTTGCAATATGTGGTTAGCTAGCGACCTCGCCTGCCGGGGTCGCGGGAAGGTACTAATGGGTCACCGACCTCCGCAACACAGGCAACGGAAGGAATACGGGTGGGTTTTAGTCAGTAAGAGTCTGACACTCCCTCCCGCTCCACCCAGAGCGGGAGAAGTTATTTGATGATTTCCCATCCAAAAAAAAAAAAAAGCTAGCAACCTCGATAGTTGATTATATTATTCTTACTGGAGCAACCGACAGCAAGTTCGTCAGCTCCCTTAGATGTTACTGCTTGCGGTAGCATCGGGGATCGGGTTGCCTCCTTCCCTCAAATATGGCGAGGGGGGTAATGGCTGATTTTTCGTTATGCTCGTGAACGGGTGCTGCTTGTGGTGATTAGTCGTCTTGCTGACTCGGGTTTTGTTTTGTTCTTAGTAATTAACTGTTTATTTATTTTACTTCGATGGTCTTAGTTTATAATTTGTGACTGAGTCACGGCTATAGCTACGAGTATACGTAAGCGGTCAAGTGCCCGCTAAATGGATATTTTTAGACATGTGAAAAAAATCATGGCAGTAGTACATTGAACGGTAGGAGGGGTCGGCGTCGAGTCGACGATGAAGTACCTGGGTCTCATCCTCGACAGCTCGAACTTTGTGGAGCATTTCTTTCATTTGGCTCCAAATTGGAGCGGGCCAGGGCTGCCTTGAAGCGGCTCCTGCCTAATCTAGGGGTCCTAATGGCTCCTACCGGAGGCTCTACGCGGGGTCGTGTGGTCCATGGCCGTTTACGGGGCTCCTGTGTGGGCGCGTTCCCTGGCGCGGCGGCCAACCCGCTGGTTGAGTACGGCCCAAAGGGTCATGGCTGGTCCGGGAATACTGCACGGTCTTCGGTTAGGCGGCGAGCCATTGCCGTCATGGGATCTGGAGGCAGAAGTCCTCGCACACGTATGGAAGCACGTATGGGATGGCGCGAGGAAGCGAAACGCTGGGGCGTAACTCCGCTTTAGTGAGAAATTACGGCATAGTGGACAGAGCTCCGGCGGGATCTCATGGCGACATGGAGAGTGCGATTATCGCAACCCAGTGCTGGGCACGCCACAACTGCGGCGATAAGTCCCCTCTTTGAGGAGTGGCTAGAGAGGCGCCACGTCTACACCGGATACGGCAGCTTCGGGAGGTTCCTGTGTCGGATAAGGTGGAACGAAACGCCAGTGTATCACCATTGTGTGGATCGCTCGGAGGACACGGTGGAGCATACAGTGGAGGTCTGCCCGGATTGGGCAGAGCACCACCGCATCCTCGTGGAGGCGATCGGCGGCGGAGGTCTCTCGCGTCCGGCCCTGGTCCAGGCCATGGTACGGAGCGAGAGGGCATGGGTAGCCGTCACTTCCTTCTGAGAAGCAGTAATGCTCGCGAAGGAGAAGGCGGGATGGTTGAGGGAATGGCAAATTACGCGCGCTTTCGCTTCTTGCCACAACAAGAGATGCCCTGGGCGTCGGGAATCCCAAGCGGATATCCGGCCACCGTACGCGCGGGCTTGCGGACGGTTTGCAATGGGTAGCTCGCCGTCCGATAAGGACCAGGCCTGGGTCGACGGCACGTTGCGTTTCACACGCACCTCATAGAGATGTCATCAGCACAAGTAGGGCCGATGCCTGCCGAGGTCACGGGAAAGTCTGAAAGGGTTACCGAGGCCCCTGGTAACACAGGTAACGGAAGGAACACGGGTGGGTTTTAGTCAGTAAGAGTCTGCCACACCCACCCGCTTCGCCGAGAGCGGGAGAAGTTATTTGATAATTTCACATCCAACAAAAAAAAAGTGGTACATAAAACAAAATTAAAAGCAAAACGATCACAGCTAAGTAGGTTTTACGAGTTAAGGAGTAATAGTCTAGTTGACTATTACTCGTCGACTTACATACATCTGCAGTTGGTACGTATCCCATACGTATGGGAGAACATGTTTTTCAACTACAATGTTAAGTTTGTTTTTGGGATAAATTCATAATTCTATTTTTTACATTCAGCGCTTTTTTGCATTATTGTTTTGTTGTAAGTTTCTCATTTGAGTACAATGCCATCAGTTTACATGGTGTAGCATCACATCTGCCTAACACGCAGAAGGCCCCCTCCCTGGTTCGATCCCGGGCGGAAACATAGGCTTTTGCTATTTTTATATTATGATTGTACCATATAAAAATTTTTTTTTCATGTGACACGAGGTTTTTTAAAGTTTTTTTTTTCTTTTCACGTAAAAGTAATGCCACTAACATAGTTTGTAAAGTAGTTAGATGTGGATTGGTGTTATATTGGTGGTATGTGAAATTACTTTGGAATGGCTTCGTTGTTTCAATAGTACAATAAAATTTACATAAATGTCAACAATGAATGGTATTATTATAATTGTCTGTAAGTGTGTCGAGTTATGCCGGGCGCGTGAAGTTGGCTTGTTTCAGGTGGGGCGGGAGGTGATATATCAAAGTTTGCAAGTTAACGGAGTGCGAGGTGCGAGTCTATGAGTTATGTCGACCGCACGCCCCGCGGACGGAGGCGCAGGTTATAGAAGACAGCGGATTTAATACGTGAGTTTTATTGAAAATCTCACTTGTGGCTACCTCCTTGAGCGTGGTGTAAGAGAAGAAATAGTTAATAAACGTAGCTCATTTTCAAAAGAGGTTTAAATATCCAAGATTATTTTTTTGGGTATTTGAGCTCCTTTAGAAAATTGATTGATCTCATCTTCGCTACTTCTAATGAAGGTATGATAGGTGCCATATCCATAGGCACTTGCAGGGAAAAATATAGATGAAACTTTGAAACTGTTAGCTGACCGTGGGTTTGCAGCAACTCATTTCTTCACATTCTTCACATCTCATTTCAAAACAAGCAAATCATTTCTTATGAACACTATTCGCTTTTATTCAAATTCAATTTCAAATATTTCAGGTAAATACGAGTATCCATATAATGTTAGGAGTAGTATAACTTAGCCTCATGTTAGTATTGAATTAAATTAATAATAATAAACAACCAATGAACCATTGAACAAACATAAAAAGCAAAGATTAAAGACTACGTTGACGACATGGAAGTTTAGCAATAATTCCTTCTGGACATGTGGCTTCCCTGGTACCTCATAAACGGCAAAACTATGTCAATGTCTATTAACTGCTCTCAAATTACGATGTTTATTTAAATTATTTATTTTTTTACATACTCCCTACTACTTTGACACAATAATTTCATTCTTTAACATTATATACCTTACCTACAATTTTAATTTAAACTATAGTGTAGTCGCTTTTGTGGACATTCATTCAGACTTGTTACAGTTGTAATGGCAATCATATCATTTGATTTAAATAGGTTTTTATTTTAATTATTTTATTAATATTTTACATTGATTATTTTATATTTTTGAATGTGAGAACGTTGTAAGCTTAATAGACTGTAGATTTGTAGACCACTTTTCATTTTGTCAAGTACCTGGTACTTGTTGACAGGCCTACACTGTCTTCCCATACCGATTAACACTAATTTGAAAACATTGCAACAATGTAAAAGCCGATTTATTTTTAAAAGATTAACCGTGGAGTTTCTTGCGAGCTCTTCTCCATAGGAAACGACCAATTGGACCCGTGCACCTAGCTTCTAACGTTTCATAAGTGACCATGTAGGTTTATATGAAATAAATGATTTTGATTTTGTTTGACTCGACAATTAGTGCTACATCTAGAAATAATGCCTCGTCTTATGTTCATATACAGTCAACGAGGCACCTAAGTAACCAGATATTGTTCGGTCTGAGTATGTATTTAAATGTATTTATGCATTACGTAGTGCAAAGACTGATGCGTGTTCGTTGGTTACTAATATCATTAATTGACGGCACTGAAACTCAAGTCCACAAACTTGTATGCCAGTTTATTCCCGCTCGCTCTCGTCACTCCCATGTCTGCGGTAACCAAAACGCATATATATCGCGTCGACCTGTCCTGTGTAATTGAGTTACCGCGCTAAGAAACTGAAACGGCTCGCGGGAGGATACTAGTTCAGATAACTAACATTAATTACTCGTCTCACTACTATATTGTGTTACCTATTGAAATTTTGCGTAATATGTTTTATAGTGGGTGTTATGAAATACTAGCTTTTCACCGCGACTTAGTTCGCGTGGAATTCGTAAGATACCACAATATACTAAAATAACAGCCACATTTTTATTGAAAAACACCCTGTATACTACGTTTGCAGGTATATTACAGGTATCAGCAGCCAAAATATAAAGAAATAAAAAAAAAACAATATAGAAAATTACCAACTCTTGGGATTGAACTCGCGAGCCGTGGCTTACAGGGCGAACGTGGAACCGTAGGCTGTTTATTTCGTTCGTCGTGACTGAAATAGCCGTTCTTATACATGTCAAGATTGACGCTTAGCTGTATGTAGGTAAGTTTAACGTCATGATATTCATATAAGAGGCTAAATCCATATTTATCTAAAATATTTTATCTTTTTTCTCGTCTAATAAAATCTCGCAGTAAACTGTTGAGGAATACGAACATAATGCAGTATTGCTAATTCCCCATAGCAAATAGTGTAATAATATAATTATATAGCCTATGAAATCACCAGATCTGTAAAAAATATTTGTGCAAAATTGGACCAGAATTCCGGAACATACACACACAAAAATTCTTAAAACTATATATTTGGCATCAGAATCGTTTCCACAACTCGCAGTAATTACTATTTTTCAAAAATATTAGAAGTACCTACAGTTTTAACTTTTTTACTATTTTATTATATATATGGGTACAGTTAGTGTACGTAATAGATGTGTTGAAAGGTGAGGATGAGGCTCGTGCCTAAATAATAACAGCCGAATAATATTAGACAGGACGCCATCCCCAACATTGCATTGTTGGGGAAAGCTTAGGCAGATGATGACATTGTGGAAAAGTGAGATTTTGCTTGCTTTTGGTATTAAGATATAGATTATCCGAGTTATGCTATGAAAGAGCTCTCTTTTAACTAGTATCATAGCATAGCAATAATAACATATTCATGAAAATCCTTTTTGTTCAAAACCAAGAAGGAAGACTTCCAATCTTCTTGTTTATCTTACAAAAAATATTTATGAATTGTTTTTCCGCTATAAATTCCTTCGTAAAAACCGTGTGAGCGTATTCCCCTAATCCCCCGCCGTGCAACGGAACTGACACACAGACGGACACACGACACGCGATAGTTATCAATACGGATTATCTGCGTACCCTGTGTATCACACTTAGAGCAGGGCTGCCGCACAGGCTAGGGAGAGGTATTGGTTATAATACATTTCTGACTAGATACTAAGAGTTAATTTGATGCAACGCATAAATTTTGATCATAAAAATCAGAGGAATGTTACATAGAATAACTTTTAGTAAACGTTTTTATTACTGCAAACGCAAGACAGAAGGACACATATTTGGACTGCAGTGGACGTGCCTTATATGCATAAAGGGATAATTTTAAGGATTAGCGGAGATTCAATTAATTTCAAAACATTTTGCCCACTTGCCTGTGTCTAAGTAGCAGCCCTGTACAAGCTACAGGGGCCGCAAAAAACTGTGTGGAACGTGACGCGGCATATTGATGGCCGATGTTTTCCTGGTCAGCGTAGGTGATAGCAATAAGCATAAAGTAAAATTATATTTGTGGACACGAACACTTTCCGGAGGCTTAACTATGCATTTTGTTTTGAAAAAAAAAAGCATTCTATAAGATCACATTCACAACCTGTTTTGTTGGGGTTGGACAGTTGTTCATGCACTCTTAATTAATTATTAACTCCTTTACAAAGATTTTTCTTTATGCTGACTATTTTTATGAGTGAGTCTAAAGAAACACACTTTTTTATAATTTTTGTGATTTTTAAAATTTTATTTTTATGATTGTAAACATTCAGTGTACATTGTATCTAGTCTAAGCTTTTCATGCTGGTCTATGTAACTGGAGAAATCTCGACCCCACATACAGGAAGTCCTAGATCAGGGGTGGAGACCTTATTGATGTAACGGGTAGGTACTGAAGTTCAGAAATAAAATTACAATGTATTACTATTACACACCTGTGTGTTTTAGTGTCCAAATAAATTTTATTTAAAAAAAATGCAGTTGACACAGTCTTTTCACTTAAAGACCGTTCCAATTAGGTAGGTACCTATCTTATTGTTATCAAGTTAGATTATTCTGCTCAGCAAATTACCAATTGGGATATTTAATCTACAACTTAACGCAATATAAGTACCTTATGTCAATCAAAAGTTAAATATCACGTAACTAATGTAAAGTAATATAATATAACGTACGAAAAAATATCACGAAACTTCCGTGGCGAAAAGTATGAAATACACGAATAATATCAAAGTTGTCCTTACGACGTGGAAGTTAATCGGTTCATTTACGACACTCCTGGCTGCCGGAGTACCAGGGCGGCAGGATAAGGTGGAGGTAACGGCTCCCGACTGCTGATTGATTTGTTTTTATGATTGCGTTTATGGCAGTTCGCAACCGTTCGCAAGGGGCAGAGGTGGGCTTATGACTGTTTTTGTGCTAAATGTTCCATTTATGGGCTCCAGTTATGGTTGATTAGATTGGTGTCGTATCTGGAAAGTAACTGTTACGTCACACACTGTTACTGGCAAACTATCATTTCATCTAAGTATTTGCTTTTAGGATAAAGATATGCTACTTCAACTTGCTGCTGCGAAGTGCTGGGAATCGCTTCGCAGTCTTGCAACTTGCAAAAGCAGCAACATGATATAATGATATCCTCATGTTTGTTTAACGATATCCCACTAAGTTAACCTATCTCTACAACAACACTCAATGGTGCCGATTCCCTTGTTCACAAACTAAGTTCAGTGCATCTTTTTCTTTATATTTCATTAAGAAAAGGACAGAAGATAAATTTTAGTTTAGTCCTGTCAAATTCATCAGCGCTTGACGTAAATTGACGTAATTTTACTATGCAAGTTTTTAATCACGTCTAAACTTGTATGGAGTAGTGACAGGCGCTGATTAATTTGACAGGACAAAACTAAAATTTATCTTCTGTCCTTTTCTTAAAGAAATAGAAAGAAAAAGATGCACTGAACTTAAATATAGTTTAGTTTGTGAACAAGGGAATCGGCACCAATATACCACTAACTGCCAGACTAAAACTTAAATTTTACGGAGATTCTATGTACCTAAGTACTTCGCTAACACTTTGAAGACCACCGTTTTATTCCAAGATTTGATTTGCGGAAAGTGGACTTTGTTAATAGGTAATTTGGGAAGTCTATCTTTTCGTCGTCCACAAAACTATAAAATTTACGTATCAATACATCTTCAGTGCATATGCCGAGGTCCCAAAGTATCAATTTGTCGAAGTGAGCGATATCAATAAAGAACTTTTTATTCCCGCCATCTTCTTCCCCCTGACCCTCCGATATGATTACGTTAATGATCGTTATTTTATGAACTAATTAATCATTTATCTCTTTGGACGATGGCTTTCAATGTAATGGGATTGGTTGGATATTAGTCTCATTGGGTTGTTAAAATCTTAATTTTATTTCATTTAATGTTTGGTAATGAGGGCTACGAGGGTAGGTACTGGTTGTTATTGCAAAGTGTGGTTGATAATTATGGCTGAGAGAATTATTTCGCATTAAAATATTGTCAATAGCAATCACCGTTTTGAACGTCACTCGTCATTGATCAACTTCCACCCGAACGCTGTTATGAATGTTATGATGTTTCGAGTTTCGACAAGCTAAAATCTATAAGTCAAGTAACAGGTTCCAATCCTTGTATCGTGTTACCTACGCTAACGACATGGTAGCCAATAGATACGTGTCGAGAAGCTCACCACAAACATTATCAGTACAAATAGGTCGTGATTGCCTCACGTAAGCCACTTTCTCACGTCCGATCAATCGCGGCCTCTTCCTGCCCACTGCGCTGTCGCACTAATGACTAATTACGCTTGTACAATCCCTCCTTTACACTATACCACTTGCATTACCGGCTACATTTTACCTTCAAGCCAATATCAACCTTATAACCAACTGACAATGTTTGGATTGGATTGCGGATCTCTATATTAAGCCGTTTCCTATTCACGGCGGCTGGTGTACGCTCATTAGGTACTTAGTGCTATTGTGGAATGGTTAGCGAAGAAGTTTCAATCTTATTTCTTTCAGACAGGGTTGAGTTTTGTTCGTGGGTGTTTCCAGAGTTTGGTCCTGAGTAAAGTCTAGGTGAAGAGCTTCCTGAGGAAAGATATCGGCACGTAATGAGTTGAGTGGCATTCAAAACATCGTTATCTTTGTTCACCGCAGCTCTTTGTGACTACCGAATAACTTGTGTTCACTGCTCTGAGGGAATACAAAAGTGGAATAGAAACATGTTTATAATAAGAACTTCATTTGAAATGTTGAATGCAGTCGGTTTCGAAATAGAGAGGAAACACCCAATGGTTTTATAGATGATAGAAACAGTTTTCCAAGAGGAATAAGCCTTATGAAAGCTGTATGAGAATGAAAGGTTATAAGTATACCTGTATACACATTCCAGAAAATTACTTTACCTAGGTCTACCGTGGTCTACTGTCTAAACCTTTACGATTTTAAGCCACCATTTAATATCAAATCTCAATAACTTGAAGGTGGTCTCTTACCCGAGGCTGAAACTCGCCAGGACCATAAACTCGATTATCCGATCTTGTTAGCGTCTGTGACGCTTGTAAACACAAGCGTCACAGACGCTAACAAGATCGGAATAACTCGGCCTTAACGACGTAAGTCTAAGACTATGGCGATATCCACTCGATACATCGGTCTAATCGAAGCATCGATGCGAGTGATCGAGTTAGCGAGTTTGAGTTTGAATTAGCTTTTGATGGATTGATTACGGGGCTTTTGTTATGGAGATAGTATCTATCTATGTACCTCGTTCTACCTTAGTCATAATATCTTCATAATAATCTCCTGAGAAAATATATTCTGACATGTTGTCACAAAAAGTAAAAAGCTATGTTTCCGCCCGGGATCGAACCGGGGGCCTTCTGCGTGTTAGGCAGATGTGATAACCGCTACACCACGGAAACTATACATGAGGTAATCAAATGCGGCAGTCCATGAAACATCGAATTGTCTTAAAACAAAGTTGAGATCAAAATGTTATCACTTAGTTTATTTTACTTTACCTGTGTACGTATGTAACTGTTATCGCATTGATTCTTCCACTGCTTGAAGTATTACCAACGTCCTTCTCCCATTCATCTAAGGTTAGCAACACGCAGTTGCTTTCTATTTCTCTCCACTGACATTTAAGCCATTCTTTTCTACCTTGCCATCTTTTACTTTAACACCATCCAGCTGTTATTGTTTAGCCTGTCTCTTTCAGACTTCCACATTTACACAAGGTTCCTCTTTCATCTCAAAATCTTCATCCCTTTATCAAAAGTACCTTGCGATTCAATATCTTCCATACACAACGAGCATCTGTTACACTCTATATCACACGAAGTAATCCACTTGTCCTCAATGGAGGTCTAACTAATGTGCATTAATTGCTACGCTTGGTAATGACGCTGTAATCCTTAGTAAACATAATACCAGCTAATGCCGGCGCCGAGCGGTGTTGTCTTACTGTACCTTGTTGTTGCCGATAGTTTTTTAGTAACCAGTTTATACTGTGATCTGTACCTACTACGTCAATTTACTTCAATTCAATTAATCTTTATTGCAGTCCATAATGTACGCATAAATACTTAGAAACAGTTATGGACCCTGTCGGGCACTACAACATTTTAATTATGTGGAAGAGAGGAAAGCTTGCGTTGATTCCAAATGTTTAATTCTGCTGAGTAAGTATCTTCATACATCATGTTTAAAGATGTTTTTAGCGATTTAACCATATGCTTAGAGGTTTCTCATGGTCAGAATTAATCAATATTTTTCTGATTTTGAGACAAATCCTTATCTGAAATAATCCAGTCTTCTAGCTCTATATAGTGAAATTAATTTAAAAAACTTTTAAACTATTATTCACCGAAATGCTGACGGCGCTATAGATAATTAGCATTCAGACTCTACCGACATCTGGACAGCTCACGTAAGACAAAATAGATTATGGTATCAAGCAAAGAAGACATGTTAATTTGATGCGTCTTATAGATGATGACGTCATCTCCCCCGGAAACAGACAGGACTTAAAACACTAAAATCATACAAAGTGCCAATCGAACACTTTAGTGACAGTTAAAGACAGTGTCGCCATGTGGCAGGAATGTTACAGAAATTGTAGCTAAGGATGATGAAAATAAGCAAAAACATGAAACAAACAGAATTAAGAGGAAAAGTTCCACGCATAATTATTAAAATTGAGTGTTATCAAAGACAGACAGTAAGACATCGTTTTACTGTATTGTTTGCAGCTGTACCTATATATAAGTAGTATATAAGTAGTAATGTATGGCACTGATTAATATTAGTATACAGGTACAATTAAATAAACAAGGTGATAACATTTTGGCCTTGATTTTTTTTTTGATATTTTTTTTTTTTATCAAATGGCTTATTTGATTGGCTTTCGTATGGTTTCCGTGGTGTAGCGGTTATCACATCTGCCTAACACGCAGAAGGCCCCCGGTTCGATCCCGGGCGGAAACATAGTTTTTAAGTGTTTTTTACTAAGACATTCAATCGATACCTTCAGTCATACACATATTGCTGAGGCCGCTGTTTGCGTCATGCTGCTTAGTGCTTAGGTAAACCTAGTTAAACCAGTTGATGCATCAAGCATGAATTTAGACATTTCTACCAGACAGTTTGAAGACTGTTTGTTGTTTATTGTTTCCCAAAAAACATTACACAAATTAAGTTTATGAGTAACCAGTATAATTGCCAAATGGCAAACTCCATCCGGTATTTCAGATATACACAGGTACTGTGGGTACAAGTTCTATTTCTTCAAATAATTTGTACACCTCCGTTTATTTTAAGCAATGCTATGATTGTCAGGAAAAATCCAAGGTATCGTGAATTTTAAGCAAAATTAAATAGAATGAATCTCAGGACCCAACATATTATTGAAGATTGACCGTAACAAAATTACTTTCACCTTGTAAATATGTAGACCATGTGCGGTAGCCGGTCTTGAATTGTTCAATTATGATAAGCCTACAACTTTTACTTTTGGTACGTTCCTTGTTTATTCACGCAACATTCAAGTTTCCGTGGTGTAGCGGTTATCACATCTGCCTAACACGCAGAAGGCCCCCGGTTCGATCCCGGGCGGAAACATAGCCTTTTGTTTTGTCAATTAATGGTAAATATTTCTATTTTGCTAGTTTCTATGAAGGACGAAGTTCTTGGCTAGTCCTGACTATCTTAGTTACATTTAAAGTCTGTTTGATCGAAGATCAGAGATTTCCTCCCATCCCAAAATTTGGTCACACAGCGACCCAATAGAGCCGCTTATACACTTCACCACTGTAAAAAGTTTACAGCCAACCATAACTTGGTCCATTACTGTAATGAATTATGTGTAGCGTCGTTAATCTGGCCTTAGACATCACTCCTCATCTGCCCAGCAATTACACCTAATTGAATATTAAGGCCGAAAACGATTGCTTATAAAAGTGCCAAATTGCCGAGTGTTGAGGCAGCTTAAGTAGAGGGTCACCCGAATTGTAAATATCTTAATTAAAGAAGTGATGAGTGTTTTAAGGTATGGGGCAGAAGTAAGTGAATTCAATGATTTTAAAATATGTTTCACTGGCTTTCCGTAACACTATTAACGAATTGTATCTTTAGTATATATGTAGGTACGTATCTAAAACAAATAGAGAAATCCTGAAACTATGTTTTTTGTCATAGTGGTTATCGAACGGTTTTTTACATCGGTGAGGTCGTAAATCCGTCACTATCACCCAAATATTTTATTGCTAGTAGAAGATCGACGCGTACATGTGCTTATCAACAGTCATAAAAGTTTTAACAATTTCATGACAACGGCTACCATAAAGGAGATAAGAGATAAGAGTTCATTTGAGGTACCTGCCTACAATGAAACTACATGTACACATTAAAATACAGATTGCGGCCATCATAAGGCCCTTTGTACACACGTTTTTCTTGCCGTGAAGAACTACGGTTTATTCGCCGTGTGTAGGCACGGTCGTCAGTGCTGTACGGATCACTAGTACCGTGCCGTGTACAAAGTGCCTAAAAAAGCTTATTCCTTATTAATTAAGGTATGGAGCAGTTATTATTTACCTAAACTTCTTGTAAGTATCCCACAATACACCTTCGTTGGAGGTCAATTATTGCACGTTAAGCTACTCAAGAACATACCCAACTTCATGCAAGAATACAGTTTTTACGCAACGCACACACACACACTGCGGAAATAAACATGCGGACATTACCGTGCGGATACAAGAGTCCGTACTCTTGTATCCGCATGTGCGGATAAAACCGTCACGACGACGCTTCGAGTTTACGCCATAATAAAAATACTATGAAATAAATTGAAAAATTATTATACCGAGTTATGGCGTCGTTCAAGGTAAACGATTGGGCGAATGATTAGGTAAATATTGTTGCAGTGATTTGTTGTTTGCAGTTTATTATAAACATATCCGTGCATATTATTTATTTAACCAAGTCTTAAACTATTATTTTGTATCTTTTACAGGTGTGCATGGTCTTTCAAATACTAGAAAGGCAGGCATTTTCCTCAAATACATATTAATAACGCTGATAATGTTTACCGCAGACGTTTAAATACTATTCTTCTCGAGATAGGTAAGCTGATACATACTTTTGAGGATAGGAAAAAGAATCCTAATGTATCTGTCCTTTTTATGTAAAATAAGTAGCTGGATTAAACCCACGTTTTCATATTCGATACCTAAGGAAATATGATTCAAATGAACATATTAAAAAAGTCAATAAAACGTACGTATCGTTGCGTAAAAGTGCGATCGTAAATAACTTTCGACGTCGCATCGGAATCGTTCGCTTGCCTGTAATGTATTCGTGCAGTGTGCGCCGATCCTTAATAGCGCATTATGGTGACTATTAGTTATTCATGTTGTATTTATTATTGCTAAAATATTATATTTATAGCTTGTAATGTGACGGTGCTTGAGGTGTAGTAAATGTAATTTATTTGAGGAATCGATGTTTGATAAGGCGTTGTGAAGGCGGTTAAATAGGCAATTTGAATCTCTATTTTTTGGTTAAAACACAACACAGACGTGAGGTTTTCCTTTAAGTTGTTTTTTTTAGAAAATGCAACTTTCTAAAGCTTACTACGATGTGAAATCTTCAACCAAACATCTTAATTTACTTCAGCAAGCAGTCTGAGCGCTATTTAAATTGATAAGAAAAATCTCTTCAATATGAATACCAAAAAAAATTCCGATTTACTCCCTAATCCTCGCAATCAGCATCGCAGACTCCCAAAATAGTTTGAAGAAGCTATTTGTACAAACGGCTCCACCTAGCTTATCCTACTGCGAATACTTTTAAATCACGTATCCGTTTATTTATTTACTCGCACGCGACAATTTACATATAAGAACCAATTCAATTCCGAGGCTCACGGCATTCGCAAAGATTAAGGCTGTATATCCACCTCCCGAACGACCTATCCCCCTGCCCCCCTGTCACCCACGCAGACCATCCCCACATAATCCGTATAAATCCACTTTATATTCATCCACCTTAAAGGCCTCAATAAAAGTATCTTGTGTACTTTTTCGTTGGAGTTAAGTGTGTTGACGATTCATTTCGGATTGCAATTTCAGAATGGTAATAATGGAAGTCCTACCCTTAATGTTCTTGAAGAAAAAACTGTCTACCTGAAGTATGATCAACCTAATATGACTCGTCAGTCTCAATATGTTGCTCCACATAAGGAAAGATGAAACAATGTCTGAGGTGATCTTGGCTACTTCTATAACTTAGCGCTGTCATTAAGGTTCTTTCTGTCGTTAGCTTTTACCATTTTGAAAATGCTAAAAGCCTAGTAGGCTTTACCTAGACGTTATTGTATCTTTAGAAATAGTTCATTATTTTCAAATAAATTTTTGTTCCAAGTTAAAAGTCACTCCGGGTCCTAAAACACTTTTGAGTTTCAGACATATCCTACAAAGAAATACATGAAATTGATTTGTTTACAATAAATGTAAGTGTGTCTCTTCTCGCAATAAGACTCGTACATCGGTAAAGCGTCTAATTTCTAGTTGAAACTGCCTAGTTGAAATGCTTATTGCAACTGAAGACGATAATATATCGGAGTGGATACAGTAAATCAAAGATTATGGTGGTGCGCTGGTTGAGGTATCGCGGCCTAGGAACATTGAAACGAATGGAGATTTGAGGTGCGAGGGGACAAATGAAATGACGGTTAAGTTTGTTCAGCTGCATAAATTTCTATAGATTTTGTTCTAGTTTTAGTTGTTAAAACTATTTAATGATGCTTTGCTTTTGAAAATAACTTTGCCTTCTAATGCAGGACTACAAAATTATCAAGCATTAAGCATCTTTTCCCGTCCACATAAGAGCTTAAATTGGCCTAAATTGAAAATAAAATTCGTAGTTTAATTAACTGTACCAAGCCACTCAGAAAGTATTGCGAAAAAACTTTTTATGTATGAGAGACTGGCGAGTTATAATCTATTTTGAAAATATGATTATTTGTAAGTAAAAATAGGTACGTTCCAATGTAAAATTTTCCCTCCACATGGTTTGCGAGCTAATGTAAATTATCGTGTCTCATTAAAAATGGATCTGCGCTAAAAAACATTTTCGCGCTATGATTTTTTACGATTTCAATTGTCATCTGAAACCGGACGAATCGTATGATAGACTTCAAATGGCATTCATGGATGAAGGCCCTTCTAAGACAACCGTGTATTGTTGGTATAACGAATTCAAGTGCGGTCGACTAACTTTGGGGGATGAAGAAAGAAGTGGTCGCCCTTTGACGTCTGTTACGGAAGAAAACGTGCTAGCAGTGAAAAATTTAATACATGACAATAGGCAAGTTACGTATCAAGAGATTCAACACATACTGCAGGTCGGATCGGGAAGCCTTCACGAAATTCTACACGTGCATCTTCGCGTGAGGAGGTAGTCACGCTGAGTCCCACCTCACCGATGCTCAGAAGCAGGTCCGAGTGGAATGGTGCTGTGATATGATAAACAAATTTGAAGCAGGCTGGTCTCGGCGTGTTTACGACATGAATACAGGTGATGAGTCTTGGATTTATCAATATGATCTAGAAACGAAGCTCCAGTCGACGGTTTGGGTGTTTCAAAACGCATCAACGCCTAGGCTATGTGAAGCAATCTCAAAGCAGGGGAAAGATTTTGATCGCGAGCTTTTTCATTTTGACTTGCTACTTGGTGTCAATTCCTTTTCGGCACCAAAGAAGAATCAACACTGAATGGTATACTACCAAATGCTTGGCAGAAGTTTTCTCTGTTGTGAGTGACAAGCGACCAAACACAGGGCTCCGCGGGCTACTGCTCCACCACGACAACGCACCTTCGCACACCGCGCTCAAAACGCGAACTTCCTGAACAGCACGCCGGTCAAACTCCTGGGTCACCCACCTTACAGCCCTGACCTAGAACCGTGTGACTTCTTTTTATTCCCGAAAATAAAAAAAAATCTGCTCAAAGGGATACAATTTTCGTCGCCGGAAGATGCGATGTCAGCGTTCGAGCAGGCTGTAGACGAGGTATCTGCGGCGGACTGGAAAAAGTGTTTCGAAAACTGGTTCAGACGCATGAAACTTTGTATAGAGGCTAGCGGAGAGTACTTTGAAACGATTAAAAAAAATACTATGTACTACGTATGGATTTTTTTTTTAATTTATGCAAAACTTTCTGAGTGTCCCACGTATCTACCAATAACAACATCAAAACACTTTGACCATATACATTTTGAATGACCGAAAATAGAAGATCGTATTTGGGGGACAAGATAAGTTAAAGACTAGGGAGCCAGTATGTCCAGCAACCCTTAAAATATATCCCCACATTGTGCATATACTGGCTGTATACATACAGGGTGTGTACAAGCTATAAACAAAAAGCGCCGTCCGTCTGGCCAGGGTTATCGCTCGGCCGCCTATTAACTTATGAAAATAAGCTACAATAACACTTTGTTTATTTTGCGTTATTTCTTGCCAGGGAAATTTGCGATGGACCAAGAAGTTAGGGTGGGGTTGTCAAAGTTGGGTGTTTGATTGTTTCTCGGTATTTTTGTATCCATTTGTAGAATTGTAGTAACGTACAAATATGAGGCGCATTCTTAAATGAAAAAATTCAATGTTGAATCAAAAACCAAAATGAAAAAAATATCAATTAAACATTACTCACAAATCAGTAAAACTTTCTAGTAGGGCCTTACATTACCCCTTCATATATAAACCGCTCGGGATACGCCAATGATCCCGCAAATACTGACAGGGGTCGTATTATCGTACAACTACTGTTCCCTAGTGACGGTATTGCGTATCCCATGTGAGAGTGTTGTTCTTGTAAACACGCCGTCTTTAGTTACAGCTTATTATTTGAACCTTGATTTTTAACATCTTTAAATGTCCAAACTCTGCTTCACTGAATAGATTTGTGTTCCAAAATAAAATGAACAACTTTGAGCATCATAAGCTAATAACATTTTGAAGAAATGGTCACTTGTGTGTATCTCTTGATGGGCGGCAATAGCGCTTGTGTGTGTCCCACGCTGGGCGACAGTAGCCGGTCCGTCGGACACCACCGTGCCGACGTCTAATGGATGTTGTCATTGTAAATACGAGGGAAAAAATACCAACGTGATTACATAAGGTTGTCATAACTGTTTCAGGTTCGTAGGTAAACAACGGGAACGTCCTGCATTTTATTCTGTTTTGATTTGAAAGTGTCTTTCTGAACCCTTTGGTTGGGTAATGTTTGGTTATTTGCGTATTTTTCTTTTTGGAGAATTGATGATTTTTTCATGTAAGCCTTTTTATATTTTTTTGCCTTCATACATACTATTTGTTATTCAATTCTATCCATATCTATGAAATAACTTGTGTTAAAAGATTTACTTTGTTATTCGTCAGCAGATTCAGCTGTTAAGTACACTACATCAACTTTGTATTACCCGAAAATGTGCACATCCAGTCTTATTGCAAACTTTGCATATCTAATTTCTCTCTTAAATGAGAACAGGGAGCGTTCTCATTTAAGAGAGACTCCCAAACTTTTCGTCACTCCCAAACACGCTTATCTAACAAAAAATACAATTTGCTTCATTTGTGCCAAACACTAGATATGAATTACACTCAATCGGACATAACTTCCCCTCACAAATAAACATATAGACAATACAACGCAAAGGGAACACTCAAAAATGCCCCTGACAAAAGCGCCGTGAAATCTTAGCCCACCTCATAAAACACGTGAAACAATATCTTGAACACACAATGGAAAACCAACGTAACGTAAGCAAACCCCTATTCTCGAAACAATACAGTTGAAAATTTCAAGGTTCATCGATAAAGGTAAAGTAGCATAGAATCGACTTTTCCGGAACCATAAAAGTATATTGTGCGTTTGTAAACGCTCCGTTGTTTGTCACCATTTGCATATAGATGTTTGCGTACGAATCTAAAAGGATTTGAATAATTATAGATTGTAAGTGGGGATCGGCAGGTGGATATATTTGGAAGCCGTCCAAGATTTCGTGAAGGAGAATTAAAAGAGTGGCGAGTTAGGTGACAGGTTGCACTTTCGAACTTTTATAAATTGAATTGCAATTTAGCTTCAAGTATTTCGAAACTGAGGAAGAACCTTTTGGTTTTATAAATATTTATACTAGCTTTGCAGATGTTGAAAATTTGTTAGGCATGTCGCCAAACTTACAGAGTGAACTTTGTTGTAAGTTCTTAGAACAGCCAATTGTTAAAACTGGAAGTCTAAAGCGAATCTTGGAGTTAGGTAGGCCTGAAAATGTTTTCTTTTTTACAAAAATCGTTACGTGAATATTTAAAATAAATGGTATCTACGTCTATTTTTGTGTACGCAATATTTTATCATATCCTAAATAGCCTAAAATAATCTCAAACAATATTTAGTTAATAATTAATATAAATAATGAATTGTATCTATATACATAGGTAGTTTATATAATTAATATACCTAAATATATCTTGTAAGAGATTAGCACTATACTTTTTTGCACACAGTTCCTATTTTCATAATCGTGTGAGCCCCAGAGCTCCGAGGCTCCACGGCGACGCAGCATTGTATCATCGGATCCGATGATATTCATTACGTTTATCCGCCGGAATGAATGGAATGAAATGAAAGAGCCGAGGTGCTGAGCGCAGGCACGCACTTGGCTGAAACTTTTGGCGAAATCTTTAGAACTCGGCAAAGAACGGAAATTTTATGAAATACAATAAAATAAATATCAATCCCTTATTTTGTATCTGTATTCTCGTAATTTTTGCTGGGTTGCTTTACGTTAATTTAAAGAAAAAAGAAAGAAAATACGTTTACGTTTTTATTTACAGATACAATGTTAATTTTATATACAAAATAAGTAAAAAATTTCCTGATGTTTAAAATATTAATAATAAACATTATATCACCTCATTTATAGAAAGTAATACATCAAGTATCGTAAAGTCTCGGTAAGTAAAAACAAAAGAAGTCCTTTAAATTCGCTCCTCATCCCAGGCAACTTTAATCAGCCAATACCATCCATATCTCCGTACAAGATTACCATACCAAAACAAACAGGCTAATAAATAAGCGTATTTTCTTATATATACTAATAGTGTAGTCCGTCTCTCTAGCCCTTGACAGAACTAAAGAGGTCCGTAGTAGGCCGCGCACGTCCCTCCGCACTCGCCGAGCCGGTGCCTCCTCCAAATTATATAAATATCCCATAAATACTGCCACCATAACTGTGCAAGTGTAATCACGACGAGTGACACCATCATACTCAGCTGTACTTTGAATGTATAACATTTATTTGTGCTAAAGATTCGGATTAGGATCGCCCTAATCAGTAAGTGACCTTGTTAGGAATTTGGTTGGAAATTGTTTATCTTTTTGAGCTTTCAGGCTGAGCACAAGTTTACAACTTTACATACTATTTCGATCTATCCTATTACTTCCATCGAAACATAGTTATAATTTTTAAGTCAAACCGACTGAGGAATATTTCTAGCCAATGAGGGACTCTGCACATCAGTCAGTAAGATTTTTATTCTTAATCGATTTAGGGACTCACAAACATTGGTCATGGAATTAGACGTGTGTCTTTACTAGAATCAAAATCAAAGACACAAAATACAGGTTAATTATCCTTTGATCATTCAAAAGCTATATCTGTATTCACATTTCTTTTTACTCCCTTATTACAAACAAAACCCTCCAACTCCACTCAAATTCCAATTTTCATTTCAAAATCGTCGTCGTGTTAAATAAAATGATTGCGGGAGTCTGTGGCATTATCTCAATGGAGGTACCTCAGATGTGAGAGTCTCTCTGAATAAAGTGGCAAATTAAGTAATTGTATGCAAGTGTTTCGAAGGGGAGCATGATTGGCCCCAACAGATGCTTGGAAACTCTTATGGTGTTTTTTTTAAAGGAGTTTGTTTTTGCGTCTCGTGGTTTTAAGGAGATGGAAAGTGAGATAACACGACCTAATAAACGAAAGAATGATTCTGATTTTGAGTTAGATGCAAATACATAGTTTTAGAAAATAACCCAACTGATATAGTTTTTATGTTTTTAGCTTGTGTGGTTTACTATCTGGCTAAATATTGTTGGACTAATACCAACCAGTCGGCACGGAGCGGTCTTGACAAGTATTTTGTTAAAATGAAAAGCAACAGCTCTTCAAAAGGCAACTCTTGCAAGGCCACGCTATCATTACCATAATTTCTAAAACCAATATGGTATTTGAATCTTAATGAAATGTAGGAAGAATCATGTCTAGATGGTTGGGCTTCAGTTGTCGGCAGCATGCGACAGTTTCCAGTCGGAAAGTCGTGCGCTGTGCCTGACACGAGCCGTGTCCGGCCGCCGGAGGTCAGAGCCATGACTTTGTAGAACCGGCGCAAGTTTGTTACGTGTTCTACTGAAGTAAGGTTGGTAAGTTACGAAAATGTTGTAGGTATTGGTTATTAATTGAGTAGACTGAAAATAACTACATATATGAAACGAAATGTAGATATACATTGTCATGCACTAGAAGCTAGTGGAATTGGTCTAAATAAAATTGCGTGCCCTACTCATAAAGTCAGAGGAAATTGATTCGATTTACGAAATAGTCTGTTATATATCTAGTTACATTAAACATGTTCCTATATCAACGTGTTATTACAATCGCTACGTAGTCATCCTCAAATTGTGTTTAAACTGCATTCTACATGAATAACTGAATCTCAAGCCTAAAAAATATTACGATACATTCTAATCGTTGTTATTAGGCTGTTCTATCTAAAATCTGCCCTATCTATTACTAACTTTAGGCTATGTCAATGATTAGACATAGGTCGAGCGCCAGTGGTGTGTGAATCAGATGCGCGTGTCACCGCCACTGCATGCACTTCACTTGTTCACTCACTGTTTCGGGAGCAGTCCTAAATATCAGTGCACTTAGACCTTCTGTAGAAGGGGAGGTTAATAGTAGAAGGGCAGTGATCATGAAACTAGTCAGATATGACGCTGAAGAGTTTGACACCGGTCTGGGGGTTTAATGGCGGTATGACCAGAATATGTATGAATGTAAAGAAAGCAAAAAAAGTATAGTGGCGTTCTATAGTTTCTGTCCATGGGAAAAAGGCGCGAGTTTATATGTACATATGTGTAGTTATTCCATTAAGTGATATTTGCCTCTCAAAGCATTATAAATATCATCATCAGTAATTATCCTACCAATGATTAGGTAAACCAATTTAAATAATATCAAATTAGTGCGATATTGGAATAATTCGCTGAGTATTGAACTCTACTCTTAATATTAGGTATAACTTGCATAAAGCTTCACGATTGACGACAAAGCTGACGGCTCCCCACCGGCTACCGGTTGTATCAATTAAAAGCGACACTCAGTGACTCGGAAACGACACGCGACTATGTCCGACGCATGCATCCGCCTCCGCAGATTCGTTGTGAATGCTCTGACAGTAAAATGTACTGATGCAGTATAATTTCACAAATTGCCAAATCTTCTCTTAATGATTCTCCAATGATTATACTTATTGTATGGTATGTTATTCCTTAGGTAGTTCTTCTGCGAGCTGCTAATCCTATAGTAATTCTTGTTCTCTAGCTGTCGGTTATAACGACTGATGTAAAAAGACTCTTCTCGTCATTGCGCTTGTTTTTGTACTTCAACCATTTTTTTGTGTACTGTTGATTAGTATCTCATTTTCTTTACTGTGTAACCTATCAATATTTTTGACATCGCTTGTCAGGCATGAAAGTAACCGTGGAAGTTACTTTTCATGCTTGTCATAGCTAACTACCCGCGTGTAGCGTCCCCTGCACGTAGCCATCAATTAAACAGAACAGTCGGTGATTCGGAAACGACACGCGTCTCTCCGTCCGACACACGCCACTGCTGCCCCTGGGTTTTGTGAGGTTTTCGATTACGTGTATCGATGGGAATTGTCCCTTTCTAGATTCCTGCTACTGGAATGCTTTAAACATTTTTCACAACCTTTTTCATATTTCTAGTTTCTTGCTAAGCTTGTAATACGAGCCCCGTAAATTAAACAACTCGTTATAATTATTCAGAATTTGTTACGTTTTTTTTTTCAATACAATGTAGTCTTTCTAGTTAAGCTTTAGTTGAAGTCTTTTAAAAAAAAAATTAACCAGCAATTTAGTGAGCTGGAAACGTCATTGCTATGCCATAACACGTAATTCACCAAATCCTTCACGCATTTCGCATCAAAAAGCGCATAGAAAACAATCCTTTTAAGAATAATCAAGCAAACATCAACCTTATATCCCTTAACATAAAAGTGAATAAACTTTCCTAATTCCTAACGTGATGCACCGTCATTGTCACATAAGAGATGAAATCACACGTGACTTTGTCGTGTGGGGCGCAAAAATAATGTTTATGCTCACTGGGCCCTTTTTGTCGAAAATGTCATCACATTCGACCTAATCGATAGTGTAGAAAAGTCATGTTTATGAATGTGACGGTGTAAAAGCATTAGTTGCTTCCACGAGGTAAACTTACGTTTTGTACTAAGAACTTTAAAGTTTGATCCAAATAACGTGGCAACATTTCGTAACGGTTATTTATTTGTAGTTTCCCTTGTCAGTTAGTTATTCGGATACTGAAACAGATTTCAAGCAAACAGTTTTTCTCCTGAAATATAACGACAACAACACCATCCGACACCTGCTGAGACACAAAGCGCCCACCATTTTCTTCCAGATAAAAAGTAATGCCTAGACAAGATTTAGGTAGCAAAAAAATCAGGCGTAGTCGTGTGCGCTGCGGGAACCGGAAGGAAACACGCATAAGTCACCGAGAGCGCGCACTTCCGGTGTGAGATGTGCGCCACGTGACCACGTCAATTAGACCCTGAGGGGTAGGCAGCAGTGAGGGATGGCTAATCGGAGGTAAGATATGGGAATCGGTAAATATTGTAATCGTGTACCTAGGTAAGTAACATAACGTACGTATGATTTTCTTAAATACTTATTATAAATTAGCTGCGTCCCGCGGTTTCACCCGCATAAGTCTGGAGCCATCCCGTGGGAATATCGAGATAAAAGAATCCTATGTCATGACCCAGGTCATGGTCTACCTATGTGCCAAATAGCATGCAAATTCGTTCAGCCGTTTTAGCGTGCAAGCGAAACAAAAAAACAAATAAATAAATAAACAAACAAACTCACTTTCGCATTTATAATATTAGTTAGGATTAAGAGGCCGACAACACCTAAAGCGCGGTCACTGTCGGACTGCATAGAAAAGAAAGAGAAGCGCGATGACACAACGCTGGTAATTTATTGCAAAATATAAAGCAATTATCGATTTACAAAAAAGCTATTACACAGTAAAGGTTACACAGTAAAGAAAATGAGATACTAATTATCTCATTTTCTTTACTGTGTAACCTATCAATATTTTTGACATCGCTTGTCAGGCATGAAAGTAACCGTGGAAGTTACTTTTCATGCTTGTCATAGCTAACTACCCGCGTGTAGCGTCCCCTGCACGTAGCCATCAATTAAACAGAACAGTCGGTGATTCGGAAACGACACGCGTCTCTCCGTCCGACACACGCCACTGCTGCCCCTGGGTTTTGTGAGGTTTTCGATTACGTGTATCGATGGGAATTGTCCCTTTCTAGATTCCTGCTACTGGAATGCTTTAAACATTTTTCACAACCTTTTTCATATTTCTAGTTTCTTGCTAAGCTTGTAATACGAGCCCCGTAAATTAAACAACTCGTTATAATTATTCAGAATTTGTTACGTTTTTTTTTTCAATACAATGTAGTCTTTCTAGTTAAGCTTTAGTTGAAGTCTTTTAAAAAAAAAATTAACCAGCAATTTAGTGAGCTGGAAACGTCATTGCTATGCCATAACACGTAATTCACCAAATCCTTCACGCATTTCGCATCAAAAAGCGCATAGAAAACAATCCTTTTAAGAATAATCAAGCAAACATCAACCTTATATCCCTTAACATAAAAGTGAATAAACTTTCCTAATTCCTAACGTGATGCACCGTCATTGTCACATAAGAGATGAAATCACACGTGACTTTGTCGTGTGGGGCGCAAAAATAATGTTTATGCTCACTGGGCCCTTTTTGTCGAAAATGTCATCACATTCGACCTAATCGATAGTGTAGAAAAGTCATGTTTATGAATGTGACGGTGTAAAAGCATTAGTTGCTTCCACGAGGTAAACTTACGTTTTGTACTAAGAACTTTAAAGTTTGATCCAAATAACGTGGCAACATTTCGTAACGGTTATTTATTTGTAGTTTCCCTTGTCAGTTAGTTATTCGGATACTGAAACAGATTTCAAGCAAACAGTTTTTCTCCTGAAATATAACGACAACAACACCATCCGACACCTGCTGAGACACAAAGCGCCCACCATTTTCTTCCAGATAAAAAGTAATGCCTAGACAAGATTTAGGTAGCAAAAAAATCAGGCGTAGTCGTGTGCGCTGCGGGAACCGGAAGGAAACACGCATAAGTCACCGAGAGCGCGCACTTCCGGTGTGAGATGTGCGCCACGTGACCACGTCAATTAGACCCTGAGGGGTAGGCAGCAGTGAGGGATGGCTAATCGGAGGTAAGATATGGGAATCGGTAAATATTGTAATCGTGTACCTAGGTAAGTAACATAACGTACGTATGATTTTCTTAAATACTTATTATAAATTAGCTGCGTCCCGCGGTTTCACCCGCATAAGTCTGGAGCCATCCCGTGGGAATATCGAGATAAAAGAATCCTATGTCATGACCCAGGTCATGGTCTACCTATGTGCCAAATAGCATGCAAATTCGTTCAGCCGTTTTAGCGTGCAAGCGAAACAAAAAAACAAATAAATAAATAAACAAACAAACTCACTTTCGCATTTATAATATTAGTTAGGATTAAGAGGCCGACAACACCTAAAGCGCGGTCACTGTCGGACTGCATAGAAAAGAAAGAGAAGCGCGATGACACAACGCTGGTAATTTATTGCAAAATATAAAGCAATTATCGATTTACAAAAAAGCTATATATAGATTGTCTAAAAAAATAAAACACTATTATGCTAATATGTTGTTTGTAGAACAATCTGACAAAAAATCAGAATGATTGCATGTATATTAGTATGGTTTTTAATCGTTAAAAGAAATTGTTAGAGGTATCTTCGTGATTTTTTTCTATAGTATCAAATTAGTTATAATATGTTTTAAATACACTATCTACCTGGCATATATACTTAAGAATATCATATATTTTTCTGATTTTGTTTACTGCAGTGGATCATATACTTTAAGGCATTATAAAACTTAGAAAAGTTGCGTTTAGGTCCTGTAGTTCCCTTAAAATGAAAGTCAGTTTTTGTGTCTGTCTGTGTGCGGTCACACAGTCAGACACGAAAAATGACCGATATAGTTTGACCGAGACCGCTGTACCGCGCCTCAGGTGTGCGCGGATAGACGCGGGCGCCCCGCCCCCGCCTCGCCTCGCAGCCTTAAGGCGCGGTACAGTGGTCTCGGTCAAACGATAGTACTTACTAATATACTTACTAATAAATTCTACTTATATGGAAAATCCATTAAATAGCTTAGTTAACTTAAATTCGTGCGGGTTTGTTTGTATATCGTACGTTCCATCTGGGGACCTATGGATGTGGAATCCTTTCTGTCTATGGAGAATTTACTTATCTGAATATTTTAAAAATAATGCAGTAAAAGTGAGATTACTTATACATAGCATAGCGTTCTTATTTCCAGCTTGCTTTCGTCAAGTCCTATCGGCACAGTACTGAAATAATAATTTTAAACAAACAAAATATCTATGACCTTACAAGATGAAAAGCTTCACATACTAGATCTGATTGCATAGTTAAACTTGTTTTTCCCTCCTATCTCTCAAACATGATAATTGTCCTGTGGTTGACAGATCTATTGCCATTCACTTCATACTTGAGACAAAAGTGCATTAGTGTAACGTCGTCGATGAGTGTTTGATGTCCCTAATGTTGCATCAAACAGTTTTGTTTCTTTAGCTCTAGTGACTACTGAGCAGTTCGGACTGACAGACGGAGTAGCTGTGAATATTGCTCACTACTTTGTGCTTTCCAAGAATACATTACCCCCTTTCCTCCAGTGGGTAGTTCCATAAAAGGTAAATATCGGTATTCTATATAAGAAAATATCGGTAGCTGGTTTTTTCGCTGTGCTACACCGTTTTCAGTGCGTGGTAGTTTTGACATTATGCTATCAACCATTCGATGTAATTAATAATAGGTCAAGGTGCTGCTGAACTGGTTCAACCAGCTTAAGGCTTAACTTTAAGCACAACACTTGGTTTAACACAACGCGCCGGTTTTTAATACTTATTACTCCCATTTCTTTGGACACGTAGATCATTTCATAATAGTATTTTACTAGACTTTGTTGTACTCCAAAAACCCAACCAAACCACGCACGTCATCGTCCTCACCTACAAATAATTTACAGCCGCATCTAGAATTAAAACTGCCACCATAATTGCCACGTACATATTTCTCAGTGCTCGTCCCGCCAGGAAGCGCGATGATTTATTCATCTTTCACCTCGGCGAGGCGCTAAGTGGCCGATTATTTGCTCTATCTATTATCATATATTACGTCCGTGACGTGCTATTAATATTTCAGTGGTGGCCAAAGGCTGGCCGATCAGTATTACTGGTGATTTGTGGGTTTACACCTGTTTACGTTTGTTAGTATCAGCGATTGAATGAAAGAGAAAACAGATTAACCGCCAGCGACTAGGAACGAAATAATTTCTTTTGCAATATCTTGCAAAAGAATGATCAGCATGAGTAGTATTCTAATGAATCCCTGTAAAGAGTAAGGGGATTTGCTGCATCTATGAATGCCTGCTTCGATTCCTGCATACACCAAAATACATAATTATGTGTGTAGATCTTTTGACACATATCTCTTTCAATTCTTTCTATCGACTATCAGTAGGTCTATGAAAACACACAAAAACAATATTTATTTATTCTGCGAACAACACCTGATAGAATTCCTTCAGACCACATTCGCTGGCACTGCACCAAAAGGATTATTACATCCATTTCAACCTGACTGGAGATTGACTACAGTGTTAAACATACAAATATTCTCTCATACAAGCTCATCGGCCATGTCCGTGATTAGCTCGTGGTTTCCGTGAACGGCGCACGCGCAGCCGTAAATCAACCGTGCCCTCTCCGCGAATAGATCCTAGTTGTGTACCTTTGTTTTTGAAGGATAAGTTTTGATGCGTAGGAGATGGATCGTTTTGGAAGTATCTTGCGGTTTGGAGTATACTGAATGTGCCGACGCATGAGTTTTATTTCATAAAACTTCGACGCTCGGATATTAGCACCGAGTGATGAAAATCCAACAGTGCGCTATTAGTAGGCATTACAATTAGGTGTCGCGTAGTGTTAGTGAATACGGTCATACGGGATTTTCATGTTCAGTATTTTGATTTATTTTAATATTTTTACCCAAACTTACCGTACCTAGATATGTAAATGATGTGGTCTCCTATAATAATTTGAAGCGCACACTTGTACTTGTCCCTGTTCTATGTAAACTTGCATGTAATTGTGCAGCCTCTGTTGGAGATCCAATAAATAAATAAATATCAAATTATGAAGTTAAGCCCTGCTTAGCGAGGACTTTTGCCTCCAGATCCCATGGCGATAACAACCACCTAGACAAAACCAATTTCCCTTTACCAAATTCGTTGCTTCCAGATGACCTAGGTTTTAATTTAGTGTCCAAGTCTGCCTGGGACCTCGCGCACGTATGGGAGTGGCGCGAGGAGGCGAAACGCCGGGGCGTAAGTCCGCTGCCGCGAGAAATCGCGGCACAGCGGACGGAGCTCCGGCGGGATCTCATGGCGTCATGGAAAGTACGGTTGTTGCAACCCAGTGCTGGGCACGCCACGATTGCGGCGATAAGTCCCCTCTTTGAGGAGTGGCTGGAGAGGCGCCACGGCGTCCTCACCTTCCGCGTGACGCAGGTCCTCACCGGACACGGCAGCTTCGGGAGGTTCCTGTGTCGGATAAGGCGGGAGGAAACGTCCGGGTGTCACCACTGTGTGGATCGCCTGGAGGACACGGTGGAGCATACGGTGGAGGTCTGCCCGGCTTGGGCAGAGCACCGCCGTGTCCTCGTGGAGGCGATCGGCGGCAGAGACCTCTCGCGTCCGGCCCTGGTTCAGGCCATGGTACGGAGCGAGAGGGCATGGGCAGCCGTCACCTCCTTCTGCGAAGCAGTAATGCTCGCAAAGGAGGAGGCGGGACGGTTGAGGGAAAGGCAAGTTTCGCGCCCTCTCGCCCCTAGCCGCCGTAGGAGACGCCCAGGGCGTCGGGAATCCCGGGCGGATTTCCGGCCACCGTAGGCGTGGGCTTGCGGACGGTGAGCAATGGGTAGCTCACCGTCCGGTAAGGACCAGGCCCGGGTCGACGGCGCGTCGTATTCCACGCGCGCCTCAAAGAGATGTCGTCAGCACAAAAGTAGGGGTCCACTAGGGCCGATGCCTGCCGGGGTCGCGGGAAGGTACTTATGGGTCACCGAGGCCCCCGCAACACAGGCAACAGGAAGGAATACGGGTGGGTTTTAGTCAGTAAGAGTCTGACACACCCTCCCGCTCCGCCCAGAGCGGTAGAAGTTATTTGATGATTTCCCACCCTAAAAAAAAAAAAAAAAGCCCTGCTTAAGAACCTTTAAAAACCTTTAGCGTAAAGAAGCTGTTTGAACAGCTGCAGACATGATGCCTTCTTGTCTTGTTATTCTTTCTCACTGGAAAACCAGAGCTATCCTGCTGAAACAGCTTGTTTACGCAGTACAAGAGGAAGTTCATATCTGTTTTGCCATAACTGACTAACAAAGATAGCAACCTGTCTGGCTCTGGCACGACAAAGACAAACGTTTGTGGTTCTTTCTCCATTTCACTATCTCCAATCTAAGTAACCCGGACAATTCTTCAAAAAGCCAATACCTACATCAAACAAAGAGCACAGTCCCACTGTACGACCGTTCATATCTCAGTACAGTCGCCAGCGTGCTATCTGTTAACTGGATCAATTCGTTGGCGGTGCGACAAATCATTTAATTGTCCGCTTGTTACGGATTAGCTGATGACGTGGACCATTAGATCTCGTCACACAGAGAGGAAGGAATGTCGGTATTTTAGCGCCTGTGTTCTTTGCGATCATTGGTTTGGATGTTGCAGTTAGTGTGTATTATCAAGATACTGCATGTTAAGAGCGTGAATTCTAAAGCAAATATTTAACAGGTTGGCAACGTTGCAAATACCTGTTAAATATTTGCGTGATTATATTATATTATTTTTTCAATAGGTAGGTACCGAGATTTATTATAATATGATGTATGGAAATATGCCTCTTTAGTGCACTTAAATATTAATTATGAAAACAGTTTTAGGTATAAAAAATCCAAATGCTTTTTTACATCTAAAACTATATATTCAGTGTTACGATATTAATTATTGCATAGTCAATATTTTAGTACTTAATAACGATATTTAATATTTCCGTACAGTAATATTGACAAATTAATCAAAACAGTTAGGTACCTAAGTATTTGACAGCTGTTTGCGATGTTGCCAACTTCCAGAATGCATAATCTTAAGGTCGAGAATTTTTAGGAGGAGGTATCGATCAATCGCTTCTTTGTTGAGTAAGTTCATTGAGTAAGAAAAGGTAAGAACTTGTAATACGAAGTCTATTATTTTCTTGAAGGCCTCTTTAGAATACCTATTTGATAAAGTTCTAACCTAGCTTCTAAAATGTTAAACGAGAGAGGTACAGAAGTTGTCCTGAACGCATTTTCGCTATTTTAGTAGCAATGCCAGTTTGGTTCGAAATATGTTTAACACATAACATTGCTGAACGCTGAACTTAATGCATTGTTCAAAAATATCAATTAAGCCGTCGTCGGTTTATGATACACATGATTCACACCCACCTCATAATCGCTGCGGAAACGGATGGACCGCCATACTGTATGCGAAATCAGCCGTTTGTCGAGCTTTCCACACTGTTGCACCTGTCAGTGCCCACTTATTGCACAACTATACAAAAATAAACCCTATATGGAACCGTATAGGGTTCTCTTTCGCTCTGTCGTAGGCCTTAGCTTTCAATCACCACTTCACAAACGTATATCAGAGTAAAACCGAACATAAACATATCGAATTAAGCTTGTATTTTGAATGTACACCAATCGCAGGTGACAAGAATTGCTATTCCATTTTCAAAACGGTTGAGAGATCATCTCGATGCCCAGTGATTGTCCTACAAACGGATTTCAACTTTACCACCTAAAGTTTTAAGTTGTTTATAAAATGAATTGCAGTAAATGCGATCAAGTTGCAAGTCCAATGGGATTTCAGCTCTATTAATTTGTTGTTAGAGTGGATTTTGGAGTGTTTGAGAGTTACTAGAGGTGTACATCCGCGTGTAAAATCCGTTGGTGAGACCGCGGACAGGTTTCCGCTGTCCGCATTGTTTTCGCGTCGGAATATGCATTAATGCGGATTTTCAGGTAAAGCGTCCGCCAGATTGTAGCCGCCGCGGATGTGCGGATACGGATATTCCGCCATTGTTTCGCACGTTATTGTCCGCGTTGTAAATTGTTCAGTGGAACATCGATTAATATATTTTGAGGTAATGTATTGTGCTGATATTGAGATTCCGTTTTGAATGTTTGTTTATGAGGTTAATAGCCTATTAACATTATTGAATAACAATTCGGTACAATAAAGCTATTAAACCCGGTATACGTTTGTTTATAAAGTGTCGGAAAAAGTTATGAGGAGAAAATTAATAGGGCTTTTCTATTTCAGTATCTCTTTCTTCATCAAACTTCACTACATCCTTTTCAGTTCCAAGGTATTATTATTAATATTGATAATATCCCAAACTACATAAAACAACTTCGCATTACACCTAACTTCGCCCATAAACCCCCTAGCACCAAAACTTTCACTTGACTGCTTATGACGTCAGCACAGATAAAAAAATCTGCCTCGTCACCTCCAGAGCAGTTCCATTCATTGTGCACCTGCCAGAATGACGTTATTAATTATCACCCCCTACACCCCCGGGTCACCCCCCAGGGTCACCCCCCTGTCACCCACTCAGCTCCTGTTGTCTGAAGTAACCGTGTTGTGTCAAGGTGATTCTATTGTTTCTAGAAGGGCTGGTGGCACTCTGGTAACGTGGGGTTAGCTTGAACGGAGATTTGGATAGAGGATTTTTGTTGGACCAAACTGACAAGTGTGATATAGATATAGGGGATCGATATAAATAGTCAGTTTACAAAAAGTTTGATATATCATCTATCTCTTCTCCACCAAGAATACCAGTCACCTGTCGAGTAACACCACCAGAGATGCGCTAACTAAGTCATAGTATCCAATCTACGTCGCGTTATCGAAATCGATAAGAAGGACCAGTCCTCGTTTAAAAATAAGACAATTCTGAATGATTACGACCTTTGTAACCTTTCTCTTTAAAACACTACTTCAACTCACTTACTCCAATATAATCCTTAACCACCTCTTAATCTGTAAAATAAACAACAATTAAGCCCAGTTTCGCCGTGCTGCCGGCCCGGTAAGGTGAGTAGTCGTTGATTAACGATCTGGCGGACGTGTTTATTGTGTCACCCGGCGCTCGCCACGTCACCGTGACGTCACAGCAAGTCGCCAGCCTGAAGATATCATTAACTTTTAGACTACGAAGTCATTCTCTTAGCTGTGTGAGAGGGACTTTGCACCTACTAACCAGTTTGTTGAAATAGGACTTCAAATGTAAGATGCAAGATTTAAGGGATTAATCTTATTTTTCAATGCTAGTTCCAAACCAGGAGATTCAAGTTATTCAATAGGTACTAGCTGACTTGACAGACGTTGTCCGGTCCAAATTTTAATAGTTCATACAAAAATCCCATTGAAAAAACACGTTCAGTTCTTCCCGAATTTACTTTCTAAATATTAAAACCTAATTTAGACATTGTGTCTGAATTAGGTTCATTTAGAACTAGGTTCATTAGGAGCATTTAAAATATAAATAGCCAAATCGGCTCAGCCGTCTTCAACAGCATTTCAATTATATCATGAGACCTTTCTTTTTTAAGATCCTTAGGCTTTCGGCTTTCTGCTAGGGATGGCAATAACGAAATTGCAACCGGATAAAGATGAAAAAAAGAAGATGCACCTAGTTCTATGATGTTTACTGTTATCGACACCTCCGCGCATCTAATTAATAACATCAAAACACACGGCATTTGAAACTTCAGTAAACCGTTGTACAGCAGCGACTATCAATCGCGTCATACCTCAAACACGCGGCACGCGGCGGAGATTGAAAACGAAGTTAGTTTAATGAGGTAGCTCCGTGCTGCGGTGACGACGTGGCGGGGACGTGGCGCGCAAGCCGCGACATGTCGGCGCCACCTCCCGAGGTAGGCAGACGTGGCGGTAATTAATGAGGTTGAGGTATCAGTTGGGAGGTTTTGATAAAGTTTTGGCTTTGATAGCTGTGCATATTTGAAAGAACACTTATCGGTGTAGTTTGCCCGATAGAGACGAAGAGCAGGTAAGTTAACTTTCGGTCGAATGTTGAAAAAATTGACTTGCGTTGGACTTGTTAATTTTACAAACTATTTTCTGGCAGTCTGATCAATGTCCTAAGTAAACTGATAAAATATGTCTGCACATAACACACAATTGTCGGTGGTTGTACTGTGAGATAAGAGTCTATAGTAAAACTAAGATTAATTAGAACAAAGTTCTAAAAAAGTAATGGGTTCTACAAAGCCCGGTATCCAAGACCTTCCTAAATAACTTCAGCAGTAAACTGGCGGGAAGTTGTGTGGGACCGTAGAAGAAGTAGGCCAGGCGCGGGCGGCGCCGGAATGTGAGGCGTCGCACCTACAGCTCATAAGTCGAGGCCGGACCTTGAGCGAACAATTAAACGTTCCTACAACTATGCGAACACGAGTTTCTTAGCGTTCGGCCATGAAACTTACTGGCGCGATTGGATTAACCTAAAAAGGTGAAATAAGTTGTTTTTCTCAGATTACAGATGGGCCATAATCTATTTACTTTGCTAAAACTTTTATTCTCAGTGTTCAGGAGGGGTTTGTGGAGAAAGAGCTACAAATAATTTTGAAGGTTCTTCAGGTCTAGTCAAATACCTCCGCCGATAACAGCCGACAGTGTCGGAACAGTGGGAGCCTGTGGCGATGATACTATACAAGTCGACACCTGCCGGCTTCCCTTCGGAACAACCACTACAAGTCAATATTGCCTAATGCAGAACAATGTAATTCAGTTAGGACGTGCTCGCTCAGACATGACTACTAGATAATTATGAGCGCCGCGCCGGCGCGCCGCCGTCGCCGTGAATTCATGTCGACGCGTCGTCGCCGAGTGGAGCACGGCGCGCCGTCGCAACGAGTCGCGAGTTCGCGACTTGCTTTCCCGTTAAGGTTTATACATGCCGAGTGGGCAAGAATGTTCAAGCAGTGCGGGGAAACGAGGGGTGGGCACTCGGCCTAGTAAACAGAACAGTGTCCGAGTGACTCTCGCTCTTTAACTCGGCTGAACGTTCGGCCAAACACTCGGTGATGTGTTTAGACGTACCGAGCAGAGTGCTCTCGGCCGAGTGGCCGAAAGCACTGTCTCGCCCATCCACTCGGTACGTGTGATCTATGCATTAGTTCACCTTGTCAGCTGCTCGCCACGTTCGCTCAGTCGAATCGAATATTTCACCAAGTGAACGTGTGATGTTAACAATGGCAGCAACTTCGACCACAATTGATATTTAGAAAACGAAAATAAAGAATATGCGATCCCGAAAGTTTAAACGTCCTAGAACAGATTCGTATTAAGTGCTGTGATTAAAAAGTATGAAAAGTGACGATAGAGATGGTAGTGTATGTACCTGCTTACTCGTTTAGATTTATATGATTTATGCCTATTTTTAATTAAAAGTGTAATTTGTTTTTTTTTAAAAGAGTGACTATCAAGAATTACCGATTACGATCGTGTATATCCTCTGTTCGTTAATTAAAGAATATAAAGCTTTTTTTGGTAACAACAATATGGTGTTCTTTAAGTTTTTTTTTTTTTAACCAATCTATCCCTGATAAAAAATCTAAGGCCCACGGCCACGCCGCTGCGACGCCGCCGTCGCCGTGGAAATTTTCAGACCACGCCGCCGCCGTGGAATTGGCCATCGGCGCTCATATCTAATGACTACCTACCGGTGCAATGGTTTTTTCAAACATTACTAAATATTTGCACCGGCTTGCCTGATACGACAATTGACCCTTCGTCACTGGTGGGCTCTTTGAAGTACGTAGAAATACAGTAGATTTATCTACATTGTCTAGCTCGCGTTCTTGCATAAATAAGTATCAGCTAATTTAATGGCTCCACATACAGGCCTCCATCCGATATTAAGTTTCGTCAAGGTATTCGCATAGCGCGGGAGGGTTCGACGCAATGTAACGAATAAAGACGCCTCTCCTCATATTACTAGGTAGGTACTACCTCTTGTAAGCTGCTGTGTCCCTGGTACGATATCCCTAATAATATAAAGAATGTCGTCCAAAAATGGTCAATATTCTTTCTTGTTTTTTTATTAACTAACTATCTGTTTGTTATTGGTAAGCAAAAAACGTCGCAAAAACATTACTGTCCTGTATGTTATCTTTTCGATCCATAAGATGTACAAAATATGTAGTCGGGAACATCGTCCCTAAATGTTTATTTCCAGACATACCTTTAACTGTCTGCCATCAATATACTCGTAGTATGTATGTATGTATGTATGTATGTATGTATGTATGTATGGGAAATATCAAAGTACATATTTCCCCCTTTCGCTAGCCAGCTAAGAACAACACAATGTCCACAGTATCTAATAATAAGATATGACGTAGATAACACGATTAGTGCGCGGTGAGTCGCACCGTTGTTTTCTATTATGGTGTGATTTTTCCCATCAATGCTGCTTCGTGTCAGATAATTGAATGCAGCGAAGGGTCCAACCCTTGCACGGACACGCGGCTGTATTCTGACAGACTTTTTGCTACTAAGAAATTGATAAAATATTTGGCCATTTGTCCCGGTCGTCATAACAATGACAATAAACTCGGATTACCAGAAATACTATCCTACCTGTTATGGTCTTGCCTTGGTTGTCTTTTTGAAGCTACTCTTGGTGGATTCCTTAAATCTGGATGGAGTGAGGGGATTAGAAGCTGACCCAGAACATCTTATTTAGCCTGACTAGGTAGGTCCACTACATCAAAACCAGTATGATGAATACTCTTGTTTGACAAATTAATCTAGGTAAGTAAAAGGTATTATAAAGTAAAACTTACGAGAAACTTACGAAATTAGAGAGGCGGCGTCGCTATTCTGGACACAGCTCACTGCTGTGTCCAGAATAGCGACGCCGCCTCTCTGCCGGTGTGACCGGAGCCTACCGCGCCGCCATCGCCACTCTGCCGGTGTGACCGGAGCCTACCGAACCGCCACTCTTCCGGTGTGACCGGAGCCTACCGCGCCGCCACTCTGCCGGTGTGACCGGAGCCTACCGCGCCTTCACTCTGCCGGTGTGACCGGAGACTACCGCGCCGCCACTCTGCCGGTGTGACCGGAGCCTACCGCGCTGCCACTCTGCCGGTGTGACCGGAGGCTACCGCGCCTCCCTGCGGACGCCACACAATCTAAAGGACAGATAAAATGTGGCAGTTTAATATGATTACCTACACCTACCTCTAGCATAATAAGTTCAGGGTTTCTGAGAGAATTGAGATGAGCCAGACATATTTCAAAACATAAAAAGTACCAACTATGTTTGAGCTTTGCGCCAATCAAATAAGCTTTCGGTAGTCAGATGCTTAGTTTAGTTCATGAATAATCATCACTTCATATGACGATGAAAATATTTAAAAGAAAAAAAACCATTATACATATAATGACCACATTGCTCTGTGAAAATATAAATTTTCAGGAATCGACCAAATAATGACTTGTCTATAATAATAATTCACGTGGTTTAATTGACTATGCAATAGGTGGATTGTATCTACAGACAATATTGCTTTCCACCTGAATTAATAACATCGTTCAAACATTCGCAGCCGGCGCTAGTTATGAGCCCGTGTGCCGCCTGAAGAACAATAACCAGGTCCTAGGGAACTGCGGTGCACCGACTAACAGGAGCGTTCCACAAAGGATGGATATTATTTAATAACAGCCACTGTTCATACATTAAACGATGGTTCAATTCAACTTTGTGCTGATAGGTAGGAACAGGTTTGGCTTTAGAATTTCGTTTTGACCGCGAAAAGAAAGACTACGTTTGTTCCTAAGTACAAACGTTAGAAGCTGGAATGGGTCTGTCGTCTATAGCAGCAAGATTTATTTGTTTTCTTTATTTTTTTAATAGAAAAGATTTATATATTAATAATAATTCAGCCTGTGTTGGCCCACCGCAAGACAAAGACTTCCCTTTCCCTTCTGCACTCAACTCGGTCCTGCGCCAACGTGGACCAATCCCGCCTATACTCGTAGGTGTCAAGCTCGGCACGACCTCTAAGCCTGGGTCCACCGCGATGCTATTGCGCGTTTTAATTTGATATTGCGTTGCTAAAAATCTTTGTACATGTTCCCAAGTAAGTGGTTAAATAAAGGCAGTTGTTGCATGAAATGCCCAAGTGATACTGGTACCGATTCCCAAGTTCACAAACTAAACTAAATTTAAGTTCAGTCCATCTTTTTCGTTGTATTTCATTAAGAAGAGGACAGAAGATAAATTTTAGTTTAGTCCTGTCAAATTAATCAGAGCCTGTCACTACTCCATACAAGTTTAGACGTGATTAAAAACTCACCTACTAAAACTACGTCAATTTACGTCAAGCGCTGATTAATTTGACAGGACTAAGCTAAAATTTATCATCTCTCCTTTTCTTAATGAAATAGAAACAAAAAGATGCACTGAACTTAGTTTGTGAACAAGGGAATCGGCACCACTGTTGTGATGACTCAAAAGTTCTTGCGAAAGATGTAAAAATGCAAGAGAAAAATGTAGACACCTATTTTTAATAAAATAGAGTACTACAAAGAAACCCAAACATCTACTTCAGTACCCGTATCTACTCATGTTGCAAAGATCACAAATACAAGCCGAACAGGTAAACATTACAAGGCAGACAATTCATAAGGGCACACGTGCCGTTACTTACATACGCAATAACTGCGAGGTTATGCGTTTGTCCCCCACACGTATGTAATGAATAATTCTTTAGTACAACATGCTACTAACCTATCTCTGGAAGAATTACATTTTATTGTTATTAGGTAGGTGAATATGTTACCAGGATTTTGTTGAAAAGACAAACAAGCAAGAGATTTCACATGTTGTTCACAGTGAGATCACATATTTTGTTTAAAGAAAGATTGTAAAATGTAAATGAATATGTGAAAATTGGAAAATAGGGGACTGATCGATTTTTACATTAATTTATTGTGTATTCTGACCATAAATACTCAATAAAAACTATAAAGTGAGGCTTTTAAAATGAAGCGCAATTAAATGGTAGTCCTTTTCTTTTCTTCATAAATTCCTTCCGGAAATATTTCATTCATTCCAACTTTTCAGAGTTTCATAAAAATCTCATCCCCGGACCTCAGAGAAAATTATCATATCGCTACCCCATACAAAGCGGAAAAGAAAATGTAATCAGCAAATGACTTTCCCAAAACAAAGAAACATCTCATCGACAGTATTCAATCAGACTATCCAACACTAAGAGTGGGTACACAAAATATGATCATACTGTAGCATGTTTGCACAGGGTGGTGGTAAAAGTTATTAGTTTCACCTGAGGGTAAGACGCACTCGCTTTGTTTGCGCACCAAACAATGGATTGAGATTGCCATGAACCCTGCCATCATGTGCTGTGTGTATGGGTGCTGTAATTAGAACCTTGTCTGTAATACGTAGTTAGGTATCTATAGGTATAATATTTAATTTCGTTGCAGTGTGCCAAAAGAAGTAAACACTTAAAACGATTTTAATTTATTGAATAAAAATTAGTTCGAGTTGAATCATTTTACTAATGTTACGGCAATCTTATATCGGTTGTATAAAACTAAGTAAAATACGTGGGGTCATTCACTATAGTATTGTATAGCTGATTATGATATTGGCAACAGTTTGGCATCGCTAACAACCTAAATTTGAACCCAAAATTCGAACTCAAAAATCAAAAGCATTTAAAGCCTCACTTATATGATACAAAGCAGTAAATTTGTGTAGAACGATGTATAAGTAGGTACCTACCTATTGTTATAATACATACAAGTTACCTCTAAGAAGTGTTCGGACATTTTAATAATGCATTTCCTCGTAGCTAATACAAATTATGGAATTTGATATTAGATACTCTTTGTTTTTCCTTCGTCCACGTATTATCATAGGGAAGAATTTCCATATAGAATATTTAAATGCATACCTTATAAGAGAATGCTTCCCTTATTGTAATATTATCCTGCTAAAGGAACTGGGCACATAAATCGTGATATAAAGTGACTACAAAAATGTTGCTGTAGTTATGTTTCCCAGTGCATGCCATTACTAAAAGTACGTAGTTAAACTACAAATGATTTAATCAAAGTAAAATCACAATATGAGTATGGTTTAACAACTTTTTTTCTAGAGATTACTCCATCCACTCAAAACTATCTGGAAAAACAGACTGGCAGGGAGTTCCTCATTGGCTGTACTCTCAATGAACTTAACTTCAGGTAAGCTTCAGTTACCTTATTTGGCACATATTTTCATAAATCAAAACTTAATTTACCTAGTGCTAAATAGGTGCTGTAAAAACAGGTTTAAACTCACTTTCTTACAATCTGATGAATAAATAAATATCTAAAACCTACCCCCAAATTAACCTAACACACACAAAACAATCGAGTGTCGATGGCAAGTTATTCGAGCGGGCTCCACAGTCCACAGGCCCACGGTAATTACTTAAGCGTAACCCTGCAGTGTTTGTACGGGTCTCGAAGAACCGGCGATTAATAAATTTTGTCTGTTTGACTTGTACTGGGTCAACGGATTATGTTTGTGGATTATGGTTTGTGAACGATAATTAAACGATTTTAGTATGTTGGGGTTTATTGTACCCGGAGGTGAGCGGAAGTCGGGAGGAAATCAATTTTGTATAATGAGAAACAGACGACATAGGTGCAGTTAAAAGTTCAATCAATGGATTAGAAATAAAGATAACGAGACTTAATTATGGTATTGAAGATGAAAATATTATCTTGAAATCTGAGACAAGACCTCATAGAATGAAAGAAAGATTATAAGTTTGTTTGGGCCTAATTATGACGTATAAAATTATAGTACAGTCGCCAGCACATCCAGTTACCACAAACTTATTCCACAAAGATAAAATAGTAGCTGCCTATCAACGATATGTTAGTAAATATATTTGTTTATTCATAAGGATTTGTAGTTATGACTAATAAACGAAAAAAACACAAAATCCCATAGTTTTTCGGCTAGATAAAAACATTTTTAGAATGTACACAATAAGCCCAATCAGACCGCACATATGAAGTTTTTGTCGACTCTGTGAATATTTTAAACCTTAAAATATTGACGGTCAACTTCAAAATCGAATGAGAAAATTTGACAGTTTGTCGTAACTTGATGTGCAAAATCAATCAAAATCAAAAGTCATTTATTCAAACTAGGCTGAAAATCAGCACTTTTCGAACGTCAAAGTTACATAAGACAGTCCCCCAAAAATGCCCGCCCGTCACCACTTCCTAGTGCTTTAGCTGGAAAGAAGAAGTGGTGGAACAAACTCCCCAGCAGCACGTCTGTCTGTATAGTTATATAAACTTGATTTTATACAAATCGTATGCAAAGTAATTAACATTACGTACGTGCTGTCAATTAATTAGGTAAATTCTACACTAAATCATTTAGTCGTTAACTGTCTGTAAACACCGTGGTCTCACAGATAGGTCTTATTTTTGACTGCCCCGTTGGTCTCTGAGCCTGGGGTCATGGGTTCGTTTCCCGGGTCGGGCAAAGTATTATTGGGTTTTCCATTAGGATTTTTTTAGTAACAGATCGGAGTTTGAAAGTTTGCCCGTGCTTTGGAAAGCTCGTTCAGCAGTTGGCCCTGCCCCTGATCTGTCTCCGGTCGTGTTGGATTGGGACGGCAATCGGACTATGACAGTGAGGGAAGAGAGAGTGCACCTGCGTCTGCGCACACACTTGTGCCCTATAGTATTTCCCGCGCCGAAGGCTGGTCTGTGCTGAGATGGGTCGCCATGGCTGAAATTCGGGTTGAAGGACCATTATTATTGACACAATTTCCCTGACTATAAAACATTCTTAATCTTAATTACCACTTAGTTATTTATTTTTTGGAATTATTATTTTCTCAGTCGAAAACCTGAAGTCCTAAAACTATTTTCTAGAATAAGCCACTCATGTTGTTTATCAATGATCCTATTTTGAGCCAGCCTCGTGAATCTTGGTGACAGTTTCTCTGAATTATGATTGAATGGCCTAGCTCCAGACGAAGAAACGGGTAACCCTGACGTACAAGTAAACAAGACTAAAAAAAATGTTTACTCTAGAAAATTATTTATTTTAAGGTGTTTATTTTATTTTTATCTACCAACCTTTGCCAACGAAATAAGGTAAATACGATAGTAGATATTTGTCAAACGGTAAGTTACCGTTTTATAATGATAAATATAACAAAAAACACCGCATTTTACAAGTTAAAGTACCAGGTGACTACAAAATCACCCTGTTCCTACCGCCCTAAATTACGATAAAAACCACTACCAACGCAAAGAAACATGTTCATTTTTAAATGTTGGTCCTATAACAACATTAGCGTTTCAATTTCGAGTCATCTTTACCCCTATATTATTGCAAGAGAGATTCGACCATCAGCGAGCTAGGGTTGAACACCTGGCGCTCTTTTGTTCGGTAACGAGTATCGAGTTACACGGCGATGAAGCGATCGATAGCAGCCCTGGCGGACACATTCATATGTTATTACGCTTTGTAAAGGGTTAATTAAAGTTAGAGTGTGTGCAGCCGAGTGTGAACCTGGTAGATAGAGTCAATGCCATCTATATAATAATAATGCGTGGAGTCATTTAGGATAAAGGCTCCTACATACTGGCGCGACTTGTCGCGCGACGCGTCGCGACACAAAGGCACCGCTTGTAGCGCTACACGCGGTGTCTTTGTGTCGCGTCGCGCCAGTATGTGCCTATGGAGCCTTAATAATGTTTAGGTTTAAAAAAAATTGACGTTCAAAAGTGCCTTTTATGTGTCTTATTATGAAATAAATTATTTGACTTTAATTTTGAAAAAGTAGTGGTTTAGATTAGATTCGCAAAAATAGTAATTGTAAAAAGTTTTAAACTCACAAAAAACTGCATAATTTGAAAATGTCCGTAAAATCTGTCCTTTTAGGCACACACACTTCACACTTCAATACACATAATGTCTTTCAACACCGATACCGCAGCATTTGTAATTGATGTATCATTAAGTAGTAAGTGCCCACCGTCTGGTCCCTCATCGCACTCAATTGCCTGCCGTCGGCGTACATGCCCGGGCAGTCCGATGCGGGCAGAGATCGGAAGATAAGGTGATGATGAGAGCTTTTAATTGCTTTGCAAATTATTGTATTAATGTTTTTCATTGGTCGGGGTCTTTATGATATTGACCGCGAAGGTAGAGGGCGTATTCATTAAGGCTTGTGCAGACAGCCGCGACGCGACGCCCACCGGTAGAACGATTTCCATGAAGTATTCATACAAATTGTTCCACCAGAGTCGCGTCGCGCCACCGCATCACGCCTGTCTGCACGAGCCTTTATCCTGAATTGTTGTACCTACGAGGGTGACACTGAAAGTTCTTAGAAAATCAAAAACTGAATAAACAGCAAGTTATTAGTTTTATTATATCTTTTAAAATAGTGTCCATTTACATCAATACATCGGTGCATCCGATGGAATCACTGAGAAAAGCACTTTACCCACTCGACCTTACTCGACTCGGTCTCTTCGGAAGTCATAAAAAATCATTGTACGAAAATTTTCTCGCGTTAAATTCATGCTGACGTGACACAGACAATTTTCAATTTGCCGCCAAATCGTAAACAAATGACAAATTAATATAAAATAAATTATTTAAAAAACAAAAACCCGACTGCAAAAACACATAACTGAAAAGGGAAAAACAAGCATTATAATCTACCTATATAATTTTGGTATCGCAGGCGGGGACAATCAAAAGTTACACCATATTTCAGGTTATTCGACTGTCCCCGCCTGCAAGACCAAAATTATATAGATTATAATGCTTGTTTTTCCCTTTTCAGTTATGTGTTTTTGCAGTCGGGTTTTTTGTTTTTTAAATAATTTATTTTATTTCAAGCTTTTTAGTTTTATTAATATATATATATATTTGAAAATTACTCATTACTAGCTTTTATTTGATACCAATATTGTTGCAATTAATTTAGAAAAAAAACTTCCCCTCCTTTTTTTTTTGTATTTGCAGATGCAACTTATAAATAGTATATAGCCTATGTCACTCCCACAATTAAGACGAAACGAATGACACCTCATATGTTAAAATCCATCAAGCCTTTTAGGCCACAGAGCGTGCCAAAGAAAGAGACATATATACATACATACATACTCTCGAAAAACATTACCCTCCTGAGGCAGTCGGGTAAAAATACATACACAATAATATTGGCAAAGAATTCCATTTTCAAAATGTGAACTGTTTTTTATTATATAATTTACAAGTGGCCAGTTCTAAAAACTTTCAATGTCGCCCTCGTAAGTTGAAAATTACATTTAAATTATTGATATTTTATTTTGTGTTAGCAAGAATATTACATGTGGATGTAGATAACCATAATATCTGTGTCTCAGTATGTAAGACTGTTTCTTCTTAGAAATACGCCTTTTGTATAATTGATCGCTGCTAAAGGTTAAAATTCTTAGAGTGGAGATCAAGAAGCAGAAAAAATGCATTTTCAAGTTCCCACCATATTGGCCGAAATAAGACCGTTGCTGTAAAAATCTGGTCCTGTGGCTCACTCAACTATGGAAAGGTCTTCATTTATAGCTCATCGTCTTCGTGATTATCATTTGCTTTGGCAGGTAAACAGACCATTCAGCCCATTGATAGTTTATCCATAAACATAAAGTTCGACTTCTATATTCGTAAAACGCTATCAATTTGCCCACATAACTACATCTAAATATACATAACGTGCACACATGATACAGATGATGACAGTCAATTGAGAGACATTTAAGGTGATCGCCCGCCAGGTGGCCGGTGACTCAAACAACAATTTAGTTAATAGGATCCACGTGAGCACAGCAAGTGGCGTGGAGCTGCCATGAACCTCAATATTCTTTATGTGTGTTTGTTTTCTGGAAATGAAATGAAATGAGTGTTAAGTAAGCAATATAAGCTTTGTATTTGTAGATGTATGATTTAAAGTACTTATTTTCCTTTTATTCTACAGGTGCAGTTAATTTATAGAGCTTCCACAAGTAATGATACCTGTACCCAGGTTTGTCGACCCCACTGTCAGCATGACTAACATATTTCCGGTACTGCATGAACTGCTTTTCTTGTATTGTTTGCGACGATTCGAGAGAAAAGAAGTATAAGAAAGGTAAAATTAGTTTAGTTTTTATTTTAAACAAATTAAACTGCACGTGTAGCAAATGCATAATTCAAGATTTCCTATTTTATTTATTATTATTATTTTATTTTTACAATTGTAAAAGAAAGCTTACAGACTAATACACGTAAATGGTAACAAAATAGTAACAACTGACATTTGCCAATTACAAGCTTCCACATTTATATTGCAATGTTACAAAAAAGAAGATAAATAAAAAGTATGGAAAATAGGTAGGTGCCATAATGAACCGCGAACATTCACCCATTAAAATATTCATTACTCAATATTTCCCTGATTCTTACTGGACTCAAGCAAAATAAATCGACTTCTAAATACGATTGCAGGTAGTTGAATAATATTGCACTGCGTATACAAAAAGCGTTACGCCTGTAATTTGTTTTTGTAAACGGTACCTGTAATAATGGTCGTAATCTTAGGTTGTTTTGATTGGTGCAAAGATAAATTTTACTAAGTAAATCAGGACAATCGATTGATCCATTTGCAATGCTGATAAGAAAACAGATGTCATTAAAATTACGCCTTAATTCTAATGGTAGAAAGTGATAACGCTTACATCGGTGTACATAGCCGTCTGAAAACTGCTGTGCCTATGAGCCTACTCCACCCCACTCTCTCTTCCACTGACCCACATGTAGACCAATTGAGTTAGTTTAGGTGCTGTCAGGTACGGGCGACGCGTAGGGTGCCCGTGCGCACGAGTACGCGCAATCTAGAGGTTATTGTCTCAAGTACCTACCTGAACCAGTGTTATGCATTGTTTCTGGTTTGTACGGGACTATTGGACTGAAGTTATACTATACGTTGAGTGAATACCCTCGTTATTAATATACGAGTACATATTATTAATTTTATAATGATCTCAGTGTTATGGTCGCGGTTTTAGCTTATTTTCTGATAGATTCCTAGTTCTCATGTAAAATATTAGTTCGTATATGTAAGAAACAAAGGACTTTATTTCCATAAGCCTATTAAAATGGCCATGCTTTCAAAAATTGACAACAATTATATCGAAGGTAAAATTTTTCGGATGTTTTTTTTTTAAGGTTATTTTGCCTAATAATTAGTTGATTCTTTGAGATTCAAAACATCTGAAGCAATAAAGCTCAAAACAATAGCCACTCCATCCAATAACGATTTTCAAGACAAGACAAGACACTCTATCCAACTGACCCAAATCCGCCAATTGGCTGAGGTGCTTCAGGTACGCGTAGGTGCCTCCACTACTTGTAGAATTGTAGCACATCAGACGAGGTGATTGCTTTCAGCTGGCCGGACATGGTCCACTCAACCTTGTTAAACTATGTATTATACTTTTAGGAGATTGACCAATTGTTTCTACATGGTTTGAGGACGTTCGGAGATTCCGGGTTCATAATGACTGGATGCTTTTGCGTTATTGAATTATTCGATGTCGTGTGTTTTGGTCGCTTTAAGATTCGATACGCTACTCTACCGCAATAATCAATCAACTGTTTAAATCACAATAATACTAAGCTTCAAGTTTCTGTCAATGGGTGCAATAAAATGATCAGAAAATCACAGCTAAAGGCTACTTCCAGTTGCATCAATCATCCCCTATTCCAACAATAACGTAGGTATTCGTAATAAGTCTTACCGTAACCACCTTCGAGCATTAGCACCACTTAGCACAGCTTTAAAATCCATTCTTCCACATGTTTTACATACGAGTAGCAACCCTAACTAAACTAGTTATCCCTTAAAATCCCTTTGTAGCATAAAATGTAGTGAGAAATTAAATAAAGGCCGCACTTTGTGAAGGTGTCGCCCGCACAGTCTAAGGGCGAGTCCGAACTCCAGCTAATAGAGAGCCCGCATACAGAACCCTCCGAGATAGTTTTAAGCGTTTTTAGTGCACATCAAAAGGTAACAATTGAACCCTTATATCGTGAGTGTGAGGTGTTTTATTTTATGTGGTATAGTTGAGGTGTTGGGTTTCAGAGGGAGCATTTTGTTAATCATGTTTTGTACTGTTTTGTTTTTATGAAAAAGTAAAGGTAGGTAAAGTTTTGAATAATGTTATTATTTCAGCAAAATGAAACAATAAATTCTACGATCAGTATGAACCATTATTGGGTTGCTGATTTAATCATTTTGTGTCAAGCAAGCAGCTGTTCAAATTTCTTGAATATCTAAATTTAAATGGGATTTTAAAGTCTGTCAGTATATGCCAGTAGTTATTATTGGTTGAATCTTACATGTTCTGGAATTTATACAAGCGAAAACTTATGTGATGAAGGAATCAAGAAATAACGAATGTTCCATCTGCGACCTTGTTTTACACATTATTTTCTCAACTCGTTTACCTCCATCAATACTGAGACCCTCGGTACCTCCTCACAACCTCTGACCTCCTAAAAACTCATCATTCATTGTCAAAGACATAACAGCTTACCATATCCCTTTATTAAAAAGGTATTCCGAGGTAGGAAGGGGACCTTTTTGTTCTCAATTGGTGTAGGTAACGTTAATAGGTCCAAATTAATAATTTCCTTACCCGCATGCTCTGATGGCGGCCGCGATAGCCACCCTTAGCCCTTTTGTTTTCTAATTCAATGTTATTTCTTTGGACTGCAGGAATTTTTGATATTTAACGTGTTAATGTGCAGTCCATTTTGGGTCTTTTGAATTATGAAAGGAACGGTTTTGTGGCAGCTCTACGAACGGGGATTTCAAAGCATGGTGTTAATAGAAAGTAGAAAGTGATTTTGAATTTGCGAGCGAATATATAATTATATAGAGTCAATTTTGTGCTCTTCGTCTTTGTTAACGACTAGACTCTATCTTTTGTCTTCATTGAGGTTGTGGGTGACCAAGGACTGAATTTATGTAATGTATTGAAAAGAACGACTTCATGACTAGATTTCGCAACTGTCCATGTTAGAATTTCCTAAGACGATAAGTAAAATCGTGTGCCAATTTATGTCTCCCCATAGATATCGTAAGAGGCGATTTGGTGGATGGGTAACAGCAATCACGCTGTCACGCGGCATCCCTTGAGTTGAGGCAACAGATGGCAGTTTCTTAGACTGATGCAACGCCCAATCATAGAACCAGACAGGTTGTGGTCCAGACAGACAGAGATGTGCATAGGTTTTATACCTCACTATACCAGCGTGAACATTTTTCAAGAAAAAAAACATTTTAAAGGGAGAAACGTTGGCAATAAGGTAGTTATACGAGGACGATACTGAAAGTTTTTAGAACTGGCCACTTGAAAACGATATAATAAAAAAAGTTAAAATTTTGAAAATAAAACTTTTTCCAATATTATTGTGTATGTATTTTATTGATTTGTCATTTGTTTACGATTTGGCGGCAAATTGAAAATTATCTGTGTCACGTCAGCATGAATTTAACGCGAGAAAATTTTGGTACAATGACTTTCGATGTCATTTAAGTCCACAAGAAAGTTATGATAGACTTCGATTGGCCTTTAACGATGAAGCCCCATCTCGTGCCACTGTTTACAACTGGTTTAATGAGTTTAAACGTGGTTGCACTAATCTCACCGATGATCTGCGTGAGGGACGGCCTTCTACGGCGATGACTGAAGATAACATCAGTATTGTGCGGCGTATGATAGAGACTGACAAAAGAGTGACTTATCAGCAGATTCGGGCAAGCTTAGGCATCGGTATGAGTCAAGTGCACAAAATCCTCCATGAACATTTAGCGGTCAGGAAGCTTTGTGCCCGGTGGATACCTCATAATTTGACACATAACATAACATCACTCCTTGTTTCCCCGAAGGGTTGGGCTGAGGTGTACCTACCTGTAGTACACCCACATTTCCTCAGTTATGTTTTAAGTCCCATGTAATAGGGGGCGAGCCTATTGCCATCAACCGGGCACAAATCCAGACTCCGGGCTGCTACTGAGAAATTCCAGATAGAAAAACCCAATAACAGTTTGCCCGACCCGGGAATCGAACCCAGGACCGCATGCTCAGCAGTAGCGCTTGTGTTGTGAAATGGTTCAAAGATTTATCGGAGGTGACGCAAATGTTGTGTTCGACATACTTACGGGTGACGAAAGCTGGATTTATTGTTATGATCCTGAAAGATCCTGAAGAGACAGTCTGCTGTCTGGGTGTTTCCTTCCGAGGAGTTGCCAACTAAAGTGAAGAGATAGGTCGAAGCGTGGGAAAAAAGATGGTGGCCTCGTTCTTCAGAAGGACAGGTCATTACGCAACAATGGTTTTAGAGGATAGAAAAACAGTTACTGCAGCGTGGTACACTAACAATTGTTTGCCACTTGTCTTGGAAAAAGTTCGGGAGAATCGACCTCGTAGTAGGATCCTCCTTCACCACAACAACGCCTCGTCGCACACCGCCAAGCAAACAATCGACTACTTGGTGACGTCAGACGTGGTATTACTGGGTCACCCGCCCTATAGACCCGACCTCACACCTTGCGATTTTTATTTATTTCCGAAAATAAAAGAAAAACTTCGAGAAAACGTTTTATGGACGCCGAGGAAGCAGTGGCTGCGTTTCAAAATGCCGTCGAAGAGACCCCTAAGGACGAGTGGGTAAAGTGCTTTTCTCAGTGGTTCCATCGGATGCAGCGATGTGTTGATGTAAATGGACACAACTTTGAAAAGATATAATAAAACTAATAACTTGCTAGTTTGTTCAGTTTTTGATTTTCTATGAACTTTCAGTGTCACCCTCGTATCAAGTAGGTAAATCTGCCTGTCTTTTCCCAACTATGTTGGGGTCGGCTTCCTGTCTAACCGGATGCAGCTGAATACCAGTATTTTACATGGAGCGACTGCCTAACTGACCTCCACAACCCAGTTACTGGGCAACACGATACCCCTTGGTAAGACTGGTTGCCAGACTTTCAGGCTTTTGACGACCCGTAACGACTGTCAGAGATCCACGAAAGACAGCCGAGACCAACGGCTTAACGTGCTTTCCGAGGCGCGGAGGAGTATCGATATGTAAAGATGGTCACCCATCCAACGACCGACCCCGGCAAGCGTAGCAGATCGACCCGTGTGGTGTTAGTAGTTAGCCAGCTCCTCCCATTAAGGTAGTGTTATGATATGCATAATTATGGCGAAAAAGAAAAAGTGAGAAGATAAAATCATTAACAAACCAAAAACTAAACACAACAAAAATTATCAAAAAAAAATCAGTGCCACTTACGATGCAATTTCCGTGGGATTAGCGAGTAGGGTGTCCAAGCCGCGAGCGGTGCAGGGGACGAAACAATGGACTCTCACGTCACACGGCGCGTGCCGTGCGGGGGGAGGGAGGGGCAAGGGGGGCGCGGGTAATGCTATATTTGTTCGGTGACACACGGGTGACACGCGCACGTTCTATTGTACACCTATAGCCAGAGGTAACGCACTGATGTTCAGTTTTTTAGAACCCCTTTAATAGGGTTTTCATTATGAATGGAATTTGTATGAATGGAACAGATTTTAAAAAAAAAATATAACGTTTTTTTGAATGTTTTTGGGTAGGTAAATGCTCAAAACGATGATGTTATAAATTCCTTATCATTTAAAACACATTCGATGGTTGTGGTAATTTAAGTAGACAATATATTCGTTTATTTCCATAAAATATTGACCTAACTGCAAATATAAGTACCTATATATACTGAACTATTAACAAAATAATCATCGAAGTTCCAAACCTCTGTCCCACACGTTAATCCCTGCACATGGGGTGCAACGATAAAAAGATAATGCGGGTCGGAGTCGCGTGCGCATCAAAAACTGGCTTTAATGACGCACCTATACAGACGGGCTTATCGCGCCTGCGCGCCACAGCGTCCGCTGAATAGAGCAAAAATAACAAATGAGCTTAATTATAATACCTTGGCAAGGGGTGCGCGAGTAGGGAGCGGTGTGACAAAATAAACATGCTGGCAGGAGGTCCCGCCGTGTCCCGACGTGTTTTTATTGGCGATGCGTGCTGAGCAGTCAATGTCGCGAGAGTAATGACGAGAATGGATTTCGGAATCCCCTGCCATTTGACGGTAATGATGATTTCTTATCTGTTGAGAAAAAAAATGGTCTTGTTTTCAATCGCGCCGTGCTTGTTTTTTATACCGTTTCGAATAATAGTGACGTAAATATCAATGTTTCTATTTTCGAAGATATGCTTCGGAGTCGTATATCAGAATGTTTATGATTGAGAAAACGTAAATTACCATTCCTGAAGATTTATTTGTGTACATGTTATTAAGATTTTTTATTGAACAAAGTTGTGATGAAACTGTCCGAGTTAAAGTACTTGTTAGTTGAGAACATGAAGTAGTCTTGTGGAGTCCGTAGGAACTCAAAGAGATGAACTATTGGGGAATATTCTAACGTGGAAGAAACATGGCATGGCATAAATAAACCTTGAACGCCCAGGAACTTTTCATTAAAACATACATACTTCAACAGTTATTTCTGTCTATAATACAATTTTTTTTAAAGGCGTTAGGAAAGTTTGCTGTCGCTTATTTTTAAGTTACTTTCCACCTAGTCATTCATTCCCAACAATGACTTCAAAAAACACATTCAGCCCATATGTTCAACAATAATTACTATTCGTTCATTGAAAACAACAAGCTTTTCAGTAACACCCCCAATGCTCACAGATTTATACCGTAACCGGTTAGTATTGTTCGCACGCGTTGTAAATCATGCGAATGTGTCGCACGGACTAAAAATCATTGGGAGAATAATTTATTGTAGGTGAGGGGCTCGGGGTGCGGGAAGGTAAGGGCAACTTTTTTCGAACTATTGTGTGCCGGTCGGATTCCGGTTAAAATCCGTGGCTTTGTCACCCTTCGGCGTGCAGACGTCATTGCGCTTCATTCGATTGTTTTATCTGCGTGTGACGCCGTTGAATGACGTTGTGTTAGTATTAGATACTGAAATGTCGATTAGTATAGGCGGTGGATATGGGAAATGTTTTGATCGGTTGTGAATTTAGGTTTGAAAAATTGGGATTATAAGTTCTTAGGTTGATTTAATTATTTGGTCACAACAAACTGTTACTAACAAACTGTTATTAATTTACTTCTTAATGAAAAAAAAAACAAATGCATTAAGTTTACGCTACCTCACGTTAGGCAGGTGAAAACTAATATGTTGATAAAGGGCGAAGAATTGAACCCTGAAGATAGCACAATATTCTTGGGCTTAACTTTGGATGCTAAGCTTCAGTGGGGTCCATATATAGATAAATGGTCGAAAAAGCTAAGCTCCGCAGCATACGCTGTTAGAAAAATTCGTAATTTAACTGATATAAAGACAGCCCGTTTAGTGTACTTTAGCTATTTTCATAGTGTAATGTCGTACGGTATTCTGTTGTGGGGAAATGCCGCGGACATTCAGACTATCTTTGTTTTGCAGAAAAGAGATGTTCGATCAATTTATAAATTAAGTCCGAGACACTCTCTCAGAGAGAAATTTAAGGAGATTAATGTAATGACTGTGCCCTCTCAGTATATTTTTGAAAATCTTCTTTAAGCCCATAAAAATATAAAATTGTTTAAAAAATACAGTGATACCCATAATATACATACTACGAACAAACACAAATTTGTTGTACCTACAACAAGGCTCAAGAAAATAGGTGGCTCATTCAGATGTCAATGTATACGTTTTTATAATAAACTTCCAAGCCACGTTCAAGATCTAAGCCTTAATAAATTCAAATCATTTATTAAAAGTAAGTTGTGAGTTAAAGATTATATTGAGGACAAAAAGGCTTGGGATTGACCTGCTCCAATTATTGCACACTGAAACTTTTATTTTATTTATAGGTATACACTGTTGACATTTAATGATTATTCAAAACAACTTGTGTTTTGAATAATCATTAAATGTCACATAACATATTTACTTTGTGGAGTTTAATATATTGTGTGGAATTTAATATTTACTTGTAAAGTATTATATTGTTTTCAATTATTGTGAATGTGAAGACTATGTAGGTCATTGATATTTTTTTCTTATTTAGTATTAATCATGGTCTGGCAGTTTGAGTAATTTATGCGGCCTACCCAAATGTTCTTTCTTTGGTATTGTTCGTCGCATAGCTCCTTAAGTTCTGAGTTGAGCTGCACGATTACTGACAAATGCGTGCACTGAATGGACAGGTCCACTAAAACTGTGTGGTTCTTTCCTCAAAAGGACCATTTCAAACACCAATCTACATGGCCTTCACATGATCTGACCAAGATTATCTCTGGACTTTAAAGGAGACTGTGACCTCTGAGTTTGTTTCGGCCTTTCTTCTCAGAGTAGTCAGATAGGAAACGCCGACCTCATCTAGCTTTATTTTAAAAATATGATTGACGTGTAAAAGTGTTTGTACAAACCTAACAGAAAAGAAATCATTTATCATTTAACTTTATACTAAGCTGCACAACATGTAGTTGATAACTAGAAGCACCGTGTCAGTTTTCCAGTTCATTGATCACATTCATTAGCAATTTTATTATAAGTTAACTAAAAAAGAAAATGGATTAGTACGCAGTATATTTTTGTTGTACACCATTTCCCTGACCTAAATATATTTTACACCAAGTCTTTGAATTAAAGAGTTTACGTATGACAACATATCCACACCTCCCAACATTTGGCAACAAACCCATACGCGAATGTTTTCCCATCGTCCGTTTCTTCTCGTTCGCTGGCAGGTTGGGGCGACAATCTAATAAAGTGTCCCGCACCCCGCTGAGACCGTCCGATTACGTGTGCTCCAAATCTTGTTACCCTACTCTGATTAATATTATGGCCGTACTCATGACACTTGACGCCCAGTTTTATAAAATTGAAAATGTAATCGAATTACTTGGCGATATGTGTTTGGGTATCATCATTGTCGGTAAATTACATACCTACTTGACCCATAATACAGTTTCATTTATTCATTGTGTTAACGTATTGTGTGCCAGCATTAAGTTGTTTGGTATTGTAATTGATAAGCTCTCATATTAAGACATTAGTGTCGGTAGTAAGTAGTCTGTCGATGATGATTGATGTGTTATAAACTTATAATACAATGAAAAACGGTTCAAAAACCATGGTGTGTTGGTCACGTAGATACCTAAGCAGTTCAATCAATCAAGTCTTCTAATCGAAGTTTCGAATCAAACAATGCAGAAATCCAATAATATTCTTCAATCTTCTAAAGGTAAATAAAAATTCATTGCAACAGCAGATGACTATCGATAAAGCTCAATTGGCAACGTTTACGAGGTGTAACTGCCCCGTACAACACCTTCCCGTGGCCTCGTATAGGGATATATTGATGACTGTAAGCCCTGGTCCACACGGGCGATTTTTTTCGCACACTGGATTTTCAACGCTCTGCTTTGCACCAAAAGTTGAAAATCCAATAGGGTGTTTTATCGACGCCCTTGGTTGCACTCTGTTGTATTCTCGACGCTCGGCTCAACACCGAGAGTTGAAAATCCAGTGCGCGATAAAAGCCCGCCCCGATATTTTAACGTGCGTGCGAACGTGGGCTAATAGTCACATGTAGTTGTTTCAATTCTCTGCAAACTCGTGTTATGGGATTTGCATTGGGTGGTAATATTGTTTATTGAGGTATCCACGTACTTAACGATTTTGTTGCAAGTAGATAATATGTATAATGATATTTGTAAGTAGAACCAATATTCCAAAAATTATGGCAACTCGTACAGTCACGTGGAAAAAGATATTTTGAAAGAGATTACAGTCCACAATTGTACGAAAATAATGTTTTTCTGCTAAACGAATGATTTCATACGAGTATGGCTATATTCATAAAACTATGAAAAGATCAAATCAGTGTTTTAACTACGTCACAAAATAGTGTCATACTGTACTGACACGTCAAAACAAAGCACTGGGACATATTACTACCCATGCGTTAGCGGCTTAAGCGACTGCGTTACCGGGAGGCGGTTTTTACGACAGCTTACACTGTAGTCAATCGCTGAAACTGTCGCGAATGTATGCCGTAGAGTAGGCGAAGACAGTTAAACAACTGAAGAAGTATTAAAAGAATTAGGAAAAGGGAAATAAAAATAGTAAAATCATCCAGTCTGTTGAAACACTTCCTACAATTGCTATTTAAATGGCAAATAATGTGTTTTTGATGTTACTTTGGTTAAGTGTAAGTATAATTGATTTGTAGACTTTTTGGTGTAAAACAAAAGTTTCACTTGCTATTAAGTTTTTCAATTTTATAGTGGGATTTTCTGAAAGCAGATCCCTTTTTATTTCGTCACTTCAAGTGGGGCCACTCGGACCATTCCACTAGGGCCAATGCCTGCCGGGGTCGCGGGAAGGTACTAAAGGGTCACCGAGGCCCCTGGCAACACAGGCAACGGAAGGAATACGGGTGGGTTTTAGTCAGTAAGAATCTGACACAACCTCCCGCTCCGCCCAGAGCGGGAGAAGTTATTTGATGATTTCCACACCAAAAAAAAAAAAGTGCTGTTATACTGGTTGGTACTGCTCTGTGGTTGAACGAATTATACGCAATGCTATTTACCTACTACGCCTAAACTACTCATTTGAATATTCACAGTGATGTGAAACTGGCATAATTTATCGACATTGCTTTGCAACTCATACAATTTTCGGTTTTATGAATGACTGTCGAAAGTTTTGTCTTGTTTGTTCAACATAAGTTATATTCGTTATCACGGTGTTTCCAATTAGTTAATCCATTAATGTGCAATGGACCGGAATGTAGTTAATATTTTATTGCACGATGACTTCCTTCATGTTTATTCGTAGATGTACAATGTTATAAGACAGACATGAATGTTATTTTTATATGTATATTCGTAATTCTGTACGGTTGTATGTATGAAGTTGAGGCGGTAAGATGAATCATTTGTAATATTATTAGTTTGTATAAGGCCTATCATGTTGTCTTACTAAGTAAATGACAAAATTACTGACTAACAATTTTAAATATTTTCAGGTTTACAATAGGGATGTTACTTGTGTTATAGATGAGGTAAGAACTATTCATTTAGTTTTAGTTGTTAGGTACTTGCTGTGCCCACGACTCCTCGTGGAAATAGAAAAACAATTTGGACTATTTTGATTCGTCGGCCTTCAACTCTGCTTGTAGTTAGTTATTTGAAATCTGCGATGTTGTTTAACAACTCCTTCCCCATATTGTAGAAGTTACGTACAAAGCCGTTAGTTAATACTATTAAAAATTCATAGAAAATATTTAATATTTCAGGGTCAAGTACCAGTGTGCAAAGTGTCACCAAAAGTGAGACGTAGAAGCGCTTCTAAGACGATAGAACCATCTCACGACCCCTACGTCCCCAGGGACGACACCATCCTGTATAACTGTTCTGCAATATGTACACCAGTTACGTTCACCTCTTTGACAGAACTTACTTCACCAGCCTTATTCCTGAAATCATGCTTCATAGAAATAACAAAAGAAGACGATTATGCGTGTGAAACGATCAGATATAACCATTTTAAAAACATCGATAAGTTACTGTTCTTGTCTAAGACGATACGAAACAAATCGTTTTACTTGGTCGATTGTTTAATTTACTTCGACGGAGGGCGAGTGTGCCACAGAAAAGACGATGTAGCCTCACACGCTTCACACGCTAAGCTAGTGGACATAGGGACTCTGGTAAGACCTAACGAGACAAACGTGCTGTCGCAAGATGAGTTCATATGTGAGGAAGATGAAGCAAAGAATGTACAATGCGACCTCAATCCTTTCGTACCTTTTGAAGATGGACTAAAGATGAAGGAGGTGATGAAATTTGATGATAACGTGCTACTCAAGACAAACTCTTACGTCATCGAACTGAAACGTGGATGCATAGAATCCTGGTGTGGGTACACGGGAAAGATATCAGCATCACGAAGGCAATATTCATACGTTCCGCCAGGGGGTAAAATATTCCGGTGTTTTTATGCTAACAAGCAGCAGGTTTGCAAACAATGGGGAAATCCTCGAGAGGTATACAACAAACGAAGTTGGCTTGATAGTTGAAGTTAAAAATACTGTATTTAATTTTGTTTCTGTCGTATTAAACTATTTGTATAATGATCGACTGTTTCGTCTGTCATTTATTGGTACGGACTTTATCGATAATTTATATGAGTACTTTTGGCTTTAAAGTTGGGTGCACTCAAACTATCGACACCGCACAATCCCTTCCCTCACCGGTAAAGGAGTCTGTCGGTGGCAGCGCGGAGTTTGCATAAAATCCTCGTTTGTCACGGGCCTAATGCGCTGCGTCCGAAGCAGACCCGCTGCCCCTGAGTCCGTGTTGTGACGAGCCTATGTACTGGTAATGATGGGTGGTTGAGATGCTGGCCGCCGGGACTCTTCACTGGGTTTGTCTTTGAAGGGGTTACTTAGGTACACGGAAAAAAAGGATCTCTTCAGCGAAGAATATCAATATTCTCAGAAAAATTGTTTCAATCCAAGTAAATATTTTCTTAACGTAAGTAAATGTACTCAGTCCAAGAAAACCTGTTTACTCAAATTAAGAATAATAAATACTTGGTTTTTATTCTTGATTTAAGCAAATATTTTTGATTCAAGACTATAATAATCTTAATTGAAGAAAATTTCTAGTATTTTTCTAGTTTTAGAAATAATATTCTTAAAATTAAACTTAATAATTCTTCATTTAAGTATAATTAAGTATAATTAATAAGTATAATTTCATTTAAGTAAAATTTTGTTAAGACAATAAAACTAAGACAAAATTTTACTTCATTCAAGAATATATTGTTTTCTCCATATATGAATCAATATTTGTCTTGACCAAAAGGATATTGTCTTAATTTAAGACAACCTTTTTTTCCGTGTATAACCTTATGGCCAATCCCCGTGTAAAAAAATGTTCAAATTCAAGTCGTAATCTCATCTTAGCGGTAATCAACGTCAAAAACTTGTCAAAAATGTTGGTAATTTAGGTATTTTTGAGAGATAGTGACTGGGATTAGAATGCGAACATTCGTAAAAATACGGTAATTGACCCTCTGGTTAGTGCCCCATAATGACGCCACTGCAATATAACTAGACACAAGGTTTTTTAAATTTGAGTTTTGCTGTTTTAACGTTTTAAAGCACTAGTGGGATGATGACTTTTCGTACCAGAATTTTGACTATGTGAACCAAGAGCATTGTGGGGTAGGGTAAAAGAAACGTTGCGTTTGTTATAAAACGGCAAGAGCTTTGTTGAAGAGACTAGAAGTGGACACGCATATTATGAAGCTATAAATAACGAAATTATGCTCGCTTCCCTATAAGTCCCATTGTTTTTGAGTTATTCTCAATATCTTACAATATCAAGTATCTCAGTTATCTAAATAAAAGTACTCAAATCTAAAACTAAATCAATTAATACAAAGAGCTCTGAACTCCATTCACCTCGTCATCAAACAATTACCGAAATATCAATATTTTAGTACATCATCGTATTAGAAAGTTTTGAACCGTCACAGTGAGTAAGTTTCGTTAAGACGTGAGACGCAAATTCATCTCGTTGGTCCATTAAATAGAAGAGGCGCGACTTTGAAGACCTCCACATAAACACTTCAATAAACGCACATTAAAAGATATGTCTCCAATTTAACTTGAATTTATGGTCACCGTAACTCCTTTACTATGCATTGGGACAGCCCTACTACGTTCAAACTCCAAGCAAGTTATACGTTGCGGCTTACGTTCATGAACCTATAGCTTCTATTTTATGAAAAGCGGTAATGGAAGTTGAAGATCGTAATATTTTCTTATAAGTTTCGACCCGTTCCATTGTGCGTTGACTTAGGTTTAGGTACTTAGTCCCCCACGAGTGTTCGGCCCATAAACTTTTAGAAATGTCCCGTTTATACTTCATAAAATTTATATGCACTTTTATTTCATCAATAAAGATCGATTTGACTATTTTGTTTGTTGCAATGTCGTTGAGGGGTTACGAAGGTACGGAGATGAAGATTGAATGTAAGGTGGATGAACATGACTCATGTTTTGATTTATTTTGTACCATTTTTAGTTATTGCAAAATTGATTTTGAAATTAATTTACGCCCAAATTATGGATAGGTGCAAACAAATGTGTACTTATAAGTAGGTACTTGCATTTTTTGGTACCACAGGGGTTGTAGACAATGTTTGGCACTGAATCTATTCTGTACAAAAGATTTGAATAAAATTGTCTACAACAAATTAATAAATGTTTTATTTTAACACAAGTATCTATACAATTTCTTGATGATCATAACAGGAAACAGACAGCAATGATTGATTTGTTATGCCTCACCCAAATTACCCATCAAAGGTCAGGTAACAAGGTAATGACAATGACATCTAATAAAAAGACCCTGACTGCTAAAAAGCTACTAGTACCTACTTTATGAAGACCAATCAAAGGTTATGGTCAAAGTGCTCATAAACCACCTTGGAATCATTACCTCATGCATAAAATGGCAATATTCGACACTCTGGTACAAAGACAACAACCATTTAGATCAGTTTATGAGTGTTTACGTTTGAGAGAAGATTCATGTTACATTTTAATGGCGGTACCTATGATTTTTTATGAATGATAAAATGGGGGAATTAATTTATGGTCTCTTGGTTATGGGGAATAAAAATAGTAGAGTGATAGACCTGCAACAAGAGATGCGTCACAAAGATGCAGATAACATCAGAGTAGCTAAATAAATAGACCCATGAAAAATAGAAACACCTGAAAAGTGGATTTTATAAAAACGAACAGCTGTAAGAGCTGGGGCTATAATGTACTATTATTATGCTGGAATTCTTTCTACTATTTTAATGGGTAGAGAAAACCATTTAGATTATTTAAGCTACTGATGCATTCTATGATGTTTTTGAAACAGTCGAGCAGTGTAGACCAATTTAAAAAAAAACCTTCAAGTAAGCATAAGGTTACTTGAACCCACCTAAAATTGAATTAAGCCTGAGGCCCACTCAAAACACAAGGTGTCCGGTAACCATAGCAACAGATCTTAAGAAACACAAAAGCTGCTAATACACTTACTATTGAAGCTGTAACATCGTTACCTTCCCCAAAGAGCTGGCAGACGCAAATTAACGATATCCGTGATGTTCTCGTTTTGATTCGCTGTTGTGCTCACGGCTTTATGTTAATTTAATATTATATTTTGGAGGGTAGTCTTGTGAATGGGGTGAACACGTTAGTAATGGTTGATTTTATAGAAAGTGAAAACGACTTCACGTGCTGTTTGGTCGATGTGAATGTAATGTACTATAATAATTATTATAATATTGTTACGGATTTTAAGTCGCTGTCTGAAAAAAAATACACCGAACCTGCAACGTGGAAATCTAAAGGACCTAAACATATCTAACAGTGGATGAAAAGATAAAAATTATACCTAAGAAATAAAACAGCAGAGTGATCTATAACTCAGGACCTATCTTAGACAGCTTTCTCTATTTAAGATTGTGCTTAATATAAATCAGTGCCCGTAATTTGAATTTGATTTTGAGATAAATAAAGATTTATCATGATGATGACAATGACTTTCTGGATGGTTGAGTTTATAATATATATATACCTACCTAAAATTAAAGGTTTTCTACCTACCTATACATATGATAATGCAGATCGATTTTAGTAGCATTCACAATCAGTGGTGCAGCGGACTGCGCCCTACTCTTGCTCCCCTGCCTGCACTATGTCCCCTGTCCTGTGTCCCCGCTCCCTTGGACATGTGAGTAACGGTGACGAAGGGTAGCTCTCGAAAGTGAAGGACGATACCTACTGATGATTATGATTTCATTTTAGTTTTAATTTTTGGATTCGATAAAAAAAAATGTTTTTGTTGTTTGTTAGACGGAATTTGATAAAGCTCGTAACAACAGCGATGATTACTACGCATAGGTTGAAGCTCAAGATCTAAACAAACAACTGAAGGGTTGCTAGGTGTTTCAAATAAGTTCTAAGTTAAAATATGCTAAACACCATCATCGGCGCAATTTGATAGTATTATTTTATAACATCAAGGCTTAAGGCTCTAACAGACTGGGGCGTTATCGCGGGCACGACAGGCAGAAATATGCCTGTCACGCCCCCGATATCGCCCCAGTCTGTAAGAGTCTTTAATCAGTCATCATTAATATGAAAAATATCGATGCATGTACCGTAGTCCGTTGACGACGGCCTGTTAAACCTCGAAGACCATAATTGTAATTAAACAACAAGATAGTAACAGATGCTTTATCAAAGGGATTGAGGAGTCAAACCATTTATCATAACCGCATCAGTCAGCCAAACTTTACATAAAGTCAACCCACGCGCTGCTCAGTAACAAAACTGTGACCGTTACTGATCAAATCCCGATTCAAACCGAGGGCCCTCACCTCATCGCATCAATCCAGGGGGACTAGGACAAAGGCAAGGTGCACACGATCGCCCGCGTCAAATCTCCGACTATTGTGTCGCGTCGAATGTCGCACGGATCGCATTGTGTCCGTCGCCCTCGCTCGCGTCAACGACATTAAATATTATTATTAAAAGATTTATCGCGTGGAAAATTGCACTTATTGTTAGTTACGACTGCAATATTTCATGTGATTATGAATTTATTTTTATGTTAATTATGTACGTGTGTATAGGTGGAGGGCTTGTTGTATTACTATTATCTAAACGTAACGACTAACGGTCTTCTTTTTATGCAAGCAGTTTATTTTGTTTTTATGTACTGCAAAAAATTCTAATGTTCCGAACGGGGTATAAAGAAATTAAGTTATACCTCATCAAATGTGCTTCATTATTTTTTCATTTTGCAGTATGAGATGTGATAAAAAAGGGTTGTGGATAAGCGTAGCTTATACGAGTACTTTTAAAAAATCAATTTTAAAAAAGGTAGTAAATACACAATTTTCTTGATTGTTATGAGAGTAAATTAAACAATGTGAAAAAGTAACTAATACAAGTAAAGCTGAATTACTTTAATATATTTAAAACATCTTTAAAATAAGTGAAATAGGAATCATCATAAAAATAAATATGTAATGCATTTATTTGTATGACGATTAGGTAACTGTTTTTTAATAAGCAATGCTAATCCTTTTAAAAATGTAAGTAAATACAATCATAACAATTTTACCTAATAAATTAACATTATTCAAATCCATCCATCAGAGAAAACAAGCGTTTTTTAATCGCCCGCGATTCGACAGCGGCTTAGCTCCCTCCGTGACGTCAACGCATTAGTCGGACGTCGACAATGGCGGGTGACTGGAATTCGCACGCGCCAGCAGCTCGCAACAGTGTGGCCCCAGCTTTAGCACCGATCTGATGTGGACCAGATTTTAAAAGACGTAAGTGAATTCTAGGTGGGTAACATTTTTGTTTTGCGCACAAAACTATGTTTAATTATGTCAACAGTGTAGATTTTTACTGGAATTTCTATGCAATTTAGGTATTTCACGAATCAATTTAAGACAAATTATAGTTTTTTGTTGACCGCTGGTTTAATTAAAAAAAAGAAAATCAGTCAATAATTGTGATGCGGTTTTCACAATCTTTTATAAAATTTATTCCGCATACTTTAATAATATTAAACCTATATATAATCAAGAAACCTCTATGTTTTATCAAGGAAAAAAACCGTGCGAAGCAGGGCCGGGTCGCTAGTAATATACTTGTGCCAATAGCTAACAATGTTAATACATGTAAAATAAAATCGCGTTCACAATCAATCGCATTTAAGCCCTTTCTCTCCTCACTCATTCCACCCAATCTATAGAGATTTAAATAAGTATAAATAGTGCGTAGGTAGGTACGTCCGCGACAAACAATAGGTGAGGGTGTGGGGGACGCGCCGCGACTAATCGTCTTCTCATCCGCGCACAATCGCAGCTCTGTGCACGGCTTTATTAATAATGCGCTGTTGCTTTTTCACATGGCTGGCGATTCAAAGAGTCAGTAAGTTTTAAATATGTTTATGTTATGGAACAAAACGTTATTAAAAAGTTCGGGAAGAATATTGCAAAAGCTTTTTTTTTTTGCATTACGAAGGAAAACTATTATTACATTTTTTTTGTATTTAATTAATTTTAGATGATTTTGATTTTAATCTTGATTTTCTCTTAATTTTAATTGTATTTTGATTTTAATTTAGAATTTTTGTCGAGAACATATTTTATATAATTATGTTCGGTGAGTATAAGAACTCACTACCTATTTAAAGTAGACGCTCACTATCAATCTACATATACAGTAATGCATGATGTGCTTACCTGTAAGATATTGGTACACTAGTCTACAAGTCTATTGGATGTATCTCATAAATTTGTATCAGTGTATTCAATTGTTAACGAGCCAAATAAATAAAATAAAATAAATAGATGTGCAAATGATGCACAAGTGCACAGCTAAAATCAACGACTTGTACTCGTATACATTAGAATCAATGTGAAGGGAAGTGATGGGGTTATTGCTGACTAGGTTAATGTGTCACCACATCATGACTTGTGTACATAATAACTCAAGCTGAAATGAGAAAAGAATGCAAACATAACACAGTAAAGCAATAACTTGAATAAATAAAAAATGGCTGAATTAATTGATTCTTAATTAAGTCCAGTATACACAACCAGTAACTAACTAGAACGTTTTACCTCAACAAAGATCCATCAACAGAGTATAATTTCGATCATTATCAAAGTGCAATAACATTAGGTGGTATTAAGATCTTATCTGAAAGTAATTTAAAAGCTATTCGCGTACAGTCGTCGCGCATCTGTCTGCAGCATCGCCCATCGGATACCTGTCACGAGTACGATGAGCTGCTGACCCCACTATAGTACCAACGATATACGCCAAAGACATAACAATAGAAAGTATTTGAAGCTTTCGGAATTTGAAAAAAAAAGAATTTAAGGAGTTTTTAAATGGAAACCCCTCAAGCAGTTTAGTCAAAAGAATTCTCAGCTTTCGTCGTACCTATAGGTACCTACTTTTTTGGATGTGGACCTCAAAATCACTTATTTGTCCCATTGTCACAGAGGTTATTTGTGATTATATTTTATTTTATGTCTTTTTTAATAGCGAATTACACACACACGCACATTTTATCAGTCTAACAATATTGTCAGTTTTAAAATTTATTAAGTTTTTGTAAGAAACAATTTATTTCCAACACAAAACCATGTACCCCTTGATTCCCTAACAACAGCTCAGGAAAATTCAAAACATTTCCAATTTTTCTTACACTAGACTGAAATATTCTCATCGTTAATCTACTGTTAAATGCAGTGTAACTACTACTATCAATTTAAACCTTCTGTAAGACCGCGCCTACTGCCTACCCACCGTCCAGTTCACCGCGGGTGCTATCAGTCCCTAGGGATCTTTTCATTAAGGTTATCTGGCGGCTGATCTTAAAAACGCCACGTGGACAGCCTCCCGATGTGTGCCAGACGACTTCAATGAGATTATGCGTTGTGTGGGAGATTGGTAAAGTACTTACTTTGAAGCTCGTTAGCCAGGAATAAGGGATATCGAAGTGCCTATGTAGGTAAATAAGGTATTTTATGTTATTATTTAATATATATTTGTGTTCAAAGAAATATCCAGTTTTTGTTAAGTATAGGTATTTTTTACGAGCAGTGGTGGCCCACGAGTTGTAGATCGTAGGTTCGAACCCAGACAGATGCTTTACTTTGTGTAAATTATTTCATCACCACTGCTCTTAAAACGGTGAAGGAAAACATCGTGAGAAAACAGGTAGGTACGTCCTAGAATCAAAAAAATCGAAGACATGTGACATCTACCAACCCGCACTAGGCCCGCGTGGTGGATTACGCCCCACTCCTTCTCACAGAGAGGAGGACTGTGTCCCAGCAGTGGGAATATTATAGGCTGATTATGTATAGGTATTTTATTTTATTTATTTGGGATAAAAATTAGCAGTACAGTGACATGTTATGGAAGTATTCAATCTTGTCCGGGGCCAAGTTATGAAAAGATTAGGAAGTAATTAGATACTACTAAAACACAGCAGTAATGGACGCACACAGATTAATATCTACTAGGTGTTATTTATTTTACAACAAAAAGTCGTTATTCTTAGGTAACCAAACCATCGAAAACTTTGGTGGACCAACCGAAAATATTTCCGCTTTCGTTGCAATTAACTAATAATAACTTACCAAAATCGTTTTAATAACTCAAAACCAAAAAAGACCAAGGTGGTCTAGGACAATGCACGTTAATGGCACCTCTCTCACGGGGTAGGGTGAGCGCACGACTTATCGGTAATTAATAATCGCACTCGCGGCAGAAACGTTTTTAATTTGCGCTACACGTGCGTGCCGAATGGCGGCGCGTGCACTCGCGTGGAGGGGATGCTGTGTGGGAATGGAAATAAGGTTTGTTGTGAGATGTCGTAGGTTTTATTGCAAAGCATAATAAATCGTTTATGTAAGTCGTGTAGGCGATCTTCAAAAAAAAAAGGAATGTCTACGAAGTTTTAGTATGTTTTCGTTTTTTGGTAAATTCAAGCAAAAAAGTTCCACGAAAAATATACTTTGCCAAAACCGAAAAACGTCCGTAAATCCCTAACGTTTACACAAAAGTGCTACATTCAAACATGGACAGCACGACGAGTCGTCGAACACTTTTATCAATGTTCGCTTTTCAATAAACCTCTAACAAACTGGCCAGTTGACTCGCAGCTTTTTTACGCCAATAGAGTCGCTTCCGCCGCCGAACGGAAGTGGCCCGGTTCGGCGCGACCGACAACAGGAGCGCTTACCTTAGTTTTTTATTTGTGCCTTACTGATTTATGGTTGTTTTGAATTTGTTTGGGCCACTGTGTCCACTGTGTCCGCGCCAAAATGCTTTCGACACTTTCAGGAAATCTGAACATGCTTTTTTCTAAACCAACTCGCGTACAAGTTGAAAATTCTAACTTGCAGATACCAAAATGTGGCAACTTGTGTGCGTGGGATTTCTATTACAAATAGGTTAGTTTGACCATCAATATGTAAAACTTTTGAACGTCACTTCCGTTACATTATACTTTGGATGACATTTATTGATCTAACAAGTTGCGTCCTTTTTTAAGTAAAGGTCTTTTTTATGGTTAATATGAGCAAGTAGATAGGTTGTAAAACTTTATTGTTACTTGAAATGAAATGTAATTTATTTACAAGGATTGTAGTACATTACAGATGGTCGGGCTTTTTGTCAGTTTCGAAAACAATTCGCTTAAACTAGATAAAACTAGCATGAAGAATAATTGACTACATTAATAAAAAAATGAAGATATTACAATTGGTACATAAATCATAGTTATTATATGAAAGTGTCTGTAAAAGATTAAATAACTCATTCCAATACCTAAAACCACATAGCACACAGTTTAAAATGAAGTAGAATTTCCAAAAGTCTCACCAACAAAGAGAAACCATGTGCCACAACCTACGTGTCTATTACTAAAGCACCTAGAATACCTCACAATAGCCTGTCTAAAGAAAACTTTGAAGCAACACAAAACCTTTCTCGCAAAGAATAAACTGAAAGAGCTCAAAACACTTTAAAAAAAGTACAGCAAAATATTTTTCATTAGGGCCGAAGCAAACAATGACAATTGAATCTCGCGCACTATACCTTCCGCGGATTACTGCGACTTATTGCGACTCGACAACCGTCCCGCGCTCAAAAGAATAATATGTCTTTATAACGGATCCCGTGGCTTTCCCTGCCTTACTTCTTACACATTTTTCAGTGAAATGTGAGAGCTTCTTTAGTTTTTCCACGCTGTTCCCATTCGAATTTCAACTCAATTCTCAAAACTTTACGTCGTCGTTTTCTCTGGACTACTGGCTGGGAGAATAGATTGCATTGTCTTGTGACGTAAATCATTTTGGAATAAGACGCGTCAAGATGAGCACACGAAATTGTACTTTGATATTGAAGTGTAAAAGTCAATTTACTGTGATGTTACGTAGCGTATGTGATGTTTTTGTATGTAATGGTCAGTCTCACGTGGTAAAAGGTCACTCTTCCCGTGACGGACGAATTAAATTTATAAAATGAAAGATAGCGCCTTGAGTTGGATTATCTCGCTACATTTTAAGGCTCCCGCAGACAGGCGCGACGCGACTCTAGCAGAACAATTTCTATGAAAACTTCATGGAAATTGTTCTACCAGAATCGCGTCGCACCGTTGCTTCGCGCCTTTCTGCCGGAGCCTTTATGAGCAAATATACATACGAAATTGTATTTAGTAAATGTCGCAGAAGCAGTAACTTTCTGATTTATTCATCCTTTTGTAACTTTAGGTGCAAGATTTATGTTATCACCGAAGTTAAATTAATGTCAATCCTAAAACAATTTGTCTTTAATTTTTTTTTATAACCATGTACGATCACCAAAAAGTATTACTTAACTTTTATTTATACTTAGGTAAACCGTAGATGAACCTTACCGCTCACCGTCTAACATAAATTCAGTACTTACTTTAGTTTTGTACTAAATTTAAGACATCAGATTAGCTAGAAGAGTAGCAAGCAAAACAACACCTACCCAAAATAAGAATTTTCATCACAAAATATATTCGAGATCGTAATGAAAACGGCAGCAATATAAGAGAATCAGAACTTATCTCCAGGCCGGGGGATAAAGACGTAATTTTATTAGACTATACACCTTAACTCTATAAACATAATCTTTCATTTGCACAATTGTTTACGATCTCTGTCCCACTTATTTCTCTATCCTTTTTATCCTCTAGAATAGGGTGTATTTTTGTCTCTTTCTAAATAAAGGTGCGTTCGGTGTTGTGTTTATTTTGATCGCGGTTGACCCTCGGGTAATGATGATTGGTTCGCGCCACTAAATTGGAGGTGGCATGGACACACGAATTCACTTAGTGGTCATGGTGGCGATGTGACTGTTTTGTGGTAATGTTGCACATTAATAAGCGTCACATGCATTCGTGCATGCCATTTTGTACCAAGAGTGTATATTAGTTTTTCTTTTTTTTGGTACACGACGAAATTATTTTGCTTGTTGTAACAGTATGCTTAAGCGACTCCTTCAAAGACCTTAATCCCTGACGTTGCTAAGGTCTAAAGTGGTTGAAATTTTTCTTTTACTTCAACTACATTGACTTTACATTCATAAATTAAAGTTAAATTCATTATTTTAAAGATTTTAAAAATGTCACTATCAAATTGACGTCATTCTATCGTAACCTTTTCAAATTCAACTACAATAAAGATTGGTATTTCTTCATTAAACTCCGCTTACCATCCACTAGCACCCCTATCGCCCCACATATGTTCTTGTAGGTACAAACAAAAGACCTGATGAATATTTATTATTATGCCCATACACATTTCCTAATAGCCCGTGTACACATAGTGCGTTATTTATAAGCATTATGTATAGATTCGTATTGAGTTCGCGTCATTACCTTCTCTTAGATGTGTTCTGTAAGAATATTTTTACATCCAATTGGTTCAGGATAGAGGCTTTGTATCGTGATTTTTATGTTTTTGTTTTTAGATTCAGCGGCTTATTAGTGTGGAGTTGTTTGCCATGTTACGTGTTGGTTTCAAAGACGATGTCATGTTTACAATGTTGGTAGTATCTGCCTTATGAACGATCGTAGTCTTACTAAGAAGGTGTTGCATTAAATGACTACACATTTTGCTCTAGGAGTGTACATGTTCTGGTACTATAGCCAGATCCACCTGTACAGTGGTCCACAAAGATGATAAGTCTGTAAAAGATACGATCAAAATCATTCTAATGGCTTTCTAAATCAAGGAGCAGCATTAAACGTCAGTTTCATCTGAGAACGTCCACTGACCCGTCTCTCTCACAATATTTAAACAATTAAGTCTTCAATTCATTGTCAGTGGAGCGGTAGTGTTGCGAATGTGGCTCAGTTCTTGCACGCGGCCTTCTCGCACGCGTCCTTCTCGTTCCCGCAGTTCCCGCACATGGCGCTTCACTTACGTGACTACGTTTGAATGCCGTGGCTAATTGTGACTATCAACCGCCACGTGGCTTCGAGGGTAGAAAGAATTACCTCTCTAGTATGTAGGTATAGTCAATTGTTTTGTATAAAAGATTTTCAATTGTGGATGAATATGGGTATTGGGTAGGTGGAGTGGAAGTCCGGGCATTAACATAGAACTGAAAACTGGGGCTTCTTATTGGTAAATATTGTTATCGTTTGTGTGTTAGTGGAAATAAAAACGATTAATGAGGAGAACACATTTTGGAGTCTCCTAATACAGGCTTTATACGCTTAAAAAGAGGCTCCTGATGAAAGATGCAAACTTGTTAATTCCAATAAACCTATTTTCATTTCATTTTCATTTTCATATTTGATACCTTAGTTCATTTTGACTAAATTTACCTATTGAGAGGAGGGGCCTGTGTCTCAGCAGTGGGATCATTATAGGCGGATTATACAATTCATAAAGCTACAGCGCTTCTTGGTAGGATGACATTCCAATATTGATTTTCTACCACTTTTGGTTAGACTAGACGCTAAACCCAATATAGGTACTTTACGACAAGGCTTGGATGATGGATTAATACATCCATCATTTTTATGCAATAAGCGGCAGACTTCGAGTATGCACTTCATGGAAGGTGTTAAATCCTGCCCTTAGAAGATCAGCCAAGACCGTGTATAGTTTCTAATAATGTATGGACATTATTAGAAACTTTACACGGTCTTGGCTGATCTAAAAAATAAAATAACCGTTACTGAATATTTGGATGAAAGTTTTATGATATTTCCAGCTGAGGTCATGACGATATTTTTTTCCACCCAAAGTAAACATACATTCGCTGCGAAAATATTTACCTGTCCATAAATACGTCCGGACACGTCGATGCAATATCCACACATTAAAATAATCCCCTGTGCCGGCCACCTATTCAGTTTTTGCAATCTACATACAAAGCATTTTCAACCTTATCTGTTTTAGTACACGTTGTAAATTTCTCTGCGATTTTTTCCATATGTTGTAAATGGGGCTTCATTGGAAAATAGACTTAATACTGGAGGGGTAAAGATGGAAATTGTGTGCATTGAAAATATGTTAGCAAGAGTATGTCCAGCAAAATGAACTGCGGAAGATGTATGAGGCAGCGGATTAAAAATATTTGTACGCGCCATTATACATGGTGTAATGAAAACCCTAAACGTGCCTCTTTATTAAGTGCTAGCTTTTACCCGTGGTTCCGTCCATTTTATTCATATTTCAGTTGATTTGCATGGCGATGTGATTGTTTTAGCTCAAGTAATTATGATAAGAAAATTTTGGAATAACGAGTGAACGGATGACATTTTTAAACGGAGAAGGTGAATCAGATAAATATACAATTGTAAAGCTATCGAATGATGTTGTCATCTTCGATATTGAAAATTGTACTTAGTTATGTTCAGAGTTAGCCAAAGTCATAAACGCCAAACAAATATATAGATGGATTACAGCTTTTAAAGCACCAGATAAAAATCCCTTAACATATTGCAACAAACAGACATAACCAAACATGGCATTATACAGCGGGTGGTCAGTTAATTCAAGGCGGGTTTTCAATAAAGATCTTTTGAGGCCTGATGAAGGTCTGACGTCACGATCAAAAGATTTTAAATTCTGTAATTAGAACGTTGCTTCATGTGTTATTATTGTTTGAGCGTAATTTGTGACATAATCCGCCGTGATGTATGGAATATATTGAAAGGGGAAGGTTTATCCCTGTGTGATTTTAGATATTTCTTAATCTACCTACCTATTAGTTCTTAGCAGTTTTATGTTTTTGATTATAAATCTAATCTCCGTGAGTCAAGGGGTTAGAAGTAAAACTACCAGAAGCAAAAATAGTATAGTTTTGTACTGGATTACTAAGAAGTAGATCTGCATCTGATCACGTGACATATCAGATCTAAAGTTTCTATGTGTTCAACCTGTAACTATGACGACTTACGAATATTGAAAGAAACGTCTTACGGTAAAATCTTACGGTACCAATTCATAGTAACTGTTCTAAAAACCTCAGTTCTTTGAATATAACTGTAACACAAATATATATACCGCGTATTATATTGCACAGCGCGTCTTTGCACACAGGTTGCCGTTCACAAAGCTTCTGTGTCGTGCGCGAGCATTCATTAGCGCCGAGTAATGAGCCACACTCTCCCACCACAGACCACCGACTTACTTGGAACACAGAATGGTAACCAAGAACCCTAAGCCCTAGAAATAAGGAGAATAGAAATACTCTCCTATATTTAGTAGACTAAATGTAGGAGAGTATTTCAATTCTCCTTACCTATAGGTACCTATTCACTGAAGACCGGCTGTAGGCTAGAGCCTATAGCCTGTCTTCAGTGAATAGGTACTTACAGGTTGTCTTCAGTCTTGCTCAGCATTCTACTAATGCATACGTTTGGGTGGTGTTCTTGGTCTTTCTCTTTGGTCCTATTTTCCCCTTTGTTAATAAAATGGTTGTTCCTTTCCTCCGTCCTCCTTTTATTACCCTTACTTTAATTTTTTTCTTGGTCGCTTTTACTAACCAAGACATTTTCTTTTGTCGAATGTATTGTGATACTTCTAATGAGATTGGAAAGTTGCTAGTGAAGTTGTACCTACTAACAGAAGAGTTTACTATATCACTTCTAATCTTGAAATCGAATTCAATACTCAATATATTTATTTCTTCCACATGTGAACTTATGTAGGTGGTAGGTTTTACAAAAATATGATCATTGTGGACCCTGTCGGACACAGCAAAAGTAGGAGAGAGGAAAAATGCTTTTTATTTGAGTACTTAGTTGTTATACTATTTGTTGTAATTATTTTATAAAACAAGTAATTTAAAATTTGTCATTTAAATCATTATCATCATCTGCCTGCCTTTTCCCAACTATGTTGGGGTCGGCTTCCAGTCTTACCGGATGCAGCTGAATACCAGTGTTTTACATGGAGCGACTGCTTATCTGACCTCCACAACCCAGTTACTGGGTAACACAATACCCCTCGGTAAAACTGGTTGTCAAAATTTCGGGGTAACGACTGTCAAAGATCTACAAATGGCAGCCGGTACTAAACGCTTAACGTGCTTTCCAAGGCACGGAGGGGTATTGGTATGTAAAGATGGTCACCCATCTACGGACCAAACGCGACAAGCGTAGCTTAACCTGATCGATCGACCGGTGCGGCTGTTATTACTTAGCCGCTGTCGTTTAAATATTAATTGATATTATAATAGCATTTAGATAATAGAAATTGTTTTAATTTATTATTGAATGTATAAAATTTCAGTTCTTCTTTATTTTTTCTGGTAATTTATTATATATTTTAATTGACATGACTAGAGTACTTGTTATGAGCATTTTTAGATCCTGGTAAGTTTTATCTATTTTTAAGGCTCTTACTGACTGGGGCGATAAAGCGGGCGCGACAGGCATAATTCTGCCTGTCGCGCCCGCGATATCGCCCCAGTCTGGTAAGAGCCTTTATGGCACAATGTGTATCTTGATTGTATATTTTCTCTTGTCGTGTAAAAGTGGTGGTAATTTAGAACGAATTTGCATATTTGCATATCAATCATGTTCTACATAATCTTTGCCTCGACATCGGCACATTTTAGGGCTTTTAAAACGCAGCGCGAGCTAATCACGCGGCCGCGGCGCAGTGTGGGCGCTCTCTAGATTATCTCACTGCGCTTACATTATGCACTTCTGTAACATTTTTATATTTACCAAAATGATGCTCCGTGGTAATTTTGAATAGAAGTTCAAGTTTTCTACAGTTTTGCGATATTCATTTCTTTGAGACTTTATTACAAAAATGGCTGGTAGGGTTGTCTTGATCCTAAGCTAGTTAAGAATTTTAGGAATCGTAGATTTTTTTGGAATGCGTTTTCCAGCTTAGCTTCGGAGGTTTAGTAGCTATCCTTTTTACATTAAGAATGAATATTTCAAACTTTTGATTTTGTATTATGCGGTCATTGATTTCCTAGTTAACAATTGGAACATCAATGGCACTGGCGCGTGTTTATGAATGTTTCTTAATGCCGACACTTGTACGGGAATGTGCTAAAGAAACCTTTGGGCAGACAAATTGTGAATACGAGCTACATATGCTTTTTTAACTCATCACAGAAGCTAAGATGTGTCGAGAAAGGAAATTTCACAATGTCATGTCTACAAACAGAACAAATTTCCTGCTGACACAATGTTGTTGTTCTGGTCTAAGGAAAATATTAAAATAAACTGGACTAATAATTAGATCAAAATGAAACTCAATACACTTGTGATTCATATTCTAAGATTTGTAGTTCACGCAACATTTTAATCGATCAATGTCTAATGAAAATAACACAAAGTGTATCAGATACCCGAGCAATTTATATTTCAATGTAAGGAATTTGATACTACAGACGCATACGGGGACAGATGACGATGAGAATAAAAAAAACTTGCAATTTGATCAAGACCGAGGATCCTTGGACGAGATATTATTGGGACTAGTTATTTCGACACATTAAGAAGAATTTTATGGGTTGGAAGGTGTCATATTATTCAGTTCACTTGCACCAATCACAGAAATTCAGTTAGAATCTGACCGAACAGCAGTGGCAGCAGTCAGTACAAATAATACAAATAATTTATTTTCTTTCACAAGTTATATACTACATCTAGTGGTTGAAGTGAACTTTTAGACAAAAATTGCCTGTGTTAGGACACTTCGCTCTTTCGAAGCTTAAAGTTACGTGATGTACCAACAATTTTAAATCTCCTTATTGGAAGAAAAAAGTACAGTATGTATCATATTCATCCCACTCAGTTTGAAGATCGACTTCTTTCTGCAGCCAACGTTACTGGAATTAGGTTTGATAATTTTAACATAACGTCAGTTTCTTGACCATGCCCACACACTTCTCAAGAACTCCTCACCCACAGAAATAGATTAGCATATTTTCTATTAAAACCTGATACATTTAACCTATATAATTATGTTTTGATGATTTTAACGACTTCTCTAATAAAAAGCGGTCATAACTCACGGTAACTCATTTAATTTGACAAAAATGTACTTTTCTGTATGGCAGCGACATCCTGTAGTGTTGCGAGCATGGTAGCGATGATCGTCATCTGCCTGCCTTTCCTCAACTACGTTGGGGTCGGCTTCCAGTCCAACCGGATGCAGCTGAATACCAGTATTTTACATGGAGCGACTGCCTATCTGACCTCCACAACCCAGTTACTGGGTAACACGATACCCCTTGGTAAGACTGGTTGTCAAATTTTTGGGCTTCTGACGACCCGTAACGACTGTCAACGGCTTAACGTGCTTTCCGAGGCACGGAGGGGTCTTGGTATGTAAAGATGGTCACCCGTCCACGGACCAACCGCGGCAAGCGTACTCTCCATGTCGCCATGAGATCCTGCCGGAGCTCCGTCCGCTGTGCCGCGATTTCTCACGGCAGCGGAGTTATGCCCGTCGCCTCCTCGCGCCACTCCCATACGCTTTTTTTTTTTTTTTACGACTTTTGCCTCCAGATCCCATGGCGGCCATCCGGCAAGGAGGCTCGCTGCCTCACAGGAGACCATGCGGTATCCCCGGACCATTCGGATGGCCATGACCCTTTGGGCCGCGCTCAATCGGCGAGCTGGCCGCAGCGCCAGAGAGCGCGCCCATACAGGAGCCCCGTAGAGGGCCATGGACCGCACGACCTCCGCGTAGAGCCTCCGGCAGGAGGCGTTTGGACGCCCAAGATTGGGCAGGAGCCGCTTCAATGCAGCGCCTGCCCACTCCAGTTTGGGAGTCAAACGTCGGAAATGCTCCACGAAGTACCACCGGCTGTCGAGGACGAGTCCCAGGTACTTCATCGTCGACTCGACGCCGATGGAAACCCCACCTACCGTTATTTGGGACCCCAACGGTGGCGCTTTCCGAGGACATATGAGCAGGCCTAGGTAGACTAATTGCAACAGACCGTAATGAAGATGAGACACAACGGATGAGAGTACTGATCATGCCAAAATTGCACTAAAACAATAATTAATCAGTAAGTACACAGGCGCTGATAACATTCGTGATTAAAATTAACATAACATCACGCCTTGTTTCCCCGAAGGGTTGGGCAGAGGTTTAAGTACCATGTTACAGGGGCCAGCCTATTGCCATCAACCGGGCACAAATCCAGACTCCGGGCTGCTACTGAGAAATTCCAGATAGAAAAACCCAATAACACTTTGCCCGACCCGGGAATCGAAGCCCAGGACCTCATGCTCAGCAGTAGCAATTGCAATCACTAGACCTAGAAATTAATATAATAATTAATAGTTATAGTTATTAATAAAGCCTGATCAATGGACCTAGAACAACACCGTATGCGAAATTAAATGTAAGTCCATCCCAAGATCCAACCATATTTGAAACGAACCAGTTTTTTTGTAGAACCTACATAAGTTTTCGAATATCTCTGCATACTTCCCAAAGAAAACGTACAAATTCTAGCCTCATTCCAAATAGCTGTGCCCTAAAATTTCCATGATACGAAAACACTTTAATATGAAGTTAAAATATTCTGACAGTTCCTTTAATACTTTCACGAATACGTAAACTAGTAAATAATTCAGTTCCACCTACATGTGAAAATCTTCACAATTAGCATGTGATCAAAGCAGCGGATATGATATTTTACGTATGTCGGGACAGACAGACGGACTCGCCTTTTTTATATACACCAGTGTTTGGTCTATATGAAGGAGATTCGACGGAAACATATTATGATTGCAAACATTTCTAACCTTGTGGAACTTCGATTTCGTGAGTTTTTTGCATTCTAGAAAGATCGGTGCTGACGTAGGTAGTACCTGTCTAGGCTAAGATGAACGATGTAAAGGTATTAATAATTTAATGAAATTGACTTAAATTATTGCAATGTGCGTCGATACTTTTGCGCCATCCGATCTTCCTGGCACGGTGTGCTATGGTGGCGCTGCTACTGTGGCTATAGAGAACCTCAAGCAGCATAAGTATAATAACCTAGTTGGTCATTATATTTTCGAGCCATTTGGGATAGAAACCCTCAGGCCGTGGGGTCCGAGTGCTCATGGCCTTTTTAAGGAAATCTCCAGACGGCTGGTTGACACTTCCCGTGACCCAAGGGCTGGGTTTTACCTTGGCCAGAGGTTAAGCATTGCCACACAACGTGGCAATGCCGCCAGTCTCTTGGGTACATTACCAGTCGACAGCGATGTGGATGAATTTTTCGACGCCCTGTTTTAGTTTGTGTATAGTTTTAGTTATTTTTATTAATTAATTAGATATATTCGTTTTTTTTTATGTATAAATCATACATAGATAACATACATAATCAGCCTATAACATTCCCACTGCTGGGACACAGGCTGTGTCCCACGTGTGTGCGGTCCTCTCTGTGAGAGGGAGTGGGCCGTAATCTACCACGCGGGCCCAGTGCGGGTTGTTAGATGTCACATGTCTTCGAATTTTTGGTTCTAGGACATGCCGGTTTCCTCACGATGTTTTCCTTCAACGTTTTGAGAGCAGTGGTGATGAAATAATTTACACAAAGTAAAGTGCCTGTCTGTTCGAACCTACGACCTACTCGTAAGTCGCGCCCGTTACTCCTGGGCCACCACTGCTCTCTATTAAATCAATATTACTAATTACAATTGTAAAATATTAATAAAAAAAAAATATTGATGATAGTTAATTAAAAAATGAATGGGAATGTATGGCTCGATTGACTGTGCAGACTAGCGCGATATTGCCCCAGTCTGCACGAGCCTACAGGGTTACATTAGATTAAGTAATGCAATGTTTTGAAAAGCAGCTGGTTTATAGCAATATTTTTGCGTTTACTTTGAAGTCCTAAACCTTCCTATATTATAATCTTTTAGCTTGCTTGCTAAAATATGCTTTTTAAGCAGGTCAGCAAATATCCTACTCATAAAAAAAATGCAATCAGTCCACCGCTACCTTACGATGTCCTCCTGAACCCAATCAGTTCACAAGTAACTTGGAGCAGGCTGTTAGCACGATCAGGGGCGGTGGAGCAGACAGTTACTTCGCCCTCAAACGAGTTATTACTCTGGACATTACGGGCAAAAACGGCCGACATATTGAGAGCTCGGAATGTAATAAAGAGGGTAATGTCGCCGGGAGGGCAGGTTTTTTATAAGCACCTTCGAGAGGAGTTCGGATATGAAGGTTTATATTTGTGGTTTGGAACCTGGTGTCGTAGGGTGCTCTTTTCATGTCTATATAATTATCAACTGAGAAGTGATGAACGCATTTCACATAAAGTGAAATAATATAAAACTTCGATGTGTGAAATTAGTTTCATTTTTTTTTCTAGGTAGCTGTTGACCTCTCACTTCATGGCTACCGATAATGCAGTCAATGATAATACACGTTTGCCAAAAAGTAACCAATTCTACCGAGATTTGAGGACTGATTCCTGTATAGGTTACGAACAGCAGATAGAACTGAGCAGATACATTTAAATCTGCTGTCAATAACCATATATAGCTGACCGTGAATTTCAGTATCTATCTCACCTTTTCACAAAGCATTGAGACACACTAGGTACTCTGGTTTTCTCAGTAATCCCATCGATCTTAGCATCTCAACCCGCAGCCAATCTGTCAGTGTAGCCAACAGTTACGATAACACTAATTGTAGTGTATAATAAAGCTATAATTGCTGGATTTTTCCGAGCTTAGTGAGCGCTAATGTGGCCTGTATTAACATTTGAGTGTGGTTCCAACGGTAGCGGGTATTCTGTTCAGTTCAGTGTTAAGTGTTCGGTGTTCAGCGTGTATTTTATAAAAGAAGTCGTTTTGAATCCTCGTCAAATTTCAGGACGCTGCTATGAAAGACATATTATTATATAATCAAATAAAATTACGATACCTGCTCAGTAGTTAATACATACTTGTTGTTTTAGTTATTTAAGTTTGACAGTATTTTAGACATATTTATATAATACACCACTTTCACAGAACAGAATCAGCCTGTTGCGGTAAAAGGCCAGTTACAGTGCGGTGTCACACGGGCCGCGTTTTAACATGCGTGTCCCACACACGCTGATTTACGAAAAGTAGTAAAAAGACTACTTATTTTATTCTAATCTAATCATTAGCATAGTTACCTCCTTGAATTTGACGAGGATGCAAAACGACACCTTGTATAGTATCGTTATAGTCAATATATACAGTTGTAGTTATCAATGAAGATAACTACAACTGTATATATGAGAAACGGGATACTAAAACGGACAATGTTAGCTCTTACAATAGTTAGGGCATTCACTAAATATCCTTATGTGTCCAAAAGTGCAGAAAACTTTTTTCTGCTCATCAACTCCTGTTTGACCACTATTGACCATTATAGCAAGCACAAACTAATATGAACGTGCTTAATCAGCATTAAATGACTTAATCGCTAACAATGTAACCCTACTAATACATAGTACAGAACTACAGCACCAATTATTTCCTTGGGTTTTTGTGATCATATCATAACATCATCGCTTATCATAGGGTTCTGTGTCGGTCAGCTTGTTATGGTAATCGAATCATAATTGTCTCTCTGTGGTCAATTTGGAGTGATTTTCGCAGGATGTTCATTTTAGCATTGACCAAATTATGGCCGAAAAGTTTGGATATATCTAAAATGAGAGTGCTAGAGCCTTAAAATTCTGGACATGTGTATATACTTCAGAATTCAGTCAGAGAGCAGTTAATGTAGGTACAATCATATATTAAAATATAAATATTTGCACCTGAATAGACTAAAAGCTGACCTCAACAAATATGTGATGATGATGTCTCCTTATCAAACAAATAATAAATATAGGCATACCTACATAAAATCCCATTAATCTCAGGTACAATGTACACCATATTTCTAGGTCATGGAGTGCACTCGACGAGGTAAACATTTTAGCAGAACAAACAAGGGAGAGCCGCGAACAGAGGTACACACCCGGACGTGTGGATTTTTAAACTGGACTGTAATTTACTTACAGTATTTGTTGGAGGCTGTATTTAGTTGTGACGGTTTCATTTAATATTAAATATATCGGTTTAAATCTGTTATGTCAGTTGGGGTTTATGCCAGATCGACGAACAGTGGACGCCACTTTAGCACTCCGCCAATTGAGCGAGAAGTTCAGACGTGCACACAAGAGTGTACTTGGTGTTCATTAATCTGGAAAAAGCGTATGATGGAGTACCTTGGGATGTGTTGTGGTGAGCCTTTTTTTTTTGGATGGGAACTCATCAAATAACTTCTCCCGCTCCAAGTGGAACGGGAGGGTGTGTCAGACTCTTACTGAGTAAAACCCACCCGTATTCCTTCCTGTTGCCTGTGTTGCCAGGGGCCTCGGTGACCCATTAGTACCTTCCCGCGACCCCGACAGGCATCGGCCCTAGTGGACCCCTACGTTTTTGCTGACGACATCTCCTTGAGGCGCGCGTGGAATACAACGCGCCGTCGACCTGGGCCTGGTCCTTACCGGACGGTGAGCTATCCATTGCTCACCATCCGGAAGCCCGCGCCTACGGTGGCCGGAAATCCGCCCGGAATTCCCGACGCCCAGGGTGTCTCCTGCGGCGGCTAGGGGCGAGAGGGCGCGAAATTTGCCTTTCCCTCAATCGTCCCGCCTCCTCCTTTGCAAGCATTACTGTTTCGCAGAAGGAGGTGACAGCTGTCCATGCCCTCTCGCTCCGTACCATGGCCTGAACCAAGGCCGGACGTGAGAGATCTTTGCCGCCGATCGCCTCCACGAAGACACGGCGGTGCTCTGCCCAAGCCGGGCAGACCTCCACCGTATGCTCCACCGTGTCCTCCGGGGTTGTGGTGAGCCTTGAAAGATAAGGGTTTGCCCGGGAAGTACGTATGTAGAGTTAATTCGTGTTATGTACAGTCAATCTCGTACCTACGTCCGGTCCGCTGCTGACAACACTGACAAGTTCAGTGTGTCTATAGGCTTGCACCAAGAGTTGGCTTTAAGTCCTTACCTCTTTCTTGTGATTATAAACGCTCTGACGTCGAACAAACAGGAAGAGGCCGATGACATTGTTCTTATCGGTGACTATGGACCTGAGATCCAAAGTAGATTGGAGAAATGGCAACAGAAACTGGAGAATGATGGCTAGAAAATCAGCAGTACCAAAACTGAATATATGTTCCCTTTTTTTTATTCCGTGGTGGAAAATTCTCATAAGGAGGTCTGTCAGACTCTTTCTGACTAAAAACCACCCCAGTGTTCCCTTCCCACATTTGCACCGGGGATCAAAATCAAAATCAAAATCAAAAGTCATTTATTCAAACTAGGCTGAAAATCAGCACTTTTCGAACGTCAAAGTTACATAAGACAGTCCCCCAAAAATGCCCGCCCGTCACCACTTCCTAGTGCTTTAGCTGGGAAGAAGAAGTGGTGGAACAAACTCCCCAGCAGCACGTCTGTCTGTTTAGTTATATAAACTTGATTCTATACAAATCGTATGCAAAGTAATTAACATGACGATACACAAAACATTGGATTAAATTACACACTTGCCATACGTTAGCTAGCACGCGCCAGTATACCAACAAAACAATGAACAAACTGTACTCAAGCAGATAAAAATTTCAACATAAAAAAAACGTAAATAGAACTTAATTTCTAAATAAAAGCCTCCAGGCATAAAGGGCGTGCCCGCTTACATAAGGCAATTGCTGTAGCTCGAAGTGAGAAATGATAAACTAGTAACCCCATCGAAGTAAAATAAGTAAACAATTACTAATAACAATTAAAACCATGATCAGCAAGACGACCAGTCACCACAAGCAGCACCCGTTCACGAGCATAACGCAAAGATCAGCCATCACCCCCCTCGCCATATTGGAGGGAAGGAGGCAACCCGACCCCCGACGCTACCGCAGGCAGTGACATCTAAGGGAGCATGACGAGCTTGCTGCCGGTTGCTCAGGCAAGAATAGTATAATCAATAGTCGAGGACGCTAGCTAACCACTTATTGCAATACAACTCATAAAACACACATTGTAATGAGTAGATTATGTCACTAATAAATTAAAATTTAACTAAATTAAATTACATTGACTTATACAGTCGAATAAAAAAATAATCAATTATATGAACTCATATAACCTGTCAGTAGGAAAGCTAATTCTGGAGAAAGAACATAAACATTGTCTTGAGTTAATCACAGCGACCAACTATTCTTATCGTTTAAGTAGTCATTGATACAATAGTATGCCTTTGAACAAAGGGTGGATTTTACTTTAGTTTTAAACGCATTAAAAGGCAAATCTAGCAAAGAAGAGGGCAGCATGTTATAAAAAGTTATACCAAGCCCAACAAATGAGTTATGTACCTTATGAAGCCGGTGAAATGGAGCTCGTAATTTGTCCTTATTTCTGGTGTTAATATTGTGAATATCACTATTTTTAGTGTATAAGTGTATATTTTGCCTAATATATAAGATGTTGGCGAAGATGAATTGTGATGCCACCGTGAGAATACCAACATCTTTAAAAAAATCTCTCAGAGAAACTCTGGCACCAAGCTGGTAAATAGCTCGAACAGCTCGTTTTTGAAGAACGAATATATTTTGAATGTCAGCGGCTTTGCCCCACAGCAGAATACCGTAGGACATAACGCTATGAAAATAACTAAAATAAACTAATCGAGCTGTATCAACGTCAGTGTATTGTCTTACTTTTCTGACGGCGTAGGCGGCCGAACTGAGCCTGCCCGCTAGGCTTGATATATGAGGGCCCCACTGAAGTTTGGCATCTACTGTTATACCAAGAAAAACTGCCGAGTCTACAGTTTCAAGCACCCCATTATCTAAGACGATGTTGGGACCTAGATTCCTAACATTTGGCAAGGCAAACTTTATACATTTCGTTTTCTTGGCATTGAGAACTAGGTTATTCGTCGTAAACCAATCCGTGACCATTGAGAGTGCACTGTTTACGTCATCAAAATCTTGTCTATTCCTGTTTACTTTAAAAAGAAGTGAGGTGTCATCTGCAAACAATACAACGTCACAGATACCCTTTAAATAAAATGGTAAGTCATTAATATACACTAAGAATAAGAATGGACCCAGTATTGAGCCTTGAGGTACACCTAACTGAACTGGTAACCCGGAAGATTTTACACCATTCACATCTACACATTGGAACCTATTATGTAAATAAGAATTTATTACTTTGAGAGCTTCATTTTGGACACCATAATGACACAGTTTACGCAAAAGCGTGTCATGGTCCACGCAATCAAAGGCTTTGGAGAGATCACAGAAAACTCCAATAGCATTTTGCGAGTTCTCCCATGCGTCAAATATGTGTTTCAGCAGTGCAACACCCGCATCTGTAGTCGAACGACCTTTTGTAAAGCCATATTGTTCATTATGAAGGAGGCTGTTTAAATTAAAATGTCTTAGCAATTGCTTGAGTATTAACTTTTCAAATATTTTGCTAAATGCAGGTAAGATAGAAATAGGTCTGAAATTGCCAACGTCATTTTTATTACCTGATTTAAATAAAGGTATGACTTTACTACTCTTCATGAGGTCAGGAAAGGAGCCCAAATCAACACATTTATTAAAAGTAACAGCTAGATAGGGGGCTACGATTTCTATTATATTGCTTAATAGTTTAATGGAGATACCCCAGATATCACCAGTGTTTTTAGACTTAAGTGTGTTAAAAATATTAACTACATCACGAGGTGTTACATGTTCGAAGCTAAATAAGCGACTACATTTAGGCACACTACTATGCAAAAGGTTTTCAGCTTTAGACGGGGACGAATTCAAGGAGCGAGTCGTAGTTATAGGTATGTTGGCAAAAAACTCATTGAATGCTTCAGCTACGTCAGCTGCTTTATTAACTAATTTGTTGTCGACCATAATCTCAAGTTGTTTTTCTTGTTTAACCGACTTACCCGTTTCGTTGTTAATAATTTTCCAAGTGGTTTTTACTTTATTATTGGAATTTTATCATGGGATCTTATTCGACTTCCGCGATCAAAATCAAAATCAAATCAAAATAAAATCAAGTCCACGTTATATTGGGCCCCTCCTCCGCGGACCAACCATTCTGCCTCCCCACTCTGCGCCCACTCGACCTGCCCTCTGTAAGCAGAGGGGAAGTGGACGACCGTCGATCGGTCTTATCGACCCAGGAGCATATAGCTCCCTCCACGCAGAAATTTGCCACAGTCAGTACCCTCTCCGAGAGACTATTGGCCGTGCTCAGGGTGCACCGGCCCGACGACTGATCTTTCCTCCAAACGCATTCGCAGGGAACGAGCAGCAATAAGGCACACGAGGAAGTTTTTTGCACGCACCCCTCTGTAGCCGCCTGTGCAACCGCCGCTCCCGAGCCTGACGGGCCATTTCGGCAACCTCATCGGCCGCGACCGCTCTACTCTGAGCACGCTTCGCGGCGTTGGACTCAGCCTTCATGCCCACAAGTGAGATGAGATGAGATGAGACCCCGGAGTCGCTTTCCTCACCGATTCCCGGCTGTAAATTTAAACAATATGTTTTTTTAGAACTTAAACTCTAAATATATATTTTAATACAAAATGTTCTCTTTTACAATTACCATTAAAACCCTTTTTGCAAGGTTTAATTTTTATGAGTCTAATTAGGATATTAGTTTTATGTATAAATCTACACATTGACACTTAAGCCATCAAAATACGAGTATATACATAAACAAAAAACCTCATTTTCATGTTACGTAATATTACGACAAACCTAACTTATTCTAAAAAAACCATACAAACTCTTTTTAAATAACCTTGTGTTTTATATCATATACAAAATTAAACGTAAAATGTTGCACACGCTACATAATGTTCTTCTGTAGCGTGTGCGGAAGGATTTAAAAAAAACACTCGTGACATTTTACACGTATAATTTAGTAAATAATATACACGAGCATCCTAAAAAAATACTACGACTATCGTCGATCGATCAGGAGCGTCCCCGTCCCGGTGTCTCTCTTGGTCTGGTCTCTCACTTGGAACGTTCCGGGATGAGAAACTCTACCGGCGGTTCCCCAAGATCATTGAGACGCGCAAGCCCCACTACGACGACAACGTGGAGACACCCTCAGTGGGGGAATATATGTTCCCTGAACCAACATGGCGGAGACGTCATTAAAAGATGCCCTATACCCATAGATAAATATCACTCGTCTCTCCACTACTCCAATGCTTACTCTAGGATGCATATCCGGCAGGGCTCTAATAATCCTTTCATATCCTAAGGGCATGTCTTCCCTATCCTTACCACGCTCCCCGGTCTACTCTTTAATGTGCAATGTTTTTTGTAGCCCCATGAATCATGAGGCTCCAGGGTCTAGTGTAAATCTCTGTAAGTAATCGGGTCTGGTCAAACCACGCTGGGGTCGGTGCATTTCATTCATTCATGCGATTTCGGTGGTCTCTCTAAATCTGGGACTATAGCGTTTAGTGGCGCGCGTTTGCTCTGACTTTTGTTATCTCGGTTCACTCGTGCAAAGCGATAGTGAAGTAGATTGGACTATTAAGCATAAATTTAACTGGATGGATAGATGAAATGGCGGCACGGAATAATCTGCGACTCCCGCATTCCCCTTAAACTAAAGGGGAAGTTTTTTAAACTATGCGTACCAAATGTATACCTGCTGTCTTGTATGGATCAGAATGTTGGGCTGCAAAAGGGGTGAATGAAAGGCAATTGCATGCAGCTGAGATGAGAATGCTAAGAGGGATGTATGGTGACTGAAAAGTTGTGTTGAAATAGGTTACACGAATGGATAAAATAGGAAATGAGTATATAGGAGGAAGTGTTTAAGTGACACCGGTGACTGAAAAGTTGTGTTGAAATAGGTTTTCATAGTAAGGGCATGTGATGCGGAGGAATGAAGGAAATGTCGCCAGGAAAGTTTTAAGTATGAATGTGGTTGGCTATACGAGTAGGGGAAGACCAGAGAACGAGATGACAACTAAATATAGAGAAATATGGAAAAAAAAGATGTTGCGCCGACCACAAATATATTGGGATAAGGGCAGGAGAATAATGATGGTTTAAATCTGTTGTAGGTTTTAGATTAAAGAGTTTTTCACGATACCTACTTGCATTAGGTCTCCAGGGACGGCGGACTCGGGGACATCCGTTCCTACATAGCAGGACTCGTGGTGGCGGCGCGTAGTGTTTCACGCGCGCCCCTATTGGGTGTCGTGGGGGGAGTTTTATACCACATTCCCCCCGCCAGTCTGAAGTGGCCCGTAACGGCGGGCCGGCACCAGCCGAGGATCACGGAAGTCTCTAGATCCCATGATCCCCGGTGCAGGTGTGGGAGGGGAACACCGGGGTGGTTTTTAGTCTGTAAGAGTCTGACAGACCCCTCTTGACATCCATGAAGATATTCCACACCGGAACAAAAAAAAATAATGCCAGGTTGCTTCTGGATTAAAAGACCAGTTACTAGAAGCTACACGTGGCTTATCCTGGACCATGCTGTATATATATGTTACTGAAATCGATTAAAGGTGCAAGTGACAAATGAATCACTCTAAAGACAAGAAAGTATGTACATCCTAACAGTTAGGTTCGCGTCATAGGTGACGACTAACCTCTTCCACACTTTTTTCAACATTGCCATAATGTAAAAACCCTTGGGCAATAAAAATTGGCCGTAAAGTGTCCCAGAATATTAAACAGAGTTCAAAGTGAGCTTCATACACCAAACAAAATTAAAAAACTCGACACACACACTATGTAGGCCACCTATTCATTTTATTCTAGTTAGTTTGTCGCGAGTGTAGTGCAGATAAAATCACATTATATTTTCCGTATGTGCGTGTTCCAAATTGGACAGTATTCACTGTATAAAATGAGTTAGAGAGTTGGAGCCGCTGACGTGACTGGGCTGATGGTACGCTGACAAGGGATGGCGGAAAACAGGAAGAAATTTGATAGTACAACATAATACTTGCATCACCAGCATAGGATTACTAGGCTAAATATCTCGCCTTGAGCATAAGCATAAGCATAATCTGTCCATAATGTTCCCACTGCTGGGACATGGGCCTCCCCTCTGTGAGCGGGAGTGGGCCTTAATTCACTACGCGTGCCCAGGACGGGGATGGCGGGTTGTTACATGTTACAAGTTACATGTCACGATTTTTTTTACTCACACTCACGATGTTTTCCTTCAAATTTTGAGAGCAGTTGTTATGAGATAATTTACACAAAGTAAAGTGGCTGCTTGGGATTGAACCCACGACCTACAACTCGTAAGTCGCGGCCGGTACCATTGGTTCACCACTGCTCTGGTCTCGATGTCGGTTTTCAAGGTTAGTTACAATTTGGCAATCGATTTTGTTTGAATCACTGAACTGTTTAGAACGAATCCTGCAAAGCAAAAACAATCATAATGGCGAATTTCAATTAGAATAAAGTGTATCAAGACTGCTGCAATACTTTCACAACTGCTATGCTACCTTAGCTAGAAATAATGGTAATGAAAGCAAAAACCAGTATTAAGATACTGGTTCTCTATAAGTACCTAGATCTAAAAAGTAAAGAGCCTTCCGAAAATAACATTTCCGCTACTCGCTCTGCTCGTACCGTGTTGACTTCCCAGCGTGGTTTTACGACCCGCTAGTGATAGTACGGACGATGCACATGAGTTATCGTTACTGCTTAGGTGACTTCGTATGGCCTCTGTCAACATTAAGTTCTCCCAGCGTTTCTTTTACTTTGGCTGCCAAACGAACATTTTATTGGTCTGAGCATGTATTTTATGAGGTACGACTTAATGCGTAGGCGACTGGAAATATTTGGAAAATTGTCGTAAAGATGCACATGAGGTAGTCCAGACTAAGGGTGGCTACAACCTGGACCTTGGACCCGCCACAACCTGGTGAAAGCGGTCTCTTGAGATTGCAATCTATGGTTTGTGACCACTCGCAAAGTTGTTAATATACCTACTCGTTCTTAAAATATTGTTCCTTTAGTTCCATGACTCAAATCGGCGTTTTAGTTCAAATAAGTTCCTTACGAATATCAGCAGCGGGCAGCGGGTCGCAAACAAAATACGAAATGTCTTAAGACCACTGCTGACAGACTTGCCAGCCTAGTCTAGTTTCAATACAACTGAGGTGACTTTATAGTAGAGTCGTCGGAGAGTTTATTGTGCACTACAATGTTACCATTTAACTTCAGACGTGGGGTTCACTCTTAACTGGATTAGAAGTGGTTCTTTGATTTGATGAGTTGCAGTGAAGAGTACCTACAAGGTAAGTCTTTGTTGTTGTTTTTGTATAGTTTTTATCTGCTGTTACCTGAATAATAATATTATCAAGTTTTAGACACAATCATCACATCATCACAAAGGAAAAGGAACGGCTATCAACCTTAGCTGACAACACAGTTAAGTTAAATCTATTAGGCACAGGATCTCTACGTAAGGATCGTAGCAGGTAGCGTTCTGTAGTTTCTGCCTACCCTCGTGGGAGGATGGTGTGAGTTTATGTATGTATGTATGTATGTGGCATGAAACATGCAACATTGTCGAATCGTGCCGCGTCCAGGCTGCATCACTTTAACGAAATGGCAAGCATTCACTTACCTATTTACTTCAGAAGCCTCTCCTACCCTAACGTCAATACTTGAAGCTCCATTACCAAGCCAAACAAAGCGTTCAAAATGAACTACACTATTAAAACATGGCGTCTTCCTAATACCTAGCTACCTAGGTCTTATACCCCTCCCCCCACCGCCCTCTCCCGGCATCATATTACCTACCGCTCAATCTTCTTTCATAATTAAAGTGGCTTTTACCTCAGTACCCTGCCTCACCCCCTCGACCACCCCACCACCCGTTGCCTTATTGTCATGAAATAGAGGGGCAGAAGGTCCAGTGACCTCAAGCTATTGCTAAATGAAGCGTAGGTGAGTGCAAGAGGATCATGTCAAGAAGAAGCGTATCGACATCTTCTTGGTTAATTGGACATAAGTACTCTACTTTCAACAATCCGTTGGCCAAATTATTGCTTCACGAAATCATGATTAGAATGGTTCATGGCTAGTCAGGCAACAAGGGTTAACTAGTCACTCTTGAACAATTGACGATGACGGGTTAATGGTTGAGGTACGTGATCATGGTCACGCTTTCGCCTTTAAATTTATTCCTGACACGCTGGAGTCTTCGTTTGAGGCAAGTAGTGACTGTTAAGTGACTATTTGTTCCATAGTGCAACTTAAAAATTACATCGCTCCGTGTTTATCTTAGTGTACGTAGACTAGGTCTTAAATAGAAATTAATGTTTTATGATATGCAAACGTTTTGATGATGTTGCTGAAACCACAAAAGGAGATGGTGCTGCTCGTATTGGTACCTACTCTGGTTCTGTTGTAGGATGTGACCCTTCTGCAATACATACGGGGTGTCGTTACCTAGAGCCTGCGCGTAGGTTTACTAGAGTCGTTATGTACCTACCCCACCTTGAAGGGGGAGGTAGGTAATTGGCAGTTTTTTTTTCGTTCTCAAGGAGGTGTGTTGAGAATTGCGGCTTGAGATGTGTTTATAACAACTGATTAGTTTTGTATTATGTTATATGGGTAAAGGAAGGTATGTAGGTTTATTTATAATTAAATTAATATAGCCATAGTTTTAAGTATAATTTGTGTTTGTGTTTCACTTCAGTTTAATATCTGGGTTACATACCTAAGTATCATCTTTATAATTTATAGATACCTAATTAAATGTAACAATGTACCTATAAAGGGTACCATAATCCTTCCCGTGGGTTCTGAAAACCTACCCATGGAAGCTTTTGTCAAGAGTAAAAGGTTTATTTCAGTTGAAGAAATAGCATGAAAAGACTCATAGATAACGTATACTTAAGTTAAGATAACAAAGAATCTAAAACAGAACTGTATCACTCGTGTTTTTACATTTTGCATAGTACCTAAAGGCAAATGGCGAAAGTACCTATCTGCTCAATAATCCAATATAACATGGATATTGAAAACATAAAAATTATAGATAGGTATTAACTACGCCTCTCCCTAAGCTTATCAATATATTTTTTATATTCAGAAAACTTATTTTAAGTTTCGAGTATCACCTCGACAAATTCAATAAGTTTTGACTAAAATCTTCATTAATATTAAATAACAAAGTTCAATAAACTGACTAACGCAGGTCTACAATATCGACTGTGTCGTGGTACGTACCGGCCGCGACCCCGCCTGACCTCTCCAAGGACGCGCCGCGCCCACCTAAGTACTAAATTTAGCACACCTCAAGGAAACATCAATCGCACCAACACATGCGCACAATTTTTCACTTTCCACCGCAACAAAACCGCACAAAAAACGTCACACCGCTCCGGTAACAGCCGCGGAACTGAGAACCGCATTCGTATTACGAAATACACCTGTATTGACAGGTGTACCTGTCCGCACCTTGCGTCGACCAATCAGCGCGCAGGTTACCTGCGCAGCTCGATAAAAAGGGGCGTGGTTTGTGCAGAGGCGGTGGGAATTGTACCTGTGCGCACCTGCAGTGTTATGAGGCAGGTGTGGGTGTCTGCGGGTTGGTCGTGGGTCTTCCAATGGGACGGCAGTGGCGGGTTACCTGTGAGGTGCGATTGCGTAGGTAAGGCGGCAGGTATTGGTCGGGCGAAGTGGGTCGCGGAACTGGGTCACCGCTATGTGCGCTCTCTTTATGTACCGCACTGCCGAGGACGCCGTATGTTTCCTACTGTTTTTAACTTAAATTATTAGTCTTTGTTTGGCTTCCGTTTACGGAGATTTAGGGGTGGAATAAGACACCTAAGCGTGGTTGTGAATGTGGTTTCTTGTGACTGCTGAAACGGAGGATTCTCGTTGATATGTTTATAGTAGGAGCTTTTACTGTTATTTCATGGTTTAACTAGTAACATACAAAGTGATATTATAAGGTACATAAGTTTTGTCAAAATACATATCTCAACATTCTTGCATTGCCTACAACTACTTACCTAATTCAATGAAACTTTAGAAAAGCTTTTTGAAGATCCAAATGTCAGCTGACCTGTAGGTACCTGATTTCTTTCTGATCATCACCCTCTCATTATTAGGTAAAACTACAATAACTGAACAGAATCAGTACCTACCTACAGAAGCTTTTATAAAACCGAAGAGCTGTGACCAAGAGCTGCTACATTATTTAGACCGTCACTCCTAACAGTAAATCAAGAAAAATACAACATAAACATATATACCGACCGAGGTAAGTCTATATACCTTAAAGTCTACCTAAGGCGGTACAGGGGGTGAGGGGGGCGACTGATTACACGGGGGGGTTCTCCCAGGTCGAGCAAGTTTTGAAGACAAATTGTGTGGCGGGAGTGGGGGAGGTGGATTTTTTTTCCCCACCTATATTTAAAGGCTGTGGCGGGTGCCAGAGCCTTTAAATATAAATAACGGATATTTTTTTTATGGAATCGCGACCCTTGGGCTGAGGCCTTGCAGAGTATGTACTTGAGGTTGGAGGCTGTATTAGTGATGCCAGCTGGCATTACGCTCAGGTTTCCGAGAGTACCTAGGTGTCGGCTTATGCTGGAATTGTGGGTAGGTAGTCTCTGGCAAATATTGGACGAGCTTTGGCTGGTATCTTTAATGAGCTATTTACGCCTCTTCACTTCAAATAGGTTGGAAATGATACTCAAGATAATGTCGAAGTTTAAACAGCGTTGAATATTTCAGATTTGATCACCAAGGATAGGTATTATTATGACCCAAATTAATTATCTTGAAACGTGAACGTCGAGCTAGTTTCCAGTTAACCAGGAAAATACCTCTTTTTTTTACTCATAACTTAAAAAAGTAAAAGCAACATACTTCCAGCCGGTGCCTACCTACCTTGCCGCCGTCGTGTAGAATCACTGCAATAGGTGAAGTTGTACAACTTATGCCACAACTACCCACAACTTTTGCAGCCTCTACTCGTTATAAGTTTTCGCTTCCGGGTTGTGATTTGTATTCGTACCTTCATGAATTTTGTAACATATTAAAATTAAATATTAAGTATAATCTAACTATCATGCGAATTGTTGTCATAGATGTTTATTACAGTCCGGCCTTTGAGAGAATGCGTCCCTGACAACCACCAGTTGAACAATTTCTAGTTGTAATAAGGATCAAATTCGCAAAACACATATTCGTTAGTATGTAACGGACAGTTGTCAAGAACGCATTCTCTCGACGGCCGGACGGTACATACGTGCAACAAATAAACTAATCCTACGTAATTACCACTAGGTACCTTAAACATCAGCCAGATCATTAGTCGATTTCAACGTACCTAAATGCCGTCTCGGTGAGATAATACACGACGAGCGTTGATCACCATGCTTGCTTTCTGCCTACTGATAATTTCAATTAAACTAGTTTTTCGGCCAATATCTTGAAATTCTTTATTGCATTCATGTGTAAGTACATTTAGTTGTTACAATTTATGTAAGTTCCAACAAGAAACCTGGTTAGGGCACCGCAATATAATAATATTATGAGTATGGACTATAATAAAATATGTACCTAATAATACCCTGCATAGGTACTTAATAATAAACATTTTGGTTCAAGCCAGGATCATACAAACAACAAAATTCAATAAAACGTTGTGAAAAACCTATTTACATACAAGTGTGTGAAACCTTGTATTTTTCCATAACTTTCTCGTGTTCGGATTTCATATTCAGTTGGGGCATGGGAAAAAGCGCGAGTTTTTAGAGCAAGTTGAAATGAATTCACGCACGCGGCGCCGCCGGGAAAAAGTGGAGTTTGTGAGGTGACCGCCGTGATCACAGCCAGATGGCTTACGTGGAGTTCAGGGTAGTTGGATGATGATACAGGGTACTTAGATATATTTTTATTTTGTTTTAGGTGTTGCTCCTTTAGTCATAACACTGATTTTAGGAAACTTACGAACAACTAAAGCGATTGTGAACTCCTGAAAAGCCAATCCCATAGTACCTACCTACCACTTATCTTACGGGGATCATCAATCCACAGAACGTTCTGTGGTTATTGTGTGCTAAAGAAGGACAGTGTTTAGCAACACTGTCCTTCTTTAGCACACAATAACCACTGGCGCACAGCAGTCAAAGAGATGGAGTTGAACTTCTTATTGCAGGTCTCATATAGACACCTAGTGTTGCCCAAATTCAGTCTTGGTCTTGCAGTCTTGGTCTTGTTCTTGCGTTTTTGCAAGACCAAGACCAAGAACAAGACCGCGTATTTTTAGCAAGACCAAGACCAAGACTGACCGTGCAAGACTTGAGCAAGAACAAGACATAGCCTGCAAGATTCTTGCGTCTTGCAGCTAGGACTTAGCGCTATTTCACTGAGTAGTTAGGTGTAACAGTTCGGTGTATAGGTAGGTACGCTTAGGAATTCTATGAGACGCAAAAAACTGTATCAAAGAATATGAAAAACTGGACCTATGCGCATTACGACTAAAGGCTCCTACATACTGGCGCGACTTGTCGCGCGACGCGACGCGACACAAAGACACCGCGTGTAGCGCTACAAGCGGTGCCTTTGTGTCGCGACGCGTCGCGCGACAAGTCGCGCCAGTATGTAGGAGCCTTTATACCATAAACATAGCGAATAAAAAAATATCTATTAAAATCAAACTGAGTGCATGCATAGTTATGTTTTAACCATCGGCACTTTGATAATGCGGCATCAAAGGTTTTGTACTTACTTCTCAAAGAAATTTGCCGCTTTTCGGAAGTACATGGTTATGATACACGCGCCGGCGCACACTGGTCCCAAATGATAAAAAAGGGGACATTAAGAAATTTTTGACAAAAGGTCAACCGATTCAGCTTATTTTTTTTTTGTAGACAGCTGATGCAATTACAAATCACTTTTGTACATTGAGTTTTTGCCAAAAAAGCCGTATTTTCAGAGAAAAAAAATATTCAAATATTTTTTGTATGAAAGAAATCCTAATTTTGTCTTTATCTTCCAAGATTCAAACGTATTCAAAATAAAACTTAGCGCAGCTTGTAGAGGGGCTAATTTCTCACTACTTTGTCATAGACACTCAACTGCGATTTTGTGCTCCTTTTGAGTTACATGCACTTTAAATATTTTTTGTATGAAAAAATCCTAATTTTGTCTTTATCTTCCAAGATTCAAACGTATTCAAAATAAAACTTAGCGCAGCTTGTAGAGGGGTTAATTGTTCATCACTTTGCCATAGACACTCAATTGCGATTTTGTGCTCCTTTTCAGTTACAGGCACTTTAAATTTTTCGTTGTCGGATGAGCTTTACTAGTTTTTTGTAGACAGCTGATACAATTACAAGTAACTTTTAAAGATGTATTTTTTGTTAAATAAGCCGTATTTTCAGAGTTAAAAAATTAATTCAGGCGGATTAGAAATAATCTTGTTAAAGATAGACTAAGATGTAATAACATTTTCTTCATTAATAAGTAACTCTTATAAATGTCTTTCTATTAAAAAAAGTCTTATTTTAAATATATCAAATAAACAACTTGGATATCTCAAAACGTGTACAGACATGTTCAGGTACAGGTAATTTATTGTGTGACTCATATTCAGATTATAAGCATTTTTTGGTAATGAGTCATTGCTTAATTAGCCGATTACTTACAATTTGGGCTATATTTGGTCATCTAACGCTAGTGAATGCGTCGGAAACGCTGAATGATAAAAAGGTATAAATTGCAATTAAAACTTTTCCTTCGTACTTTAACGGGCTTAGGACCGTCAAAATACAAACCTATATAATAATATAGGTATTGTATTAAGGCGTACTTAAAAAATTTGAACTACCTGTAACCCTAACGCTTAATTTATCTTTACATGCATGTTTTGTTTATTTATTTATTTTATACTTTATCACTTAATATGTATTTGATTTAGGGCAGGGATCTTGGCGTGCTTATCTGTTTTGGTCACTTTCTTCTATAATAAACGGCACTTGCACTATTAACAGTCTTTTAATTATAGTTCCACAACAAAACACACGCTTTTACAATTATTTTCACAGGTTAATTCACAGAGCAATGTTCGTGCGATCAAGATTCAATGTCAAGTCATTGTCACAATAAAATATCAGGGTATAATAAAAATAAACAATATTGTTCTACCCTACTTTGTCCTAATAAGTCATATGAAATGTAAAATACAACTTTTTATTTGACTACCCCAACAGTGGGTAGTCTTTGTTTACAAATGTAATACTTTGCTAGGGCTGTCGTCAACATAATATGAATAAATAAATAAATAAAACAAACACAAAAATAAAACAAAGCGCATTTTTTTTCAGTACCTGTAAACTTAATAACTAAAGTAAACTATTATTTTACAAATTTAAATAAACTAGAACATAAATTAATTTTAAGCGCATTTTTTCTCAGTACCTATAAACTTAATAACTTAAATAAACTAGATTACAAACTTACAAACTTAAATAAACTAACATGAACGTGCGTATGTTACAATGTGAATTATGCTAGCGGATCTTGTGGGGGATTATTCTCAATGTCGACGTATACTTCTTCCTCATCAGCAACTTCTAAATCGAGTTCATTGGGTGAAACGTCATCCTTTAGAAGATTTTCGGCTTCTTCAAACCTCTGCTGCTTTTGAATTTTGGTGAACTTCGGTCTTATGTTCGTAATGTACGGATCGGAGCTGATAAGTAACTGGTGTAAAATATCTTCATTTGTTTGCATTCTGCCTATCTTTCTAGTATGCTTTTCTCTGATTGAACGAAAATCTTTGTTTCTTGCTTCTGAGGCTTCTTCGGACATCATACCAATTGGAATAAAAGAAAAATGCTGGCAAATATCTGCACCATGCACTAAAAGTTTATGTACACTCGAAGGCATGTAATACCACGAGTACTCGCTGACATAAAGTTCTGCTGTTTCTCTGCAATAAATTCAAAATTTTTCAATATCTACATTTCTCCCAGAAGATATTGCCTGCAAAATTACAGCAAATCTCTTAATCAAATTAGCATTAACTCCTGTTATCTCAGCTGACCTTTCGTAATGTTTGAAAAACCGTCGAGCTGTATTGCCATCGTTTGTTGTCCCAAAGCCTTGTTTGACGATATCAATCATTAAGCCAGTTACAACAAAAAACTCATGCTGCGTTAACTCTTTTCTTGATTTTCGGAGCAGTTTGTCCTCACCCCGAGCCGCCCATTTTTTGAAATCTAAGTTGTAAGATATGTGCAAAATACATTCCATGCATCGCAACCACATGTGAAGTGAAGATAAACCATATTTGTACATATCATGGTTTTCTGGTTTGTTAAAAACGAGGTTCAAGTTGTTCATATCTTTCGGATTTGTTAAGCAAATGTTGCAATTGGCTGCAGACTGTGTCTGTGAAAGTGCCGTGCATACTTTGCCGTCGATCATCGTCATATGCAATTCATGAAATACTTCAAATTCGCCATCAAATAACTTTGTTGGTAGAAGGTTCTGAATTTCTTCTTGTAATGTTGCTTCTACTTGCTGAATATATTCTTTTGTTTCTTGTTTGAATTCGAACATAATTGGTCTGCAATAGTTTGTTGAAGAAGGGCGCGGATTTTCCCATACTATCACATCGTTGTCACTCATAAGGCGAAGTGGCACAAAACTAACCATAAATACAGAAGATTCTGAAAATATGTCACCAGTTGGTTTTTGTTTGTAACAACTTTGTGAAGAAGCTCCGTCACAGCCCCATTTACTAACTAGCTTCAAAACACCACCATTAATATTTGAACCAGTCACTTTCAAAATCTTCTCGGCAGTTAAATCTAGAACTGCCTGTAACTTAATTTTAGCTCCTGACTCCGATATCACAATATCTTCTTTTGCTGGATAGCATTCTTTCTTCTTCAACAGTAACTTCTGGTAAGATGGAAAAGCCGCTGTGCCATTTGTACTTAAAATGGACCTCAAAGTTAGATATTGCCATTTTGATAAACTCAATGCTGTGGCAAGAGCTAAGGTGTCTTCCTCGGAAATCGATTTATCAGAAGCTTTATATAAAAAGTCACTTACTTCTTGCACCTTTTCTGGCTTATTTGAGAGGCACTTAATAACTTTAGAACAAACAGTGCGCCCGTTTTCATTAAGTTTAGCAATAAGAGCATAGAACAGCTCTTCTTCGGAATGCTCCAAAAGAGACAAAGAACGTCTTTTCTTCTGCTTATTTGTTAAATCTTCAAATGGTCGTTTATTTCTAGTTCTGGGAGTATTTGTGGTAGCTTCTGATGTAGATGCACCCGCTTCCTCTTCGTACGATAAATTATGCTCTTCTACGTCTACTGAAATGTCCTCTATGGTATATTCTGGATCAAACAACATAGGAAAATTCACAGAAGTTAAAGTTGGCCACAAAATTTTAGACTCCAACCACTCCTTGTTTTTAACACCAAATCTTTCGTTTCTACCTGAATTGTCCCATCTTCTAGCTAGGTTTGACGTATAATTTTGGCAAAACTTTTTGATAATACTGAGCTCTTCGTTTGGAATTTCACTTGAAATACGATTTATAATGGTTTGACACAGTAAATCACTATTTTTAAGGCTCCCACTATTACTCAAAAAAGAAAAAATGTCTAAATTAGTCACAAATGTAGTCATTTTGATACAAAAATGTTACAGGCAAATAAATAAAAGTTACAATGTGGTGATAGTTGATAAAAAATTGTGTTGTTTTTACGAGCACAAGACGCGTAATGAACAAAAACGGGTTCCGCTTGCCCTTATACTATTGATATATGACTCATTACCCAACTATCCCGTTACTTAATGGGGTAGTTAGATAATGGCTCATTACCTAACTACCTCATTACTTAATGGGGTAGTTAGATAATGAGCCAAATATTCTTGCAATTTGGATGAGTCACGAGAAAATAAAACATACTAAGATGTGCTCCTACATAAATACCGCAAAACTACAAAGGGAATTTTTAATTGCAATTTATATACCTATTCATCATTCAGCGTTTTCGATGCGTTCGACTAGATGACCAAATAGAGCCGAAATCGTCACTTATAGGGTAATTAAGCAATGACTCTATACAAAAAAAATTTTACATACGAGTCACACAATAACTTACCTGTACATAAACATGTCTGAACACGTTTTGAGATTTCCTTGTTTGTTTATTTGATACTGATAATTTCATATATTTGTAAGAGTTACTCTACAAGCTGCGCTAAGTTTTATTTTGAATACGTTTGAATCTTGGAAGATAAAGACAAAATTAGAATTTTTTTATACAAAAAATATTTAAAGTGCCTGTAACTCAAAAGGAGCACAAAATCGCAGAAGAGTGTCTATGACAAAGTAGTGAGCAATTAGCATCTCTACAAGCTGCTTTAAGTTTTATTTTGAATACGTTTGAATCTTGGAAGATAAAGACAAAATTAGGATTTTTTCATACAAAAAATATTTAAAGTGCATGTAACTCAAAAGGAGCACAAAATCGCAGAAGAGTGTCTATGACAAAGTGGTGAGCAATTAGCTCTTCTACAAGCTGCGCTAAGTTTTATTTTGAATACGTTTGAATCTTGGAAGATAAAGAGAAAATTAGGATTTTTTCATACAAAAAATATTTAAAGTGCCTGTAACTCAAAAGGAGCACAAAATCGCAGAAGAGTGTCTATGACAAAGTGGTAAGCAATTAGCACCTCTACAAGCTGCGCTAAGTTTTATTTTGAATACGTTTGAATCTTGGAAGATAAAGACAAAATTAGGATTTCTTTCATACAAAAAATATTTGAATATTTTTTTTCTCTGAAAATACGGCTTATTTGGCAAAAACTCAATCTATAAAAGTGATTTGTAATTGCATCAGCTGTCTACAAAAAAAAAATCAGCCGAATCCGTTGACCTTCTGTCAAAAATTTCTTAATGTCCACTTTTTTATCATTCGGGACCAGTGTGCGGCGGCTTCTTTTGAAATCTAAAACAATCGTTGCCGCCACGCCGAAATCATAACATTTGTGACACTATTTGATTGCCGCCATAGGGCGTAGGTATACTCATGCAAAATAATTTCGAATTTTTTTAAGAGTACCTACAGGTGTTCCAAAGAATAAATAAGTTTCAGAGTGCTTAGAATGAAAATGAATACATTATACTGATCACGCAAGTAGTATTATGATTAGGATAAAATGGTAAGGATAGGTAGTAGATGTCATATTAATTCATTCTAGTAAGTATATATTATAATATTGATTACTTATATGGTTTTAAACTAATTACTTAGGTACTATTATTGTACATTTAGTCATTATATTTCTTAAGTTTTTACAAGAAAAAATAGCAAAAAAGTGTTCAAATATCACCCGTTTAATAAATATTGTAGCCACTTTTAAATATACTTGAAACGTGTAAAAAAATTCTACAAAACTAATAAAATAATATAAAAAGCGTAGGTACTTACCTACTAATAAAATAAAAAGCCTGCGATAAGAGTTTTGTATTACTTACCAGCCCGAATATCTCTGAGAGAGATGATGAGAGTAAGTATTTACTAGCTGTGCCCGCGACTTCGTCCACGAGGAATAGTAACTTTGGAGGTATAGTGACGTTCAGGACTTATTTATTTATTTTAAAACTTCTGTCATCAAACATACAAACGAACTCTTCAGCTTTATAATATTAGTATAGATGTACGCCAAAACATTCACTTATATGTAAAGAATAGTGATTGGCACTAATTCTATTTTATTCACGCGTCGCGTCTGTACAAGTAGGTAATATTTAGTGTGTGTTTGTACGCCGCACGCGGCATTGTTTGATTTGCGGCGGCATCCTTTTCATAGAGCCGGCACGTGGCGAGGCGGCGCGGTAGAAAGCAAGGAAACGTACTATAAATAAAGGAATTATTTTAATTCCAGTCATTTCCAATTGAGCTGTGCTTCGAGTCTAACTTAATAATTGTTTTTACTAATTCTCGTTGTTTTCTAAAAACGTATCACGTGTACAATTTAATATGAGTGACGAAGATTCAAATTATTCTAGTCCGAGTAACGAGAGTTTGAGTCACAGATCTAAAAGACCCAAAAGCAAATTTGAGGAGTTTTTCGAAATAATTCATGCATCCCAAACTGCCTTCTGTAAATTGTGCCAACATAAAAAGATTGAAATAAAAATGAAAAACAGAAACACTTCAGGCTTAAGGAAACATCTAATATCTTTCCACAAAAAGGAATCAGAAATATTTCTTCCTGTTAAACCAAAATTAAGTGGAGATATTACAAGCTTTTTAGTAACCGCTGGAAGAAGTGGACAGGTAAGAATATTTTTTTAACAGTTAAAAGAATTTTAACTCCGCGTAGCTATTCATGCGATACTTTCAAAAACGCCATTAACTTACGTAAGTATTTTTGAGTTAGTGGTGTTTTCATCTAGGGGTGCGACATATTAAGTATGTAATTATCGTCTTAAATATTTTTTATAAACACCCATATTTTCATTTAATCGGCCAGTAACAACTAAGTACTTTATTTTGGTAAATTACAGTACAGTGCAACCTTAATATAACAAATATCAATTTAACGATTTTCTCGATTTAACAACAACAAACCTCCTCCTCTTGTACGCTCAAACCTAGTATGTTTTAAATAATAACACAAGATTTATTGTTTTGTTTCAGTCGGAAAACAGCAGTGACAACATCACGACAGCTACAGTTGATTGGGTGGTGAAAAAATATCTTCCCTTCTCATTTTTCGATGACGAAGCTACACAAGTATATTTTCGACGTATTTGCCCTAATATGGTGTTTCCTAAAAGGTCTACACTTAGAAGGAAAGTCAAAGAGCGATTTGAAGAGCTCCAATTGAATCTCAAGGAACGACTTCAACAATTATCATCTAAAATGTCTTTTACCATTGATGGGTGGACGTCAATTGCTGGTAGGAGTTACTACGGGGTTACTATTCATTATATAGACAACGAATGGAAGTATCAATCTGTAGTTCTTGATTTTATACCATCACGCGGTCGACATACTGGGGAAGATATTGCAACGATTTTCCATGAATGTTTATTGGAATATGGCATAATTGATAAAATACAAGGTATCACGGTCGACAACGCAACTGCAAATACCAAATTTATGTATGAACTGGGCAAACAGCTCCGCCACACTTTGATTCAGACAATCAACATTTCCGGTGCTTTGCTCACATTTTAAACCTTGGTGTACAAGATTTATTAAAGACCTTAGCATTACACTGTGAGTCTGACACTAACGCGCAAGATCAGCAGTACGAAGACTATGCAGACGAAACTGAGGATGAGTAAGATGAAGAATCTGCACCAAATATTGCTGACTCGCGTACATCTGTAACAAAGTTACGCAGTATTTCCAGTAAAATAAAAAGAAGTGAGATAGTGAAGAAGAAGTTTCAGTCTGCTTGTGAAGCAGCTGGCGTGCCATCAAATCTAAATGCCATTCTTGACTGTCCAACGAGATGGAATTCCACACATGATATGATTGGATTTGGTTTAAAAGTGAGAGCGGGCATTGACATATTGTGCAGTTCTGTCACCGAATTAAATGATTTTCAAATCACAGCTAATGAATGGCAGGTACTCGAAAAATTACATAAATTTCTAATAAACTTTAAACTTTTAAGTACAAAACTTGGTGGAGACAAATATGTTACATTACCGCTAGTCATTGTATCATTCAATCTCTTGCTAGATAAAATTGAATCCATGGTAAAACAGTTAGATGAGAAACCTAATCGATCTGAAGTGGATGAAAGGCTCATTCTAGCTTTCCAAGCAGCTCGAGACAAAATGCTTAAACATTACAAGAAGAGCAACCGGATTTATTGTACTTCTTTAATTTTAGACCCAAGGCATAAGGCTCAGACTTTTGACCTGACAATGTGGGGGAAGCAACTTAAAACAGAAAGTCTGCGCAAGTTCAATGAACTTTATGAAGAATATAAAAGTCTACACTCACTGAACAAATCTCTGGAATTACCAGAAAAATAAAATAAAGTATGTGATGAAGATGAAGACGTAATAGACTTTGATAAACTCTATGAATGTCCCTCGACGTCATCTGGATCTTGTCTTCAAGGCTTAGTGATAGACGAGTTGGAGGAGTACCTGAGAAAACCAAGAACTGCCAGCTCGGAAGACATTTTAGATTGGTGGAGGACGCATGAGACAGAGTATCCGATTTTATCGAAAATGGCCCGTGATTTTCTCTCAATACCTGCAACTTCAGTACCTGCTGAGAGGTTATTTTCTAAAGCATCATTAGTAATTAGAAAACATAGAAATAGGTTAAGTGATGAGTCAGCCAGATGGTTACTTTGTATTAATTCTTGGTCAAAAAAATTGATATAAAGTATCATAACCTAATGATAAAGCTGTTGATTTGTGTTGTATTTTATTTTTTATTCAAATAAATGATAAATCGTAAAACTCTTTTATTAAATTTCTTATAAGTTGAGGGTTCAATCTCTTTCTAGACAGATAAGTATTGTTCTTTAAAATACAGTCAAGTTATTGTAATTAATTTGTTTTTTTACATGTTTTAGCAAATGTAAGCTTATAAATCATAAATGTTTATTAAGAAACAGTTACTTCCATGGAAAACGACATATAGGTCAGTTGATTTTTCGAATTTCTTATCAAATCTTCAGTTATTTATTAATCTGCTTGATCTTTACTATGGCTATGTTAATTCAAGCTCACAATGTTCCAATTCTAATACGTTTTTCTAAGATTTAAAGTAAACTTTAATAAATAGTAATATACTAATAGGTAATTGCAAGACTTGCAAGACTCTTGCTGCAAGACCAAGACCAAGACCAAGACTGGGAGCGCAAGACCAAGACCAAGACCAAGACCAGGTGTATTGGCGCAAGACCAAGACCAAGACTGGCTAAGTCTCGTCTTGTTCTTGCATTTGGGCAACACTATAGACACCACACTTCCGATAGTAAGATAATCGGATAACTCGACGAGTATTCTTCTAATTGCAGCCCCGAGAAGATAATTTTCCCTATGGTAACCCAGATACTAGGTATAGTAGGTAGATATATTTTCAGTTGACTGTGCGAATTTAGCTACAATGCAAAGATAGAATTTAAACCTTTTCGTTGATTAGTAATTAAGTTCGTCTTATATACCCCCAAACGAAGCCACTACTTACAAAGACCCCATTCATTAGATTCAACATTTTTACTCAAATTCAACCCTTAGAATTAATTCAAGCACTGAACTCCGTATAGTTAATTGCACAGTTCTATAGGTAAGTATACTGCTTACCCACAAAGCGGTGGCATGCGATGCACCGAGCTTATTAAAACATGTCCGTGTCGCTATGTCTAATTTTCCGGTTTTGCCCGCGTAGATTGTTCGCCACCCGTGGGACGCCCGTTGTACTATGTAGGTAACTGAGGATGGATTTATGTGGACGATATTGTGTGCGCGGTTTATGGTTTATATAGAGGTTTTTATAATTCTGGGTGAATTTGAGGCCATCAAGGATGTATGTTTAACAGTGCAGTACTTAGACGAGTGCACTAGACTTTATGATATTTTAAAAGTAAAATGTGTGTTAAAAAAGTAAAAATTTGACAATGTTAATTAAATATACCTATTTGTACGCCTCTGGGTAAAACATAGAACATTTACCTATCTGTAACATCTCACACTCTGTTGTAATTTCACCTATGTTTACAAATAAAGCATTCTGATTCTGATTCTGCAGTTTACGCTGAATTAAGAGTTTGTGAAACGCACTAAAGCAATTGATGATATTATTAAATTTATGATCGTTTTTATTCTTTTAATTATACCTAATTACTTAATTCCTTTTAGTAGTTAATAATTAATATTTATTTTTTATATAATATAAAATAAATTTTATATAATATTTATTTATTTAGTTAATAATTAATAATAAATACCTTTATCTATAAAATGTATGCATTATAAAGACTACACGACTTTGTAATAATGGTGTTCTATAGATTTTTATCGTATTTTAACGGTTGGTAATTAAAACGATCCGTATTTGACATATAAACCGGGCTAAGATAAGGGTATTTTTAGCCTCACAGATTCGCATTATATATTAACAATTTTTAAATGAAAGATATTTCCATATCCAAAACCCTATTACCTTAATACAAACTAGAATACAGGCTGTTGACCCACTCTCGTTCCTCTAAATAAAGCCTAAAGTGGGCCGTGCTTTGTGCTGGGCTAACGCGGCGTGACGTCATCAAAGCTGGGCTAATGACGTGTCCTGTGACGTAATAGGCCGTGACGTGTCTCGTGCCGCCAGATGGCGCTGTATTATTTAGTGGTTTTGAACGGCATTGTGATGTAGTTTGTGTGTCTATGTGTTCTGTTTGGTGAATTGTTAATGTGTCTTGTGTAGTTTGTGATACCTACATGCTTGCTAACTTATGTTGTTGATAGTGACTCTACACGAACCAAAGAAGAATTTATCCTTTAGATTATACCTACCCACATTCCTTTTTAAAATGGTAATGTTCATTTAACAATAGTATTCAGTAAATTTGCATTAGCATTTAAAATGACGATATTAAGCAGGTACCTATGTTAATTACACTCTGGGCAGCACATTTTTCTTGTACCTACTTAGGTACATAACCTTACTGACTCGCTTGACGACTTCTTTTACTATGACAGAGGTATCCAAAAACTTGTAGCATCTTAATAGTAAAGATAGGTAGGTACTCTAAATTATTTTTAAACCTAGGAACTTTAATATATTTTTTTATTTCAATAAACATTTTCAATTTTCCCACCATTACAAAACCTTCCCAACCTGCTGCCACACTTCATACGTCATCACTTAGCAAATTATCTCATGCAAATATTGTCTCCTCCCCCCCTTCCCCTCACACATGCCGTAACAAACAAACAACACTCCTATCCTTACTGTCGCTATAACTCCTGGACTATAACTAGGTAACAATTTATATGCTAACACACTCGTAGCTCAAACACGCAATCAAGTTAGAAGGATCATGGTGTGTTGGGCTTTGTTCTAGACCTTTGGAGTTTGTTTTTTAGGAAAGGGAAGGAAAATAAGGTCTCTGTTGGGCGCCAAATTATTTGTTTGGCGTCTTCTCTGTTTAAACCACGTGTTATGGCAATTTTTCATTAAGAAATATGTACCAAACGTTAAAGAACAGTATCTACGTATACGCTCTGAAAATGTGGCATTCTCGAAAAAAAAATCAGCTAAGTGCGTGTCGGACCACGCAGAATGAAGGGTTCCGTAGTTGGGATGAATTTATCCCAAGAACAAACTTAATATTGTAGTTGAAAACCATGTTACCCCATACATTCTATCTGCAAATGTAAGTCTGTACGCACAATATTGAGTGATTTGCCATGTTATGTTAAGACCATAGACTTCTTATAGGTTTTCCTTTAATCTATAGGTTTAGAACTGGTCAATTTTCATCTATCTTATTTAATAACTTTAAAACGAGTTAATATAAAATTATAAAAATAAAATATTTGTATTTCTTTTTCAACTTAATCGGTCTAGTATATTCGGAGCAAAATTAAAAGACGGACAGACAGACTCACGAGTGATCCTAAAAGGTTCCGTGTTTTTATTATGAGGTACGGAACCCTAAAAATTGACAAAAGGTTGCTTGACCAAAAATATCGATATTGAAATTTGCATTGCCTAAAAATTGTAATATACATAAATGCCCGTGTTATAGTACCTATACTATCTCATACATAATCAGCCTATAATGTTCCCACTGTTGGGACACAGGCCTCCTCTCTGTGAGAGGGAGTGGGCCGTAATCCACCACGCGGGCGCAGTGCGGGTTGGTAGATGTCACATGTCTTTAATTTTTTTGGTTCTAGGACATGCCGGTTTCCTCACGATGTTTTCCTTCACCGTTTTGAGAGCAGTGGTGATGAAATAATTTACACAAAGTAAAGCGCTTGTCTGGGTTCGAACCTACGACCTGCGACTCATAAGTCGCGGCCGTTACCACTGGGACACCACTGCTCTCACATACACTACTATCTCATAGTTGCATTCAAAGATCCATCAAATCCACAACAAACAAGAACACAGGTGTCCCCCGAGGTAGAACCCAAAACGATCGTAGGTAGGATCAGAAAAATACATTTCGAACACAAACGCCAATTTTTGCCAAACGTAACAAAAGTTGTCGGCAACATTATGATCATTACCCGCCATCACGGCTAGGTAAGGCGACAAATCCAACGTCTACACGAACTTCGCAAGCCATAAACGGATACTTGCTCGAAGTTTTCCAATCTCCCGCGGCCGACTCTGTCATATTATTTTCTAACTATTTTACTGCAGCCTGCAATCTTACACCCTAGAAAATAGAATAACTCAGTTACACGACTATGTTGAAAGAGTTTCAGTTGTCTAGTGTCGTCGTAAACATTGTGGGAATATTGAATAGTGGATTATTCTTTAGGGATCGTTTCATGTTCAGGTACGACTTGATTGTTGAGTGTCTCTCCAGTTTGTTGTAAGTTTATTAGATTTTTATTTAACTTATTGTGAAGATGGATCGTATATTCATTCTTGTGGAATGTAAAAATACATTTTGTACATAACTATATATTTATACCCATAGTATTTGACACATCGACGAGAATTGAGTCTCCTGAACATTATGGATAGAATATTAAAGGAAAAAGAAGGAGCAGTAGAGCGATATTAGACATAGTACGGAGCGAAAGCTTGAAATGTGTGTATACGCTCGTCATTACGACACTTAGTTTTAAATTAAGCGTAAATAAACCCAATTATCATTAAATACGTCCTTGAATTATCGAGCTATACTTAACTTATTCCCAAGACTCCTAAATGTGTCCTCCGTCTAAGTATAACTTGTCACTCCTGTGGGCGTTATCGTGACCTTTCTCGGTGGAAACTGATACCTACGTTACGGGGCACATTAAATACGTCATACACCTACTGAGATGTCAGAGCAAGTATAGACGTAATGTATAATGTACAGGTCTTATCTAGCGCGTGTAGTACTTGCAAATTATTTATACTCTGTTGCAATCTTTAAGCCTTGTAATGGTATTAATTTGCACATTATATTCACGATTTTCATATTATTTAATTATTGGAACATCGATTATCAAAAGTATATTATTATATATCTTTCGGCTGGAATGATGAATGATGATTATTGTTGTGTACTCAAACTGCGAGCTCATCACTACCTAATTAGTCCATAATAGTTATCTTTATACTTATTTTGAAAATTGATAGTTTTCATTGTCGAATGGAAATCGTTCGATCAATTTTTGACTTTATCCCTCTTGTAGATTATGTGCTGGGAGATGGTTTTCAGTGAAACTCCGAATTACACTCGACAGTATATTATTAAAAAAATAACGGGGGTACATGTGAAAACACGGAGCGCAAGAGACATGCGGCGGTCGCTAAAGCTAGATCGGCACCACCAGGGTCCGCGCGTTGAAGGCACGGCTTCCGCTCAACCCCGCACCTCTCTCACCTCGTACACTTCCATCTACAAATTAATTACGTCGCGAACACCTCTGATCTACTCTGACAATTACGTCATTTCTATATTTTAAATAATAATAAACTATATATTCTCTCTAATATTCATTTAACATAGTCAAAGCTTCAGGCTCAATAGAGTTCAAAACCTCGACACTCGATCTCTCTATAAAACAACCACTCATTACTTTAACCACTTTTTTCTTCAACTACCTAACAATAGAATAAAATAATAAGCATTGTGTACATAGACACGGCGGGTACAGCGCACAATATCGTGTCGGACAAGACGGCCGAGGTATGGGCCGCACGTGTGGCCGCACAAAAAATGCGCCTTAATAAAACGACGTGCCGCGGGGGTCGACTATAGGGACGTGCACCTTACTCGACAGTTTCTAGAGTTTCATTTAGTTGTTTAGAGACAGACAAGTATCATACTGTGGCGAACCCGTAATTTTATGAATAGTTTCATTCTGATCGCCGTCTCAGACATTGTCGCGTCGCTGAGATGAGATTGCGAACAGGTTTTGATCGTTTCAAAATAGATATATTTTGAAACGATCAAAACCTGTTCGCAATCTCTTAATTATACGCAAATTGGCCTTCAGGTGCTACAATAAAACATTATATCCAAAAGTAACTTAAAATATTTATTTACATAATCAATTACAAGATGGTTATTCACATTAACTAAATTAAATTAAAACTAAGTTAAACCTAAAAAAGGCCCTCGAAGCATTGGACCGAGGATGCTGGCGGCATTTCCTCGCTGAATTGCAATGCATTGCGTGAGAAAGCCGCCAGCTTTTTGGTCATCAGTTACCATTACCAAAAATTAGACAAGAAGATTCCCGTAAATGTTATTTATGAAAATCAGGAATCGGTGTATCGTTTTGTTATCCTAATGTTTACTGAGGAAATCTATATTGAAATACTGCTGACGAAACTACATAGAAGTAAAGCAGGACTTGCCTTACCTAATATAGGTAATATAGACAAGGCATTAGGGTAATGTTATTAAAATGAATCATTTATAATCTCATATGGTACCGATTGGCCAAAGCAGAATACTTTGTTGTTGTTGGTGTGTTTTTGTATGGATAAACGTATATCTTGAATACTTGAATAGGTGAAGGCCCGATGAGCATAAGTATAAATAATCAGGAACATGGCTGAGGAATAAAGGAATAATTATATTTTGTTCAAGAATATTCTGTAATATTTATTTCTGAACGCAAGCTCTGGCAAGTAACAAGTCAACACCGACTTAACATCAGTTTAAATGAGTAAATAGTAGCAATTTATTTTATTGTAACTTTTCTTCAAAACATTTTATTTAGGTATTACACGTACCTACGTATCGTAGGTGTCATCATTAATCGACAATAAACATAAATCGACAGTGTCCCCTCCCTACCACCCTTGGACGGGTTTAATTACACGGCGTGGGCGACAGGTTGTCGGATGACGTCATCACTACACATGTGTGTGTATGTAAGTAGGTGTTATTATTTCGAACATTGTTTGATGTGTGTACTTGCAATATAATGGGTGTATGTATGTGTGTCATATGTTACAGTAGGTATAATATTGTAACTATAAGTAATGGGTGTACCTACGGTTAATGTTGTGTTTTTTGTTGTATTTGAAACATGTGTGGATAATCTAGGAATTAAGGGAATATTAATTAGGGCCTGCAATTAGGCCTGCCACATTGGTCAAGTGGTTGCAAGTGCTACTGCTGAGCATGATATTCTGGGTTCGATTCCTGGGTTGGGCAGTATTATTGGATTTTTCTATCTGGAATTTTTCAGTAGCAGTCTGGATTTGTGCCCGGTTGATGGCAATAGGCCTGCTCCCTATTACATGGGACTTAAAAAGATAACTGGCGAAATGTGTGTGTACTACAGGTACACCTCTGCCCAACCCTACGGGGAAACAAAGCGTGATGTTATGTTTATGTGTTTATGTTAATTAGTTTCAGTTACACGAGTTTCTATAGAGAATAAAAACTATGGACAATGAACCTCCTATTTGCACAATAAAAGCTAGGATCTTTTACCCTTCTAGTGTTTTCATAGACTGGACTATGAGGAATGCTTGGTTCTAGTTTGAAGCCTTTTTTTGTGTCGCATATTATCAAATAACTTCTCCCGCTCTGGGCGGAGCGGGCGGGTGTGTCAGACTCTTACTGACTAAAACCCACCCATATTCCTTCCATTGCCTTTGTTGCCAGGGGCCTTTTAGGGGTGACCCTTTAGTACCTTCCCGCGACCCCGGCAGGTATTGGCCCTAGTGGACCCCTACATTTGTGCTAATGACATCTCTTTGAGGCGCGCGTGGAATACATCGCGCCGTCGACCCGGGCCTGGTCCTTACCGGACGGTGAGTTACCCATTGCTCACCGTCCGCAAGCCCACGCCGCCACGCGGTGGCCGGAAATCCGCCCGGGATTTCCGACGCCCAGGGCGTCTCCTGCGGCGGCTAGGGGCGAGAGGGCGCGAAATTTGCCTTTTCCTTAACCGTCCCGCCTCCTCCTTCGCAAGCATTACTGTTTCGCAGAAGGAGGTGACGGCTGCCCATGCCCTCTCACTCTGTACCATGGCCTGAACCAGGGCCGGACGCGAGAGATCTCGCCTCCACGAGGACACTGCGGTGCTCTGCCCAAGCCGGGCAGACCTCCACCGTATGCTCCACCGTGTTAGTTTGAAGCCTTGTGAGTAGAATAATCTTGCTTGTAATCTTCAGAGAAAGCAATAATCAAATATGTATCTTGAGAACACTGGTCAATAATCATCACTGATTAGGAAATAAACGAGTTAAGGCTCCTACATACTGGCGCGACTTGTCGCGCGACGCGACGCGACACAAAGACACCGCGTGTAGCGCTAGAAGCGGTGCCTTTGTGTCGCGACGCGTCGCGCGACATGTCGCGCCAGTATGTAGGAGCCTTAAAAGAAAACGTTCAGTTTTTTTTGCTCCACCGTTAAGCCTGAAGCAACGTAAAGACTACCACAACTCCCGCTTCTTAAAAACAACATGATGACGAATAGCCCACACATTGTATCCGCTCACTCCCACATTTTTTTCAAAGTACCCCGTCTAAGTTAACAGCCTAACATAACTTATTCCAACCATCGTAAAACCTGGTTTTAAAATCTCAATTCCTTGGCAATTAACTGTAGTATTTGACAACAAAGTAACGCTGTGTTCTAGCTGTTAATACATCGTTAAACTGAAATGGTTCAAGACATGGCCTGATAAGAGATTGCAGTAAGAGGGCTGTACACTGTGGGCGGATGCTGACTTTATCACTATTAGGTAATTAAGGGAAGGCGGTTACGTTTGAAATATGGCAGATAAACACTTCATTCACATAAGTACTTAACAAACTCGTTTCCAAATTCTGGCTGACTCAATTTAGATTGACAATATACATTATAGGTATTTATTTAGCTAAAAACATGAGTATACATAAATACAAGAAGTGTATAGTGAATAAATGCAAGATGTGGTGTGAGATAAGTGTGCATCGACTCGCATAGATCAACTTGTCATAACAAAAGTAGTTATAAAGAAACTTTAGAAGGGATTTTAAGTTACAGGCCAGCCTAGTGAAATTGGAAACATAATTCTTTTGGTACTCAAGCAAATAAGGTTATTCAACTAAGAAAAGTAGGAACTACTTACATTTAATTCCGGGTTCATCTCTAAGACCTCCGTTCTCCCTGGTTCAGGCCATGGTACTGAGCGAGAGGACATGGGCAGCCGTCACCTCCTTCTGCGAAGCAGTAATGCTCGCGAAGGAGGAGGCGGAACGGTTGAGGGAAAGGCAAATTTCGCGCCCTCTGGCCCCTAGCCACCGCAGGAGACGCCCTGGGCGTTGGGAATCCCGGGCGGATTTCCGGCCACCGTAGGCGTGGGCTTGCGGACGGTGAGCAGTGGGTAGCTCACCGTCCGGTAAGGACCAGGCCCGGGTCGACGGAGCGTTTTATTCCACGCGCGCCTCAAAGAGATGTCGTCAGCACAAATGGTGTAGGTAGGGGTCCACTAGGGCCGATGCCTGCCGGGGTCGCGGGAAGGTACTTATGGGTCACCGAGGCCCCCGCAACACAGGCAACGGAAGGAACACGGGTGGGTATTAGTCAGTAAGAGTCTGACACACCCTCCCGCTCCGCGCAGAGCGGGAGAAGTTATTTGATGATTTCCCATCCAAAAAAAAAATAAAAGACCTCCGTTCTGTCTTAGGTATATAAGTCTGGCTATGGTTGGGTTTAAAAATTACAATCCATTTTTACTTTCGTGCTGAAGACAGAAATTACCTTTCGGAAACTGTGCTATCTAAAGAATTAAAACAAATATATAACTACCTACTAATGGTGCCAATACGGAAGCCATACTCCAGTACATCCAATCAGGTATTTTCCGAGCCAATCAGCTGATTGATTGAATCCTTACGAAGACCACCTTGCCGTCGGTGAACACGGCTCGAGTAGTACCTATCTCAAACAAAACAACATCAACCGATATACTCGTAAGTAGGTATAACATCACGCCTTGTTTCCCTGAAGAGTTAGGCAGAGGTGTACCTGTTGTAGTACACCCACATTTTGCCAGTCATGTTTCAGTCCCATGTAATAGGGGGCGAGCCTATGGCCATCAACCGGGAACAAATCCAGATACCGGGCTGCGACTGACAAATTCCAGATAGAAAAACTCAATCAAACTTTGCCCGAACCGGGAATCGAACCCGAAATGCGAAGGCGAAAGCGAAATGTGGGCGTACTACAGGTACACCTCTGCCACGACACGATCACATAGAACGGATTTTTATCTAACCTGTAAGTAGGTACGAGTTAGGTCTACAATAGGTGAAAAGGAATTTGCTGTATCACAGACTGAGTTAACAAATATAACTATATTCTATAAACGGTGTAAAGGCTCGTGCAGAGTATCGCCATATAGCGGGCGCGACAGGCTGCAATATGCCTGTCGCGCCCGCGATATCGCCCCAGTCTGATCGACGCGCAACCTATTACGATGTATATTCACCCCGTATATTTATGTATATTTGTATAATTTTTAAAACATCTCGAAGTTTTAAGAGATAATGTGAAATTTATAGCAGAACACTTAATTTATAGGTACCTACTTGTCAAAAAACGAGTGTGTAGGTAATCTCAAATGGGGTCACTCACCACCTTTATCAGTCTTAATAAGTTTCCAAACAATATATCCACGTCACTGGGCTCTTTATCATCGCCACGACGTACAATTTTAGTAACGGCTGCGGCTTGACCTCAGATAGTGCCGGAGTGAGGACAAGATAAAAACACCTTTATTGTTGATACGAGTAAGTATGCGATAGGGGAAATATTGAATGAAGTAAGTTATTAAACCGTTCGTAAAAAAACTAAAAAGTAATAATATTTATAGGATTATTCCACGTCAAACAGTTGCCCAATATTTTGGAATGTTACACGGTAAGTATTACGCAGAATAAAATTTCCGTTACATGATGATGAATCATTAAGAATGAGGCTAAAAGTCACCAAAAAAAGCGGTAAAATATACATCAGTCATCTCTCCAATAACAGTAGCAAGTGATAAATAAATAAACGTATGTAGAAATTCACAATAGTTAGTTTAGCGCGCACAGATAACCTATTTTATCGGTCCACTTTTCCTCGTCCTATTTCTCTTATAGGTTACAGTTCCAAGCTGCACTGTTCACTTATTGTATTACTTAAACGTAGTTTGTTTAGATAGATGAATAAATAGGTAGTAGAACACTAAGCGAGGCAAAGTCAATGCAATACCTGAAAGTAGATGATTCAGAGTCGTCTACTGAATCATTTTCAGACACTGGAAAATAGCCAATGCGCGTAAGAGCAAGTTTGGCGATCAATCCTTTTTGGATATTAAAAACAAACCTATTGCCCAGCGATAGTCTTGTAATAAGCTGATATTATTACAAGAGCCTAAATCAGTCAGCGTCTCAAAAGACTCCTCCGCCTAAACTAGGTAGGTATACATTTGAAAATTAACTTATAAACTTGTGTGTTATTGACACAGCTAAATCAAAATGATCGAGTCAGTGTAAACGATATCTTAAGCTAATTAGAAACCATGATGAATGTTCAAATCACTGCTTTGACGTATACGATATCAATAGTAATAGCTCCATCATTATAAATAACGTGCGCAGTTGCTTAGATACCTCTTTATGCTGAAATGCGACGTTGTGTCACTAACATCTTAGTATCGTCGACAACATATTCTATCTAGAGCTCACAGAACGGTAGATTGTAGGAAAATCGTGGCCCACATTGCATTATTTGGGTAGGTATAGTTAGAATTCCATTGCTGAAAATGGGGCTCAAAATACAACTTACAAGTACAACGTAGCCATAAGAGAATACGAACATAATTATCATGAAATAAGATACTATCAAAACCTTGACATCAACAAGTCACGAGTCATGAGTGAAAAAAGAATCTTCTAAACAACCGTGCCCCATTGCATAGATGACTGCATAAGCCTTAGCGTCAGGTGAGCTAGTGGTCAAACGTGCCCCAAACTTATCACAGTGCATCTAATCAGTAATAGAGAATAAAAAAGGAAAACCGAGAAGAAAATACGTGGGTCAACTGAAGGAAAAAACAAAAATGTATAGAGATATTGGCAGCTAAAATAATTATAGAGTAAAATTGCTACATGGGCCTACAAGGGCCCAGGCATTGGGTAAATTGAAGAGAGGGTGAATTCACAGACGTAGAAATCGAATCGAACTTCAAACCGATAGTCAACTGTTTGTCAATCTATTTACACGGGTATCTAATGAGTACTTACCTACCGATAAGGCTAGTTCCAAGGAAGTGGGGTCAGGAGTCAGGTGTTATCTGAGGTGGGTACATGCGTCTTCACCGCGTCTGTGACGCAGAGGCATTATTGCTACTCTATCTGTTAATTAGGTAATTACGATTGTACTGGAAGATTTTGGTACAAAGGTTTAGATTGACTGTTCTTTGGGTATTATTATATTGACGTGTCGCGATATCATTAATCATTTAATCTCTTAATAAAATATTTCAGTTATGGTTAACTGATTTATGGCCGTCTCCTGCAACCCATCTTTTCATCTACCTATCTCAATTCTCCACAATTTCTACAGATATTTACCTATTTAGATTATTCATACATAAATAATACATAATCAGCCTATAATGTTCCCACTGCTGGGATACAGGCCTCCTCTCTTCAAGAGGGCTGTAATCTACCGCGCAGGCCCAATGCGATTGGTAGATGTCACATGTCTTCGAATTTTTGGTTCTAGGGCATGTCGGTTTCCTCACGATGTTTTCCTTCACCGTTTTAAGAGCAGTAGTGATGAAATTATTTACACAAAGTAAAGCGGCGGTGTGGATTCGGATCCAAGGCCTAGAACTCGTAAGTCGCGTTCGGTATCACTGGGCCACCACTGCTCTGTATCTCAGCTTATTCAAGTAGCTTCCTAAGGTGTACCAGCTGACTTTAGTTATTAGAATAGAATAGAATAGAATATAATATCATTTAGAACATACATGTTTTGGTTCATAAATATGAGCGTGCAAATTGTACATACATAACAATGCGACACAACTACTATCATCGTCGGATTGTATGCTCTAGGAACTCCCTGACACTGTAAAAGCTATTGTCACTCTTGGTCCTACTTTATTGTCTAAATTATTTCAGACTGGCTGTACCTAAATGGATCAATTGATTTTGATTGATGATAATTTTGGCATCGCAGTGTCTAAGTTGCTGTAGTGTAATTTAGTTACCCATATTGTTGTCTGTAGGTATCCTTGATTTTTTGTGTCTTTTTTCTGATGTTTTTATAATTTCAGAGTAAGGAACAAGTCTACCTTCCGACGGCTCGAAAGAACCCAAAATGTTATTAAATACGACCATTTTTTCCCAGTTCGGGTCAAAAGGACCGCCATTATTATAACACAGACGCCCACACATGGCCCCACCTTGCTCAGGTAACATTATACTTACCTTTACAACCACCTCTTATTGCAACGCCATAAGATTCATAACCGTATGTCAAATTTTATAGAGTCTATAATGAAAGTTGTTGAAAAATGGATTGTGTGTTGGGTGGTTAGAGTTTAAAATTGAATGGTTGTGTAGAGTAAGTAGGTGAACACAAAAAGCGTATAAAAAGCGACCTTTGTCCTGCACACATGTGGTTCTAAGAACCGAATAATTAGCGATTGTGAGACAAGGTACGATGTGTCGGTTCACAGAAATCGAGCCAATTTTTATTATTTACACATTTACCTTGTATTATGTTAGTTATGGTTAGAATGTGTTGTGCTATATTTCCGTTAGTTTTAGTTTATTATATCAAGGTCCGTATAAGTTTTAGATAATAAATAAGACAGGTAATTGAATTTTAAACTAAGAAAAAAAAATCGGTGACTTACCTACATACAAATTATAATCGAACAAGATTTATTTCATTTCATTTATTTATTGCATTCTATATTGTAAAAAAGATGTTACAGGAGGCTTAATGCTAGGTACAAAAATATGAACCCTGTTAGGGCACAGCAACAGGATAATATTTAATTAAAAATAAATAAAAAATACAAAAACTAAATTAAAAGATACCTAGTAATTAAAAAATCTAGAAAACTAAGTACCTATCAAATGATTAAACACTAAAATAAGGAACATAGATAAGTAGTCAAGATTAGATAATTACAACTTATAATAGCATTTATCACTAAGTATTATTGAGATTTATTGATTTATTGATAAAACATGTAATTTAATATTTGTCATTTAGATATTATTATAATAGCATAAATAAAATAAAAATTGTTTCAATTTATTTATGAATCATGGGAGGGTAAGGATTTTATGTTCTTGTAAATGAGGTTTACACCTGTCGGTGTCTTCTAGGTATATTTACTAAAATTCTTATTAGTCTTTTCTGCAGTGTGAAAAGTGTCGGTGCGTCTGTGCTGTTTCCCCACAATATCACGCCATAGCTGAGCCACGCATATGCGTAGGCATAATAGGTAACAAGTGCAGTTTGGACTTACTTAAGTAGTATCTACCTAATATCTTCAGCCCTTAATGCCCAAGTACTTACCTACCTGAGTATTAGGTACCTATCTATTTGAAGGCACGTGTGGTACATAACTATCTAGGTGAATAATAATAATAATAATAATAATAATAATAAACTAGCAACACTCACGTCAACAGAACGTCAAAAATTTGTTTTCACAATTTCCATATTTTTATTAATTTTAGACGCAGTTTTTTTTTGTTTGAGAAACCCAAAACAAGCCTGAAACTCATGATCGCAATATAATAAAAAATACAACAACAACAACAGCAAAATCAATGAAATTTATTACAATAATACCGAATCAGAGGACGGTGACATCTGTCATGTCATCTCCGACAAAACAAAAATTATGAAGAAGAAAATCAAATTTAAAATATGTTGACGAGATCTGCTGCACGAGCACGCCCACCACCTCCGGACTCTTCGCTCAGCTCCGCCTCGCCGCCGCCGGTACCCAGCCCCACTGTGAGTGCTGTGACGACACCGGCCGCGGTAGTTGCGTCGAGCTCGAGCGACGAGTATTTTTCCCCGCCGACGTCGCCAACACCTGTACGTCGGCAGGGGAGAGGCCGGCCACCGAAGAGCTTGGGACTTAGGGGCCAACTGGCCCCAAGCCGGGTCCCCGCTGCCGGTGGTTGTGTGCAGCGCATGAGATGGACTCAGTCTATGAACGAGAACGTCATGCGCGCATATTACGGGTCTACAGAGGGGGGAACCAACCTCACTGCGTACCGTGTTAGGATGCTGTCTCTGTTCCAGAAACTAGAGCCAACCGTCAACGTCTCAGCCCAACGACTATCGGATCAGGTGCGCGTCATCCAACGCAATCACAGGTTGGACGATGCCGCACTTGATAGGCTGCGCTCAGAGGTACTGAGCAATCATATCGTCTCAACTCCGGCACAAACCGCGACACATGCACCAATCATTAATGCAATCCCGCCGCGGTCCAATCACGATGTTGAAGAGGAGGATGATAGGGTTGCCACAGTAAGTAGCCAGTGCAACGTCCGATTGAGAAGCGCACTGGAAGATGCGTTTCGCGAGTATAGGTCCACTCCGACCGAACTTAGACCCCGACTACCACGCCTACCCATGCACAAGAAAAATAGGGCGCTGGTATGTACCTTGGACTCGCTGCTTAAGGATTTCTTCGAGAGCAGCGAGGATCTCGTTGATACACACTCGATCCTATATTGCGCGGCTGTTGCGGCATGTCGTTTAGCGAACGTTAAGTTCCCAAACTGTGACGGAGCTACGCGACCAAAACCAGCCGTACCAGCCTGGCAATGCAGGATCGAGCGTCGTATTGATGGGGCCAGGGTACTCATAGGCAAACTATACTGCTTCAGGGAGGGAAATACACGACCACGAGTGATGCGCTTTGTAAGGCGGGCATTCTCGGGGACTGGAATCAGCCCTCGAGAATACATGTCTCGTGTCACGGAGCGCATCGACTTCCTGAAGCAGAAAGTTTGTGCATGGGCGAGCCGTATTCGGCGGTATAAGCGGCGGGTTGATCGATACACGCAAAATCGCATGTTCCAGAGCGATGAGAGGTGGGTATATAGAGCTTGGGAGCGACCGGAACAAAACGAGACCGACGTGTGCCGCCCCGATGATGCCACCACGACTGCGTTCTGGCGCAGCATCTGGTCGGTACCTGTCTGCCATGCTGAGGCTGACTGGATGCGGGATGTCGAGCGAGTGTGTGAAACTATACCAGAAATGGATGTAGTCATTATCACGCCATCAGATATAGCTAGAGCGGTCCGTCCGTTACCGAATTGGAAATCACCAGGACCGGACGGACTGCACAACTTTTGGCTGAAATGGCTAACTAGTTCACACACTTGCCTGGCATCTCAGTTCCAGTCATCCTTAGAGTCTGGGTCGCTACCACAGTTTCTGACGACAGGCATTACCCACCTGCTCCATAAGTCAGGTAGTCCCGCGGAACCCAAGAATTATAGACCGATCACGTGTTTATCGACGGTCTATAAACTTCTTACATCCATTTTGAGAGCGAAAATTAACACACACATTGACAGTAATTCGATTATGTCAGCCTCTCAAAATGGATGTAGGAACGGGTCCCGTGGCACTAAGGAGCTACTTCTCATCGACATGGCCATTAGCCAACAGGTTCGTCGATTCCGCAAGGATCTGTCGACTTGCTGGATAGATTATAAGAAGGCCTACGACTCGGTGCCACATACATGGCTCATGAGGGTGCTGGAGTTCTACAAAATAGATACAACTCTACGCACCTTCCTTGAATCGTGTATGGGGCAATGGAGGACAGTCCTTCGCTATCCAGGGTGTCGACAGATCCAGGGGAATGATGAGCCTGTATGGATTAAACGGGGAATATTTCAGGGTGACAGTTTAAGTCCACTTTGGTTCTGCTTAGCCCTGAATCCTCTAAGCACGCTGCTGGAGGATTCAGGTCTAGGCTATCGGTTGAGGAGAGGTGGTCAGGTCATATCTCACCTCCTCTACATGGATGACTTGAAAATCTTTGCCCCCAACAAATTGCAACTGATGGAGCTACTGAAGGTAACTGAAACTTTCAGTAGCGCCATCAGAATGGAGTTTGGTGTGGACAAATGTGCAGTCATGCATGTAAAGCGAGGGGAGATAATGGAATCCGAGGGAATTCAACTTTCGGATTCCATACACCTTAGATCCCTCTCCTCACCCGAAAGCTATAAGTATTTGGGTATGTCGGAAGCGTTAGGCATCAACGTTACTGACATGAAGCAATCATTGAAGGAGCGCTTTTTTGGCCGTCTGAAGAAGGTATTGATTAGTCCTCTTTCAGGCGGAAACAAGGTGCGTGCCTTCAACGGTTGGGTCATGCCGGTTTTGATGTACTCTTTCGGCATACTCAAATGGACTCAGACCGAACTCGACGCCCTGGATAGGAGGGTCCGTACACTGTTGACCGCAAACCGGATGCATCACCCACGATCATCGGTGATGAGACTGTACATCCCGCGGAAGTGCGGGGGTCGAGGCTTTTTAAATGCGAAGACCCTCCACAACCGCGAGATATGCAGTCTCAGGGAATATTTTTTGAAAACCGAAGTGGGTATGCACCGTGATGTGGTCGCAGTGGACAAAGGGCTCACCCCACTTTCCATGGCTAAAGAGAACTGGTGCAAACCTGTAATACTTACAACGGATGACCGCAAGGAGATATGGCAAAACAAGGAGCTACACGGGCGCTTCTATCGGGCTCTTCATGAGCCCGATGTAGATTTTTTAGCGTCCGTATCCTGGCTACGCTTTGGGGACCTTTTCGGGGAAACTGAAGGTTTCGTCTGTGCAATTATGGACGAAGTTATCTTGACGAATAACTACCGGAGACATATTATGAAGGACGGGACGGTTGACGTGTGTCGGGCATGCCACCGTCCGGGTGAGTCTATCAGACATATTATCTCTGGTTGTTCTCGTCTGGCTAACGGCGAGTACTTGCACAGACATAACCAAGTGGCTAGGATTATTCACCAGCAACTTGCTTTGAAATATAAACTTGTGAACTCTGAGGTACCGTATTACAAGTATGCGCCCGACCCAGTTCTCGAAAATGACCATGTCACGTTGTACTGGGATCGGTCTATCATTACTGACAGGACTATTGTCGCCAATAAGCCTGATATAGTGGTGATAGATCGATTAGCGCGCCGCGCAATGATAGTCGATGTTACCATTCCACATGACGAAAACCTCGTGAAAGCTGAGAAAGAGAAGCAAATAAAATATCTCGACTTAGCACACGAGGTTGTTGACATGTGGAATGTTGACTCGGCTGTCATTGTGCCGATTGTCGTTACGGCCAATGGCCTGATGGCTGAAAGCCTCAACCATCATCTCTCGAGGCTCTCGTTAGGCGGCTGGATCAAGGGCCTGATTCAGAAGGCAGTACTCCTCGATACGGCCCGCATTGTGAGGAGGTTCCTGTCTCTGGAGTCCTAACCACCGGTAGCTTGGACTCTGCTCCCGACACCGGCGGACCACTATTTTTTATATTTTTAAATGTTTTTTTTTTATACCTTTTTTCAAGAAATATTTAAAAATATATTTTATATGTAAAAAAATAAATAAACGACATAATAATAATAATCGTATATTTGCTTAGAAAGTATGTACATAAAATAAAGGTGTTTACAAAATTTGTGATCCCTGTACAATCTAACCTAAATTAGGCATGCAAACATTGAAAATATTTTTTCATTAAAAACACTCAATCAAATTAAAATTGGCAAAAAGAATAAATTTAAAATGATAAAAGATAGAATAAATTTAAAGCGACCATAATAATAATAAGGAAATACACAATGTCAAATAATAAATCTAAAGTGTAGTGTCATTTAAAAATTCGTTAATTGAGTAATAATAACACTTATCAAGTAATAAGGCTGTCAGTTTCTTTTTAAACATTAGGATTGAATTTTTTTTTATGATGTCTGGTATTTTGTTAAATATGTGAACACCTACCTAGGTGCTAAATTTTTCCATTAAGTACCTACCAACAAAATTACATACCTTTAAGGTACGGTGACATTTATGTTATCATCTAGGTGTAAAATGTTCGTAGTACCGACATGAACAAAACAAAACATCAAACAGGCAGATACCAAAATATTATCTACTCAAAAATGGTCAGTGTACACAACAAGTTAACCAAAAACATCGAATCAGATTAAAATCTACGGAAAAATAATTATTATTTTTGACTGAAATCTCTCAAGTCATGTTCAAACTAGAACAACTACTAACGCCATCTAGCGTCTAGTAGAATTACTAAACTGAGTCCGAGCGCCAACTCGAGAAACAACACTGTTTTTTTAGTTGCAATCAGTTTGTGTTTACGTAGTTTAAGATTTTATTTTTCAATACTATACTGTCTTTTGGGTATTCCTTTCCAATAAGATTTTTATTTTGCGTTGAATAGTGTCCACTAAATGTATGCATATCGTACTTTTTTATTTTTCTTTTGTTGGTTATTATTACTTGAATAGTGACAAATACTTAGGTAGTCGTGATTCGTGAACTTTGACTAAAAAGATTATGATCTAAAATAACCATAGGTACGATAAATTTAGTATTAACTTCATAAAACATGATTACCAATCCAATAAATTAATTCGAATACGAATGTATCAACTTATATAAACCGATAAATAAATGCTTCATCATATGCTGGCTGGTACAAGACAATACACCTGTAATGTTGACTTAGTGCCAGTAAACTAATTAGAGCCGTTTTGATTAGAAATTATTATCAATATGAAACATTTATTCGATGCGGACTGGTAATGCATGTACCCTTTGTTATAACTGTCTTTTTGATATTTTATTGGATGTGAAGCTTTGGGAAAATTGATATTAAAGTCCAATATTCGCTAAAATATACTTATCGCGATTCTAATAAGACTAAAAAATTAAACACCTTATCGATGTAGCTCTAATGCGATAGTGATAGATACTCTCTCTCTCTTTTCGACTAGATGTTTAATTTTTCAGTTTATTTGATTGTCTACAATATGTGTTCCATAACATCGTTATCATGTGTAGCTACAATTAAGTAGGTACTCAATGTGTTTTGTGGCTTCACATTGATACAATTATTTCTAGTCGATGTATAGCTAAGTAAATCTTTTTGTGCTTCAATTCCCATTCGAAATAAGACCTGTGTATGATTTATTAATTTTCTCTTACATAATTTCAGATTACCAAACGTTAAGTCATACCTAGGTATACGTCACCTAGGACCAAACTCCCTTCTCACCTCAACGGAAATACCTAGACCACAGTAGCCACACGCATTTATTTTCGTATACAATGTAAGTGATTCTAAGACCGTTGACAATTGACGACACCAAATTGATAATGGAATAGCTGAGGTACCAGCGGAACGTGGTAGCTACCTACATAGCAGTCGCGTGCCAAATGACCGCGACGTTGAATGACACGGGGCGACGCGGCGGGATTTATTTTGCCAAAGAATATGAGAGGAATGGCGCCTCTACCTGATAATTGAGTGGCTTGCCAACAACAGTACCTATTGCGATTTAAGTAATGACGTATGGCACTGTAATCGTCAACTGCATTGCTCAGCTTGATGACAATGAAGACTTTTGTATTCAGTTTGATAAGTTAAAAGCTTTGTCATGAATGGATTTCTAGCCTAATCCAAAAGTATATCATGAAAATGTAAATGAATCAGAAAACGTACCTATTTGGATGTAATTTTGTAGTGCTTATTATATATTTATTTAACAGTTTGTGTACACACTTATAAACAGACAAGAAGAAAGGAACAGAAAAATACGTACAACGGTGATGCTTATTTCTAAAGAAATCTCTTCAAGCATACCTGCGATAGGACAGTAGACAAAGAGATGTAGACGCCGTGTGTAAGAGTAGAAGAGAAAACAAAATACATAAAAACAACAAAAAAAAAAACTATTCACTAATTTTAATATACAATAAGATAATATACTTACATAAATACATACTTCTAAAATAAATATACTTATAGATAATTTATTGGTCGACTCCTCACGTGACCAGAGGGCTGGTCTATTTTTTGGCCAAAGAATCAGCATTGCCATACAACGTGGTAATGCTGCCAGCCTTTTGGGCACTTTTCCTGTTGACAACGATGCGGACGAATTTTTTGACGCCCTGTGATATTTTTATATAATTGTACCTATTATTATTATTAATTGTAAGCTACATATTATTATAATAACATCTGAATAAAGGAATAATTTTATAAGAATCTGCCAACATTAAAAATTAATTAATAGTATAAAATAATAAATACATAATATGCAACTATGGCAAAGTGGAAATATAGTGTTCTTTCACTCTTCTTTTAAAAAACAGCAACAGTTTGATTTAGTGCTTTGATTTGATTGAAACAATACTTGTTGGAAAATGTAGTGACATATAAACTGGCAACTTTCTAAATACAGATGAATGTGTTAATAATTCCTTTTAATGAGTGCGTAAGAATTTAACTTGAACAGGTTTTGTTTACATTTTTATCAGATACTGGTGGAAACGACACTATACGTTTTTGTAGAATTCAAAGCTTTGACCAAGAACACCAATGCATTTGCGTTGTTTTTAGTGACCTTTTTGTTTCATTTATATTTTTATTTTATTTTCATCTTTATTTATTAGACTGATTTTCACGTATAGAAACATAAATCACTATTAATACAAAAGATCCGCCAACCAGGCAGAACTAGTAAATCATTCACATAACTACACTATTCAAAAGCAAAACCTTGTACTGTAGTAGCATTAAAACATTCTCGTTTCCACGAACTACCTACCGAATAGTATGTAGTTCAGTTCCTCTCGCCACGTGTTAATCTTACCGGTGAGGTGTCCTCGGTTTAATATTAGACGTGATCGGCTATTTGAGTCCGTATTGGGTTCGACATCCGACTAACTCACTCATTCAAACAGATAGCAAGAGTCAACAGGATTCTAGTTTTTATTCACGGTTTTTTATAATATTGCTTAGAACTGTTGATAGTCTAGCTGTTTTCTTGCATGAAAAAAGATTTTGCAAAGATCTATTTGGTTTCATGTCCAAATATTTCAAAGCCTGATTTACACGCTGCGATTTAATTGCCTGTGGAATCCAAATATCCAAATATTACTTGAACGTCCCAGCTACCATAGTAGCCCAGAAAAACACTTTTACGACGCGTCCGGCTACCATGGTAGCCTGGACGCTTGACTGCAAACTAAGCGATTTCGTGCCGCAATCACACTGTACGGCTTTTAAATGATTTTACGAGATGGCGCTGTATTAAATTCCGCCTCTTTACGTATGCAACACTCGGTATCAGACCAAAGAGAACATATTGAAAAAAAAAGATTTCGTCGTTCAGTTGGCTGTCATTGACATAATGAAAACATGCTCATTTTTATTTTTTTAACTTATTTAATTAGAATATAGTGAATAATCCAGTGTACGAGTGTTATATTCCATAAGAAACCTCTTTAAACAAGGTTTACGAATATCTACAAGTGTCCAAGGTTGTGAATGTGTTGTGTTGTGATAAAATCGTCAGGAAAAATATGGCGCATGGCGACACGCTGTGCTTCGGCATTTTCGTATTAATTACGTAAGTTTTACTAAATAATGTAATAGATTAGTGCTTATTTTAAGGACATATGTTCATAATTAGTATTTAAAGACGTTCACACCGTTAAAATACTACAAAAATAGTTACGATTAACCTGATTTACTTCGTCCCGCCGGACATTTTTTTATCAAATTTGTGAGGGAATGGGGGATTGTTTTGATTTACTGTGTTACTCTGAATAAACCAATTAAGGGCTTAAGGGTATCAAAAAATGCTTAGATAGTCTAGTTTAATTATAAATAGGACCTTACTGACCCAAACCAAAAAATTCTGAACAAAAATTCTGCAAGAACAAATATTTTACGGAAATTCACACACGTTCTCAAGTTTAACTTTTTTTTACGGTACTTTGGGCTATGAAGGCGTAATTAAGTTTTAACACCTATTGATTAAGTATACTTTCAGCTATACACATGATTTTTTATTAAGGAATAGCTACAGTAGTTTTCTAGTTATTACGTTTTATGCAGGACATTTGTTATAGGCGGTATTAAATTGGTGAGGGAATGGGGTGTGTGTTTTGGTTTACTGTGCTACTCTGAACAAACCAGGGTATAGACATATGGGTATGAAAAGAAAGCTTAGATAGTCTAGTTTAATTATAAATAGGTTTTACTGACCCAAACCAAAAAATTCTGAACAAAAATTCTGCAAGAACAAATATTTTACGGAAATTTCAACACGCGTTCTCAAGTTTAACATTTTTTTACGGTACTTTGGGCTATGAAGTTGTAATTTAGTTTTAACACCTATTGATTCTGCATAGTTTCAGCTATACACTTGATTTTTTATTAAGGTATAGCTGCAGTAGTTTTCTAGTTATTACGCTTTATGTTGGAGATGACCGACGCGGAAACCGCGCGTGCGCGCTCGTGAGAGTTGGGACGCGTCGGAGGGTAGTTAGGTGCAAAACTGGGACGTTCAAGTGGAATGTAACCACTGATGGAACACAGGCCTCCTCTCTTCGAGAGGGAGTGAGCTGTAATCCACCACGCGGGCCCAGTGCGGGTTGGTAGATGTCACATGTCTTCGAATTTTTGGGTCTAGGATATTCTAGGTTTCTTCTCACCGTTTTGAGAGCAGTGGTGATGTAATTATTTACAAAAAGTAAAGCGCCTGTCGGGGCCGCTACCACTGGGCCACCACTGCTCTGCCTGTGGTATATAAGTATACCTACAATAAGCTGATGCAACATAAGAGAGTTTTAAGACGCTGCAAGTTTTGTTGTTTCAATTGTTATGAATGCCACCGGTAAGAAACTTGAATACCTACCTAGTGGAAATGGGGTTTTAGTATCCCTGCAAAGATTTTCGCCACGCCTTTTTGCTTTTGTTTCGTTTTGACACCTCAGACACACACAATGTTGCAGAGACTTGTCTTGATTGTCATGGAAAGCCCATTATTATTGTGTGAGCTCACTTCTTAGTATGGATACTTTTTCGCGCGACTTACAATGCGTTGCGTTGGGGCGCGGCCCTCCTCCATCAGTGGTATATAGCCTTAAGACTGCAACAGTTGCAGTCTTTTAGAAACCTACTGTCAGTAGAGGACTTTTTCAAGCTTTTAATTAAGGTACGCACTGTTCAATCTTGTGAAACAACATCTACCCATATTTTAGTCCATCACATAAGATTATGGGCCACTAAGTAACCTGACCCGCGGTGTGGATGTCAGGATGCGCGCATCCGCCCGCCGGATGGTCGCCGGATGGCCGCGCATGAAAGAGCCTCTGTCTGACCGTCGCGATATACCTAATTCGCTTTTGAGGTGAGCGACGTTCACGCCTGTTTATTACGAGTTAGATGCAACTACATATATACGATCAAAATGGAACTTGTGTTTGAGGTTTTACTAGGTAATGGATTTCGAAGCTGTTAGTCTATTAAACGCATCGGTACGATGAGATATCTATAGGTACCTAATCTTGGATTATATAAAACAAGAGTGACTCACACAATTGGTGCATCAGAAGATGAATATGCTAAAGACTATTAGACCATTCAGAGGCTTAGTTCAAATGTTGTAATAAATAACAGATAGGTAGGTAAATAAAAAGCATTGCTGCAACAGCTATTACTAAAGTGCTTTTCAAAAGCTCAAGTAATATCAAGATCGGATACTTACTATACAACATCGGAATTGAGATTTTGTTAAATAAATAAGTATCCGATCTTACTGAATACATCGACTGTCCGCCGTCTGCATTGAATAATCTTATACACCAAAATAATGACATCACAACTCATAAGGTTAGTTAAAAACATCGGCCAAGTGGGCGTCGGACTACGCACAATGAAGGGTTCCGTAGGCGGGATGAATTTATATAAACTTTACATTGTAGTTGAAAAACCTGTTCTACCATACATTTGTATACGACACGGTCAACTCTCCAACTGCAAATGTAAGTTGGTCGACTATTACTCCTTAACTTGTAAAGGCTACTTAGCTGTGATAGATTTTCTTTTAATTTTGTTAAGTATACATATAATATACTACTGCCATGATACTTTTCATATACCCAAAAACAACAATTTAGCTGGCAGACGAGACACTTGACTTTAGCAAAAATTAGCACTTTAAAGCTGAATATTACGCAAACGGATCCCTGAATCGAAAAATGGTTTCACAGACCCGCAATATTTTAGAATGGTCTATCCAACGATATCCCACACCATGGGGTAGCCGAAAAAAAATCCCTCCCACTTTACGTGCAAGGTGCACATAAAGTGGGAATTATATTTTTTTTCAAGATTTTGTTCAACCACTTTATCGGTGTGATTAATATGTATACCCATGCCAAATTACATTACACTCCCGTACTCTGAGCTAAGCCGCGGACAGACAGACAGACGGACATGGTGAAACTGTAAAGGTTCCTTGTGGAATACGGAACCCTAAAAAGTACCCGAACCAAACGCAAATATATTCATGAAGTATATTTTTAATAGTGTGAAGATGTTGGATGATGGAGCGGCTGCTCTCTAGCTAATGGGGATAGACGCCACAACTAATGTACGCACATTTATTCAGCGGATGGTCTCCTAGAGTGGAGGTGATGTGTTTGGATGCAAGTTTGGAAGCCAGAGAGTTTTGATTGAGTGGAAATAATTACGTAGGTGGGCAACTGTATACATATTACCTAGCTGTAGAATTATAAAGTTTCCATCGTTTCAGAGAAACATAACTATCTCTGAATAAAAACGTAGACTTGCCTAGACACGTGTCTTGATAGAAAAATGATGGACTGGTGTTTGAATATTACTAGATTTCAGTTTTTTTTTCTTCAACAAAATAATGGTGGCAGAGAAGAACAAACTTCAAAGTTAAAATATTAGTGACGGGTGTGGCACAACTCAGACTATTGGCAGAAAGTAGGTAAGTACTTAAGCGAATCACCTAGAACCCGGCTCAGGAGCGTGGGTATTAGCTCAAGCAAAGACTGAGCTGTGCCCAGCAGTGGGTGACTTTGGGATGAGGATGATGATGATAAATTGAATATCGAAAAGCACGAAAATGTCCACTACAAAAAATTACGAATATGAAGAACAGAGAAAGCAGCCGCTGAAACTTTATTTGTTCTGAATACAGCCCTTTGTAGCGATACGTAAGGGTACTTATAGATACATCTGGAAACCCTTGACCCAGGTAGCACACTACCCAAAATACAATAGAATAGAATAGAATAGAATAGAATACTCTTTATCATGTACACCATAAAAATTACAGATACAAATGTTGAAATTTTACAAGGGGTGACACAATGGGCGGTCTTATCGCTAAAAGCGATCTTTTACAGACAACCTTTGGATGAATTAAAGGGGGGAGGAGAGACAATACTGCAGGTAGTCAGTGGTGTACCAGTTACATAAAGGTACAATAAATACATATAACAAAGGCAAAGGTAAGGGTAGGCTAAATAACACTCGCGGGAAGGTACTTATGGGTCACCGAGACCCCCGCAACACAGGCAACAAGAAGGAATACGGGTGGGTTTTAGTCAGTAAGAGTCTGACACACCCTCCCGCTCCGCCCAGAGCGGGAGAAGTTATTTGATGATTTCCCACCCTCAAAAAAAAAAAAAAAAGGCTAAATAACACATATTTAGCCTACCTACAAACTTACAATAGTGAAGGTGTTATTAAAATCGTGAACAAAGTGAGCTGTGCCGTGTCGGCATGCAGCAAGCTAGAAATAGTGCGTCCCCTAAGGTAAACATCGGTGTTAGCGATATTTATTATACCTGGTGAACAATGCTAATTTTATTTTCTTTTGTAGCGGAATCTGTGGTATATTTTGTGCTATAAAATAATGAACGAATCTGTCTGGTAAGCTGTAAGCTGTAGATAATTCATCTGTAAGTCTGATCAAAGATCGAATTTCAGTAAAATATGTAATTATTTGAAATATTGGTACTTAACTACTGTGTATTTTTTACACCAACGACAGCCCCACTTTATGTCCAGGCAAATCACTGTCCATCCATCCCATGGTTGCCTGGAAGAGATCGCGGAAAGCGATAAGGCCACCCATTGTATATTTTGTAGTGTTTGTTACGTATTTTTGTGGTGTACAATAAAGTAGATATATATAAATAAATAAATAAACTTTGAACTGACGTCTCGCAGGATTTGTGACATATCGACACAAAGATATTTTTTAAGTAAGGTTGTTAATGGTTACCGAGATTCAAAATTGACTGCTTTATATTTAACAAACCACTACCCTAAAAGTCAATAAACTAAGGAGAGCCTCGGAACTCGTTCAGGACATTTTTTCCAAAATCATTGTACTGACCCAAATATTTCGTCCCACCTTCCACTGCTTAATCAAATTTTGATGAAACACCCAGGAGACATCCCACACTGTAACTAAAGTGATGATATATGAAGATTAGGACAATATAATTAATGCCCACACATTACAAACAAGGAGGCAATGTAACGGTTAATTTGAAAAAATCTTATTAATTTGTAATCATTTATCAATTGTCTTCATAACTCAAAAGGATCATAACTTTGAAATGTGTGAATTGATTGGTCTAATTCAAAATATAGGGTGACGAATTATGTCACATTTTTGTGGTGACGTACCTACATTAAGATGTAGGTGCTGTACGCCTGATTTGTGAATCATCTGGCTGAATCAGTAGGACCTACCGAATCAGTTTCTAGTACAAATGCAATAAATAGTTATATTAAGTGGTATTTAGTGGTGACCAAGATTATCTTACTTTATAGGAAAACAAACGGATCGCCACGTATTTTTTTTGTAAAATCCTGTTCTGTATATTCAGTACGAAACACTGAGTTTACTGAAAATAATGAAGCGAGTCCTGACTCGGCTTCTTTACTTTTAGATCAAGGTAAGCTTAGCAATAGTCTGGAAATGAACACTAGATAATTAAGAGAAAAAAAATGCGATTTATTACAAAAGACGCAATTACACTGTTTGTAGTTCTAAGTACACAACAGAACACCTCAAACACCGTCATTATGAACATTACAGATGATCACTTTAATTTGAAACACGTCCCGCACTGCTTCCCATTACGACATGAAACAGCTCTCTCATTAGCCTGACATTGCACTTGGCAGAAAAGACACATTTTTTCTATAATTTATTACTGACTGTGTAAAGACGCACTTTCCGTAAAGCTGTTCCACCACCGAAGAGGAAGCGACTAGCTATCAACGATATTCTCGCTCAAGAAACGTACAAAAGATTGTGGGTCCCGTGTCAGTTTTTTACTTACACTGGACTTGACGGGACCCACAATCTGTCAAACCATTGACCAACTATTAATACCTATATGTATCTAGAAAGAGAAAGAAAATTCTTTCCTTCTTTCTGTTAATATTTATGTATCTCTTGTAGATACATATATTAATAGTTGATCATTGAACGTTTGTCATAGCAACAAGAGCTTATCAAAGGAAGTACTTGCTCAGCGACGCTCGTTTGGCGGGCAGAACACTAGAGTACAGAACACTGAGAGACTCACGTTTGGTTCATACTACATACGCATACCAGCGAGTAATCGCTCATCGCCATCGCGCACTCGCTGGTCGTTGCTCGCCAACTCGTTTCTATCAGCTAGTTCTACTCGCTTATCGTTGATTTCTGGAGGTGGGACAGGTGCCTAAGTCGCTATAATTCTTTTCTACGTTTATAATGTTTTTTATCGAATATTTTTATAATTTTTATGCGTATAATGTCAGGTCTCTGAGATTGCTGCAGACTTTGAGTTACGTTTGAAGTTATGTGCAATTAAAAGATGGATATATATTATAAATTACATTATTTTGTTTAAGCTTTGATCGGCTACACGTGGATGTTTTACAGTGTGAAATATGATGGAAAGTTATGAAACGTTGACGACAGCCAACTTGTGTTGGATGTTTAATGTTAATTCTAGAAAGTTTGGCTGACGTATTAAATATCTAGGTACTTTTTAGAATCGAGAAATGATTGTGTAAGTATCCATCATTCTTTCATTTGTAATTCAGCAACTTTTTGAGGGCACTTATTCAAAAATGTTTATACTATTTTCTGGAAAACTTCTGAAATGTTAGTCAATAGTTAATTAAGCTAACAGAGTTACAATCAAATGTATCGCCAATCGCTCACTACGCTTTTTAAAACGCCGAAACAAAATAAATTACAATATTTCATCTACTTTACTTTTATCACTTCAATTTCTCAAGACTATGAGCAATCATAATAAAGACAGACTGCATTGTTTAATATTTATTGTTACTATGTATTGTATATATTCTCAGCCACATTTTTTTCAGCCCATTAGCTAGATTGCGGGCTAGACACCTAGCTTATGATTTACGATATTTAGACGATTTTTTCTGCACACCATCGGAGAGGGTTAGCAGAGCAATATCTCTGAGTATTTGTGATAAATATATCAGCTAATAAACGCTAAGGAGATATAAATCTTTTTAGCGCGTGGTACAATCTATAGTGTAGGGTAATTCAGTAGGTTCAGTTTGTGCAATTATTAAACTTAACACCATTGAATTTACAGTCATAGAACCTACTTACGTTTAATGTACGTTAGTAAATTTCAATTCATAGGGAAAATTCCTTGTGTATTTTCACGTCATTTAAGGTAGTTCTGTATTGTCTTTTTGTTCGAACCTCCTTGATTAAAGTTTTATAATTCTTCAGGTTTAAATAATGTTCCATAGTTTTCCAATGTACCTACTTATTAGTTTACATTGTGGCATCAGCGAGACGCGTGTAAAAATACATATATCGTGCTCCGGAGGCATACATTTATTATTGTAAAATATAGCTATGTTCTGAAGCGTTGGTTAATTCGCCATACTCGCTGCCGGCCGGGTAACATCGTATATAATGTATTAGCGCACAAAATATTCATGGCAATATGGTTTTACGAATTCTTTTGTATTGGAAAATGGGGAACAATAACTAAACTTACGAATTGTATGAGGAAATTACTATGGTGTTGCAAAATTCTATCTTCTGGCAATGTATGTAAATTTTTATATTTTAATAATTGCTTCTATCTAAACCTTCCCAACACTAATACAATTTTCTCATACTAGTAGGTACAAGTCTATCTTACAAAGGCGGCCCGAAACTATTATTCCGGGCAAGTGTTGGTGTCCACCCAGTCATTAAGACTGTTATCACAAAAGTTCTCAACAAAGATAGTCTCTCGTGTGATTATGTCATCAGTACTCCAGGTGATACCAGGGAACAGTAAACTCCGAAAAAAAATTGTTTATGAAATTGACTCACTACGTAAATTGCCGTGTTACAGCTATTTCGGACCACTAATTAAATAACTAATTGAATATACGGACGCTTTAAGTTGGTAGTCAATTTGATTCCTAAACAATAAATTTCCTTGATTTTACTGTCACCCTCATCGGTCGTTCAGTTGGTACTTATAGCATGTCCGTTCAGTTGTATAGGATGTCCGTTCAGTTGTATAGCATGTCCGTTCAGTTGTATAGCATGTTCGTTCAGTTGTATAGCATGTCCGTTCAGTTGTATAGCATGTCCGTTCAGTTATATAGCATGCCCGTTCAGTTGTATAGCATGTCCGTTCAGTTGTATAGCATGTCCGTTCAGTTGTATAGCATGTCCGTTCAGTTGTATAGCATGTCCGTTCAGTTGATATAGCATGTCCGTTCAGTTGATATAGCATGTCCGTTCAGTTGATATAGCATGTCCGTTCAGTTGATATAGCATGTCCGTTCAGTTGATATAGCATGTCCGTTCGGTTGTATAGCATGTCCGTTCAGTTGTATAGCATGTCCGTTCATTATTGCATTCATAAGGTATGACTGGGAGGCCAACAATTGCAGTGGACTAACCATGAGGCTACTTGAGCACGTTATTGTATTTTTTATGTTTTCAATAAACCCAATGTTTATTTACTCAACTTTTATCAAATCATACAGAACGATCTATTTATCATTTTTCACGAGTGATCATACATTATTTGAATTGCATTGTTTCCACAGTATCGTAGGTATAATTTGGTTGTTGAAAATATGTTGGCGCCAGGAAGTTTACTTAATCCAAACGTATAATAAATAAAAACAATTGAAACGGTTTTCAGAAACCATACAAATCAACGAATACACGATATCTTCCTGAAAGAACTCGGGCTAGTGTGGAGATGGAAACCAAAATATATGTCATAATTAGCCTAAAATGTTTCCACTGCTGTTACACAGGCCTCCGCTCTGTGAGAGCGAGTGGGCCGTAATCCACCTCGCGGGCCCAGTGCGGGTTGGTTAACTTTTCGAACGTAAGAAAAAGCTTTACTTTAGGTGCACCTGATACACAGTAAATTAACAACAAACTGTCTTTTTTACAGCTGTATAATTGCAAAGTTACCGAACGTCAAATAATAAAGAAAATAAACGTGTTTTTCTTCTTGCAATTTTCCTTGGGAAGTTTAGACAAAACTATGTGCGATCGAATTAACTTTACTAACGTCAACTTTCCACATAATCCCACAACATTGTCGGAGATTATTTACCGATACATTTATTTTTTTACCACTCGCCGCAATGAGATCACACCTCTCTGCTTCAGTTATGAGATCATAGTCGGGCCGGTGGCTGTTGATAAAGGCGGTTTACATGCGCGATGACGGGCTAATGCGCGCCGCTGACGGCCAGTGTGAACTCTCCCTGTCTACCTTGAGCACAGAGTATTGAGAGATTAGGTTCTTTAGTACAAATATCTAAGAGGAAGCATGGGAATCTATTTTGCGGGATTACAAAATGTATTCATGCACTAGGTTATGTTATGAAATTAGTGAGACCTCAAGATCATCCCTGAAGGTTTTTTTACCTTTAATATTAATATTTCTTTTCGCTGTTATCTGCCACTGTCAATGCTTGTTATTTAGTCGTAGAAGCTCAACTTATCTTTCTTTAAAACAAGGTTTGTTATTACTAATAAAACTAGTGTGGGATTCCCAAGAAAATCCCATTGTGTAGCTAGGAAAAGAAAACTTGTAAATTCCTTCGAGTTGTTGCATAAAAAACTACAACAAACAACACTAATCTCTCTGTACCTCACACTAATCTACACCCACGTCGAAAAAACGATAGTGTTTACAAGATCGTCAAACTTATCGATACGTCTGTCGAGCGTACGAAGCGATTTTTGAGTGATCCTCTACTCGTTTGATTAATGCCCGCAAGCTTTGGCTCCCCGCCAATACTCTGTTGCTTTGACCCATCCTACCCACTTTTAATAACTGACGTTACGAAAACAATCGAAAGTGAAATTATTTGATGTGTTTCTGGGCGTAGAACTGGGCAGTTTTATGATGAACTTCAGTAGACTGTAGCGCGCTTTAAACTTTGTTTTGGTAATTACGAATGAGACTAGCTTTTCTTTGGTCGGTGAGCCAAAAATATAGGAAGGTAAATAAATAACTGTGGCGTGTTTCTTTTTTAATGTTTCATGCACCTTGTGCGAGACACAAAGAAGGCGGACATATTTTCGCCACATCCGGTACAAGCTTCATAACTCACTCGGTAGAAACCTACACAAATATTAAAATTGAAAGCTAAATAAACATACATAAAATGATTTACGATTTTTTATTAGACCGTGCAGTCTGCCGTCACAACTATAAATTATTTGGAGTCAGAAGGTTAATGTCGCGAGATTTATGAGAGTCGCAGGTATTTGTTTGTACGCCTACGTCCGAGCGACGCGTAAACGTTAGATTTGGTGGAAAAAGCGGCGACGTTTCCAGCGTATGGCGCGACAATGACGAATGTCGCGCTCGACCGCGACACGGCACGGCGCCTGCGCCTGTGGGGCAGGGCTGACACTTAGCTTAATAAAATTGAAATATCAACGAATAGCTGTTACACATTTCTTTATTTTCACCTGACTGATTCCACACTAATCTAGTCGTATATTCAATACTGATTTATGATAACTAGGTTTTAGCAGAGATTAGTACCTACTCACTTGATAAAAAAATTATAAATTGGTAAATTGTTATGTGAGTACTATGTACTATAAAGCTGCCGTTTACTGGATACGTCTTTCATTGACTTGAATGTGCCCTGGTGGCTGGGAGTATGTCGTGCTCACTCTAATGTCTCGCTGATGGTGGCGCGTGTGTTGGATCATTTAGCTCCCTTCAAAATGGTTGAGCTGAATGGTGCTGATCCACGCGTCATGTTCGTGAACGGGCGCCGTCAGTAGAGTCATCTCTTAGCTGCCACGGCTTATTTTAACTTAATTTTTTGAATTGCTTTTGTTTTTGTTGTAATCTTTTTATTACGGACGCTTTTACGTTTTGCATCGTCCTCACATGTATAATTTCAAAATGAATGATGTAAACAATATTTTGTAACCATAATACGTTGATTTAAAAGAGTGTCCTTGGAGTTTCTTGCCCGTTCTTCTCCATAGGTACCTACTACGCTTTGGAATGGGCAACTAGCTTCATCTTTCTGACTGACTGACCGAACCCTTGACAATTCAAAAGTGCCTGTAATTGGTTTATTTGAAATAAATGCTTTGAGTTTGAGTTTGAGTTTAAGTTTGAATAATTTTAATTGATATTTGAACATACGAAGGTTAACTACAATTTAATAGGAAAATGCATTTCGAAGCTGTTTTCTCAAATGTAGCAGTTATTGATACTTGCAGATCACTCAGAGCACACGGTTTGCTATTCCATTAAATTTTAAAACCACAGAACAAAAGTCGTTTCCCTGCCAGCCCTAAAGTCGCGACACCTGTCGCGTCCGCCATCGAAATAGTCGTGTTTTCCCAAAATAAAGGTTGAACGCATTTTTGTGGACAAACGTATTTGGATTAGCTGAACCGTAGTGCGGTGCATCGGAATCTTTATGTTCGAGGAATATTTTGGTAAGACATCTCTTTTAACGGAAATAAACTTGTTTTAAGTATTAGAATGGCAGGAATAGTTGTGTTGTAGTTGCCGTGAAAACGGGGATGATTAAAAATAACCTCTGGTATGAAAACACAGAACTTTTGAAAGATGTGTTAGATATGTATAAAGCTTAAAAAGTTTTATAAAGAGTTTAAGGCAAAGGAAACAACTTTTTAATCGTTCTGTGTAAAACGCAATGCGTCTTTTCTACTGTAGTATCAACTAGGGTTAGCGTTGATGTCATTTAGCTGTTTTCTTTCATCTTGTACCTTCACAACGTCATCTGTTTAAAACTGACCATCTGCCATGTGCGTTTGCTTTAATATGAAAAACGCTCTCTAATTCAGCATTATTCAAAAAAACAACAATCAAATGATCTAATAAGACATAGCCAGTGATTTTGTCTGTCAGTGCGTAGTTCAGACAATTAATCAGTAGTCGCGTCGTGATGACAACTGGCTAATGACGTTAACAGGCTCAGTCGGCTGAGAAAACATACTCGTAGCTAGACATCATCTGTTTTTGTATGTGAGTAATGTGAGTGATGATTCTGACAGGAGAGCGGTCTGCGAAGGTCATACAGGGTTATCATTTTAAGAGGTCAGAATACCTTAGTAACGGGGTAGGTACGGTTGTCGCCCGTAAATGAAATTGGATAAAGAAATTATTGACCGCAAATTCTGTGCTTTTATCATGGGTATTTGATTTATAGTGGATGTACCTAGTATGGAAATTTGGCTAGCCTTCAAAGGCGAAACTCATTAACGAAAATGTTGTTACAAATAACTAAAAAGTTTGTCTTATGGATATGACCAGGTCAGACACTACCTATAATTAACCATAACTTTTACAAATCATGATCTTGTTTTTCTGTTGGCTATATGGTAGGTAGGATTTTGATGTTGCATGTTTTAAGAAAACGATAGCTGATTTAAGGCTCCTACATACACGCGCGACTTGTCGCGCGACGCGTCGCGATTCAAAGGCATCGCTTGTAGCGCTACACGCGGTGTCTTTGTGTCGCGTCGCGTCGCGCGGCAAGTAGCGCCAGTATGTAGGAGCCTTTACGAAATAAATTTTGTGTACAAGTACTAGGTATTCAAACTATCTGGTTTTTTATAGATGCGTTCTTGAATGACCCTCTCTTCACCAAAATGTTTCGTATCACTTGCCCACCTCATATAATACCAATGATTTACAATTCCTACCTCGAATCTCGAGAATTTCGGCCGAAACAAGTCATACATTTTCTCACCACATTAGTTATAAAATTAATAACAAAACACGATCTGAATGTGCCAAAACAAACGTTTGTTCCGAGAAATCGTATAAATATGTTACAAGAACCGTTCCAGGTGTTCCCAGCGTTCTACCATAAACGTGTCCACGCTTTACTTGTGTTCATTTAACGCTTACTAACTTACAAGCAAACATCTACCCACAAAAACAATCCAAACCCAACCTTAAAACCTCAAAAATAAAGTCTAAAATACCTGTGAAATTTCGTTGTCGTGGGAAGGGTAGAGGCGCCACATGTGGACTGCCTGCGAAATTGAAACAAAAATATAATTAAAAAACGCGATGCCCGTCGACCGCGGCGCGGCGAGGTGAACGTTCGTGCGATGATGTACGGGCTCTTGTCGATTGATACGACTTAATGCTGCTTGTAGTGCGGCGACCTGTCAGACGGTAAAGGATGTGCGAAAAAAGGAACTGAAGGACTGAAAAGCTGTTCATTAAGCGTGTTTTTAGGATATCTGTTAACAAAGTATTTCTTTTAAACTTCGTGTAGTGTTTTTCATTTGTTATTTTAAATGCACATTATTCTAAGTTTCTCGTTAAGTGCACATATGCATCAGAAAAGTGAAAAAAAATATCTTTCATTTCACAGTTTTCAATCTTGGATTACTTAAAACCGGCAGTATTTTTACCATTCAAAATGATTACGATTACATGTATTATATTTTTTTCTACTTATTCATTTAATATAAAGAAATTAAACGATCAGCTACACTGTTCAAAACTACAAACGCATGCAACAATCTCATCTCGATACACTCCGAAACCAACACATACGTAAATAGATTCAACACCGTGGGAGACACATTACACGTTATAACACCTCCTATGTCACACCTTATTACTTCGAAAATAAGGTTGAAACTTAAGTGGCTTATTCATATGACTTCCCTATGACACATTGAGGTGGTTTTGTTTTTAACGATACCGAGTGACTGACGTGAGAACTGAATAGTGGCACTTTCACAGGCCAGTGACTTTTGATTCGGTAATTAAAGGGAGATCTGAAAATAAGCTGTTAAGTAGTTCCGAATGGGCTGTAAGGCAAGGGGAATTGATGAGAAGACCATTTGGATGTGTAAGATGTAAGATACATTCGCTGATGCGCAGCTGAAATAATGATGAGGTGTTAGTTTCGACTTTTTTTAGTTTGTAATCGGAAATCACTCTGTTAGTAACCAAATAGATTTAATTTACAGTATTTCATAAATATCAATTAACTATGGTGAATCACAGACGTTATAGGTTTGCTAAGTAAAAAACCATTTATAAAAATGGGTAAAGTCATTTAGCTTCCACAAAGCTCTGCTCGATATTTACTTTTTTATTCAAATAGGTACCCGAATTCAGTGTTTTCGCGCACATAGACGCACGTTTATCTCGGTTTATTTTCTAACTCTATCCGGATTCTGATCACCAAAAAGCGATTCTACCAAAACAGAATTCCATTCCAATAAAACTTTACAGCGGAGCGTATAGCCAAAGACAATTTCATTAGACGATCCCCGAACTTACGGCAGTATAAACCGCTTTATAAACTCCTTAGCCTTCGTAATATTGTTTAAAAATGTCTCCTAGCCCGCCATGAAAAGCGTGCGGGACCCTAAACGTATGCAAATTTTATTTTAAAAAAATGCAAGTGGCCAGCCACATGTCGCCCCGGACGGTCATCGCGGCGTCCGTCTGCTTTTTATTACTTTTATTTTTGTTGTCCAAACTTACCCACCTTCCTCTCCTCTGATTTGATTGCATATTTATTCCATGCTGTGTTTTGCTACTTTAAGTTGTACGAATTGAAGGTTTTGAAAAAAAAACATACACGTACACCTAATACTGTTTTCTCTTCACAAAAATTCACCGATCATTGTGTTGCTTGTCGAAAAATTACTGTGGTTTACAGCTCTTGCTTTCCATTTTTATTTGTGCGTAAGCTAGCAATACTCATAAAGGGTAAATTGCACCAGTATTACGTAATTTTCTAAGTTTAGAAACTGACATAAATGAAATGGGTTCTAATGTACTTACGTATTTTAGAATTATCTATGTACATATTTAACTCTACCTAATCTCTGAGAAAATCCAGAATACCGTCGTAACTTTAAAGAGACTTCATCAGCAGCAAACCGCCAAGCTATTTGATCTATAGGCAACAATGTTAAACTGATCATTTCACTAAAAATACTTACATCTATAGGCTCGAATCTTCATATTTCGAACGCACACACACACATCAACATCCCCATTGTCCAACTCCACGTTGCTAGTTTTTCCATCGCGTCGGATGTTTTTTACGATGGGTGTCCACGTGACGTCTTTATTAAGGCGATATCAAGGTGGGTTCCGTGAGATTAGGGTTCCTCGTAAACGGACACCCGCTGTATTGGACGACTCTTCGTTATTACAGCGAGATAGCCCGATATTGTCAAGATATAGGGTGTAAGTCCACTTACGAAGGAATAGTGGAAGGTGTGTTTTTGTTCGGGTAGCTGTGTTTTTTACCTAGATAGATTGAAATTACATTCTGGTAGTTTGCAATTTCCAAAATAGTACCTATACACGTAAGTACTGCTATCATTAGCAATTTTCAATAGTCCAGATACTGCCTTAAAAGTTTTACAACTGGCCATTTGACTGATAGGAGGCACTTTTGATGGACCAATTACTATATCGTCATCGCAACGTATTAGTTGAACCTTTTTTGTTTTGGGTGGGTAGTTTTTTTTGGGTTTTTGGGTGGGTGTTTGGGTGGGGTGGGTATTTGAATCTTAGAATATTAACGATACGTCATCTTCATTAAAATCAATAAAAAACAAAAGGCATTTATTCAAATAAGGCTGAGAATCAGCACTTTTCGAACGTCAAAATTACATAAGACAGTCCTCCAAAAACGCCCGCCCTTCACCACCCTAGTGCTTTAGCTGGGAAGAAGAAGTAACAACAAAACAATGAAAGATGTACTCAAGCAGAAATAGGGGGTGAGCCTATTGCCATCAACCGGGCACAAATCCAGACTCCGGGCTGCTACTGAGAAATTCCAGATAGAAAAACCCAATAACACATTGCCCGACCCGGGAATCAAACCCAGGACCTCATGCTCAGCAGTAGCACTTGCGACCACTAGACCAAAAAGGCAAACAGAACGTAATACCTAAATAAAAGTCTCCAGGCAAAAAGGGCGTGCCCGCTTACATAAAGCTATAGCTGTAACTTGAAGTCACAAATGATAAACTAGCACCATTGAAGTAAAATAAATAAACGGTTAATTACTAATAACAATAACAAAACCATGGTCAACAAGACGACCAGTTACCACAAGCAGCACCCATTCACAAGTATAATATTGGAGGGAAGGAGGCAACTCGACCCCCGATGCTACCTCAAGCAGTGACATCTCCGGCAGCAAGTTCGTCATGCTAAGGGAACATGACGAACTTGCTGCTGGTTGCTCCAGTAAGAATAATATAATCAATTGTCGAGGTCGCTAGATTACCACATATTGCAATACAACTAAAATAAATAAATAAATAAATTGACTTATATAGTCAAATAAAATAAACAATTATATGAACTCATTTAACCTGTCAGTAGGTAAGCTCATTCTGGAGAAAGAACGAAAACATTGTCTTGAGTTAATCACAGCGACCAACTATTCTTATCGTTTAAGTAGTCATTGATAGAATAGTATGCCTTTGAACAAATGTTGTTTTTTTTACTTTAATTTTGAACGCATTAAAAGGCAAATCTAGCAAAGAAGAGGGTAGCTTGTTATAAAAAGTTATACCAAGCCCAACAAATGAGTTATGAACCTTATGATGCCGGTGAAATAGAGCACGTAATTTATCCTTATTTCTGGTGTTAATATTGTGAATATCACTGTTTTTAGTGTATATTTTGCCTAATATATAAGATGTTGGCGAATATGAATTTGTGATACCCCTTGAGAATACCAATATCTTTAGAAAAATCTCTCAGAGAATTCTGGCACCAAGCTGGTAAATTGCTTGAACAGCTCGTTTTTGAAGAATAAATATATTTTGAATACCGTAGGACATAACGCAATTAGAACCTCAAATTGTCATTCCACGGACACTTTCATTCCGTTACTCCTGTGATGCTCAATAGTATTTGATATTCTGTTTCATAACTGCCCCAATCAACAGATCTTAGATATCAATAGTTCTATAGTAATTATGTAACTTTTTTGACCGAAATGATGAGTTATAAATGTAATACATTACACGCATAAGATATACTTTTAAGCTCGTCTAGAAACAAGTGGTGTAATAAATGCGGGCGGTGCGGGTTGCGGGGTGCGGGTTGCGGGGTGAGGTGCGCGGTGCGCCGAAACATAAAATATATAAAGTTTGACCGCCGCCGGACAGTGACACAACCACCTACGGTAAGAAGGAGGTTTACATGGCGATAGAAAAAAAGGAACCACTTCTGAAAATCTGGTAAAAAAATCAGAGTGTACCTGCAAACACTTTTACCCGTCAACCATATTTTAAAAACTAGATGAGGTCGGCGTTTCCTATCTGACTACTTTGAGAAGAAAGGCCGAAACAAACTCAGAGGTCACAGTCTCTTTTGAAGTCCAGACATAATCTTAGTCAGATCGTGCCACGTAGATCTCACGCCACGCCAATCCAAGGCCACGTCTATTGGCGTCTGAAATGGTCTTTTGAGGAAAGAACCACGCAGATTGAGTGGACCTATCCAGTCAGTGCACTCATTTGTTAGTAATCGTACAGCTCAACGATGCGACGAACAATACCAAAGATAGGAGATTTGGGTAGGCCGCATAAATTACTCAAACTGGTAGACCATGATTAAAAATAATGAGAAAAAAAGAATATGAGATAGTATTCACATTCACAATAATTAAAATAATATAATACTTTACAAGTAAATGTGTATGTCATTGTATATGTACAATTCATCAAAGCCAATGTGTATATAAATCCGGAAATAATCTTGGTCAGATCATTTGAAGAGCATGTAGATTATTGGTGTCTGATGGTCCTTTGAGAAAAGAACTATACAGATTTGAGTGGACCTGTCCAGTCAATGCACGCATTTGTCAGTAATCGTGTAGGTCAACTCAGAACTTAAGGAGCTCAACGACTCGTCGAAAAATATCAAAGAAAGAACAATTGGGTAGGCCGAATAAAGTACTCAAACTGCCAGATTATCATGAAAATTAACTGAGAAAGAGAAAAAGAAAATATGACCCACTTAGTCCTTACATTCACAATAATTAAAATAATAATATTATATTATACAAAGTTGATATTCATGTCATTGTGTTTAAAATAACCATTAAATGTTTATATAAAAAAATAAAAGTGTGCATAAAAAAATAATAATATTGGAGCAGCTCAATTCTAAGCCTTTCTGTCGTCAATATAATCTTTAACGGTATAAAAGACTTTCTGGCACAACTTTTACTTTTAACGCTTGAACGTGGTTTGGAAGTTTATTATAAAAGCGTATACTGACGTCTGAACGAGTCACTCATTTTCATGAGCCTTGTTGTAAGTACAAAAAAATGTGTTTGTATTATTATATTTGTAGTATTTATATTATGAATATCTGTATTTTTTAAATAATTTCATATATTTTTGGGCATACAAAATATTTTCAAAAGTATATCGAGGAGGTACAGTCATTACAATAATCCTTAAATTTTTCTCTGAGAGAGTGTTTTGGACTTAATTTATAAATTGATCAAACAGCTCTTGTCTGTAAAACAAAGATAGAATCTGAATGTCAGTGGCATTTCCTACAACAGAATACCGTACGACATTACACTATGAAAATAACTAAAGTACACTAAACGGGCTGTCTCTATGTCAGTTAAATTACGAATTTTTCTAACAGCCTATGCTGCGGAGCTTAGGTTATTTGACAAATTATCTATATGTGGGCCCCACTGAGGCTTAGTATCCAAAGTTAAGCCCAAGAATGCTGTGCTATCTTCAGGGTTCAATTCTTCGCCCGTTATCGACATATTAGTTTTCACCTGCCTAACGTGAGGTAACGGAAACTTAATACATTTGTTTTTTTACATTACGAAGCAAATTGAACAACATTGAACCAGTGAAGTAATTTTGAGATCACGCAATTTACATAGTCAATAACCAGCTGCTGACGTTTAAGTCTAAACAAAGTAAAGTGTCATCCGCAAAAAAAACAAAAATCATGATTATCCTTTATGAGTTAAGGCAACTTATTAATAATTGTAAATAAGAAACTGCGGGACTCCCATTTTTACTATAGATCCGGGAGATCTTTTCCCATTAACGTCAACACTCTGAATCATATGACTCAAGTATGAAATAAGAAGATCCAAGACGGTGTTCCGGATGCCGTAGTGGCGGCGTTTCCTGATTAACCTTTCATGAAAGAAAGATTATTAGGATCAGCATGAATAGACATAACTAGTGTTTATCTTAATGAGTTTAATTTTAAAAGCTTCCATTAGGGTTAACAGTGTTCTCTCCGAACCGAACTCTTGCCGAGTTCCACAACTCCCTTGCGGAGTTGAGAGTCGTCGTCGTCGGGTTCGGTTCCCTCCCCGTGTTCGTCCTCGGAGACTTCAATGCCAAGAATTTGGCTTGGGGTTTTTGGCAGGATGGCGGAGGTCAGGGCTCTGGAGACAGGCCTGGTCATCCTAAACCGGGGAGTGGTGGATATCTCGTTCGCCAGCCCCGCTCTGTCGCCGCGTGTAGTTGACTGGCGCGTCATGGAGGGGGTGGAGACCTATTCCGACCACCGGTATATCCGGTTTGACGTCTCCGCCCAGACCTCCAGCGCACCGGTCTGACAGGCCCCGAGTGGTCCGCGGTGGGCACTGAAGCAGCTGGACCGGGAGCTCCTCCTGGAAGCCTCAATCGTGCAGGCCTGGGTGTCATCACCGGACAGGCCTGCTGACATCAACGACGAGGTGGAGAGTGGTTCCGGGAGGCCACGTCCGAAATATGTGACGTAGCAATGCCCCGGGTCCAGCCTGGTCATGCCTCGCGCCAGGTATACTGGCAGTCGCAGGAGCTGACGGCTCTGCGCACTGCGTTCGTTGCTGCGCGACGCCGGTACACCAGGCATCGCAGGCTCCGCATTCGACCTCCGGATACGGAAGCCATTCAAGCGGAGTTGTACGAGGGGTACAGAGCGGTAAAGACCGCCCTCCAAGCGGAGATCCTGCGGGCCTGGCCCGCGAGGAGTCACTGGGGACTCTCAACAGACCCGTGGAGACGCCCATACAAAGTGGTGCGGGATAAGCTTTGCCCATGGGCTCCCCCGCTGACGCAGAGTCTCCCGCCCCAGCTTTTGGAGGACGTGGTGAGCGCTCTGTTCCCTTCGCAAGGAGAACACACCGCCCCGCCCATGGCTCCGCCTACAGCGGTGCCCAATGCGGACCACACCGCAGACGACGACGCCGACGATTCTGCGGAGGTGACCGAGGTAGAGATGAGAGTGGCGGTAGGACCCAACGACTTACCTGGGAAAGCCTGGGTCCTGGCCTTGTAGGCTCTCGGGCGCGTAGTGCGCAGTCAGCGTAGTGTGCTATGCTGACGACATGTTGGTCCTGGAAGTCGCACCAGGCGGCGGCCGATTTAGCGGCACGTGGGGTTGCGACAATCGTCGAAAGAATCCAGCAATTGGGAAATAAACATTTTAATGAATTAAAGGATTATTGTATTTTTATTTGTATAGGTACTATATTGAGTAGGTACTTCTGTTATTTCATTTTAGTTACAATAGTATAATTTTAGTGTGTATTAGATATTCTGTTACTTACATAATTCTTAAGTATACTAACAAAGCTACGCTGATGACACGTTGGTCCTGGTGCAACCTCCCCTGGGCCTGCGCACGCGGGGTTGCGACAATCGTCGAAAGGATTCGGCAATTGGGACTTGAGGTGGCCTTGCACAAGTCTGAGGCCATGTGCTTTCAAGGTCCTCGGAACGCGCCACTGTCGGGTTCCCAAATAACACTAGGAGGGGTTCACATCGGCGTCGAGTCGACGATGAAGTACCTCGACAGCCGGTAGAACTTCGTGGAGTATTTCCGATGTTTGGCTCCCAAACTGGAGCGGGCCGGGGGCTGCCTTGAAGCGGCTCCTGCCCAATCTAGGGGTAAAAACGCCTCCTGCCGAAGGCTCTATGTGGGGGTCGTGTGGGCATTACGGGGCACCTGTGTGGGCGCGTTCCCTGGCGCTGCGGCCAGCCCGCCGGTTGAGCATGGCCCAAAGGGTCATGGCCATCCGGCTGGTCCAGGGATACCGCACGGTCTCCAGTGAGGCGGCGAGCCTCCTTGCCGGTTTGCCGCCATGGGATCTAGAGGCAAAAGTTCTCGCGCACGCACCGGAGAAGTTTTTTGATAATTTCCCATCCAAAAAAAAAGGGTTAACAGTGTTATCTTTTTAGTCATTTTAATATTTTGGTTTTGGATAGTAATCCTTTGCCTTACAATGATCAAAATCTATTAAATTTATAATTTATTTGTGGCTTGGTATAACATCTGTATAAGTATTATCTAGGCATGTGGCACTAGTAGGGGTTATTCTTGAAGCACAGTACGCTAATTATCAATGCCGTGATTTTCTATTATTTGGATGCTTGCGAGATCTATAGTCATGACAACGATTGTGGGTTAATGCTGTGTATGTATTCAGTTGATAAGCCTTTATGGTATTTTACATGTCAAATGGATCTTGCGTTACTTCGAGAATACAAAGAAAATACCGAAATTCTTTTCCATAATGGTCGTTGCGACCCGACGCGGCCATATCAATAGTCCATTCATATCAAAGATCATCAATGAACGTTTGTAGTTCCAACTACAAACGGTTCCACCTATTATTGAATCCAATTTAATAATCGCATAAATTATGTACTGTTATTAATTACGTTAATGTTTTGGCAATGTACCTGGCACATACGCATTAGATGTGCCAAATGAATGCTAACTAATAATACTTTGATAGGTATCTTCTATTTGCTACAAATGTAGTTAGGCTTAACTAGGTTGAAAATAGACAACAGGGGATTCCTAGGCGGAATTTATCTCCAAAAAAACTTTCAATAGAGAAAATTCAAAATCATTTATTCTAATAGGCAGAATGAGCAGTTTTTTAAAGTCTAAATTACATAAGACAGTCCTCTAAGGCGCCCGCCCTTCACCACTTCCTAGTGTATTAGATGGGAAGAAAAAGTGGTGCAACAAACTCTCTAGCAACACATAGTTAGAACTAAACTTAAATACATACATAAACACAAGCCTTGTTCCCATAGGTACCCCTATGGGAACAAGGCAGAACTACTGAACTCCACCTGTTATGATCCTTTCATACTCCTTTTGCTTCGTTTACGTTCATTCATCTGGTCATACACGCACGCCTGTAGCGAGTACTACGCACCTGACCTTTCCTGAAGAACAACGACCATAGAGTCACGATTTGTCTTTCTCGAGGGCTTATATAACTAAGGTAAAATAAGAAAATATTGGGAAATTCTCCCATGTAAGACTCCCACGCTACTCCGCAGCAATATTGTATCAAGTAGAAGTGTCCACGTAGAGTCGTGTTTGTATGAAAAATATTCCAATATTCCCCCGTCCACCCTGATCGAGGCAAAATAAGGTGATCGCGACAACATGGCCGGTTATTTGAAGGGCTTAAGGTCGGGGTTTGTCAAATTATATGTGTTTTTCTTTCGTTATATTTGAAGATTGGACGTTCGAAATTCGCATTGTGAATGTAATAGCGTTTACGAGTAGTGTCGCTTATCATGGACATTTTAGATTGATGTTGTCGATAAAAGCTAGATAGTACGGTTGAAATGGTTAGTTTGGAGGCATAGATGCGTAATCAGCCTAAAATATTGCCAGTGCTGGGATATAGGCCTCCTCTCGTTGAGAGGGAGTGGGCCGTAATCCACCACGCGGGCCAAGTGCGGCCAGTGCGTCCCTAACAAAACGCAATAAGATAATGATAATGAAAAACCCGACTGCAAAAACACATAACTGAAAAGGGAAAAACAAGCATTCTAATCTATATAATTTTGGTATCGCAGGCGGGGACAATCAAAAGTTACACCATATTTCAGGTTATTCGACTGTCCCCGCCTGCAAGACCAAAATGCTATAGATTAGAATGCTTGTTTTTCCCTTTTCAGTCATGTGTTATATTATATAATATAATATATTTGAAAATTATTCATTACTAGCTTTAATTTGATACCAATGTTGTTGCAATTAATTAAAAAAAAAAAACTTGCCTCTCCTTTTTTTGTATTTGCAGATGCAATTTATAAATATTATATAGCCTATGTCACTCCCACAATTAAGACGAAACTAAGGACACCTCATATGTTAAAATCCACCAAGCCGTTTAGGCTACAGAGCGTGCCAAAGAAATAGACATACATACATACATACATACTCTCGAAAAACATTACCCTCCTGAGGCAGTCGGGTAAAAAAAGTATATAATTATGTTCCTAAATCAATTGTCATGTGTTATGTGTACTTTGTACGTAGCTAGTACGTAGCATTAGGGCAACCTGTAAACATAGATTTAAGGTTGTATCAATTTGCCTGCCTTTTCCCAACTGTATTGGGGTCGGCTTCCAGTTAACCGGATGCAGCTGAATACCAGTATTTTACATGTGGACCTCCACATCTCAGTAACTGGGTAATACGATATGATAAGACTGGTTGTCAGACTTCCGGGCTTCCAACGACCCGTAAATACTGTCAAAGATCCACGAATGACAGCTGGGACCAACGGCTTAACGCGCTTGGTCACCCATCCACCCACCAACCCGGGCCAGCGTAGCTTAACCTGATGGATCGACCCGTGCGGCTGTTATTACTTAGCCAGGAGCTCCTCAATAATTATATAACCCAGCAGATAACATGTATAATACGAGTTGTCAACTAAATAGTGTATAAGAAGTTTTAGAGAAATTATTGAAGTAAGTATATTATCGTTCATTTGCATCAATATCAAAACATCTACCTGCCTGTCTATAAAATACTACCTACTCCCAATTTCCACGAAAAATACGTTATCCAGCATCACCCGGGGATAAGAGAGGAGTATAATCGTAAGGAGATCTGTGATGCGATGTGACCGGAAATTAAGACACGGGGCGGCCGCCCGCCCAGCGCCCTTCCGTTTCCGGTCGGACATCACCTTGCGCCGTGGGCGGAGGTCGTCAGATGAATAATCATTATCATAAATCTTGTGATAAAGTCGTGACCAAGCAGGTTGGTGGGGGACGCTGTTTACTTTTTGGAATGAAATGTTTTATTTTGTTTTGAAAGTGAGTGATTTATAGATAGGTGTGTAAACAAAGATTTGGAAATATTTTTAAGATAATAGTATCCTTGTCTTGTGGGAACCTAAACAAACAGGGTTTATCCTAATTTAAGTACATGAGTGTTGAACTAGCCGAATACTTACAAAATTTTAACTCACGATCTTGTTTAAGAAAACCTATTACAAAAAAAAATATATTACAAAGAAATCGGTGTCTTTCGACCTGTGTTTTAGTTTTTTGCAACCGACTTCCGAAATTAAACTTATTTTTTAAGAAAGATGTGTTTCTTTTGTAATAAGTTTTTTATTTATAACTTTTTAGTGGGTCAGTTTTTAATTTATCTAAGTTACAATCGCCTAATGTCAATTGTGCATCACCTCTTTTATAAAATATTGCTCGTCCCGATGCAGGGACGTTAATCGTTGGAGTTCTCCTGATGAAAATCAGGAGAAATGCAACCACCATACGCGTTGCGACGAGCATAAATTGCTTAGCAACCATATTAAAGTGCCTAATGTAATCGCAACCTGTGAAATACTTATTATTAAGTAGTTCCTGTGGTCTTCATCATCAGTTCCACTTCACCAAATGGTGCTTTCCGAGAGCAAATGCACGAGTTACTATAAAAAATACCTAAATCGCTATAGGTAAGCCTATAAAATGTGAAGATTTCCCTCGTTTTCCATGGGATCCCCTCATCAGATTCTGATTTGGTGACAGTTGGACCACCTCTAAAACACCCTTTCAAACAAAAAATAATTTTCAAAATCGGTCCACAATTGACGGGGAAATCGGTCCTCCTCCTTTTTGGAAGCCGTTTAAAAATACAGCACATGTATACATATGTACATATCTGCAGAAAATTCCCAATATTTAAATTATTCTTCTGCGTTGGATCACTACTCCTATGTACTGTTGCACTTTGTTCTGCTACGATATTTAATAGGATTGAAAATACCCATGACGTGTGTAACCGTCAGTCCTTTTATTAATTTCTCACAGACCACAGCAGCTGTCTCACTACAATAATTACAAAGAAACACAATGTCGTTTAACTTTTTTAATGTCCTCCATTTGGTTCCATCTGAATCATTAGCCATTAGTCTCTCACCGTATTCTCTTTTGATACTAATTATTACTGATATATCATTATAAGAATGTGACTTTAATCTTCTGAATATATCACTTGAATCGCCTATTAATATTTGTACATTTTAGTCCGCTTTACTAAAACAAAAACAAAGAGCAATGTAGTAATTTTCTGAGTAAAACTAAAATAATAGTTACTTTCTACTAATACTAAGTAACTTAGTACTTTCAGCTACTTAACAAAACTTTTCTCTTACACAAATTTCACGTAAACTGTAATATACGTAAATTCTAATATAACGGTAATGTGGTCACTTTGCGGTCGTCCATCAAATGAGAACATTAGTGGGCCTATGAAAAACTAACTTTGACTATTACCGGACCCTTACCTTTTTACCCTATTCTCCCCAACAATGACTATTGTTTGATTTTCATCTACATTGCCGCCTACGTTTGAAGCAGGCTCAGAACTTTCCGTTTTCGAGTAGTAATGTATGTTGAACAATGGAATGGCGTTCATATTTTTTGTGAGCAGTTTTAGGTGGTCGGATAAAAGTTAGTGTATTACGTTAGAGTGGTCAAGTATTTGAGTTATTTGGCTGTTTGCAATGAGAATGTGTTTATTTTTTGCAGTTATAATAGTGTTATTGATTCGAAGTTCGTTCAAGTAGTAACTTCGTACTTATACAGACGGAGACCACGGTGGAACATACGGTGGAGATCTGCCTAAGTCCCCTCTTTGAGGAGTGGCTGGAGAGGCGCCACGGCGTCCTCACCTTCCGCCTGACGCAGGTCCTCACCGGACACGGCAGCTTCGGGAGGTTCCTGTGTCGGATAAGGCGGGAGGAAACGTCCGGGTGTCACCACTGTGTGGATCGCCCGGAGGACACGGTGGAGCATACGGTGGAGGTCTGCCCGGCTTGGGCAGAGCACCGCCGTGTCCTCGTGGAGGCGATCGGCGGCAGAGATCTCTCGCGTCCGGCCCTGGTTCAGGCCATGGTACGGAGCGAGAGGGCATGGGCAGCCGTCACCTCCTTCAGCGAAGCAATAATGCTCGCGATGAAGGAGGCGGGACGGTTGAGGGAAAGGCGAATTTCGCGCCCTCTCGCCCCTAGCCGCCGCAGGAGACGCCCTGAGCGTCGGGAATCCCGGGCGGATTTCCGGCCACCGTAGACGAGGGCTTGCGGAAGGTGAACAATGGGTACCTCACCGTCCAGTAAGGACCAGACTCGGGTCGACGGCGCGGTTGTATTCCACGCGCGCCTCAAAGAGATGTCGTCAGCACAAGTGTAGGGGTCCACTAGGGCCGATGCCTGCCGGGGTCGCGGGAAGGTACTAAATGGTCACCGAGGTCCCTGACAACACAGGCAACAGGAAGGAATACGGGTGGGTTTTAGTCAGTAAGAGCCTGACACACCCTACCAACATTTTCGTTTTGGTGTGGGTGGCATAATGTTCAGCGGATTGAGGAATCTGGTGTCTCAATGTGAGGCATTTGCGATGTCGCACAGGCTTAAATACAACTCCAAGAAGTGTGCGCTTCTAGTATTTAGATCGGGTATATACTATCCCGCATATGTTCTTCCTGTCATCCTTAACGGTACAGCCTTAAAAGTAGTGGACAGGTTCAAGTATCCGGGTCACATTGTAACAGGTGATCTTAAGGATGACGAGGACATAGAGACCCCGGGGCTTGGCGGTGAGACGCAATATGCTCGCTCGCAGGTTCGCACGTTGCACCAACGAGGTAACAACACGTTTTAACTAACTAACGAGGTGAAAATAACACTACTCGAGTGGCCTGTGGGTGAGAGAACATACGCAGCGAACCTTCAGAGTCCTGCGCACTCAGTATCATAACACCTTTAGGATGCTGTTGGGGTTGCTGTGGCGCTGCAGCGCATCTGGCATGTTTACTGACGCGCGTACGGATAGCTTTCAAGCCATTTATTTTATTTATTTATTTAATGCGCAAGAAAGCAAACTTCTTGCTACACCGTCTATGAAGCGGCTACAACAGCATTCTAAATGCTATTGCTGCCTATTTTGACTGCCCTTTCCAAAATCAGTGGAAAATGACAGCCATAGACATCAGTCAGGTGTAGGTAGTACAATACTAACATAATTTAACGTACAACTTTGTTACTAAGACGCTAACATTTTATGGTTTTTTTGTATGTTGTAACTTATAAGGAAATACTCCGTAAAAAAAACCCCACTGCCGTATCTCTACGTAAATGTCGTGATGCTTGTGCGAGAGTTTGCACGCTCAGAACTCTAAGTAGTACTTTGCCGCAACAGGTCTAGGGTAAGGAGCCAGACCAAGAGAGATACAGAAACTCGCAGGGCAGCATGTGGTGAGCTATTGGGCAGTAGCGACCCCACGGACCCTATCTCTCGGGAGAAGTCTTATTCCTCATCTCTGGCTTGCCTTTATTGGCCGACTGAAGTGAACACTAACGAGGAACAGAGCTCCCACCTCATGCTTGCCTTTATTAGCCGGCTTGAGTGGAGGTTCGCAGGAGCGAACGTGCTCGGAGGAAGGAAATATTCCAGTAAGTGCTAGGGCTCTAGGATTATTCTGATAGCCGTGGAATACCTCTCCAGTCCTCAAACACATCAGGATATGTTGCCCCCTTGTTGCTACGTCACTAAGAGCTAAGTGTTTCCGGGGGTCCATTATTGACTGTGCAAGTCACTCCCTGCCAATTTTTCGTGTATATAATAAATCAATGATCAGGCAGGGGCCATAGTCCTTCCATAGTTATGGTAACCAGTTCACTTTTGCCATCTAAACACATGCTCCAATATCTTTGATTCCATATCCTGCAATAGTCCTACACCAACCGGGGGTTGCCCTTGGGTGCACTTGCATAGTGCGTAAACATCGGTTGGTGCCTTATTTCATTAAAAGCGTCTTAACGGGTACTCTGCGAGTTGGGTTCGGCCCCTCGTACGACCCCAGGGTCCCGAGATATATCAAAGACACTATAGTAACAGTGAGATAGCTATGAGTATAATCTAGTTTTGTATATAGGCAGTACTCTAAATAGGGATGTTTACTCTAGGGTCGTTTAGGGTTGGGAGTTGTTGGCAAGAATCAACTCTTCTACAGTCAGTGTAAACCTACAATAGGTACCTAAAAATAATTTGCTACATCACCAGCATTACCAACCTACACCTCCCATAAGCAGGCCCGCCGCTAGGTGTTTGGTCGCCCGCGTGCAATACCGATTATGCCGCCCTACGACTACTTACTCTGAGTCAAAAAAAGGATAATTAATGTTTTCTAATTATGGTGGGGAAAAAGAGAAACAACTTAACGAGGATAAAACACAAATTTTAATTTATTAACTACTATTTTTTACTTATGAATAAAGCTATATACTTAAATATTTATCTACTAAAATTTAACTCTTCTTGCCTTTACATTTGCGAAATCTTCTATCAACTTTCTTGTGTCCAAACTGTCTAAAGTTTCAAATCTTTGCAAATTATCGACACCTTTGTAGATGATAAAAAGAAAACGTAAATTTCTTGAATTATATTAAAGAAATTCGCAGTTTCATACGTAACATTTGCTGCATCTTTCACTACCAAATTAAGACTATGCGCCGAGCATGGGACGTAAAATGCGCTGCGATTTCCATTTTTTTTTTTGTAGTCCATTTTGTTTTCCACGCATATTAGTAAGTATTGAATGTTGAGATTTAATTATGAAAATAAATCCAAAACAAAATTTAATAGACCTTCACCTGTGGAGCTGGTGATCGGACAGAGACCAATTAAATTTTCACATATCTCAACATTTTTTGTTTCATTATTTAAAATAACATGCCTAAGTACAACTGTGATTTGCTCTGTATAACTTAAATCTGGTGTGCAATCCAATATAATGGAGAAATATTTGATTTTCTAACTTTGTTCAATATATAATTTTTTATGGTCGTGCCGAGCAACTCAATTATTTCATTCTGAATTTGATCTCCTAAATAGTGAGTCATACGACTTGAATCTGATTTCGAGGATTGAATTCTGTGAATATGTTCCCGCATGACTGAATCAAAGGATGCTATCATTTCGATAGCTTTTAAAAATTATCATTATCATGTTCATATAATGTTTTTGACGACCCTCGGAAAGCCAGACACTGATGAGATAAAAACTTGATTACTCCTATGATTCTTTCTTCTTCTTATGATTCTTTCTTTCTTTTCTAATACCTACATCACACCATTGTTTTTTTCCGATTCTAATAGTCTCAGTTGCATTTGATTTACAGTAGTTTTATTTTTTAACATATTATTCAATTGTACCCAAGATTTCACATTTTCACCGTGGGAAACACTTGTTTCATGTCTTTTCAATGTTAATGATAATGTTCAGAAAAACCGTTCAAAGGAGACAAACTACTAACAGATTTACCAAATATTTTACAACAAAAACAAAAGACTGAATCCTTCGAAACAGAGTAAACAAGTCAATCTCTGTTACTTTTTTCTCCATTGGGAAGATTTCTATAATAATAATTGTCTGTAAATTTTCTGCCGTGGTCATTTATAGGAAAGCTACAGTTGGACGCTTGTAAGGGACCACGATTAACCAAAACAGTCATACTGGCTGGCCACAAACCGGGATCATCACCACAATCTAAATTGCTAGGTATTACTGATGACGATAAACTGCTTACAGGTTCTTCAGTAGTACCTTCTCTTATTTTATTTGACGCTCCTTCCGAAGAACATATATCTTTTTCTTCAGCTACGTCTATAGCTTCTTGATTTGTTAAAGCTACCTCAATATCTTCTTGACATTCAATTTCCTTATTTTTTAGCTTGCTTAAAATTTCAATAAAGAACCCGCCATTTTTTCTTTGTGTACCTCTTTTTCTCGTTGTTGCTGTCGAAATTGCACTCCCGATAGTTTTTCCTTTTTTGCGGTTCCTGAAATTAACAATCAATCATAACATAACCTATTCCTTCATTTATATAATAATAATAAAGACAAATTTTGTATACTAAAACGTATATTATTCAAGAATTATGTATATATGTATTATTTAAAAATTGTGATATGTCTCTATACAAACGTAGGTTAGTACTTACCATAATTACGATTCCTTTGCACTTCTGTTTTATACTGACGGATGATTGATTTATAATCACACTAGATAAGTTTAAATATCAATAATTAAGCCGACATCCACCTCAAAAGAACTATAAACAAAATAATTGCAATTTATGTGCCATCGTTACTATTTATCTACCATAGCACTGTTCGAATGCGTACAAGCCTAGGTACTTAACCTACCAATTGAGAAGGAAGCTCAAAGGGGATTCCCCTAACATTGCCAGTCCTGTTTTTCATAGAATGACAGACGACGTTTGGTATCGCATCTCAGTTTTGACGGATGCCAATGGATGGTGGTGTTAACGTCATTCGGTCGGATTTTTCTCCATGCTATGACATTTCTTATTATACATCGGGTGGGGTTGGTATTATGACAATGACTTAAATTACGTGATGAGTCGCTCGATTTGCCGCCCCCTGGGTGTGCCGCCCGTGTGCGGTGCACGCTTTGCACGCTCGCTTACGGCGGCTCTGCCCATAAGTATCCGTAGATATTCATCATAGTTCATCACTATACGCCAACACAAAACAAAGGTACCTAACCACATAAATTCCCTCGATTAGACCTTTCCTTCCTCCTCCAATTGAAACCCAACCATGATAAATTGTGATAGAGTTCAATTTCGCTTCTTCATGTATAAGTCTTTCTGTCTATCAGTCCAATTGCCCCGGATGGCAACCGGACACCGCGATATGAAAGCGACAATAAAAGGTGGAAGACCTGACTCATTGATCGGTACAGTTGGGCACACAGTGCTTTCTATTTTATGTTGTATGCGCTTACGTCCTTACTACATAATCAGTCTATAATGTTCCCACTGCTGGGACACAGGTCTCCTCTCTGAGAGAGGGAGTGGGCCGTAATCCACCACGCGGGCCCAGTGCGGGTTGGTAGATGTCACATGTCTTTGAATTTTTTTGGTTCTAGGGCATGCCGGTTTCCTCACGATGTTTCCCTTCACCGTTTTGAGAGCAGTGGTGATGAAATAATTTACACAAACTAAAGCGCCTGTTTGGGTTCAAACCTACGATCTACAACTCGTAAGTCACGGCCGTTACCACTGGGCCACTACTGCTCTCTGACGTCCTTACTGTATGGTGCAATTTGAATTCTGAAAAATGCTATTAAAAGAAAGAAAATATATTTATTTAGCACAGACTAAAAGGCACGCGATATAAATATACAGCAGATAAAGAATATAATAATGCATAAAAATCAAATAAAACGTTTAAAGCAAGATATTAGCAGAAACGAAAATAACTTAATGTAAATAACTTACGGGCTACGTAAAGGAAACGACAAAATCATGTAGAGATCTTTCTGATCTGTCCGGTTTTGGAATATAATCGAATCAGGTGATTGGAAAGGAGTATTTTACGAAAGCAAGCAGATCGTATCACAACAGACCTATTTTTTTTTTGGGGTGGTAAATTATCAAATAACTTCTCCTGCTCTTAGGCAGGGTGTGTCAGACTCTTACTGACTAAAACCCTCCCGTGTTCCTTGCGTTGCCTGTGTGTTGCCAGAGACCACGGTATCCCTTTCGGACTTCCCGTGACCCCGGCAGATCACAGCAGACCTAATACGGCCTTATTCTATAAATAGTGGATCTGCACAAGAATATTAATCTTTGAGTAGCCAACCATTGTTTAAAAATCCTTTGTAGAACCTCATTTCTGTCTTTTTCTAAAGTTGTATGTGTCATAATAATCACACGAGTATTAAGCGTACCTACCTATACAATGATAATGCATAATCCTCCATTACTAAAAATATCCGTGTCTCCCGCACCCATTGAGCTCCGATCAAGGTACCATCGAAGTCCAAGGCGTGTCACGAGGCAAACGCACCTTTATTGTGCAGCAATTGGGATGTCCGGCGAGGTCGACGACCTTGCGCAGGAGTGCACATACGAAGGTATGTATCGAGGTCTGCTTGTATAGCGATGGGTGCTTTAAAGGGTATTGGAATCGATTGAGTGGGTTTATTGGAAAATTGTAGAGGTTAGCAAAGGTAGGAAACTGCTCGAATTGTTCTAGGAAAAGCTAAAATTGTAAGGTGAATGAACGAGTTTTGAGAGAATTATTAAAATACACGGGATGAGGAAAAACACCATTGTTGTGCCTTTGATTTCTGTCCAAAAATAGGATGTCTTGATAATAAATTATTTTCCGGTTAGCGACGTATGACGTGAGTAGAAAAAAAAGTTGAGACAGGTTCGTGATCATGGTGTCGGTTTATCATTACTGTTCAATAGAAGTAAATTATTACTGCCAGTTTATATACCATTTATTCTAATTGGGTATAAGAATACGAAGAAAAAAATATAATACATAATATCTCACGCACAGGTTTTCCCCAAAACCGCGGTGAATCATAAGCACACTTTAGCTACACTTTACTCCGCCGTGAGAAGCAACCAATTTTCAAAATATTCTATAGAATAGTCTTGAGGATTTCGATAATGGACGAAAATATTTGTTGGTGTCCATATCTTAAAACAACAACACGTCGTTATCTACATTCAATAAGGCAGGTCATGGTGCGAAGCGTTACCTCTAGCGTGCGCCCGCGCTTATTGGTAGCAATTGAAGCAATCAGCGCAATTGGCGCGCCTCCCCTGCGCGTCCCGGCTCTCCCCGCTCTCGCCGTAATATACTTTCACTTCTCACCGGTACTGACGGGGAGAAAAGCTTTAGGATACAACTTTTGGATATTTTACTGCACTGCCACAAAACTATCACACACATAGTGTTTGATTCGTGCAGATACTTTAGTGTATCTAAAATGGCTCTAATTTTCATCCCCGTTTTTTTTAATTTATTCATAGTAGAGTTTATAAGCCTAACCTAAAAAATAACGTTAAAATCGGTGCCTTTCTTTTGATTTCTTCATTCTTCGTGATTCTAGCTTTACATCATATTAAATCAAGATCATCCAAATTTCAAATAAAAGTTCACACCAAACTTGTTTAAAAATTATTCGCGAAACCTAAACACCTAAATATCCGATAATGTCGGCTTACTTCCACACGTGTGCTAAATAAAAAAATGTTAAACCAACAAATAATTCGGCGCCCGCGCAGCACTGTTTGTTGATCTAGCGTCGAATTATGTGAGCCGTAATTACGTGTTCGACGTTTAAATGGCCGATGGTTCTGTATGAATATAGTGCTGAAAGAAAGATTGTTGCTAATAGATAAATATTTGAGTGCTTGATGGATGAGGAAAAACAGCTACAGAAATCTTGGTCCATTTTCCTTTGACATGAATTTCCTGTGGGAGATTTCTAGATAAGCATGAATTTACGCCATGCCACTTAGTAGGACCGTCGTTATCCACATTGTATCCCAGTTTGGGTTCCTAATATGTCCTACACTTTTACATTCACATCTGAAGACATAAATCTGATTGACTATCGCTCTGTTGACATACATCTTTTTATTTTATAATATCATTGCATACAAAGACAAACTTTAGACATTCCTTCTGGAAAATATGGTCTACTTGACTCAATCACATATTAGTATTTAAATTTATTTGCAAGGGAATCAAATGGGAAACATACTGTTAGAATTTTCTAATTATTGGAAAATGAAGGCATTATTTTGTATAAAATTAATCAGTTTGATATGACGTGACCTAATTTCGTCACAGAACCCTAACTTCAGCAGCACCTTGGCAATAAATCAAGTGAACGTTGCAATAAAAATATATATTGTGCTGTAATATCACATACCTTATATTATTTGTTAGTAAAGTCGATATTTTACGTAACATACCTATAAGTAAACACTTGGTCCGTTGGTTAGCTTGTAACTCATTAATAACGATACAAAAATACTATAGGGATTCAGTTTTCTCAATAAATTGGTTGGAGCACTGGACAAGGTCATCACTATGTTAACTGGAACAAACACTAATGTTACAACAAGGAAAAAATCTGGTCAAACTAATACGGTATTTTATGTAAAGTATACTCACCTTGAATCAAAAGTATGGATGTAACTATCAGATCTTCTTTTATTTTGTTTTAGAATTAAATAATGTTTCATTTCGCTAACCGGATCACACACAAAGGAAAGCATATATACCTACTTTAATAACAATTCCAACACAAGAAAAATGGCTACCTCCTGTAGACTTACTATCATAACGAAACCCTCGAATCTAGACCTTATTCTTAAGACACTAGAACCTGAAATACTAGTGGTCGATTAATTTAAGAATAACATTTAGCACAACAATGGACCGGAGGGCTAAATCGTCGTATTAAACCGTTCGCATTGTATCTGTGAAGGTATTCCACCACCTTTCAACTATGCCCGTCTAAACATTAGAGATGAAGTATGGTGGGTATTTTATGTGTGTCCTTCTGCCTACAACAGTGTTGCCTCCTAGAGGAACATCTTGATGAATTTGAGTAGGTATTGCCATCTGAAAATTAAGAGTAATAACCCCAGGGTTTGCGACAGTGTAGAAGCAGTGATTGAAGGTTTGCTAGTGATCATGGGGTTATTCTGAAAGGCCATGTTATCATCATTCTCCTGCCCTTATCCCAATTTATTTGGGGTCGATGCAGTACGTCTTTTTCTTCCATACCATTCTCTATTAGTCATCATCTCGGTAGTCACCCCTTTCTAAAAGGCCATGCGTATTTTAAAACTACGAAAAGTTAAACCATTATTGAAGAAAAATAGGTATAACCTGATAACCTTATTTATTTCGTGGGTAGGTACAACGATCAAACTTATTGTTAAAAAAAAATCATTTTTTCAAACTAGGCTGAGAATCTGCACTTTTCAAACGTCAAAATTACATAAGTCCTCCAAAACGCCCGCCCTTCACCAATTCCTAGTGGCTTTAGTGGGTTAGCTGGGAAGCAGAAGTGGCGCAACAAACTCCCCAGCAGCACAGCTGTCTGTTCAATTAGAAGACTTGATTTTGTAAATTATAATTGCAAAATAATTTACATTACGAAACACAAAACATTAAGCTAATGTCAGCTAGCACATGCCACTATATCAATAAAAAACATCGAAAACTATACTCAAGCAGAAATAAATAAAACAAAAACTTAAACAGAACTTAATACCTAATAAAAAAGCCTCCATGCTTACATACCTATAGATCTCGTATATATATATAGCTGTAATTCGAAGTCACAAATAAACTAGGACCATCAAAGTAAAATAAATAAACAGTTAATTACTAATAAAAATAACAAAACCATGCTCAGCAAGACGACCAGTCGCCAAAAGCAGCACCCGTTAACGAGCATAACCCAAAGATCAGCCACCACTGTTTGTCTCTGCATCACCCAAAGGTTAACTGGTATAAAATGCCTACATTTCTGTGCTTGATTATTAAATAAATAAATAATTTCCCCCTCACCATATCTGAGGGAAGGAGGGAGGGAGGTTGATAAGACGCCACCATAGTAATATGTCTTACCTAACTTTATCGTCTTAACCTTACATCAATTCAGAGCAAGCATGTTTTCTTAAAACTCTAACCCCCAAAAAGTACTAATGAAAAAGAAAACTACAAAATAACGATTTTCCGCCACCTCTCCTCAACTACTCTATGGCCGACTCACCACAAAGAGTCCGGTTGTTTCGACCACCGGCGCATTGTCCTGCCCTATTGTTATTCTGACAATCTGCGTCATATAGCGCTGCCAAGGGGATAGGGGATAGGCAGACACCCTGCCTGTGCCTGATTCGAGGGAGCGTGAATACCTTCGGAGGTGTCGGGTTTGAATGGTGGAAACATTGCTAAGGATTTTGGTGTAAAATGGAATATTATGCACAGGGATTTGTGCTGTCTGATGATATATTTTGAGGTTTCATGTATTTAATTCAAAATGAGAGCAGCCAGAGCATGAAGAAAGATAAAATACCCGTATCGAATGACCCTTGATTATAGCGAAATGGATTTCCAGCACCGTATTAATGTTGCTTACGAAATTTGAAGCTGAAACGTTGCAATGGTGGGCAGAAAACGAAAGAAGTGAAATAGTGCCCAGGCAAAATAGCTGACCTAAGGGCTCCCACACAAAACTGCGAATACGCATGGCGTCGCAAAAATCTGCGAACTCGATGTCAGTTTTTCATAATAAAATGACAACGAGCTCGCAGATTTTTGCGATGCGATGCGAATTCGCAGTTTTATGTGGGAGCCCTTAATCAGTTTAGCTACAACGTGACTCCGTTCTGTATCAACACGTCACCTACAACTAAGTCACACATTCAACTAATACAGATCCACATAGCATATACCTTTTGTCAAAACATCTCAGTATCTCCAAGACAAACATTTAACACTTCAAACGTATAATCCGTTTACGACCATTCAGTTATTCAGCCACCATTTATTCCGGAAAGATTTACCGGCTGTTACGAGATGGCCAGGTGTGAGACATTCCTAGGAACTGCGGAGTCTGGGGACTGAGCAAGTGAGTAATTTGTCTTCGCGGTAAGTCTTGTTTAAGGCGGCAGGTGACTGAGATATTCTGTTTGTGACGTGAGGATGCGTGGAGTAGGAATCGTGGTTTACTTGGAACTATTTCGTTCTGAGAAGTTTTTCTTGAGAGGTTGTTAACATGTGAGTATTGTGAATTTGTAAAAATCTACATTGTATGCCAGCATTTTACCGTTATCGATTTAGAGCCTCATACTCCTTTTTGTATCTTATTATTTGATCCTGGAACTATTTCTTTCAAAAAGTGACTTGATTCGTACTTATTTATTTTAGCAGTTTATGTATTCTTGGTTAGGAAACGACAAAATATGAAGTCTTGGAGATCTGCTTACAGCTCACATTTTTCCCTAATACCCAAGTAAAGAAAAGTGAGCATAAATCTAAAAACATAATTCATTTTTCTTACGCTTCTTTTCAACGCACCTTATAAATAATATACAATTTTCAATAACACCTCATTTCAACTCCATTGCTCCGTCAACGCAACAAAGTATTCAAAATAAACAATCATACAAGCAATGAACACTCGTCCTTTGATGTTGCTCGCTGAATGATGACCGCTGCAGCGCTTTCCTACGTCAAAACTACACTATTTCATAAAGACTTAAAAGCAGACATGAGTTTACGAGCACTGTAAATTATAAAGCGCTTAAAGCGTTTAGCAGAAAAGTATTGTCGGTCAGGTGATGGTGAGGGAGCGATTTATGAGATGTTAAAGATGATGTTGAGATGAAAGACGTGGATTAAATAAGTGCTTAGTACACGTTTTCATATTTGTATTGGAAATAATGAAAAGTTAGAGACATTTTGAGATGGCAGACATACTCGTAGGCTTCGGTAAGGCTCCGGTATGAATGAAAAATAATTTAAAATAATCTGTTAAAAGATTTCCAGATAACCACACAAATTCAGATTCTCAGTAAGTATAGTATTATAGTATATTAGCAATGTATACAGTATACTTTAACAATGAGGTTGTGAAATGGTAGAATTAAGAAATTTTGCGTGCCAGAAAACCGAGGCATAAGCGGCTACAAAGTCAGCACATATACTTTTTAATAAAGATTACCTACATTACAAATAACTAATATGTTCGTTTATCGTTTTGTGCCTCTTACACCAGAAGGTGAAAAAACACAGGTGACATCATCTCTTTGCACAGAATCGAACGAACGGAATCGATTCAAATATAGTTCGCACTAATGTTTTTACTATAGCGTCGGTAAATCAAATGCTTTGTCGACGTGACGCGACATCGCGACAAAGTTGCGCATGAGTGCAGACCATGAAATGAGAAGTTGCAGAAGTTCTACATCAAAAGTCACTTCAATTTAAAATGGTATATCGAATAACTGCTGTGAATACAGCATAGTACGTATTTTAGAAAATATATTGTCTCATTCCTGATCTATGATTCCATTGCATAGGACTATTTTCCTGTCTTGTTATAATAAATGTTATGTCAGTCCTCAGAATTTCATAAATATGAAACAAGGACCAATTGGGAACCGGCAGAGCAAGATCCTAAAAACAAATATATGTGACAGCCACCAATACTGGGCCCGCGAGGTAGATTACGGCTCTCTAAAGCTGCGGTCCCACGGCCTGCTTTCTCACAGGCCAGATCGCATCAAGCCAGGCCGACATGCCGTGGGAACCGTTGCATCCGATGAGGCCTCCGGTGGCCTAACGTCACCCGTCCGATTCGTCGGAAGTCGGTAAGTTGAAAGGCTCGGCGTGGCGCAGCGCGAGGGCGCCTGTCTCGGCCTGTAGGGATGCGTATCTTCTGCTTTTCTTTTTGCTTTGTGTACCAAATGTTGACCACTGAATAAAACCACTTGCGCTCCATATCACTTAACATGTTTGAATAGCGGCCAACAGGCCACACCAGGCTGACACACGCCGCCAGCCGGGCCGCGACAGGCCTCGACAGGCGTGGCAACGCCTGTCAATTAACGGGCCGTGGAACCGCAGTTTTACAAAGAGGAAGCCTTAGTCCCAGCACTAGAAACACACTGGTAGCTGGTTTAAATGTGTTATGTAAGAACCCATTGAGGTTGCTTTCTCTCGCCAACTAAACCTTTTGTATCTTCTTATTCCGTCACCCAAACGGGAACGAGCGAACACGAATGATTTATATTCCAAGCCCAGGTTAATTGACGTGCCGTGAAATAAATTTAGTACAGTGCACTGTGTATTTAGCCGTAACGTCAGGCGGCGTTTAGAAAATAATTAGTCTTGCTTGCGCACTCACCACACGGCAAATAGCAGTAGGGCGGCTAATAGCTGAATGTGGGAATTGAGTGATTAGTGCTTGTGCTATATTTGTGATAGCTGCCTCTCAGTGAGGTGGTTAAGATATGAATGGATCGTGGCGTTGCAGATGATAAGTTTAGTGACTTAGGAACCACAAAAAGTCAAATATTGGATTATTTTATTCTGGATGAGAAAATATTATAAGTATAGCAACAAAGAAATGGTTGCACTATTTACCTTGATGGCATGTAATGTACTACCAAGAGTCTAATATTTTTTTTAGAATAGGCGGAGAGTGATATCCTACAAGTACAAGACAAAAAACTAGCAACGAATTTAATTAAGGTTCGGTACAGCTAATTTTCCTAATTGGGACAAAACTGTGGGAGTGTGATTTGATATTCTTAAAATATAAACTCTATTCAGCGGTATACAACCGACCGTGCAGTACCCAACTTCCAATTCAGTATTGGCACTATGAAACAAATCCAATAAATTACAATAAAATACACAAAATCCTTCAATCTTTTTAAAAACAACTCTACTGTGTAACAGATACAAAGTGTTACAACAAATGTTATTTCTGATGACAATCGTGTGGCCATCTCGCTGTCACGGCAGCCAATAGCGGCATTTGTATCGCTCCATGATCGATGCCACTATTTGTTTCATCGTGCTTTTGTTTTTACAAGAGAATGTCAACTGCTTTTGTTTTGCGGTAATGGTGAGCGAAGTAGCGAACATTTCGATTCGGTATCTTGATCTTATGAAATGGACGTGATATTCAAAAGAAAAGTTACTCCAGACTACTTGTTTGCTTCAGCTTTTAACAGTCTGTGTGAAATGTGAAATATATAAATGCATTTCAGCTATATTTGAGGGCCCAAAAGCTTTGACTGTAAAAAACCAAGCTGATGAAAAAGTTCGTGTCTACATACTTCATCCTTTTCCAACAACAAGGTTTTTTCTTAAAACGAAATGATACAGTAAACGAACCCGAACAGTGAACGAACCTGAATTTATTTCGTGGAAGTTCCACAAAAACCGGTGGACTGAAAAGCCCGTGAAATTAACATTAAATCTAGGTGCTACACCTCATAATATTGCAACATTCTAAACTCCCAGTTCCAGCCTAAAAAGCAAATTAATCTAGCGGACGTCACCTTGCAGCGGACGTCAATCCAAAAATGACAAGTATGACCAATTTCCACGTACTTTATATATAGCCCCGCGTTTAATCAAGGTGTCCGGGGGATGGCGGCGAAGCGGGGGGAGCGGAGACGCCCGTAATTAAAGTACAGGTTGACAGATGACAAATTGTCTGTGGCCGCTGTTCCGGTAGATATTGTATTTTGATCTTGTACAAGATTCTGGACAGCAAGATTAGAGGGAGTCTTTAGACTGACCCAATTTTTGATTTAAATGTGATATAGCTTTTGTGAGGACAAAGGAAAACTTTGTTATTTGTCAACTGGTTTAAGTGCAAAGGAAGGTTTTTTTAGTTTTTTTGACAACATGCTATAAATCCAACTAGCTAATTGTACACATGAAAAAAAGTAAAGTATGCAAGTAAACAACGAGCATGCACTGCGCAGACGACTGTTATTGCTATTGTGAAGAGTAATATGAAAGAGAGACATCAACTATTGTCAACAACTTTACCTGATTTGAATTAGCAGTTGCAGCCACATGAACAAACATTTTGTTTAGCCATTAACTGGCGATGGTTGACTATTGTGCTGACATTAAAGCAGGCTGGATCATTTGCTTAGTAATCTTTCAGATATATTTTGAGATCTATTGCTGGCTACTGTCTCTATGCAATTAATCTCTATTTAAGAACCTCATCAAATGCAATGGGCGTCTTTTACTCAAAAGGCCACAAATCACTCCCGTAAAATACCTAGCTTATAAGTAAAAACACGAAACTATAAAAAAATCACACAATGATTTAATGGCACAGTGCAGGCGTTAGTCAGTAAATCAACTGCCCCCGGTCACCGTATACGCTATGACATCTAGGAAGTAGTTTGTCAAAGTGACAAATAGGTTGACACGGTCCTCGTTCCGTGCGGTGTTTTTATAAACAAAATGTTATCAGCATAGTAAATTCTTTTAGTGTATTTCTGGGCTTTTTTTGGAGGTAATATATGCTTATTACTGTTGTGATTAAGGGCTGCCGTATGCACTTATGGACATGAAAATAGCTTTGACGATTGATATACTGGATAATATGTTATACTGTGGTGATTATAATATATTAAAAGAAGGACACTAATTTACTGCTTGTTAGAATGTTCTATTCTTTATGGCTCCTGTATCCAATTAATTAGTTTTACCTGGGCATACATTACTAACAAAAGTTTCTGAATGTTCATCTGTAATGTTATGTCAAGTTTCTAAATGCATTTGGTTGGATATAATTTTCTTCTTTTCTCGTATTATGATTGGAAGTGGGACTCGCAAACATATTCAGCTCAAGTTAATATACTTACAGAAACCATGACTTTTAATGGTTAACTAAAAGTTAACCATTAAAAGTCATGGTTTTTTTTTAAAGATTTAATTTCAAACGTTGAGGTAAAGACCGTAACCAAAATAACAGATTTCTAGCATTACAATCTGTTCCAGTCTTAATCGTACCGAATAAATAGTAAATACTATTTCTGCCGCCATTTATACAGTTTCTAAGATCTTTCCGACACAAACTTCCTAACATTGGCAAACGATTCCACGCGGCGGAATCTAAAGCATCCGAATGAATGTACACATTACACTTACTATAAAATATTTATAATGGGTCACCTTGTGAGAACAGACGGATACACTATAAAACAGATGTCATAATCGGCCCTTTGAAGTTTCTGAGTATCCATCTACAATTTTATCATAACCACCAACTATAACTATATTTCCAGTAAGACAAGGTTGATTTTTAATCAGCTCGGGTGTAACTAAAAGTTGGTGATTTAAAAGTGCGTCGTATGATTTACAATATATGATAAACCTAGTTGGCTGAGTGATAGATGTCTCCTTGAGTTAAGGTGTCCTTAAGAAGATGACAGGATTCAGGAGAAAAATAAAGGAAATTGGTGTTATTTCAGGAGCTAGACGTAATCAAAGAGGATCATTTAACAAATCTGGGTATATTTTCAAATTAGAACTGCTTTTCGCAAATAAAAAAAAAATACAAAATATCACAAGTCATTTATTCAAACTAGGCTCAGAATCAGCACTTTTCGAACGTCAAAATCACATAAGATAGTCCCACAAAAACGCCTGCCCTTCACCACTTCCTAGTGCTTGAGCTGGGATGAAGGAGTGGCGCAACAAACTCCCCAGCAGCACACCTGTCTGATGATTAGAAAAACTTGATTCCATACAAATCGTATGCAAAGTAATTAACATTATGAAAAACAAAACAATAAATTAATTATTTGCCACATGTTAGCTAGTCAATATACCAACATAACAATGAAAACTGCACTCAAGCAGAAGTAAAACGTAAACAGTACTTAATACCTAAATAAAAGCCTCCGGGGATAAAGGGCGTGCCCGCTTACATAAAAGCTATAGCTGTAACTTGAAGTCTCTATGATTAACTAGCTCCATCCATCGAAGTAAAATAAAAGTTATTACTAATAACAATACCACGGTCAGCACGACGACCAGACACCACAAGCAGCACCCGTTTTAATATGGCTGCTAGTTTTGCTGACACAGCCTCAACACCTACCTCAATATAGCTTTAATAAACTTAGTTGGTAAACCAACCTTATAGTTTTTGGTAGGCACATCTACAGAGCTACCGATATAGGTTAAAAATATATGAAAGAATAGTAGAATGAAAAAAAAAAATCTCTGTGAAGCAAAAACTATATTTTTGTTCATTTTGTTCACTAGTTAAGTGACATCTGATAAAAAGAATAGTACCATTACAGATCATGAGTTTGACATTAATAATACACTCAGCGGCACAAAATGTGGCCCAAACCTAAACAACCCGATATCAGCTGAATTTTACTAACGCGTATGGCAACTTGAATTATAGGCAGTTTGATATAATTTTTGTTAATTTCAACACTTAACGTCAATTTGTTGCTGGAACGCGTAAAAGACGAGTACGTTAACGTTTGATACTGAAATGGGCGTGCATTTAAAGCCTATTTTTTTATTAATCTGCACCCGTGTTTGCTTCCAGAATTAAAAAAAATGCCTCTAACTTCAGTTCAAGTCTTTCAAGCCGTATTGCTTCGGAATCAAAGACGAACGAAGCGAGAAATCGCTGCAACTTGAAATTTACCGCATACAACTCTTTTGGTACGCATTAACCAGGTACGATCACACTGGTTTGTACACGAGGAGACCAGGAAGTGGCGGAATTAGGTGCGCTTCAGCACAAGATGACCGATTTATGGCTCTCGCAATTTTAAGTAATCGGTTCCTCACTGCAGTGAAGATAGTACGGGAGCGCCTACAAACGGCTCGAGGGATCAACGGCAGTGAGCGGATATCGCACAGGGTTGGCCGTAGTTGAAGGTCTTCTTACAGCAGTGCGGTACGTTGCAGAGATCATCCAAGAACATGTTTAACCATACATGGGCTTCATTGGTAGTGAGGAATTTCTTTGAATGCAAAATAATGCCCGCCCGGACACAGCACATTGCATGGATAATTACCTTCAGGGGCCAGAATTTCCAAATTGGAGTGGCCAGAAAATAAAACCCAGAATCCGGTCAAGTCTCAACCCTCCTCAGACCCTCCATGATTTAAAAACCGCTCTGGCGACATTAACATTAAGAACATCATCCAGAGGAATCAGGCGGTGATCAGAACCAAAGGTGGAATACACGTTATTAATTTTAGTGAAAAGATTTGTGTTTGTTTTGTAATAAAACCATTATTTTAATGTTTATTTAATTGCCATTTTATAAATTGATTAAGTTTTCAATGTTTTTTTTGGATTTACTGATTTAAATTTAGGTATCAGACCATCCTCTAATTTTTATAAAACAAAATACATGTCCTTCGTATTTCATGTTGACAATTAACTACATAATACTCTTGGGCACATTCTGTGCCGCTGAGTGTATAATAGACACAATACTGCATTGGCTTGACATGAATTATTTGAATATAAATTTAGAAAAAACCGTTTACATTAAAGTTAATCAATCGAATAATAATAAATACAATATCAAAATGAATATTAACAAAATCAAAGAAGTAACACATACAAGATTCTTAGGCGTAATCCTTACATATTATAAAACAAAGTCCCCCGCCGCATCTGTCTGGCTGTCTGAACGCGATAAACTCAAAAACTACCGAACAAATTTTCAAACAGTTTTAACCAATGGACGGAATGATTCATGAGGAAGTTTAGGTGTATTATATGATTCATTAAAGGTTTTGTGTAAATCGGCTGGAATATGACGATTATTGTTGAAGGTATCAGAAAATTATGCCGACCGGCAGTTTTACTGGAGTGTGCCGTGGAAATCAGATCAAGTAACAGATACATAACATTAATGTACAACAGGATTGTACAACTTCAAAAGTTCAAGAAAAAAATCCGCGATAGCATACGTCTGTCTTCTAAGGATGGTACCCACGAGGTACCATCCTTAGAAGACAGACTTACACAACAATTTTTATTTTTCAGAATTTGATAAAAAATCATTTTTATTTCCGAAGCTATTTTGACCGGTATGTTATTAATCCTTATCCAATAAAATATGTTAATTAAATTGAGCATTTCATTTAGATTAAAATATGCCTGCCAGCAACTACAAGCATAGTATAATGTCAGCGAATTCCATACTGAGAAAAAAAAAATGTATTGTGTAGTGCTTTTTGTTAAGAATTTTGTATATATAAATTGTGTAGTAGTTATCTATATAAGTTGTGATTTAAAACTCCTCATGTATCTTATAATTTCCTTTATTTTATTAGCGTTAAGCTTTTGCATGCTATCTGTTAGCCATATAAACGATAAACGACTTACTTACTTACTTTAAAAAATATCACAGATTCAAAATTACATGTAACAAATAATTATGGTTGACGGCGGCGCGGGAGTCAACGACCTTTTCCTCTGCTACTCGTATTATTACGATAGAAAAAATGGCTGAACGGATTTGGATGAAATTTGTCACACAGATAGTTAATAAATAACCTGAATTAGTACATAGGATAAATTAATCCCGGTAGTACGTTTCCGTGGGATAATTTCTGACCTACACGCGGGCAAAAGCTAGTAATAGATAAAGATATTAACTGGAAACAACACCTAGATAATGTTAGCACTAGAATGAATAAATTTATGTATGTACTGAAACAATTTAAAATGTAATGAACGTTAAAACTGCTATTATATCATATCTCGCGTATGTAGAATCATTACTACGGTATGGTCTTGTAATGTGGGGTAATAGTACCGATCTGAATACACCATTTGTCGCTCAAAAAAAATGCATAAGAGCAATAACGTGGTCTTTAACCTATGTTTAGAAAGCTTGGTTTGTAACCGTTGCAATCTCTGTACATTTACGAAATATGTGTGTTTGTAGAGAAGAATAAAGAATTATTTAAGACAGCAAATGATGTAAATCCTCGGAATAGACGAGATCCATATAAATTAGTGCTGGATGACTTGCCAAGACTAGCCAAATACAACAAAAATTGCCTAGCAATGTGCGTGCGTATTTATAACAAGATACCAAGCCAATTCAAAACATCAAATTCTAGATTATTTGTTGAATGAGTGTAGCTTCTATAGTTTAAAATAATTTGTAGATAAAAATATTGATATAAGAGAGATGCCGCACGGGTTATTATGACAAACGACTAAGATTATGCCGTTTAGATCATTATTTATTGGATAATCCACGAAATAATTATCTGAACAGTAAATCTTAGGATAATAAAGGTAAATCGTTCAGTTTGAAAGAAATACGTTCTTTACGTAATCTCCCCAAATCCCCCATTCCCCCACTGACCTACTGAAGTAATCTACCAAATACATAACGAATCTATTTTGAAGTCGTCTACGAATCTATAGTACAATCAATTTTTATAGCTGCCGTATTCAAAATATAATTAAGCGTAGGATTAGAACTAAGATCATCATGATGTTTACACAAGGAGCGTGCTCGATGGGCCAAGTTCGCTTCCCGGGTCGTAACTATCAGTAAAAGTGGCAGTTTGCTTTGCGCGGATCTAGTAACCCAAATATTTATAGTTAGTTTAATATTGTGGGTTTTTTTTGGTTTAGTTTCGTAAATGTATTTTTGTAGCGATTAGATGTACCTCTGATCGATTGGTAGTTGTTTTCTCGTTTTGACGGTTCCGTTCCTAAAATCTTCGGAAAATACATAAATACACTATTTTTAGTGCCTACCTACTTACGAAATTATACAAATCATTCGGACTAGTCACAAGTAGTTTCGACTAACCTTCGGACTAGTCAAGACTAGCTGCGGAGTAGTCACGAGTTCACGACTAGCTTTGGATTAGTCACGAGTTCACGACTAGTTTAGGACTAGTCAAGACTAGCTTCGAACTAGTCACGAGTTCACGACTAGCTTTGGATTAGTCACGAGTTCACGACTAGCTTTGGATTAGTCACGAGTTCACGACTAGCTTTGGATTAGTCACGAGTTCACGACTAGCTTTGGATTAGTCACGAGTTCACGACTAGTTTAGGACTAGTCAAGACTAGCTTCGAACTAGTCACGAGTTCACGACTAGCTTTGGATTAGTCACGAGTTCACGACTAGCTTTGGATTAGTCACGAGTTCACGACTAGCTTTGGATTAGTCACGAGTTCACGACTAGCTTTGGATTAGTCACGAGTTCACGACTAGTTTAGGACTAGTCAAGACTAGCTTCGAACTAGTCACGAGTTCACGACTAGCTTTGGATTAGTCACGAGTTCACGACTAGCTTTGGATTAGTCACGAGTTCACGACTAGTTTAGGACTAGTCAAGACTAGCTGCGGACTAGTCACGAGTTCACGACTAGCTTTGGATTAGTCACGAGTTCACGACTAGTTTAGGACTAGTCAAGACTAGCTTCGAACTAGTCACGAGTTCACGACTAGCTTTGGATTAGTCACGAGTTCACGACTAGCTTTGGATTAGTCACGAGTTCACGACTAGCTTTGGATTAGTCACGAGTTCACGACTAGTTTAGGACTAGTCAAGACTAGCTTCGGATTAGTCACGAGCTCACGAATAGCTTCGGACTAGTCAAGACTAGCTTCGGATTATAGTTACGCGTTCACGACTAGCTTCAGACTAGTCAAGACTAGCTTCGAATTAGTCACGACCTCACGACTAGCTTCGGACTAGTCAAGACTAGCTTCCTAGCTTCGGATTATAGTCACGACTTCACGACTAGCTTCAGACTAGTCAAGACTAGCTTCGAATTAGTCATGAGCTCACGACTAGCTTCGGACTAGTCAAGACTAGCTTCCTAGCTTCGGATTATAGTCACGACTTCACGACTAGCTTCAGACTAGTCAAGACTAGCTTCGAATTAGTCACCAGCTCACGACTGGCTTCGGACTAATCGCGAGTTCACCATTAGCTTCGGACTAATCAAGACTAGCTTCGGATTATAGTCACGAGTTCACGACTAGCTTCGGACTAGTCAAGACTAGCTTCGAATTAGTCACGAGCTCACGACTAGCTTCGGACTAGTCAAAACTAGCTTTGGACTAGTTACGAGTTCACCACTAGCTTCGGACTGGTCAAGACTAGCTTCGGATTATAGTCACGAGTTCACGATTAGCTTCGGACTAGCCAAGATTAGCTTCGGATTAGGCATGACTAGGTTCGGGCTAGTCACAAGTTCACGACTAACTTCGGAGTAGTCGATTCTGACGTTTCATAAGTACCCTAGGGGTTTATCTCTATACTTTTAATAAAAATGAAATGTTGGTCGTTTTTGCGTATAATTTGAGAAAGGCTGGACCCATTTGGCTAACTTTGTTTTAAAATTTATTATAATAGTTCGAATTAGGTTCATAAGGAAAGAAAAATTGGAAATGTTCGTAAAATTTTCAAATTTGTAAATAACTGATCGTCCGTTTTTGCATGAATTATTGAAATCTGGAGGATAAAGTCTGTCGGGTCAGCTAGTGTGAAATAAAATGTTTTGATTAGTATACGAGAGCCTAACAAGTGTCAGACGAATTCACCCTAAGAATCTCTGATTCCAAAAACAGTAGGGTAGATTAGATGTTTAGTAATGAAATATAGCTCGTTTGATTCTTGATATTTAATTTGTCTATAACAAAAGTTTTTGTATTGTAAATTGTACCTCAAACCTGCAAAGCAACTCAATTACCCACATAAAAAAATTCACCTCGAAATATTTTCAGAATGACCGGTCAAATATGTGCTAAAATAAAATGAAAACAAAACATTTTGCCCACTCGCTGGTAGTAAATTTAAATTTAATCTCAGGTCTATTGCGTATTTCTTTAGTTGCACAGGAGATTGTCACCTACCATCGTTTTGAAATACATTACAGTCATTATATGTGACGATTTAGAAGACGTTGAATAGTATATAGGTAGGATTTAGTGCTGAAATGCGATTCATGTTGCTGGAAAGAAGTAAGGTATTTTTATAATGTTTTGTCCAAACGCAAGGCACGTTAGTCATTTTGAAACAGGTGTAAAGTAGCTATATTTTGAATGCTACTTGTTCACTGTGCATACTAAAACAAAATAATTCAAAATATTGAATATTTTGAATTATTTTGTTTTAGTATGCTTTGAAACAGGTGTAAAGTAGCTATATTTTGAATGCTACTTGTTCACTGTGCATACTAAAACAAAATAATTCAAAATATTCAAGTTGTATGATTGAACTTCTTCAGTCATTATTATAAATACTTTTTAAATCATCGAAATACATACTTTTTAAAGAATATAAACAACATTATACCTACATGTCACCTAACGTACATTTAAGAGAATTTATTAACTGTGTTAAAGTAAATATTATGTATACTCACCTACGATAAGTATTTGTCAAATTTAGAAACTAAGAGATAAGCTACTCAACATAATTATAATTTATTTGTCTATTGTCAACTTTTAGATTATTTATTAATGTTATAAGACTATTTTAGCAGTTTTTGTCTGAAACACAGGATAACCTAGTTCAGGCAGGTAAGTCTTAGGAATATAATTTACATTTACGCCAAACTGTACTAATTTGTATGCCTTATATTTTTTTTTTTATAAAATGATTTTTTTATTATTGTTAAGTAGTAGAACGATCCGTTTTATTTACCGTTGTATTTCTTTTTGCGTTTAATATAGAATTTAATGGCTCATGCAGACTAGCACGATATCGCGGGCGCGACAGGCAGCAATATGCCTGTCACACCCATAATATCGCCCCAGTCTGCCCGAGCCTTTAAGGTCATTGCTTGTGTTTAACTGTTCGTTTTCTACACCACATCTTTATTGGAATAAAGAACGAGTCTCTATGGTATTTATGTTTAGATAGATCTATTTAGCCTTCAATAGCATCATTCTTATATAATTTAACATAATCTAAATGATAGTTTATAAGTTTACTCTATCGCATTACTTTATTTTTTTATAAAAACAAAGTAATTTTCTAACCACAAAAAAATACCGCAGCAATTTTAATTTGTCTCTTTTAAATATGAACGCAGCTGTTCGAAACAAAATGGCGAAAGTATAGAAGAGAAATACCTATCACCGAAACAAATAGCCTTGTCGTGTTAAACTCTCGGCGCAATCATTCACGCGTAAACAATGTCATATAGCTTAGTAGAAAACGTGTGAGAACTGACCGACATCACCTGCGCTAAATCAGACGAGGCGACAAGGACAAAGCATGTCACTGTAACTATTTCAGTCGGACGTTTCTTAAATGTTAGTTTACGTGGTTTCGTAAATCTTCAGGAACAGTTTGTTTTTTTTGACAGATTTTCTGTTTTCCTAATATAACGCAACAACCGAGGTAGTTTAACTGTAAAGGCTGTCCATAAAGTAACTCTTTACAGTGGTGACACTACACAGCCAGTTAATTTGCTCAGCATTTTCCCGGAAGGCCTCGCGGATTAATGCTTAAATTTGATTATGATACGCATTACGCATGGTTGTACCATTAGTAAAACTTGCATATTTTATGAAATATTGAAAAAAAACAGAATTATTTTTTATAGGTAGGTCGAATTCATATCATAAAGTTTCTACCTTTACAGCAAAATAACTCAAATTCCACTGACTATACTGAAATAAACAATATAAATCGTAATCCGTAATGTCTTGGCGTGTCGCCTAACTGTAGGTGATTACCCTGTTTTTTTATACACGTTACACCGGGAAATAACATTGGCTGTTGAACACCTGAAGTTTTCACGATATTTGAACGACTATCGCACGTCTAAAATCCACCCGACGACTATTTCGTTGAGTGGGTGTTTCGATTGTGACTTTAAATTTTATGCTCCCCGCACACGGTCCACTCAGAATCGCTGCCAGTATCCGACGACAGCTACCCTTCATACTTTTACCGCCACTGTCCATTCACCTGCATCCTTGACGATCTAAACATCTGGCTGCTGACACCTCAATAACCGCGGCCACCTATTGGGCCCAAATAGTATAATATAGATGCACCGACGAAAGGAAAAGAATCGCCGACCACGTCATACAAGTGGGTTGTATACGTAGCCTTTATCATTCGCCCAGGCGTCTATACGAAGTGTTGATGCTAGAATTTAAATTCCTCGCATTCCGGGCGAGCTGTGGTGCGCGGCTATCACTTTACAATTTATAGGGACTATTTAGAAAACAGCTCGCATTAATAAAACTTTCTAGTTTCCATGCACTTGGTTCACTTTATTTCGGGTAAATGGCTTTTCTTTTGTATTGTTCTTAGAATGATATTAATCTGTAGGTAGTGTAGCGAAATAAAACTGAAAATTCCCCACTTTAAAGGCTCCGGCAAACTGGCACGAATTGTCGCTTCTACTGGTGTCGCGCGACGAGTCACGTCAGTCTGCATGAGCCTTAACACATATAATAATTTAATGACATAAAATATAAAAAACTTAAGTTAAACATGATCAAAATAGTTGCGGAACCGATAATTTGGACTAAATGAAGAGCGACTATACAAGAAAACTTAGGTTTTTGTTTTTTACATCACATTTTAGTACATCAGATGTTAAATCTTAGTTACGCATTTGGTTTTCGGTCACCAAGGAATCAATTGTAAGCGGTTTTAGCCCCTAAGTTACGTATCCTTTCAAATGAATATTATATCATAAAGATGAACTTATGTTATTCCGACTGAAACAGGCCTGTACTAAAATGTGTAGTACTAAAATGTTATTGCAGAAAGTACTATAATAACTATTGTAATTACGTGAGAAGGTAAAAACTCATTCCTGACGAACTGAAAGGCGTAGCGCGGCTCGACTGAGCCGCAGGTGACGCGCCGATCATGTGACACACACCTGTACGGCCTTCGAACTCCAAGGATTCTATGCAGCTGGTAAAGATGAACCGAGAACACGCAGATTCAATGCGGCTGATAAAAACAAACCAAGAGCGTGCGTGCCTGGTAGATATTCTGGTACCCGGAAAAAGGCAGGAAACCGCCCTTTTCAACTGGTTCTACACCTACGTCAAATCATATATATATATATATATATTATATAGGTACGTATTATACCGAGAAAAGACTAAAAACTATGTCGAGTGAGCAAATAAGCGAAAGTAAATACAAAATTCGAAGAATAACTAACATAAGTTTTAACCATTTGCACCACTATTTGCAGAAATCAACAATCAATCAAATACGAGTATATACAATAACTTTTACTTGGTAGAATTTAACAATACACAGTCCAAAATTTATATCACATTGTGTAAAACTTCTGTTTCTCAGCAACTAATATAGGAGAGTATAAGAGAGTGGCAACCCTACTTGAGAGTGACAACCCTACATGAGAGTGAAAAAACTACACGAGAGTAACAATCTAACATACCTGATAGATTTGCCTATATAACCTAATCTAGTAAACCTAGTAGATAACCTGAATAAACTTAATAAACGACATCGAAGTGCAGCAGATACAGAATAAATTCGAAAGACGTCCTTCAACGTAGACGTTATCAGTGCAAGCTCCAGATACGTCCACTAAATCTATGAGTAACCTAAAAGCTAACTATTTACGACCTAGGGATCCCGAAAATAGATACAAGAACAAAGAATAAGATTACGACTACAGTCAAAGAAACGACCTCAGTCAAAAAAACGACCTCAGTCAAAGAAACAACCTCAGTCGAAAAAACGACCTCAGTCAAAGAAACGACCTCAGTCAAAGAAAATACCTCAGTCAAAGAAACGACCTCAGTCAAAGAAACGACCTCAGTCAAAGAAACGACCTCAGTCAAAGAAACGACCTCTGACAAAGAAACGACCTCAGTCAAAGAAACGACCTCAGACAAAGGTACGACCTCAGTCAAAGAAACGACCTCAGTCAAAGAAACGACCTCAGTCAAAGAAACGACCTCAGTCAAAGAAACGACCTCAGTCAAAGAAACGACTTCAGTCATTATCATTCTCCTGCCCTTATCCCAATTTATTTGGGGTCGGCGTAACGTGTCTTTTTCTTCCAAAACAGGAGTATTCCACATTTTTCCGCATCAGATGCCCATACCATGACAAACTTTTCCACACAACTTTTCAGTTATCAGTGTCACTTTCAGACTTCCTCTTATATACTCATTTCTTATTCTATCCATTCGGGTAATATTACAGATCCCGCTTAGCATTCTCATCTCAGCTGCATGCAATTGCCTTTCATTCATCCCTTTTGTGGCCCAACATTCTGATCCATACAAGACAGCAGGTCTAACCGTTGTTTTCTAAATCTTCCCCTAAGGTTATGAGGAATGTGGAAACTAATCTCTCATTCAAATCTTCTTGGCCTCCGCAAGATTCCACATGTGTTGAGCCCGACTTTCAGCTAAATTGGCGCTTAGAGTCTGACTATTGGTACGGGTAGAATCCATAAGGACTTCCCTACCAAACATAAGGAAGTTCAAAAATAATGTCACAGTATTATAAATCATCAAAACTAGCATTAGCAAAATCTGTAAAACAAAATCCATCAACACACTTTCGCGTAGAAATGAAATCACGCGCGCAATTTAAAGTTTTTAAAGTAAATTATGTATAACGAAAACATTAAAGACAATACTTTTTCTCAACATTTATCTCACAAATGATTCTATTACAATTCCCATATATTTTTTATAATCGCCTTTACTTGACAGAAACAACGCAATAATTAACACTAAATTACAAAAATAATCCCTACCTGACGTACGTATGTTTAAATTATTTATAATAGTAATAACTGTAGTGTTAACATGCGCACGAGTTGTTAGTAGGCGACCACGGAGTAAACATTTCAGAAGTGTTACTGTATAAAATCGCGATCCAAACATTTGGCCGGAGAAAACACAGTCCTTCCGGCATTCATGCAGGTAAAAGCTCATTCTCTGAAATGTGCAAGCACAATACTACAGTCAATGGAGTACATAATTCATTTTGTGCGCCGGACCAGGGACTGTGTACACAAGCTAAGTTGTCACATTTGTAATTAATACAGACTACGTTTATTGCCTCACAAGTCTAAAGTGATCGACCATCGCCACGTGCACTTCAGTGATAGAAAATCCGATCTAAGGTAAAAATCTCACCGTGAAAAGTTGAAGTGAGCTGTCAATGGTGTTGATTCCTAAGTGTCAAGCACAGACATAGACTGAGCGTTCCGTATTCAGTTGTGCAGTGAATACAGACCGAAAAGTACGAGAGAGACAAAGCGAATATGCGGCCAGTAGTTGTCTCTTTCTAGAATTCTGATTGGTCTACTTTCATGCTTGTAAAATATCGGTACTTATAATCTTGGTTTAATCGATACATTAATTAAAAATCAATCAAATAAAGCCATCGAGACTTAGTTCGCCTTAAAAGAGAAAAATACGTTTACTCTTATTATATAAAAATAGTTTTCAATATTCTAAACTAGCTTTTATGAGTGGCTTCGCCCGCGTGGAAGTTGGAAATTATCCCACTGCAACGTACCTAGTACCGTATCGCGAACGCCAGTAAAGCTCTCAGTTGGCATGATATTTTCCGACATCTTCAACAATCATCGTCATATTTCAGCTAGTTTACACAAAACCTTAATTAATTATACACCTAAACCTTCCTCATGAATGCCGTCCGTTTGTGATAACCGTATGAAAATCCGTTCTGTAGTTTTTACACGACTGCTCAAAAAGGAGTGTAATGTGTTTAGGGTTCATGTATGTATACGTACGAGTATGTATCTAATTTGAGTTCATTATGCCATCATTACTTTTAAACGCCTGAACAGATTTAGATGTATGGGGTATCGTTAGAATCCTTATATCATCCCAAGTGAGATAGGCCGAAATATTTTTTTTTTTTAAATCAATATGGCGGCAGTATGGCTACATTTTAAAATGCGAAAAATGTCTTCAATTCTTACAATATGGGTATCAATTGAAGACCTTCATGAGCACATGCCAAAACTGTAAAATGTATTGGCATAAATTTTACATAGGTATTAGAGAGAGTATAAAACCACCATTAGTGCTTAAAATAAAAAAAAAAAATATATATTAATTATTTTAAAGCATTATATGTTTTAAAATAATTTTAAAAAATAATAAAAACGACTGCCCTGCCAAAAAACTAAATAATAAATAAAAAACAAGTTGAGGAGGCGGCGGGGGGACTTTGTTTTATAATTATGTAGAGATTATTAAAAAAAAGAAAGAAATCTTTCAGACTCGATTCACTGTCTAGAAATAATCATTAGTGATGAGTATGATATAACCAAAAACAAAACTCAAATTTAAGCTCAAAGCATTTATTTCAATTAAACCAGGCACTTTTGAATTGTCAAAGAGTCGGTCAGTTAGTCAGAAAGTGAAAACGTGAGATCTCTATGGAGAAGAACGGACAAGAAATTCCAAGGACACTCTCACTCTCATTTTAAATCAAGATATTACAAATCCTGGGTACATTATTCTTGTTGCTTCTTTATGATGAGTACCTACAATGTAAAAAAATATAAATAAATAAAAAAAATCAGAATATAAGATTAAAAGATTAAAATTAAGCTCTGGTAGTTAAAAGATGACCAGTCTCAACTGACGGCGCCCGTTCGCGAACATGATGCGTAGATCAGCACCATCCAGCTCAACCATTTTGTGGAACCGAATGATCCAACACATGCACCACCATCAGCGAAACATTTAAGTGAGCATGATATACTCTCAACTGCTAAGCTTTTTCAAATCAACATACATCTTATACGGCTCCATGGTACTCACAATTACAAAATTGATTAAATGCTTTTAAATTATACAAAACGTGGGACACTCAGAAAGTTTTGCCAAAATTAAAAAAAAATCTATAGGTAAATATTAATTGATTAAATCTTTTCAAAGCACACTAGCCTCTATATAAAGTTTCATGAGTCTGAACCAGTTTTCGAAATACTTTTTCCGGACCGCCGCAGACACCTCGTTTACAGCCTGCTCCAACGCTGACAGATCATCTTCCGGCGACAAAAATTGTATCCCTTTGAGCTTATTTTTTTATTTTCGGGAATAAAAAGAAATCACACGGTGCTAGGTCAGGGCTGTAAGGAGGGTGACCCCGGAGTTTGACCGGCGTGCTGTCCAGGAAGTCCCTCGTTTTGAGCGCGGTGTGCGAAGGTGCGTTGTCGTGGAGGAGTAGTAGCCCGTGGAGCCCTGTGTTTGGTCGCTTGTTGCTCACAACAGAGAAAACTTCTGCCAAGCATTTGGTAGTACCATTCAGCGTTGATGCTTCTTTGGTTCCGTAAAGGAATTGACACCAAGTAGCTAGTCAAATTGAAAAGCTCGCGATCAAAATCTTCCCCCCGCTTCTAGATCTCGTCACTTTGGTAGGCGTTGATTCGTTTTGAAACACCCAAACCGTTGACTGGCGCTTCGTTTCTGGATCATATTGATAAATCCAAGACTCATCCTCTGTAGTCAAGTCGTAAACACGCCGAGACGAGCTTGCTTCAAATTTGTTTATCATATCACGGCACCATTCCACCCGGGCCTGCTTCTGAGCATCGGTGAGGTTGTACGGCATCCAGCGAGAAACTATCGTCCTCACGCGAAGATGCACGTGTAGAGTTTCGTGAAGGCTTCTCAATCCAACCTGTAGTATGTGTTTAATCTCTTGATACGTAACTCGCCTATTGTCATGGATTAAATTTTTCACTGCTAGCACGTTTTCTTCCGTAACAGCCGTCAAAGGGCGACCACTTTTTTCTTCATCCCCCAAAGTTAGTCGACCGCACTTGAATTTGTTATACCAACAATATACGGTTGCCTTAGAAGTCTAACGTACGTTTCGTCGGGTTTCAGGCGACACTTGAAATCGTAAAAAATCATAGCGCGAAAATGTTCCCGGCGCAGATCCAATTTTTATGAGACACTATAATTTAAATTAGCTCGCAAACAATGTGGAGGATAATTATAAAATTGGATCGTACCTATTTTAATTACAATGAATCATATTTTCAAAATAGTTTATAACTAGCCAGTCTCTCATACATAAATACTTTTTTCGCAATACTTTCTGAGTGGCCTGGTATTTGAAAGACTATAACAATTTACTAGCAAAAGGTAAATAAAATCATTATTATCTATTGAATGAAGTATTAAACAACTAAAACTTGATTAAATAAAAATAAACGATAAGTTCGTAGTGTCAGAACAAAAAAGCAACTCTTCCAAATACTAAAATTAGTGACCCCAAGTGGTTGTGAAGCAGGACTAGCAGAAATACCTAATATTTTTTTCTTTTTTATTAGTCTCTGTAATATTAGTTTTAACAGTTCACTTAAAATGACATCAAAGTGCTTAACCTAAGTAATTATAATTATCATTGTACGCCGATGACGGCTAGACATAGCGTTATTTAATAATTACAATTAAATATATTTGTATTTGTGTTTGTATTTATTTGTATTCATATTTTCTCCTGGAGTGTTGGTGACATTACAGGATAGGTACATACCTACAAGTTTCTTAAGTTTTGTTTTAAATATGTTTATACTGTCACACTTCTTTGTATCCTCTGGTAAACTATTATCCAATATAATGTTCTTATAAAGGCTCGTGCAGACGAGTGCAATATCGCGGACGCGACAGGAAGCAATATGCCTATCGCGCGATATCGCCTCAGTCTGCTCGAGCCTTAAGAAATAAATTCTTGAAACCTATATAGATGTAATAACAATAGCGCAGTGTTCTGCGCATTTGTTATTAGAGGCTTGCAGAAAAGGGACAGGTGTTGGCCACAAAGTCGCTTTGTCTCTTTCTAGAGAGTGGTCACTTTTGCGAGGCTAACGCTCAGTACATTTCTCTATATCAATGGCGTCAATTCAATCCATCAGGTGGAATGACGACTCAGTTTGTTTCGCTTCAGTGTGCGTGCTTGATATGTTTCGACATTAGAATTCTGCATCTACCTAGTCTATGGTAGAGTATGTAGGAGTAATGCCCGTCGTTCTAGCTGACAAAATAATCGTAAATAATAAATACAAAGCTAAGAATCGGAGCTGAAAAATTAGCGCGCTCAGTTTGTATGTACGATGCAAACCCACGTGGAATTTTTTCATTGAATATATCATCATGCAAGGCTTTTTGCGAGAATGAGGCTGATAGGCTGTATGCTTGACGAATTCAATTAATTAAATTGAGCAATTGCCATTTGACTCCTGCATGTAATTCACAGTCGCGTACAATTAAAATACTGAAAGTAGCTGACACAAAGCAATAGGTATTCTAACAACTCTTGTTAAAGATGCCTGACAAAGACGAATGAAACAATTTTAGCCAAATGTCCTTTCTTTGGTATTGTTCGAAGAGTCGCTAAGCTCCTTAAGCTCTGAGTTGAGCTACACGATTACTGACAAATGCGTGCACTGACTGGACAGGTCCGTTCAAATCGGTGTGGTTCTTTCCTCAAAATACCATTTCAGACGCCAATCTACATGGTTCTCTATACACATCGGCATTGATGAATTTTATATATAAAATTACATGAATATTTACATGTAAAGTATTATATTGTTTTCAATTATTGTGAATGTGAAGACTATGTGGGTCATTGTTGTATTTTTTTTTCATTTAATCATGGTCTGACAGTTTGAGCAATTTATGCGGCCTACACAAATGTTCTTTCTTTGGTATTGTTCGTCACATCGTTGAACTCCTTATGTTCTGAGTTGAGCTACACGATTACTGACAAATGCGTGCACTGACTGGACAGGTCCACTCAATCTGTGTGGTTATTTCCTCAAAAGGACCATTTCAGACACCAATCTACATGGCCTTCACATGATCTGACCAAGATTATGTCTGGACTTTAAAATAAAAGAGACTGTGACCTCTGAGTTTGTTCGGCCTTTCTTCTTAGAGTAGTCAGATAGGAAACGCCGACCTTATCTAGCTTTATTTTAAAAATATGATTGAAGTGTAAAAGTGTTTGTACAAACCTACTTACAGAAATAAAAATCATTAATCATTTACCAGACTACTGAAAAGTTGTAACATTTGGAAAGTTTAAAAAAACACACTTATCTGGCTGTCATTGCATTGCTACTATCTATAGATATCTCTTTAGATTAGGCAGTGTCGTATTAAGCCTTTACTTAACATTTTCAGGAAAAAGCAAATCTAGATAACCCACAACATGAAGGGTGTGACTATTTATCATCAAAAACTAAAAATAATCATTTATTATCATCATAAAAATAATGTTTAATAACGTGAATAACATCTGCGAGTAAAAAAAGATAACAATTAATTCGCGGCTGGAGGCGCCCGTTGAGTACAAGTGCCGGTATAAATCAACACAGAAATAGATGCTGTAGAAGTTTGAATACACTAGTGCGTAACAGGTGCAGCGACTGCCGAGCATACGAGTAGGTCGAACGACGATCAAAAGGGAGAAGAAAAATAAAATAATCTGCGCTAAAGAGACCCAGAATCCGAGGCTACATTGTATGAGTTAGTTAACAAAGGTGTTGAGAATATTGATAGTTTTGGCAAAGATGGTAGCAGGTTTATTGTTGACAGCAAGCTTATCTCTAGGTAAACCTTTTTTTTTTGGTGGGAAATTATCAAATAATTTCTCCCACTCTGGGCGGAGCGGCAGGGTGTGTCAGACTCTTACTGACTAAAACCCACACGTGTTCCTTCCGTGACCTGTGTTGCCAGGGGCCTCGGTAACCCTTTTTGACTTTCCCGAGACCCCGGCAGGCATCGGCCGTAGTGGACCCCTACACTTGTGCTGACAATTCTTTGAGGCGCGCGTGGAACACAACGCGCCGTCAACCCAGGCCTGGTCTTTATCGGATAGCGAGCAACCCAATGCTCACCGTCCGCAAGCTCGCGCTTACGGTGGCCGGAAATCCGCCTGGGATTCCCGGCACCCAGGGCGTCTCCTGCGGCGGCTAGGGGCGAGAGGGCGCGAAATTTGCCTAAGTAAGCCTAGCATTACAAAATTACAAGTTTCGGTTTCGAATATACGAGTACGTTGCTCTGAATCAAAAGTATTGACAATATTAGACACACACATCATTCTCTTACCCGTGTACCAATTTATTTGGGATCGGCACATGTTTCTTCTTCTTCCATACTTCTATATAAGTTCTCATCTCGGTAGACACCCTCTTTCTAGACATCATCTTTCACACAGTCCATCGATCGTTTCTTTGGACACTTATAGCCACCCACATTCATACTCATAACTTTCCTCCCGACATTTTCCTTATTCTTCCATATCACATGCCCTTAACCTGACAATCGATTTTCACACAATTCTTCAGTCACCTTCGGATACCCAATTTAACAAAACAATAGTATTTTAAATCCCCTGTTACGATCTAGTGAGTTTGCTTGCTTACGTTGACCGTCATAGAAAAACATATGTGCCTCTTCTAAAAATACTTGCGACAATGGCTTTAAGGAAAGACTAGTTAATTATAATTCCATATCGCCGTAGGAAATAATTAGTGGAAACCATTGTGAAACGGTTGCAGGTGAGTAATTAATACAAGGAAGTGTATGTTTGTTTTTAATGATGACATCTAGGTAGGTGAGTTATGCAGTTGGAAATTGTTGTGGTTTTTCATGTAAATATGTGTAGTTATTTGAGATAGTGTCCATTGTTGTTACGGTAGGTTTAAGTTGTAGTTTTTCTTGGTAGAAAAATAAGCCTCTACAGGATTATGTTTAGAATCTAGAGTCTATATTAGTATTTTTAATAGTTTAATATAGGCCAGTGTAGGGCAATACTTCCCTTTTAATGTCATTTGAATGGACAGTTTGCGACTAAATCGAATACTCCGCGATTTTTTCTACTAAACAATAAAACAACAAGTTTTGGATCTAGTGGCAATACCAGGCCTTCTCAATTACAAAGGCAATTACCAAATTTCATGATAGACGGTGGTAATTTTGATTATCCGTATCGAATCGAAGAGGGTATTACATTTTAGAAAAAAAAAAACCAAACTAGTTTTATAAACAAGAGAAACCAGATTAATTAGCTGTCGTCGGCTGCAGACGCAAAAACTTGCGGCTGGCCTATTTGGTACAGATATAGTATATTAAATTCTAAGAAATTAGAACAATTTTGTTAATGTCAGTGTTAGTTACATTCTTAACTAGTGAAATGATGCTGTATAAACATCGCTGTCATAACATTACGCCTGTTTTGATAAGTAATAACAGCCGAATATGTCGATTAATCAGGTTAAGCTACGCTTGCCGCGGTCGGTTCGTGGATGAGGGACCATCTTTAGATAGAAAGTACGTTAAGCCGTTGGTCCCGGCTATCATCGTTGACAGACGTTACAGGGCGTCAGAACCCCAAAAGTTTGACAACCAGTCTTTGCAACGGGTATCGTAATTACCCAGTTACTGGATTGTGGAGGTCAGATAGGCAGTCGCTCCATGTAAAATACTGGTGTTCAGCTGCATCCGGTTCCCTAGGAGTCAACCCTAACATAGTTGGGAAAAGGCAGGCAGATGACGATGTTGTTTTCTTCGAGGGGTTAGGCACAGGTGTACCCATAGTACACTCACATTTCGCCAGTTAAGTATGTATATTTAAGTCCCATGGCAGCGCGCCTATCTCTGTGCACAAATCCAGACTCCGTGCTGTCTGAAAAATTCCTGATGAAAAACCTAATAACACATTGCCCGACCTGGGAATCGAACCCAGGACCTCATGCTCTTCACATATCCAGCAGTTACTCTTGCGAACACTAGACCAACGAGGCTAATATAACTACCCAATGCAAACTAATAGATACCAATCCACCTTTCTGAAAAGTAGAAAGAAATCCTCGAAAAACAAGTCCCCAGTTCCTCCGACCTCTCACGTGCCTCTATTACCATATAAATTCGTGGCTCGGTGAATAAGAACTCAATTGGTTGGCTGTTAAGTGCGACTCACGAGTCAGCCCCAGACGGCTGGGGTAGCCCCCTGGGGCTTGATTGACACGTGTTCACCTTGTTGGGGTGCAATCAAATTGTCTGCGTTTTATAAGCAAATTAAATGAGGGTTTTATCTCTCGTTCTTTTTTCATTTTGTAGTTATGTGCTATTGTAAGGGATTTTGTGTTGGGATTGGAAATTAAAATGCAAAATAATAATATCGTAATTATACCCTGATTAAGTATTTAATTAAATTAATTTATTTCATTTATATTATTCGAAAAATGATATAGTGTACAGTTCACGTTTTGCTATCCAAATTTCTTTTTTATAATTTAAGTTCTCACCTCATCATCAGAACACGTCATAACTTGGTAATTGCGTTGAATGCACATGGACTGGGCTGGGCATCCATCAACAAACCCATCCAAAATAACAAACATTTAGAGATTCATAGAATTGAAGCAGAAACTGGTAATCAATCTTATTCCTGAATAAAACAAATCCTGGGTACCTACAGCTACTTAAAGGCCTAAATTATGAAAGAGCCTCTCGGACCACTATGTAATTTCAATGCTGTATTTCGCAGCCCCTGTGGCCTAATGGATAAGGCATCGGCCTCCTAAGCCGGGGATTGTGGGTTCGAGTCCCATCAGGGGTATCAGCGAAAAGTGGAACTGCGAAAATTCCGTTTTTTTATTTTATTCAGTCGTTTATAAAGTTTGATATTTTTGATTTCTGCAGATGTGGTTTTATTTATCGATTACAGTGTCAACCATCGGTAGGTTTAACATAGCTTTCACACATTAACGCTGAATACTGTAATAAACAGGTTATTTTCTTTAACAAATGATTCTAGAAAATTAAAAAACTTGAAAATTCAGGGGTTTTCTGCTGAATACTAAAACAGGAAATAATTGGCTAAATTAAATTTCTGTTTCCAGCCACTGTGTATAACTGCTAAGTGCTCTCTATTATTATAACTTCCCAGTAGTACAAAGATCTCAATCAATAAACTATCACTTCAAAGGCCCGTAAACGCTCACGTCGGGTGCGCATGCGACTCGAATAGTTGTGCACTGATGCACAGTGTCCTTACACGTTTTCATAGGAAATGCTAAAATTAATATACGGTATGATGTGTCGTTTTTTTTTAAGTTAGTACAATAATAAAATATTGTTTATATGTTTAGCATGCATGTACTTTTTTAGATTCGGAATTCCAAAAGAGTTTAGAAAAGGCTGAGGTGATTTTTTTATTTGGATACAAAAGATGCAATTTATTATTGGAAAGCGATTAAATGAGTAAACATATTAATGTACCTACTCAAAACCTTCCTAGTATCGACAACATATAAGTCGGCAAATTAAACATTTTCTTAAAGCGTTACCTAGCTACTAAAAATAGTAATCGGAGTATTTTTTTTTCCACCACCTGTGTAAACACCTGATTATACTCCTCAGTTTAAGCAAAAGTTCTGCCTAAACTGAGACTTCTGTCTGTTTGTGCAGCATGCATATAAAACACGCATCTAAACTCGTAGCCAACTCGTGGATTGGCTCCTCAATCACTGTAGATATTTACCTTTAAATTCGTATAAATAACTGCTGGATAATTAATCGGCGCTGGATAATTATTTCTAACGTGATATATTAAACCGTCCGTTACAGTAATAGTTCTCAGTATTAGTAATGCATTTGAATTTAGTGGCCATACTTGACTAGATGTCCTTATGTATGGTTCTACGTGTAAATTTCGTTCTGAATATTTACATAGACACAAGTAGGTATGATTCAATGTGCTTTTTGGTATAGAAAAGTCTGATTTGAGGTGTCGTAAAATATGATTAAAGGGATATCTTGACATCGTGGATGTTATGTTCCAGCCTGGTTATTAGAGCAGAAGAAAAAATCTCACTTTTCAATTCGTCCGTCTACCGTCTGTATTATAAATGCCAATTTAGTATTTGGTCAATATGTTTTTATACCGAATATTTTAATTATTAAATGTAATTTTGTGAAATAAAAAAGAAAAACATGTCCTTTGCTTACCCACACAAAACTACCAAACATCTTGGAAGCAACCAATAAACTTCCGTGAACTGCCACCTCATAGGTAGGTTACTGATCAGGTAGAGCCTCCTATCATTACCTGTGCAACCCTCGCCTTTGATTGGACGATACTCAAGACACCTGTCTCGAACCACCTCTCAACCAATGGGAGGCGCGCGCACCTGTCTGATCGATGTTAAGGCGGAGTTACATACCTGAGCAGGCTGTAGGCGGCGATAAGGTAGCAACACCTTTTGTTGTTATAACTTAAAGTTGAAGTGTAATATTATCAACAACCTATCGTTTAGTTATCGTTGTAATAGGGCAAAAAGGTGTGATATAAAATGATGGAATCCTATAAGAAAATGGAAATACTCATGATTCTGCCAAGTCTTGTGGGTTCCCGATGAAGGTGTTTCTCAAAACACAAGAAGGGCTGAGATGTTTTCACTTGAGGTAGGTATTAGAGGAACTTTTCAGATGTTTTGAAGTTGCGTACACCGAGACGGTATAACTGAGTAAAGATCTCAGGTCTAAGGAGTCGGAGACGCTAAAAGATTTTCTATGTAAAAACGTGGGTTTTGTTTACGGTTTTGTTTACAGTCGACTTTTACAGGTGGAATATATTTATTTTGTGTGACAAAATAAATATAATCCACACAATTTATTGTAAGATATTTTAAATTATAAAGTACCTAATTGCGTTTGAGCTGGATTCTCTGACGTCAGGCCAAACCCACGGATAAACATAAGCGCCACTGGAAGCCCTAATTTAACGCATCAGATCAGAAACAGCTGATGTACGAACACTTCCTCCGTCACTCCTAAAACTTATATTTTCATATTTATTTTCTCATTAAAGCCAGGAGGACTTGGCAACTATTAGTATGTTTTTCAGCAAATATCTGGGGGACATTACACGGTGTTTGAGCAGTGGCGTGGCGGAAATCCGGTGTATAACGACGTGTAATGATGTGTGGACGTTTCACCTGGATGCTGCGCCCTGCTCATTAGGAGCTAGGGTTGGGAATGGGAAAATTATCGATGAAACTATCGATAAGGTAGGAAAATTTATTTAGGTATGCTATAATTTTATACGAAGTATTAAAATTAAGGATGATATCTATAAACAGGGTGCCAATGCAAAGAAATAATGTCTTTGAAGCGTTTAGATATCAACGCAATTACCTACCTACATAAATCGGGTTCTCACAATCTGTTGCTGTAAATAACTGTGTAGCTTTATTAAATTAAACAATTACGGTTGTTTTAAACAGAATACTTACAAGCTTTTCCCCTAACGGTATTAAGTCACGTATTGTATATCTTAATCTAATGAATTTACCACCAAATGAATTTATTGAGTTTAAAAACAATACAAACCATTTATCTGATTTTTAAAATCATCGTAACACAAAACACAGTCTAAGTATTCTTCTTAAACTATCGATAATAACACGTCGCTACACTGTTGGTAGGCGCCATTTGCCAAAACGACTAAACTAGAGACACACTTATTGAAAGGTGTGTGAGACAGGCGTGAATACGGTGGCGGACGACATATCGCGCATTTTTAGACTTGGCACCTTTAGGACACATTGTACGGTCAACCACACGTCAGAGTAACGCTTGAACTATAACAAGCGCGGTTGGGGCTAAGAAATAAAGACGCCGTCAAAGTCAATCTGTTACTAATTCATGCAGTTGACTGTAAAGTCACAAATGTAATAAACGCGCGATTCATCTCATTAATTTAATCATAAACTTTTGTATTTGAATCATTTGAGGGGTAATGGTATATTAGGGACCAAGTTATTCAGGTATAATCAGGTTCAGACATTTTTATTGAGAATTGTGCCTCGTTTTCAGTCTATTATTTTATTTTTTAGTGCGTGGCGACGGATTAAATTCGTGCAGTTTATTGTGAATAAAATAATATTCTTATGATGATGGCATCCGGTAAATTTTATTACTTTAGATTATTTTTAGGGTTCCGTAATCACAAGGAACCCTTATAGTTTCGCCAGGTCCATCTGTCTGTCTGTCTGTCTGTCCGCGGCTTAGCTTAGAAACTCTTAACACTGAAAGCTGTATTCTTGCATGGGCATACCTATATATTAATCACGCCGACAAAGTAGTAGAATAAAATATTGAAAAAAAGGGGCAGGTACCTAAATAAAATATCATCCCACTTTACGTACAAGTGAAGTAGCCTTGCACGTAAAATTATATGTTTAGGGTTCTGTAGTAAACAAGGAACCCATATAGTTTCGCCATGTCCGTCTGTCTGTCTGTCCCCGCTGTAGCTCAGAGACGCTTAGTACTAGAAAGCTGTCATTTGGCATAGGTATACATATTAATCACGCCGACAAATTATTAAAATAAAATCTTGAAAATCCCATACTTTGGGGTATCGTTGAATAGGCCGTTCAAAAATATTGCGGGTCTGTCAACACACTTCGATTCAAGGATCCGTTTGTGTAATATTAAGCTTTAAAGTGCAAATTTTTGTTACAGTCACATGTTCCCCCCCCCCTCCGCTCTGCCAGCTAAATGTTTGATTATGGAAAAGATGTGAAAAAATTCATGGCAGTAGTATTTAAAACGAAATTAACAGGAAAACTGTCACAGCTAAGTAGGCTTTACAAGTTAACGAGTTATAGTCGCCCAACTTAATTTTGCAGTTGAAGAATTGACCCTGACGTATAGGAACATGCTTTTCAACTACAATGTTAAGTTTGTTTTTGGGATAAATTCATCCCAAATCCCAACTACTGAACCATTCATTGTGCGAGGTCCGACACTTGGCCGGTCTTTTAAATCCCGTTTTGTGAATGATCGCAACACCTACTCTTAGGCGTCTATTTATCTATTATTTGCATAGCAATGTAATTTTGAATTATAAACAAAACAAACAGATTAGCGAAAAAATTAATCTCATTTATTTTGACGAAGCTTCCTTCGCTGTACAAGTCTTAACTAGGTCTAATAACCATAAAATAACCATTTCTTGTTCACACATAGGTATTATTCGATTGGTACCCACAGTTATTATACACGTTACTGCAGGAGATACCCCAGATATAAATAGTTGCAGATGTAAGGGAATCCTAATTGCGTCACCCGCGGCGCCCCAACCTACCTATCGGATTGCAATTTACCGGCAAAATTGGAGTCGCCGATAAAAAATATCGCGCTCAGGGGAGAGGGGTACCTTGCAATGTAAGGCGATAACATCTACTGCATTTGATGAAAAAAAACGGATTTTTATGACGCTGTGATAGCGAACATTTTCAAGTTTATTTGTATTATATAATCAAACATTGATAAAAACCGTAAGAACAAATGGAAGATAAATTTATGGAAACATTTAATAATTAAGAAAAAAAAACAGGCACATTTTATTTGTCGCGTGGCCCAATTTCTTGAGCAAAATGTTTATAAAAAACAGAAAACAGTATCAATTTCACCGTTAGCCTCAAAAATCAGTGTCAGCGTGTGTTGATTTATTTATCACACAGTTATAATAATGAGCGACTGGCGCGGCTGGCACCTCGCCCTCCGAGCTAATTATTATTCACTCGAACTTCGGAAGTCGGGAAATATCGAATAAACTCCTCTTTTTATAGACATTTTTAATTAATTAGGTACCAGTTTTAGTGAAGGAAAACATGAAGAGGGGACTTATATACCTAGATTTGTAGTCATTTATTTAGAAAGTAGAACAAAACTGATTCGTAGCGCCACTGTCTGGCACTTCATGAAAGATCTGTTCCACAGGCAAATGGCGAAGGAAATACAAATAAATTTCCTGGTTGCAATTTTTTACCGGTGCACTGAATGTCGTCGTTTGTCTAAATATACAAGTAAGTAGGTCATTGAAGACATTTTTATAGTATTCAATAATTTATCAGACACCTATTTCAAAAAGTTGAAATACAAAAAATCACAGAAAAAAACCAATTTCGTAAATCGACTGTAACAATTTGAGATTTTAATTTTCAGTGCAACATTAAATTATAATAGGGTAACCTATAAAAAAAATACGATCATACATTAACTCAAATATGAATAATGCTTAATAACTCTTTCTATTTGTCTTTACATAATCCAGGAATAATCACAAATTTATTTGTTTTTATTACGATAACAATGACATTCGGGCCAAATAATCCCGGTGGGCAATCCGTGGGTATAAACATGTTTTGCATTCCCACATTTTACTGCATTTCTGTCGAACTATTTCAATCGCGGGACAGATGCAAAAAGTTCAGGACGGTCGCAAATCAACGCCAGTCTTACCGGGGGAGATCATAAAGCCATGAAACAAATTGTTAAAAACCAACAACATTTTAACACCAATTAAGAGGAATTATTATAATCGCAAGCTTTTACACGAAACTTTTATTCGAAGGTAATAACTGTCTTTCGGTATAACATCGTAATATTTCACCGCGGACTGCACACTATGTTAGGGAGTGTAGTGTGTAAACACCTTACGCCGTTAGTGCCAACAATTTTTGGCACACCGTGTTAGTTTTATTTTTCTTTGCAAAATAAGCAATATTTCTCAGGTAATCTGTCGGTACAACAGCTGTTTAGTGGTTTTCTGTTTTGATATTTATTTGGGTTTCCCTCTATTTCACAATATTGCGTAAAAATACATTAGTGCTGGAGCGATTAGAGTAATGATTTGAGAGACTTATTGCTGTCAGGGTAGCATGAAAGGTTCATAAGCCTCACGCTTATAATTGAGGAAATGAAACACGAGTTACTATTTTTTTATTTTCTGGAATGTTGACTTTCATATGTAGAGTTTAGAACTACATAAACAAGAATACTTTAATAGAATTATATTTATATTATATTTTGATAGAATCCAATGGATAATAGACAAAACGCCGTCCGCTTAGCACGATCAATAACCTACCCGACGAGGTGTCGAGGAAACTCAAAAACAAATCAGCCAGCATCCCAAACAATGAACAACGACCACAATTTCAAAATCAAAATACGAACAAGTATTAAAAAGAACACCACCCGAATCCCACCGTTACCAGAAAAGTGTGCAGTTAAAACAAAAGCGGAAGGTAACAATGGCGTCGCCTCAATCTGTCAGCCGATGTCAGGCCGTGTCAGCCACGGAATGAAAGTGTACAGAAGGCTCACTGAAATGTTTTTTTTACTGTCTGAGAATGGAAATATTGTATTTTAATAAGTTCTTGATGCAGTCGGGTCAAATTAATGTAACCCTTTAGTAGGTTGGTAATTTACAAACTCATAGTGCGCAAGTACAACTGTTACATTTGCGTGACCTGCTGTAGAAAAAAGCTAAAGTTTAGGCCAGCTTTCTGGGTTGACATTTTTATTAACTTTCTATCGTTTTCATCAACTTTATTCAATCGGTCCAAAGACTCATTAAACATATGCCTTTCCTAAATTGAGCCAGAACATCTGACCTTTCCTGGCTTTCCGAATTTTCATGTAATTGCTCATTGTTGAGCTTCTTTCTCCATTTCCTCTAGTTTCAGTCAGTGTCAGCTGTCATGCTGTCACGTGTCAGCCGCCGCGGCTGATTGCGGCGACACCTCGCCCGCCCGCGGATACACCTGGCGAACAAATGAGGCCGAGCGTGGTGCAAGAGAGTTGAATTTTTTCTGTGGACATTTGTATCGTTGGCAGATGAAAAGTGGGGAGAAAAATCTTTGGTGAAACATCTTAGTTTCACAGGTTTTATCTAAATTATTTGGACGCTCTTGCTTTAGCACGCTCTTGATTTAGTACTGCTAACTCTGCTGATATAACTGAATCAATATTTATCATAAATTAGAAAAATAAGGAGTAGGTACCTAAGGGTAGAGTGAAATTACAGTTGAAAAGGTACTTATGGGTCACCGGGCCCCCCGCAACACAGGCAATGGAAGGAACACGGGTGGGTTTTAGTCAGTAAGAGTCTGCCACACCCTCCCGCTCCGCCCAGAGCGGGAGAAGTTATTTGATGATTTCCCATCCAAAAAAAAAAGAAGGAACCAATAAGTTAAAATTAGCAGAAATGTTCGGGCAAGTTAATACCCTTATTATGATTTTTTGAGGTGATCTAATTACCTAGTTCACAAAAAAAAAACATTTTAAATCATTTGGAAATGTCTCTCACGTAATAAAATCCTTCATCTTCTACCACGCTGTAATGCTGACAGAGTGGGCAGGCTTAGCGGTGGGCGTGCAATTAGCAAGCCAGACTTATTATAACAACCCTTTATTGGTCGCTGTTCACATTGTGGGGACTACATAATAATGATACTTTATTTTGTCATTTAATGTGATTGCGATAATTATGAAGTGTTAGTAAATGCACATAGTTCATTGTGACGACTTTATGACGGTTTAAGGCTTCTGCAGATTGGGGCGCGACAGGCAGCAATATGCCTGTCGTGCCTGCGATATCGCCCCAGTCTGCAGAAGCCTTTAAATCGTTAACTTGCTGAAGGCATACAAAATTATTATAGCATCATTTTCGTAATATTGGCCTCCAAAGGACCTTTAAAAATGTATTTGTTATTGTATGGGCTATTTCCACTTTGGCTAATGTATTATGTACTTTTTGGATTACTTGTGTTGTATATATTTTGGTCATATAGGGGCAAATTTCTAGACTCTATTTTGAGATAACCGCATGAAAGCCATACAACTAATTTTCTTATCATTACCTTTTGGTACCACAATGAGTAAGTTTAATAAGCTAGTCAGTTAATTACACGATCGCGATGAGTTACTGCGGCTTCGAAGAGTGCGGACATCAGTCAGGTATTATACTGGAACCTTTCACCTCCGAAAATGTGAAGCATTCTTCACAATAAACAACGTTTTGCTGTTTCACAAAGCATTTTTCTTTGTTATTTAATACGCTATCAGTGGACTAGTAAAGACTACTATAGTATTATACGATTAGAACCAAAAAAAGAACCAATCAATCAACTCAGCCTATAACAGTCCACTGCTGGACATAGGCCTCTCCCAGGCTGCGCCACAACACCCTGTCCTCCGCCTTCCGCATCCAGTCTGTCCCAGCCACTTTTTTAAGGTCGTCGGTCCATCTAGCTGGGGGGCGTCCCACACGACGCTTGCCGATACGCGGTCTCCACTTCTAGGACTCGTCTGCTCCACCGGCTATCGGTCCTTCGACAAATATGGCCAGCCCACTGCTACTTCAGCTTGCTTACTCTGCAGGCTATGTCGGTAACTCCGGTTCTCTTCCGGATAACTTCATTTCTGATCTTATCCTTCAAAGAAACTCCAAGCATAGCCCGCTCCATGGCGCACTGAGCGACCTTGAATTTGTGGACCAGCCCGACTGTCAGTGTCCACGTTTCGGCACCGTATGTCATAACAGGAGAAAAAAAGAATAAAAATACATAATTATTCAAATCGTATCTTTGCCATAACAAAGGATTCCTTATAAAAGAAAAGAAGAGCTCTGCTTACCCGCCGCACGCTCACATCATCTGCCTGCCTTTTCCAAACTATGTTAGGGTCAGCTTCCTGTCTAACCGGACGCAGCTGAATACCAGTATTTTACATGGAGCGACTGCCTATCTGACCTCCACAACCCAGTAACTGAGTCACACGATACACCTTGGTAAGACTGGTTGTCAGACTTTCCGGGCTTCTGATTACCCGTAACGACTGTCAAAGATGAAGAATGACAGCTGGCAACATCGGCTTAACGTGCTTTCCTAGGCAATATGTTTGCAGGTACAAAAAAAACCATACGTTGACATTTAATAGATTTATTATCACGGAGGGGTCTCGATATGTAAAGGATGGTCAACCACGGACGGACATCGGCAAACGTAACTTAACCTTAAATCGCACCGTGCGCCTGTTATTATTTAGATACGAGTTCCTCTACCCTGCCCCGCACACTACAGATATAAATGCAGATCATTATCATCAGAATCATTTCAACAGAAAGATGTCCACCGCTGGACATAGGCCTCCCACAAGCGTCGCCACGCAGGAGATACCGCATCTATTTTAATTATGATTCATGTTTGTTAATTATGAGCTTATAATAACTTGTTGCCACGTTATTAAGGGCAGTGAAGGTCCATACAAATAAATCATACTGTAAATAAATCTATTGAATGTCAACGTATGGATTTCTTTTGTACTAGCAAATACATATTGCCTCGGAAAGCACGTTTAGCCGATGTTCCCGGCTGTCATTCGTAGACCTTTAACAGTCGTTAGCAGTCAGAAGCTCAAAAGTCTGACAACCAGTCCTACCAAGGTGTATCGTGTGACTCAGTAACTGGATTGTGGAGGTCAGACAGGCACTCACTCCATGTAAAATACAGGTATTCAGTTACATCTTGTTATATTGGAAGCCGACCCCAACATAGTTTAGAAAAGGCAGGCAGATTGATTGATTGGCATTCATCCTCTCAATTCTGCATATTCTGAGTAACCAAGTAAGTACCCAAATGATGAATTTAATAAAAGCTCGAACACGTATAATTTGTTAAAGAATCGAGGTGCGTTGGTAGTTAATTAAAAAGTGAAATAATATTTAAAATTACTTTCATTAGTTGAATCACTGTTGACATGCCATCAAGATAAGTCGCACTGACAGCAGTGTCACTTAGTGTGTGAGTTACCTGCTGTGGAGTGCCAAACATTCCTGACTAACACCTAATTAAATAAATATGAGATTATAACATTTTAATATTAATATAAGGTACAAAATTCAGTCAGGTCAAGTGAGAATCTTCAGGTGTCTCAAAGAATATGGGGTAACTGCTGCGTAAGTCTAATTTGTCTATGAAGCCTTCAGATTATTTTCTACTTCGTGATAAATTGTAGGTACCTACATACAATTTATCCCAAAGTTTATTATATATATTGTCAGAAGGCGGTCGATTGCAACCACATCAGACAATTTGAGAATCAAAATAATGAGCAATGTTTGACCGCAAATCATGCTGGGTAGACAAAACAAAAACTGATTTCACTTTCCACTCCACCTCAAGATGAGCACTAAAAGGTAGATCACAGTGAAGTTATTAACCAATATGAAGCAGAACAATAAACTCGTTAGATAATTGGCACTCGCCGTCCAAGGTTGGCAGCTAGAGCGTCGCTCGGTGCAAAGACTAAACTGTAGACTGGATTGTAAATTTGAGATTTATCCAACCTAGGAACCTATCAAAGTAGGACTGATGGCCATTTTCAAGGTTCCGTACGCAAGGGGTGCCAACGAATCTAAGCCTATGTGCTTGTTAGTTTTAGCGTCAAGCCAAACAGCAGACGTCTAAATTTCTGTGGGATGGGAAGACATGAAAATGTTCTTAAAAAACATGATCAAAACTAATCTCATTGTATTTGAGGCAGGCAATTTTTACGTATGATTAATAAAATGACTCTTGGATAATAAAGTGGCATGTTATTTACTAAGGCCTAGATCTAAAAACGTTACTTAGCACGCACTTTGGCTAAGCGTTGCCTGTTACTGTCGCAAAACTGTCAAACTACAACTGCAATCAAGTAGAAACGGGAAATGTCTAAGTGAAAGCACGCTAGGTAACGTCCGTAGATCTTGGCCTGAAATAACTTAGCACAGTTAGGCGAAATAACCAACTACTATCAAAATATCAGAACTTATTCTATGGCCCAAGAGGCGTAAAGATCAAAGAGCGTACGCGCGCGCTTCTCGTGCATGCGTCGCTAATGTATGAACGTGTCATAGTACTCATGGTAGCCGCTAATGGCGCGGGAACCAACACTGAAACGGAATACTGACGCAACTAGTCATTATGCTATCCGTTATGTCTTTTATGAAGTTTTCGCAAAACTCATTGAGCCGACTGATTATGGGTTTCCATAACTTTCAAATGTCAGGAGCAGGTTTAGAGAAGGAAACTCCAAGGAATAGAAGGCGGATCGTGTCCAGCAATGGCAAGATCGTGTACGTAAAGAGCCCCCATGTAGCTTGGTGCTTTGGGTGAAGGATCAAGTCCATTAAGTTCAGTATCTCAAGCTTGACTTAAAAAAACCGGACAAGTGCGAGTTGAACTCGCGTGGTAAGGGTTCCGGACACTGAATATGTTACCTACCATGTTTGTTATCCAAAGATATTTATTCCAAGAACAAACTTAACATTGTGGTTGAAAAACATGTTCTTCCATACATTCCAAACGCAAATGTAAGTCCGCCAGCATATTGTACACCTTACAGGTATGTTAAAGCGAGCCTTTATTATAATAACAATAAGAATTGATATTTCACCTGGGACAAACAATAAATTAATTTGAATTTGAATTAAGTTTGTACGCACAATATTGGGAGATTTACCATGTTATTTGAACACCGTAGACTTCTTGTAGTTTTTTTTTGTAATCTATAAGTAAAGAACAATATTCTGTATTTTTTTCAAAATTTGAGGATTAGTAGTTTCGGAGATACCATTCCCTCCTGGGAATGGTCAATTTTCATCTACATACATCATAACATCACGCCTTGTTTCCCCAAAGGGTTGCTATTAAACTATTTGTTTTAAAATTATGACAAAAAATAATTGATACCCTCACATCGTTGTGAGGGTATCAATTCTTTCATCTGACATGTCAGACGGTACACTTTGTAAAACTTTTTTTTTAAATTTCTATTTTTTACCACAATCGTGACCCCCATATTTAAAATTCATTTATTTACGTTACGCTCGTACCTTAATCGGTCCAGTAGATTCGGAGCAAATCGGCTGAGACAGACGGACATACAGACACACGAGTGATCTTATAAGGGTTCCGTTTTGTCCTTTTGAGTTACGGAACCCTAAAAGGCAGCAATATGACATGTTTGGCTTTATCTTTCCTATTGAAAACTGTCCTTGTCACATCTAGAGATCTTCGGAAGAAATATCCCAATAAAAAGTGCCCTGGTAATCGCAGGAAATTGCAAATAGAGCCAAAAGCACGCAACAGATACCCATTTAAAACTATGAGTGAACTGTTAAAGCCCCCAAAACACGGTAATCAGTTCGGGGAGGTGTGTTGTCGTCAGGACCGGAAATACGTTGCCCCTGGGCGTCCACTTCCGGCGGATAAGTGGGCGGCTCTGACCCAATTTCCGGTTTTCACATCACGTAGATGCCGCGCATGATAATTTTTGTAATACGGTTAAAAGAAAGTGGGAACTGGTGTACATGTGTGGGTGTAAAGTAGGACAGTACCCTTCTTAAGTTTTTTTAAGAGGTAATGTAATTTTTCTGAATTTTCTTCTAGAACGTCTATTCGGCTACGGAATTTCTGACGGGCTAATTTCACTGAACTCGTTTAGTTATTCACTGTCATGATACGCATTTTGAACGTTGTTATTTTGACTGTTCTGCATCGTGAGGGACTGTTCATATGGCACGCTGCTGTACTTTACGATATTTAACGGTAAAATGTTGGGGTCACAAATCAACTGGAACCACTCTTCATACGGTTTACAACAAATGCAGTTTGAAATTGCCATGTGATCCAAAAACTGTATAGTAAAATACGTACAATACTGCAGCGTGCGGTGTGGTCGGTCCCTCACGATGCAGAACAGTCAAAATAACAATGGGGTTGGATCTAGTATCGTTTGGCAGGAGTTGGGGGGTAAAAGGGGCTAAAGTTGGTAGGGGTTGGGTCCCCGATTATAACGCTAGCACTCTTATTACTAGGTAATGCATATTTTTTTAGTAATGCAATTATATTTCTAACCTCAAATCCGATAAGAAGCGAAAACGAAACGATTAAAATGGGCGATGGACATTATGGACAACCAAATCTGCCCCAGTATCTGTAGTCAGTATCCAGTATCCAGTATCAGTATTTGTAGTCAGTCCGTGGTATAAAATGTCAGGCAAAATCAATAACACGGAACTTATACAATAAAACAGGTATGCTATTTGCGTCATGTGTCACTGTCATTTGTTTTCGATCGTTCCGTTTCTCCTCGAGTTGCGTGAATTTTTTGTTCGTTTGTACTTCCACTGATCGTATGTGTGTACAAAAGGCGGGGTCTAGTGAGCGAGCGCAGCGAGCGAACTCAGACCCCGCCATCCCCTTCGAGGTTATTTTTATTTAAACCCTAGAGGCCCGCGAAGCGGGCCTCATACTACACCTTTTAATCGACTTTAAGTGTTTTGAGGTTAGGTTACAATAATTTGTTTTTCTCAAGAACGGTGCGTTACCTTTTCATGGGAGTGGTGCCAGGGGGCAAGGGGCACCACCCCCGAATCTCCCCCCCCACTCCCACACCCCTTCTCCTGCCAAACGATACTAGATTTTACCTAACAATGGTCAAAATGCGTATCAATGTAAGCGACGGGACATAACTATCAGAGTATGGCTGTCCCTAACCATATTTACTTTGAGTTTAACTTAACTTAGCCTGAGAAATGATTATCTATCTGTTTGAAGATAAGCATCATTTTTCATACGTCGTCTAAAAATTATATCCTTTCTTCATTTTTAGTACCTCACTAACCTGAGTCTACGACTAAGATAACGTTCCTACCTCTCATAAACGTAATAGCATGATATACGACAGTTTCTAGGACGCACAGAACGTACTCCGTTTCACTCCGAAACGGTTTTATTGGTTGGCCCAGGCCGCTGTCTCTTGTGCCAATAATTTTGTTAGAGATTCATGCTAAATGTTTAATGTTTACGTGTGCTGTGAAAACTAAAGATTGTCACCTGTCACTGGTTTTTAAATACCTACTAACTTGTTTAAAGACCGACCGGAATATGCAAGTGTTTTTGTTCACTTTGCTCGAATTGCATATAATAATATTCCCCTAACAGAGTTACGCTCTGTGTGGGGCCGGCAGAAGAGCATGACAGAAACTACTATTCCAGCAAACTACAGCCCACCCACTAGCTAAAACCACCTTCTTCAGCATACAAAGTGACTCTGAAATCTTTGGTACAACGCGGTGGATACATTCAAATGCTGTCCTTGCAATTTTGTAAAGCAAAGTCAACGTCCACATTTTGCAAATGCTCAGGTAACACATAACATAACATCACCAGTTTTCCCTGATGTAAATAAAGTAGTCCCTTTTGGAGTGTTCATTAAGACGCTAACAACACCTAAGCCGCGGTCACTGTCAGATTGCATAGAAAAGAAAGAGAATTGCGATGACGAAACGCTTGTAATTTATTGCAAAATATGAAGCAATTATCTATTTACTCAAAAATTGAGTTGAGTAATCGAAAATAAAAACAACCAAGTTCTGCATTCAAATAAGACGTTCTTGTTATTATTTAAATACGTAACGTGTGTTAATATTTAATACAGATATTTTGGATTAGAACTCAAGATAAGAGGGTAGTTTAACGTTAGTTTGTATCGAGTTTTTTTTTCAAAACGTGTTTTGGGATCAATCAAGTTCTTGGAAATATGTTCAAAATTAACATATATATATTTTTTCCCCTACCACAAACTATACAGATTTGGATTTTTTTTTCTTAAGAGAAGCTTGTTTTGGTCAATTGGGTCTTGTCAGCGCCTTAAGGAACACGATTTCATAAAATGGGTCGCATGGATAAATTCCTACCTGATAAACAGCACCGTTCGGCTACGAAGGATGTATCTATTATACATTTTATTAGCCTTGTGATTCACAGGCAATACAAGGACCGCCATTAACACTTAAATATGACATAACTATACTAACCAAGTACCGGTTATGGAACGATCCTCCTTTGATTATGGAACGATCCTCCTTTGATTATGGAACGATCCTCCTTTGATTATGGAACGATCCTCCTTTGATTATGGAACGATCCTCCTTTGATTATGGAACGATCCTCCTTTGATTATGGAACGATCCTCCTTTGATTATGGAACGATCCTCCTTTGATTATGGAACGATCCTCCTTTGATTATGGAACGATCCTCCTTTGATTATGGAACGATCCTCCTTTGATTATGGAACGATCCTCCTTTGATTATGGAACGATCCTCCTTTGATTATGGAACGATCCTCCTTTGATTATGGAACGATCCTCCTTTGATTATGGAACGATCCTCCTTTGATTATGGAACGATCCTCCTTTGATTATGGAACGATCCTCCTTTGATTATGGAACGATCTTCCTTTGATTATGGAACGATCCTCCTTTGATTATGGAACGATCCTCCTTTGATTATGGAACGATCCTCCTTTGATTATGGAACGATCCTCCTTTGATTATGGAACGATCCTCCTTTGATTATGGAACGATCTTCCTTTGATTATGGAACGATCCTCCTTTGATTATGGAACGATCCTCCTTTGATTATGGAACGATCCTCCTTTGATTATGGAACGATCCTCCTTTGATTATGGAACGATCCTCCTTTGATTATGGAACGATCCTCCTTTGATTATGGAACGATCCTCCTTTGATTATGGAACGATCCTCCTTTGATTATGGAACGATCCTCCTTTGATTATGGAACGATCCTCCTTTGATTATGGAACGATCTTCCTTTGATTATGGAACGATCCTCCTTTGATTATGGAACGATCCTCCTTTGATTATGGAACGATCTTCCTTTGATTATGGAACGATCCTCCTTTGATTATGGAACGATCCTCCTTTGATTATGGAACGATCCTCCTTTGATTATGGAACGATCTTCCTTTGATTATGGAACGATCCTCCTTTGATTATGGAACGATCCTCCTTTGATTATGGAACGATCTTCCTTTGATTATGGAACGATCCTCCTTTGATTATGGAACGATCCTCCTTTGATTATGGAACGATCCTCCTTTGATTTTCTCAATAGTGTCATTGAAGCTATTACAACTATCAGTTTATTATTATTATAGATCAAAGTGGGCATGCGCCGGAGTACCCAGCGTACATAAATTAATGAGCGTTTGAAGTGACCGGATATTGTGACAACGACTTAAATACGCACATTGAGTCGTTAAATTTTATTCGACACTTGGTGCTTTACGTAAGTGTTCATTAATGAAAAATTATGAATAGTATTTTATAATGTTATTTCTACCCAGGTATAGAAAGCACCTAGAACTACTGAAACGCATAATAAAACAAAAAAAAACCTTCAAATGGAACCATAAGAAAATCCTAGTATATTTAAGATAGTCCTCTAAGAAACTATAGTGGCAAACCTATTCTTAAAATGCCTTGCCAAGTGTCGACGGCGCGTTGTATTCCACGCGCGCCTCAAAGAGATGTCGTCAGCACAAGTGTAGGGTCCTCTAGGGCCGATGCCTGCCGGGGTCGCGGGAAGGTACTAAAGGGTTACTGAGACTCCTGGCAACACAGGCAACGGAAGGAATACGGGTGGGTTTCAGTCAGTAAGAGTCTGACATACCCTCTCGCTGCGCCCAAAACGGGAGAAGTTACTTGATGATATCCCACACAAAAAAAGAAATGTGTTTGGTCCGAAGATACATCACTTGCCACAGCTAGGATTAATATCTTCCTTGAGAGGCACAAAATTAATTAAACGACGAATGCTGTGGTAACAATATTATACTGTCATCTAACTACGGTGTGCACGATACATGTAAACACTGCCACTTTAATCGAACATGCACACATAAACATACCAAACAAGGACTCGTGGATAAAGGAATTTCCTAGTTTACCTATTCACCTCAGTACTGTTTCACAAACTGCTCTTACCATAAGTGAAGTTATTATCAACAAAGCAGATTTACAATCGCGTTTACTAGCGGCACATAAATCGTATAATATTGCTCACCCTCTTCCGGGAGTCGCCACAATGTTTCACTCACCTCACTGCCGGTTGTAAAGCCGCCCACCCAAGTTACGAGAAGAATTTAAGGTACAGACAATGGTAGACAAATCAAAATCAAAAGTCATTTATTCTAACAAGGCTGAGAATCAGCACTTTTTGAACGTCAAAATTACATAAGACAGTCCTCCAAAACGCCCACGAGAGCCAGAGATGAGCTATTCTTTTATCTTGCCACAAGTAATCTTCTACACTTTGATTTTCTCCTAAATCGCAGAAGCGAATTCTGCATTTAAAAGTGCAAATTACCTACTTTAAATAAAATTTTGTCATTAGGCCCACATCATAATATTTAACTTGTAGCTATGTAAATCAACCCTATATTTTTTTTCTATGTACCTAGATATGGTAATTTTTTGAAAACTCGAAAGTTTGACATCTAATTTAACCGTATGACTTCAAATGGTTTCGAAAGGTGTAGCGTTAGTATGACCGGCCACCGTCCAGCACAATCAGTTCCGGTACCACCTCGCAGACTGGCTAATATCTATTCTCAAGGCAGTTGTAACATATGAAATATTAGCAGATGTTGATGCCATAAATGCAGTTTGAATACTGATCCCAATATTATTAGAGACCTATATCGAATTGACTGATACTGATGATGGGAATATTATTATAACGTTTGCACAAAACGTTCATGTGTTTACTTGTGCTGCTGCCCGTACGTTGTGTATTTATGGTTGTCTGTTTATATGATTGAGTTGTAGCCTAAGGAAGAGGTAAGCACATATAAACAAGGACTGTTATTCTAAATAATCATGTTGCGTCCTTACTTCTTTCAGTGACACCAAAAGTAGCTAAGTTAGAATATTTTTCTCACTTAAATTTTTGTGTGAATGATGTTGCCATCTTATAAAAAGATCACGATCCGGGTCGATCATAGCAGCCAGTAGGATAAACTCTCATTGACCACTACATTGAACGGTTGCAGGGATTTGGTTTTATAAAACTTTTTCGAATCTTTCCTACAGAGATTTTAATAACAGCAGTATGGTTAACTATGCAGCCACTATTTAAAACTGCTTTTGAAGAATACTATAGCTTAATTTAAGCTATAGTATTCTTCAAAAGCATTTTAGGACTTAAGGTAGTAATGGTAATTTTATCACTATCACTACCTTAAGTCCTCAATCAAGATTCCCACCAAACATAAGACACAGTTATCCGCCCCGCTACCCACAACCACTAAACCAGAGCAAATAAAAAGCTAATTTAAATGCCATTAAAAGTGGATGCGACTCAAGATTTAAGAGCTGAGAGCTCTCATTATTTTGCTTTTCCTCCCAGAGGGCGCCTCCTCCACGTAATGCGGGAATTTTAAGCAGACCTGATTTATACATCTTGTTTGTTATTGACTTGTATACAAGTTGGTAGTGTTGGGAAAAACCTATGTAAAATGAATAAATTGAACTAAAAAAGTCATGTTACCCAGATCCGTTGTCTCCTAATTTAGCACGAATAATATATAATTAATTGCGTCTTATTAGTCAAAGCTAAATAGATGCAAAAATAGGGCGTTGTGTTCAGAACATTCTAAGGTCTTCTGCCATCAGGTCTTCAACTAAAACTGATGATTTTATGACAATGTAAGTCGTAGAGTCAAAATTTCATACTTTTCCAATATTTGAAAAACAACCGTTTCTTGTTACCATCAAACACGCGATGTAATGAAATAATTTTATAGGTAATAGACCTTTAGGATATTAAGCAAATAGCCAAAATAAACTAGAAAAAGTTCCACTAATTACAGGCAGGAAAATTAGGGCACTGCAATACACTGCACTCTATAAACACCTATTTACACAGCAATAAAACCTGTCAAATAACTTGTACCCAAAGACGTACTAACACCATTAAACGCTATCCAAAATTACAAATGATTTAAACCAATAACAGCTTGGCCAATAAACTGTTTAATACCTATCATAAAACTGGAGTTTCAATCATCAATTATTTAATACTTTACGATTATTCTGGCTAATAACTTACCTGTTTTATCTTTTCTGCCGGCCCCTAAACGTCGGGGCGTGATGGTGGGTGACAACTGCGTAGAAGACTGAAGAAGATCGGCAACGGTGTAAGATGTATAAAATATTGACGTGCGTTACATTATGTTATTTTTGGACATTTGGACATGGATTTTAGAAACGCAGAGGGTTACTGAATGTATCATATTATTATATGTTAGTGCCTACACAAATCTATGTTATGCCTCTTTTCATTAAATCTAGGTGACATTCAAATTAATACTTTCATTAATTTAGTCAATAGATTAAAAAAAAAATGTTTTTTGGACTCTGTGCTAACAATTGATTGCATTCTGAAAACCGTGCACACAATTCTTCTTCTTCTTAAGATTTCGTGATCTGTCAGCTACTTGCAATATTTTGAATTATATTTATTTGAGATCCGCACTAGTGACAAACATACAACTTTTTAAAATTCAATTTCTCCTTTGATGAGCCCATAAACAACAAGCTAAAATTGAAACCTTTGACTGAATAACACTTTTAACTAACACGCCTTCCCTGAATACTTGTCCGGCTAGGCAAAAACCTGTCCCTCACTCTCCCTCCATCTATGCGTCCAACACCGATGTTACGAGCGGAAGTGTTGCATTTCAAAGGGGCATTCTTGTTACCTGTGCTCTAAAAATAATTCGTGAAACAGCCGGATAGAGCCGAGAACGACCGGGATGTGATTAGCCACGCCCCTGCCGTCGGCTTTGATCTTGTGCGCCAAATATTCTTTGTGCACTGAGGTTTGTACGCTCTGTATACGCTGCCATGTTTATGTGCTCTTTGCACGCTGGTGGTGGCGGTTTGAGATGGTAGGTTTAGTGATGTTTCCGTTTTGGAAAATTTATTTTGGGTTGCAGGTAGATGTACAGTGAAGGTAGGAACTTAAAACGTGTCATGTGAGTTTTCGGTTGATTGGGAAATAACAAAATGGAAGTGACTCTAGGCTTATTATCGAATATAAAAAACTTTTTAGCAAAAGTCTTTACAAGTTTCGTAGTTAGAAAATCCGCAGCTTATACTCAAGATCTTCTAATTATTAAGATAGTACCAATATAATCAGTCCGCAGCCAAAAAACTTTATAGTCCACATTACATATGTTAATGATATAATAAAACTAATTGTAATTCATTTGGTTCGGTATAGGAGCGCGGAACTGTCGCCTGCTTATCTCGATGTGTTCGTGGAAAAGTCGTAAAATACGAAGTAAACATAATTCTTGATGATGATAGAATGACGACACAACTTATTCCTGGGTGCTTAGAATTAACGGTGTTTTATTTAGTTAATTACTCATTTCGATTTTGAATGTGTTAATAATAGTGTTAACAAGGTTATTTTTTTGTGGGTTTACCCACCGGGAGCTTTCTTACATTAAGGTCCCAAATATTCTAATGATGTTACAAAATTATTCAGGAAGACAAAGAATACTTACTCAAATTTAATCATAGATAGGTTTTCAAGGCTCTTGAAGCTGTATGTTCAAAAAGTTATCTTAAAAAACCCAAAGGAAAACTGACACATAAATCAAAACTCAACATGTTACTTAGACAACTAAATATTCTAGTGCACATGTACTGTAAACGTACCCGGTAAGAAGACCCAGTTAACCTATGAAATGTATTCTGCTATAACCAAGAACCCCGTAACTGCAAACGAGTTCCGGAAAGACAATCGTCGAGCTGTCACGAGCGCTGACGGACAGACGTGCGAAAATTTATACTAATGCTACGGCGACTTCGGCACCAAACTATACCATCACACCGCAAAATTCAACATACATTGCTGACTAAGTTTGAGATACAGAATTCGTTGATAGGACACGACAGGTAATGGGTTTCGAATACTCCAAATAGCTTAGCTCTGTCATGTTTTGTGGTAGAAAGGAAGTGTGTCTTGCACACAGAATGACAGGTGGACATCTTGCTATTAGAGCTAAATCATGTTTCTATAATAACAGAGAGAAAAGAAAAAAACATGTGTGAAAGTGCCCGTTTTGTTTTGGTGCTGGTCTTGTTTGAGAAGTTTGTTGTTATGCAGATACGAAGTAGATAGGTAATGCACGAGTCGTTCTTGGAAGGCGAATGATCATTCATACGTCTTATGTATGGCAATAATGCATTATACAAGAGCCCTCTCTAACTGATTCAACAAATATGAAACAATTTTTTGATCAAAAACGTTCACTTGATACATGCTACCTTTTTATTTTTGTTCCGGGGTGGAAAATCTTGATGGATGTCCTCCGCCCTGGGGAGGGTGGAGGGGTATATCAGACTCTCGCTGACTCCCCTCCCACACTTGCACCGGGGACCATGGGATCTAGTGCGACTTCCGCGATCCCCGGCTGGTGCGGGCCACCTCAGGCTCGTAGGGGGTAATGCTACCTGGATCAGGTGATGAAATAAAACTTTTGGCCACAGGATGTGGTGGTATTCCGCCGCTTATGCGGACAAGTGCTACCGGAACGCACAAAGACTTAGTGCAACTAAGTGACACTAACATAGTTCTAAGTTTCATGTACTGATATTTAATTGATAATATAATTATGTACACGTATTTATGGGTCTTTGTAACTTGAAACCTGAACCCCCCGGTTGGTGCAGGACTATTGAACATGGAAACAAAACGTATTGAGCTATGGGTTTGGGTGGCTACAGTGAATTGGTAACCTAAAACTATGGAAGGACTATGTCCCCTGCCTGACCAATGTTATATAATACATGGATAAAATGGCAGGGTGACTTGCACAAACAATAATGGGCCCCCGAAAACGTTCGCTAACACATAGTTACGAAACGACAAGGGAGCAACACTTCCTGAGGTGCTTGAGGAGTGGAGAGATATTCCACGGCTATCAGAACAATCCCAGAGCCCGGAACATGGTCAAAATCCCTACTAGCACTTACTGGAATACTTCCTTCCTCTACGTACATTTGCTCTAGCGAATCTCCACTCAAGCCGGCCAATAAAGGCAAGAATGAGGTGGGAGCTCTATGCCTCGTTGGTGTTCACTCCAGCCAGCCCGGGAGATAGAGTCTGTGGGGTCGCTACTGCCCAACAGCTCGCCACATGCTGCCCTGCGGGTTTCTGTATCTCTCTTGGTCTAGCTCTTTACCCTAGACCTGTTCACTGTGATAGTAAACTTTACCGGCACAGACCTAGAGTTCGGAGCGCGCAAGCCACACCACACTGTGAGCAGTGGTGGCCCAGTGGTAACGGCCTCGACTTACGAATTGTAGGTCGTAGGTTCGAACCCAGACATGCGCTTTACTTTATGTAAATTATTTCATCACCACCGCTCTCAAAACGGTGAAGGAAAACATCGTGAGGAAACCGGCATGTCCTAGAACCATAAATTCGAAGACATGTGACATCTACCAACCCGCACTGGGCCCGCGTAGTGGATTATGGCCCACTCCCTCTCACAGAGAGGAAGCCTGTGTCCCAGCAGTGGGAACTTTATAGGCTGATTATATAAGCCACACCACGACGTCAACGTAGATATACGGCGGTGGGGTTATTATTATTATTATTACATAAAACACGGAATTCAAAACTTCCACTGCTGCACACGAACCCTTCTAATGTCTGTAACATTAGTGATTTTGATTTTTTTAAGAGAAGCTGAATCATAAGTGAGGTGGTTATCTGAAATATCAACTACCCGCCACCATATCCATCTACAATTAATTTGAAATACCATCATGTTTACTTTAAAACAGAATCTTCTATCCACCACTGGATGGGCAATACATTTTTCTCCGAACTTTTTAATTAGGTCTTCAAATCAGATCACCTATGCAATCATTTCTTTATAATGTAACCCATTTTCTAAGTTTGTATTTAATTCAACGAACCAGTCTCTACAACCGGCAATGAAGTCATCCAAACATCTGAAACTTGTTTATATTTTATTTCCTATAACTTCAAATATGCAAACAAATATTGTACTTTATGATTCGTTGAAGATGTTACCATATAAATACTATTCTATCATTATTTTTCTGATGAAAACACCCTAACAATTCATGCTTTGTTCGATTTTAGCCCAATTTTCACGAAGATCTTGGATCTTTTTTTTCATTGTGGAGCTCGGAGAACCAGCCACGTCTTAAAAAATCATGTCCAAAAATCTCAGTTATGGCTGTGTATACGCATTTAGAAACAATAAGAAAATGGCGATTCAAGTAAACCAACAAAGCAATATTCAGTCGAATGTAATCAAGCAAAGAAAAGATACGTACATTCAAACAACATCTAATACGCATTTTCTTATTGAAACCAAGAACTTTTGTCCCACTCCAGAAAATAACTCCTAATGTAAACAAAGACAAAACGACAAAGATCTCACCTAAGTCGGCAAGTGTACCGAAATACGCGCTGAGTCACTTCTGTCGCTGGTCGTACCTGCGATGGCGGCCATCAGAAATAATCACAAAGGAACACAAAGAAATAACTTAAACGTATCACCCTGTGATTCATTCAACGAGTTTTAGATCTGATGGAGTTTACTATAAATGGCTCTAAAACTGCTTCCAAGTTGGTTAGGGGACGATCTTGACGTTTTAGGAGGATATATATGAGGATATGGAAATTGTGAATGGCTGACAACATGGATGAAATGAATTGTCTATTTAGTAAGACGAAAGATATGTCCCAAAAACTACATAATGCATATTTAATGGAGTAGGTGAACAATTTGTGCGTGGTACGAGTATATCTACATCATTCATATTTTTCTTCATATTTTAAAATTGCACGTATTTAACGCGGCGACAAATTAATCTGAATTTGGGATTAAAAAATAGTTAAAGCCGGTAACAAAAATTGGTTGGCAGCTACAGCGAAGGATAATTTTAAGTAAAAAGTAGCAGCTTATAATCAGTTGTTAGCTTTGTTTTAATTTAAACTGGCAGCGAGTTTTTGTTTTGGTAACTGAGAGTCACCAACAATTGCGAGAATCTGGCGCTCGGCGGCCGCTGCCGCGGCAAGCCTACATGGGCATTTATTAAACGTCAGAATCTAGGTACACGGTTCCAATTGGTAATTTATATGGAGAAGAGCCGACAAGAAACTTCACGGTTACTCTTTAAAAAATAATTGGCTTTTACAATATTTCCAAATAACAGTGGTAGATAGGTATGGGAGGACAGTGTAGGCCTGTCAACAAGTACCAGATATTTATCAAAATAGATAATGGTCCACAAATCTACAGTCTATTAGGCCTACAACATTCTCTACAAAATAGAAAATAATCTATATATGTAGTGGTACGATTGTAGAAATATGAGTAGCCATATCGTTATTACCTGGCCACTTCACGATACGCCGCCATTTCATGATTCGACCATCTAACATCCGTCATATCGTTCAACCCTCGGCGTTCGATGATTTGCCCAACGATGCTTGGGCATATCGATCCAGAGACGCGTAAAAAACAACCGCCTTTGCTGCCACGCAGTCGGGTAATCATTCCTATTCGACCTATTCATACTCGAATAATTCTTATTTTACGGTTCCTATTTAAGAATACTTAATAGTCAATAAAATGCGACCAACTTGGAATAGAGCTGGCCGGCTGCTGCCGCGGCTCCGCATGCTATGCTCGCTCGGCTCGCGCGAGTTTGATCTCAGTTCTATCCTAACCTACCCATTTGGTCGGGGTATCAGTAGCGGCGTGCAATGCAACTACTTTGATAGATAGAAGATAGAATACTCTTTATTATGTACACCATAAAAATTACAGATACAAACGTTGAAATTTTACAAGGGGTGACACAATGGGCGGTCTTATCGCTAAAAGCGATCTTTTACAGACAACCTTTGGATGGATTAAAGGGCCTCCCCCTTGAGACAATACTGCAGGTAGTCAGTGGTGTACCAGTTACATATACAATAAATACATAAAGCATATACTATACATAACATATATCATACATACATACATACATACATACATATATATATATATATATATATATATATATATATATATATGCCATAAACATGAAACAAAATCAAGAACTATATAACTATAAGTAATGATGATATTTAGGGAGAGAGAAAGTGTTTTTTTACCTGAATTTTAAAAGTGGACAAAGTTTGTGCACGCCTTATCGACACGGGTAAGGCATTCCATAACCGTACTGCTTGAACTGTAAAAGATTTGTCATAAAAGCTGGTGGAATGCATCGGCATCTCTAGTTTTAAGTTTTCCGATGACCTCAGGTATCTATTATGTGTGTCATGAAGGAACTTGAAACGTTCTTTAAGATAAGAGGGGGTTGTAGGATTGAACAGAATACTGTATAGCTGAAATAAGATATGAGCATTCCGGCGAAGACGTATGGGAAGCCACTTGAGTTTTGTACGATATTCAGAAATATGATCATACTTGCGCAAGCCAAATATAAATCTTATGCAAAAGTTTTGAAGTCGCTCAAGTTTATCTAGTTGTGCCTCAGTGAGATCGAGATAACTGACATCAGCGTAGTCAAGGATGGGAAGTAAAAGGGATTGTGCAAGCGCAGTTTTAGTGGCAGTTGGAAGAAAGTTCCGCAATCGTCTCAGGGACTTACCAGATGCAAAAATTTTGCGACTTACGTCCTGTAGCTGGGGACCCCAAGAAAGATGTTTGTCGAGCCAAACTCCAAGGTTCTTAACCTTTTCGCTTACTGGAATAGCAGTTCCGTTAAATTGAACTTGGGGAAGTTGTGACCAGTTTATCTTGGGGGTCAACCTTGAGCTGCCAACAACAATGACCTGAGTCTTCGATGGATTAACCTGCAACCCATGTGCCTCACTCCATTCGCAAATTGAACCCAAATCCTTGTTTACAATATTAATTGCATCAACCAAATCTGCAGGGGTAGCTTGTTTATATATTTGTAAATCATCTGCATAAAGGTGGTAGGAAGAAAGATGTTTTTTAGAAATTGAGTTTATAAATATTGCGAAGAGTAAAGGAGATAAAACGCCACCCTGGGGTACACCGGCAGAAGTATAACACCAAGAAGAGCAAGACTCTTCTATGCATATACGTTGCCGGCGGCCATACAGGTAACTACGAAACCAGTCAATCACCGTTGGAGATATATTAAGCGAGCGAAGCATGCCAAGCAGGATATCGAAATCGACAGTATTAAATGCGTTACTAAAATCCAGCAAGCAAAGAACCGTCAGATTTCCTCCTTCCATGCCTAACCGTATGTCATCAGTGACGCTAACTAAGGCTGTAGTGGTGCTATGACCAGGACGAAAACCGGATTGGAAAGGATTCAGCAGGCTATTCTTACAAAGAAAATCACTAAGCTGATTGTGGACAAGTCGTTCTAGGACTTTGGAGAGGAAAGGCAGGATGGAGATAGGACGGTATTCGGAAAAGGAAGTAGGATTAGATTTTTTGGGTAAAGGAGTGATTTTTGCCTCTTTCCACATCGATGGAAAAACACCGTAGGATATAGAGTAGTTTAGGATATAACATAGGATAGGAAGGATTTCGTCGAGGACAGGGAGTATCATTTTCCGACTTACACAATCACTACCAACTGCGTTAGATGTGATTGAAACTACGCTCTTCTTAACATCACAATCAGAAAATTGACTAAAAATAAATGGGAGATGGTCCGGAGTTGGAAGATTTGAAAGATAGTTTATTGTAGCTGCCTTCATGGTCCCGTTACAGTGGGACGAAGATGAGAAGTGTTGATTCAGTAGATCAATATCTAAGTTTTTAGGAATCGATTCTTGGCGCGTTTTTCCAACTCCCAAGGATTTAAGAAATTTCCAGACTTTAGCTGGATCTCCGTTTTCAACTGAGGTGTGGATATGGCGGCGTTGGGCATTTCTACACACCTTATTGCAGCGATTTCGAGCATCCACAAGGATCTCCCGGTTCGACGGAGAGGGCCGACACTTAAATTTAGTTTTGGTTACAGCCTTCCTGTGCATAATACTTCTAATATCGTCTGTAAGCCATGGTGCCGGAAGATGTTTAATTTTTACAGCACGAATAGGAGCGTGGACATCATACAGTTGCACAAGTTTGTCCGTCAGCAGGTTGACTTTATCGTCAATCGACTCAGCATTGATTAGAGGAGACCATTCAATGCTGTTAGCATCTCTTCTGAGATCATCTGTAATCATGCCACTAAAGTTGCGCTGCAGGAGAATTTTAGGTTTAGCCTTAGGTGGGCGAATTTTGTAGGAGAGGAATAATAGGTCATGGTAAGAAAACATGTCAGCTGGGCATTGACCATGCTTGCTAACATGTTGAGAAGAGGAAACAATGACAAGGTCCAAAAGTGAGGGATTACAGTTGGGAAAATGGTGTGTGGCACTTAAAGGAAGAATTGATAAATTAGACGACTGAGCTATTGATCGAAGAGAAGAAGACCGGGAATCGAATTTTAATAAACAAGTATTGAAATCCCCCATGATGATTGTATGACTGTAAGAGGGTGTTAGGTTTTCAAGGATCTTTTCAAAAGAGGAAATGAAATTTATACGTGAGGAAGGGCTATAATAAACACCTAGAAGGACTTTCACGTGATTCAGGTTTAATTCCAAAAAGAGATGCTCACCCGCGTTCTGTGGTGGAGGTTGTGCAGACACATCGACAATAAAAAAAGGAATATGTGGACGAAGGTATATGGCAACACCGCCACCACCACCACGCGCGCGGTCATTTCTTATTAGTTGAAAACCCATTTCTTATTAGCCATATTTATTGCCGAGTGGTCAGCTGGGAATATCGATAAATTCATCGATCTTGTCGATAATTTATCATTTCGATTAGGCGCATCGTGATATAGCCGGCCAAATCATGAAACGGCGGCGTATCGTGAAATGGCCAGGCAGATCACGATATGGCCATTTCTACGGACATGTTTTACCATTTTGGCCATTTTTTCTGACCACGACATACCTAAGTCATTACAACTGAAACAAATCTGAATTAATATCATGTCGAACTTGGAGCGACAGCATTAGCAATATGAAAGTTGAAATTAAAGCGTGCTTCTTTTAAATGGGTCGATATCTGTAATAACTTAACTTCTTCTAACAAATCCTTTACAAGATGCTACTTTTAAATGATAACCAGAATAGGAACGGAAAACATCGTTACAATAATTGGACCTCCCAATGCTATTTAAGAGCAGATTGAAATTAGTATGTAGGTAGCACAGGTTGTACGGACTTGTATGTAGGTACATCATAAGATCAACCGTTCTTCCGGCCAGTAAATGGACTGCTGGTCTAGTGATAGTAGCGGGTGAGAGTTCTTAGAGAATGCTGGGAAAATCGATACTCGTCCGCCCTCTGTGATGACGACTGTTTAAGTCATCATCATCATCTGCCTAGCTGCTTTTCCCAACCACGTTGGGGTCAGCTTCCAGTCTTACCGGATGCAGCTGAATACCAGTATTTTACATGGAGCGACTGCCTATCAGACCTCCACAACCCAGTTACTGGGTAATACGATAACCCTTGGTAAGACTGGTTTTCAGACTTTTGGGCTTCTGACGACCCGTAACGACTGTCAAAGATCTAAGAATGGCAGCTGGGACCAACGGCTTGACGTGCTTTCCGAGGCACGGAGGCGTCTTGGTATGTAAAGATGGTCACCCAACTACGGACCAACCGCGGCAAGCGTAGATTAACCTGATCGATTGACCCGTGCGGCTGTTATTACTTAGCCACAAGCCCCTCGAGGACCGTCCAAGTAACATATTGGATTTGTTTATAAGAGCTTGCATGTAATTATTTTTTTCCCTCATCTACCCCATGTAGATGTGTGGGATATTGTTGGATAAGCCGTTCAAAAATATTGCGGGTCTGTGAACATCACTTTTCGATTCAAGGATCCGCTTTCGTAATATTAAGCATTAAGGTGCAAATTTTTGGAGTCAAGTGCCCCCGCCCCTTCCGTGCCAGCTAAATGATTGTTTATGGAGCTGTGAAAATATTCATGGCAGTAGTACATATAATGAAATTAAAAGGAAAACTATCACATCTGTGGGCTTTACAAGTTAACGAGTAATACTCGACCAATTTAAATTTGCAGTTGGAGAATTGATTGTGGCATATATCGATGTACCTATCCCATACATCGATATATGCCACAATCAATTATGCACATGCTTTTCAACTACAATGTTATGTTTGTTTTTGGATAAATTCATACCAACTTCCCAACTACAGAACCGTTCATTGTGCGAGGTCCGACACGCACTTAGCCGATTTTCTAAACTAACACATACCACCATCTTTAACACCAATTCGTCGTATAATCTCGTGTAACAGCCTTTCGCACGTGATCCAATGGTTCTCCGAACTGGTCAGACTTTCATCAAGCAGTCATCAACACATTACATTGTAAACGTTATGCAATGCCCGCAGTGAATGACGATACGTTTCCGGAACTAGTATTTTCATAACGACCCATATTTCTGGATATGTCATGATTAAGAATGGACACGGTTGAGTAATTTCCTACGTTTTGAGACTTAATGACATGAGAAATAGAGATGCAATCATTAGTGTCCGAACACAACAGCATGACAAACTGTATTACGATGAGGTATAGGTAGTGACCGAGCCTGCATGGGACCAAAGTACTTACCTACTTCTAATGCGACTTGCGGAGAACTACTGACTGACCGCATTGTTGAATGCAACTTAATAAACGATCATAATCTGCTTAGGTTTTTAATAACTACACGTGTTTGTTGTTGTATGTTAGGGGAAGACCAAAGAAACGATGGATGGAGTGTGTAAGAGATGATATACACTTGGCTAGAAAAGAGATAAGATGACGACTAATAGAGAAATAGGTACGGAATAAGACATGCAGCGCCGACCCCAAATACATTGAGAGAAGCAAGAGAATGACAACGTATATTGCGGTCTCGCAACTTTCAGGTAAAGCTTGTGCGATTATGAGGTGACCAGCACCTTAAAATCACACTATTTGATAGTATCTATGATTTCAATAATTTCTACTTAGCAGTGTTCCTTTATCATTGCAAAAAAAGCGAATCACGCGCTGAAAACTGGCCAAAAAACAACACCATTTAATTCCTTTAAACACCACTTAAATACAAAAGCAACCACTCTTCCTCGTTGCCCCCCATTAAGTAACACAGTTATAAAGACCGACAGATGTCCACACAACGACTGTTTGTCCCGATCAGTAAACTGCATAGATCGTAACGTATCGAATCAAAGGCGCACGCGCAACCGATCGCCGTCCAACATCGTTAATGGCCAGTAAAATGGACCACCCGCACTTTATTCCACTTTTATTGGGATGGTTTGAATTGATAAAATATACTTTGTAAGTTGGTATGAGAGAGAGAATGCATTTGCAGATCTCTTGTTCAGTTTTTACCTGCACGAAAATCGTGATAATAATCGAAAGCGGAAGCGTTGATGCCAGATTTTAGTCGACCTCTTTAAATTACGAAAGAAAAATGACAGGAGTTTTAAATAATGACTGAATAAACCCTGAAAATCAGAGTAAAATAGGTAGGTACTCGTACATTCATTAGTTACGAGAAATCACAAAATAATTTATAGTAGAACGATGAAGAAAGAATGATGGCAATCTCCAAGAAATCTTCATTTCATACAATATGAAGAAACAAACAGTACCACAAAACAAAATATCTCCACATTCGTTGAACACAGCATGTAGGTATTGCCAAATTATTTTCTCTGAAGTAATTTCTACGCAGTTGCGTAAGCGTCATGTTCTGGCGAAACTACATACGTTTGACGATTCTGTAAGAGTAAACAAGATTAAGAAACACCAAATTATTTACACACTATGACAGCGGTAGTCAACATTATTTCCAGAACTGCTTTAATTTATTTCTACAATTTTGAAAGGCGCAATGTTTTTTATGAGATTTACTATTATTTTACCTGTGCTTCATACCTTGTAAATTATATCTTAGCATTTTTAATCCGGAATGTTTCTGTATCATATATTTAGGCATTTTTCCCAGATGTGGGGCGCTCCAAGTCACCAAATCTTTTGCCAAGTAGTCTAAAGTGACCTATTTTTTTCTGTAAAGTAGCCTAATTTATTGGAAAAAATGAATCAATCAATCAAAATATCAATCAATCAAAATATTTTTATTTCACATAAACCTACATGGGCACTTATGAAACGTCAGAAGCTAGGTGCACGGTTCCAATTGGTTGTTTCCTATGAAGAAGAGCCGGCAAGAAACTCTACGGTTACTCTTTTAAAAATAATTATCTTGTACAATGTTTTCAAATTGCAGTGTTAATAGGTATGGTAGGACAGTGTAGGCCTGTCGAGATGTATCAGGTACTTAACAAAAAAAAGAAAAAGTCTACAAAATATCTAGTCCATTAAGCCTATCACTTTAATGTACCTACTTGTTTAAAGAATCTATATTTATTGCCCATTTCTCCCTGGATTGTTTGTTATATTTTCCACGTTTTCCCATTTCGATATCACAAGACTGCAACCTAACCATAGACTCAAATCACAAGAAAACCCTCTCATTTTATTTTAATTGATTTGTAGTATACAGGTTGAAATTGAAAACTTGCGACAAACTGAAATGGGACATTGTATACATCATTATTAACAACTTTTACTAAGGGACCAAAGCTGTAATCCCAAAAAAAAAAATCTGCTTTTCCTACATTTTGATGAGGTATTGCGAACATAATTGTAGGGGACAGCAGTTTTTTTTTTGGGATTGTAGCTTTGGTCCCTTAGTAAAAGTTGTTCATAATGATGAGTACAATCTCCCATTTCGATTTGTCGCATGTTTTCAATGTCACCCTGTATACAAAATTTACTATTTCTGTGGGAATGCCACGGTACAGTTTTTAAACCTAAATCAAAATCCCCGGAAATCCATGAATGTGTTGTGTAACTCACATCTGCTGACGTCTTTCAACACTTTACAAGTCAATGACAACTTTATTTGGTTCGGTATAAAATATTCTTTGACGTTTCTCTATTTTCCCTCTCTGATGGACGTTAAAAATGGTGATATTCCGATATATGCATTTTTAGTACCAGACATTTTCATCTTTCGTCAAATAATCTGGATGGAGCCTAAAACCGCCTATTTTTTTTCTGGGATAAACTCTCTGGCAAAAACTGGTCACCCCGACACCCTTCCAAGTAGCCTAAATGGCGACAAGTCGCCTAATCTGGCATCACTGTATATAGGGTCAACTCTGAGCAAGGCAGCTTCTGAAAACTACTCGGAGATCACGACAATCTATGATGATCAATCAACTCATAGCTACCCCAAAAGTGATTACCTCAAATAATAATAACTATGTTATAGATTGATGGGTTACCTAATAATAGGATAATATTCACACTGAACCTTTCACAATCCATGCCTCAATACGTCAGTGTTACAAGTGAGCAATGCCCGAATGTATACAATCCCTGCATTAACCGCTCTAATACGTCGGTATGTTTGTACGATGCATCTCGTAAAACTGTATTGGGCAGGTTTGTATTGCCAGGTACCTTGTTCTGATAATAAATAGACGGGAGTATTGCTGTAACTTTACTTTATGGCACATTGCCGTTATTCTAGCCATTATCATCGTTTTGATGTAGAAGTGGCGTTAATTTTTGATGTTAAATGTATAATAAAATATGATCTTTAGTGCATTATTGTTGCATGTGGTGGAGTAGAGAACGAGCAAGGATACGTTGTGGGTGGGTCATGTATGTTATGTTATATTATTTGTATCTTGTTTTGTAGTGCCAACTATCGTTGAAGTCAGCTAAATGAGAAGCGATGGCGGCTATAGTACTAAATCGAAGATAATCAAGTCGCACTCTCTAAAACTTACTCACTTACCTACTTTGAACAATTTAAATCCAAGGGAAAATGCATATAGGTATACGAACTGCATCATAATTGTAGTATTCTGGATAATTGTAGTAGCAACTCTTAAGCGGTAGAAAGGTAAACCCCAACAAATATTTCTAGGTACGTGACGATTTCAGATCGGAGAAAATTACGAAAATCAACATTTAGTACATACAAATAGGTAGCTAATAAGAAAGAAAAATAAAATAACCCTTTGCCTATGCGACAAGAAAACACACTGAAAAAAATCCAACAAATTTTACTTTGAGTTCATTTGTTGTTTTCTTTTTCAATAAGCAAAGCAAACGAAACGGCAGTGGGAATATTTTCCAATAAGGCTCGCAGGGCTATGTTGCAGCTGAACGGAGGAACTTGGTAGGACGTGAAAAATTATTATATTTTTCATCGCTTTTCCAGTTAAGCAAGATGTTATTACCTATTGCTTTCGAACAAAACTATTCTTCTTTAAGTCATCAATGAATGCTTTAGTCTATTAGTGGATGAGAGTGGGCTTGAATTATTTGGTTGTTGAGGTACTTAGATCTAGCTTCTCACATGAATTAAGATACTTAAGAGGACTCGATACTTATGATTGAGTGTGTAAATTTCAACCAGATATAGGTACATAGTTTTACGAGTATTATAAATAGCCAGCTCTTACTATTAAAGAACCGTCACTTAATACAGGAGGCAAAGTAAGTTTGCTAGTCAAATATAAAAGTCTCCGATGTTTCTACATCGATGCAACGCAAGCGGGGCAGTCAGCTGTTTAGCATTATTAAAATATCTCCCACCGTGAAAACACGACTTCCTTAGCGAACGTAAATTAATTCTGTTCTTGTTTTTATTATTATGCGATCAACAAAGAATCGAAAGTCGGTAGGATTTACATATTTTATCCGCGTTTCTCATAATTATAAGCTTTCTTGGTTTGCATGCATTTTCATAATTACATTTCTTAGATTACAGATAGTGAAAAGCGTCATAAAACGAGCCTGGAACAGAAAGCTGTAGTCGTAGTTCGGTTAGAGTGATAGTTCAGTGAGAGAGAAGAAAATCTTTTCGGTTCGAAGCTACACCAATGGACAAATTTACAAAACCACCTAAACTTGGATAAAAATAACCACATTAAAGCTCACACATATCTCAATAATATTAATAACACTGCACAGCATTATTTTCTATCCACTGACTGCGAATGGGTTGGTGCAGCGCTGCAGCGGTGTCATGCAACAATCACAACAGCATAATTCTCAATGAGCGATGTAAAGATTTTACCCTCTGGCTGCGAAAGGGCCGGTGCGGCGCTGCAGCGATTTTGTGCAACAATCACAACAGCATAATTCTCAATGAGCGATGTAAAGATTTTACCCTCTGGCTGCGAAAGGGCCGGTGCGGCGCTGCAGCGATTTTGTGCAACAATCACAATAGCATTACCTGTGAATTACAGCCTGCGGTCAAACCAAACCGTTGTTTGCCGTTGCGGTGACCATGCTACACTCCAACGGGGACTTTTTTTTGTGTATGGCATCTCGTAGTTAACCTTGAGAGGTAGGACTATCCTGTGGCTGCCTTAAGCGAACTGAAAGCCTCCAGCCAGGGGCAAAATTCTTACATTAGGTACTAAGCGACTGCACGCTAAGGGCACCACCTGTGGGGTACGAACCTCGGCTTAGGGCGTCGCTGGGGGAGGACAGCAAGGTTGGACAGGCTAGATCAGAACGGGATGATTATTATTATCAGGGGAATTTAAAGCTACAGGCTCAGCTACGGCGCGGGCTGACACTTCATCGAGCAAAGGTCGGGGGGGACAGTCTTCGCGAGGGACGTCGGCGGCGAGGTCGGAATGTCGGTTTGTGATTTCTGTGCACTGTACTTATGGCCCTACTGCTTTCCTGGAGAAGGGTAATGGGGTCATCTGGGTCGGTGAGTCCAACTGGGACGTTACTGCTGGCGTTTATGTACTTTTGGGAGGTCATTACCTCCCACGATGCGAACCTTTGATGTTTATCTAGTTAGTGTTAGTTAGCGTGTATCTAGTTATCACCATAATCGTTGTTCTGAGAATGCAATTAAATGTACACCACACTAAAGAAGAATTACACAAAATGGCAGTCAAATTATCTGCGCCTCAACTACACTGATTGTCCCTGTGAGGTGACTACACGTGACGTTTAATTTAGATGTTCTACAACCAAACCTCACATATTTCTCTAACAATTTACGAACACACGTCGCTTTTAATTAAGCCAAGCTTAGAACATTAACAAAATCTAACATCAAAAGGCTTTTAGTCGAATGTTTAGTAATACACGAAATTCATCGAAATTAAAACGTATGACACATTAAAGCATGAATTATCCGCGCCATGATAATTGACGTCATAAGTTTCAACGAGATAGTGTTATTGCCGGCGACATACATAAGCTAACCTGTTAATTAACTTTCTACCTCGTGCCGTGGTTACCGTACAGCTTGGCACGTCGACTGGCGAGGTGCCAAGTTCACTAGCTATTTGCTTATAATTCGGAATCAATATGCTAGCACACGTGTGCCAGATTATTTCACTCATAAACGTTCTAATAGTTGCTGTTATTCACGCGCAATTGCCCCTATCCCGTGTCTAGACACGACACTGAGGTAACGCACTTCGGCAAAATTCGGCGAAAACGAACGTTTCCGAATGCCGTAAAAAGTTTTCGTTGGAAACTGTAAACGGTATTCGGTAACTAGAACGAGCCGACTGCACTGGCCGATGTTCCCAAAAACGTTTAGAGCTTAAAGTTAAGTACCATATAAATGCCAGAACAGTCAAAAATTAAACTATTTTATTGTCTTATAGTCATGGTTACCCTAGCCACGATAAAGGGTTATAAATACATACTTTAGAATGAAGTTAAAGTCCTCGCAAAAAATGGTTATACCTAGAACCATACTTAAGTTTTTCTAAAATATAACCACTCACAGTAAGTAGTTCTAAAAACGCTCTCTCTTTTGAAAGTTTCAGCAAAGCCAAAGGAAACCCAATACGATTTGTTCCCAGTTTAAACCCAGTCTCAACATATCGAAGTATCTTGTTTTTAACAACCGCATTGTTAATCGTGGCGCGACAGGTGCCACGAACTGCCCGGTGTGACCGGAATAGAAGCGCGTGCGCTCACCGCTCACCGATCAGAATACAGACAATCAAACGGTTTTTTTCTTCTATTCTCTTGAAATTCGGCTTAGGTGCGTCGTTTGTCTAGACTGAAGATACTGCAGGAATTTTGTTTGAGCTTGCCTTTGTTTTTGAAAAGAAATTAGTTGTATCTTTATTGAACGTAATTCAAGGCAATTTCAACTATTGTAAAAGTTTGAATATTGAAAAAATTGAATTACATAAATGTAGAGACAACAGTCTACCCAGATTAGAGTTTCAGGTACCCAGATCAACAATCTGATAGATAATAATTTTAGCGAACCATACACAAAGAGAGAGAAGTATTTCAAAACTACGAAAGAATACTGCATCCAGATTTAACCGATGAAAATATTTCAACTGCCAATAGCAATAACTTGACCCTCAGGTATGGCCACGATGATAGGCATGTAGCGTGTCAATTAATATATTTATAATGTCTTGCAAATCATCAGCACATTAATCTTCTAACGATCTGGCATGATCTACCAAGCACAGGTATTTTTCCTAACTATTTAGTGACAAGGCGTTCTTCTAGCTCTGCACAGTGAGCCCAGTAGCCCAGCTTACTGTTGGCTAAAGGAAACCTCGACCCCGCAAGACATACATATTTGTAAAAGCTGTTAGAGAGATGTTGGTGTATATGATATTGGTGTTAGGTAGAATTTCCGCTATTCATTTTTGCCAGTTTTTGCACACGCATTTCCGGGTTAAACAATTTTAAACATTGTGTAATTATGCGCAATCAAAAGTAGTATAGTAGTAGTATTAGTATCAATAGTTGATATTGACAGCTTGACGGTCAACGTTCTCTGCATTTGTGTATCAGTATATTTTTCAACATCAATCAATCAGGATTATAACACATGAGTAAAGCTAAACTCCGACAGTTCCTCCCGCATTTAGCTCTCAGAGAAACTAAACAATGATCTAAATTCTATATTTCCGAAACTAAACACTAATAAATTTTACGTATATTTTGTCAGAAAAACTACAAGCTAACAAGAAACTGCGCTGTTTAATCCATAGATTGCTGCTAATATATTTTTGTCCCATGTGTTTAATCCTATACTAGATCAAGGACCCTTATACAAAGTAGAGCTAACTAGGAAATTATTTAGATACCTACGATTAACGAAAAATATACGACTCACACGCCATCGCTCGCTGCCATAAACTAGAGAACCATTCAAATCACTCTAATCCCTTCACCCAATAAACTATGGAAAATAGTTAATAATAAACAATATGAAAAACGTACAATAATCTATTAAAATTATGTATAATGTAAATACATGTTTAATGGTCACGATACGGTGGCGATTCGATTTATTAATTTTGTGCTTAATAGTGCTTTTTTAACAGGTTTATAGATATGCGCAACAGTTTTTGGAGGTAGCAATCATAATGATAGGTATCTACCTAATTAGACGGAACGTTTTCTATACAATTATCAAAAATCAAACTTGATCAGCAAGACTACATAAGATGGTAACCATGACAATGTGCAGAAACGGCCATGAATTACGAGTTGTAGGTAGTTAGGTTCGAACTCAAACAGGCGCTTTACTTTGTGTAAATTATTTTATCACCACTGCTCTCAAAATGGTGAAGGAAAACCCGACCGGCATGTCCTAGAAACAAAAATTCGAAGACATGTGACATCTACCAACCCGCACTGGGCTCGCGTGGTGGTTTCCCTCTCACAGAGGCCTGTGTCCCAGCAGTGGGAACATTATAGACATTATAATTATGCATGACAATGTAGGTAACTAATTCCTGAAAATCTCTTCGAAAAATTGTAATAGGAATAAACGTATTTTTCTAAGAGAAGTTGATGTATTCCAATTCTAAATTCCCTAAAATTCAAATTAACTTATGCACTTTGACTCTCTTAGATAGACAAAATAAAAACCGCAATCTAGGTAAACAAGTATCCAACAAAAAGTCGCACATTATAAATTATCTAGGTGTTGAGCAGTTGCCAGAAGATTAGGGATGTAGTCGCGTGGGCGTCATGAACGGCCGCGAACATGCTTAGGGCTTTAATAAAGAGTATAAAAACGCGGTAAAATAATCGGCGAGTTTTGATATTTCAATGTTTTCCAAACCTTCTTCAATTCCTTATTATATTTATATCGTTTTTACCGACGGTTCATGTAATAGTATTTCAGCACTTTGTCGCCTGTCAGAAATGTGAAGTACTCGTATATTGAGTTGTTAAAACTGAAGCGTAGATTCTGTATAAATCTAATTGTTAAAATATTACACAATGCCTACTCGAGATATTGTTAATTAATTATGAAACATCTTGATACCTTTTATTTTAATATTTTCTTTAATTGTGACAATTTCTTTCCTGAAAACGTGTCGTTTTACGTACTCTTTGCTATATTACATTGCATTGCAATGAATTGAGAGATCAAAGCGGTGATTCTCGTATTTTTAAGAACGTTCACATTCTAATCTCAGTTTTAATCTGTCAAAAACACCTCGAATTTACCGACATTATTGACCAGTCTTTGAGATTGTTTGTCACTGAGGTGAGATTACAACTTGATTTTGAACGTTTTTAATTACGGAAATTGGTCTTTTGATTATATTCTTTCCACTGCAGTTATAGATAGATTCTGTCTGAAGGTAAACAGTTTAAATAATGTATGTGACATCACCAAACACACAGTAGTACGATATTATTTATTCCTGAAACATGCATTAGATTTGATGACATTTTAATTACTATAAAATGGATACAGACATATGTTACAGGTCAACTGAAATAATTCGCAAAAACTCAGCCAATTATAATTGCTCCTGAAAATGACCTGAAACAACAAAACAACGTTGTATTAAAACATCGCACATGTCCGTCCTGTCACTTTTAATTTAAAACACGTCCGAAATCATATTAATTGCTTTTCGAGCAATTTCGCGGACTGTCACCGAGGTAACACGTTATTATAACGAGTGGGGCAACACTTTTGTACAGACAACACTTTTTATTAATAAAGAATTCATTACGCGTTTTGTTCATGTAAAACTTTTGCTTGTCATGAAAAACCGGTAATGTATTGTGAAAGAAGAAAGTTATCCCTCAGTGTTGTTTTTATTTTTATACTCAGGTGTATGTGTGAGTTTTTTCTACGTAATTTGTATTGAAACGTCTTGAACGGTATGTAGGTACTGAGCTATTTCAGTAGATGATCCTCCGCCGAGTACCGGAAACGTTTCGGTAATGGAATTACGGTTCAAAATAGTATTATGATGTTTGGCTATAAATATTATTTTGTTTGCATTAAAAGAAAAAATATTCAGTATTTTTTATTGATGATTTGGTTTTCAGCGGATTTTATTCATATTGCAGTTTTGTTGAGAATAACGGAATACTTAATAAACATTCAGTACTGAGTAAACAATACCCAAATGATGCAATGTAATAAAGAAAAACAATGATGGGGCGATTATAGAAATAATAATAAAAAATAATACTAGTTTAACATAACTTTATTTCCATAATAAAAAAATAAAGTTTTAGTAAGTAAAATTAATAAGTGTATTAACAGATTTCGACTGCCACCAGTTTTTTTTTTAATTAAGACAGGAGTTGATTCTACCCTGTAAGGTCGCACTGCTGGGAAAAAGCCTTTTTCAATTGCAGAGGTAAGACGTGGGTGTAAAATGATTATATTAGAAGATTATATTAGGAATATAAAATAATCGCTAAGAACACGTAATTGAGGCAGCACACCGGAAAACAAATGAAGGCGCAGCAAAAGCTCAAAAACAAAAGAACAACGTCTCCACATTCATCAATTTTATAGATATTCAAATTCAAACAATAAACTTCTGCAAACATTCAAGTAGTCGTTACATATTGAACAATGTGATTCTTACTGTGATTTATAGCGAGTTAACGTGAAAGATGGGGTGTAAAACACGCATACACCTTCGCAACACCTGGTTAAAGAGATAAAAACTGAACTAAACACTTTTCTGGTAGGTTGTAGATGTAAACCGAAGTTTGGATTTGGTTGTGTAAATAAATAATATGCGATGTTTGAGCAGTTGTCACTGATGAATAACGAAGAAAAATATGCCGTGATGGTGAGTCTCAAAGAGTTGAGTACCTGAATAGTGCAAGAAGATCTATTTGAAGAAAGAGGTATGTACGCTGATTTAATGTCATCGTTAATTACATAATGTGTTTTTCAGTCCTTGTATGTTAGGTATGTAGTTAACTGCTGTGCGGGTCTTTATAGAAATTCCTACTGTTCTGCTGTCACTCTTCTATCATTATGTTTTATCGGTTTGTGTCTCAATCTTCAATATTGCCCAGTTTTCATCCACACAAACTAAACTTTCCATTGCATAACTAACAGCATATCTTCAACTTACACAGGCTACCTCGGTATCTAGGTATCTATACCTAATCCACTCAGGTTAACAGACAGAGATCTCGTTTAGATGTCGCCATGGTTACGACAGCTGGTGGATGGCCCCGACTCCCGCATCGAGAGTAGATCGAGAGTACTGACATGACGAACCGATTTTTTGTCGAATAGGTATTTCTGGTACAATCTTGTATTAGGAATCTTTGGGAAATTGTAGAGACGACTGTCGTTTTGGATGGGCAGACGGATCGGATGTTTTTGTTTTAGACAAGGCCACATCTTTTCATTGCTCGAGCAATTGCTGGTCTAACATTCAACACTATTAGATTATTTAGTTCCTTGTTCAAATAAAATCAAAAGTCATTTATTTAAATTAAGCTGAGAATCGGCCATTTTTGAACGTCAAAATTTTATAAAAGACACCACACAAAACGCCTGCCCTTCACCACTTCTTAGTGCTTTAGCTGGGAAGGAGAAGTGGCGCAACAAACTTCCCAGCAGCACAGCTGTCTGTTAAGTTAGAAGAACTGTTAAAATATGGTTCATATAAACTATTCTGATGCGTGGTTTATCCGTGTAAGATACGAAAAGTAAATATCTACCACTTACTAAAATATTACCCTATTTACTTATGACCACGTAAGTAATGCACAATAAACATGACGAAATATTTCAAACAGACTTCTAAGGAACTTTGCACATAATCACCAATCTTTCAAAACTCAATCCAAATATATATCGACTTGAAACCGTTTACCTTTCAACTAAATAAAACACTAAAGCAGCGATTAATATACATTGCCGGTTTTGTAAACAGAGCGCTAGATATATCGCCTAGTGGAACATCAAAGGGTCGCAAAATGTTCTCAGTCGTCGCCAGCCTGGCCGGCAAAGCGGCATAAGTCAGATTTCCGCACCTTCACATTGACTGGCGCCACGCCCACGTACAGACATAACAATATCGTCAACGCTTAAAATAAAGCACTTAGAACGCAATCTATCAAGTGGTATTTTTTTGTTGATTATTTTTTGGGTACCGTTTTACTAGTTGCGGTTTGTTAATAAGTTTTTACTAGAAGACAATTATTTCGAATAAATCTAAATGTAGGAGCAATTGGCAGAATTTTACCCCTAAGCATAAAGTCACTTTGTTTTTTGGTAGTTTTACGACCATTTGTCATCACCCGGTAACGAAAAAATCTAAAACATTCTACGCGGAACCCAGGAAGATTTTTCGTAGTACACGTGTTACGCAAGGTATCTAGGTATCCGAAAAAGTTCGTCCAAAAACAACACGATCATGAAAAAGAAAACAAACGCCCGGTGGGCGAAGTGTAGAGAATGTAATGATTGGCTCACGGTTACAAATAGACAACGTTTAGTCGCCACACAGGAGTCACATATTTCGTAACTTGTACACTTTCTTGTCCACGGACATGGACTGCTGCATAGATTCTTAGCTTTAGCTACAACGCCTACAACTTGTTAAAATATAATATAACATCACGCCCTATTTCCCGAAGGGTTGGGCAGAGGTGTCCCTATAGTACTTACACCCATATTTCGCCAGTTATGTTTAAGTCCCGTGTAATAGGGGCGAGCCTATTGCCATCAACCGGGCACAAAGTCAGAATAAGGGTTGCTACTGAGAAATTCCAGATAGAAAAACCCAATATCACTTTGCCCGACCTGGGAATCGAACCTAGGAAATCATGTTCAGGAATTGCACTTGCGACCACTAGACCAGCGAAGCAATATAAAATATCTTTTACGAAATTATAAGAATTTTACTGTCAACGCAACTTTCCTTTTCGACCTTGAGGCATGTGGTCATGGCCGGCTGCACATGACAACGCAATTGAAATCTGACTTAAGCCTATGATGGAAAAACCGCTAAGGTTCCAGTCGTGAGGCTTCAGTCTTTAAAAGCCCGACTTAGCAATACAAGTCTGGAAACGCCCGGGTGTCACCACTGTGTAGATCGCCCGGAGGACACGGTGGAGCATACGGTAGAGGTCTGCCCGGCTTGGGCCGAGCACCGCCGTGTCCTCGTGGAGGCGATCGGCGGCATAGATCTCTCGCGTGCGGCCCTGGTTCAGGCCATGGTACGGAGCGAGAGGGCATGGGCAGCCATCACCTCCTTCTGCGAAGCAGTAATGCTCGCGAAGGAGGAGGCGGGACGGTTGAGGGATAGGCAAATTTCGCGCCCTCTCACCCCTAGCCACCGCAGGAGACGCCCTGGGCGTCGGGAATTCCGGCCACCGTAGGCGCGGGCTTGCAGACGGTGAGCAATGGTAGCTCACCGTCCGGTAAGGACCAGACCCGGGTCGACGGCGCGTTGTATTCGACGCGCGCCTCAAAGAGATGTCGTCAGCACAAATGTAGGGGTCTACTAGGGCCGATGCCTGCCGGGGTCGCGGGAAGGTACTAATGGGTCACCGAGACCCCGCAACACAGGCAACGGAAGGAATACGGGTGGGTTTTAGTCAGTAAGAGTCTGACACACCCTCCCGCTCCGCCCAGAGCGGGAGAAGTTATTTGATGATTTCCCACCCAAAAAAAAAAGTCTTGTTGATACGGTAAGATTAAATAAATAGTTCATATGGTGGTCATTTACGATAAAAGCTTTTCGAAAATTCGTTATCAAGATATAAAGCAGCAGTGAAAATGACTAGAATCCGCACAATCCCAATAACGTTTTGAATGAACATGACTCACAGATCATGTCGTAAGCAGCAGTACGCACGTACCTCGCTCACGTCAGCGTCACAGGCGCTTCTAGTTAGCATACCGGTAGCGCAAGGTAAACAGCGGCCGTCAATCATGTGTCCGAGTTTTTAACTGCGCCGGATGTACGGGAACGAGGAGGTGTCATAATGGACGCAGGATTATGTAATGGGGATTTGAATGATTTTGCTGAAAGGCATTGATAATAGGCAGTCGCCCCTTGTAAAATACTGGTATTCAGCTGCATCTGGGTAGACTGGAAGTTGACCCTAGCGTAGTTGGCAAAAGGCAGGTAGATTGATAATAGGCGGAAGTAAAAATACTTTAATGCCAGCCTACTATTATCCCACCACAGGGAAAACTCCTCTAGTCATTGCACGAGCATTGATCACCTCGCTTGCCACAGGCGGAATGGTGGAATGGGTCATGGCGATTTCAGTTTCCTCACAATGTTTTCCTTCACCGTACCTATGTCAGATTTATGTCCAAAATAAAATGAAATAAACTGAAAGAAAATGCTGAAACATTCTTAAACGATATAAAAGCAGATGATGTCTGAAGGTATAGGTTTAATTTTACTATAAAAGTTCAGGAAATGCTAGTGCTGCTGGATTTTGCCGATTTTGATAAATTCATAGGTAACGTTGATTTTAATGAAGTGAAAATTCAGTATCGTTACAGAAGTTCAGTGACTTGAGCTTGTTAAGAGTGATACGAATATGAATTAGATTTATTGCAAACGATCAAGGTAACTGCTGCTACTAACCTGGTTACAGGATGTGAAAATGTCGTTTGGATTAATGCTTTTCCTGTGGAAAAATAACTGAGTAGATAGAATATGAAAGACATATGAACGACAAAAAATCAAAGACATGCGCAACATTTTATTTTTCCTGTAGTTCTAGATTCCATTTTTTTTATTATTACCTTGATGGCTTTACCTAACGTGACGTACATTGGCGTAACATCATGAACTCATGACCTAAACACATTACCTCAAATAAGAGAACCAGAATTAAATAAACTCACAGGAAAGACCACCCAAAATCATTAATGAAAATCTTTTTAAATAAAGTATTTCCCTAATAACCTCAGCTCACATAAAAAGCCTAAAAGACTCTAAAACCACACTTTTATTACATACATACGGAAATTACTAACAAGATCGCTCATTTAGTGACATAAAATGTATATTTTTATATCTTTCGCCATGAAAATTTGATAATCATGCTCCGACGACGGTGATAACATTAAAATAATCCCAAATGGTAACGACACCGGTGAAATGTGGAAAGTGATGAGAATGACAATAATTTGTCAGAAATTATGAGGCTTATGACGTCTCTCGTTAGTTTTTGTGCCAAAGTGGCAGTTGACGGGGATTTTGATACGTCCAATGATGATAAAACACCGGATGTCTATTTCAATGTAATTCTTACGAAAGTATGATAGAGTTGAGAGTTGTATTTTGATTAACTTGTTAGGTAACAGGTCGTTGACTCCGTAAAAATTTATAAAAAATTGTAAAAGAATTTTATTTTTCTTTTCAGGACGTTTGTTGTAGGTTATTATCTAATGTTAATACATGGTTACAAGCAAACTAACATTAACGAGATAAAGATGTTCAGGAAATCCATTAACTGCCACCAACATAATTAATGTGATTTAAAATTAATATACCCCCGTCCCTATCCCTATTACGTAGGATTTAAACTCTGCCTATCCCTTCAGGGAAAACAGGCGCGATTTTGTGTTAGGTAAAGCTTAATATGCGTATCTCCATTCTTGAATAAACGAATGTCTTGTTGTTTTTAGCCGAACCTTGGTCAGAGTGTAGTTACCATTACCTACTCAGAAACAGGCTCTATTCACCAGAAAATCTTTTAAAAGAATCTATGAATTTCATCAGGCAGATGCATCCGTTATAGAACGGCCCCGATCGTAATAACACGTTAATATTTACTCAGAGATGATTCGCGGCTTTTCATTTACCTTACAAATGCACCTTTCATTGAACTGTTTATAGACGCCTGCGCACGTTACTTAGGTACGTTTCCGGTGTACCCGCGAGGAGATACTGGTTGTGAAATATTAAAAATAACAATCTTTTGTTTCATGCAGGTATTACCTCTGTCGGTATTATCATTTTTACAATTATTACGAGTATGCCTAATGCTTGGTTATGTTTACTTATTAATAATTACGATTACGTTAAAAATTACTTTCGAGCTTTCTTTAATAATATTTATTTTTGTGAAAACAGAGTTTCAGCGCTGAAACTTTCAGTACGCATACACAGAAATAAGTTTTAAAGTATTTCTTTTTAAGAATAGTGTAGCTTAAGTTGCCTGAAGTATATTCCAAAATGCTAATTTATTAGATTGTATATCAAAACAATATCTAATCATTTTCAAGTGGATTCCTAACTTGGTAACATATTATATTACATTGACTTACAGTAAAAAAGATTAACAAAAATAAAACATAGTTTTTTTTCCTCTAAAATATCACCTTGTTGTTCGGTTGTGACAGGTGAGGAACATAAAATTTGTTAATCAAATTAATGGCTATCGCAATAAAATCTCTAGAAAGAATTTGTGGAGTGATTTGCAACTGAAGTGGTGTGCAATTTTTACGAAAAGCTATAAAAGTCAGGTTTAAATGACAGCGAGACGGTACACGTGGATCTAGAAATATTTTCTTGTATCTACGTCGGTATTAGAATTAATGCAGTTCCTACTTGAACTATCCAGTCGAAAATAGAAGTTATCCAACAATTTACCGCGCTACATCATTGTGAAGGTTCTGTTATGTATTTATATTTAAGTATATGACTGCCGCGGTTGTCTAGTAGCTGGAAGCGCTACTGCTGAGCATGAGGTCCTAGGTTTGATTTCTGAATCAGACAAAGTATCATTGGATTTTTCCATCTGGAATTTCTCAGTGGCAGCCCGGAGTCCGGATTTGTGCCCGGTTGATGGCAATAGGCTCGCCCCCTATTACATGGGACTTCAACATATCTGCCGAAATGTGTGTGTAGATACTATAGGTACACCTCTGCCCAACACACACTGGAAGCAGGGCGTGATGTTATGTTATATTTTGAACAAGTTGTAGGCGTTGTAGTTAAAGCTAAGAATCTACGCAGCAGTCAATGTCGCCGCAAGAAAGTGTACAAGTTAAGAAATGTGTGAATCCTGTGTGTCGACTAAACGTTGTCTATTTGTAACCGTGAGCCAATCATTACATTCTCTACACTTCGCCCACCGGACATTTGTTTTCATTTTTATGATCGTGTTGGTTTTGGACGAACATTGTCCGATACCTAGATACCTTGCGTAGTTGGTGCTCTTCTGCCCAACCCTTCGGGGAATACAGATATGATTTTATGTTATTTAAGTAAATGTTAAGGGACTAAATAGAACACTTTCAAAAACACCTAAGTAATAAATGAGCAAGCACTTATTGGCACAGGTACAATTAGGAGCTTGCTCATTTGAACGTAAACCAAGATAATGGGACTTACATTATTTTTAATTCAGAGAAACTGCTCACGTGCGCAAAAACAGTTAGTAAATAGTACACAATTACAAACTATAAGAAAAAGGTTAAAAGTTTTAGAACAATCTTTAATTATCACTTTATCACCCTCATTAACCCCGTTACCTTTACGTAACCAGGCGACTGCTTTATTGTTTCTGGTTTTATCACACCTGCTCTTGTTACCTACTAACAAATGCATTACACCATTATTATCAACATTGTTTTTCTAATGAAGCACGAAACACTTTTTTGTATGTGTTCCGTACGGTAATTATTCAAGTAGGCAAGTCCAGCGGGGTAGTTGCGTAAGACACTTAGGCCCGTATTACAGAAGGAAACTCAAGCATTGATCTCTGTTTAAAACTAGTTTTAAGTCAAGTTTTAATTTTAGAACGTTCCTCAAGCATAGATTCATTGATCATAGTTCAGCTGAGATTCGCTTTATTTTAGAACGTTACTCAGTTCGTAAAGCGAACCCAAGCAGTGATTTGATCTGTAATCGCCCAAGTGTGGTCGAGACCGCGCTTGAGCATAGAATTGTCATGCCAATTTTTGCTTCAAGCGTAAGTTGTCGAGTTTTAATATCAAAATGGATATATTTTAAGAAGTAGATCATTACAATAATTTATTCAATGATGATGCAAATAGAAGGTTGAACTTTAGCGTTCCTCTTAGATATTTAAAAGATACACAGGACCCATATAATTGTGAAAACTTCATAAAGAGGTACAGGTTTTCACAAGGCGTGGTAAAATATTTAATTCTACCTATGACAGACCACGTTTTAAGAAAACCACATAACCGTGGGCATCCCCTAGCCCCAGAATTGCAAATTCTTGTGTGTTTTATTTTTCTTTCGTCCTGCCATTTAAAAAGTTATAAGAATAAATAATAATCAGCAAAACAAATAACAAAACTAATCAAAATATCTACGATGTTTTCATTTGCATAAATTGTTTGAAATACTGACATTTTTATTAAATAGCGTACCTATTTATGGCCATAGACACAAGTCTTTTAAGCCTTACAATAATTATGCTTATAAAATTACTATACTTTATTTAAATAAATGAGGAATTGTACTATTCAGGACCGAACTAGACCGAACTAATAACGCTGATTTCCTAAATAATTGGGCGCTCTTAACGTATATTTTAATATTTCTAATCCAATTAAGATTAAAACAAAGTTGGTAAATAAAATAAATCGTAAACGAAAACAGACTGATCCATAGACAATACACATGTCTGCTTGAGGTTCGATTTGAGACTCGATTCAGCTGAATAGAGATTGATTACCGTTCTGGAATATGACCGATGCTCGAGTACTGATTCTATACTTAAACAGTGATCTACTGATTGACGCTCAAACTAGACTTGAGGAACCTTCTGTAATACGGACCTTACAGTAGCAACACTTTCATTGTGACAGTTCAATAATATTCATTGCGTTATTTACGTTGTTGAGCTGACAAACTTTTCGAATTTAAGAAGCAATGGATTAGCAATATCCTTCAAAATCGTTCAGATTTATTTAAAATGTGTTACGTAATTATGGTACAAGTCCGCTTTCACAGTCATCGCAGAAACTCAGTTAACTTTAAACGATCGAACGTAGGGGAGATCGAGGAGAGTTGTAACCATTTTCAAGCCAATGGCCATATCTCAGCCGAAAACAGTATTAGCTCTAAGCACGTTTTAGATACAAATAGCTAGTGCTACGATAGAAATCTGATAGAAAAAATATTACAAATTATCCAGATCAGAAAAAAACAAAATAAACTGAAATGAGTCGTTATGTGACAACTCTTTTAGTACCGAGGTTAGTAGTGACACAGGTGGAGGCATAAGTTGCGACACAGGTGGTTCTTAACATGTCATGTAAACGAAATAAATTAAATTAAAATGGACTAACAAATGTAAATAAGCAACATTAATCAAATAACAACTTCAATAAACTAGCAATAAAAAGAAAAATTACAAAAATCACTTTTCAATACTTTAATAACTTGAATCACACTTTGGTACGAAATTGAGACAATTTGTGTGTTTCCTTCGAAGACACGCCTCTAGGTATGTCTCTTCAAAAAATGTATTAATTATTCTGAAACAATAAAACAACGACTCAAGCAAAACACACACCAAATTGCATTTAGTAACCTTACAAAGTATTAAATAGTAGTCACACAAATCTGCTATTACAATAGTGTCAGAATGGTCTGTTCTGATCCTCATTAACGACGCCATTATATTAGTAGATTACCAAACTTGTCAAAATCAACAATTATTAAATGAATTATAGACCATTCTGACACTATTGTAATAGCAGACTTGAGGCCCAGTTGTGCCGTAAATTTTAGAAGTTAATATCACGAATTATTCTAACTTAAGTATTCAATACATACTCGTATATGGGTTACTAAAAAATTGCCAACAACATTACACGGTATCGATTTTTTTTTATTTTTTGTGTGGGAAATCATCAAATAACTCTTCCCGCTCTGGGCGGAGCGGGAGGGTTTGTCAGACTCTTACTGACTAAAACCCACCCGTATTCCTACCTGTTGCCTGTGTTGCCAGGGGCCTCGGTGACCCATAAGTACCTTCCCGCGACCCCGGCAGGCATCGGCCCTAGTGGACCCCTACTTTTGTGCTGACGACATCTCTTTGAGGCGCGCGTGGAATACGACGCGCCGTCGACCCGGGCCTGGTCCTTACCGGACGGTGAGCTACCCACTGCTCACCGTCCGCAAGCCCGCGCCTACGGTGGCTGGAAATCCGCCCGAGATTCCGACGCCCAGGGCGTCTCCTGCGGCGGACACGGTATCGATGAGTAGGTTATTAAAAGTTTAGTGAAAAACTTAGGTACTTACGTGATTTTTTTTGCCATCGACGTCGCACAGTCACATCCACTCCCTGTAGGTCGCCGCGACAAACTGCATCGGCTAGCGGGTCAAAAAAGAGACAATGCGATGTTGCCAGCTTTGAATTTGTAACAACTCTCTTCTGTTACAATTCTCCTCGGTCTCCCCTAACACTATTGTAAAATCTAATCACTATAATGTAGGTCTGGATGAATGTGTGTAGGAGTCTTGAGGATAATGCACAATATTCGTCGGCAATGAGATCCTTCAGCCTTTGCTGCTCTAAAATCTTCTGCAAAATCAGTTTTTCTCAGTACCTATAAATTAAATATTTCGTTTTATCAATATTAATATTACGGACCACTGAACAACTGAACTGTTACGTGAATATTTCGTACACAAGAAAAAAATTAAAGAGGTTTTACGACTGATGTGAAATAGTGCCAGAAACTCGTAATAAGTAGATTAGTATGTTTTTAATTTTATTACTTAATAAATGCTGGAATTAGGAACACGATTTATAGTACGGGGTTAAGCAGGGATCAAGATGTGGTCAAACAATTATTGTTGCCACACGAAAAATTACCTCTGGAAGAATTTTGAATCCTAGCTTATATGCGATCTAGGAAATGTAGTTAAATGACTACTTTATGATTGTTTTTTAATGAAACAATGCAAAAAAGAAAGTCTTCACGTAACACATATATTACCTTGTTTTTTGTTTTAAAAAGAGAAAGGCTTATCTTCTTTGGGACGGTAATGACTCGGATTTAAAGATTTTAATATAAGACACTTGGCAAAACATGTAAAGCTTGTGTATTTTAGACACTACTACGCATCAGTCTACGAAAGAAAACAAAAGAAAACAGCATAAACAAAACACAAACCAAACAATCCCAAGACAAGCAAAGTCACAGATGTACCGACAACTTCACCCAAAGATGGGCACAAGTTTTGGCTGCGCCACCCAAAATTTTTATTAAACTGAACCTCACCACGCTATACCTTAGCGTTTGCCGTTAATAAAATACACAGGGAGGGCAGAAAGCCAAACCGTTCGCGTTTTACGAGCAGCGCCCCCTGCGGTCAGAAATATGAAACCTATCAAAATAGAAAATACACAGATGTTTTATGAAATGACCGAACGTGTTTATGTACCGCGGCGCCGGACGCATACGTTGGGGGTTTTGTTTTAAGTTAAGGTCCTTTGGGTTGCTTGTGTCGATATTTCTGAGGTAAGCTGCAATACATTTCTTAAATAATAACATTTAAGCTGAGTTTAGCTCAGTGATTCAGATTTCAGATTACATTAATGATTTGCAAATGGAACCTAATTGTGCAACCTTTACCTATATTGGTATCCGTAAAGCTCAACCGCTGTAAATCTTTGGAAGCGTCGTCAAATTCATAAAATCTATTGAAATTCGACCAAGCCACCGTGCCTTCAATCAGTGCCAACAGTAGTAAAAGTAGAAAATATTGGGAAACAATAAACCGTATTTAAAGCATGGCTAAGTAATATCTTATACCTAGCTATTTCATTATTTCCTACATTGCCTTATGTTTTCTACCGGTAGCCCTGTTGGCAGTTCCTACTTGGTTATATCTTTTGGCTTTCCATGACTTGATACTTAGTTAAATCAATTTTTGTTACAATAATATAAACAGCACATCAAAGAATCAATTCCAGCTCAGTACATGCATACCTATAACAGGACATATCAATTTAAAGCACTTAAACTGGGTGCATTAGCGCATTGTACCGGCACAGACTGAACCCCGGACCCCCGGGGGCGACCCCCGTGGGGACTCCCGAGGTTCTAATGACCGCTACCTATTGTCTGTAGGTGGACGGTAGGTAACCTGATTGGTCTAATGGGTAGTTTAGTTTATAATTGTATGGACAATTGGGTACAGGCCAATTGCTTTTCTAGAGATTCATGGGGAGTCCATTTTAGTTATGAAATGAAATGGAAAATATTGATTGAAATTTTATTGAACCGAATCTTTTGAGTGACCATGCTATTTAACTAGCTTTTATGTTGAACATTAAGCAGGCAGCTTGGAAAACAGCGCTTTTCAAGCAAACGTTTTCGAAGTAACAAAATACTGAAAGAAGCAGTTCTTAGCGCATGAAATTTGTGTCATTTCTGTACTTATTGTTTTTTTTTACTATGATATATATAAAATTGTTTTTGCACGCTGTGTCTATCGCTTAATATTGTGCACTTGGCTTGTTTAATGGCTTGTGTTAATTGGTTGGACAGCGTAAAGATTGTAGATAGACCAATAAATCCTACTAATATTATAAATGCGAAAGTTTGTAAGAATGCATGGATGGATGTTTGTTACTCTTTCACGCAAAAAGTACTGAACGGATTTAAATGAAATTTGGCACACAGTTTATAATCAGGAATAACACATAGGATACTTTTCATCCCGATATACCTACGGGGTCGAAACTTATGCGGGTGAAACCGCGGGGCGCATCTAGTAAATAAATAAACCCTTTATCTGGTGTCCAAATGCAAAAATAGTCTCAAGAACAATTTAACGCTAGAAGCCGATGACTGTATACAAAGAACAGCTCATAATTGGAAAATTGAGTGTTATCAGCAAATTCCCCCATAATTCGTAAAAAGGAGCTATCAGAACCCATTAATATCTCAAGATCAACAAACAGTAGTCTCAGTTAACGGTATAGATAGCCACGATTAGCTTTTAAGCACATAATTTAAGAAACGAGGTCGACTCCCCAACATTCAGTTCAGGCAAGAATTAAACTGGGCTTAAAGTGAATTATTGGACACCGCGACCGCGAGATCCAAGAGTTAGCTCTTATCTTGTTCTTTTTCCTTGTTTAATAGCTCGATTTAACCGCCGTTAATATACGGTGCAACTGGCCAGATTGGAAATTTTGTATTTAGGTCGAATGTGACTATTTCCTATATATTCGGTTTCCTCAATTTCTGTGTAATTTACCGGTGGATAAGATTTTGCAATTTTCTTTGATCAGAGACAATTTTAATTTGTACAGCCATTCAGCTCATTTAGGTTAGCTTCCCAATTGATGTCTAAATTAAGCTTTCTTTGATCGAAGAGACAACGAAAACCTACGTGGAGAGATATATGGGGATATAGCAGTTCTCTTGAAAAGTCATTCGATTCACTTCAACTATTAATGAGTACATATATAAAGCAAACAAAGCTACACAATACTGTCAATTATAAAATTAAATATTGTACGCAAAACTACTGCATTCACTAGATCCGATATTCATATACCTACCATTATCTTCATACATTAAGTTATAGCACAGTTTCAAATAATATTCGTAAAATTATTGTTAATATAAATAATTGTTAATAGTAGACATCAAATATACTTTGAAGCTTTAAACATTTGGTCATCATCATCATCATCATTCCAGCCGAAAGACGTCCACTGCTGGCCTCCCCCAATATTGGGGGGGTTTGCCATAATCGCCACGCTTGGCAGGCGGGTTGGCGATCGCAGTATGGTGTTAAAATGCATAGAGAACGCTGCTGCCCATTCTCTAGTAAGTCCCTTAGTCTCCTTTTACGACACCCATGGGAAGAAATGGGATGGTGCTATTCTTTACGTCCGACACCACACGGAACAACCTCTGGTCATATCGCTCCATTTGCACAAATCAGATCAAATCAAACAGAAACGTAACTAGCGACAATAATAATAATTTCTATCAAAAATTGTGATGGTGTTTCATAAAAAAGCTTTTAGTCGGTAGGTAACATCTAACTTTTCTACCTACGACATCATTTGACTGCGTTGTCAAACTAAACATGTATCGCATTTTTAAAAAGATAATCGTAAAATATAAAAACACTCAGGTGACTCTGCTCTGACACAATAATTTATAACTTCGGGCTGTCTCTATAAAAACAAACTTGTATGTGTCACGTGAAAAATCCACTATTATCGTCTAAAGTAACAGATATAGAGTTTAGTTTTCAGTGAATATGTAGGTAAAAGGTGTAAATAAAGAAGTGGTTATTAATTTCGAACAGTCGCGATCTAGAACTGAGAAGAATAATCTTTGAAATTTAGTTAATGATCAATTTTAGCGCGAGCGCACGGAGGTGGCGTCCGAAAAATTACGTAGGAAATACGAAATAAACGCAAAGACGTTGATTTATTACCGATTTTAGTTTGCTTGTAAAGAACATACAACCAAATAGTTTGGGAAAGTATTTCCGTTGGTCTTGCAAAATATTTGAATACCGGATTTACACAGCTTGTTAGAGAATTCCTTTTCGCAAATGATAGAATAAATCAAGGTGTTTTTTGTAAAATATACGGGTATTTAAAAGAAATAAATAAGTCTGTATCGGCTGGTTGTCATCGCGCGGTAGTTGTCGGGATCAGCTGTGAGGTAAAGGTTATTGACTCGATGAGAGCTATGTGTCGTTAGTTGTATTCAAGAGAGTCGTTCTCTATCTTTATAATAATAAACAAGGTGTAGAACTGCTCATGGGGTGATTGAGTACGTGCAATTGTCTAGAATATGAGCCTTTTTCTTTTGGATTAATTAATTTATTAGGTTTTGGCTGTCTAGGTAAGTACCTTGTTTATTTTCTTAATTTCTAAACCAACTTTATAATAACTATTATTTCTAGTAACATTGTTATTATTATTTTGCAAAATAATGAAAAAGGAGGCGAAAATAGTGAATAAACTTAATGAAACTTACTTAGTTACTTCCACCCGAACATAAACACTTCCACTTCCATCATCGAATCCTTCCACCACCACCGTCCACAAATGGATAATAATACAAAACAAAACGTAAACAAACTCGAATCGAACTCATAATTAAATCAAGTTTAAATCAATCACTTCCGCGGACTATAATAAATCAAGACGCCGGAATCCCGCGCGATCCCCAAAAATCCGGGACACGGGACGTTGATTAAGATCCCAGAGAAGTAAAATATTCATTAATTGATTCCGCGCCCCTCTGAAGATACCCCTCATTACTCGAGGGTTGATTAAGCGAAGCAACCTGGATGTACGTGGGAGAATGTCTCTTGGATCGTTTAGATGAGTCGATCGGACGATACGACGCGATGTCGTGTCGTGTCGGAGCGCAGTCATAACAGACAATCACTATTGTCTGTTAGTAACAGTTAGTAATAGCATTCTTACTTGTTGCCTCAAAATAAGGATTGTGTATGATAAAGGGGTCCTGAACTTGTGAATTAAAACATTGAATGACTGTACTATTCTAAAATAGAAACGAATGGCAAGACATAAACGTAAAACGAAGACTAAGACCTCAAAATGCAAACGCTTTCATTGCATGCGCATTAGGTCCAACAAAAATGTCTGAGCCGGAATAATACAGGGCTGAGCTAAATTTACATCCTACAAAACACTACAAGATAATTTCCAAAGTTAATTCTACGGTCGTGGGCTGTAAAAAGGGATGCCCTAGACAAACGCGGTGTACACGGTAGGGCGGCGCTGACTGCGCGCACCGCTAATGGGTTGATGTCATTCACTACGTTTTGATGCACACGAAACCTATGGAGATGCACCTGCTACATATTTTGAAGACGAAGAAAGAAAAGAGACATGGAAAGGAAAGTAAGAAATGGATTAGGTATTGTTTACAAAAAATCTGTCAAATTACTTGAGAAGTGTTTTAAAATACTGACCTTGATCGAAATCCGATGTAGCTTTGGTATTATAAAGTAACAAAATCACGCAAAGTCGGTTCCATTAAAATATAATTTATATATCTCTATTTTTACAATTGTACGTTTTTTTTCTAATTAGGAAACATTTCGTTATGAAATATTATGTGGAATGTGAGCGTGTGTAATGTTTTGAGAACGTCGGTAAGGTGCGCCCACCTGTCAGACTGGGTAAAGTGACAGTTCTGCTCGTGCCAAGCATTTGTTTCAGCTGACAGTTTACTATGATTCGTCATAGAGTAAATACGGGACAGCCCTAGAAACCATCGGTACATTACGACAATTAAGAATATTTTGCCAGACATAAACTTGCCTGCCAAATAATTTATTGGCCTAATTTAATTAATAAAATCTTAAGTGAGTTTTACCCAGAAACCTGCAACTTTTCCAACAAAAGTTAATTTCATATTGAAACAGAGGCATTGTGAAAGAGCAGCCTTTTTTTTTCATCGTATTTTCCTCAATTCCACTCAAAGTCATGGAAATCATGAAATTATCTTATGTTTTATTATTTGGAGCGACTCCACCCCTCCTTAATGTTACCTACGGCATATTAATTAGAGGTAAACAAGTTCCTTTGTAAGATTTTCACTTCGTTCGACGACGTTATCCGAGAGATAATAACATCTAAATATACGCACTTGCTTGTTCACGCGGTAGGTATGGATAGGTATGTGGAAGAAAAACATTGAATGTTACGTTGTGTGTTATTTCGTCAAGGACTGGGAGAGGCTGACTGGCTTTTGTTTTGTTAGAACCAATTTTAATTTGCTTTATTGAAGTTATTTGTAATTGTTTCAGGTACTTAGTGGTGTGTGGCGCTGGTGTTTTAATGTGGGTAATTAAGGTAACAATGTTTAATGTTGCGTTTGCTACCATAAAAATAAAGTTCTAATTACTTTTTCTTTTGTCAGAGAACTTGAACCCAAAACCAGGCACCAAGATCATAATTCCAGCATAAACCAATCCCCAAGATTAATCATAATCATAACAGGAGGTGCGACTCGCGACTAATTGGCGCGACTGGCAAACTAATTGATTATTTGTGTCTTACCGCGCCGTCGCACCGCTGAGGCGACACCGCTACTTATCTTCTGACTAAAAGGCAAAGTACGGCATAATTTTGGATGGCATCTGTCATCTATGTTTAATTTGTGGGATATGAATTTGAGCTGTGTGCGGTAGGTAGTGGATATTTGACTTCAAATACAGTTGTTTGGTCTTCACTTGCCCGAGTTTTTCCGGTGTATACAGGATAGTCTTCTACTATCAAGGTAAGATTTTCTCACGGTAGTATCTGTATTGTGTCAAAAATTCTAAGTACCTATTTACCTAATTTGTAATAGGTAAGTTTGGCTAGAGATAGCTTCGCTAAATTAGCACTGGACCTTGTTTCCTCAATAGTAATGTCCCCTCAGATGGGCCTAATGAGCTATCGAATTGGTACAGACACCGGTTTGAAAACACCTAAATCCCTAAACAACTAAATGGAGTTTTATTACACCAGCTCACCTAAAATTTATTTTGATCTAGTTGTATAGCCATGTAAAAAAACTGTCGCTTAAACTGTACTTAGCCATTATTACCTCTACATTAACAATATTATATCGACAAACAGTAACTCGTGTCTTTGAGCTAACTACCTGGCAGCCGTTCAAAATAGACCGAACTGAAGACTTTTCGCTCAGGGTTAAGATTATCTAGGTAAGACTACACTCTTTATTTATGATGTGAGCGGAAAAAAAATCTAATTTTGTTTACGACATTAGTATTCTGATTTAATTAATTTATTTTACTTTTTGTGAATATGTTTAATCTTCGACGACTAGGACATAAGTAATTTAAACCTTAATGATAAATTACCGTAACATCCAAATACCTTAAGAAGCTCTACTTATCAATTTCTTATACGGCCTCAGGTCTAAAACTGCATCCACATCTGGAGATTTCGATGCAGTTTTAGACCTGAGGCCTGAATGAATTAAATCAGTATCCGAATCCGGTAATAAGGTAATTAATTGTTCTTATTTTATTTAAGAATTATTGTTTTCATTAATTAATATATACGTATATAAACCTAATTATACATAATTCCATAGGATTTCCCAATAAATAAATAAATTAACCGTGAGAATATTATTCTAAACTTAGCAAAGGATAAATAATGAGAAATCTCTAGCAACCCAACCTACATATTATAATTGCATCAAAAATGTATCTAAATAAACTTCAATCAGATGACAAGATTATTTTAACAGAAATACGTTTGACACACATACATCATACACATTGAGAAGAAGAGAAGATCCTTAATGTTCATAACACGCGCGGCTACAAACCGGCTATAAACGATCACTTCTAGGAATCGGTCGAGTATAACATCAACATACCTTTGGGAAAATGGCCAAACGGCGTTCATTCATTGGAAGTGAGCGTGGGCGGCGATGCCAGCGCCTCCAGCGGGGAGTAGCAGCGTTTGTGGCCAAAGTTGAGAAGTTTTGCTTTGTTTTGTGTTGTGTTGTAAAATAATAACTTAATTATTTATTAAAATTACATTTTAAACTGTGCATAATAATTATTATGATTAGTGTTAACTGTACAGTATGACGTGTGTGGTACATATCAATAATATCTCTATAGTTTGAATTTGTCTTATTGGTCTACAGCTCCACTGCTACATAATTACTGAATATGTAGGTAAATGTATAATCATCATCAAATCATCAACGAACATTTTTTTTATAATAGTTTGTATGTTAAACAACGTCTAGACAACATCTGCATCACCATACGTTTACATTGTAAAATAAAAGAATAATAATATCATCAAAGTACACACACTATGTCCAGCCAACATTAGCATTATCCATCCCAAATAATCCATTGCAAATCATAATAATACTCACCTCACAATGGAACCCAATGAGCCCATTATATTAAAAAACACAATCAACATTTTTATTACTGGCACACGTACGAAATTTATTAACCCATCCCTACCTTTATTGCCCTGTAAGCCCCTGTGCAAATAAAATAATATAAAAGGAGAAAAAAAATGACCGTTACGCCGCGGGCGAGTTCTTAATTCAAAAAACATTTAAAATGGCCGCTGTAAGTCGCTGCATACGAATGCGTTTTTATTGTGCACGGGACGGGGATGTTTTTTATTAAGAGGGGTTTAAAAATTAAATAGTAGGATTGAAATGTGGGTTAATAGAATTATGGATTTCTTTATTAACTTGCATTTGGGTGTGCCCAATGCGAAAAATCCCCAAGTCCTAGTTAGGGATTTTTTACACTAGTAACACAGTTGATCGGCCGTTTTTTCTCTATCGATACGTCCAACATTTTTTTTTGTTATGATATCCCTAAGCGGGTTTTTGAAAACTATAAAAATTAAAATTGACAATTACTTTCAGTTCCAAAAATCCTCCAATCCAAAAGTCCTATAAATCCCTTAGTTCGTAAGTTTTTAACGAAAAAGGACTAAATTAAAATCAAAATTAATATTTCAAAACGAAGTAATAACTGCTTTGGATGATTATTGTTTACACCATAAAAATCCAGATCAGACCCATTTAGAAATATTTTGTGATAATTGTTTAAGTCAAAATAAAAACAGATTTATTTTTACGTATTCGGATCAGTTGTGTGCGAAAGGCTTGTTTGAAACAATTTCTGTACATTATCCAATTCCTGGGCATTTAATGATGCCCATTGATAAAGATTTAGCTCTCATAGAAAGACAAAAATTAGAACATGAAAAAATATATGAACCTGAAAGTTATGTCAATTTTGTAGTAAACGAAGTTGTATTTTTAGAAAAGAACTTGATAGAACGAGGGCAAATAGATAGGATAGGAGGAGAGCGAGAAGAACAACGAGGTAACGAAAGTGTATTAAAAGTTAAAAATTATAAAACTTACTATAATGATAATATTAAACAAACAATACCGGGAATTTCAGGTTGTCGTCGAGTTTTATTTAAAAGACATGCAAAGCCAGCCTTTTCTGATTCAATGACTGGCGATAACTTTAGTTTTTTTTTATTTATAGGTATATCTAGGTATCTTCAAGATGTTCCTGCTGATTGTTATCAAGATGCTATTAAAATTAAAGAAGCTAAAATTAATGACATTAAAACTTTGATTATGGAACAGGCTAAATTAAATGAAAGTCAAATTGTTGACGAATTGGATGACGAAATAGAGTAACTAGCCTGGTATTTTTAAAGGCTAATAGGTATTACTCATTTTTGATTAATAGAATACTGTTACAGAAGCTAATTTTGTTTTGTTAAATTCCTTAGTCCTTGAAAAGAACGAAAGATAACCCTAAGTCTTGTTGATTTACGATAAGTCCAAAACTATTTTTATTTAATTAAAGTTATTATAAACACTTTTTATGTTTTCTTTTATATACTAAAATAAAGAGTATATTGTGTACTATAACTAATTGGTATTTTAATTTCAACATGTCCTGTGGTTTGTTTTCAAAAAAATTAATAGGTATATTTATTTTATTATTACCAAAAACTGAAAAGTGGACTTAGCCATTTCTCGATTTGGAGCACCCATTTATAATTTATTATGCATTATTTTACTAATTTATAGTATAGTTGGCCATTAGAAGGTTCTTTTGAATGTCAAAGTTTACAAAATATAGAATTGATTCAAATAGAGGCTTTAAAATAAAAAAAATGGTAGCAACAGTTGCATTAGCAAATGAGGAAGATAATAATCCTGGAAAATACCGAGCTGACGTTGTAACAGTCATTACACATGACCTCATTTTGTGTACATCCCGTCCCCACACCCGAATACTTTTTAAAGGCTCACCTTTTAATGAAAAGATCGAACAATAGTGCTGCCCCAGTAGCCGCGGGGCGTAATAAGTGGCGAACGGGGGCGATCTCAAGTGGGAGCGATCCAAGCTGAGGTGAGCGATCGATTGTGAATTGCAATTTAAGAGGAGCACATCGTTTTGGCCAGATGTGTAGTTTCGTTGAGTGGTAATTGGATTGGATGTGTGCACTTTTGAGCACGGGCGATGGATAAATTATTTTCATGTATTTTTGCGCAGACGGTGCACACCATTAGAAACTGTATTCCATGAAACATTCAATTAAAACTAAGTTTCAATTGAATTTAAAGAAATACAATACTTTCAACTAACTCGCAGTTTAACTTTTTATTATAAAAAGGTGAATCAAAAGTATGTTTTCCCATTTTCATCTCAGAGGGGTTATAACTGAAGTTCGAAGGAACAAAATGTATTAATTTGCTTGGATTATGACTGACAGGCGCTTTACTTTTTGTAAATAATTTCATCACCACTACTCTCAAAACGGAGAAGGAAAACATCGTGAGGAAACTGGCATGTCCTAAAACATCGTGAGGAAACTGGCATGTCCTAAAACATCGTGAGGAAACTGGCATGTCCTAAAACCAAAAATTCAAAGACGAGACATCTACCAACCCGCACTGGGCCCGCGTGGTGGATTACGGCCCACTCCCTCACTCCCTCCACAGAGAGGAGGCCTATGCCCTTTGCCTTTGCCTATGAACTTTATAGGCTGATTATGTATGACTGAAGAGCTGACCAATACATCTTTGTGAACTAAGGTTAGATTAGACATTCACGGAATAAAAATTCACACAGGTGAGAAAGGTGTGGTCATATTTAAGGGCGCACCCTTTTTTTTTTTTTTTGAGGGTGGGAAATCATGAAATAACTTCTCCCGCTCTGGGCGGAGCGGGAGGGTGTGTCAGACTCTTACTGACTAAAACCCACCCGTATTCCTTCTTGTTGCCTGTGTTGCGGGGGCCTCGGTGACCCATAAGTACCTTCCCGCGACCCCGGCAGGCATCGGCCCTAGTGGACCCCTACTATGTGCTGACGACATCTCTTTGAGGCGCGCGTGGAATACAACGCGCCGTCGACCCGGGCCTGGTCCTTACCGGACGGTGAGCTGCTGCATTGCTGGTGCATTGCTCACCGTCCGCAAGCCCGCGCCTACGGTGGCCGGAAATCCGCCCGGGATTCCCGACGCCCTGGGCGTCTCCTGCGGCAGCTAGGGGCGAGAGGGCGCGAAACTTGCCTTTCCCTCAACCGTCCCGCCTCCTCCTTCGCGAGCATTACTGCTTCGCAGAAGGAGGTGACGGCTGCCCATGCCCTCTCGCTCCGTACCATGGCCTGAACCAGGGCCGGACGCGAGAGGTCTCTGCCGCCGATCGCCTCCAAGAGGACACGGCGGTGCTCTGCCCAAGCCGGGCAGACCTCCACCGTATGCTCCACCGTGTCCTCCGGGCGATCCACACAGCGGTGACACCCGGACGTTTCCTCCCGCCTTATCCGACACAGGAACCTCCCGAAGCTGCCGTGTCCGGTGAGGACCTGCGTCAGGCGGAAGGTAAGGACGCCGTGGCGCCTCTCCAGTCACTCCTCAAAGAGGGGACTTATCGCCGCAATCGTGGCGTGCCCAGCACTGGGTTGCGACAACCGTACTTTCCATGACGCCATGAGATCCCGCCGGAGCTCCGTCCGCTGTGCCGCGATTTCTCGCGGCAGCGGACTTACGCCCCGGCGTTTCGCCTCCTCGCGCCACTCCCATACGTGTGCGAGGACTTTTGCCTCCAGATCCCATGGCGGCAATCCGGCAAGGAGGCTCGCTGCCTCACAGGAGACCGTGCGGTATCCTCGGACCATCCGGATGGCCATGACCCTTTGGGCCGCGCTCAACCGGCGGGCTGGCCGCAGCGCCAGAGAGCGCGCCCATACAGGAGCCCCGTATAGGGCCATGGACCGCACGACCGCCGCGTAGAGCCTCCGGCAGGAGGCGCTTGGACCCCCTAGATTGGGCAGGAGCCGCTTTAATGCAGCGCCCGCCCGCTCCAGTTTGGGAGCCAAACGTCGGAAATTCTCCACGAAGTTCCACCGGCTGTCGAGGCCGAGTCCCAGGTACTTCATCGTCGACTCGACGCCGATAGAAACCCCTCCTACCGTTATTTGGGACCCCAACGGTGGCGCGTTCCGAGGACCATGAAAACACATGGCCTCGGACTTGTGCAGGGCCACCTCGAGTCCCAATTGCGGGATCCTTTCGACGATTGTCGCAACCCCGCTTGCCGCTAATTCGGCCGCCGCCTGGTGCGACAAGGGCGCACCCTTGGAGAATAGATTTGATAGTCTGGTACTGATACTGTGGTAGTTACATACAGACTATCAAACTGAACCACTTTCTGAACCAACATCGTAATCGCGAAAAAGTAATCAGCCGTCCGTCATTTGGGTCGAGTAGGTATTGTTTTGTTAAGTTTTGAATGGGGCGACTGATTATTTTCGTGATCTGTTTGGTATGCTTTCAAGGGAACACAGAAAATTTGAAGAGTTTTACCGAGCCGAGACGATGAGCTCGGGGGGGGGGGGGGGGATAATTAAGTGTAATTTTTAAGGAGCCATTACATATTTTTAACTAACATTTTTTACGTGTTTACAGAATTGCAAGAAGACTTAAGTTTAAGACTATACAATAGGTAGGATTTATTATTTAACTGTAAACATATTTATCTCTTTCTGCTAAACTTTATGCACGTTCATCTAACCTACAACACAGACTCGTCGCACTGTCTCGCTTCATTAATGACGGATGTCGCAGCACCTCTTCTATTTACACGACCAAACAAACGAAGACCTAAATTCCTTTTTGTTCTTCAGTTTTCTTCAATTGGATGTAGGTTTATTGATGCTAAGAGCGATTGAGGGTATCAAATCACCTGTTGAAATGGCTGTGAGTCAATTAGACCGGGCGATTTGAATAGTTTGGCATGAGGATGATTTGAACCGATTAGTTGTTGTCACTGCATCAATTCGTGTTGTCATATTGTTTTGCGTCATTGTAGAAGATTTAGTCTGAGAAATGGGTGCAAAGTACCGACGTGACATTTTGCTAAAATGTGAAATGTTGACTCTATTGAGCATAGCGGTTTTAAAAGCGCTGTAGGATATCAAACCAGCATGCAAGAAATAATGCAATAATTTTACAAATTTCTCCACACATAAAGCCCCATTTATACGATGTAAGTTTCTTGCCGTTATCCTACAATAAAATTGAAGCGACAAATGACTTGCATTGTCTAAGCACTGTTTAGACGGGGCAACTTTTATTGTTGCTTCAAATTATGGTACCTACAGGTAATAAAATCGTACCGTGTAAATCAGGCTTAATAATCGAAAACACAACATCCACTTAAAATTATAGTATACTTACACCAGAATTATCAATCAACAATATCCGCATACGGGCGTGATTCAAACGCGCGTGCACTCAAATCCCCTTAGCAGCCAGGTGGGGATCCATGGGGAGCGGTGGGCATCGGTGGGCATCCTGAGGATTAGTGCTGTGCAGTTATGCCGCGGGGGACGGGGTGATTAGAGCATAATGGAGATTAGGGGCAGTTCGTGAGTGATGCATGTGCCGCTTTCTGGAGATGAGAATTGGCGAAATTGAGCGCGTGTATCTTTTAGGGGCCTCTTTTAGGGGGCTAAAAACAAGTTTTAGTAAACAATTTTGAAGCCACACTCATGACCAACTTGAAGAGATTTCATAATGAAATAAGTGTTTCCTGCTAGACATCGCGTCATCTAGTAATTGGTCACTGAGTCCGGACGTATTACAGATTTCCATACATTTACAAACAATACCAGAGTCTTTGTAGATGCTGTTCGGCAGTTGAAGTATCTCATGGAACTGCACTAACACTGACACCCATAACCATCAATCCGAAACACAGCGATGCTACGTGGCCGTACTAATCGGTGATAGCACCTCCCCTGAAGCTCTCTCAGAAGCAGCTCAACTAGTTACCTCTGTTTATTCATAACTACCCCTCCCCAGCTTCAAACGGTACTAACGACCTGACAAAACATCAAGGTTAATTTTTAACAGTAACTTTACACAATCAGCCTATAATATTCCCACTGCTGGGACACAGGTCTCCTCTCGGTGAGAGGGAGTGGGCCGTTACTCGTATCCACCACGCAGGCCTACTGCGGGTTGGTAGATGTCACATGTCTTTGAATTTTTGGTTCTAGGACATTCCTCCTCACGATTTTTTCCTTCACCATTTTGAGGGCAGTGATGATGAAATAATTTACACAAAGTAAAGCGCCTATCAGGGTTCGAACCTACGACTTACAACTAGTAAGTCGCGGACGTGACCACTGGGCCATCACTGCTCTCCTAGTAAGTTTAATATAAATGTATTAGACACATAAACCTTACGGAATAAATTCTCTAAATGAAAGGCACGCATCAAAATCCGTAGTGGACTTGAGAAGGTCAACGCGGTCACACAAACAGATATGAAACGTGTATTATATTTATAATTTGTATAGATATAAAAAATATAGAAGCTTACGTGCACAACATTACACGATAGAGAAAATTTTTAACGTTTCGTAAAAAAGGTCTCGTAACAACATTCGTCCACTTCTCACATTCAAATACGGTCAACCAAAGCAAACATCCACTCAAAAATAAATCCTTGAAAAATGAAGTACGCACAAACATGTTAAAGGTGGTCGTCCACTATCCCTTTTATCCGCGCTATAATAAACTGTCGGACATTTGTCAGCGATACCTTGGGCAGGCCTGACTTCTGAAAAACAAAATTTTACGCAACACATATCATAGTGGACTGGGGTGCGGTGGGTGAACGCACTGGGTGGATAAGATGCTACAGTTTGTTGAAAGACAAACTAATTTTACGCTAAATTTCACTAAATACCTAAACCCAATTAAGTGGACAATTTTACACCCATTAGGATGGACGTTTATGATCATCAGCAGTATTTTCTAGCTCTTTGAGTAATTTTATAATTAGCAAGCGATCTCTATAATTTCTTAGATTACTACTCACTTTTTAAAAAAAGTGAACTTATAGTCATAATCATAAATCTTTATTTATCTCAACATCGTGTTACAGGCACTGGTTAAAAAAATGCATTATCATACGAATGAGGCAGGAGGGTCCTGAGTTATAGATCTCCCGGCTCTCTCAGCTAAGACATGTTAGTATAAAAATCACTTTAATCGACACTTAAAAAAAAACATGTGTAATCCTCAAATGTTTTGCAGAAATACTACGCTAAAATGAAGTGGGTGATTACTACTAGCTTTTTTGTAGGCAGCTATTTTTAGTCGCAGTGCGTACCCAAGTTAGGGCGAGCACACAGGGGCGATCCGTGGACACGGTCAGTGCGCGCGCTCTAAAGAAGTGAATAAATCTGCCGGACGAACGACAAGGTGAATATAAATATAAAGAATCCGCGGACAAACTTCCGGACTTAGCAGGGCTGCCTCGAAGTTATAATTATACAATAATAACCTTTGAGAGATTCTGGCAATGCTTGAAGAGTCAGTTACATGTTGGTACTGAGACATAAGGACTTTAATTGACTGCAAATCTTAAACCTAACTAATATTATAAATGCGAAAGTGAGTTTTTTGTTTGTTTGTTTGTTACGTTTCACGCTAAAACGGCTGAAGGGACTTAGGTAGATGAAATTGGTAGACCATGACCAGGATTAGGACATAGAATATATTTTATCATGTTATTCCCACGGGATCGATCGATAAGTAAACGTTTGGTTTCCGAATAAGACTTGTTTCTTACGCGCAACGTCGAAGGAAAATAGCAAACAATACGTGTATCTTTGATAACTTTGATAACCTTTATGTATTTCTTTCATCTAATATTTAATGGAAATATCAAATTACTTATTCAAATTCTACGTTATCGGCCTAAAACAGTACACTACATAAAAATACTAAAATATTTACGTAAACAGTCAACCCTGATGTTCGCGACGCGGCAGAGCGGTCACCGTGAAAGGCTAGGTGATCATAAAGTCCCGTGCATGTTCTTACATAATAATATTCTTGAAATATTCCCTCGGGGTCGGACCGACCTAGCCGCGACAGGGAAAACTGTGGAACAAATGCCTTGTTTATTTCATGGTGACTTTTATTTTTTTATAATACCAACCAAGGTACTGGTTGACCTGTGTTATAATATTCACGGAGTATTCGCGGAAGGCTTAGCCGGCCAACTAATGAAAGATTATATACTTAGCTAGGATACATTGAATGACTTCTTTATATTTATCTACCTAATCTATTAGCATAGATCATTAGGCACCATTCTAGCTAGGTGAACCACAAACCTGTGCGAGATTTTTCAACAAAAAAATGTGTATCTCAATCAACTGCTCCGGATAATACGTAAAATAATTGAGATTATTTAGCTTCGTAAGTACAAATTAACAATTACAAACAGTATTTTCTTTAAAAACTTTACAAGTAATAGCATCTCCACAGCCTGTTGTTACACAACAACATACAGGAGGGATGTGCAGGAAATGGTCAGCGGAGACAAACTACTCGGGCCGCGCGGCCGCGATCCGCGCCATAACGCGCGGCCTGTCGCAGAGCCGTCCAGTGTGCGCCAACGTTTATTTTAAAATATACCTAGTTATTATGTTTATGGGCTTATAATTTATAATTCGGGGTTGTAAATAAGAAAATAATAGAAAACTAAGGTTGAAGTCAGCTATTTTGCCGCTTTTCCCAGCTGTATAGGTGGGAATCAGTTCCCAGTCTAACCTGACTATTAATGTTTTACATGGAGGGAACTTCACCAGGCGTTACGTTACCACTCTAGCCAGGATTTATGGCATAACATTTGCAATATTTAAAATGTCACTCAGCAGTGACTGCAGTGTGCAGTTTAATTTAACAACAACACAAAACATCGACTTGCAAGACCAATTTTATAGTTTTCAGATTGTGCTGCTAAGTCATGTGCTCTGAACAACCATCATGTAGGAATAGTTAAACATTCAAATTAAACTAAACTGAGAAATAAGTTTTCAAACGCAAAAATTAAGCAATATAAATAGTCTATTAGTAGCGAAAATTTTCTTTAGAAGTAAAAATACAGTCACATAACAACATACAAAACTGATTATAATAACCCTTTTATCTTCGCTCGATTTGTTTAATACTGCTCAGAAGTACCACTAAATCTCTTTAATTGCCGTTAAAAATTTAGACATTGGGCATTTCGATCAAAACATTGGACATTCAAATATAAAAGCCGCCCCACACATCGGGGCGACACCGCGCCGCGTCATTGCCGACGCGTCTTGCCAATCGCGCGTTGTATTCCAAATTCAAATTACGCGAGCCGCTGACAACCGCCATTGGACCGTTAAATGCTTTGATTGGACACATTTTATCGCCCGAAGACGACCACACGCAAGTTTGGGTTTAAATATAAAAAGGAGTGTTTGGGTGATGTCATTGGTTTTACATATGTTGTGTAAATAATGGGCTACATTTACATTATGGTCGAAGCATTTACAATAGTAGATGCTGTATAGTTTACAACCAAGCTAACTTGCTCAAATATGTTATTCTTCTCCACGAGAGAAGTAGGAAGTCCATTAGTTAATATTAAAAGTTTTCTAAAGTTGTACAAATAACTTAATACGGAACAGTCTACATATCAGGTATCGCACAAAAAGTTACCGGGTGTTTGCTCTTTAGGGTATTGACCCTAAAGAGCAAACACCCGGTAACTTTTGTACATTATAGGATTATGTGATGTATGTTATGTATTGACATAACATACATCACATAATCAGCCTATAATGTTCCCACTGCTGGTACACAGGCCTGCTCTCTGTGAGAGGGAGAGAGCCGCAATCCACCATGCGGGCCTAATGCGTGTTGGTAGAAGTCATATGTCTTCGAATTTTTGGTTCTAGGACATGCCGGTTTCCTCACGATGTGTTGAGAGCAGTGGTGATGAAATAATATACACACAGTAAAGCGCCTGCCTGGGTTCGAACCTACGATTTACAACTCGTAAGTCGCGACCGTTACCACTGGGCCGTAGTGGCCCAGTGGTAACGGCTCTCATGCTCTAGGGTTAATATTAGATATGAATAACGAAAATCTGAAATCATAAACTAAAATTGTAGACAGCATTAAAAACCTGTTCTACTTTTATTCCCAGACCATACATCTCTCAAAACGCAATTTCCACCTTAATACGGAACAGTCTACACATCAGGTATCGCACAAAAAGACAGAAAAATCTCTTCAAAATGAACATTCCTCCCGTACCTACTAATGAAACGCCTCGTTTTGCTCGCACTGCTTCGCGGGCCGCAATCACACACTTATTCAAACATTTCTCTGTTTTAATACGTTTTTTTATAAGCAAGGGTGCACGTCGCATAATAACGTGGTCAAAGGATCGTGTGTGTGAGGCGTTACACGATGGTTAATGAAAACCTTTAGCTTTGTTTGTGTGGTTGCAAATGTGTTATTGCGAGTTTATATGGTTGCGTTAGTGACGTCAGTGTGGATGATTGAAATATTGTTACGTAGGTAGTTATAAAGTTATAATATACTCTTTCTTGAGATATTTGGTTTTTATGCAACGTGTTACTGCAAAGTTCAAAAAGTCAACTTTAAATTCTCGACAGCGGAGTTATGATTAAATATATTTTTCAGTAACGCGATTTACGAGGATCATTCTTTGATTATTGTTTGTAATATTTCTGTACAATTAACTTCGATCCACTTGCATACTACACTAAACTTCTTAATTACCTGTCTCATAATTATTTTACCAAACAGAACTTTACAGAAAACTCATTAGTACAAGCGACAATCTTCATTATTTACCTTGAGTTCTAATTAATTCCTTGTCATGGTTTTTGCTTCAGCTTTTGAGTTATATCTTTAGGACAGGTGAGAGAGATAGGGCGTCAGTCTTTGTATGAATCAGAGCGGGATGGCTATACGTCTCCGGTACCTGATTAACATCTTTTAGCAATTAGTAAAACACACAAAACTCCACCCCTGGCGTGTTCTGATCCCCTGGTAGGTGATGCTTAAATATTCACTCGTAAATTACTTGAAAACTTACCGCGAAGGTGGCCGTGGAACTGAATTTAAATGCACTTCGACGTTGTTCGAAGAAGATAAGGTAGCTAAGCAATGTTTTAGTAATTAATGACGTCTTTTCATTTAGCATTTGGATTTATATTTCAATACTTATCATAAGTTTCCTACGGCGCGGCAGCGTTTGTTTGGTAACTATCAGAATAAATGCTTCACCTACGTGTTCTAATGTATTAAAGGATTCAGTGACCGGAAAAACTGTAGCTAACTGAATTTTGCAAAACACGGTCATGCTCAAAGCACACCAGATATTGGAACAGAACGGAAAGTAAAGCGTCCGAAAAAAAACCTATAATTACAAATTACAATATCCTCTCCCCAAAGTCGGTCAAACAAAAACCCCGAAAGCCAACTGCCACGCTGTATTTAATTACATAAATTTAAACACCGACCTCCGTCCGTTTGTCCGACATATCGGTCCGATCGCGTGGAAAGTCAATTGATTATAAAAAGGTTTTTTCATGTAAAACATTTTGTGATGAACGTTATTATTGACGGCTGCGGTTTGCTGCGATTACGGTCGGTTTCATTTAAATTTTTGGAGCTCTAATTCAAAAAGGTATCTCTTTTGAAATGTATGATTAATTAAACATTCAACGGCCACAGTGATAAAAAAGTTTTTGATCAAAAGTACCCATTGCCATAATACATTCCAGACTTTTGTGAAATTACCCATTCAGACAAGTTCAAAAATGTATTATTGTCCTCGACATGTCCTCGTCGCACCAGTTTCGATACACGTTTTGTAAGCTGCAGAAGCATTTAATAGAATCAAATTCAGTTAAATCAAAGACGGGTGTTTATTCATGCAAGTGTAGGTAAAAAGTAAGAGTGCTTGAATTGTTTCTGTCTGAGTTCCCAATAAGTTTTAGAGCTGTCAGTACATTTGGCCCACACACAATTTTTAACAGATGCCATCTTCCCGTACGCTACACTCCTGGCTACAACGCTACAAACAACTAACCCACTGCAACAACAAACAGATTGAATGTCCAAAAAAGTTGAAGAACATAAAGAATAGTTCGTGCTATTACAATAAACCGGTATCGATCGGGCACTGAGTGGTACACCTCGCCACTTGAGCCCCGTGATAAACTAGGGGAAGTGCATCAAATATGAGATGCAAGGAGAACGAAAGCACAGATGCGGTAAATAATATTTGCATCAGTAAGCGTCATGATAATTTGGATTGCCAAATGAAAGAAATTCTGTAGGACTGGTGATGGAAATCAAATATCAGGGTTAAAAGTATTAATTTCCAATGTTGAACTTTATTAACTTTGACTTTTTTATGATCAAGAAGGAAAAAGATAGGGCGACATTACTGGATGCACAAGAAAAATAATTTTTTGTCATGACGCAGATTTGGAATTAATTGGAATAGTTCGCCATAATTGCCGCCAGTCTGCTCCGACTTTCGGTATCTCGGTTCACTCGTGCAAAGCGATGGCGAAGTAAATCAAACTGTTAAGCACGAAATTAACACTGGATAGATGAAATGGCGGCAGGTCATGGGAACAATCTGCGACTTCCGCATTCTCCTTGAACTTAAGGGGAAGATTTATAAAACAATGGTTAGACTTGCTGTCTTGTATGGATCAGAATGATGGGCCACAAAAGGGATGAATGAAAGTCAAATGAGAATGCTAAGAGGGATGTGTGGTGTTATGCAAATGGATAGAACAATATAAGAAATGAGTAGACATATTAGAGGAAGTCTGAATGTGACACCGCTGATGGAAAAGTTGTGTGGAAAAAGGTTGTCATGGTAGGGGCATGTGATGCGGAGGAATAAGAGAAATGTCGCCAGGAAATTGGGATAAGGACAGGAGAATGATGAGTTCGCCATGATTGACCACCTGAAGATGTTTTAGAATTTTAATTTTTTTTAGCTTCCTTTTCACAGAACCTGCCACATCCAAACCAAACATCGGAACTTCTACCGCCACAGCAGCACTCTATAGTGCCGCGGGCGCAGCTCAACCGATCGACAGATGCGCGTCTGTACCGCGCTTTATTTGCACGAGTGTACCTTCTATTTGTATAGTGAAATTAAAATTTGAGCACAATATGTTGTTGCGCGTTTATTTGAGTATATCTGGGTTTGAGATTTGTGACTTGCAAATGAAAAGAACTGTGACGAAAAACCAAATGATTTCCAAGAAAAAGGTGGTTTAGTATAAAGTGTATGAGTGCTAGTTCAGATTTAATATTCCGACTTAAATTCTACATCAAAAGAAGTTAACAAAAGATAACTTGTGTAGGTAAGCGAAAACGAATTTTCATGCAGATCATGGTAATATTGTTTGTAAACAAGACGAAAATGCTGTTTGTTATATGAGCACCTGTACCCACAATTAGTAGGTGTTTAGCAGAACGATAGATAGACGACAAACTAGATTACAGCACCTCCATCAAAGTCCGGCTTGATTGATGAGCTTCCTGACCAAATGAGCCACTTAACACCACGTCCTTAAACGAATACCACCCTTATCTGTATTCTTATAGGAGCTAACGCAGCTGCACCGCAAAAACTTGTTTTAGATTTCTACTTTCTGCTAATCCGTCAACTCAGCAGAATTTTCTTTTGCATCACTTAGGCTAAAATGTACTCTATTGTCTTGTTTTAGGGTTGGTATGAAGTGTATTATTAACTCGGTACAGGTTTCTACCTTCAGATGATCTGTCTTTGTAAAGTCGTTACGTTTTTGTTGGATCCAATATCTTTTGTAATAGGTGCGTTATTAGCATGGAGGGACTCCATACCGGGGGTGGGAAAAGCTGATGATTGATGTCTTTTTCCGGTAGAACATAGGATTTACATAAGTGAGATTTGCAATAACTATACAGGGTGGAATTTTGTAATGCCACCTGGAGGGAAAGTACTCTTAATACTGCAGATAGAAAATTTTACTCAAAGGAAACATTCCTTTATTTTTGAATAGAAAGCAAACTGCATTCAAAGATTTTCGAAAATTCTCTTCTCCCACACCCGGGAATCGAACCGGCTAAAATCTGAAAAAATTATACCCTGTACTTTTATTGCATCGATCGTTAGGGTCAATTATAAGGATGAAATCTCTCTAACAAACATGATAAATTAAATGAAAGGAAAACCAGGAAATCTGAAGTTACAAATTCAATGAGTCAAGTTAAAGCTCTTTAACTAATATCCATCTTTTGTAATGCAGACTCCTTTGCCTCCTCGTAGCTGCGTGTATGAGGTAATTTAAATATGGAATGTTAGATTAAAATTTGAAAATTAGATTGTCATAGTTGTTATTCACATTTAATTGTTTTTACAACTCATTTCACATTTTGTCTCACGGTGAAAATGGCTTATCAAGAACAGTTTGATTTAATGGAAGCTTATTTTTTAAATAACAAAAACGTGAATCTAGCTCTGCGGTGGTATGGAGAGAGATATCAAGACCGACAGGCACCAACTCGGTTCGTATTGAAAAGAATGGTAGAAAATTTAAAGAATACGGGTGGTTTCAAGAAGAGGAGGCAAACTATTCAGCAAAACTATTTCGATTTTGAACTAGATGTTTTAACATACTTTGAATCATTTCCAAAGGCTTCAAGTAGAGATGCTGCCAATGAATTAGGAACAACCCACACTCGCGTACTTAAAGTGCTGAAAAAGTATAAGTATAAATGCTATCGTGAAGGTCGGTTGGTGCAAAAATTGCATATTGGGGATCGTGACAGACGATTACAATTTTGTGAAAACATGCTTGGAGAAATTGACCGAAACCAACTTCAGCAATAATGGCATGTACAATCGCCGCAATAACCATTATTGGTCTCGAGTGAATCCTGTTCGTGTTCATGAAACTAACAATCAAGTAAGATTTTCTTTCAACGTTTGGTGCAGAATTATGAGAAATAATGTGGTGTTAGTCCACGTGTACGAAGGTCATTTAAACACTGTCAAGTATATTGAAATACTGGATCTCTTAAGAAACGAGTTAAATGGTTTCCCCGAGGAAGAGCGAAACCAAATAATTCTACAGCAAGATGGTGCTCCAGCACATAACAGCAGAATCACTACTGCCTACATTAATAACCATTTTAATACCTGGATTGGTGCAAACGGCACAATCAGATGGCCTGCGAGATCGCCAGATCTCACCCCACTAGATTTTTTTTTGTGGGGATATGTAAAAAATCAAATTTACATGAAATCTTATGCGAATGAAAACGAGTTGAGAGTTGAAGTTCAGAATACGATTTATAATATTCACCACAACACTTTATTAAAGGTTACTAGAAATGAATTCTTTAAAAGAATAAACTTGTGTATCCAAGAGAATGGAGCCCATTTCGAGTAACTAGTTAGTTAGTTTACCATTTTTTTGTAAATAATTAAATTAATTTAAGTTTTCCTGGTTTTCCTTTCATTTAATTTATGTTTGTTTGAGAGATTTCATCCTTATAATTGACCCTAATGATCGATGCAATAAAAGTACAGGGTATATTTTTTTCAGATTTTAGCCGGTTCGATTCCCGGGTGTGGGAGAAGAGAATTTTCGAAAATCTTTGAATGCAGTTTGCTTTCTATTCAAAAATAAAGGAATGTTTCCTTTGAGTAAAACTTTCTATCTGCAGTATTAAGAGTACTTTCCCTCCAGGTGGTATTACAAAATTCCACCCTGTATACCTTAAAGTTTTGAGATGGACTTTTGTCTTAGCAACAAACTAAATTGCAATACTTTTGCATTATAAATATCAATGGTAGTAAGTGGTTAGGATAGAATGAAAATTGCTATATTATATTTAAGACATTTGCAGTAAACTCTATTCCCCTAAAAGACCAGATTACTCCCTCGTCACCAAAAGGGACAAGGTGCTAGCAATGCCTGGAGGCATAACGGACCCCATTTTCTCACCGTCTTTACAACTTTTGTGTGAAGACTGACACCTGAAGTTTAAGTGGTGATAGACGTTAAATTGGTTCGATAGATATTGAAAGTGTAGAATCTATAAAGTTTTAAAGATGTAAAACACCATTTTTAACCGACTTCCAAAAGGAGGGGGTTATCAATTCGACATGTTTATTTGTTTTTTTTTTTATTTTTTTTTATTTATGTTCGCCGATTTCTCCGTCAATTGTGGACCGATTTTGAAAAATCTTTTTTTGTTTGAAAGGGTATGCTCCCGAGGTGGTCCCATTGTCACCAAGTCATAATCTGCTGAGGGAATTCCTTAAATTTTAAAGGCACACCTATAGCGATTTAGGTATTTTTTATAGTAACTTATGCATTTACTCTCCGAAAGCACCATTTGGTGGAGTGGAATTGATGATAAAGACCACAGATGGCCACCGGAACTAATTCATAAGAAGTATTTAATTAACGAGTTGCGATTCGATTAGGTACTTTAATATGGTTGCTAAGCCATTTATGCTCTTCACAATGCATATGGTGAGTGACAGTTCTCCTGGATCTTACCAGGAGAACTCCTCAACAATTAACGTCCCTGCATCAAAATGTTTTAAAAGATGATGAGCAGTTGACATTAGGCTATTGTAACTTATATAAATTATAAACTGACCCACTACATAATCATACATACATAATCAGCCTATAATGTTCCCACTGCTGGGACACAGGCCTCCTCTGTGTGAGAGGGAGTGGGACGTAATCCACCACGCGGGCCCAGTGCGGGTTGCTAGATGTCACATGTCCTCGAATTTTTGGTTCTAGGACATGTCGGTTTCCTCACGATGTTTTCCTTCACCGTTTTGAGAGCAGTGGTGATGAAATAATTTACACAAAGTAAAGAGCCTGTCTGGGTTCGAACTTACGACCTACAACTCCTAAGTTGCGGCCATTACCACTGGGACACCACTGCTCTCTGACCCACTAAAAAAAAAAAAAAAATTTTTTCAAAAAAAAAACAACCGACTTCCAAAAAACACTACAAAATGAAAAATAACTTTAATTTCGGAAGTCGGTGGCAAAAAACTAAAATACAAACCCAAAGACACTGATTTCCAAAATTTAAGTTATTTTTCACTTTGTGGTGTTTTTTGGAAGGCGGTTGTTTTTTTTTTTTTGTAAAAAGGTTTTTTAAAAGAAAAACAAAATCTTTGGACCTTGATGACCTAATAAGTGATCCCTATGAGTATTGCAGGATTGCCTAATACGATCCATGCCCCTGTGGATCAAACAACTCTTGAAGGTTGAACATCAGTATTCGAAACTTTAAAAAGAAAGCTTCTGGCGAGTCTAAAGTTCAGTAAATAAACATAGTCATCGAATTCTTAAGAGTCAATTAAGTTCACCTCAGTTGTAATTCGCTGCCGTATCGTCTAGACGCATATAAATTACTTATTTATGTTGTGATTACACCTATAAGCATTAAAATGTTAATAGAACGGCCACGCACCGTCTCCTGGGGTATTAGACAATTACAAAAGTATACCAACTTAATTTTGCTGATGCTAAACTTCTTTGGATTCAAGTCCCAAAGGAATTTAACCTTTACTGGTTTGAAATAGAGAGGTATACATATTTTTAGGGTTAGCTAATATAAGTTGGTGGGAAAGTCGTTGTAAAAACGATGCGTTTGGCGAAAACAGTTATTGGCGTCGATAAAATCTCGATATACATACAGTATTGGCAATGATTTATAATATTTTGCTATGAAGGGGAGATGTGTGTATCGATACTGAAGTATCGAATATTGTTAAGAGTTTTATGGAGTGGACTAATGTTTTTCCATATTTTTTGGGTCGGAATGGTCAATCTAGGGCTTGCGAAATAGGTCCATGGGAAGATGGGTAATTTCGTTATTAAAATATTATGTTTCAGCTAATACAATTTACTGCTGTTATAATAAAACCCGTATTTTTTAAGCTTCTAGATGAAGAATCATGTTGACGGTGATTGACTTACTGAACAATGTCATATTAAGATCTTCATCTTTCTTACGCTTACGGTGATCGCCATTCCGTCTATCCAGCCGACTAATTATGCCAGTAACGCAAGACGTTAAAACAAGTTTTGATTATTTCCGATATTCTGACATTTTTTTGCTGCTTACACCAGTGCTACTGTTGCCGCTGCTCCTACTCACCCTGCAACGAAACTAAATCATGACCCAATAATACAAATCACGGTGCACTCAGTGACAGACATCGCTTGTCCACGTAATTAGTGCTCGCATTAATCAAGACACAAGTGCGGTACTAATTAGCCTTTCTGGGAACAGTGGCGGATGCGTCCGATGGGCTGCCCTATATACGTGCACTATAGGTACAGCGGTGTTTAGTGTGACGATGGTCGGAGAGGAATTTAGGTGACTTCGTAGGAAATGAAAATCCAGGTGAGGTCGGGTTTCCAGAATTCGGTTGCGAGACAGATTTATACTCGCAAGTAGCATTTAATGAGATTGGCTTCTATTCTAAACAATCTAGACACGCGGTAGCGTGTCAAGCCAAGTTCAAGTAACTGGCGAGCAGCACTGTGTGTATTATTACACGAACCATTTAGGGCCACTTTTGAACCCCTCATAACTCAAAAACTATTTCACATAAACGTGTCAAATTTGGCTCATATATTGAAACTTGCGAGATACATATGTGCTCCAAATTTCATAATCACACCTCAAACGGTTATTTAGATATTAACGTCCAAAATCGTCATTTTTATCACAGACTAACCTATAGGTCAAAACTCTAACCCAGTTCCAGATGACCTAGAAAGTTCAAATTTGGCATGCAGATAGGTAATTAGGTGAATACAAAGGAATAAATCAGAAACTGGTAAATTTTTATCAATATATTATAATTTTTCACGTAATTGATTCTATTAAGAACAATTAACTTATACCTAGTGCCTGTAACTGTAATAATGTAAGCATCAGCAATCAGCAATCAACACTTATGACAGACGTCTATATATGGATTTTTAGGTCTTCACGTGAATATATAACGAGTTGAATACCACCCTTATTTCTTTTTTATCCAATTATATCCGTTTTAGTACTTATAACTAAGAGTATAGTCGACTTTCGTATTTATTACGTTATTAACTGGGATTTAGTATGTGAGGCAACTGTCGCCATTCGAAAACTTGAAGTCGTCTGATGTCCTTACATGTTTAGGATCCCTTAGTGCTTCAAATTTATGGAAAAAACTATTTTGTTATGAGGTATTAACTGTAAATATGAGGCAAAAAAGAACCACCTTTTCAGCGAAATGTTGAATCGTTTAAGAATGGGTAAAGTAACAAGTCAAGACAGTTGCAATTTGTCTAATCGACTCCTCAAATTAACCGCTAAAAATCAAAATGACCTTCTTAAAGAAATCATATCTTATTTTAGACTGCTTTCCGATTATACAGTATGTTTATTTCCCACTAAAATATGTGTAAATAGTTTAATACTGCAATGTTGGCAAGTATGGAGCAACCAGAAATTAAATTAAATTCGATAGACGAGATAGACTGTCCACCTTATTTAAAAAAACGAGCAAATGAAGCACTCCTAAAGAACGAGGATCATTTGTCGCTAACTGCTGGCTTAGAAAATGTCAATTAAAATAGGTGCACGTGTAATGTTGCGAAGAAACGTAGATGTCAGTAAAGGAATGGTAAATGGATCCATTGAAAAAATAGAGAAGGTACATTGGGACGTCAACAACAGCAATAGCGCACGTAAAATTACAATAGAATTTGAACACAAGTTAATTTACGAACTAGAACGAGTCAAGACCAAGTTTCAGATATTACGTGCTGTGCTGTGCGTAATTGATGGTTAGTAAATACTTAAGAACATTATACTTAAGTATTTACTAACCATCAATTACGTGCAGACAGAAGATCTACTTGTTGTCTGCAAATAGAACTGCTAAGATGCTATTTTACTTTTATTTAACTAAGTTTTATTTTAGTTGTAACTCTATATTCATTGTTAATTTATTACATTGTGTATTTATGCACTTTCTAGCATAAAGCACAGGTTCAACCTAGTTCAGGCAAATTGCAGCTGTGCTCTATTTTAATTGTTAAGTTATTTATTTAGTTATTTATTGTTAAGTTAGCGATTTTGTGTATATCGATCAACTCACCGCTTATACCGCCGAATACGGCTCGCCCATGCACAAACTTTCTGCTTCAGGAAGTCGATGCGCTCTGTGACATGTATTCTCGAGGGCTGATTCCAGCCCTCGAGAATGCCCGCCTCACAAAGCGCATCACTCGTGGTCGTGTATTGCCCTCCCTGAAGCAATATAGTTTGCCGATGAGTACCCTGGTCCCATCGATACGACGCTGGATCCTGCACTGCCAAGCCGGTATGGCTGGTTTTGGTCGAGTAGCTTTGTCACAGTTTGGGAACTTAACGTTCGCTCAACGACATGCCGCAACAGCCGCACAATACAGGATCGAGTGTGTATCAACGAGATCCTCGCTGCTCTCGAAAAAAATCTTAAGAAGCGAGTCCAAGGCACACACCAGCGCCCTATTTTTCTTGTGCAAAGGTAGGCGTGGTATTCGGGGTCTAAGTTCGGTTGGAGTGGACCTATACTCGCGAAACGCATCTTCCAGTGCGCTCCTCAATCGGACGTTGCACTGACTACTTACTGTGCCCTGTGAATTATATTACAGCCTTCGCAAGTTCTAAACCTGTTACTTGTCGGTTCTTATTTTATTATTCCGAAAATTTGGTTTGCTGGTAGAAACTAGCCATCGAACATTCGTATATGAGAACTAGCCAAGTCAGACCTTAGGCTACAATATATTATCCCAAGTTCTAAGAAGAAATGATATTTTATGTTGGTATAAATAAATTTCAGGACTGACCATTGAACTTGGTACCCATTTAGATCTCACTTATTTTGTCGTTGAAGTCAATAACCAAGGCATATATCATAATATTGAACTTAGCTCTCATTTCACATTTACGTTTTTGATGGGATAATAATAACCCCACCGCCATATCTCTACGTTGGCGACGTGTCCCAGGCTTGCGCGCTACTATGTACTGTGGGTTTGTGACGGTACAGTTTACTTTTCCGCAACAGTTGCGCTAGGGTGAAGAGCCAGACCAAGAGAGTAATATTTTTGTATAATATGCATTATAAATAAAGGGCGTCATGACTTGAAGTGACAGCTTGACCGTGGAATAAGTAGGTAAGTACTTTATAATAGCATGGAAGTAGTGTACTCATGGAATTAGTAAGTAATATATAGATTGTAAGTAGAGGGTTTTCCTTAATACCGTTCAAACTTAACATTTTAATGAATTACGGTCGAAGAATAATTATGAAGAAGAATGAACTATGAAGTATATATAAAACGTTGATTAGGCAGGTGTCCTAGTCCTTCCATTGTCTAGGTAATCGGTTCACTTCAGTCACCCGAACACATAGTTCAATATCGTTGTTCCCATATACTGCAATAGTCCTTCAACAACCAAGGGCTGTCCTTGGGTGCACTTGCATCACTATGCATACAGGGATAATCGTCGGTTGGTACCTCATTTCATTAAAAGCTTCTAACGGGCCTCAGCGTGTTGGCTTCGGCCTCTCGTACGCCTTCCAAAGGTCCAGGACCCCAGGATCCCTATATGTCAAAGACATATTAAATATTAATAATAAATACAAAAAATGCAATTTTTAAGTAGAAATAAACGAAATAATAAATAGAACTTTTATTTCAGACAGTCCATAGGGGTTAGTTACAATAACTGAACTAATTATTATTATAATACCTGTCACCCTATATCGTAACTTACTTGTTTTTATTGTCAATACAAAAAATATTATATTGCTTCACAGACATCTTCGAAAGATTCGTCTACCAGCAACGCATTGAGACCAAAGCAATAAATTTATTTAATTGTCCAAAATAAAAGTGATTAGACATAACGTACGAGTAATTAGGGTGCAGGGCGAACGAGGTACTAGACAGGTACTTTAGTATTTAGGTAAGTCTTGTAGTGTACCTTGTACTTTTAAATTTTCTCGAAATCTAGTTATAATATCGCAAAAACTGGTGCAACATGAAAAACACACTAGTGCAAAGTTGCAAAGTGCACGTGACTTGTAATTACCCCTTCAGGGAACGGCGTAATGGATGTAGTTGATATGTTTGAGGGACCGAGCCATGCGCTGCAGTCCCAGAGGACTATCGTCAGTTTGAGTATGATCCAAGTTTTGTTACTCTTATGGGTCATAAATAAACTGGAAATACTTTAAGATTTGAGGGATACTGGTCACAAGGATATCTTGCTACTACCTAAACTGCGATCACGAATAAGTTTGCAACATGGGGTAGTTATGAATGCCAACCGTTGATTATAACCGTCGAACATATTATTATACATATGTTAGGAAGCTGTCAAGAGCCTGGGGTTAATTTTTACAATAGGAAAACAAATGGGTGAAAAATGCCACTGAATTTGTGAGACATTATCTAAAGAAATAACCTGATAGGTGCAGCAATTTTACTGAACATTATTCACAGTCCCACCATCTCCACAAGAAACAATATAACATGAAACTCACACCCATTACACACAATAGCTCCAAAGGCAGATGTAAGCAATGCATCACACCGCAACAGTTTGGCTTCGACAAATCGCATAGTCGCCACGACATCTCCAAAAAGACACTTCAGGGAATGTCGCAAGACTAATCGTTGCGTGTATGAATTCCTTATGCTAATTGGGGTGACAAATCGTTCCTCGCCCATTAATAGGAGGAATACACTCGAACAATGCGTAGGAACGGCTTCCAGGAACTATATAATAGAAGCGAGTCTGGATTGTAACAGAAAATGGTCTTTAAGATATAGCTTTTGATGTTTGTCGCAAATAAAACTGGTTTCCTTCTCTTTTTTTGGTAGTTGTAAGTGTAGCGAAAAGTTTGCACATAATATTAAGTGCATATACACAAAGTGTCTCCTTTTCATTTGTGTTGTCGGTAAATCAAATGGGTATCTTTATGAGACATCACCAAAGTCAAAGTCAAATTATTTATTTCAAATAGGCACATAAAAAGAACTTTTGAACGGCAAAATTTACAAAAAAATAGAATTGATTCTAGTCGCCCCTTCCAAAAGGTAGTTTCGTATGGAGAAGAATGGGCAAGAAACTCCACCGTTACTCTTTTAAAATGTTTAGCAAAATTTTGTATAGGTACATTATATAATTATATGTGAAGACGATGCACCCAGAATAAAGTAACTATACCAAAATAGGTAAAAAAAGAATTAAAAATGAAGCAATGACAGATAAATTAATTATGTGATAGGTACATGACGCTCACATATTTACATTGTAAAATTATAAGTTTTCCTAAAAATAATAAATAAAGTAATAGGTCAGTGTGTGAGCTAAAGTTATCACAGAATGTAAATTCAACATTGATTTATTATTTGTATCAAATACTAAATTGTACAATTAACATAGCAACCAGTTTGATTTTGTCTAGACTCTAGATTGTCCTATGGAGCTGGACCAGCATGTTTCCAAGCATTATTATCTTGGATATAATGCTCTAATTTGAAATATGCTTGTTTACAAAGTGTACTTTTAACATGAGTTTTAAATTTTTTTTCATTTAATTACAATACCAACCATTGTATTACTTGTTTGATTTTGCTCTTATTTTCAAAATTGACCATATCAGTAGATTTGGCTTTCTTTAGCTAACGCATGAATAATCCAAATCACTTTCTATTTTACCTAGCCAGATGCACCCAATTTATTTTCAAATCAATAACGACTCTGTATGACTCATACGTGTACTTGTTTAATTTATTCCCTCACGGTGGAGTGTAATGCAATCAGCATAAATTCGACCGGACCGGCACCGGGACGGCAGCCGGAGCCGGCAGCAGCGACAGATGCCGTGTAATTGTTCCTGTGACAATTTTTTTGGTCCTCCCCTCTAATGTGTGATCGAATCTGTTTAAAACGGTGAGCGGAAGTGTGGAGAGGGATTTGATTTTTATTTTGTTTGGATCGTGAAATCTTTGTATGTGTTGTAAGAATGTAATTGTATAGTTAGCCTCGTTATCTCGTGCACGCAGGTATTTCAATGCGTCCTATGATAAGATTTAAACTACGCTTCGATCCAGAGTCACTTCGTCCAATCTTTAAAAGTTTGCTAACTAGAAAATGTATGTTATGTAGTTACATAGTTATGTATGTTGTTGTTTATAGATACGACTACAATGCTAGCGGAGAGAGCTAAACGAAAAATGTCTTTTACTTTATATTGCTACTCAATTGATCACTCGTTAGATTGGCTTCGAAAGATACACACGAGTACCTACGTCATAACATAACATCACGCCTGACATCCCCGAAGGGTTAGACAGAGGTGTACCCTACCTACACCCACATTTCATCAGTTAATCCACCTACATCACCGTTTAGTAAAATACATAACAGTCGTATAAGAATATTGATAAGAGATTTATTACGCGAATGACAAACAAAATTAGAAGTATTTAGATTCAAAATAGTCTCCATACTACTTTACCTTCATCCCCCACAACAAACGCAAGGGTGCAGTGTACTCAGGTGTCGAATCGCGACTGTGCCGACTGCCGGCCTGCGAGTACGTGCGCACTGGCCCTTCTGTTGCGCGTGCGGCTGATTGTGGTGCGGCATATTGTTTGTAGACATGGATTCAAATGCGCTTTCAAAATAACAGTAAGATGGTTTGTTAACTCTTTGCAAGAGGATCTCCAATGTCGTTCTCTTAATTGCAATGAGAATGGTTTGTGCCGTTAAAGGTTAGGTGGGTTTTGCGATAATGAATTCTGTGGTTTTTCCATAAAGGTAAAGGACCTGAGAACATTTCCATAAACTGAAGAGACTGGACGAATTGTTAGGCATCAAAATAAGCTTCAACACGTACACAGAAACATTTAGAAGCGCACATATACCTATAACATTTTCGGAGAACCTTGTCAAGAGCTTGTGAAACAGGCCATTGAATTATAACTTTCAGTTACCTCGCAAATGCGGAACTTAGGTACTATTTATACAATCATAAAAAGTATGAAAAATAACAAACTTTTTTTTTTAGAGATTTAGTCTCCAAAAAAAAAACACGCACCATTTGACTGCACCACACTCATTCGAACATGCTATACTGAATACCTAGAGGGTGGTATTGCACGGGGGAGCAACATCCCCTGCATCGAAACTCTTTGATGTGGCCGCCGTGACCGTGAAAATGTGCCGTCGATTCATTTCAGGCAGATTAACGGATTCTTAATTGCATTTAAATTGAGGCTTTTGTGTAAACTGACTCTTTTTGATGTTCACAAAATATATTGGTATGACTAATTCGTATTATTTTCGGACAACCTAAAGTTTACAGTGAAAAGAAATAATGTAGTATCACGCATCGTCGAATCATAAACATTAGATATGGGTACTTGGGTACATCGGTGGCCTTTTTTTTGGGTGAGAAATTATCAATTAACTTCTCCCGCTTTGGGTGGAGCGGGATGGTATGTCAGACTCTTATTGACTAAAACCCACTCGTATTCCTTCCGTTGCCTGTGTTGCCAGGGACTCTACAATTAGAAGAAGGTTGAAGGAACGTGGACTGGTACCACATACATAACATAATCAGCCTACAATGTTCCCACTGCTGGGACACAGGCCTCCTCTCTGTGAGTGGGAGTGGGCCGTAATCCACCACGCGGGCCCAATGCGGGTTGGTAGATGTCACATGTCTTCGAATTTTTGGTTCTAGGACATGCCGGTTTCCTCACGATGTTTTCCTTCACCGTTTTGAGAGCAGTGGTGATGAAATAATTTACACAAAGTAAAGCGCCTGTCTGGGTTCGAATCTACGATCTACAACTTGTAAGTCGTGGCCGTTACCACTGGGCCACCTCTGCTCACTGGTACTACACATGCCAGCAAATGGGCCGAAATTTACTGCAGACCATCGAAGAGCGCGCCTTAACTTTGCACGTGAGCACCTAAATTGGTCGTAAATCCAGTGAAACAAAGTCCTCTTTTCTGATGAGTGTAAAATTATGCTGTATGGTAACGACGGAAGGAACAAGGTCTACAGAAGAGATGGAGAACACTTTGCACAATGCTGCATTGAAGAAAAGATCAGCTATGGTGGCGGTTTGTGGACGGTTTGGGGAGGAATCAGCGCTGACAGTAAGACAGAGCTTGTCTTCATGTCTGGGCCACGTCTGCCTGCACTAAACAGTCATCGGTACATCGAACAGTGTCTTGAGCCTCACGTGATGCCCTATGCACATTTTATTGGCAACGGTTTCATATACATGCACGACAATGCTAGCCTCGTATTAGATTATGTTACCGAAGTCGATATCTCCATTATGGAATGGCCAGCAAGAAGCCCGGACATGAATCCGATTGAACATCTATGGGATGAATTATAGAGACGGATTCGTGCAAGAGATCCTGCCCCAGAAACACTGAGCCAGCTGCAAAATGCAATGGAGGAATGGAATGTAGGAAGCAGTAATAAGAGCTTGGAGAGGGAACACAAGTTATTAAATAGACGTTTCTTACCTTTTTTTTTTCATTTACGTGTTGTTTAATCAATTTCCTTCACACTCCACAGTGTAAAAATGACTTGTTAAACAAAATGCGAAACCTATGAAAATTTCATTTAAATTTAGAACATTAACATTTGAAAACATCATATTATTCACTATTAAACGACATTTTATGACATATATTCCTAAATATACACATTTTTCTGATAATCCTTACAAAACATAAACTTGCAAGCTGTGTCGATTTTTCTGATGAGAAGTGTATTTATGCAAGGTTTAAAGTCAAATGTAGAATTTAAGACCTGAGGAGGCCACGCATCCCATAATGTTGTCTTACTATCTTGGTCGGCTTAGTATATAAAGATAGGACCTTTATGAATTCCTACCAAAAATAAAACATTTATATGGTAGTTGAAAAAAGTATATTATTATATTATTACATTCTAATCTTAGAAGAATTTCGTCGAATAATTGAGTAGACGGCGCGGGCGTCATGCTTGTCGTCGGCATCACCATACGGTGCTCATAACACATACCTACTAGCAGTAACTGTAACCTACGGCATCGCTTTACAATCGATCATCTCTGCACACCTGGATTACTTACAATACGACGTTCTATAGTTCACCACAAAACTAATAAAACTAGTAAGTAAACAAACTAATTTAAAACTATTCACAACGACATATCGAGACAAGACAAACAAGTGACATTAAAATGTGACAATTAAGACATTTCTGATTTGATGCTAATATCAATAGATTTTAAAGTTGCCATGAAAGCTAAATTCTCCAAAAAATATATACATAATGGATTTATTGAATTGTTGTTAACAATAAGCGAATACATATATTAAAAAATACATATTGAAAATACTAACAAGCACTGCCTCCAAAGCTTAGAATAATACTCTTGTGTTTCAAGGGACTAGCAGTCTGCTTCTCCAAAATGTCTTCTATTTGATGGAACTTAACTGAGTTATCACAGCAATAATTAACGCCTTGTCCTGTTTAATACTCCGACGTATTAAAAGTATCACAATAGTTTAAACGTTGAAACCACTACCACCAAAATCCTGCTGATTAGCATAATTAAAGAAATATAAATACCATATGCTGGTGAGTATGGTAACTCCATAGCTAGTCCCAGGTTCTGCGCTTAAATAATGCAAATAATTGCGATTTGATAGTCAGATTTAATAAAATATTTGTTTTATCTTTTTTTTTTATTTGTGCAATCAAATAAAAAAGCTAATGCATACAAAGTAAAGCCCTGCAACTGTTTAATATAATTTACATACTTTCATTCGTGAACGCTCCTGAAATTAAGCGAGACCAAAACTGCCATTCTTCTTTTGATGATAGAGCTCTGAAACTTGATATAGGGACTCCTTGTTTTATAAAAAGGAGTCCCTATATCAAGTTTCACTACCAACATAGTTGGGAAAAGGCAGGCAGATGATGATAATGATTTTACTATTATATAAATAATATAATATATTATATTATATATATAAATACTAGTAAGATCATCTTCATCATCTGCCTGCCTTTTCCCAACTATTTTGGGGTCGGCTTCCAGTCTTACCGGATTCAGCTGAATACCAGTATTTTACATGGAGCGACTGCCTATCTGACCTACACAACCCAGTTACTGGGTAACACGATACCCGTTGGCAAGACTGGTTGTAAGACTTTCGAGCTTCTGACGACCCGTAACGACTGTCAAAGATCTAAAAATGACAGCCGGGACCAACAGCTTAACGTGCTCTTCGATGCACGGGGGGGTCTTGGTATGTAAAGATTGTCACCCATCCATGGACCAACCGAAGCAAGCGACCCGTGCGGCTGTATTACTTAGCCACAAGCCACAATAAATAATAGTAAAATAAACTTAAAAAAAAAATTAACAAAGTGAAAAATATCGCCCTAAGCAACTTACAAAAAGAAGTGAAATCCCACCAAAAACATTTTCATGTAAAATGTTGCCAAGACGAGAACACATGGCTCGCACTGTCAAAAAGTTATCAAATCACACGTAGAGCCAAGCTTCTAACTCTACACGCCCTAACTTCACAAACTCTACACTTTAGTCAAAATATGTGGCTTGGCCGTTTCGTTACTACAAGAACTATTGTATTACAGAAAAGTAATGAACAGTGAATAAATGTTTCACCTTACGTAAAGTGGCTGTTATGGAATAATATTGTCACAGCATTTGGTACAGCAGAGAATCCTGCTGCCGCATAAACTTGCGTGTAAACGAATGTTGCAACTCCTTCTAAATGAAATTGTATCCCATTCCTTAGCGAGATGATGACAAATATAAAGCTAGGACCTACGTACACAATTACTAGGTAAACGGCAATGTTAGCGATCGATATTGAAACAATAGGCCGCACGCCCACCGTAAATACCTGCGTTTTATCGCGCCCATGTCGATCGGGAGCGTTTAGACCGAGAGATTGACTAGGCAAGCTAGCTGGATTAATTAATTGAACTGCATGTTTGCGTTACAATTGTGATATCTCTAGAATTCTGGGTAGTTTAGTATCGTAGAGAAAAACAGCACATTATCTACAATACCATAGTAATACCTACCTATATGTCGTTGCAGTATAATTAAATCATTGAACAAGACTAAGTGAATAGTTTTACCAATCGATGTAATAAAAAAATCACAAAGACTTACAACGTGCTCAAACGGCAACGCGTCGTGGGAACATTATTCCCATGACACGTTACTGACACTCTTTTTATTGGGGTGTTCCTATTTTTTAAAAATCTCACTACACATTAGCAGTATGGTTAAAGATTATAAAATCTAATTATGATTTTGTTTTGACGTTAAAAACTATACTTTAATCCACTTTTTGCTGCAAAGTGCAGCATCGGTTAGATACTAGATACATAAAGTTGCAATTTAGATGATTTGATGAGAACTTGAACTGCTACTTTAAATGATGTCTGAGCTTGCACGGCTTGTTTCCACTCCACTATCCTATTTGAACGCACACAAACCATTGCCAGAGTTACCTGCCGGCCAGTCGTGGACTTGGCAGCCAGCCAGCCCTTACCCGACGATAGCGTGATAGCGTGCAATGAGGCGTGGATATTTAGCATTATGGGTGATGATAAGTGAGACTTAGATATTATGCTCTATAATAGTGCAATTAAAACTATTCTGCATCTGAACTGCATTTGTTTTTACCATTTTATTTCTTTTAGATCATTTCTACAACACAATTATTTTGCGAACTCGCGATTCCTGATTCTTGTTTTTTAAAGTACAGTAGAAGCTTTGAGCAATTATCACAAGATTAAATGGTGCCGTAGTTTCAATAAAAAACAATCGGTTATCAATCCAAGATTATTAACAGAGTTTTGTGGTAAGATGCTTCTAATCTAAGATCTAAGTTTTCAAGAAATGTATGTCATGTAAATCCAAAACAAAGGGATCGTTTACAACTTTATTGTTTATTAAAGTACTTTGATAAATGATCCACAAATGAAACGCACTGTAAATAGAAAATCTAGTAAATCCATTCATAACCCTAGTTTCTCAGATCAGCAATAAAACAGTAGCCAAACTCGTAACTAACAAATTATAATGTACCGAAAGGACATTTTATTGCACCTAGTAAGAAAATCGAGATCATAAACGTCTGTCATAATTGATACTTTAGTCATAAAACGAATTCCTACATTTCGGAAAATCGAGACGTTATAAAGTCTATTGGCCATGTCGCTTTATGCCAGTACGTCTGAACGGAGCACAGATCATAAAACTTAATTGATTTACTTGCATTATTTATCTGTGGCGATAATATAGCTCGTTAGTTATTGTGGGTGCTGTCCATAGGAACTTGTCAGTTTATTGCATACCTTTGAGCTTGAGTGACGGTTCGTAATAACTTATGATTGATAACCTATTTTGCAGGTATTACGAAATGAGGAGTTTAGTTTTAGTTCCCTGAAATATGTTCATCGATACAAAACTATGACTAGAACTTACATTGCTGACGTTCATTTAGATTGTTCTGAAATTAGGCACCGTATTTTTTCATAGTAGTGGGATGCCATCTGCTGAATAAAGCCTCTATACTACATAGGCGCAACGGTGACGGTGTTTTCCGGGAAAATTATACGTTTCCCAAAAAACAGTCTACTTCCACAATACAACATTATATCAAAATTACAACAACAATCATTAAAAAAACATTCGGCAATTTAATTCAAGCAAAGTAAACAAAAGTACAGTCAAAAAGATAAATAAATAGCCAATTGGACGCGCAAATAATAACATCTGTAGCATTCGGACTTTGAAAGAAGTTAGCCGGCGACGGCGACCAGGTTCCCCGTAAAAGTACCGGAATAAATACACCGACGGTATTTAGGAGTCGATAGATTGTCGAAGAGTGGATGATACCACCTAGCGATTATTTTAATAGAACTTGTGTAAATCTTGCAGAATATCTAATAGCTTGACGTGGGAACGTCGTTTCAATAAGGGACTGAAGATTTGTGAAATATCAGTTTCTACGGGAAAATTATTTTGTTTGCGAAAGTATAAGTTTTAATCTGACGAATGATTTTCACCCATAATTCAATCTGCCTGCCTTTTCCCAACTAAGTTGGGGCCTGCTTCAAGTCTAACCGGATGCAGCTCAATACCAGTATTTTACATGGAGCGACTGCCTATCTGACCTCCACAACCCAGTAACTGGGTAATGTATGACTGACCCCTTGATAAGACTGGTTATCAGACTTTCGGGTTTCTGACGACTTTCTAACAACTGTCAATGATCCAACAGCCGGTACCAACGGTTTAACGTCCTTTCCGAGGCACGGAGGAGTCTCGGTATGTAAAGATGGTCACCCATCCACGGATCAACTCCGGCAAGCGTAGCTTAAGCTCATGGATCGACCCGTGCGACTGATATTACTGACACACGAGCTCATCGATTTTCACCAACAATTAACTTTATAATTTTCGCACAACACAATGTAAAGCTTATGCAATATAATAAGTAACGGGGAAAAGTTGAAAAGTGTTACTCATTGACAAAGAATTCACTTCGCTTTAATTAGTTTTATGTAATATTGCTACATACAACTCTGTACCAATCCTCGAAGTACAGTCAAGCCCGAAAGCGGCACGTGCCGTCGCGCGGCGCCAGGTGCTCGAACCGCACGCCTCTAAATTTAACGTCTTTATTTGTGTTTGTGACTGTACAGCGAATGTTTTTACGCGCAGTGCGAATCCACCCTAATTGGAAGGTGGCGATTTTAAAATAACACGATTATTTCTGTGCAAGAGTTATGTTTGTTAGTTGTTGGTGACTTTCGGAATATTATCCCTCCAATTCCAACTGGTTAACTGAATTGTTTGCTGAAAATTAAAGCCAGCTGAAAGTTGGTAGCTACGTCAAAACATCGTGTTTAGTGATGGTCTTCAATTATCTGCTTGCCAGGGTTATTCTTTCACCGTCTAAATCCAATAAGATTGCAATGGTGGCTGACCATACTCGTCCAAAGACAGAGGTTGGCCTCTTCTCTACCAGAGAAGATACGGGTAAAGGCTCCTACATACTGGCGCGACATGTCGCGCGACGCGACGCGACACAAAGGCACCGCTTGTAGCGCTACACGCGGTGTCTTTGTGTCGCGTCGCGTCGCGCGACAAGCCGCGCCAGTATGTAGGAGCCTTAATGAACACCATGCAGTGACTTACGTCGCGTGTTGCCGATTTCAACTGAAATATTTTCCTTCGCCGTACTTTTTTGCGTCCAGAAAGTATTTTAACATTGAAAAAAAAAACACTTGAGCCGTTATTTTTTGGATCTTAAACCTAGTGTTTTACAAGCGGGTTTATAAAACCAGACTTAACTCGGAAATAAGCGTATAATATTAAAAGGTTTGTTCCTACCATTGTTCACAGCCGCAGCTGAAAGGTGCCGATGTATAAATAGCCACATTTTTGTTCAGAGCATTTCTCGGTATTTCGGTCATAATGCACCTGGACGCACTTAAAATGTAAATGCCTTTGTTTTACCTTTAAAGCTTATAAAAAGAAATAGACATTTCCTTCGTCACAAATGTGGAGTTCTTATTTAGACTGGGAGTGGATGCCGTTTGAAATTTAGTTGACTCAGCAAATGTACAAATTAATCTTCATTTGGTAAAAGATAGGTACAACCCACAACAAGATAAGTGTAAAGTAAGTCATACGAAGGCGGATTGACTGACAGGACAGGTCTACTCCTTGGAATATAGAAAGAACCAGAAGCCGCGAACACGCCTAATACTGAAGCGTCAAAAACTACTCCTAAATAGAGTAGTTTGACGCGCAGCCGATCAGTTACTCTGTGAACGTCGTATCGCGTAATGTGTTTTACCGGTGTGCAATTTTATTTAATTATGCCGTCTTGTGTCGTTCATACATGTAAAAATGCAGCGGGGCTAAAAAATAAACAGGAGGGGATCACATTTCACGTGTAAATAGCGCATTCAAATATCGTTTTATTTAATTACTGAATAAATTGTTCAGTTTGTAATTGTCATAGAGAATGATGGATACATTTTGTTAGTGTTGCCAGTATAAGAGTTTTGATTTTCCCTTCTTTTTATTACCTACTGAGGGCATTTGTTCGTTGTAGTGTTAAATTAATAACAACTTAAAAAAAAAACCCGACTTGAAAAAGAAAGGTTATCAATGCAACCCGTATGTATATATGATGTTGTTAGAATTGCATAACATTCATAACAGGCACTATGTTAGACTATTAGAATTTCTAGAGGGGGCGGGTGTATGAAATGATGTATCTATGAAAAGACCAATTGTGATTTTATTATTTATATTATCTTACCAATACTCTCAACGTTTACCCCAAAACGGGTTCATAATGTCCGAGCTAGCAACATTACGCGGGTGGGAAGTGAGTCGGGCGCGGGACTCTCGTCTTGATTTTGGACACAGCGTGCGGCTTGCAATGACAGTTGAACGCGGATTCTGGTTCTTTCTATATTCTAAGGTCTACTCAAATCTGTGTGGTTCTATCCTCAAAAGACCAATTCAAACACTAATCTAAATGGTCCTCACATGATCTGACCAAGATTGTGTCTGGACTTTAAAAGAGACTTTGACCCTTGAATTTGTTTCACTATTTCTTCTCAGGGGTAGTCAGATAGTAAATGTCGACTTCAACTGAAGTCTGTTTTTTAATCTCGGAGACTAAATTGACACATGCAATTGTCAAACTCCAAATTAAAAAATGAACAACAATCATTTGAAATGTCAAATTAGTCTCTGGGATTAAAAAACTAATTATAGCTTATTTCTTTTTATAATAAGACGTGTAAAAGTGATTCCGATATCCTGTTTACACAATAAATAATTTCATTTCATTTCTTTGATGTAATGCCAGCAATTTTTTGAACTATGAATGTGTTTTTTCATGTAACGAGTATCCAAAAGAACACCTACTTTCTTGGGGACTTTTAGGAGCATTGTACCACTCCATAAAGTTTTACCTTATGTAACTAGTAACAATGAGGCCAGATGACAGATTTTGGAAACGCTCAATGACAATGCCTTACAAAAATTTTTCCCCCCTTTAGCAAAAATTCTTCAGACTTCTGCACGTAATAATTGTTCTTCCTCCTTAGGATGAAATAAAAAAACTTCTTAAAATGACATAATTTGAAGTTTATGTCCCGCTCTTAGATTCTAGTACAGCATAATATTATCATGTGACCGAGGTAAGTAACTCTCACTTTACTGCACGTAATATTTCCTTACATTTTACGGTAACTCGGATCAGATAGCCAGCTAATTCCCAGTAAGTAAATTACAAACCTTACGATAGCAGCCCCGCAGTAATTACACGGACCGCTGGCGTCTTATCGCAGGAATACTTTTCCTTTTAACGCACCTAAGTTCACGTTTATCAGGTGAAACTTTAGCGGGCAAATTGAAAATTTTACGAGTTTTTGGGTAAGGTAGGAGTAACAGCGATTAGCGGGGAGGAAACGATGGTATTTTTGTTGTTTGACAGTGTATATTAACGTAAGATAGTCTTATATATATAATTAATATTTGCAGAAGGGTTTTGGGATAATTCTAAATGAAACATACAGGCAATCTTTTAACATACCGAAAATGTCATTTGTCAATAGATTCGCCCCCTTTTACATGGGACTTAAACATAACTGGCGACATGTGGGTGTACTATAAGGACACCTCTGCCTCACCCTTCGGAGAATACAAGCGTCATGTTATGTCATTTCAAGGAACAATGAAGTGAGTGAATGTCGTCGTGAACGATTAAGTACATAATTGCTAATAGTATAAATGGATGAAATATTCCAATAACCATAACTGTGTAGGTACAGTCCATCCGATAAATTAATAAATTAATCAGATAGCAACGATACAAAATAAACGGCTATTTATTAATCAGATAGCAACGATACAAAATAAACGGCTATTTATTAATCAGATAGCAACGATACAAAATAAACGGCTATTTATTAATCAGATAGCAACGATACAAAATAAACGGCTATTTATTAATCAGATAGCAACGATACAAAATAAACGGCTATTTATTTTTCACAGTACCTAAGTTTTCCTTTTCCCCTACGCGGACACTCGCACCGCTGCCGCCCCGAGCATCAAATTAATTGTGTTATCAAGTATTAATTTGTTCTATCTTGGAGGACTTTAATCACCGTGAACCAGGAATTTTGATCTATTTTGAATAAATTATTTGTTGCGATTTTGTTATGGTTCTTGACAGGTTTTCAGGGAATTGATACAGTACATTATGGCAGTGTATTTCTTGGTAGGGATTCCTTTATACCAGTGTCCACTACTAACATTATATGATCAAACAATCCATCCGCTAAGTGTAGGATTCTGAAAAATTATATTTTTTTGAAGCTGCTATTGAGCTGCTGTTATTGAGCGTTATTTGTTTGTATAGTCATGTAATTTAATTTAGTACTCAGTGTAAATAGTTAGTTTTGTTAAATATTATTCATATGAAAAGCGTATGTTATGCAGTTCGCCAACCCCGCCAACAACCGTCTTGAGGAAGTGTGGTGAACAATGCTCATGCCGTCTCTGTATGAGAAGAGGCTTTTGTCCTGCAGTGGGACAATAAGGGCCTATTCAAACCGGAACAGAAGCGACCGCAAGTGGCCGGCAGCGGCCGGGAGCAGCCGGAAGCGGCCGACAGCGGCCGGCAGCGACGCGACGCGGGCAGTACCGCTGACAAGACGCTCATGGCCGCACGACATTTTCGAGCTTTTTAAGCGATAGTGGTCTTTTCATTATGAGATAAAGTTTAAAATTATTTCATACTGAAAGTGCTCGCCACGCTGCTGCCAGCCGCTGCTGCCAGTCGCTGCTGACCCGGTGTGAATCAGCCCTAATAAGTTGGTATTATTATTATTATTGTTGACATATCTTGGGACCCTTGGGTCCCGGATCTTTGGAAGGCGTACAAGAGCCCGAAGCCAACTTGCAGGGGCCTGTTAAGACGCTTTTTATGAAACGAGGCACCAACCGATTATCCCTTTACGCACTGTGCAAGTGCACCCAAGGACCGCCCCGGTTGGTGTAAGATTATTGCAAGATGTAGGGAGGACACGGCGCGGCATACGGTGGCAGTGTGTGCCGCTTGGGAGGAGCCGCGCTGTGCCCTCATCTCAGGAGTGGGCAGTGACCTGTCGCTGCCGGCCGTGGTCGAGTCGATGGTCGGCAGCGAGGAGTCCTGGAACGCGCTGGTATCCTTCTGCGAAACAGTCGTATCGCAGAAGGAGGCTGCGGAACGGGAGCGGGAGATCTCTTCCGCTCACCCGGCCCGCAGCAGGCGCACCGGGCGTCGGCAGAGGGCAGACAACGCCCTCTTCCGGCCCCCCTAAATAGGTCCAGGGACGTCCGCCGCTCCCATCACACTGGACCCGAAGTGGCGGCGCGTAGTGTTCCACGCGCGCCCCTTTCAGACGTCGCGGGGGGGGGGGGTAAACACTTTACCCCCCAGACTTGAGGTGGCCCGCAGAGGCGGGCCGGCACTAGCGGAATTCCACCCCGGAACAAAAAAAAGGACTATTGCAGGATACGGAAGTAAAGATATTAGATTATGTGTTTGGATGGCTAAAGTCGACTGGTTACCAAAACTATGGCAAGACTATGGCCCCTGCCTGATCTATGTTTTATTATATACGCGGATAAAATGGCAGGAGTGTCTTGCACATTCAATAATGGCCCCACGGAGACTGTCGCTAGCACTTACTAACGTAGCAATACTGGGGCAACATATCCTGAGGTGGACTGGAGAGGTATTCCATCAGGCTATCAGAACAATCCCAGAGCCCGCCACACGCTGCCTGCGGGTTTCTGTATCTCTATTGGTTTGGCTTCTTACCCTAGAACCGTTGCGGCAAAGTAAACTCTACCGGCACAGACCTAGAGTTCGAGAGAGCAAGCTCCACCACGACGTCAACGAAGAGATACGGTGGTGGGAGTATTAATATTATGAAGTTGTACATATATTATGTTTTGTATTAAGACGCTGACAACACCTAAACCGCGGTCACTGCCAGATTGCATAGAAAAGAAAGAGAAGCGCGACGACAAAACGCTTGTAATTTATTGCAAAATATGAAGTAATTATCTATTTACTCAGAATTGAGTTGAGTAATCGAAAATAAAAACAACCAAGTTCTGCATTAGAATAAGACGTACTTGTTATTAATTAAATACGTAATTTATGTTGATATTTAATACAGATATTTTGGATTAGAACTCAAGGTAAGAGGTTAGTTTAACGTTAGTTTGTATCGGGATTTTTTTTCATAACGTGTTTTGGTGACAACCAAGTTCTGGAAAATATGTTCAAAATTAACATATATTTTTTCCGCTACCACAAACTATACAGATTTGGCAATTTTCTTTCTTAAGAGAAGCCTATTTTGGTCAATTGGGTCTTGTCAGCGCCTTAACTTTTAATATTTGGACACCTATCTAGTAAAAACCCGGCTGCTGTGTTACACTATCATTTTAACCTACGAATGTGGCGGTACCTATACAGAGAATACTCATGTGCAATTGCAATCTATGACGGGTTTCCATTCCCGTTGATAATAGTTAATATATTTGTACTTACCTACCTTTATCACTGAATAATAAGATAGGTAGAGTTTTGGGCTGCGTGGAGTCAAGTTATTGTACCTAAAGTTGATTGGAGGATCATTGTATTCGCATCATATCATTAACTAGCTGTGGCCCGTGGTTTCACGCGCATAAGTCTCGATCCCGTGGGAATATCAGAATAAAAAGTATGGTATGTCCTAATCCAGGTCATTGTCTACATATGTGCCAAATTTCTGCTAAACCCGTTCAGCCGGTTTAGCGTCAACGCGTAACAAACAAACTCACTTTCGCATTTATAATAGTGGTCAAGAACTTAGGATAATAACAATCATAAATCCATACACTGTCAGACGACACACAGCCTAAGCCACAGGCTCTCAAAGCATGCAATGTTGCACAAGAGTTCCATAGACTACGAAAATTAGCACTACGGAAGGATTTAAGAAAATTCATTCCCCTAAAGGGGTTAAATATGGTATGAAAGTTTGTATGGAAGTACGCCATATTTGCCGATGGGGAAACCCTTCGGCCCAGTGGCTTCGGTGGCACTTCTTAACACTCCATAACCACACTACTATGATCAAAGGTCCTCCAATTATTCCCCCAATGTTTATTTGTTAACAACTATTAATTTAACCCGATATATTTACGTTAACACCAGTATACAAATACACGTAAATGTATTCAAAACACGGCAAGCGAATATAAACGGGGAACGCAAACGTGAGAAACGCTCCGTGGAGAGTAAACAATATTATTTTAAAATAATGTCTCACAGCTGTTCGAATTATAATAATGTGTGCGAAAGGTAAGAAAATGTACGTGATGACAGGAATAGCTGGACGTAAGTCAAGGATTTCATCGTTTACGGGTAATAATGTTGTGTATTATAAATATTTTGACACCAAAAAGCAAACCGTTACTTGCAAAACTTGTGAAACAAAGAAAAATGTCTTATTTGGACACGCACCGAAAATAGCAACAAACAATAAAAAAGGAACATTAAAAATTAAGAAGTGAAAAAATAAATACCTGTTTGAGGCTAAAAAGCTTCTACAGATCTCTGCATACGGCTGCGATAGGAGCTTTTCTATCCTTAAAAAATCCAGACTGTGAAGAAAATCTATTACGCTATGTAGAAAATTAATGTAAATAAGTAAGGTTCAGAACAACTGTCCAAAACCAAATGTAACACCAATTCCTAACAAGTTGTATTGTCTTTAAAATATGCCATTTACAGAACAACCAGTACAAATGACCTAATTTGTAAACAAATTAGCTCAATCACCAATATAAACAAGATTGGACACCCATCATTCACACCTCACACAAGGAATTGTAGGCGGGCGGTAAGGCCCGCGCGGCACGCTGGCACGCCGGGACGCGCCGCCCGCGTGACGGGCACGCCGCGGGCACGCCACGAACGCGTGCCGTACACGCGACGACAGCACGAGGTGCTAACGATTTATCGCCACTAAATTGTTTTGAAAAGGTGAACGCTAAATTAACTGTATGTGGATCTGGATCAAGTTGAAATACGACTGTTTCTGTTACTATTGTGGTAATGCGGACTGGAATAGCGGTAAGTGTTGGTGAGAAGTAATTTTCTCGAATTGTTGCAAATCAAACAGTAAATTAACACGGTCCTCGGCCCATTTCGCTTATGTTCATACAGTAGCTGATGACTGAGGGAAACAAATTACTGGCAAAGGTAAATGAAGAGCAATGCAAGAAAATTTTAATAAAACAGGTGTTAATTTCATTTTAAAATAATTAGTTTTAAAGTTATTAAAGAAAGTAGATGAAATTGACCATTCCCCCTTATCTCCGAAACTGCTGAGCCTAAAATTTTGAAGGAAAAAATCCAAGAAAAGTTCTATACTGATAGTTTACAGGAAAACCTATAAGAGATCTTAAAATATATGGTAAATCACTCAATATTGTACGTACAAACTTACATTTGCAGTTGGAATGTATGGAGAACATGTTTTTTTACTACAACGTTAAGTTTGTTATTTTGATAAATTCATCCCGACTAAGGAACCCTTCATTGTGCGTGATCAGACACGTGCGTGGCCTGTTTTTTTATAAAGAACCGAATGATTGAGAAAACTAATCAATTCCGTACAGTTATTCTACATAATCACGCCCACGTGAAACCAGGTGGCGGATCGCCATTAAAGATCGGATGGTAGTAATAATAAAATCTAATCATCGTTAGGCGAGCAGCGAAATAAATAGTATGAACGAAAATAAACATATACTGGTATCGGCGCGCACGCAGCTGTAAATTACCTGTTGGTTCCACTGAAATGTTTGATGCGTTTGCGCTTGATCGACATACGTACTAGGAGGGAATAGTGTTGATACTTTAAGACGAATTGATTTTATTACACGGGCATTTCGCTCACTGAATTACAATAACTTTTGAAAAGAGAAATAAGGTTTTCATTGTAAATTAAACTGGAAACTCATGAAGAATTGGAGATGTTACAAAATTTTGCATGTTTGTATTAAGTAGTGCGATCGAAACTTCGACAAAAGAATAAAGCGGTGCTGAGACAGTCATCATTATCATCATCTGCCTGCCTTGTCCCAACTACGTTGGGGTCAGCTTCCAGTCTAACCGGATGCAGCTGAATACCAGTATTTTACATGGAGCGACTGCCTATCTGACCCCCACAACCCAGTTACTGGGTAACACGATACCCTTGGTAAGACTGGTTGTCAGACTTTAGGTCTTCTGATTACCTGAACTGAGACAGTATTAGGAAGGAATACATAACCTTACAACGAATTTTCACAATCATCTAGACCCAACATTTTACAAAGGAATGTATAAGTTTATTGTGTGGAGTGATGAGTGTAGGATGTAGGATGTTTACTTTGAGGGAAATCTCTTTCAAAACCAATTTAGCTGTCAGTGCTTTCACCACTCACTCGAATTAAGAGGAAATCACTATAAATTCTAAAATCATTATTATCAAGACTACCCGTTCGTCGTACTCCACGTAAACGCTCGGGCCATGTGTTTCACGTCGGCTGCGCGCGCGCCGCAATTCGGTCGCAATCACCATTACCTGGGCGCACGTGTATTTTTATATGCGCTATTTTAACGCTAAACCAACTGTTTAGTTCGATGGATAAACTTTTATTACACATATTTTTATGTAGGTCGATAATATACAGAATTTATTTTTATATGTTTTTAGAATCTGTTGAGATTATGAGATGAATTTAGATATTTTTGAGTTTGTGTATGTTTTAGAAATAAAACATTGGTGTATGCGTTGTTATCAGATTTACTTTTGGTAAGTCCATGCTTATGCAAGAGGAATAATTGAAATCTAACAAAAAATGATGTAGTTATAAGAAAATTCAACCGTAGGACAAAAAAGTTTAATGGTTCCATAACTTTATTCGACCTCTCATTGTAATTTATATGCCGGGAATAATAAAAGCAAAAATAAATGATGTAAAGATAAGACCAAGTTGCAACTCACACATTCACACTTCAGATAATTTTCTTTTACTCATTTCCTAACCAAATGGCACTCCGGAGAAAGACAAAGAAAATATTCACAACCTACCACGAACAACATCAGCGGTAATCACATGTTATCTCCTCTCTCCAATGCACGAGGTAATCAAGTAAACAAAGTAAGCCATTCCTAAGAAACCTTATCATCACACATTGTAACTTCACCTGCCGTATCTGCGTCATAAAGGGGTAACTCGGTTCAAATGCGAACCACTTAAAATTTGCACTTATACCCCTTATTATTAACTGTTGATGAAGTTGGGGTAGTGAGAGGCGAATGTGATGTGAAGTTATCGATAGATTTGGTATTGTTTCTATGAATCAAATATCGGCCTACATATTTGGCGCATGAGTAAAAATACATTACTTTCCGACTAATCAGTGATTGAAAATTTTGTCAGAAAGGAAATAAATTTATTTGACCCAGATTAAGGCACACCATGTTAGGTTGTATACATGATTTGGATGTCCAAAGGATTCTGTAACACCATAAATCAAAGAAAAGGGTCAAACTATACTCACGAGATGTTTGAGCCAATCAACCAACCAACCATTTGTGAATATCTATGGGAGTGACTTAACAGACGCCTAGTGCCTAGTAGACGAGAACGTCTTGTAACAAAATAGTGAGATGACTGTTAACTGGCGACGTTCTCTAATCAATTTGAAGAAGAATCGATTGCCAGACTGTTCTGTAACCGAAAAGTTATTAATTTAAAATATTATAATAATTCATCGACAACACCACACCACTAAAACACATTGGAGTTGTCGCGAAATGAAATTATACAAAGATTCACCTACACTTGCAATAACACACTGATTATTTCCTGCAAAATCTTAATGCTGTTCTTCCAAGCCACATTCACCCTTACTCCTCACAAAATAGAGCGGTTATTGTTAGTGTTAAGTATAGTGGTACTGTGGAAGTTAAGACAACCTGCTTCACAAGTGCGCTAATCCCTTTTATCTTGAGGTGACGTGCGCGGTTTATTATTTCGCTTCAGATATTTTGTTAATACTCTTAAACGATGTTGTATGAATAAGTTTCGGATGTGTGGCTTTTGGTTTTGTTTAGTTAATTTAATATTAACACAGATGGGTTTGTTTGGTTTGAAAGAGCATGTGGAACAAAAGTAAAAGTAGTCTGGAACCACATTATTGCACAAAATATACTTTTCCTGAGGAGTTTTTGATAGACAAAGCCTAGTCTGAAAAAGATATAGGAAGAAAACCGATATCATTTTCCAAAATTGATTCTTTGACTCGCTTTAAAAAATAAATTGGCTTCAATATACATTTATTTGTTTTATTCTTTAACTTCAATATATTTATAAAAATAGAATTATTAACTGGATGTTTTTTTTTTTGGATGGGAAATTATCAAATAACTTCTCCCGCTCTGGGCGGAGCAGGAGGGTGTGTCAGACTCTTACTGACTAAAACCCACCCGTATTCCTTCCGTTGTCTGTGTTGCCAGGAGCCGCGGTAACCCTTTCGAACTTCCACGCGACCCCGGCAGGCATCGGCCCTATTGGACCCCTACACTTGTGCTGACATCTCTTTGAAGCGCGAGTTAAGTGTGGTAACCCTACTACAATTAGCTTTGTCAGCAGTATAGCTTCCGCCAAACCTTGAGAGTAAGTAATTGTAATGTAGAACATGGTCGTCACGTAGCGATTGTCATAACTTAGCTATAAGTACCTTGTACCTTTAGGATTAAGACATTATTATCTTCACTGTCATTCTGTCAGTAAAATAAAGTTATTTTTATAAAACTCTCCGACTGTCGTTTACTTAATTGGCGCAGCCGGTAGGATCTCTGTAGTCACTCAGTATAGTATAAAATTCTACAAAGCTGCTGTGACGTCTGTTCCAACAGTTTAACAGGGATCGCCGAACAAATAAATTTATTGAGCAACTTCATCGAGAGGCTGACGCTGAGTGTGGTGATAATAGTCCAAGGAGGAGATGGGAGTAACTTCGGGACTGTGAGTAGAACTTTTTCACTATCCTTTCTGTTTTCCTTTACGTGTACCTCTTTGATTAGATATATGTGTTTGTGTTATTAGGGGTCAGACAATACCTGGGTAACATACATATTTTATTGCGATAAAACTTTTGTGATAGAATAAATACGTAGATATAGTTAGTTTAGTACATTTTTATTACGATACAAGTCTCGTGATAAAGCAATTAGGTAGGCATAATTGTTTAGTACCTACAGTCTATTACGATACAATTTTCGTATTAAACTGTGTCACTAAGTAGGTATTTTCCTGGTGTGTAGCGTTTCGGGTTTCAATAACAATGGATCAGATCGTACCAATTCCGTCAGCAATGACTAGCATTATTCCGGAATTTAGTGGCGATGCTAGACAGCTCCCACTATTCATAAAAAAATGCGAATATATATTAACTAAGTTTCGAGGAGGAGATGCTCAGAACGAATACTTATATCACGTCGTAACAAGTAAGCTTTCGGATAAAGCCGCGAACCTAGTAGGAGAGCGGGATCAAATAAATAATTGGGACGAACTAAAAGATTTGTTAGTGCAACATTTTGGGGATCCTAGGACCGAAGAATGTTTAGTGTTGGAATTGGAATCCTTAAAAATGAACCAAAATGAAAGTTATTTAGATTTTTGCCATAGGATACAAAACATACGTAGTATTCTTATTGCAAAAACCAATGAAACGATAAGCAATGTCGACGTACGTCAAGCCAAACAGCATATCTATACTAATTCGTCGCTGAATGTTTTCTTATATAATTTACCAGCGTATCTAGTTAGGCTAGTACGATTGAGAGATGTAACGACTTTGGAGGATGCCCTAAGGGTTGTTCTAGAAGAGCAAAACTTCCAAACAGTTTATGATCTGAAAAATAGCAGAAATAAGCCGTCAAGGAAATTTACGGAAAACCATAATAACAACTTCCAAAGACTACATAACTCACAAACAAGAGAGGCAAATCCGAATGCATCTAGTAGTTCACAAAATGCCGTAAACCAGTCAGGTTCACAAAACGCATCGTTTCAATTAAGGAATTCGCATTTTGCACAAAATCGAATTCCGTTACAGACTAGGTCAACTGCAAGGACGCCGAGTCAGCATGATCGGCGATGGACGTCGGCACATAATGCACCGTTTGCAAATACAGGTGCAAACACCGATGTTACTATGTGGACTGCGAGTTCTAGACGTGTTAATTACACAAACAATGATTCATACGATAATAATCAGTTTGCGTTTGAAAGGGAACTACAACCAAGTACTTCAGACGAGCCTGTATGTGCGGAAAATTTTCATCTAAGGGCCTCGAACAGAGAGAACATATAGTTTTAAAGTGTACTAGTTTTCGTTCTTTGCCATATATTATAATTCCTGAGTTAGGTAATGCAGTTTTTATGTTAGACTCTGGCAGCACTAGATCTTTTATCGGATCGAGTATAGCGAAGCAATACTTTAGAAATAATATATATAATGAGCGTTTTAATGTTGTTAGCACACATGGTATTAGCGAACATACACACGTTATTTGTACACAATTGCCTAAAATTTTTAAATGTTCGGAGGATCATAAGTTTTATCTTTACGATGTGGATACTAACTACGATGGTTTGATAGGAAGTAATCTAATGAAACAATTAGGCGCGAAGATTGACTACGAAACGTCAATGTTGTGCACAAAAACAACGAACATACCTTTTGTCTATTCGTCAACATTTACGTATGTTCTGCCAGCACGTTGTGAAGTAAAAGTTAACCTTCCAGTTGATTTAACTTATGGCGCGGCCATTTTGGATTATAAAGAATTAACCGATGGAATAAGGATGCCTTGTGCTTTAGTAAACTGCGTTAATGGGTTTGCATATACGGTTATTCAAAATTGTAAAAACAAAGAAATGATCTTTAAGGTCACTAGTCCATTTAAGGTAGAACAATGTAATGATAGCGAATTAGTAGTAAATAACCTAAGCGAAAGGGATGGACTGGATGAATTGTTATTAAAAAATCTTAACAAATTACGACTAAACCACATGAATGAGGAAGAAAGGAACATGGTATGGAATATTTGTGAGGAATATAAGGATATTTTTTTATTGTGAGGATATACCGTTGTCTTTTACGAATGATGTCAAGCATAAGATTAGAACTACGAACGAAGATCCAATTAATGTCAAAGCATATAGGTTACCGCCAGCCCAAACAGAGGAAATTAGGCGTCAAGTTGATAAGATGTTAAGTGACGATGTAATCCGAGAATTAAACTCTCCTTGGAATGCACCTGTTCATTTAGTTCCAAAAAAGTTAGACGCGTCGGGCCAACAGAAATGGAGAATGGTAGTGGATTATAGACGATTAAACGATATAACCATAGACGATAAATACCCTTTGCCAAATATCAATGACCTTTTTGATAAGTTGGGAAAGAGTATGTATTTTTCAACTTTGGACCTCGCCTCTGGTTATCATCAATTACAAATTCAAGAAGAGGATAGGCAGAAAACTGCATTTACAACACCATTTGGGCTGTATGAATTTAACAGAATGCCGTTTGGTTTAAAAACAGCGCCTGCTACTTTCCAACGAGCAATGGACAGTGTACTTAGAGGGTTGCAAGGGTTACATTGCCTTGTATATTTAGATGACGTAATCATATTTTCGACAAGCCTACAGGAACACGTCGTTAAGCTCAAAGCAATTTTTGAACGATTTAGAAAAACAAATCTAAAAGTTCAACTAGATAAGTCCGAGTTTCTAAGAAAAGAAGTTATATACCTAGGACATACAATTACAAAAGATGGCCTTAAGCCTAATAATGATAAGATAGAAGCTATCCTAAAATATCCAATACCTAAAACAGTCACGGAGATAAAAAGTTTTTTGGGTCTGATAGGATATTATAGAAAATTTATCAAGGATTTCTCTAAAATAACGGGACCTCTTACAGCATGTCTAAAGAAAGGAAAAAGTATAGTAATAGATGACGTATATAGAAAAAGTTTCGAAACATGTAAAGAATTACTAACAAATGCACCTTTACTGCAATTTCCCGACTTCAACAAGCCTTTTATTCTTACAACTGACGCATCGAATTTCGCTGTTGGCGCTGTTTTGTCTCAAGGCAACATAGGCTCAGATAAACCAATTGCGTTTGCTAGCAGGAAACTAAGTGATACAGAGTCTAGATATAGCACAATCGAGAAAGAGTTATTGGCCATAATATGGGCGGTCAAATACTTCAGACCCTATTTATATGGTAGAAAGTTTATTATTTATACCGACCATAGACCATTAGCCTGGCTGAATTCGTTAAAGGAACCAAATAGCAAGTTAACTAGGTGGAGATTACGGTTAGAGGACTACAATTTTGATATCCATTATAAAAAGGGTCAACAAAATACAAATGCGGATGCCTTATCACGCATCAAAATTAATGTCACAAATGATTGTGAGTCGATGATTGTAAATGTCGATGAAAACGAAAGAAACTTGCAGGAGCATTTAGACGAGGTGACTAACGAGATTATAAAACTTGGTAAAAAGGAACCAGAATTAGAGACCATCGAAATATCAGATTCTGAAAGTGACGCTGCTACAGCTAATTCTATATCCAATAGAGAGCATGAAGGTATACCTATCCTCAAAGAAGCGATAGACACTAAGCCTAGGCAAATTCACATTTTTACTTGGTTTAAAGACAGCTTGGCTGTAAAAGACATTTCTAATGACAAACAAAAAATTTTGGAAGTTCATTTACCTACGAATAACCAGGATTTAGTAAAGGATTTCCTTAAGGAATATATAGACTACAAGCATAAATATTTCATATATTTTGAGGATCCCACCCATAGGAAAATTTTTGTCAACGTTATTATTTCACTCTATAAAAAGGGAACCCAACAATTTGTTGAATGTACTGAAAGAGTGGTGAACGTTACAGATGAGGATGAGCAAAAGAATTTAGTTTTAAAATATCACCAGGGTAAAACCTGTCATAGGGGTATTAGGGAGACAGTAATTAAATTAAAAAGATCGTACTGGTGGAGTAAGATGCAGGAAACAGTTACTGCCATCATTAATGCCTGTGAGGAATGTAAAAAAATGAAATATGACAGGAAACCCCTGAAACCATTTATACAGTTAACACAGACTCCAGATGGCCCATTACAAGAAGTCTTTATTGATCTGTTATACATCGAAAAGAACCAATATCTGACAGTGGTGGACGCATTTAGTAAGTTAGGACAAGCTATTTACATACCTAACAAAAGTACACCAGAGGTAGTAAGAGCCTTAATTAAATACTTTAGTATGTATGGAACACCCAAGAAGATAAGTAGTGATTCAGGCACAGAATTTAATAACGAACTGCTCAAAGAAATGTTGAACCTTCACAAAATAGATCAGCATATTGGAACACCCAATAATCCCAATTCAATGGCGATGGTAGAGCGTTTTCATTCAACAATAATAGAAATATATAGGTTAGCAAAATACGAGCAAAGTAACTTAGATGCTACATCCGTAATGACATACGCGATCATGGGATATAATAACACAATTCATAGTGCCACAAATTTCACACCTTTTGAGGTAGTTTTTGGACAAACAGAGTCAGGGAATATTTTTGATATCGATAGGAATAAAAACTTAATGCAGAAAATTTTACAAGACTATCGTAAAAGACTGAAAATTCTTTACGAAAACTTGAGTAGCCAGATGATTGGACATAAAAGTTTAGTTAGGGAAAAGAAAGGAGGAGAAGAGAATATACCAAGTGTAGTAGATGGGGACACAATTTTTATGAAAAATACTAGGACTAGAAAAGCTAAAGAGTTGCCTCGTTTTGAAAAAGCAATCGTCATGGGAAATGTCGACAGGAACATAGTCCCAGTTAAGCTTAAAAATAGACGTACGAGAGTAGCATTAAGAAACGTAAAACGTCCTTCACAGATGGTGGTCGACACTTCTCGCCCTAGTGGATCAAGGGACAACTTTGAACATCCAGAAAATCGATCAGAATCCCGGGATAGTTCCGATCAGGATTGGGACGGCTCTGATGAAGAATAACCACTGGGACATCATAAAAACAATAGATTTAAATTCTCTAGCCCTACAATTAGAGAATAATATACAAGAATATAATAAGTTAAAAATTATTTGTAATAGTAATAGCGAGATATATAGGGAACTTATAGGATTAACCGTACAGATAGATTCTCTGTTAGAATTAACTAAGGACAGGTTACAGCAGATTTTACCGTCAAGAAGAACAAAAAGAGGTATTTTGAATCCATTGGGTTCTCTTGTTAAAGTAATAACAGGTAATTTAGATAACGAGGACGCTAGGAAGTATGATTTAGAGATAAGTAATCTAGGAAAAAGGGAACATTCCGTTGAACGAAGGGTATCATTAATGCAAAGGGCTTTTGATAAATTGCTTAATGTTTCAGACGATATCAATTTCAATACTAGACATCTAAATCTAAAAATTAAACAATTTCAGTCTCTTGTTCAAAATCAAACTAAGTACTCCAATTTGATTTCAATCATGAATAGTATGCACCAAATATTAAATAATTTTCGTACTATTTATACTATCATCTATGAACTAGAAACAGCCATTGCCTTTAGCAAAATACATATATTACATCAATCTATAATTAACTCTACGGAACTATTTAATATTTTGAAGGTAATCAAAACGCACCATACCTTAGTTTATCCGTTAGATATTCATAACCTAGTTAAGTTAGAGGGAAGTATAAAAATTAAGGGGTTTATAGATAGTAGTAAAATAGTTTTTATTTTGGAAGTTCCACTAGTAGACAGTAACACATATATCTATTATAAAGTTATCCCTGTTCCAATTTTTAACCCTACCACAAAAAAACCCTATGTCATTATTCCGAAATATCCTTACCTACTGGTGAAAAAGTCGAAATACAGGCCCGTAGTCGACAGCTGCGAAGAAATAGATGACCTCACATACCTTTGCTCCGAGGACAACGTTCTTCAGTACACAGAAGAAACATGCGTCGAGCAACTTATGTTACTAAAACATAATTTCACGGATTGTCAGCAACACCAGGTAAAAATAGAAGAAACCAAGATACAACCCATATCCGAAAGTCACTGGTTGGTATATGCAGAAAAAAGTATCCAGACAACGGAACATTGTGACGATGAAACCAGGAAATACACCTTGCAAGGTACATACATCTTAGTACCAAGTCAGCACTGCACACTGCAGATCGCTGACATCTCCATTACAACGCCAACGAATAGTAGCACAGTCTCCTTCAGCCTGCCAACAGCACAGATGCCCGAACTTCGACGTGACGTCAGCCCACCGGCGAAGCAAATGGATCTTAGAGGGGTGGACTTAGGTGACATCAAGGACCTAGTGAACCGAGCAAAGTACAGTGAAAGTGTTAGTGATTTCGAGTCATATTATGTACGTGTAACAAGTGACAATATCAGTGTATGGACCCTAAGTATTTACGTCATAATCCTAGTTTCTGTTATAGGTTTCATTATATATAGATGGGACTTATGTAAAATTTGTAAAAGAAATTCCCTAAAGACCACACAGTTGCCTTTAGATAATTTCTCTCTTGGGGAGGGAGGAGTTAAGTGTGGTAACCCTACTACAATTAGCTTTGTCAGCAGTATAGCTTCCGCCAAACCTTGAGAGTAAGTAATTGTAATGTAGAACATGGTCGTCACGTAGCGATTGTCATAACTTAGCTATAAGTACCTTGTACCTTTAGGATTAAGACATTATTATCTTCACTGTCATTCTGTCAGTAAAATAAAGTTATTTTTATAAAACTCTCCGACTGTCGTTTACTTAATTCGCGCGTGGAATACAACGCGCCGTCGACCCGGGCCTGGTCCTTTTCGGACGGTGAGCTACCCATTGCTCACCGACCGCAAGCCCACGCCTACGGTGGCCGGAAACCCGCCTGGGATTTCCGACGCCCAGGGCTTCTCCTACGGTGGATAGGGGCGCGAAATTTGCCTTTCCCTTAACCGTCCCGCCTCCTCCTTCGCGAGCATTACTGCTTCGCAGAAGGAGTTGACGGCTGCCCATGCCCTCTCGCTCCGTACCATGGCCTGAACCAGGGCCGGACGCGAGAGATCTCTGCCGCTCCACAAGGACACTGCGGTGCTCTGCCCAAGCCGGGCAGACCTCCATGGATGTATTTAACACCGTGATAGATGATTTCCTCGAAACTAATAATAAAAATTGCCCAACATTTAATTTTAGTAACATGTTACTGCTTCAATAAATTGATCCACTGATCCACCATTTTGAAATTGTAGCATCAGATCCTCAAATCAGAAACTAGCACAACTTAAATAAGCGATTCCAGCGACACTAGTAAATATTATTACCTTGTCCTGACACATTACTCACAATACTAGTATTTCAGGCTATTAAGAACATAATTAATATCCCGGGGACTACAATGTTTCATTGGCGGTTGTTACAGTATTAGATGTGGTATTAGCAGATAGGACAAGTGTCAGGTAACGATCGTATATCACATTGGAATAGCATTTAACTCATTTAAGTGCACGGGAAATGCAATAAAAGTATTATGTGTTTGTTGGTCGTGATTTATAAAGTAGGTTTTGTGATCAAGGGACTATTAAAATCAATATGTTTGTAAGCATAGATATATGTATAACGCAATACAAACAGTTTTGTATAGGCAGATATTTTGACAAAGACAACACCCAGTGCGATTGCGGCGCTTGGGATCAGACCATGCCCCACATGCTGAAGTGTCCTAAGTGCCCGTTCACCTGTACCTCGGATGACCTAAAGAATGCTACTGATGCCGCAATCAACGTGGCCACTTACTGGGCTCAAACAATATATATATACTGGCGCGTGCTAGCTAACGTATGGCAAGTGTGTAATTTAATCCAATGTTTTGTGTTTCGTAATGTTAATTACTTTGCATACGATTTGTATAGAATCAAGTTTATACAGGTTGAAATTGAAAACTTGCGACAAACTGAAATGGGACATTGTATACATCATTATTAACAACTTTTACTAAGGGACCAATGCTGTAATCCCAAAAAAAAAAATCTGCTTTTCCTACATTTTGATGAGGTATTGCGAACATAAATGTAGGGGACAGCAGTTTTTTTTTTTTGGGATTGTAGCTTTGGTCCTTTAGTAAAAGTTGTTCATAATGATGAGTACAATCTCCCATTTCGATTTGTCGCATGTTTTCAATGTCACCCTGTATAACTAAACAGACAGACGTGCTGCTGGGGAGTTTGTTCCACCATTTCTTCTTCCCAGCTAAAGCACTAGGAAGTGGTGACGGGCGGGCCTTTTTGGGGGACTGTCTTATGTAACTTTGACGTTCGAAAAGTGCTGATTTTCAGCCTAGTTTGAATAAATGACTTTTTGATTTTTGATTTTGATTTGATTTTTGCTACAAACAACGATGAAGAGTACCATCTACACTGAAGAAGAAGGATGTACTAGATGTAAATAGATAAAATATTTTACCACTAACCTTGAGGCAGATAATTATATTCGGGCTGTGGCAAGCTTAATTAATATCGGCGACCGATAGAAGAATATTTTGAGTGAAATTAGGGCCAGGTTTTCAGCAGAAGTTGTTCTTAGACGTATTTTGTAAGAAAACAACAACATGAATGTAACTCTATTGTCTTATATAACGATTAGGACATCAAACTTATTTTAAAAACACCTCACCCAAATCGATTTATAGACTCCTTCCAAACGAACAAACAAGCAACCCACACATACCTCCTCACACTATAGCTAGCATCTTTAAATCCACACTTACATAGCCTAAGCCGTGCTAACTTGCTAACCTGTTGATTTAATTGTCGATTAGTCTTCATTAGCGCGGCTCAAACAGGATCAGCCCTAATAGTTACTAATAGTATGTCGCAGCACTACAACGCGGCGGCTTAGGGATGTCACTCGTTAGTTATCGCGAACCATGGACAGCAGGTGGTGGGTGGTTATTGTAGGTTATTTTAAGACATGTTAGGTTTAAATAAGCTTTGATCGTTGCTACATTGTTTCATACTCTCCTCTGGTATCATGAAAGGCTAATATAATTTTATCTGTTTTTGATTGTTCCCCAAAAATACGTCTTCTTACGATCAAGCTTATGTGAGAATCACTGAAATATATCAGTTGTACCGATATGTCCAGCTACTGATTGATACTAATGGTTCCTTAACAAGCTTTAGAAGTTTAAGATGGAAGATTTATCTTAGCAGATAGGTACTGTGTAACAAGGCTGCAACAAGCATAGAATACTAAAGGCCCATACAGACTGCTTTGCGACATTTAATGAGTCAAAAAGAAAATTTTGACGAAACTACAAGGAGTTTAATATGCTCCTTAAACTAGTACAGTAACATACACCTATGTATTATATACACGTATTTCACTTTCGGGTTTTAATCTCTCTTTCTCTGTCTCTCTCTGCTAAGCACATAAATTATAACCAGTCTATTTTTTGCAAGGAGTCTTCCTATTTAACTGATTAACTACTCGAAAACATCAGTAGCATTTTCACACCTTTTCAGCTCCAAACAGCAATTGTATAAACATTTCAGCACCCCACCTCCAACTAATGAACGAACTAGCCAGGTGCGACAAACACTGGGATGTGTCCGCAGACAACAAGCGCGTTATGACAGCGCACCACATTACAGGCAACTGTTCGTAATGGCCGCACGTTACAGGCACGCTGTTGACGTCGTAAAGGTATGCTGGTGTGATTGTGTTGTGAAGGAAATTAATTAGCAAAAAATAGAAAAGGGAAAAGTGTTATGAAAAGCTAAGAGTTTTCTTTGAAAGGATAAAGTCGTTAGGGTTACACTTTATTGGATTTGGAAGCCAACAGTCTCCAAACAACATCAAGTCATGGTTTCACGATTAAAAAAAAAACTATGGTGTCGGTAAAAAGTGCTGATATTTGTCGATCATTGAAACACATGACTTTTCAAAGTACCCGCTGTCCACAAAAATATTATTACGAATGTTATTGAAGAATTTTCACACTAAATATCTCTGTGATTAATGGAACCTCACCAATCCAGTTAATTATATCAGAGTCCCCCTAAACCTTTATAAAAGCTAATTCCACAGCATTACCCATACGATCAGGTGCTACAAACATTCAGATGCTCGCAGACAGACACAATATCCGCACGTGTAATGTCGGCGCGGCCACATTACCGACAACTGTTGGTAATAGCCGCGCTATTTATGATGTAAAGGTGTGCTGCGTTTACACCTAATTTGTGGGTAGGAGAGTGGGTTAGGAAAGTAGTGTGCAAGTGTAGGGGAAAGCGAAGAGTAGATTGCATCTTGATATAATTATACAATCTAATTCCTAATAAGCCGACCTAAACACTAATTTCATAATAGCAAAAACTAACATTTTATCAGCCCAGTGTAATTTAGGAATATTCACATGTGTATAATGATTAACCAATCTGCTTGACAAGATTTTGACATAATTATGACATATCAGCTGACTCAACGGGATCTTGAGAATTACATACATCATGAAAATCAGGAATTCCATCATCATCATCCATCAACTTTCAGCATTCGAATTTATTAAGAAAAATATGTTACCACAGCTATTTTATACATTGTTTCTGGTAAATATCTTTATTTATATATTGAGGTCGGTCAAACCGCGTCACTCTACTTCAAAATTTGTGTAAAATAGCTCACCAATCCAAAAGGTGGGCAACTTTGATTAGCTGAAAACATGAGCATTAAAATATATATAACATGTCATGTTGTCTCTCTGTTCAGTCCAGTCCACAGTGCTAAAGACGTCCTCCAACGCATTGGTGAACAGTTTTGGGATATCACATCCCCGTGTCTCACCCCTCCGAGCAGTTGGATGGTTTTCATACTGTGGACAGTCATCGTGGCAGCGTCATACAAACACCTCAACACTTTCACACAGCGACAGACGCGACAGTCAATTCGACATCTTTGCAGAGACGCCAGAACTGGGCCATATTTCGATGGAGTCGCAGGCTTTCTTGTAGTCCATAAATTCCATCCACAGCGGCTGGTTGTACTAGGTCTTTTGCACAATTTGCCGAACAGTAGGTATGGATATGGTCTACGGTATTGAAGCCTTTTTGAAAGCCTTCTGGGAAAAAAAGAGAAGAAACTGAATAAAATCTCTATGGTACTTACATTTATCATGAATTATTTATTTTTGAAATTCATTATTTTACTTATTTTTATTCATACACATGTAGTGTGGTTGCCTCTTTAGGGTTCTGTACCTAAGGCGTGCCAACGTCGTCCGTTTGCCACAAGGCTGTATCTTTTGAACTGTAATAGGTAGATAGGTACTATAAATTTTCAGTGTTTACTACTATGGCCGCATTAACAACAATAATAAAATTACAATAATGTTTGAAATTAAAGGCGGACCCAATACGATAAACGTGTTAAAGAAATATGTAGCATTAAATATTGTACGGTGGTACGGAACACTTCGTGTGCGAGTTCGACTCGCACCTGGCCGCTTTTTTTATAAGTTTATAGCGTTATTATTTAGATATTTTAACCGACTTCAAAAAGGAGGAGTTCCTTCATTCATCTGTTACATGTGCATCTCTGTCAAATTATATATATAAACCGAACTGATTTTTGTAGGCTGCCGTAATCGTAAAAGGATTCCTTATAATTTCTTCATGACCGTCTAACTATTTGCCTGTTTGTCCGTCAGTCACAACCTCGATTTTAACGTATAATGTTTAAGTGAATTATCTTATTGAAATTATAGCGTAGGTGTGAATAAAATAAACGATTTGACTGCAATGGTGATTTGTACAGCAATGCAATAGGTAGACCAGATACCAGGATACAGGGAGATAAGCTTTAGTTCCATCAATGCAAGGGTATGGTGGCCAGCTTTTTGACTTGTCTTGTTTATGATGAACAGAAGTAGATTAAATTATTTTCTAAAGAAAGAAAGAAAATACATTTATTTAGCACATTTCAAAAGGCACACAATATAATATACTTCACATAAAACAATAAAAATCAAATAAAAAGTGTAAAGTGCGATGTAAGAAACTAGCAGGAAAATGTGCCCCACGACCGCGCCAAATAGGCCTAGGTTTTTAACTGGACCTGTACTAGTACTCGCCCCAGTATACTCTCCAGTTACAAGCCAGCACCAATAAACGGCAGGTATTTACGACACTGCCTGCGTATGCCGCCATCATTGTTTTGTATTGCATTCAACTGTTTAACCTACAAATACAAATATTAGTTCGAGTATTATGGCGTTGTAATTCGATGTGTGTTATGCTGTTATTGGAATGTGAAATGTAACCTACTGTTTGTCACATAGTTGTTCTACTTTAGTTGTTTAACCTACTGTTTGTCACATAGTTGTTCTACTTTAGTTGTTTCTGTACCAACAATGTTTGCTTTGACGTAGGAGGTGAGGCCCTTGGATTACTAAGTGCTCATACACACGTCACGTGCCGTCTATTTGAGTCCGGTGCTCAAATAATCGAGCGGCACGTTGTCGACGGCTGGAGTTACCTGTGCTTGTCGCGCGGCGCTCGTCTGTATCAGCACTAAGATAAGTACTAATCCGAGAACAGGATCAATTATCTAAGAAAGATCTTTGAAACTTTTGACAGTGGAAAATCCAACCAAATGCGAGTCGGACTCGCGCACGAAGGGTTCCGTACCATAATGTACAAAAACGGAAAAAAAATCATGTCTGTTGTATGGGAGTCCCCTTAAATTTTTATTTTATTCTGTTTTTTAGTATTTGATGTTATAGCGGCAACAGAAAGACATCATCTGTGAAAATTTCAACTGTCTAACTATCATGGTTCATGAGATATAGCCTGGTGACAGATGGACAGACAGACAGATGGACAGTGGAGTCTTAGTAATAGGGTCCCGTTTTACCTTTTGGGTACGGAACCCTAAAGCCTTATTTTGTTTTCGTTTTCCATGATTCCTCTAATGATTTGATTTTTAGGGTACCGTTTAATTATTTCACAATACCATCATAACATAATCAACCTATAATGTTCCCACTGCTGGGACACAGGCCTCCTCTATGTTAGAGTAGAGGGAGTGGGCCGTAATCCAGCACGCGGGCCCAGTGCGGGTTGGTAGATGTCACATGTCCTCGAATTTTTAGTTCTAGTACCTTTTCCTCACGGTTTCCTCACGATGTTTTCCTTCACCGTTACTTCACAATGAAATTCATCTAATCAGGGTTCTAACTAACTTTTATTATTATTACATCCCTGTTTGGTAAAAAGTCTTAAAGTCATTATTGTAAAATAAATCGGATTTGTGATGAGAAATGATTTTACCATCAAAATAAATCTCACAGACTCCGATACATCAATGAAACAGTACACGCTGCAACACAAGTCGCGTCGCCCGCGCATACATTCGCTCGACGCTCCTGCCACCGCCCGGCGCGCTATGTACCTACACGATGAACACAATGCTACTTCCTTGTTGTTGTTGGCGTGCGGAACGCAATCTGACTCCTGCGATGCACTATGGGAATGTCGGGGGAATAGTGTGGAAGAGGACTTTGTTCCTTTATTTGTATACGCACATGATCTTAACAGTTACAGGTTAAGTGTTTTTTTTTTTTTTGGCACACACTGAAGCCTACACGGCTTGATGGATTTTTACATAAGAGGTGTCGTTAGATTCGTCTTCATTGTGGGAGTGACATAGGCTATATCATATTTAATGTATTGCGTCTGCAAATATAAAAAAGGGAGGCGAAGGTTTTTTTTTAAATAAATAATAACAATATTGATATCAAATAAAAGCTAGTAATGGGGTCAATTCCATATTAATAAAAATAAAAAGCTTGAAATAAAACAAATTATTTAAAAAACATAAACCCGACTGCATAACTGAAACCCGACTGAAAAGAGAAAAACAAGAATTACTCGTATAATCTATAGAATTTTGATATCGCCTAACCTGAAATATGGTGTAACTTTTGTTTCTCCCCGCCTGCGATACCAAAATTCTCTAGATTATAATGCTTGTTTATCTCTTTTAAATGATGTTATTGCAGTCGAGTTTTAGTTTTTATTAATAATTTGTTTTTTAAAAGGACTTGTTTTGATTCCAGTAGGTACGACATTTCTTTCCTCTATGCTTCATTGCTGTGTCCCAAATTGGAGGCACGAAATATTTGGACTTGTTTTTTGGGTTGGCAACGCATGGGCTATAATCAATTTGCAAAATATTTCAAAAACTATGGAAACCCGCACCCGTTCAGAACTCACTTCTATTTTTCTTTAAAAATTCTGCTGTCTTTTATCCATTTTCGTATTCATTCATTTCCATTCAACAGATAATCAAGGAACCTTAAAGCCCATGCCTCACTATCACGCACGAAACGCACGAGCTCGCGACAACGAAAAGCGATTATATTTAGCTCTCAACACCTAGGAAGTTCATTAAGAAGACACTATGTTGCTAATGCGCCCGACTCTAATTGAGCAGTTTGTCGCACTCGAATCGCACGCGTTCAGTCGCTCGTGCGTTTACGACTTTATGGTTATGTGTGCACTTGCCCTTAAGTGATGTTGCTTGAAAGGTTTTAAGTTTAGCCTGTATGATTCAATGACAAAGTGGGCTTAAGCTTGTGTAGATACATGATTTCCTTATGATGTTCTGACAGGATTTCATGAAGGTGTGATGTTTACTACACACATGGGACAGCTAAAAAAAGGGAAACTTTCGATCTGGTGAGATAAAAACGTTTTTATTTTTTTGTCATCAAACATTTCGCTTAAACATTATTTGAACTAGCTAAGTAAGCATTTCAGAAATTAATAAGATAAAAAAGCAAAGTAAACCTCCATGAAACTAAACTCAAACCGTCGCAGTTGTGTTACACATTAAGGTAAACGCAACCATTACGTATAGGTTGGGGAAAAAGTTTCTTCGCATCTTTAAGAAAATTTAAAACAATTTTTAATATATGTAGTTTATTTACATTTAACTAAAGTATGTAGGTACCATTTTGTTCGATAACTTTTTGCCATCTTGTAGGTAGGGACATGATCCCATTGCTATAGAAATTTTGGGACTTCTGATCAAAATACCGCGACAAGTGGTTTTGGCAGTCCTCTCGTGATGTTAACCTGACACTGCCTAAAGAATTCTGAAGAGACCGAAACAGGTGGAAATCTGAAGGTGCAAGGTCAGGACTATACGGCGGATGCATTAACACCTCCCAGCCAAACTATCTTAATTTTTGCTGAGTGGCTAAAGATGTGTGAGGTTTAGCGTTATCATGATGAAAAACCACACCCTTTCTGTTGATTGATTCCGGCCGCTTTCACTCAATTTCTTGCTTCAATCTCATCAGTTGTTCGCAGTAGAGTTCAGAATCGATGGTCCTGCCTGGTGGTAACAGCTCATAATGAATAATGCCCTTTCAATCCCACCACACACACAGCATCACCTTGTTGCGAGTTAACCCGGGTTTCGCCAGTCTGTGAAGCCTGACCGGCCTTTGACCACGACCTTTTTCGCACGTTCTTGTCGTACGTGATCCACTTCACCACCTGTGGTATTGCTACTCAAAGCCACATCTTTATGTTAATAATTATAAAATTACCTTTGTTATAATTCCTGTACTATTTTCCTTGCTTCAAACATGAAATCATATTATTTCTCTAACTTTCTTACATATGTTTGAACACCACAGCTGAAAAGCAACATCACAATTAACTGTTTTTAACACCGAATACTGTATTTTATATTATTAATTTTCTTTTGTTGTAAAATAACATATTTTTATCCATTGACATCTTCAATCATAAATTGTCATCTGTCTAATATTTTCTTTCTCTATGAATCGTACCGGCCTTGATAAAGCTAGTTTCAGACTTACTTCGCTATGTAAACCATTTTTATTGATCCTGGCAGACATTCAAATTAATCATTTGAATTATGCTTCACAGAAACTTCTAGAACCTTTGCCAGGATCTATAAAAGCGGTGATCGGACCTGACAAGCGTTCACTCAGTCAGGCAGTTCAGTTCAGTTCGACTCAGTCAGTTCAGTTCTATAGCTTACTTTATTTCTTGTACTAATAATTGTAACGTGTAAAAATATAATCTCTAAAGAATCTCATAGTGTGTGTGATTTGTGATTCACCTTACATAGCCGGCCCTCTCACTTCCGCCTTTGGGAGATTTCTAAGGCCGAAGGCGTTATAGTCGCGTGGCTTAGAACGCCATAGCCGACCACTCCTGTGTGTCTTAGGAGGTCCAGACACTCGTCTCGTGGAGCGTGAGGTGCTGTAGAGTGCCTCCGCAGAGAGGCGAGATTCGGACTACGCCACCGTCTTACTAGCCCACTCCAAGACTAAGAGCTCTATCATTATTAGGTCATTCTATCAACGTGGCGTTGGACACTAACTCCGACTACACATCATACCACCAACCACACCAACAATACCACTAATTTAAGTACTATAGAACAAAACCTCTTGTTTTACAAGGGACATTTTACTCCTTGGGACACAGTTGCCGACTGACTGTGAAGGCGAGATCCTCATCTTCGTGCTCCGCCTCGTCTGTCAGCCCTGTCCCACTGCTGCCTGCCGATCCAGACCAACTACCTGCCGACCCTGTCCAGCTGCTGCTAACCGATGCTACATCCTGACCGGACCGGAAGCATAGAATAATTTTAATATTTAGTCTAATCTTTTAAATATTTAATAGTAAGTACTATTACTTTTTTTTTTTTTAACGTGACTTACGACTGGCCCTCCGGCCAATCGTAAAGTTACACACCAGTTATCAGCTTCTTCAAAAATGGTTCGGTTTCATTATGTCGTAATAAAGAATCACAAATGAGTACACGGTTCATTAGGTTTCTTTCAGTGAGCTCGTGAGGTACCCAAATATTGAGCTTTTTTGTGTACCCAGTTTTTTCATGCTTTCATGCGCCAAAACTGTTTTGTGGTCAATTCCCAGTTCTTCAGCTACGTCGTAACTACTGATATGCCGATCTTGCTCCACTTTTTCAAAAATGGCATCCATTTTATCCGTAATAGGGCGACCAGAGAGACGTGCATCTTTGTCAATCGACGTGCATCTTTGACATCAAAATTTCCGGATTGAAAACGCTTAAACCAAATTTGTGCTACTCTCACAGACACTGCACTAGGTCCATAAACATCGCCAATTTTTTTCGCGGCTTGCGTTGCATTTTTACCTTTTTTGTAGTAAGATTTTAAAATGTATCGAATTTCTTCATTAGATTCACTCATCTTGACGGTACGAAAAACAAATGAAAATCACACATTTTCCTAATTGGAATTTGGAATTATGTTCTTTAATTAAAATTTAAACTTTCAATGATACCAAAACCAGCCAGATACAAATAGTATACCCAAAGAGATTTTATCACAAGTTCATACATACTATAATGCGAAAAGACTTTTTCCCCAACCAAATATACGTAATTATATATCAGGCCACTCATATAGTATTGCGAAAAAAATGTTTTTATGTATGAGAGACTGGCAAGTTATACTCTATTTTGAAAATATGATTATTTGTAAGTAAAAATAGGTACGTTCCAATTTCAAAATTTCCCTCCACATTGTTTGCGAGCTAATTTAAATTATCGTGTCTCAAAAAATGGATCTGCACCGAGAACATTTTCCCTCTATTATTTTTTCCGATTTCAAGTGTCACCTGAAACCGGATGAATCGTACGATAGACTTCAAATGTCATTCATGGATGAAGGCCCTTCTTAGGCAACCGTGTATCGTTGGTATAACGAATTCAAGCGCCGTCAACTAACTTTGGGGGATGAAGAAAGAAGTGGTCGCCCTATAACGGCTGTTACGGAAGAAAACGTGCTAGCAGTGAAAAATTTAATCCATGACAATAGGCGAGTTACGTGTCAAGGGATTTAGCACATACTGCAGGTTGGATCGGGAAGCCTTCAAAAATTCTACAAATGCATCTTCGCGTGAGGAAGATAGTTTCACGCTGGGTGCAACACAACCTCACCGATGCTCAGAAGCAGGCCCGGGTGGAATGGTGCCGTGATATGATAAACAAATTTGAAGCAGGGTCATCTCGGCGTGTTTACGACATTATTACAGGTGATGAGTCTTGGATTTATCAATACGATCCAGAAATGAAGAGCCAGTCGACGGTTTGAGTGTTTCAAAATGAATCAACGTGAAGCGATCTAGAAGCGGGGGGAAGATTGTGATCGCGAGCTTTTCAATTTGTCTGGCTACTTGGTGTCAATTTCTTTACGGAACCAAAGAAGCATCAACGCTGAATGGTATACTACCAAATGCTTGGCAGAAGTTTTCTCTGTGGTGAGAAACAAGCGATCAAACACAGGGCTACTGCTCCACTACAACAACGCGCCTTCGTACACCGCGCTCAAATCGAGGGACTTCCTGGACAACACGCCAGTCAAACTCCTGGGTCACCCTCCTTACAGCCCTGACCAAGCACCGGGTGCCTTTTTTTTATTCCCGAAAATAAAAATCAGCTTAAAGGGATACAATTTTCGTCACCGGAAGATGAGCTGTCAGCGTTCGAGCAGGCTGTAAATGCGGTGTCTGCGAAATCTCCAAACGGCTGTTTGACACTTCCCGGGACTTGGCTGGCTTTACCTTGGCCAGAGACTAAGCATTGCCATACAACGTGGCAATGCCACCAGTCTCTTGGGTAAATTACCAGTCGACAGCGAGGCGGAGGAGTTATTCGACGCTATATTTAAGTTTGCTAATAGTTTTAGTTAAGCTAGGATATTATATTCATATTCTATTTATTAATTAGGTATAAGTGTTAGTTATTTAATAAGAATTAAAATGAAATGATTTTAATTCAGAATAAAACAAATATTATCTCTGCATTTGCCTTATTTTCCAAGGGTTTACTCTCCAGCAATCTAAAAGCACTATCAAACTGCACTTAACAAAAACCCGGTAAAGTGGTATTAAACGTACAACCTTCCACAACAACAGTAAATCTTCGGGCCATAAAATATGCATATAAATTATATATTATAATATAAAATATGTAGTGCAGTCCTGAACAGAACGTGATGTATAGGCGCCGGGCGAACCGGCGTCATTTGCTAGTGTGATTTATGTAGTTCCGTACACCTAAGGTTTTGAGTTTGGCGCAGGATTTCAGAAATTATGGTCTGGGCAAGATAGTGTGGACGAAAATAGGATTTTCAGTGAAAAACCTGTGATAAAAAAGCGATCCGACCCCGATATTATTCGAATTTTCAATAAAATATATTTGATTTTCTTTCAGTAAGAACTTACCTATAAGTTTCAAGCATCCAAGAGTCTCGGATTTCCCGAATAATAAAAGTCTACGTGAAACGAATTTAGAATAAGAAGAATATAATAATCAGCCTATAATGTTCCCACTGCTGGGACACTGGCCTCCTCTCTGTGAGAATGAGCCGTAATCTATCACGCGGGCCCAGTGCGGGTTGGTAGATGTCACATGTCTTCGAATTTTTAGTTCTAAGACATGTCGGTTTCCTCAGGATATTTTGCTTCACCGTTTTGAGAGCAGTAGTGATGAAACAATTTACACAAAGTAAAGCGCCTGTTTGGGTTCGAACGTAACGACCTTACAACTCATAAGTCGTGGCCGTTACCACTGGGCCACCACTGTTCCTAAACGAATATACGTAGACTGAATATTAGCAAGCCACTGTAAAAGTAAATAGTGCACGGCAACATAAAACATACCTATTCGCTAACTGTTACTGAATTTAATAGAGGAAATCGTAGAGTAGTTACTCAAATATTTTTTAAACAGCTGTGTACCTACTCAAAAATAAACAATAAAATATCTGGAACAATGACAAAGCTCACATAAAACTAGAATATTGTTATACTTTTACTTATTTAAAAATATAAAAAAATGTCTCGTCTAGTCCCATATAAAAAATTAACAATATTGGCGTTCGCGATTCGTCTCGGTAATTACACGTTTATGTGAGCTTTCATCTCCTGTGTAAAATAATTGGGGTAGGCAGGACTGTCATGAACGCACCATTTAGTTGTTCACGACACATTTATAATACGGGTTCTGTAAATTATATATCAAAAAGAGAACGTTTGTCAGAATTTCCAATTCACGTTGGTACTTTGTAGAAAAGTAGGTGAACAATTAATATGCTTACATTCTTATTGGCTTTATAATTGTATTTGTAACATAACATTACGCCTGTATTTCCCGAAGGGTTAGGCAGAGGTGCACCTTATTATAATTTTATTTATCTTTCCCTTATGATCAATACCGATAAAAAAAACCATCTATGTCTCTCAGTACCTAATTAACGAACATGGGAAACACGACGTACCAAACATTTTACAACTTCCTGTAAAAACTATTGAAAAACATTTTATTACGACTATGACCACCCGCCAAAACGTATGGAATTTTATATTTTATTACTACTCTTATCTTTTATATAACCAGATGATATAAAGAATATAAAACAGTTTTATAGATCAGAATAAATATAAAGAAACAGTAAATAGGTGCTTCGAAATTATATTGTCTTTTTTTTTTTTTTTCAAATGATTTGAGTTTTCTATGGAGTTGTGTGGTCTTAGTTTTAACACAAGTCAGTTCATACTCACGAGTTTCATATCGATTAAAAGCTGCTCTTTTTATAAGTTTTTATTACTGCTACGCTTGTTTTGCTAATAACAAATAATATTTTACCAGAGCAAGAAAAAAGGCAACGCCTCGAATTCAGACTCTGTTTTTATTTTGTCACCTCCGACAGTTCTGAAACCGATAGAACTTTTATGCCAATAGTTAAAGTGGTTCCTGAGTTCTTTTTTTCTTTTATCAGGAATCTTCTTAGTTGTATTCCACCTCACAGAGTATTATAATTATTATAAAAGCCAAGATATATTGATTTGTTATGATTATGACTCATCTATCCTCCTTCAAACGCTACACGCTAATTTTAGTTTCATAAAATCACTAGATATTTTAGCTTGCCTAATAAAATTAACATGACAAGTTAAGCTGTGAAGCTCAGTAAAATCCTCTTATGAGAGAGCGATACAATGTGCACTTTACTCAGAAGTTAGTAAAAAACTAAAAGTAGGGGATTTAGCGGCGCCCCGCACGCCTAAGGTGGGTGTACACGTGAAACCACTCAGATCGCCATTAGCCGCATGCTGCGAGTGTGTTCCGCGCTTAACGTTCGATTGTAAGGCTTATACGGCTGTTTAGTGTTTTAAATTATATATTTTATGCTGATCCAACTTTAGAGCCAATCATAAAGAAACGAAATCGTATTACAATCATTAAATCTTCAATCAACAAGTAAATAAGAAAACACCAACTGTTAACCTTTGTAACAAAATATCGTGTAATTTGCTATAAATTCAAGGAAACGTCAACATTAAACATGTCTTGAGCCACGAAATAAGCGGGGAATGTGAGCAAGCTCTCGACAAATAATTTTAACGAGAATATGTAATGAAGCCAATTACGGTGTAGCGTCAACTGAGCGTCGTTTTATTTTGACAAAATGGTGAGACGTCGATGATTATTTTGTTAAGATAAATGCATATTGGGGAGACTATAATCGTGACTTTTAACTTTTTCAATCTGCTTTTAAATGGAAAAGTCATCTGTCACATTCGTCCACAGCTAGTCTGCATCTATAAGCAAGTATAGATCGCAGAACTGATACAATTTTAATAATGAAGCATGTTTTGGTTTTTATTGCAGGAGTTCCTTATCAATGGAAGTAATTTGCAAAACAAAACATCACCATAATTGTGTCAAGATCCGTGAAAAATGCATAAGGATAGCAATATTTGACTTTTCAACTTCCATATATAAAGAAATCTTTACCCAGGACACTGTAAACGAATCCTTTGAACACTTTCCCTCCGTAACTCAGGTACGTAAATACGCTATTAGGGTCGACGTGTGAGCGACGCGTGCTCGTAACTCGCGGTTTTTATGGCTCCACACCTACGCATACGCATAAACAATTACTTGTGTTACTCTTTTGATACTCGATGTATCTTACAATGTTACCGTTAGTGGAACGAAAATTTAACGTAAATGTGATATGATTTAAATACCTGAGCTCTTCTTTTGAACTTTTCCTTATTAAGCTTACTTTAAGATGCGTTAATTAGTAGCGAAGTTTAAGGTGAGCTCAATTATGTTCAGTTTCAGAAAATAATTATCATGTTTACACTTTAAGTAAAGCACTTCCAGCACTCCTATTACATGCGACTTAAATATAAATCATGAAATGTTGGTGTACTATAATAATAGGTCACCTATAGGTCACTACAGGGAATATTTTCCTAATATCAATTTTACTGTCGGAAGTTAACTTGCAATTCCACAATTTTACCGTAATTGCCAATCTACATCACACAGTTACCTTGTAAAATTCAACATGTAATTTCATAATTTACCTCAATAACCCTTAAAAGCCCAAATTAAACAGCCAAATAACATTTTTGATTGACAATCAACGTTGCACTAAATAGAAAGTGTAAACACTATTGTGGCATATTATTAAGTGGAGCCTCAATAACACTGCGATCAGCCTGATTGGACAGCCAATCCCCTGTTAATTTCGATCTGCCGTCAACGGTCGATACGAATATACGGAATTCGGAATACGAATTTTCGAATTTAGTGGACGTAGTGCTGAGAGGGTTAATTTTCGGACATTTTAGTGATGCTGTTAATAAGGGATTTAGTTTAGAATTAGCAGGATGTTTTTGTTCAGGATTTTGGTTCGTGATGATTTGATTAGGGATTATGAGGAACAAGTAATGTGGTTAGATCATGTAGTCAATTCGTAATAGTTGTTATAGTTGTTAGTTGTTAATCCTTCGTAGTTGTACGTTGTTGTTTTAGTTCAAAAACAAAGCTTGAGAATTTGCGTGATAAAAATTCCATAATTCCGGATGGAAATTAAAAAAAACTAATTCTGAGTATAGGCTTTCCATCCTTTTGGGTGATCCCAGTATGGATCCCATAAATACAAAGTACAAATAAAGCGGTGTCAACAGCAACCTAATTTTGGAACACCACAACAAACTAATGTGACCAGAATGTCACGGAATTAACAGGACACTACAAATTAGTGGAACACACCAATATACACAAGCGCGCTATTTAAATTCCGAATGCACACCGCAAATATCCGCGTATCCGCGAGAATATCCGCGATATCCGCCACGGCCGAGTGCCCCCGTACAAATAAACGGTTGATTTGATCAGCCGCTTTGCCAGAACGATATACGTTGTGAAGGACTATCGAAAAAAGGCGAATGAATCCGATGGATTGCGGATTAAACTGTAAAGGTTAATGAAATGTGTGCACCCTTGTTTGTGTGGGGTAAACTGTCCTTTTGTATTTTAAGTGTTTAATTTTAAACGCAGATTTTTGACCGCATTATTTAGTAAATTGTTTTTAGTGTGAGGATTAAAACACGCAAGTTGAAAGGTAAAACGAAACGCAACATAGAGGGAAATGGCGGAAAGTTTTACTCTATTATGGAGAATCTTAAAATGATAATCTTACTTGGTTACCAGTGGACATCGTGTTCATATCAAATCAGCTTTTTAGGCGAGTGCTTACGTTATGCGTATCTTCTACTTTAGTGAACTTGTCGATATTTTTAAAAACAAATACGCAAATGCCAAGTATGTATATTGACGGCAGAGTTAGAATCTGATATTTTATAAAGTATGGTTTGCAGTTCTCCGTATTATCTATTTGGGCTAGAATTCTTATAGCCTTTTTTGCATTATGAATAGTTCATCTACGTTAACACTATGTATTATAATTATAACATATATTATAACATGAAGCATGATGAAGTATTATTAACTTCATTGTTTGAATTGTTATTCATAGCGTTGAGGTCAAAGCAGTAAAATAGCCAACCGTATTAATAAAATATCGATAACAGGTAAATTTAGGCAAATAGATGTCAATTTAAATTACAATCATAGATAGATTAAAAACTCTCTGATTATCGATCCAGTTCAAGAATAATAATAAAAATAATCAATTAAAAGCCGTAATAAATATTATTTATTAAACAGTTTAAACTTATGTACATATCTAATGATATTATATCGATTTGCCAAATTTAGCTGTTATGGGTATTTACCGATATTTGATAAATAATATCTCCTATTGTACGCTTATTATAGCAAAAAAACAGAGTATAAATACTGACGCTGGCTTGTGGGTTCCAACATAGATTCAAAGACTTAGGTACTGCAGCTACAACAGTTTCAAACAATGAAGTACATAATCCTCTTCTGTCTGCTGGGTGTTGCCCTGGCTGAGTCCTCTTGGCATCTCGTCAACAATAAAGTAATTTATACATTAGATTCCTCATAAATAAATACCTAATACTTTTTTCATTTACTCCGATATTGCATTTCTTCAATTCTTGAGAAAAGTATCTCTTTGTAAGAATATTTGTAAGCCAAACATAGATCTCTTTATACCCGACTGCAAAGAAAGGATGTGAACATAATAAAAAGAGGTATTGAAATAAAGGCTTGAGGAAAAGATTCCAAAAATAAATAGGCGATCGAAAACAAAAAGAAACTATCGACTGCAACTAAGAAGTTACAAGAAAACTTTTCAAGCTTTCTGATGCAGTTGGTGGCATCCAATCAGAGAATGAACTAAAATAACTGCATAAAACTGCTTGAAAAGTGTTCTTGTTTTGAATATTTTGTCTGACACAATTTGCATAAATCTAGCAACTGCCACAGTTATATGGCATCTCGCTATCTTCTCTGTAGTCTGATGCATGATGCGACCCTGTCAAAATCAAAATATTATATTTCACATGGTTTATGTACACACATAGGCACTTATGAAACGTCAGAAGCTAGGTGCACTTTCCAATTGGTCGTTTCCTATGGAGCCGGCAAAAAAATCCACGGTTTCTCTTTTAAAAATAAATGGCTCACAGAAAATGCCAATGGTATCCTGGGATTTCTCCCAGGATTCCAAAATTTTACTGATGAGTATTACTCCCGCGTCAGTCGTCGACCTACCTTTCGTGAAACCAATCTGGCGTCCATGTTCCATTTGAATTGAAATGTGACAACATCTAGTCTAGCATGCTTTTTTTATATATTTTACTCAATGCTGGTAGCACAGATACAGGTATATTATTAGAGTGATCCTCTTACTACCAGATTTGAAAATTGGTACTACTTTACTATGTTTCATTAAATCAGGAAGCGTACCGCTGTCTAAACATTTATTAAATATGCCTGATAGGACACGGGCTATTGTGTCAATGATGTCTCTAAGAAACTTAACGGAAATCCCCCATAAGTCTTCAGAGTTCCTTATGTTAAGACTTTTGAATGCCTTCTTAATTGTGACAATAAAAATGAGAATTGTTTTTTTTTAGAAGAGATTCAGCTAATACACGTGAGGAGGAGGGAGATTTCGTAACCTCTATTGGGATGCTGGTAGAGAAACTTTCTAATGTCTCAGCAACTTTTAACTTATCTGAAATGGTTTCATTATTAATTTTAAAAGACACTTCTATCTGATCTCGCGGTTTTGTATTTCCAGTTTCTTTGTTAATTACCTGCCACACAGGTTTTATTTAATTATTAGAAATACTAATTTTGTTACTTATTCATTTAGATTTAACTTGAACGCAGACTCTTTTGGATATCTTAGAATAGCTTCTGACATAATAATGAAGGACTTGATCAGAGGTCAATGATTTCTCGTAGTACAAATTATATAAAATATCTCTGCTTTTTCTAATGCCAGCAGTGGCCCATTCATTAAATTTTGGTTTAGTATTGATTGTAACTTCTTTTACCGGAAACGCTTTATTGAATTCTTGGCATACTGTAGAAAATAATGTACCGTAGTTTATATTGGGGTCTTGTGAATCAAAACTAGCTGTTGAAAGATGCTAAGAACAATATTATTAAACATTTTCAATTTAATTTTTGTGAGAGGTCTTAATTGAATAGTTCAATCTACGTGTAACTTTTATCTAGGTCAAATGACCAGTATGGCCAGACCTGACGCCACTAATTAAGGAAGAGTCTTTTATTTTACAATTAGTAAATTGTCTATGTACGAAGCAGAGGTTGCTGTTATTCTAGTTGCTTCATTAAATATACATTTTAAATGGAATGATTTAAACAACGATATAATCTTACATTTATCCGGTGAATTAACTAATAGATCAATATTTAGGTCACCACAAACAAAAACTAATTTATTATCTATGTCATACTCGCATAAAATTGTTTTTTTACTTACAGTTGGTGATAGTGGTGGTGGCCGAGCTTGCGTCTACGACAGGGATTGTTTTATTCTTTGCAAGTTAAGTTGCAGCCCGTTGCAACTTGACTCGGCAATGTTCCGTAAAACAGGGTGTTCCGCATACTCACTTGAAGTCATGTTCATATTCATATTCATTAATTTGCGTTCCACAAGGTAAAACAAGATGTTAACAAAAGGCTTAGAGCTAAGAGCCGTTATAGACCCTGTCAGGGCACAGCAAAAAATATTTTTAGATAGCTATTATTAAAAATTAAATAATATAAATTATACATGAAAATTGAATAATTACATTCGCATAATAGTCAATAACAATAACATAAATAATTCTATTATTGGTAAGTAAGTAGCTATTTTCTTAAAATACTATTATTACATTTAGATAAAGCTATATTTACTTAGGTAACATTATTACTTATTTATGTGGCTTAAATGGTGTCAGAACCACGAGGAACAAATAAAAATGGACATAATTGCCTCTAAGCATTCAAATCGTGATTTTCGCGGCTTTTGGAAGAGCACTAATAAGTTGAATATTCGGCCAGGCCTGCCTGTGAGTTTGAATGGTGTTAGTGATAAAAGGGATATTGTGGACCTTTTTAAAAGTAATTTTGTTTAAAAATTACCGCATAGGGAGATGTGTGATGCCGGATGCTGAGCCCCGTTGTGGCAAGGTGGGCACACGCTTCAGTGCCAAGGATGTGGCCAAGGTCATCGGCTCTACAACTAGAGGTAAGTTAATACGCCAGTCCTCACTTACCGAGGGTTTTGGCACTGCTGTACAATTTATGTATTAGTCATTCATACTTGCCTTCCGACCTAATGAGGACGATCGTGGTTCCTATTGTTAAAAGTAAAACAGGTGATCTTTCGGATAAGGGGAACTATAGACCTATTTCTCTAGCGACCACAGTCGCTAAGGTCTTTGATGGTCTGCTTGATACACAATTAAACGAACGTCTTATGCTGCACGACAATCAGTTCGGGTTTCGGCCAGGACTTTCTACGGAAAGTACAAACTACACAAAAAGAAGAACACTGTTTTCGGTTGCTTCCTCGATTGTCTAGGGCTTTTGATCTGGTTTCCTACGATATATTATGGAAGAAACTTGAAGCTATAAGCTTGCCTATCGAGCTTATAAGTATCTTCAAGCATTGGTATGGAAACCAGGTCAACAATGATCCGTGGGCAGGTGTGCTGTCGGAGCCATATCAATTGGAGTGTGGAGTGAGATAGGGAGGGTGGACGTCCAATAATAACGAAATCGTCAAATAACTTCTCCCACTCTGGGCGGAGCGGGAGGGTGTGTCAGACTCTTACTGACTAAAACCACCCGTATTCCTTTCTGTTGCCTGTGTTGCGGGGGCCTCGGTGACCCATAAATACCTTCCCGCGACCCCGGCAGGGTTGACCTCCCCTGCCCTCTTCAATTTGTATATGAATGCCCTGATTGAGGCGCTTAGCGGTCATCATGTGGGTTGTCATATCGACAGTGTCGGTGTCAATAATTTAAGTTACGCCGACGACATGGTGCTCCTGAGCGCGTCAGTCGGCGGTATTAGGACACTGTTGACCACATGTGAGCGTTTTGCAACTGAACATGGGTTATTGTATAATGTTCAGAAAAGTCAGTACATTGTTTTTGAGGCGCGGCCCAAATACCATCTCGATGTGCCTCCCATACGACTAAACGGTATTCCTCTTGAGCGAGTGGAACAATTTGAATATCTAGGTCACGTGGTCACCACTGACCTTAGAGACAATACATAATCAGCCTATAGTGTTCCCACTGCTGGGACACAGGCTTCCTCTCTGTGAGAGGGAGTGGGCCGTAATCCACCACGCGGGCCCAGTGCGGATTGGTAGATGTCACATGTCTTCGAATGTTTGGTTCTAGGACATGCCGGTTTCCTCACGATGTTTTCCTTCACCGTTTTAAGAGCAGTGGTGATGAAATAATTTACACAAAGTAAAGCGCCTGTCTGGGTTCGAACCCGCGACCTACAATTCGTACCTAAGTCGCGGCCGTTACCACTGGGCCACCACCGCTCTCTAGAGACAATGCTGACATTGAAAGGGAACGGAGGGCTCTTTCTGTGCGTGCGAATATGATAGCCCGCAGGTTTGCACGTTGTACTGTAGACGTAAAGGTGACACTATTAAGAGCATTCTGTACAACATGTATCCCACAAGCTGCATGTGTAGAAGGTATTCTACACATGCAGCATGTGGGATACATTCGCGGGCGTCGTATGGAGCCCTTTGTGTCCAATTTAATAATGCGTTCAGAAAACTGATGGGGTTGCCATGGCGTTGCAGTGCGTCAGGAATGTTTGCAGCGGCGCGTGTAGATTGCTTTTTCACAATAATGCGCAAGCGCGCAGCATCCATGGTGGCTCAAGTCATGGCCAGCCCTAACAGGGTTCTGAAAATGATTTCTGACAGAGTGGACTGTCCATATGTTATTCGCTGCTGTCAGTTACATGTGCCGTCGTATCGTGTTGTTTACTAACACTTAGTTTTAAGAGCAATATTATTAACCCTATATGAGTCTTCGTTCGAAATAAAGATTTTGAATTTTAATTTAAAGAGAGATCATATTTTCGGGTTACGAATTAGTAAAGAGATAAGTTTTACGTGTACGACAATTTGAGACAATTTATAGATTCAGTAGGTAGCATTTTATAATTTACTAATTATATATTTAGTAGTCATATTATGTTTATTTAATTAATCTTCTTGATAAATTTACACATTATATATATATAAGAATGTATTTATTGTAATTAGGTATAGTCTTTCATTCAAGTATTCGTTCACATTATAATAGCTTTTGTTTAATATAAATAGTTTTAATTTATTAATAAAGATGTTGTATTTATTTATATTTCTCATTTCTTCCGGTAACTTATTATATATTTTTATCGACATGACATAGGTGCTTGAGGAGTGCATTTTTAATCGGGATGTAGGTATGTTTAATCTCTCTAATCTCTAAAAATTATATTTTTATGTCTCAAAGTAGTTTTAGTCTGGGTGTCTTTTCTTTTTGTGTAGAATTTCGAGTATCTACGTACAAATTTACAGATTTCAAAAATGAAGAGGCAGATTTCAAAGATGTTGTTCCCAATACCACGATATGTGCATGCTAGTACGTGCGTAGTTACATCAAAACTTACTTTTTCTTTTGTGTGCCGTTTTACAATCCTACCTTTTTCGATTAAATGTGTTTTCTTATTTTTTTCTTATTGCTTTGTGTTCGAAATGAAATGCGTTGATTATATAAAAATTTTATTTAAATATTTAAACGAGCACAATGTGCGCCATGACAAAGACAAATTTTCTAAGTAAGAAGTACAGGCAGCAGTGTTGCCAACTTATTAAACTAGAGATGTGAATGTAATATAAAAAGACGCTTATTTCACTATAAAAATTACTAAATTAAGCAATATAAATGATTACTAAAATTAAACTATATAAAAAATTATTTACTAAATATCTATATGTTCATATGGACTTGAACATAGTTGGGCCAGGCCAAGAAGCTGCAGAAAACACAATAGGTAGAATTAATCTGATATAACAGTGATAGAACATAACAAGTTTTTAATTAATAGGTAGCGGACACAACTTTGAGACACTCCTGTTACAAATGTTATCATTAAATTTTACATCAGCCACTCTTACACATTTATCACTTCCTGGATAAACTTTTATTATTCTAGCAATAGGCCACACTAATGGTGATGTATTCAAATGCTTTACCAGAACAATATCACCTTCCATCATATTTGGTGATTCATGTTTCCACTTGGGACGACTTTGCAGCTGAGTCAAGTAATCATTTGACCAGGTTTTCCAGAAGTTTTGCTTAAGCTTGGTTACCACCTTCCAAAATCGTAGTCGATTTATAGGAACTTCTGTTAAATCAACCTCAGGATAGCTTCACAAATCCGTGCCAATCACAAAATGACCAGGAGTTGAATACTTGCCTTCAATTGGGTTCAGAGAGAGCAGAGGTTGAGAATTAAAAACACCTTCTATTTGCACCACAACTGTGTTAAATTCTTCATAGGTCAAACTTAAGGTGCCTACTACTCATTTAAGGTGGTGTTTTACACTCTTTACCCCGCTTCCCATAAATCACCAAACTCCGGTGAGTAAATAGGAATAAATACAAATTTAATATAACTATTTCTACAAAAACTATAAACTGAGTCTCTATGAGACTTTGAGTTTTGTAACTCATATAAATCTTTAAGTTGATTTTGTGCACCCTTAAATGTCTTTGCGTTGTCGCAAAAAACTTTTGTAGGCATGCCTCTTCTGGAGATGAAACGGTTAAAACATGCCAAAAAAATCTGAGTAGTGAGATCTGATACCACTTCTACATGGATGGCTTTAGTGGCAAAGCAGACAAAGAGGGCAATATACCCCTTTGTTACGAGTGGTTTACGGATTCTAGCAACCTTGATGCTAAAAGGGTCACAAAAGTCAATACCCACATGCTGAAAGGGTCTAGTAGCAGTAATTCTCTCAGTTGGTAATGAACCCATAAGCTGCCTTGCAGTTTCAGCCTTCAAACGGGCACATATTAAACATTTATGCAATACCTTTTTGACCTCTCTAATGCCACTAATGATCCAATACTTCTGCGAGAGGGAACTAAGGACTAGTCTAGGACCAGCATGCAATAATCTGAGATGTTCTCTCTTAATTAATAAAGAAGTTATATGGCAATTTTTAGGAAGAATTAGGGGGTGCATTTTATCATGTGGTATACCTGCATTAAGCAACCTGCCATCCACGCGAAGCAAGCCATGTGCGTCTAAGAAAGGGTGTAAACTCTTCTCTTCTTTTCCAGTTTAAAATCTTCAGCAAAGTGTTGTTTCTGTACACAGGAAATGATAATTAAAAGAGCATCTTGCAATTCTTTAGGTGATAGATTTGAGTCAATGGACTCTTTTTTATTTTTTAAAGTATTAGGTATTATAAAATCTATATATATGAGACAATATTTACAATTTTATTTAAGTCAGAGAATTTTTCAAAAATCTCCAATTCCATATTGGAGATTTTTGAAAAATTCTGGACCGCTCTACCTTTTGTAAAAAGCAAGAAACTTCCTCTTTGTCAATCTCTGTACTGCTTATGTAATTTAATATTGGCTTTTCATGACAGAAATCTGCTTTAGACAAATGTTGTGGACCATGCCACCACAGAGTGTGATCATGCAATTTTCGCGGATCTATCCCCCTTGAGAGTATGTCAGCTGGATTGTCAGAAGATCTAACATGGAACCAAGAAGATGTTTGTGTGAGCTCGGCAATTTGTCGTACTCTGTTTTGCACATAAACATTATATTTTAATTTCTCGGCCTGTATCCAGGCTAATACAATTTGGGAATCACTATAGAGATAAACTGAGAGATTAAATCTACATGCAAGTACTCTTGCGACCCTACTTGCCAATTGTGCTAGCAATAATGTACTATTTAGTTCTAACTGAGGTATTGTTAATTTTTTAGCTACAGTAGCAACACGCGATTTGGAGCATAGTAAATTAGTCTCAACTTTTCCATTTTCATATAAAACTCTCAAATAAATACAGCAGCCAAAGGCTTTCTGTGAAGCGTCAGCATAACCAACTAACTGAACCAATACTAAATTATGACTCTTTATAGATCTGGGGACTGAAATTTTACCCATAAGTTTCAAATTTGCAAGAAAATGTCTCCATAGTAATAACTGTTTAGTAGGCAAAGTAGAGTCCCACTCTATTTTTAAAAGCCACAATTCCTGCATTATTAACTTGGCCACAACTCTAATAGACCCAATAAGACCCAAGGGGTCAAAAATTTTACCAATGTAACTAAGTACCTTTCTCTTAGTATTTAAAGTTTCTTCCTCACACTGTGGGGATTGAAAAGTAAAATTATCTAAAACGACATCATATTTTATACCAAGCGTTTTAACAACCTTATCTGTATTAAGATTAACTTCATCAAAATATTGACGTTGAACTGGAATGTCTTTGAGAACTAAAGAGTAGTATGAACACCATTTATGTAAATTGAAGTTGCCTAGTTTAAGTAACCCTATCAATTGAGTTTTAAGCAGGTGTAGTTCTTCTACATTATCACAACCGGAAATGACATCATCCACGTATCTATTAAAAATGATAACATTAGCCGCTAGAGGATATTGCTCCCTATATCTATTGGCAAGCTCTATTAAGCAGCGAGTGGCCAAAAAGGTAGACGACTTTAGCCCATATGTGATGGTCTGTAATTGCAAGCACCTGATGGGTTTGCTAGGGTGATCTCTCCAGAGAATGTTCTGCAGGGTGGTATGATATTTATTAATAAAAACACACCTGAACATCTTCTCTATGTCACAAATTAAAGTGAACAAATATGTTCGGAATAGAAGTAGTATATGGAAAAGCTCACCCTGTACCACAGGCCCATTCAGAATTACATCATCAATTACATCATGTATTGTTCTTAGTCTTCATACTTCCGTCAAAAACCACTCGCAACTTAGTGGTCTTACTCTCTTCATTAAAAACAGCATGGTGAGCTAAAAAATAAACAGAGCCAACATCATATAAACTCATATCAACTTCAATGGCATGTCCCATTGCAACATACTGATTCTATAAATTCTTTATATTTTTCCAATAACATGGGATGTTGTTTATATTTACGTTATAAATACCAAAATCTTTGAAGGGCAATAGAGAAAGAATTTCCAAGCTCTAATCTTTCCTTGGAACAGATAAGTGGCATATCAACATGAAATGTATTATTTTCAAGGCGTATAGACTGCTGAAAGATAGTTTCTGATTTTTGTCATTCATCTGCACACTTATCTACAGGTTCAGGTAATTTCTCAGTAAGCCAAAAATTTTCCAATACCTGTCCTAATTTTACATGATCACTTATAACAAAATTTGAAACCAGGTTATTACATACGATATGTTTGTTGCATTCTCAAATTGTGCCAGCAATAATATATCCAAATACAGTATTTTGGAGTACAGGACCATTTGGAATTTTCATACAACCATTTAACAAGGAGTTAAAGTATATATCAGCACCTAACGAGATTGAGATTTCTGAAGGAATATTGAAGTCACTGTCCGATAATTGAATATTTTTAGGAATCTTTAATTTAGAACTATCAACAAAATGTTGAGGCAAAGGTGTAGTGATAGAATCAACAACATAACAAGTTACATTGAATTTAACATCGTCAAATTGACATGAATTTATGTTAAAATTAACAGTTTGATTAATTTTCGAAGAATGATTGCCAATCCCAATAATATTGGTAACCTGCTGAGTAGAACTCATATTTAACTTTTCAACAAGTGACAGTTACAAAGGAACCTTGACTGCCACTGTCAAGCAATGCTCTAACTTTAAAATCACGACCATATTTGTCAATAATTTTTACCATTACAGTAGGCAGCATAATATTGCGGGTTGTAACTTGAGAATTTGAACAAAGTGAGACTGGAGTCTCTGGCTGGTGTGACTGTCTGTCATGTCTTCTAATTAATAACAAAATATTCTATTCTAAAATTCTTATTTTAGCATTGTCTCACGATATTAGGCTCTTACAAATACATTAAATCTCTATTTTATGGGCTGACAGCTCGACGTGTTACCGTAATTAATAACAAAACATCCTATTTCTTTGGAATTGTGAAACCTTTAGAAATGCATTCCATTAATATTTTATGGGAAACAAACTTATGACGATTAACACGGACGAGTCGAAAGCAATAATTTAACAAATTCTAAAGATATTATAGAGGCATGAGGAACAGGGTGTAAAGTTCACTCATCCTCCATAGAAAAGGGAGGATCCTCCGACCAGACGGGTGTCGTGTCTGGTGGGCAATTGCCCGACGGTTGATGTCGGGATGTTGTATATATGCTAGTTGCGTGGTAAACTCTGCTTGCGCGATGCAGGATTTTGCGTGACGTCAGTGTGATGCGTAGTTCGTATGTGGCGCTGTAGATGCCGCCACAATATGACTAAAGTATTCGATTTCTTATCGCAGAGCTCAATATTAGTGCACATCTGTTTAGGATGAATTGGGCTCGGGCAAAACCCAAACAGGCCCTTAAAACAATTGAGAAATGGTACAAAAATTGCAATAAACCTATTCTGAGTATTCGGTTGGCATGGGAAAAAAGACGACGCTCCGGTCGTTTTGGAGATGGAACGGAGGACGGAAAAGGGTAGGGCAGAGGGGGAGTCGGTGATGAGCTGCGACAGGGTTCGGACGTGATATCTAGCGAGTTAAGTTAGGGAGTTCGTAAAATACCACGACTGAGGGCGGTCAAATTAGGCTTAGTTAGGAGAGTTACAACTAGGTCGATAATAATGACACAATGTCACTTTGGAGAGATCGCGATAGTGAAAGTGTTATCAGTTTAATATCTTAAATTGTAATAATAAGTGTAGATTAATACCTTAAATTTTAATAATAAGTGTAGATTTAGACTAGGTTATATTAGTCAAGTATAATGTAAGTTGTGTGTAAGGCGCGCGAATCTCAGTGAGTGTGCCTGTGAACGAATGGGTGAGTGTTTACTATTCTATTCCTCCTTATTCCTTTCTATGACGATCGAGGTATCCTACACCAGCGTTTGGTTCTAGGGACTCGGAGAACGCCTTCCATTGGGTGTGACATTTAACAAGAGACGGTAGACTACTCTACCAACAGACTATAGACAACCACAACCAAGACATGACACTTACGGCAGTCACACCCCTTATGGATGGCTGAACCGAATTAATACTCGCAACTCGTTAGGGCCAATTTGAACTATAATGCTACTTTGTAATTGTTTACGAACACAAACAAACCAAATGCTAGTGATGGTTACCTTATCCCTATAGACTATGGAAAGTACGGTTGTCGCAACCCAGTGCTGGGCACGCCACGATTGCGGCGATAAGTCCCTCTTTGAGGAGTGGCTGGAGAGGCGCCACGGCGTCCTCACGTTCCGCCTGACGCAGGTCCTCACCGGACACGGCAGCTTCGGGAGGTTCCTGTGTCGGCTATGGCGGGAGGAAACGTCCGGGTGTCACCACTGTGTGGATCGCCCGGAGGACACGGTGGAGCATACGGTGGAGGTTTGCCCGGCTTGGGCTGAGCACCGCCGTGTCCTCGTGGAGGCGATCGGCGGCAGAGACCTCTCGCGTCCGGCCCTGGTTCAGGCCATGGTACGGAGCGAGAGGGCATGGGCAGCCGTTACGTCCTTCTGCGAAGCAGTAATGCTCGCGAAGGAGGAGGCGGGACGGTTGAGGGAAAGGCACGTTTCGCGCCCTCTCGCCCCTAGCCACCGCAGGAGACGCCCTGGGCGTCGGGAATCTCGGGCGGATTTCCAGCCACCGTAGGCGCGGGCTTGCGGACGGTGAGCAATGGGTAGCTCACCGTCCGGTAAGGACCAGGCCCGGGTCGACGGCGCGTCGTATTCCACGCGCGCCTCAAAGAGATGTCGTCAGCACAAAAGTAGGGGTCCACTAGGGCCGATGCCTGCCGGGGTCGCGGGAAGGTACTTATGGGTCACCGAGGCCCCCGCAACACAGGCAACAGGAAGGAATACGGGTGGGTTTTAGTCAGTAAGAGTCTGACACACCCTCCCGTTCCGCCCAGAGCGGGAGAAGTTATTTGCTGATTTCCCACCCTCAAAAAAAAAAAAATCCCTATGGACTGACTAACTGCAGGATATTTTACATTGTTCTTTATGTAAGCAGACTCTCATGGCATCAAAAAGTTTCCTAAACTGGATTGATAGTTCGTTCTAAGGAACGCTAGTGATTGTGTCTCGTTAAACCACATCTGACTATCGGCCTCTCACAAATTATCATTAGCGAGACACGATATTTGGATGCCGAGATAGAAACGCTCCGATGCTTGACTTAGTCGCATGGTTGCCGATTACATTGAAAGCATCCTCGAATGGGGGAGATTAAGAGAGTGAGAAGTGACGATTTGGAATAACCACTTCGGCGTATAGCAGGAGCAATTGTAAAGAATTGTACTACCGACTGACGATGCGGTACGCTTGTGCAAGTTTTGTATTGTCTTTGTAACGGGTGATTAGGCCGTTATAAGGGGTTCATCAAATTAGTACGCGCCCAGTGAGTGAGTACTGCGAAGTTCAACTGTCATTACAGTTGAACTTCGCAGTACTCTGCCTTAGGATGACTAGAACTTAGGGAGCGTGGCTTGTTAGAATCGTAGCAGTATCCTTAGTGGTCCTATGCGTTCAGGTATAATAATACACGCACGACGCTGTCAGCTGTTGTAAAGCAGTTCCACGTCACTTGGGGTGGGTCTTTAATTATTGTGAAGAAATCCATTAACGTAACTTAGAGTAATATACTCATACAACTCAAGCGTTACGTGTCACATACCTACCCTTTTATATTACTGACATGTCCTCTAACTTTCATAATCAAAAGAAAAGTATATAAATTAGATTCCTTTCCATAATCTGTGAATTCCCAACCTTATTTTATATTGACATTGTTCACTTGTAATCCCTCCTTGTCCTAACTATCCAAGACGAATGCAACAAGACGATTTAAGACTACGGAATGATACAGACGTTAGAGTCTAGGCGAGTTAAGTTAGGAGGCTTGGTGAATACCAAGGGCCATGTCCGAATGGGCTGTCGCTAGATAGCGAGTATGAGTTATAGTTGGGTTAAAGCCCCGATTAGACTAATTTAGTACCTAATATAGTGTGTGTGCGAGTTTGTTGCAACGACTGGGAGAGTCTTTCATTATAATATTTATCCTAGTCTGATAGTATAATTAAAGTTCTTGTAACTAAACAGACAGAGACGTGTTGCTGGGGAGTTTGTTGCGTCACTTCTTCTCCCCGGCTCAAACACTAGGAAGTGATGAAGGGTGGGCGCTTTGGGGCTGTCTATAGATCTTTAAGAGAGTTGATTCACAGCTCTATTAATTAATAATTCTTGAGTTTCAATTCTCAACTCTTATTATCTAGTAATTCTTGAATGTTGTATTCTTTATCACAAACCAATAATTCGATTAGACTGATATGAACACGTGTCTTGCAGATATGCTTGTTGTGCAAAGGGTGAACTTTCAGAGGTTTGGGAAACCACATCTATCTCATATCCAGTCCAAGGACGGATAGGGACCATGTCTCCTTAAGAGCATGATGCCGACGCAATGCTGCTGAAACTAGCCGCCCCGGTGTTAGACAAGGACGGTCCACACGGTTGCCGCAGGGAAAGCCGCTTCGTCACGCTTATCAGTTTGAAAGAACTGCTAGGGACCATGTCTCCAAAAGAGCATGATGCCGACGTAATGCCGCTGAAAGGCCGCTTGCGTCACTTTATGGAAGTGTTGCTCTGAGTACTCCAAGTACAGATGTAAAGTATCGTGTGAGTAATGCCTGACCAAATACCTCTTACGCTAGCGTAAGAGTTACTCACAAATCTATATAATAATATACTTAGCATTATTCTATTATTTATTGTCTTTCTAAACCACATCCAATTTCATAACTATGAATTCCTAAATCTTATTTACTATTTATTTCAATCCTTTCCTTCCTCTATTAACACAACAAGGCAAGAGACAAGGCGTTAGACTTCTTCATATTTGGAATTCTTATCTCTGTCGGTGGGAGAGTGACCAGTCTGGAGACGAGCTCTACAGAGTCGTACGGCGGCGGAGTACGACTTTTCCTCAATATGAGGGACCTACCCAAACATTCATATTAACAGAATTAGGAAAAACGAAAATTTTATCGGCCTAGGGTCATTTAGGAACAGTCACACGGGTCATCACAATATAAGAGTGTATTGTGTGATTTTTTACAAATTCTACATTTAAATTTGTATTTACAAACATTGTCAGTGTGATTTTTCAAACAGAGGGAACATAGTTTTTTATCTTTCACAAAAGTCAGTCGAGCATCTATAGGGATCATTTTAAATTGTGGGCAATTAAAAATTGCATGTTCTTTTTTACTGCAAAAGGAGCACACTAAACCAGAAGGGACAGCTAAATTAGATACACGTGTCACAGACCTACCTTTATATTCATTATTAACTTTATGAGGGTTACTTTCCTCCAATGCAGTTGCACGTTTTTCAAGAAAAGATAAAAAGTCTGTCATTGTCGGCAATGTTTCCGGATTGCGGTCAAGTTGAAAAGCACGATACGTGTATGTATGAATCAATCTTTCTACAAAGAACACAAATCAAAAGTCGATCCCACTCATTGACTGGTTCATTTAAATTTTTTAAAGCATGCAACTGTTGCTGAATGTAAGAAACAAATGTCCTTATAGATGCAGCAGGACCCTTAGGCATTGATGGGATATCCAGAAGCATGTTTATGTGATTGCAAATCAATCTTGACTTATTGTCATACCGTTTATTTAATAATTCTAAAGCCTCTGTGTAAGACTTATTTGTGAGAGGCAGATTCACAATAACTGATAAGGCCTCATCTAATAAATATTTTCTTAAATAAAATAGCTTTTGAACATCCGACAATGTTGTATTGTTATCAATGACAGCAATAAACAGCTCATAGAATGGTTTATATTTAGTGTAATCTTTCCCATCAAAAGTAGGAATGTCAATATTAGGTAATTTTGAGGAACTGGCATATCCAGTCTGGGAGGGCTCTGAATCTGATTTGGCACGTGATTTTATATTTTCATTTAGAACGGCAAGAGTTGTTTGGAGGAGGTTCGTAGGCTGATTCAAATAACACTCAGACTCCAGATTGTAATGAATAGTTGATGAATGAATGAATTTATTTTAAAATGTGCGTACTTCTAAACTATTTACAGTTAAAAGCTACCTAGTCCTACTAACTAATATTTACAGTTTTGACCAATCAAAACACAGCACACTGTTGTCCATTTGCTCCGCATGGTGTCGCTGTAGACTCGCGCTCGCGCACACCGCCGTGCGGGAATACCAGGTTATAAATATAGGTGACGCACGATGTGCACCCGGCATTCATCGAGGCGGCAGTGTCTAGTGAAGATGTGTATTGGAGTGCTTGCACGCGCGGCAGGTATATGGGGCGAAGAGTGGCGGCGGCGTGTGGCGATGGTTTAGTTCTTTGTTCTGTTGGCTGTTGATACTATCGGTGTTTCTGTTAACGGAGCGTCAAAACGTGCTGTGCTAAAAGTTCTTTTGAGAGCTGTTGTTTTCAACGTTTCTTGAAATCAGTATCAAAACGTGGTGGCTACAGTTGTATAAAACTTTTCTTCAAATGTACCAACATCTTCTGAATCCTCAGGATCCAAGCTCAAAATATAATAATATTGATGAAAAACAGAATTTAGTTTGTCCTTACGGGCTTCTAACATTTCAATTGTTGCTGAACTTATAATAGTTGGATCACTGGCAAAATTTTCCATACGTGTTAATGTTCCTTTGTACTGCAAACGCGTAATTTTAAGTTTCTTTAGGTCGGCCATTGTAACGCAACACAAATTCAATGTATGTTTTAACACTAGTTATCACTTTTAGTGCACTTTTGTACGACTTTATGCAACTTTTCGTTGTTGAAAAACTTGTTTACTTCGTAGAGCAAAATTGACAATGTCAATCTGACACTGACATTTCGACAATTTTGACGTTGGCGGGATGTCAAACTGTTTCCTGTGTAGGTATTACCTATTCAACGGCCATTACAATGGAAGTACCTACCTCCGAGTAGAATGAATAAAGGTTTTCTGGAATTTACCACCTTGGTGATGAAAATCGCTCACAACTGGCGATTTCAGGTTGATGAAAGGCTGAAACGGATGCAAAGTTGGGATTTTTACCCAAACTATGAGCAGGGTGCCGCTCCGCCGGGGCAACGCGGCCCGAAAAAAATCGTCACGCACACGGTGCAAGACGAAATAACTTCTCCAAAGGCACTGAAGTTACTGTACCACTATTTCGAAGGACCACTACGCATGTTCGAAATGAAATGCGTTGATTATATAAGTTAAAAACTTTTATTTAAATATTTAAAGGAGCACAATGTGCGTCATGACAAAGACAATTTTTCTAAGTAAGAAGTACAGGCAGCAGTGTTGCCAACTTATGAAACTAGAGATGTGAATGTAATATAAAAATACGCTTAGTTCACTATAAAAATTACTGAATTAAGCAATATAAATTATTACTAAAATTAAACTATATAAAAAATATTTACTAAATATCTATATGTTCATATGGAATTGAACACTATGTACTAACTCTAACTTACCTACATGTAACATTCAAAAAAAGAATTAATTTTAAGTCATTGAAATATTATAGACAATATTATTGTGGACGTCCACATCCATAAATGTATGGAAATACGTACACGTTATCGTAGACGGAAATTTAAAAATGTCTTCATATTTTCCATACATTTTACTTCCCTGTGTTATCCCGATGCCGTGGACGGGTAATAATAGGTCTTTACCTATGTAATTGGAGATTATATAACCCGCATTTTCAGATTTAATTACCTGTGGATGGGCGCGTAGTTCGAAATTAAAATAAATTTTATTTGAAAGCAGTGTTAATTCAATTTCAAATTCAGTCATTTGTTTTTGTGAAATTGTGGTAGTTTTAGGCGCCATGGATAAACTGAAAATTCGTACAATTTTCGAATATGAGTTCCTACGTGGAAATACCGCTGCGCAAACAACACGAAACATTAACGACGCGTACGGGCCTAACACTGCTTGCATAAACACGTTCCATTATTGGTTCAATCGTTTTAAATCTGGAAATTTTGAGTTGAAGAACGAGCCTCGCGGTCGCCCGGTGACCATTGTCGACAACGACGAATTGAAGGCGATAGTGGAAGCAGATCCAACTCAATCTACGGCTGAGCTTGCTGCGGGCCTTGGAGTTAGTGTCAAAACAACATTGAAACACTTGCGTCAAATCGGAAAGATAAAAAAGCTAGATAAGTGGCTGCCACATGAACTAAGCGACCAACAGCGAGACTTACGCGTCGAATCATGCATAGCACTACTGAATCGGCATAGAAACGAGGGATTTCTAAATCGAATTGTTACCTGCGATGAAAAGTGGATCCTGTACGACAACCGTAAGCGTTCGTCTAAGTGGGTCGACCCGGGTACAGCACCTAATTGGTGCGCTAAAATCAAGATTACTCATAGGAAGATGATGGTGACTGTCTGGTAGACCAGACTTGTACATCACAGCTTCTCACCGAATGGCACAACAGTGATGGCAGATGTCTATTGCCAAGAATTGCAAACAATGATGGAGAAGCTCGCAATTCAACAACCAAGACTGGTCAATCGCTCTTACCCTTTGCTTCTTCACGACATCGCACGAACTCATACTTTACGACAGACCACCGCAAAGCTACAAGAGCTGGAAGCTCTCCGTCACCCACCGTAATCACCGGATTCTTCTTTTTCAAAATTTTTCTACTTTTTCTACTTTTTCAGAATTTAGTCAATTTTTAAGAGGGAAAAAATTCAACACCCGAGAGGCAGTACAAAACCCTTTCGCTGACTTCATCACCTCCCGTCTGGGAGACATCTACAGTAAAGGGATAAACAAACTGCCATCAAAATGGCAAAATTGTATAGATAATTTGGGCTAGTACTTTGATTACGGAATGGGAGACCAGCTTGCTCGTTTTATTACCACTGAGTTGACGTGAAGCCTACCGCTATAATACCATCCGGTTAGATAAGTAATGGGCAAAACCGAGTCTATGTATATGTATTATAAAAAAGTTGAAAAATCATATTCCCACTGGCCTTTATGTATTCCCCTGAACCTTTATAAGAACATTTTTAACCAATAATGTTCGTTTTTAAATGTAAACGTAACCTAATCACAGAATCTCACAGGCTAAACTATTTACTACCTTTCAAAACGCATCATACGTAAGAAAGAAAAAGTTGAAAATAAAAATAATATAAGTTTTATTTTACAAAATTTCAGTCAAGTCAAGGTTATTATATTCTGGTGAAGGCTTATGATGACGATGATTTTCATTGGTTAGGCACCATACAGAAACAAGCGCCCTCGTAACATATGGACATCTTCGTGTTCAGCAGTGTATCGCGGCAGACGTCGCGGCAGTCTGCATCATCACTGCACCTCTGACCAACTGTGGGAAAAACAACATAGATTTAAAAAAATAGCCAAACGATCGGTGACCGTTAGGGTTCATGTATACTCGTATGGAGACCACGAAAATGCAAACATAAGGCAGAACGCTTCCAGGCTAGGTGGAGTGACGATACGAGCAGGGTAGCTGGTAGCAGCTGGATGAGAGTACCTAACCGAAGCAAGAGTTAAGTGGCGTGTGATTGGAGAGACCTATATCCAGCAGTGGACTGCTGTAGGGACTGCCGCAGTGGACGGCTGTATACTCTCCGCTACGCAACGCACTTGTGATACTTCAGATGTCCACAGCTGGTGGTGATGACTTACTAGCAGTAGGGCCGCCTGCTCGTTTGCACACAATATCATATAAAAGGCACTTACGTTGACCTCCATGGTGTACTCTTGTATGTACATAAGGAGCAGAACTGTCGTCGCCATCATCTCCGTCTTTAGCCAAAGCCGAAGCGACTAGAAACAAAACGACAACGAACTTCATCGTACGAGCTACGCTTAATAAGAACATAATCGTTTCTGGTTACGAGAGAGTATTTATAATGGCACTAAGTACCTATGTGTTACAAATTAACGTTACTGGTCAATTAGTTTTAGTGCGTTGACCGATATTATTAGCAATAAGGTGTCGATAATGCAATTAATTTATTAGTTATTATTGCCAATTATAAAACTGTGGCGGGCTTATCACGTGATTTAGTTTAATTTTTGGTCGAAGAATTTTCAATGCTCCACTAACAACAATACTAAAAAATATATTCAAAGCATTATTGTAAAAAGGTGCATTGCGAGTATGCGGGCAAATCCCGCATGCGCGAGCATATCCGCAAGCCACCATAAACGCACTCGCGATATTCACGATAGTTATTTACCAAATTAACCAGCGAGGTAATTGCGTATCACACTATCAGTAGCAATGAATTTAATTTCGATAGTTCAACAACATCCAACATAAAATGATTCAGATAGTGACTGATAGTGTAATAAGGGTGCTACTCGTATATCGTAACGTTTTCTGATCCATTTGTTTAGATTTTTAACGGACTTCCAAATAAAAAGGAGCAGGTTATAATGATAATCTGTATTTGTTTATTTTTTGTTTGTTCACCTATTTTTCTCCGTCAATTTTAGACCGATTTTGAAAATCCTTTTTTTTAGTCCTATTGTCACCAAGTCAGAATCTCATGAGGGGATCTCATGGAAATCGAGGAAAATCCTCAAATTTTATAGGCACACCTATAGTAATTTGGGGGCTTGTGGCTAAATAATAACAGCCTCACGGGTCGATCGATAAAGTTAAGCTACGCTTGCCGCAGTTGGTCCGTGGATGGGTGACCATCTTTACATACCAAGACCCCTCCGTGCCTCGGAAAGCACGTTAAGCTGTTGGTCCCGGCTGTCATTTGTAGATCTTTGACAGTCGTTAGCGGTCGTCAGAAGCTTGAAAGTTTGACAACCAGTCTTACCAAGGGGTATCGTGTTACCCAGTAACTGGGTTGTAGAAGTCAGATAGGCAGTTGCTCCATGTAAAATACTGGTATTCAGCTGTTTCCAGTAAGACTGGAAGTCGACCTCAACATAGTTGGGAAAAGGCAGGCAGATGATGATGATGATAGTAATTTGGTTATTTTTTATAGTAGCTCGTGCATTTGCTCGCGGAAAGCACCATTTGGTGAAGTGAAACTTGTTTTTTACTTTGTAGTGTTTTTGTTTTGGAAGTCGGTTGTTTTTTTGTAAAAAGTTTCATCAGATACGTCTAGAACAGCCCATAGGCACCTCATAGGTAGCTGAGCATGAGCAACAAAATGCTCAGGGAGAATAAATCGTGTCGTCATATTGTTCCATTAATATTAAACGTAGGGAATAATTAGGCATGCAATATGTAATATGCTAAACACAACTTAGCACCGAATGAGATTAGCACACTCTAATTAGTAAATTTATACGTCCATAACCGATTAGACAATTAGACATGGCTCTGCGTGAAGCACGTAGGTACCTAAGTATTGCGAATTGCTGGTTTCTTGGATTATAGTGGTTCATCCCATTGATGAATCTATTATTTCACATATTCTTTCCTTTAGGTGAACGCGCCAGGGTCAGGCCAATCAAATGTCATGATTTCATAAAACAGTTATTCGATATGGCAATTTGAACTTGGGGTTGTATAGCATTTCAATGATTATAATTCTGTAAATACGTATTTGTTACGCTCGCGAATCATATTTGGATCAACAAACAACCTGACACTGATGACCTATGATCTAATTAAATTTAGAGAACTTGAATTATGCGAATTGCTGTAGCGCATCCTCCTTCAATAAATAAGATATTAAAATAATGTGTTGCTAGGATACACACGGAAAAATGACCAATCCAGTTTTGTTTCGGTTTTTTACGCCTAAGGAAACTCTCATGCAGACGGAATATGAACTCAAACTCAAAGCATTTACAGGCATTTTTAAACTGTCAAGGAGTTGGTCCGACAAATTTGTAAAGCGTAGTAGACATCTATGCAGAAAAACGGGCAAGAAACTCAATGGACACTCTTTTAAATTACATTTTTACAAAAATATTTGATACATAATTAGTGTTAAATTTATATTTAAATGTGAGAACGATGTAAAAAAGAAGGACACGTTAAAAGTGTCCCGAGTACAGTGAACAGAAATAAAAAAAAAATTGATTGTCTGTAAAGTCGGTTTACGGACGATAATTTTACGTGATAACGAGAGAGAGATGCGTCACAAGCCGAACGCTTAGGCCGATCGTGCTATTCTATCGCTAGTTCCGCGCTCTCGCTTGCACGCTCGGCTCAGGCAAAACGTGACAATGAGTCATGCTTTTTCGTGCGTGCCGCCGGCGTTCATCGATTTATAAGACGTTATAACGTCAAGCTCAACTATTTTGAAGGGAGCTAAATGATCCAACACACGCGCCACCATCAGCAAGACACCTGAGTGTGCATGACATACTCCCAGCCGCCAGCTCGCACATTCAAGCCATTGAAAGACATATTACCCAGTAAATGGTAGCTCTATAGTAGTTAGTACTCACACCTGTACTATGCAATTATATGAGTAATAAATACAAAGGAGATTGAGTTAATACAATGCAATTTTTTTAAATATTATTTATAACCGCTTATATAAAACTATTATTTACAATCACTTATATAAAATTATTATTTACGTTTTTTATCTTTACAATGTTGTTTTTATTTTGGTTATTTTTGTCTTTTTTTATAATGATTGTTATGAATTTCATTTCTTTGTTATTTACAGCACTCATTTGCAATATCTCTATAGAAATACGCATTACATATTTTTTATCTCTCTTGCCAAATGCGGACACGTCAACACTTTACGTCCGCGACAGTACTTCATTGTTTTGTGTTATATTAGTCAAATTAATATGCTTGAAAAATACCTTAAAGCTGGTTTACTAAACGTAGGCTCTCTTGGCACTAACCACGATGATTGTATAGCAGCAGTGGAAAGGTATTCTTCCGATTTATAAGCTGTTAACGAGACTTGGCTACGACCGGGTGAAGAGGGGCGAGCGCCCACTGTGCCAGGTTACCGCCTGCGCCACACGCCTCGACCGCTGTCTGTAAACGGTTGTGGCTTTTATCTCAACCGCAGCCGCACCGCTCGCACCTGCAGCTAATTGCGTAACTCACCATCAATCACAATATGTTGTATAATAACCTATACAACATATTGTGATTGATGGTGTGTAATAATAAATTATGTGTATGGTAACCCCCCCTGCCTCACTCCGCAATCCAGTCCGTATGAAACTGAATGCGCATCTGTCCACCTAACGTAATTCTTCTGACTCTTATACCAATATTTAAACATATGAATGCTTCTCAGTGGGAAGGTCAGTATCTTTCGACAATTTTTGCCACAGAATATCATAAATTACCAGGTCAAATGCTTTTGACAGGTCAAGAAAACAACCGTATACTGGTGTCTTCCTGTCTGTGTAGTACCGCACAGTCTGCTTGAGACACAGAATTGCACTTTCAGTAGACAGACCGGATCTAAAACCAAACTGCGCGTCGTGCAAATTAATGTGCGCATTCAACTGCCTCTCAAGCAGACTGTCCAACACCTTGTCAATGACCGTGGCTAGCGATATAGGAATATTCATGCAAGCTTTGGATTTGGATGAAATTAGGAAAAAACAGTACTAAACTTTTTGGGCCAAATTTGGGATAATAATCCTAATGATTGAAATTCTGTATTGAATTCATGCCTACCTAGTAGTACTTGTTAGTTAGATACCAGAAATTTTGAAATACGTGTCGTGGACAAAATACCGCTTTTACATTCAATTTTAGAATAACGAACAGCAATTCGTTTCTTATCTAACTACCTACTAACTACACTACTAACTGATAACTGAGATTTGGTATTGACAAGCATTGTGTTCAGAGCAATTCACTCGGTTTAAAAGTAAAATTCGGTGTTCCACAAGGCTCGATATTGGGTCCTTTACACACTACACATAATTTTTAAATATATTGCTAATCTATTGCTTCATATGTTCGAGAAATTTGTCTGCTCAACAACGTAAATATAAGCAGTGGTGGCCCAGTGGTAACGGCCGCAACTAACGAGTTGCAAGTCGTAGGTTCAAACCCGGAGAGGCGCTTTACTTTGTGTAAATGACTGCTTTCAAAACGGTGAAGGAAAACATCGTGAGGAAACCGGCATGTCCTAGAATAAAAAATTCGAAGACACGTGACATCTACCAACCCGCACTGGGCTCGTGTGGTGGATTACGGCCCACTCACTCAGAGAGAAGGCCTGTGTCCCAGCAGTGGGAACATTATAGGCTGATTATGTGTAACAACTTAAATAACGCAATTAATGTTGATGAACTGTCAAAATTAAACCCGTTTCTACTGGTAGTGTGTTACTACTGGTAGTGTGTTACTCAATTACTGCGCTGGTCCACCCCAGTTAACCACGTACGGCACTGTCGAACAAATATAGATTACCCTTACACTAAATGTAAATAAAATCGCTATAGGCACAGCGTATCGTCCCCCACTGGACTGCTTCGACTTGCACCTCTTTCTTGCACGCCATTACCGATTCCATTAGCTCTTTAGTAAAATGTGATCACTACATACTGCTCGGTGATTTCAATGTTAACTTACTGAGCGCTAACGGGCAAACTAAGAAAGTATTTGAGTTTTTGAATAGCCTGAGCTTAAAACAACTGGTAAGTTCGTCCACCCATTTCACAGACCATAGCGAAACTTTGACTGCGACCAGACCTTGTCTGTACGAATCTCAACCACAAACGGATATCGGTTGAACCCTATCGCTCAATAAATGATCACTCACTTATTGTGTGCGAATTTAATATAAGGCGTAGTAAACCCCATGCAGTTACGCACAGACCCATTAAGCAAATAAATAGAGAAGTACTAGATAGTGATTTATCACACATACACTTTTTTTTTTGGGTGGGCTTCTATCAAATAACTTCTCCCGCTCTGGGCGGAGCAGGCGGGTGTGTCAGACTCTTACTGACTAAATCCCACCCGTATTCCTTCCGTTGCCTGTGTTGCCAGGGGCCTCGGTAACCCTTTCGAACTTTCTCGCGACCCCGGCAGGCATCGGCCCTAGTGCAAGCCACAAATGTTTTCCAGTGGCACATACACTGGGAAAACATTTGTGGCTTGCATAATGTGAATGACATGATTGAAGAATTAAATAGAAATATTTTAACAATATAAGATGCGCACGTAAGTATCGTCAGCAAATAACACAACTTGTGATTATTTTTTTTAACATAACATCACGCCTTGTTTCCCCGAAGGGTTGGGCAGAGGTGTACCTGTAGTACACCCACATTTCGCCAGTTATGTTTAAGTACCATGTAATAGGGGACGAACCTATTGCCATCACCCGGGCACAAATCCAGTCTCCAGGCTGCTACTGAGAAATTCCAGATAGAAAAACCCAATAACACTTTGCCCGACCCAGGAATCGAACCCAGGACCTCATGCCCCACAGTAGCGCTTGCAACCATTGGACCAACGAGGCAAACGCCAGCGGCAGCGGGGCGCGGCTTTAAAAGAGATGAATACGAAACAACATAGGCCGAACCCAGCAAGCTGTAATGGATTTTGAACTTCATTATTGGAACTGTCATAGATAGTTGCTGTAACGTCTATTAATACTCAGTACGTTAATATGCGAGTTGTAGGTCCTTCTATGATGAAAGTTTTCATCGCAGGTACTCATATCTATTAAATAAACATTACCGACTACTGTTCAAATTACCAAGTAGCCTCAACTCCAAAATTTTCGAACACGGCGAAATAATCCTCTCATTATCCAACAAAACAAGATACCTCAACTCAAACCCTTACTTACCCACTTATTCAAAATAACCGATCCGCCATTAACAATGACGTCACTTCCGACACCCGCGTTTGATGTCACTCGAGGGGGCAAGGAGGGAACAAAGATTTAACTAAGAAACAAAACATGCTTACTTGCGATGTTACCTATAGCGGGTGGTGACAGGGTGTTTGAAAGTTGAAACAGAAATTAAAAATCTAAATTAATAAATTAGCTTTTCTTTGTAAAATGTAAGACGGTGTGAATTACGGTTTTTTCATAGGGAGCCGTCCTGTGTCCCAGCAGTGGGAACGTTATTTTTACTGACAAGAACTTCTCTTGGACTGCCCAGCTACAGGAAGTTAGCCGCAAGGTGTTTGCTTCCGCTGCATCTTTGAGGAGATTGCGTAATCTTCTACCGGCTGCCACCAAGATTGCTATTGCACAATCACTTCTTTTACCCATCCTTGATTATGCTGATGCCAGCTTTCTTGACCTCACTCAAGAACAACTCGATAAACCTGAGCGGCTTCAAAATTTTTGTATACAGTTCATATACGGTTTACGCAAATATGACCATGTTTCCGAATTTCGTGTGAAGCTCAAGTGGTTATCAATTCGCCTTCGTCGTAATGCTCAAATTCTTTCCCTTTTGTATAATGTGATCTTTTCCCCTTCCACCCCTGTCTATCTCAAGAAACGTTTCCAGTTTCTTTTGGGAGTCCCACACGAAATTTTTAAGGTCATCAGATAACTTGAAGCTTATCGTGCCAATGCACTCCACAACTTTCGTTGACAAATCCTTTACTGTCCAGGCCACTCGTTTGTGGAATGTATTACCAGTTCCATTTAAATGCGCGCAATCGTTGCCTGTGTTTAAAACACTCGTGAAAGAATATAGTATTTGTCGTTGTGATTTTGTTCTCGTTGTTAGCTGTATTAAAATATCTAGTATGTACGAGTATGTAGGTATCTATTATTATGGCATATATCTGTGTATCTATTCTATTATATTGTTCTTATATAATTTTTATTTACACCAAAGATAACCCCATTTTATGTCCAGAAAATCACTGTCCATTCCATGGTTGCCTGGAAGAGATCGCAGTAAGCGATAAGGCCGCCCATTGTATATTTTGTAGTGTATATATATTTTTTTTGTAATGTGTAATCTGGTGTGCAGGAAAGTATATATTATATAAATAAATAAACATTATAGGCTGATTATGCTATGCTATAAGGCTGTTTGAGGAATGAAACAAAAAAAAAACAAAAAAAGGTTAAACTGTTATAATCCGGTGTGGATTTTAACCAATAATAATGAGGTAGATGCATTGGTCTGTATCTACATTATTACTTTTAACTTATTTCTACATTTGGTAAAAATCCCTCTTATGTCCTTATGCCCTTATGCTCCTTTACTTCATTGTCAACGAAAAATATCCTTCCCCTTAAGTCTTTTTTCTAAATTAGGCAACAAATAAAAATCACTTGGGGCCAGATCTGGACTGTAGGGTGGGTGGACTAGTGATTCGAAGCCATGCGTGTGCAAAGCAGCCATTGCAACTCTGCTCTTGTGAACGAAAACGGGGTGATCTCCGTCTTCGTTAAAAACGTTAAAGCTCTACCACTAACAATATGGACAGTATGATGGAGTCCAATATTACAATACACTACCGGAGTACCTAAAATTTGCAGACATGCCTAATATTCGCTAGTCCCTAGTATAAATAAGGTAAGTCTTACAACGACTACTACAATCTAATAACTTTATAATGTTCAGTATCATCACCCCCTGTATCATCCCTCTCACCTCTCTCCTTTGTGGTGGTATAGTCTGTGGCAGGCGCGTCTCGTTGCCTAACTTTTTAACGAGCATTCACATCCACTGCATCAAAATGACAATAGGTAAGTACATTGTTTCTATAAGTAGCTATTTACCTACCATTTTAACCTAAAGACGAATTATATTAAAATAACAAAGGAATACGGTACAGTCCGATTCAAACTTTATGACGGCTCAGAATATGAGCCCAGTAGCTGCGCAGTAATGAATTTGACGCGTATTATACCTACGTTTAAGTTTGCGCCTTTTAAACTTATCATAGCAAAGTATGATATCGTCAATTTGCTACTGTTTCTGCCTTTGGTTCAGAGACGTGCACCATAGATCCACAGGCCACAGCTCGTCTTTACTGTACAACGCTACAAGGTACTGTTGACACGCGGCTAAACTACGAACTAAGCATCTTGTTTTGTCATAACAATTTCTGTGACAATTTCACAAATGTTTATCAACAACGCCCTGTCAAAGTCATTTAGGCACCAAAAGATTATTGAAGCACTCTACCTTCAATAATCTTTTCGCTCAATATGATAAGCCTTCAGACCCAGTTACACAACAAATGGTAATGGTGACCCAGGTGAGATAATTTAATTGATTTGACTCCTCGTAACGAAATAATAATACGTGTAAAATGTGTTTAACATGTAAAATGACCCCAACATAGTTGGAAAAAGGCAGGCAGATGATGATGTACAATGTGTAACAGAAACCCTGTTCGACCCGAAAGGGCACACAGATACCTACTGCAATAACATTCATTACTCAAAATACCATTTCAGACACCAACCTACATGGTCTTCACATGATCTGAATTGTATCTTAGCACGATACTCAACAACGCCCTCACGGATTGGACAAGGTTTTTGTAAGATGTTGTATTTACATAGTCCTAGCAAGAACTGGAGAGAAGTACTTAATTAAAATCAGATTTTTTATTTACTCACATACTTATTTCTGTCTGTTACAGATGTGAGTGGACAAGCTACGTGCGAACTCATAAATTGCGCTTTGGTCTGTCGCCGCACTTGTCTGCGAACGACCCAGACGATGTGTTTAGGAGGCACCTGCTACTGCCTAGCTCCAGGAAGACTATAATCATAATAAATATACCTACTTCATTTCAGAACACACACAAGTACAATCCACATAGCCTTCGAAAAAACGATTTCAAAACTATGTTCGTATAATTGGTGTTGGTGGTTTTTTTTCATGATAAATCTATTCTTTACTACCCACATCTTTGATATTAACCAAAGAATACCATCCTCGAAGAATTTATTGCAAATAAACTAAAGACTCGCACTTTTTAATTGTCAAGGAGTGGGTCAAGTCAGAAATTTGCAGCTAGTTACCCGACCCAAAGCATAGGTTCCTATGGAGAAGAACGACCAAGATTATCAATGGGCTATCTTTTTATTTTTAACCGTCATAAAAAACTGAGGAGGAGCTCAATTCGATTATATTTTTTTGTTACTCCGTCGTTTATAAACCGATTTGGATATTATTTTTTTTAGTTGAAAGGATATTCCAGATTGTTTCCATTTTTATCAAAATCCAGTTTGGATGATCGGATCCATGAGAAATTAAGGGAACTCCTCAAATATTATAGGCATACTTATAGCGGTTTTTGTATTTTCTGGAAGTTTTAGTCATTGTAGCTACCATTCTTCCCTGGGCGTTGTCTTCTCCGATCAATCTCTCATAATGCTTCTAAGGATGCATGCATAAAGAAGCAATTCTCGGTAAAGATGAGTCGGTACCGATTCTGTTAGCCCCGTATAAACTTACGCGCTCACACATAAAAAAAATATGTTACCTTTTTTTTCCGAAGACAACGTTCCGTCAGCCGGGAGTCGGGCCCTAAAACCCGCTTTATGCGAACACCATAGAGTCACCACGTTTTCTAGACTTCTCTTGGTGACTTCAATCGTGGAAACAAATAAAATTTTTTGTTCTCATAGATCAATAAACTATTTAAGAGCTTATTTTATTTTCGCTATTGTAGAAATTATTCATAGTGATGAGTCACACAACCCGTTAATCCGAAAATAGCGAAAAGAAAATAAGCTCATTAACCCGTGAGTGACAAAAACCCGTCTTCAGGTTAAGGGGAACAAAACATAGGCTGGTAGATCTAAGATACAAACATGATCAATATGCGGTCCATTTGATCTAAAACATTGGATCTAAAAATGGACCAAGACAGGTAGACACACAACATAACTTCATGCCTGTGTTCCCCCGATGGTAAGGCATAGGTACATAATATTGCTGTGGCACTAACTTCTGTGATCATAAATAGCCTTTTTTCCTTATCGTATTTAGACATCGACATGCATCACGTCTGCCGTATTTAGACATCGACACGCATCACGTCTGCCAGCGGGAGGGTATGTCAGACTCTTACTGACTAAAACCCACCCGTGTCCCTTCCGTTGCCTTCGTTGCCAGGGGCCTCGGTAACCCTTTTGAACCTTCCCGCGACACCCATCACGTCTGCGGTTAAATAGTACTAGTTAATTTAATTTGACCATGTACATAGTTTCCCCTTTTTCTGTGTGTTCAGTATCCTACAAGGATACTGAACACACAGAAATATGCTTGATCTTTATCGTACCTCTGCTCTGCATCTTCTTTTTTTTCATGCCCTAGTATGAGATTAGGGCATAAAAAAAAGGCTTGGGTGAGCTGGACTCTTTCAACAAAGATTGGTCAACAGCTGCTGTGGACAGAGAGAGGTGGTAGGAGCATAGGGAGCCCTTTGCCCAGCAGTGGGACATAATGGTTAATAAAAAAAAGTAAAGTGCCATTCTACTCATGGAGTCACCGCAAAAATATCTAGCTAGATCCATTTTCCCCTGTCAGCTGTTGTCCTTAAATTCTATCCCTTTTTACTCATAATATCATCCCTCACACAATTCATGCATCTATCTATCTGCGTCTTTTTGGTGATTTAAATGGCATTATGTTTGCTCACGATGGTAAGCACGATCATCTTGAGAGGAAGAGGAAGAGTTGTGTCCAGTTGAACGACGCTGACTTATTCTTTCACAAAAGAAAAACAAAGATAATAAAACAAAGGAAAACTTTATTAAGAAAACTAAACATTTTAAAAACATTGCCCTTCTTTGTTGTGGGGTGAAAATACAAAGATAATAATAATTATGAATCAGCATATTTTTTCTGGAGCCTGGCAGAAGCAGTTGCCCTCAAAACACAGAGCATGGTTAGTATGCATACAAGTCAGACTGCAGAACAGGCGGCAGTATCCGACAGGACCGCATGTCGTGCGTCCACCTGCGGAATTAGAAATAAACATTATTAACGGCGCAGACATTCCACTTCATTCAAATCTTAAATTCACTGACAGACCGCACGTATGGGAGTTGCCGCGAGAAATCGCGGCTCAGCGGACGGAGCTCCGGCGGGATCTCATGGCGTCATGGAAAGTACGGTTGTCGCAACCCAGTGCTGGGCACGCCACGATTTCGGCGATAAGTCCCCTCTTTGAGGAGTGGCTGGAGAGGCGCCACGGCGTCCTCACCTTCCGCCTGACGCAGGTCCTCACCGGACACGGCAGCTTCGGGAGGTTCCTGTGTTGGATAAGGCGGGAGGAAACGTCCGGGTGTCACCACTGTGTGGATCGCCCGGAGGACACGGTGGAGCATACGGTGGAGGTCTGCCCGGCTTGGGCAGAGCACCGCCGTGTCCTCGTGGAGGCGATCGGCGGCAGAGACCTCTCGCGTCCGGCCCTGGTTCAGGCCATGGTACGGAGCGAGAGGGCATGGGCAGCCGTCACCTCATTCTGCGAAGCAGTAATGCTCGCTAAGGAGGAGGCGGGACGGTTGAGGGAAAGGCAAGTTTCGCGCCCTCTCGCCCCTAGCCGCCGCAGGAGACGCCCAGGGCGTCGGGAATCCCGGGCGGATTTCCGGCCACCGTAGGCGCGGGCTTGCGGACGGTGAGCAATGGGTAGCTCACCGTCCGGTAAGGACCAGGCCCGGGTCGACGGCGCGTCGTATTCCACGCGCGCCTCAAAGAGATGTCATCAGCACAAAGTAGGGGTCCACTAGGGCCGATGCCTGCCGGGGTCGCGGGAAGGTACTTATGGGTCACCGAGGCCCCCGCAACACAGGCAACAGGAAGGAATACGGGTGGGTTTTAGTCAGTAAGAGTCTGACACACCCTCCCGCTCCGCCCAGAGCGGGAGAAGTTATTTGATGATTTCCCACCCTCAAAAAAAAAAAAAAAAGACAACACACATCGTAAGCCGCTGAGTCTACAAGCATATAATTTTGCACAAGAATTATTTATATAACAAAAATGAGCATTAAGTAAACTCATGCTCCGAAGGAAAAAAATAAATAGGGGATGAAAGTTTGTATGGAAAACCCCATCGGGCACACGGCTTGTATCACTATATTTTTAATTGTCTTCATACTGTCTATTAATTAGCTTGATGAGGAAATCCCATACATTTTGGGCGCAGTTCAGGCCTAGCTCTTAGAAACTGACATTAGAAATGAGTTAAGTAAGAAAATTACTATGTAAGACCCGAAGTCAAATTAATAAGCTTACTTGTATCACCAGAAGTCACTCTGAACCCATTATTGCTTGGAGCTTGGTTGTCTTTACGCAGTTCTTGCTTGTATATGTCCCAAGCTAGGACAGCACCCAGCATACAGAACAGGATTATGAACTTCATTCTTTGAAACTGCTGTAGTTGCGGTACGTCTTTGAAACTATGCCTCAAACAAAAACTAGAGTCAGTATTTATACTGTTTCTTTGCCATAATAAAGCGTAAAAAATTGTCGATGAAGTTGATAAAATATCAGAAACAGGTCAATTTGGCAAATCGATGTTATTTCGATAGTTCTTATTTATGCTCTTTTGGTGTTATGTGGAATTGCTCACGCGGAATTAGCCCGCATGCGTGGTACCCGCATTCAAATAGGAAGTTGTATCACGATATTTTCCCGTTATTCATTAATATAGTCCCGTATATTGGTAGATTATTGAAATTTCACGTTCCAGAATCAGTATTGCTTGATTCTAAAACGTCAGTAAGTCATTTGATAACACTTTACAATTGGCAATTAATTAGGCTACTAATTGCATTATCACCATGTCAACATCAGTCAATGCATTGACCCGTATTTTTAATTTGTAACACACACGAGTACTTAGTGTCATTATAAACACTCTCTCGTAGCTTGAAACGGTTAAGTTATAATCAATTGACGTTCGTACGATGATGTTTTTTGTCGTTTTATTTCTAGTAACTTCAGCTTTGGCTAAATACGGAGATGATGGCGATGACACTTCTGCTCCTATATAATAGAGCTCATCATGGAGGTCAACGTAAGGTTGTCTTTTATGTTATTTTGTACAAAACAAGCATGGGGCCTACCTTTCGGAGGGATCGCAAGTGCGATGAGTTGCGGAGATTATACAGCCATCCACTGTCCAGTACAGCAGTTCCTACAGCAGTCCACTGCTGGACGTAGGCCTCTTCAATCGCCAGCCATAATTAACTCTTACCTCGGTTACTCTCATCCAGCTGCTATCAGCCACTCTGCTAGTATCGTCGCTCCACATATTCACTTGATTATATTTTAACTATGTTTTTTTCCCCAGAGTTAGCCAGAAGTGCAGCGTTGATGCAGACTGCCGCGAAGTCTGTCGCTCCAGACTGCTGAACACGAAGTTGGGCATGTGCTACAAAGGCGCCTGATTCTGGTGCCAAACGAATGAACCTAATCGTCATCATTGTTCATCATCAATTAGTTGTGGTTGTGAAGCAGGACCAGCATTGAGCCAAGTATTTTTATCAGCGATGTAATCCCCCAATTTATAATATTGCCTACGTAGTGTGCGTTTTATACGTGATTTTAATTTCGTCTCATTCAGTTGAAGTATGTGCGGAGGAATTTTATTGTAATATTTTAAACAGTACACCATGGAAGATGAGTTTACTTCAGCCAGTCTGAAACCTGAGTGAGGTAATAGGTCCCTATTTCTAGTACTATAATTATGTCCTTCACCTCTTTTACTAAAATCACCATACAGATACATTGTCAAAAAAGCTTAGCTCTGCAGCATACGCTGTTAGAAAAAATCATTATTTAACGGATTTAGACACAGCCCGTTTAGTATACTTTAGTTATTTTCATAGCGTAATGCCGTACGGTATTCTGTTATGAGGAAATGCCGCCGATATTCAGACAATTTTTGTTTTACAAAAAAAGGGCAATCCGTTCAATTTATAAATTAAGTCCCAGATACTCCCTCAGAGACAAATTTAAAGAGATTATCATAATGACTGTAGCTTCTCAGTATATTTATGAAAATCTTTGGTACGCACATAAAAATATTAATTTGTTTAAAAAATACAGTGATATCCATAATGTAAATACTAGGAACAAACACAAATTTGTTGTTCCTACAACCAGGCTCAAAAAAATAGGCAGCTCGTTTAGATGCCAATGTATACGTTTTTATAATAAACTTCCTAGCCACATTCAAGAACTAAGCCTTTATAAATTCAAATGTTTTATAAAACAGAAACTGTGCCTGAAAGCCTTTTATACTGTTAAAGATTATATTGAGGACAAAAAGGCTTGGGATTGAGCTGCTCCAATAAATTTACAGTGAATGTTGTTTTTTTTACTCTTTATATTTTCTTATTCTATATAACATTTTATATAAACAATGACATGAATATTTACTTTGTATAGTATTATAATATATTATTTTAATTATTAGGAATGTGAGGACTATATGGGTCATTGTTTGTTTTTTTTTGTCTCTTACTTTTAATGATGGTCTGGCAGTTTGAGTACTTTATGCGGCCTACCCAAATGTCTTTTCTTTGGTATTGTTCGTCAAATCATTGAGCTCCTTAAGTTTTGAGTTGAGCTGCATGATAACTGACAAATGCGTGCACTGACTGGACAGGTCCACTCAAATCTGTGTGGTTCTTTCCTCAAAAGACCATTTCGGACACCAACCTACATAGTCCTCAAATGATCTGACCAAGATTATGTCCGAATATACACATTGACATTGATGAATTTTATTTATGCAATAACATGAATATTTACTCTGTGTAGTATTATATTGTTTTAATTATTGTAAATGTGAAGACTATGTGGGTCATTGTTAAATTTTGTTTTATTCCCAGTTAGTTTTGAACATGGTCTGGCAGTTTTGAGTATTTTTTGCGGCCTAGCCAAATGTCCTTTCTTTGGTATTGTTCGTTGAATCGTTGAGTTCCTTTAGTTATGAGTTGAGCTGCACAACTACTGACAAATGCGTGCACTGACTGGACAGGTCCACTCAATCTGTGTGGTTCTTTCATTAAAAGACCATTTCAGACACCAATCGACATGGTCTTCACATGATCTGACTAAGATTATGTATGGACTTTAAAAGAGACTGTGACCTCTGAGTTTGTTTCGGCCTTTCTTCTCAGAGTAGTCAGATAGGAAACGCCGACCTCATCTAGTTTAAAAAAATATGTTTGACGTGTAAAAGTGTTTGTAAAAACCTACTTACAGAAATAAAATCATTTATCATTAAAAAGATGTAATTTTTTTCTTACGTCATGAATTTTTTCCTAGATATATTGACAAGGTATCGTTATGATGTTTATATCCTTAAACAGTTCCCTTAGAGAATCGCGCCTGCGGTGATTATAATAACAAGGCTCTGATGGCTCTTTTCTGCAGAATAAAAACAGACGATGTCTGCAGCCCGTCCCCAAAGTAAAATACTGTAAGACATGATACTATGAAAGTAACTAAAATACGACTAGCCTCGCGGTATCTACATCAGGAAATTGACGGATTGGTCTGACAGCATATGCCGCTTAACTTAGTCGTCCTGCAAGAGATATTAAATGACCGTGAGCGTGATCCCTAGGAAACAGTTTTATCGACGAATTCTAGTTTCTCTAGATTCAATACTAGGTATCTCAAAATTACAACTTTTGACATTTGGTAAAGAAAATTTTGTGCACTTAGTTTTTTTTACATTTACTATAAATTATTAGCAGTGAACCAATTTTGGAACTGCAGTAGGGCGTTATTTACGTCGTCAAATTTATTAGCACGTCTATCTACTTTAAAATTAAGAAAGCACCGTCAGCAAATAACACAATTTGTGGTTATTTAAAAAAAATAGTAATTATGAATATGAAACAACATAGGACGGACCTGATAAGTTGTAATGGATTTTGAACTTCATTGTTGGAACTGTCATAGGTAGTTGCTAGATTTACAGCAACATTAGTATGAAGAAAATAAAAGTAAAGCAAGCGTATATTTATACTCAGTACGTTAATACGAGTATGCGAGTTGGAGGTCCTTCTATCATGCAAGTTTTCATCGCAGGTACTCTTATCATTTAAATAAACATTACCGATTACTGTTCAAATTACCGATTAGCCTCAACCCCAAAATTTTCGAACACGGCGAAATAATCCTTTCATCATCCAACAAAACAAGATACCTCAACGCAAACCCTTACTTACCCACTTATTCAAAATAACCGATCCGCCATTAACAATGACGTCACTTCCGACACCCGCGTTTGATGTCACTCGAGGGGGCAAGGAGGGAACAAAGATTTAACTAAGAAACAAAACATGCTTACTTGCGATGTTACCTATAGCGGGTGGTGACAGGGTGTTTGAAAGTTGTAACAGACATTAAAAATCTAAATTAATAAATTAGCTTTTCCTTCTTTGTAAAATGTAAGACGGTGTGAATTACGATCCTCTCATAGGGAGGGGTCCTGTGTCCCAGCAGTGGGAACGTTATAGGCAGATTATACTTATGCTATGCTATAAATGAAACAATAAATAAAAATTAAATTAATGTGAAACTGTTACAATCTGGGGTGGGTTTTGACCAATAATAATAACGTAGATGCAGTGGTCTGTATCTACCTCATTAGTATCGGTAAAAATCCCTCTTATGCCCGTATGCCCATAGACCTTTTAATAACGAAAACGGGGTGGTCTCCGTCTTCGTTAAAAACGTTTAAGGGCTACCACTAATAAGATGGACAGTATGATAGAACCCCGATAAGAAGTCCAATGTTACAATAACACTACCGGAGTACCTAAACTTTGCACAGACAGCATAGTGACAATGCTTGTAACATGCCTAATATTCGCTAGTCCCTAGTATAAATAAGGTAAGTCTTACAACGACTACTACAATCTAATAATTTTGTAATGTTCAGTATCGTCACCCCCTGTATCATCCCTCTCACCTCTCTCCTTTGTGGTATAGTCTGTGGCAGGCGCATCTCGTTGCCTAACTTTTTAACGAGCGCTCACATCCACTACATCAAAATGACAATAGGTAAGTACATTGTTTCTATAAGTACCTACCATTTTAACCTAAAAACGAATTTTATTATATTGAAATAAAAAAGAAATACGGTAGGTACAGTCCGATTCAAACTTTATGACGGCTCGGAACATGAGGAGAGTCGCTGCGCCGCAACGAATGCATGTATTAGCGGGAGTGAGGGGTGGGATACTGCGCAGCGAGTAGCGAACTTCAGAGTCGCCGTAAAGTTTGTACTATACTTACTTTTAAGTTTGCGCCTCACAAACGTATCATAGCAAAGTATGATACCGTCAATTTGCGTTAGTTTCAGTCTTTAGTTCAGAGACGTGCACCATAGATCCACAGACCACAGCTACAACGCTACAAAGTTCTTTTGACGCGCGGCCAAAATCGAAACTAACGCCGCCATCTTGTTTTGTCATAACGATTTCTGTGCCAATTTCTCAAATGTTTACCAACAACGCCCTGTCAATGTCATTTAGCCGCCAAAAGATTATTGTAGCACTCTATCTACAACTCAATATGATAAGCCTGCTTCAGACGCAGTTACACAACAAATAAAGTAAGATAATTAGAATGTTGTGGAACATTATGACCGACTTGCTCCTGATAGTTTATCAATAGGTACCATCACCTATTTTATGCACTAGAGTATAAATAGAGGCTTTTCCTTCTTTACTGCAACTACAACAGTTTCAACGATGAAGTTAATAATCCTTTTCTGTCTGCTGGGAGCTGTTCTAGGATTCTCAAACACCCATCGTTTGAGAATCCTAGAACAGCTCCCAGCAGGGTAGTTGCTGGTAATGGTGACCCAGGTGAGATAATTGAATTGATTTGACTCTTCGTAACGAAATAATAATACATATACAATGTGTATAATATGTAAAATACTGGCCGAATGTAAAATACTGGAATTCAGCTGCATCCGGTTAGACTAATGTCGAGCCCGACATACTAGTCAGAAAAAGACGGGCAGATGATGATGTACAATGTGTAACAAAAACCCAGCCTGATGCGAAAAGGGCACACAGATACTGCAATAATATTGCCAAAAAGTTGTAAAAAATCACATTATCTTTGCAAATAAAATAATTACTGTTACTTAAAATTCATGTCCAATTTCGGTACCAAAATTCCCGAATTTCATAAACAATTTGCAAATTTACTACAGAGGTCATACAATAGTAGTCAATAGTCGAGGACGCTAGCTAACCACTTATTGCAATACAACTCATAAAGCACACATTGTAATGAGTAGATTATGTCACTAATAAATTAAACTTTAACTAAATTTAATTACATTGACTTATACAGTCAAATAAAAAAATAATCAAGTATATGAACTCATATGTATATTATAAGTAACGACTTGACGGTCGTCCGAGCCTCATATACCAGGTCAAATTCTCTATTAAAAAAATGGGGTCTTTTTTTTTTTAATAACCTAGTGGATTAAATCTTAGCACGATAAAAAAGAAAGAAAAATATTTTATTTGGGACACGCACAAGAAATACAAAAGTAAAAAAAAGAAGCATTTAAAACTAAACTTCGAATAAACAAAAACAACAAAGAAAATCAATAACAACGACTTGTGCGATGCCAAAAAGGCTCCTATCTCAGCATAATGCTGCGATATTTAAAAAATAAATACCGCAGCGCTGGTATTCTGATAGGGCCCGCTGTGATGCCACGGACACATCTACGGACACAATATATAATATATCCCACCAGGGGAATAAATATTGATACGATACTCAACAACACCCTCACGGATCGGACAAGGTTTTTGTAAGATGTACTTACATAGTCCTCAAGACCTGGAGAGAAGTAATTAAAAACAGATTTATTATTTACTTACATAATTATTTCTGTCTGTTACAGATGTGAGTGGACAAGCTACGTGCGAACTCATAAATTGCGCTTAGGTCTGCCGCCGCACTTATCTGCGAACGACCAAGACGATAATCATAATAAATATACCTACTTCATTTCAGACCACACACACAAGTACAATCCATATAGCATTCGAAAAAACGATTTCAAAACTATGTTCGTATAACTGGTGTTGGTGGTTTTGTTTTCATAATAAATCTATTCTTTACTACCCACATCTTTGATATTAACCAAAGAATACCATCCTCGAAGACTTGATTGCAAATAAACTATTCACACGCACTTTTGAATTGTCAAGGAGTGGGTCAGTCAGAAAGTTGCAGCTAGTTACCCGATCCAAAGCGTAGGTTCCTGTGGAGAAGAACGACCAAGAATCTCCATGGGCAATCTTTTTATTTTTAACCGACTTCAAAAACAGAGGAGGATCTCAATTCGATTGTATTTTTTTGGTTACCTCTTATCTCCGTCGTTTATAAACCGATTTGGATATTATTTTTTTTATTTGAAAGGATATTCCAGACTAGTTCCATTTTTATCAAAATCCGTTTTGGATGATCGGATCCATCCTCAAATATTATAGGCATACTTAATTACTTATAGCGATTTTTGTATTTTCATCAACAAGTCAAGCAAGTTGTATTTTCATCGTGAAGTGGACTGATGAAAAAGATACCCACCGGAACTCCTCAATGATAAGATTTCACAGGTGGCGATAAGATATTATTATCTCAATCAACATAATCAAGCGACTATGATGAGGGAAAATGATGAACCATCAAACTGACCTGATGATGAAACCGGAAGTTGGGCACCTGAACTCCGTAATAAAACAATGTATCCTAGCCATGTTTGGGATTATTGGAGTTTTCATGAGATGCACTCGTTCATAACTATTAAAAAAACCCGGCCAAGTGCGTGTCCACACACGATGAAGGGTTCCGCAGTTGGGATGAATTTATTGCAAAAACAAACTTAAAATTGTAGTTGAAAAACATGAACATCTCCCATACATCGATATAAACGTCACGGTCAATTCTCCAACTGCAAATGTAAGTTGGTCGACTATTACCTATTCGTTAACTTGTAAAGCCTACTAAGCTGTAACAAAAATTAGCACTTTAAATATTACGCAAACGGATCCCTGAATCGAAAAGTGTTTTTTACAAACCCGCAATATTTTTGAACGGCCTATCTCATTATACCCCACATCATAGGATAGTCGAGGAAAAAAACAAAATATTTTTAAAGATTCCATTTTACGTCGGACAGACGGGTTTGGCGAAACTATAAGGGTTCTTTTTGACTACGGGACCCTAAAAAGGAGGAGGTTCTCCATTCGTCTAAAATTCTATATATACCAGGCCGCTCAGAAAGTATTGCGAAAAAAAGTTTTTATGTAAGAGACTGGCCAGTTATAATCTATTTTGAAAATATGATGATTTGTAAGTAAAAACAATGTGGAGGGAAATTTTGAAATTGGAACGTACCTACGCATTGTTTGCGAGCTAATTTAAATTATCATGTTTCATTAAAACATGGATTAATGGATGAAGGCCCTTCTCAGGCAACCGTGTATCGTTGGTATAACGAATTCAAGCGCCGTCAACTAACTTTGGGGGATGAAGAAAGAAGTGGTCGCCATTTAACGGCTGTTACGGAAGAAAACGTGCTAGCAGTGAAAAATTTAATCCATGACAATAGGCGAGTTACGTGTCAAGAGATTCAGCACATACTGCAGGTTGGATCTGGAAGCCTTCACGAAATTCTACCAGTGCATCTTCGCGTGAGGAGGATAGTTTCACGCTGGGTGCCACACAACCTCATCGATGCTCAGAAGCAGGCCCGGGTGGAATTGTGCCCTAATATGATAAACAAATTTGAAGGGGGCTCGTCTCGGCGCGTTTACGACATTATTAAAAGTGATGAGTCTTTGATTTATCAATGCGATCCAGAAATGAAGCGCCAGTCAACAGTTTGGGTGTTTCAAAACGAATCAACGCCTACCAAAGTGAAGCGATCTAGAAGCGGGAGGAAGATTTTGATTGCGAGCTTTTTCAATTTGACTGGCTACTCTTGGTGTCAATTCCTTTACGGAACCAAAGAAGCATCAACGCTGAATGGTATACTACCAAATTCTCGGCAGAAGTTTTCTCTGTTGTGAGCAACACAGGGCTCCGCGGGCTACTGCTCCACCACGACAACGTGCCTTCGCACACCGCGCTCAAAACGAGAGACTTCCTGGACAGCACGCCGGTCATCTGTCATAATATCATCCCTCACACAATTAATTTATCTATCTATCTACGTCTTCCTGGTGATTTAAATGGCATTATGTTTGCTAATGATGGTAAGCACGCTCATCTTGAGAGGAAGAGGAAGATTTGTGTCCAGTTGAACGACACTGACATTCTTTCATAAAAGACAAAGGTAAAAATAAAACTTTATTTAGAAAACGAAACATTTTTAAAACATTGCCCTTTTTTGTTGTGGGGCGAAAGTACAAGGATGATAATAATTATGAATTAGTATATTTTTTCTGGAACCTGGCAGAAGCAGTTGCCCTTAAAACACAGAGCATGGTTAGTACGCATACAAGTCAGACTGCAGAATAGGCGGCAGTATCCGACAGGACCGCATGTCGTGCGTCCACCTGCGGAATCAGAAAGAAACATTATTAACGGCGCAGACATTCCACTTAATAAAAATTTTCAATTCACTGACAGACAACACTCAGCGTAAGCCGCTAAGTCTTGGCGCGATGAGGCGAAACCGCGGCACAGCAGATGGAGCTCCGGCGGGATCTCATGGCGACATGGAGAGTACGGTTGTCGCAACCCAGTGCTGGGCACGCCATGATTGCGGCGATAAGTCCCCTCTTTGAAGAGTGGCTCGAGAGGCGCCACGGCGTCCTCACCTTCCGCCTGACACACTCACCGGACACGGCAGCTTCGGGAGGTTCTTGTGTCGGATAAGGCGGGAAGAAACGCCCGAGTGTCACCACTGTGTGGATCGCCCGGAGGACACGGTGTAGCATACGGTAGAGGTCTGCCCGGCTTCGGCAGAGCACCGTCGTGTCCTCGTGGAGGCGATTGGCGGCAGAAATCTCTCGCGTCCGGCCCTGGTTCAGGCCATGGTACGGAGCGAGAGGGCATGGGCAGCCGTCACCTCCTTCTGCGAAGCAGTAATGCTCGCGAAGGAGGAGGCGGAACGGTTGAGGGAAAGGCACGTTTCGCGCCCTCTCGCCCCTAGCCGCCGCAGGAGACGCCCTGGGCGTCGGGAATCCCGGGCGGATTTCCGACCACCGTAGGCGCGGGCTTGCGGACGGTGAGCAATGGGTAGCTCACCGTCCGGTAAGGACCCGGCCCGGGTCGACGGCGCGTTGTATTCCACGCGCGCCTCAAAGAGATGTCGTCAGCACAAATGTAGGGGTCCACTAGGGCCGATCAAAATAAAAAGCCGCTGAGTCTACAAGCATATAATTTTGCACAAGAATTCTTTTTAAAACGAAAGTGAGCATTAAGTAAGGATTTTTGAAAAGTCATGTTCCGTAGGGGTTAAATAGGGGATGAAAGTTTGTATGGAAAACCCCATCGGGCACACGGCTTGTATCACTACATTTTTATTTGTTTTCATAGTGTCTATTTCAGGACTAGCTCTTAGTAACTGACATTAGAAATGAGTTTATTACAATGTAAGACCTGAATTAAAATTAATAAGCTTACTTATGTCACCAGAAGTCACTCTGTGTCCATTCTTGCTTGGAGCTTGGTTGTCTTTACGCAGTTCTTGCTTGTTCACGTGCCAAGCTAAGACAGCACCCAGCATACAGAAAAGGATTATGAACTTCATTCTTTGAAACTGCTGTAGTTGCGGTAAGTCTTTCAAACTATGCCTCAAACAAAAGCTAGACTCAGTATTTATACTCAGTTTCTTTGCCATAATATAGCGTAAAAAATTGTCGATGATGTTGATAAAATATCAAAAACAGGTCAATTTGGCAAATCGATGTCGTTTCGATAGCAGCCGATTTTTTTAAACCCATGAAGCAATGGAATAGCAATATCCTTCAATACTCTAGATTTGTGATTCGAACTGTGTTACGCAATAAGGCTGCAGATTTGCTTGATTCTAGAACAGTAGCCGTAAGTCACTTGATAAGTCGCTGACATCGCTAGAGTATTACAATTGGCAATTAATTAGGCTACTAATTGCATTATCCCCATGGGCCATGTTATGTCGTAATCAGTAAATGCACTTAAAATCGATTGACCCGTAATTTTATTTTTAACACATACTTAGTGCCATTACAAATACGCTCTTGTAGCCTGAAATGGTTAAGTTCTCATCAAGCGTAGGTCGTACCATGAAGTTCGTCATCGTTTTAGTTCTAGTAGCTTCTGTTGTTGGCTAAAGATGGAGATGATGGCGATGACAGTTCTGCTCCTAAATACCAGAACGCATCATGGAGGTCAACGTAAGTTTGTCTTTTTATGTTATTTTATACTAAACAAGCATGAGGCCTACCTGTCTCCGCAACACATCGCAAGTGCGATGCGTTGCGGAGATTATACAGCCATCCACTGTCCAGTACAGCAATTCCTACAGCAGCCCACTGCTGGACGTAGGCCTCTCCAATCGTCAGCCATAATTAACTCTTACCTTGGTGACTCTCATCCAGCTGCTACCAGCCACTCTGTTCGTTTCGTCGCTCCACTTAGCGTGCGAGCGTTCTACGAGTATCAGATGATTGCCGATTCGCGGTCTTCACTCGGAAACACGTCTACACCATGGACCCCAGTGGTCACCAGTTGGTCGGTTATAGTTTTAACTATGTTTTTTTCCCACAGTTGGCCAGAAGTGCAGCGTTGATGCAGACTGCCGCGAAGTCTGCCGTAACAGGCTGCTGAACACGAAGTTGGCCATGTGCTACGAAGGCGCCTGCTGCTGTAAGCTGCCAAACAAATGATCCCAATCGTCATCATCAGCCTTAACCAGAAACTAAATAAAACTTGACTTGACTAGACTTTTGTAAAATAAAATGGTTATTATTGTTACTTTCAACTTTTTATTTTTTACGGATGATGCGTTTTGAAATATTGTAAAACGTTTTAGATAGCCTATCAGACAGGGTTATGTTTATAAACAAAGATTTTGTAACAAATATTATTGGTACTTATTGCATATTACTCTGATATGCAATAAGTACCATTACTTAAAAATCTTCTGTGACAGACGTACATACGGCTACATACGAGTATCAAGCTGTTCATTTCTAGTATAAGCTGACCTCTCATTGTACGGAAATCCTTCACTATGCGAGATCACCTTATACTGGAAATGTATAGCTTGATATATCGCGGTGTGTACAGTCACGAACAAAAATATATCAGCACTAAGTAAATTTCAAGAACGATTTACTCTTTTAATTACTTATTGAAATTATAGGGTTTTGTGCAGACAGAACTTTTTAACATAAACTTTTAAAATGTTCATTATATTATATATCAACACTTTAATCCTCTTAATGAGAAAATCGCTTTTAAATTTCACAAAGTGTATCGCGTTTTATGTTCGTGCTTGTACGAAGTGATCTTAAGAGGTTCCGTTTTACCTATTAGGTCGGTACCCTAAAAACTGTTACAATAAACTATGATGAAAACAATAGTCTGCCACTATTTAGGTTTACCCAGTTTTTAGCCATAATTATTGTAAAATAGTCGATCGTCTTGATAAAAATAAATATTGGAGTTAGGTCAATTTGGCAAATCGATTCATTTTATAATAAGTATAAGATTTGGCGAGCACGGCCTTGCTACGCACCGTATTTACGATTTGATAATACACCGAGATTTCGTTATGTTTAAGTTTTTTTTAATGAATTTATTATACACATAAACCTTCTGGAATACATTTTCTAGTCTAGTCTCAGTTTAGTAGAACCAAGTGGTCACAGAAAGAGACACGAAAAGCGACTTTATTTTAGTACGTACCTATATCACGGCCTCTTATTGCTATTATTGTTTAAATTGATCAAAGTCGCAAGTGGTAGAGAGAAACAATAACTAATTAGTTATAAGCCGTGATATAGATTACCAATTACCAACTAGGGTTGTTATTCGAAATAACATCGATTTGCAAAATTAACGCTTAAAGGATTATTTTACGTATATTATAGAAATTATATTTAGTTGCGGTACCTTTTTTGTTGGATAATGAGTGAATTATATTATTTGACATTGGTGCCAATTCCCTTATTCACAAACTAAACTAAATTTAAGTTCAGTGCATCTTTTTCTTTCTATTCCATTAAGAAAAGGACAGAAGATACATTTTAGTTTAGTCCTGTCAAATTAATCAGCGCTTGACGTAAATTGACGTTATTTTAGTAGGTAGGCAAGTTTTTAATCACGTCTAAACTTGTATGGAGTAGTGACAGGCGCTGATTAATTAGGTTTATGTAAAACATTATTTTTTTGTTTCGTTGTGTTCGTTAATTTTGGAGTTGATTCTACTTGGTCCTTTGAAAATTTTCATCAAAGAACTGACAACTTCCTTTCTCAATACTTTGCCCTTCCATGTATCAAAGAGGAAAATTGCATTACTTCTTCCACCAGATAGATGACCTCAATGATGATTAAAAAAAAATCAGAGTTAATTGACCAAGGCAACGTAACATCCTATAAACTATTCCCCAATTTCATCAAAACCAAAATAAAGCAAAAAATAATCTCAACCACACCTACAATAAAGTGATCGTAAAATAAAAACCCATGTAATAAATCTGACGGCAACACATAAAATATCTCGCACCTACCTCATTCGTCATCTCTTTATCAGCAAAAAAGGCAATATCCACCTTAGAAAAATGAGGAGAGCCCGCCCTACAGGCCTTCAAGACAACTATTTATCGGAGAGAAAAAATACCCATAAATCAGGGAGCATTTTTTTATCTGGCAATCTTTAAGGTGGGGTAAATAAACGATTGGTCAGGGGGCTTGATTTGATGGCAATACACGCACGAGTTCGTGGGAATTGGATAACACTTGTTGTTGTTGCGATACATTCAGATAATTATAGGTATGTACTTTTCATAGATACCTATACTTATGGACGATTAGCCCTGTATGCACTATGATAGTGCACCTGCGTACAATCCCCGGTTGGTGTAGGATTATTGCAGAACATAGAAACAAAGATACCTACTATGGGATAGAGACTATGGGCTACTGGCTAAAGTGTACTCGTTACCTAGAAATATGGAAGGACTATGACCCTTGCCTGGTCAATATTTTATATAAACACGGATAAAATGATACACTAATCATATTATTATTTCGTTTATTTATTTTTTTACATATAAAATATATTTTTAAATATTTCTTGAAAAAAGGTATAAAAAAAAAAACATTTAAAAATATAAAAAATAGTGGTCCGCCGGTGTCGGGAGCAAAGTCCAAGCTACCGGTGGTTAGGACTCCAGAGACAGGAACCTCCTCACAATGCGGGCCGTATCGAGGAGTACTGCCTTCTGAATCAGACCCTTGATCCAGCCGCCTAACGAGAGCCTCGAGAGATGATGGTTGAGGCTTTCAGCCATCAGGCCATTGGCCGTAACGACAATCGGCACAATGACAGCCGAGTCAACATTCCACATGTCAACAACCTCGTGTGCTAAGTCGAGATATTTTATTTGCTTCTCTTTCTCAGCTTTCACGAGGTTTTCGTCATGTGGAATGGTAACATCGACTATCATTGCGCGGCGCGCTAATCGATCTATCACCACTATATCAGGTTTATTGGCGACAATAGTCCTGTCAGTAATGATAGACCGATCCCAGTACAACGTGACATGGTCATTTTCGAGAACTGGGTCGGGCGCATACTTGTAATACGGTACCTCAGAGTTCACAAGTTTATATTTCAAAGCAAGTTGCTGGTGAATAATCCTAGCCACTTGGTTATGTCTGTGCAAGTACTTAGCCAGACGAGAACAACCAGAGATAATATGTCTGATAGACTCACCCGGACGGTGGCATGCCCGACACACGTCAACCGTCCCATCCTTCATAATATGTCTCCGGTAGTTATTCGTCAAGATAACTTCGTCCATAATTGCACAGACGAAACCTTCAGTTTCCCCGAAAAGGTCCCCAAAGCGTAGCCAGGATACGGACGCTAAAAAATCTACATCGGGCTCATGAAGAGCCCGATAGAAGCGCCCGTGTAGCTCCTTGTTTTGCCATATCTCCTTGCGGTCATCCGTTGTAAGTATTACAGGTTTGCACCAGTTCTCTTTAGCCATGGAAAGTGGGGTGAGCCCTTTGTCCACTGCGACCACATCACGGTGCATACCCACTTCGGTTTTCAAAAAATATTCCCTGAGACTGCATATCTCGCGGTTGTGGAGGGTCTTCGCATTTAAAAAGCCTCGACCCCCGCACTTCCGCGGGATGTACAGTCTCATCACCGATGATCGTGGGTGATGCATCCGGTTTGCGGTCAACAGTGTACGGACCCTCCTATCCAGGGCGTCGAGTTCGGTCTGAGTCCATTTGAGTATGCCGAAAGAGTACATCAAAACCGGCATGACCCAACCGTTGAAGGCACGCACCTTGTTTCCGCCTGAAAAAGGACTAATCAATACCTTCTTCAGACGGCCAAAAAAGCGCTCCTTCAATGATTGCTTCATGTCAGTAACGTTGATGCCTAACGCTTCCGACATACCCAAATACTTATAGCTTTCGGGTGAGGAGAGGGATCTAAGGTGTATGGAATCCGAAAGTTGAATTCCCTCGGATTCCATTATCTCCCCTCGCTTTACATGCATGACTGCACATTTGTCCACACCAAACTCCATTCTGATGGCGCTACTGAAAGTTTCAGTTACCTTCAGTAGCTCCATCAGTTGCAATTTGTTGGGGGCAAAGATTTTCAAGTCATCCATGTAGAGGAGGTGAGATATGACCTGACCACCTCTCCTCAACCGATAGCCTAGACCTGAATCCTCCAGCAGCGTGCTTAGAGGATTCAGGGCTAAGCAGAACCAAAGTGGACTTAAACTGTCACCCTGAAATATTCCCCGTTTAATCCATACAGGCTCATCATTCCCCTGGATCTGTCGACACCCTGGATAGCGAAGGACTGTCCTCCATTTGCCCCATACACGATTCAAGGAAGGTGCGTAGAGTTGTATCTATTTTGTAGAACTCCAGCACCCTCATGAGCCATGTATGTGGCACCGAGTCGTAGGCCTTCTTATAATCTATCCAGCAAGTCAACAGATCCTTGCGGAATCGACGAACCTGTTGGCTAATGGCCATGTCGATGAGAAGTAGCTCCTTAGTGCCACGGGACCCGTTCCTACATCCATTTTGAGAGGCTGACATAATCGAATTACTGTCAATGTGTGTGTTAATTTTCGCTCTCAAAATGGATGTAAGAAGTTTATAGACCGTCGATAAACACGTGATCGGTCTATAATTCTTGGGTTCCGCGGGACTACCTGACTTATGGAGCAGGTGGGTAATGCCTGTCGTCAGAAACTGTGGTAGCGACCCAGACTCTAAGGATGACTGGAACTGAGATGCCAGGCAAGTGTGTGAACTAGTTAGCCATTTCAGCCAAAAGTTGTGCAGTCCGTCCGGTCCTGGTGATTTCCAATTCGGTAACGGACGGACCGCTCTAGCTATATCTGATGGCGTGATAATGACTACTTCCATTTCTGGTATAGTTTCACACACTCGCTCGACATCCCGCATCCAGTCAGCCTCAGCATGGCAGACAGGTACCGACCAGATGCTGCGCCAGAACGCAGTCGTGGTGACATCATCGGGGCGGCACACGTCTGTCTCGTTTTGTTCAGGTCGCTCCCAAGCTCTATATACCCACCTCTCATCGCTCTGGAACATGCGATTTTGCGTGTATCGATCAACCCGCCGCTTATACCGCCGAATACGGCTCGCCCATGCACAAACTTTCTGCTTCAGGAAGTCGATGCGCTCCGTGACACGAGACATGTATTCTCGAGGGCTGATTCCAGTCCCCGAGAATGCCCGCCTTACAAAGCGCATCACTCGTGGTCGTGTATTTCCCTCCCTGAAGCAGTATAGTTTGCCTATGAGTACCCTGGCCCCATCAATACGACGCTCGATCCTGCATTGCCAGGCTGGTACGGCTGGTTTTGGTCGCGTAGCTCCGTCACAGTTTGGGAACTTCACGTTCGCTAAACGACATGCCGCAACAGCCGCGCAATATAGGATCGAGTGTGTATCAACGAGATCCTCGCTGCTCTCGAAGAAATCCTTAAGCAGCGAGTCCAAGGTACATACCAGCGCCCTATTTTTCTTGTGCATGGGTAGGCGTGGTAGTCGGGGTCTAAGTTCGGTCGGAGTGGACCTATACTCGCGAAACGCATCTTCCAGTGCGCTTCTCAATCGGACGTTGCACTGGCTACTTACTGTGGCAACCCTATCATCCTCCTCTTCAACATCGTGATTGGACCGCGGCGGGATTGCATTAATGATTGGTGCATGTGTCGCGGTTTGTGCCGGAGTTGAGACGATATGGTTGCTCAGTACCTCTGAGCGCAGCCTATCAAGTGCGGCATCGTCCAACCTGTGATTGCGTTGGATGACTCGCACCTGATCCGATAGTCGTTGGGCTGAGACGTTGACGGTTGGCTCTAGTTTCTGGAACAGAGACAGCATCCTAACACGGTACGCAGTGAGGTTGGTTCCCCCCTCTGTAGACCCGTAATATGCGCGCATGACGTTCTCGTTCATAGACTGAGTCCATCTCATGCGCTGCACACAACCACCGGCAGCGGGGACCCGGCTTGGGGCCAGTTGGCCCCTAAGTCCCAAGCTCTTCGGTGGCCGGCCTCTCCCCTGCCGACGTACAGGTGTTGGCGACGTCGGCGGGGAAAAATACTCGTCGCTCGAGCTCGACGCAACTACCGCGGCCGGTGTCGTCACAGCGCTCACGGTGGGGCTGGGTACCGGCGGCGGCGAGGCGGAGCTGAGCGAAGAGTCCGGAGGTGGTGGGCGTGCTCGTGCAGCAGATCTCGTCAACATATTTTAAATTTGATTTTCTTCTTCATCATTTTTGTTTTGTCGGAGATGACATGACAGATGTCACCGTCCTCTGATTCGGTATTATTGTAATAAATTTCATTGATTTTGCTGTTGTTGTTGTTGTATTTTATATTATTTTATTATTTTTTTATTTTTTTTTTATATTATTATTATGATTACATAATCAGCCTATAATGTACCCTCTACTGGTACACAGGCCTCCTCGCTGTGAGAGGGAGTGGGCCGTAATCCACCACGCGGGCCCAGTGCGGGTTGGTAGATGTCACATGTCTTCGATTTTTTGGTTCTAGGACATGCCGGTTTCCTCACGATGTTTTCCTTCACCGTTTTGCGAGTAGTCGTGATTAAATAATTTACTCAAAGTAAAGCGCCTGTCTGGGTAACGAACCTATGACCTACAACTCGTAAGTACGAGTTGTAGGTCGTCACTCCAAATATTGCCAAGTTTTGCCTGCTAGTGCAATATAATAGTTCGATAGTACAATAGTTTCATCGTGCATATTAGCACCCACCACAGAAATTAACCCTGTATTTAAAACAAAAGAACTTATTTGTTACTCATTACAACACTGGCTCATTACAATGTGTGCTTTTATAATTTCTAACGTGACGATATCATCGTGGATGTCGGGGGACATCCGATCGTATATCCACGTCCATAAAATGTTCGGGACATACGTGAACGTTATAATGTTATCGCGGAAAATCGTCTTCATATATACATTTTACTTCCCTATGTTATCATGGTGCCGTGAAGTCGTGGACGTTGACGTCGACGATAAAGGCTCCTACATACTGGCGCGATGTGTCGCGCGACGCGACGCGACACAAAGACACCGCGTGTAGCGCTACAAGCGGTGCCTTTGTGTCGCGACGCGTCGCGCGACAAGTCGCGCCAGTATGTAGGAGCCTTAACATCACTACGTTACACATCCCTATTCCATACAAACATGACCTTCAAAAAAATCTACCATTTTATATCCCCTTCAAAAAACATTACGTTTCCCGTATCTCGTAAACTACCTATTTATCTCGCAATCGGCCACGTGTCTCGATATTATAAACGTTTTATGACAGCTTTTAATATAAATGGCTAAGGGTCGCAAATGTAGAAAAGTTTGTAGGCTATGCGAGGGTTAGAAAATGAATTGGTTTATTGGACAAAGAGATTGTATGAAAGGACAATACATGAAGAAACCATGGTGTCTAAAGTCCTGGAGAAAAAAAACATAATAATATTGTTTCTCATTTGTTAGAAGGCATCCCTATCCCATACTATACTTTAATTTAGCCTGTGTAAATCATATTTGCCATTGGCACTAAATTAACTCTACATGAGCGAAGCTCATTAAAATTAAGAAGCTAATTTTGATAAGATAAAACCCAAAGAAATAAAATGAAAATACTGTGTTACCTACTTATCACAGTATCCTAAACACAATGGTTCAACCCAGTAATCACCCTACTTGCAAGTTTCCACCCTCAATATAAGTTACAGCTTGTCAAACATAATTGATGCGCACACGGCACGCACGCACCCACACACCTATATCTTTCACCTCACAGCCTCAAGCGACGTAGAAGGCGCTCCCTGCGGGAACTCATTCATAAACAAAAGCCACTTGATGGTCACAATTAAAATCTGTAGTATTAATAAACACCTCGTTTTAGAGATGGGACGCTGATGTCGATAGAATTTTGAAAACTGATAGGCGAGGCAACGAATTTTGGTTTTCGGACAGAGATTCTGTATGTTTGAGGTACTACCACAACCCGAGTTGAAATCAAACAATAAAAACAACTTATTTAAAAGCCTGTGTATTATTAATTAATATAATGGGAGTCAAAGAAAAATGATGGATGTTTTTCGCGACATAGAAATGGTCCTACTATAAACTCTGTCAAGCTTAATCAACTAAAATTGTGGCAATAATGACTCAGAACTTACAAACTATCGACAACATCGTCACCTCATCACTCCCACCAAACACAAAGGTAGAACGTCTCAGAATTAAATTACCTCAACCCCGCTTACTCCAAACAATAATCTTAAGCATTACCCCCGCCACCCGCCCCCGCAGTCCTACAGCTAAGCCTTTTATGACGATGTGTTGCGACTACGTCTTGCTGACGACAGATAAGTCGATAATGAGTTTTATTGACATCTTGCGGTATGCACTATTTTGGTGTGGTAGATTTGGCAGATATAAATTATTTTGGTTATTTGAGAAAGTAGAGGACTTAATAAGAACTTTAGCTAAGTTAGTCGTAAAAGAATATGGAAGACTGAGTCGAGCTACAAAGCATTTTCAAGAAAATATAGACTACGCTGTTTTTTAAATCAGGAATGGACGTTATTGAGGCATTGCCCTGCGAATCTATCGTTTGGTTAGAGTTTAATGTTTTTACTAAATAACTCTTAGGAAAATCAGCATTTGTTACTACTATTTGATAAAAACTCAAAGTCATAACTTTGAGTTTTGACTGATCGTAAAATATGAAGGTCAACGGCCGTAATGCGATCGCTCTCAAAAAAAGTGCATCTGCCAAATACAATCCTACTAATATTATAAATGCGAAAGTTTGTAAGAATTGATGGATGGATGGATGGATGGATGTTTGTTACTCTTTCACGCAAAAAGTACTGAACGGATTTGGATGAAATTTGGCACACAGATAGTTTATAACCAGGGATAATTTTTATCCCGATATACCCACGGAGTCAAAACTTATGCGGGTGAAACCGCGAGGCGCATCTAGTAGGGCCATAAGCGAATGTTACGCGTAGCGGCCGTATTGCGACTCCATCCTATTAATAAGTCGCTCATGCTCATTGAAAGGCTACCTCATATTCTATTTACAGAATAAACAATATCATATATGAATTGAAATGAAATTGTTTCATTACTTACAGCCAAATGTTTTCCCTCTTCAGTCAGCTTTCATTATCTAAATTCTAATCAAACGATTAATTAACAAACTGCAAGATAATAACATAACACCTCTCCTATTTAACCTAACCCTTGTAAAGTATCACTAAATAAAGGTGACCCGATATGTCCTTAACCCGTCCGCAACAGTAGGTGTTATTGTTAAATTGGCCCAACAATCCCGAGGGTCTCAAAGACCCATCTTAATTATTAGCAAGGTGTTTAAGGGTTGAATTTACGATGTGTTAATACGACCCGATGTGCGTCGCATGCAATTACGTTAAACCCTAAATTAAATTTACCTGGGGTCTGTTGGACCCACAGCGGGTACTTAGTTACAAATTGGCGTAGTTTTCGGTGCATTGTGTAAATTGTAATGTTAGTGGCTTCATAATGAAATTAGTGGCCGTTTAATTATTATTTTTACTATTGTTAGTCTCTCGACGAACAAGATAGAGATAGCTTTCGCCCTTATCTGAATTTCGTTTTATATGTTTCAAAACCATATCAAGGTTCTGGAGTCATCAAAATGAATTTAATTCGGGAATCCACGGATGCAGTCCTATAAATATCTACTGAGGTTAAATTGATTCTATACAATATTTGTATAAACGAAAAGAAACACCTTATTTTGACTAGACATTTGACTAGGATACAGTGCAACAACGTCAAATTAAATCACTCAAGCATTTTAAAACTTATTTAGACGTGTGAGCATAACAGAAGAGACGCAGTGAGAGAAAGTAGACGATCTCCATGAAGCTGAGTACACTGCAGCCTAGAAACAAGCCAGCCATACCACCAACAGCAACTGAGGAGCAAAAAAAAACAGAATAATACTTTAAAACTAGTAATTGGTGAGTTTAGTGAAGAGAGAAAAAATGAAAATTGTCATACCCAACACGTCAGTGAAGCCGAAAATGATATCCCTTCTATATCTCATGCGAGGGTACGTCACCATCCCCCACTGAAGGTTGGTGCCCAGAAACCACTCTTGAAGGGCCTGAAAATACGCATAAACGTAAAAAAAGTTAGAATATTTTATTTATATGGCCAGTAACCGATATATAAGGATAACATATGATTATGAACTTTATAGCAATTAACTTATTCATAATAATCTGGCAAGCCAATACAAAATATTATTTTGAACAGGATTTTTTTTTGTCAGTCGACCACCGATCTATGGCCAACACTTTGATATCAATAACGATAAATATCATACATTGGACTGCAGCACATAGTTCACATCATCGCACAAAGGATAGCATCCACAGCTTACTTTCTTTCCACTATTGTCTTGTAGCTTGTACAATTCATCTGTAAAACACACAATTATCTGTACCCTACTTAGTAATATATTCAGTCTGACATATCACAAAATTGTATGGTAGCTACCTTTATGTTTAGCCAGACAATGTAGACCTTTGATATCACAAAATTGTTCGTCACCTGTAAAAACATAGAGCAAGTATATACATATGTACTGGCTCGAAAACAGTGGGTTAAAAATCTGGGATGGACATATGTAACCGATTAAGCTAGTTCTTCTTATGTCGTTTCGGAGTTCAAGTTAACCAGGAAGAATTACATTATTTTAAGCATAAAATATGAATGGGAATTATTTATCTGATCCACTAAAACTTATTGGTCTTCTAAAGATGGACACTTTTTTAATAATTGAGCCTCTTTTTAACTTCTCGTCTTTTCTCACAGTTGGTCGTAGTAACTAAGTTAGGGCACCCCAACCAAATGGGTTAGGTTATGTTCCTTTTTTTATGATGCTATTTAAAACTAAGGAAGGTAAAGGCGGCCTTACCGATCCTCCTATAAAAGTGTGGGATACACTTGCAGTACTTGAGACACAGACGTATGCGGCACTCCATGCGACACATCGTGTACGTGTATATTGAATTGTGCTTAAGATTGTTCTCGTGAGGAAAACGACAGCGACGTTGATTCACGCTTAACCTGGAAACAATGAGGAGCTCTTAAGTATAGAGATCGTATTAATTTCTGCGTGAAAATGAACCCTCATATCTTTATGTAAACCAAGTAAGAAAAATTCTAATTGCCTGTTGAGAAGATGAGGACGCGATTTGGTGGGTGGCGCAAATCTACAGCATTCAATCCTTTGTAACAATGAAACAATAAATTCTTTTTTTTTTGATAAAGAAACAACAAAAGAAGATGGAGAAGATTAAAAAGATGATAAAATAGTTAATCACTTAGCAGCTTCTGGCGATGTGTAGACGGTGAGTGCAGTGACGTATAGCTTCATGTAGTACCCCTCAGCCGAGTGCTGGAACTTGGTCGATATGTCCGGCACTTCTTGAGGACCGTGGATATATACCTGAAATAACCCAACATGTTGGAGCAGTTACTATTAATAAGAGCAGCACTTGTAATGAAAATAAATAAGTAACACAGAAAAGAGTTAAATTTCCTCAAAGTTATTATATTATTCAGAATTAAAAAGAGTCGAGAGGTGTTGTGGGAGACCAGGTTGGATCGAACGGTTCCTTTCGCTGTTGCACACTTGTTGAATGATAGCTAGACCGAAAAACAGTTTAACATCACAAACATTTTGACGGTCATTACACTTTTGTTACGTAATAAAAAAAATTTTTACAAAAAAAAAAAAAAACAACCGACTTCCAACAAAAAACACACAAAGTTACGTAAGTCGGTTATTATTTTTTTTGTAATAATATTTTAATTTTTAGTTTTTTTAGTTGCGGTAGTGTGGCGGCATCTACATCGCCACATGCGAACTGAGCAACACAATGACGTCACGCAAAATCCTGCATTACGCAAGCAGAGTTTACCGCGCAACCAAGATATATACAACGTCCCGACATCAACTATCGGGCAGTTGCCCATCAGACACGACACCCGTCTGGTTGGAGGATCCTCCCTTTTCTATGGAGGATGAGTGAAGTTTACACCCTATTCCTCACGGCTCTATACTGGTGACCCCGAACATGAACGTCAGCGCAGCCTTCGTGCAACTACTTCAGCGTGACGTCATCACTAGCATCACTTCCGAGCGGCGAGTCATATAGTCAGTGACTTTAACGGGTATCCCGACCACCAGCATGCAGCGACCTGGTCATCACCAGCAGCCTCATTATACCTTGGCACAGCACACTGCACTTTCAGCCGGTCAACAAGCAGAGCTCTTAAACCCTCTCCTGGTCAACACTAGAAGTCAGCCTAAACCCAGCGCTGTACCACATCACCGCAGACAGTTCCGACTCACCGCAAACTATGCGATAACCGGTTCCGACTCACTGGAATCATCTGGCCCTGGCAAGCATCGCAAGCTGCACGACTCAGCCCACTATCGACCTCCAGTCTCCGGAGGGGAGTGATGTGGCAGCATCTACATCGCCATATGTGAACTACCCAACACAATGACATCACGCAAAATCCTGCACCACGCAAGCAGAGTTTACTGCGCAACTAGCACAACAACATCCCAAAATCAACCTTCGGGCATTTGCCCACCAGACACGACACCCGTCTGGTCGGAGGGTGTTCCCTTTTCTATGGAGGATGAGTGACCCCTGACCCTACCCCATACAAATTCGAATAACTGCTATGTAAAAAGCAGTGAGAGCAAGTTATGATAGCATCATCCACATAGATGAGACGTGAGTGTTTGCGCTACTGAGGCACTACTGCTTAGTGCTCAATAATAAGGTCGGCGACTACTCTAGTTCGCTGTTCGTAGTTCGCTCCGTGCCGGCTGCGGTTGTCGCGCACCTGTGCCTCGCGGTGCCTGTTCGCGGATCCGCCAGTGCGTACCTCTACTGCTCCGTATGCCCCCGCATCCTGGCGATCAATCTGCTGAACGCCCTGATTGCTCAGGAGCTGGATGTTGACATATTTATGTGTAGCAGTAAATCTTATGTTTTTTAGTTAGGCTTTAGGCTTGCTGCACGCTTTGGTGTTCAATGTAAGAGCAGCAAGCAATTGTTATATAAATAAATAGACTAAGTGGCAAAATACCTATTTAGTGAGTCGGTTTATAATTTATCTAAGTTACAATAGCCTAATGTTAACTGCTCATCACTTTTTACAAAATATTGCTTTTCCGCAGTTGGCCGTTATTTGTTGAGGAGTTCTACTGGTACTTCACCATCAGCTCTACTTCACCATATGCATTATAATGGGCATAAATTACTTAGCAACCATATTAAAGTAATCGAATTGCAACCCGTGAAACACTTATTATTGAGTGGTTTGGTGGCCATCCGTGGTCTCATCATCAGTTTCACTTTACTAAATGGTGATTTCCGAAAGCAAATGCACGAGTTCCTGACCATCAGATCCTGACTCGATGTCAATAGGACTACCTAGGACCCTTTCGAACAAAACAAAAAAACAATTTTCTTCGAGTAATCGGGGTACATAAAAAAAAAGATTCTGGAAACTGAAAACCTCCTTCTTTCTTTGAAGTCGGTTCAAAAGTGTCGTGACGTTCAAAATGAAATCTCGAACGACGTGCGATAAGGAACTTCGTTCCAAAAGATAAAGTCTCACATCATAAGAAGTAGAAATGTTCATGACTTGAGCAAAAACTTCGCCATCTAACGGATGTATGAACAGCGACTTCTTATCGTCAGTTATAACGTCCCATCGGTTAGCGTCTCTGTATCTGCGAAAAAAGATACCATTTAATGGAAGACAAACCATACACAACATGCTAAAAAAAGAAAGTGCAGGCAATATAAAAACCAGTGCATCATCCCTGGAAGTCTTGTTCTACCTAATTCTGAGTAAAGTATACAAAACGACTCACTCCGGAGAATTATAGACAGCAGTCCTCGAATTCACAGCATAACAGAGTCCCGTCTCAGTTATGGTAGGTACTATGGACAGCACCACATTCGACACTCCAATGGTCAAGGTCGGCTTGAAGGGCGCAGATAAGTTCATCAGGAGCTGAATGTACTTGTCTGGAGTGATGCCATCGTAGACCGGAATGTTCTCGAAGTTCTTATATGACGCGTTAGAAAGAGTTATGACGAAGGTTTCCAATCTAGTTTTATTTGGTTCGTTGGAGTTCCTGAAATGATTCAATAGTGTAACTGTAGTACAACAGAGTGCAATGTAACATCATTATCATGAGGGTAAGTTCGTAAGCTTTTCATCGACATCGTCATCTAAAAGACGTTCACTGCTGGACATAGGCCTCCCCCAAGCATTATCACAACGATCAATCTTACTCTGCCCGCATCCAGTAGATTACCATACAATATGATTCAAGTAGGAACCAAATACAAATAAAAACAAATTAATAAAAAGAAGTCAATATATAACTCCAATTCCTACAAACCTCAGAAAGATATCAAGCTTCTTCTTATCGATATAGTTATTAGGGCATACGGTGACGCACGGGAAGGTAGTGTTCCAAGCGAACATGTCTCGATCCATGGAGACCACGGTAGGGGAGGACTGGTAGCGACTCCAAGTCACCTGAGAGAGGTACAAGGAGCCAAATCCTGACAGGAATATGATGGTGAACCACAGGATGCTATTGAAATGAGAAAAGGTTAATAATGGAATTACAGAAGAATTTACTTTTAAAAAGAATACGCAAAAGTGATCGCCAACTATAGGTTTACACTATCTCACAATAACTGTGAATAGATAGAATATCCTGTATACCAAAATTGCAACAAAGTTCGTATAACACTATCGTTAGCAGTACGAATGGCATTTATTTAATCTAAATCGTTAATTAAAAATCTTTATTCCAATAAATAAAAATAACAAAGAAAACATTACATTTCAAGAAGGTGTCTCCTGGCCGATACCAAATGGTTAAGTCCATGTATGGATGATGTCTCAAAAAACAGTTTCAGATAAAGTTTTGCTTTGTCTATCACATGATGAAACCTTTTCTTCTTAGGTTTAAAGAAAGGCTTCTTTAGCGTACGCTGTAGGTCATCTTGGACTAGCTGAGCCTGGAAAGATCGCTCAGGGAACATTTTTTGCTCGAGCTGAAACATAAACAAAAGCGCAGTTAGTGTTAAATAACCAAATTACAAGATGATTATTACATTAACTAAATTAAATTAAAACTAAGTTAAGCCTAAAAAAGGCCCTCGGGGCAGCATCCTCGGTACAATGGTACCGAGCATGCATTTATTTATTTCCTCGCTGAATTGCAATGCTGATGCGTTGCGCAAGAAAGCCGCCAGCTTGTCGGTCACCAGTTACATCAACCAGACGTTAAAGTTATTGTTTAGTTCACCAACTTCGACGGAATTCATGTTATTTTTTTTTTATAAACTTATAAGAATTTTATTCCTTGGTTAAAAAATGTTTCCAGCCTTATTAATTGTTGTGGTTGCACTATTCTTGTTTCAAATCGTCTTTGTAATATTAACCTTGATAATTGATTAATTATCGCTAAAAGCTGCACACTCCACAATATTGTCACAATCACCTTCAATCACGGTTCGAAGCCTACTCTTCAGCATATAATATATTGACACAGTACAAAATGAAAGCTCTCGTGTCTCGACTCCATTAATACGTAACATTATAAACGTATCGCTAATAAATCTGTTCGTGCGTTTAATTAGTTTCGTTACACAGGTGTGGACGGGCCAGTAAGTCAATTTGGAACAAGCAGGGTTAAATTTAAAAAGTTTACATATTTGAAATGAAATATATTTTTTTATTCTGTAAATAGGATATCGGAATCACTTTTATACGTCATATTAAAAAAAAGCTAGATGAAGTCGACATTTCCTACCCCTGAGAAGAAATGGCGAAACAAACTCAAGCATCATTTAAGGAATTTCTTGCACGTTCTTGAAATTAAATGGGTGACTAGCTTTATCTTTGTGACTGACCGACCCCTTGGCAATTCAAAAGTGCCTGTAATTGGTTAAATTTAAATAAATGCTTTGAGTTTGAGTTTAAGGTGAAATTTAATAATAATTGAGAAATGGATATCAGGTAGCGTCTGTTTGATTAATCGGTAACAACTGCTTTCTCATGAGGCTCTAAGCACAGAAAATAATTTTAAACCTTTCCTACGTACCGAAAATAGATTTTCACACATTTCCCAAAACACAAATTCAAGGTTTGACTCGGCGTTCTTTGTCACCGCACCTCTTTCTACCTTAAAAACTAACGATTTTTTTCTTCAAAAAGAAAGAAATCGTTAGTTTCCATAATAATCACAGGGCGAACTTCACCAATGAAATTGAACGCGATCAGCACTGTATCTAAACCGCGTTAAAGAGCTGGCAGTGACAATATTCCACGACAGTGATGGCACTGACAGCTCTTAAACGCAGTTTAGATGTGCTGATCGCAGTCAAATTACATTGGTGAAATTCGCCCTAAAGTATTAAATATATGATACCAGAAAGACGGCGTATTTCTGCAGTAAACTTTCACATCAACCTTCTGTCTACCCTGCACCATTATAATAACCGTGAATATTACCGAGTTTCCACTCGGCGGGTTTCTGATAATAATCGCCGGTGATTTTATTACAGCCCTTTATTTTAATCGTTGTTTCAACAGCTTGTACTTTTGACAGGTGACATCATTACTTGCGATAACTTCATTTAATGGTGGCCTTTGTATTGTATGAATGGCCTTAATTTTTCAAATGATGGTATTTTTACCTCTGGTCGCAAGCGCTACAGCAGTACCAGACCTCCCGGGTTCGATTCCAGGTCGGACAAAGAATACCATCACGAATTTCTCAATAACAGCCCGGAGTTTGTATTTGTACCCGGTTGATGGCAATAAGCTCGCCCCCTATTACATGGGACTTAAATATATACTGGCGAAATGTGGGTGTACTACAGGTACACCTCTGCCTGAGCCTTTGGAGATTACAGGCGTAATGTTATGTGGTCCACACATATGCTGGTCAGGAACTTGTAGACAACATGGCGACAGCATAGTTGGCAGCTTCTATTCAAATCAATTGCACTGTCAGCTCATCTCAGAAATTAGTACACAAAACAAACAGACATTAATTTCTTTATTTATTAGATTTGGCAAAACAAACAGTAGTATATTAAGGATAAACAGTGTTGTCTTAAAATTAAACTTATCAAATATACTACCCACAACATTTTCCACAGACATGCACCACTTAACGAAATGAAAACTGACCAAGTTAACATAAATAATCACCAAAACACTGGGACGATTTAAAAATTATTTGGCAACAGTCCGTGAAACCAAAAATATAAATAAAACAAACTGGAAATAATGATTTAACAACAAGTACACACTTGTTGTTAAAACATTATTTATAGCCTCACGGCTGCGCCAAAAAGGTCCATTTTAGCATTATTGCCAGACAGATGCTGTCTGACGCTGGTTTTCTAATGAACGTTTTGGGACAAGTGACGGATAAGTAGGTAATCAAGCAGTTTCAAAATACCTTATATACAATTTGTATACTAATAAAAAATAAATAAACGAGTGTTCAAATATAATATTGTACAGATCCGTATCATTTTGATAATTAGGTCGCAGAACTGACTTCGCCAAAACCTGTACGTAGCGATTAGCTACATCGATCCGTGCACTACATGTCACGTAGGTGAAGTGAAACCACAATATTTTGGGATAATTCATGTTACTAGCAGCAGCAGTTGAGAGTCAAAATTAGACGATAAATGATTTTGGTAACAAAAGTTGACAGAATTACTCGAGTCTTCTAAAGTCAAGCTTAAATGTCTTATGAGACAGCTTCTGAAGCTAGGTACCTAATTTGATAGGCTCTATCAGTAGAACAACCATATTAAAAGATGACGTTCACAAACATTATGATAAAATATGCATTTCTGAACTTAATTCGATTCTTAATTGAATAAGCGTGGACAAATACACAGTCTGAAAAAAATCCATTTCCCTGTCAAAATATTTAAAAACCAATCAACACCAGGACAAATAAAATATCAACAGAAAAAATGGTCCTGACGTCACAAGGTAAACAAGTTGAAACCTTACCTACGGAAAGGGAAGCCCTCCTAAAGTCTAATAATTTCCGAAGTGTCATGTCGCCCAGAAATAAATGAAGTGTAGAAAATAAATTTCATTTAAAAATCACGGCACACCATTATTTTCCCGAGCTTCCCCTAATTAATTTCTTGTCACCGTCTGGATCGGCCGTTGTGGCTGTGACAGCAGCTTAGAGCGGGATAGAAGGATACAAGTGAAGTGAGTGTGACAAGGACAGGTATATTAAGGTGAGTGTGCTTCATTACCATCTTTTAGTAGTTAGCGGAAGCAGATACGAAGTTCGCTCCGGTCGACTTCTGCTCGCCTAGTACTCCTTATTAATGACCGTGAATAATAAGTTGAGGAAAGTCGGTGTTTTGCTTATCGAAAAATATTCTTTAATGATAGAGGTACTTAGGGACCGTACAACCATTTTTTTCGGTCTGACTATCAATTTATGCTTTTAGTGTTACCTGATTAAGACATCACCTAAACTGCGGTCACTGTCAGACTGCATAGAAAAGAAAGAGAAGCGCGATTACATAACGCTTGTAATTTATTGCAAAATGTGAAGCAATTATCTATTTACTCAAAATTGAGTTGAGTAATCGAAAATAAAAAACAACCAAGTTCTTCATTCAAATAAGACGTTCATGTTATTATTTAAATACGTAACATATGTTGATATTTTTATTTGGTTTGAAACTCAAGGTAAGAGGGTAGTTTAACGTTAGTTTGTATCGAGATTTTTTTCAAATCGTGTTTTGGTAACAACCAAGTTCTTTGAAATATGTTCAAAATTAACATATATTTTTTCCGCTACCACAAACTATGCGGATTTGGCAATTTTTGTTCTTAAGACTAGCCTATTTTGGTAATTTGCCTCTTGTCAGCGCGTTAAGTGGGCCCTGGATATGTGAGACACCTCTACTACTGATAACTACAATGAGGTGCCGACACTTTTGCTATGAAAGACTTCTGTTACTGGGAATAATTAGTTAAACCTTTATAAATTACTTATTAAAATTACTAGTTTACCTCTATAATTGGGACTTTGTAATAAACAACTAATTTATGTAAATAAATAATGAAAATAAAATATTTAAAAAAAATCATAATATAAAAGTACCAAAATCAAATTAAGCATTTTAATGAGCGTTTTTACCTCTACAACTGAAAAACGGTAGCTTCTATAAATAAGATAACTGTCATTGTAAACTTGACTCTTCGGGAAACTGGAGATGAAAAATTATAAATTATCCCAGGTCCCTTGAGATCCCACTTATCCAAATACACTATAAAATTTTATACATTACAAAAATGCCTACCAAAACGTCGCCGCGCCACTCATGCGCCCCGCTCGCAACCTGAAAATACCGTATTGAAGCACTTAAAAAATGGGAACAGTAATCAAAAAACTTCGTTAACATTCATACTTTAAAATGCCTATCATCTATTTAATATTGTCAAGATTCAACTTTCTGACTTCTGACAGTCAGAAAGCAAGCAAATTTTTTTTGCGGTATGCCGACTTTAGTCAGAAACTTGAAACGTTAAAGATTCCTCTTGCCTACATTTTAACTTATCGATTTGCCTTATTATGCACGAAACATATACATATACCTCGAGATCGAGAAAGGGTACAAAAGTACAGCAAGTTAGATAATTAAACAAGCGTAATTTTCTTGTACGAGTTATATTCGCGATGTTCCGAGCACTGTTTACAGAAAGTAACGGGTAAATATTGCCAGCGGGAACGCTGAGGTGGAAATCTTGCGAGGGTAAGACAGTATGGAGATGGATTTTCGAAATAAGGGAAATCTTATCAGTGGGTTCAACAAACCTATTGAAGTTGCCTGTCCGAAATAACGCGACGATTTCGTGTTTCTGACAAAATTGGGTGCAGTTTGTGTGTGATTTACAATTGTAGCAAACAGCGAATTTCATTAATTCAGAAGGAGGAGGAGTTAGGAAGGAAATCAAGCACGGAATATTCCACAGAATGTTCCACACTGAATCTCATGACAGATACACTTATCATGGATTCATACCATTATTGTAGGATAAGTTCATCTCAACTGCGGAACCCTTCATTGTGCGTGGTCCGACACGCTCTTGGCCGGTTTTTTACGATGTTTCAATTGCATGGCAAGAATAAATCAACAGTAAGTCAATGACTATGCACAATACACTACTTGCCTTTTTCGTAGATGTCAATGGAGAGCCGGCCAAGGAAAAACTTTTTAAATGTTACATAATATTTTCTCTAGTGATCTGATTAAAAAAAATCATAACCAATAATAAATACATTTGGAATTTCCATTACGCTCTTATTTTTTTATTATCTGAATAACCCGAAGCAGCTTCCATGAAATAATACCATCGACACCGCTTAATTTGAATACCCAGCAGAGGAGTGTTTAATAAAACATCCAGTTTGATTTACATTCTAACAAATCCGTACCTTTTGCGCCGCTCGCGCGCTCGGTGTAAACACCGCCTTACCGTGCCGTGTACACACGCCTTTACAATTACATTTCCTACTAAGGCATTTGAATTTTCAAATTAATTTGTTGGCTCATCTCGTTTCGGATATATTCGGTTTTAGGTGGAATAAGAAATTCGTAGGACGCTCAAAATGTGAAGGAGTTTTCCCTGCATTTAATAAAATGGCTATGAATATTAAAAAATCCATGTTTATTCTATAACCTTATTCTCAGTATTATGTCATTCGCGGAAACTAACCTGTAAAATGTTTTGCCGTACTTCCTATCACAGCAACACAGAAACGAATGAAGCATTCATCACTGTACAGACACACCTTCTAAAACAATAAACGGTGAAAAAACAAATGGACCAACGAGATGAATCGTTGTGTCGACGGGATCAAACCGTTTCGGACCAACCGTGCAATCTATGCTACAACCGGACCAATAAAGGTAGCCGAATGAGTGAGATGCAAAAACAAAACGGAACACCAGACAGATAGGACGCGGGACAATATATGGTTTCACCGGGTCGGAGTGTAGAGGTGTTATTGTAGAAAGGGTATCGATATTTCCTAGTTAGTCAATGATTTGATCTGGCTCAGCGTCAGAGCTATAAGTGACCCAGCTAAAGTTATTGACATTGAACGTTTGGGCTAACAAATTAATATGTCCACAACGATCAGTTTCGGCCCCTGGTTAAAAGAATTAGCTATTCAAATTGAACAATTTAATTAACGAACAATAGTTTTTAGATGATACAAGTATTCTTCTTTTCATGCCTACATCAAGAATACCAATCCCTGAAGCATACAATTTGTCTGATGCTGAAGATTCTATAATGCCATTGAAGGTACTTTATTTTATTTAAAAATCTATCGATGTATCACATTCCCCCTCTAAATTTGCAAGGTGAAGCTGGACTTATATTCGTTTCTGCTCGGCCCATTGGCGCCGTGTCGTGATGAACGGCGTCATGTCACGCGTCATTTGCAATCGTTCGCATTATACATTGTAAACTTCCTGGCTCCTCTTCACTCTTAATTAAGCTGTTAACTAATATTTCAACTATCGACAAGTGTATTCTTAGTTAATTTATTGGTGTGACTGTCAGTTTTGCACACAGTAGGTGCCTGAAGATGGACGGCGCCAGCGAGGCCGGCCCAGAAAGAGGTGGCGAGACAACCTGGCATGAACTGCGAGGGCTGGTTCGAGGTGGCGCGAGAAAAGAATACCTGGAGGGACTTGGGGGAGGCCTTTGCCCTACGGAGGGACAGTATATGCTAATAAAAAAATTGACAGCTGATTTCTGATTTTAGGCTTCGGACATTTCTAATTGACTATCTTGTATGTCTGCAGTAAGTGTAGAGATATGTATTGCATTAAAATACAAATGTTAAAGATTCAACGTTAATCATGTTTTTCTTTTGACCTCTTCACTTATATCCCAATTTTCTGGACGAGTATTTTAAGGCTTGGCTGCAGACTGGGGCCATATCGTGGGCGCGACAGGCATATTGCTGCCTGTCTCGCCCGCGATATCGCCCCAGTCTGTTGCTACAGACTGCCTTTATACTTATAAAAGATTCTGCAGCTTTTGGGGTCAAATACTGCTTGCTCCTCAAAATGGCAATAGAAATTGGTGATTCCATCTAGTTTGGTCAGACACGGAATCAGAACGGCTTCGATACGGGAACCGAATACATCTCACAAATCTCCATATAAATAAAATTAAAAGTGCGCGGCACGGTAAGCGATGGTACAATAAAACTGCTTGGTCCCCTCGGGAGGTAGGCTCCTAATAAAAATTCCTGCAAATCAATAGGTTCACGTTTAACGCTTTTTGTATTGTATTTTATTTTGTTATACGCCTCCGTTTCGTGTTAAAGGGACAATACTGGGATATAGTGGATTTGTACTGCGATCTAACAATCTTGATACTTGATACATGTTTCAAAAGAACTTATTTGTCTCTTTTACAAAAAGATTTTTTTGTTGTATAGTAAATTCCACCAGTTTATTGTTACACTAGTGTTTTAGGTTGAGTAAAGAAAAAAATGTGTAATAATGAGATCATGGTATTCTTATATTGGAAGAATTCTTAATCCACTCATAGGTTAAAGCAGTGCAAAGCTTGTGAAACTAAAGATTGCCACAAAATTATTTTGTTAAATTTTTATTCAAAGTAAATCAATAAGAAGAAGAATTGTTAAGAATTTTCCTAGATTTTTGCGCAATGCTCGCCAACGTTATAAACAAAATTCTTAGTTAGGTAATTAACATGAATATATCTTATGGCAATGCCGCCGGTCTCTTGGATACATTACCAGTCGACAGCGATGCAGAGGAATTTTTCGACTCCATATTTTAGTTTGTGAATTTTTTTTCGTGGCAACACCTTGGCCAGAGGTTAAGCATTGCCATACAACGTCTTGTATGGCAATGCTTAACATCTGGCCAAGGTAGGCCATATTTTAGGTTAATTTATCGATTTGCCTTTTTATGGACCATTATTTTTTGATTAATTAGGCATTTTTTATACTCAATTCAATACTCTTGAAGTGGTGTAAGGAAACAGAAATTCTAAGTAACAATCCCTACAATAAGTCATACTAGCCACAAAACTCAGGACTCTCAAATTACAATGAAAACTAAAAAAAGTACCAAAACCATTCCTACTATCGCACAAAGCAACAGTAAATAGAATACACGTTGGATTCCCTGTTCCGTCTTTGCGATTTGCATGTCCCACGTATGTGTGCACGTGCGTCCGCGTACGTCTGTCTGTGTGCGTGCCGATTGACATAAAGAAGCTAAATGCCGTGGGGTGTGAACAGTTACAACCGTTTAACGTATGTATTGGCACGTAGAGCTATTGGCAAAAATTCCAATAAAAGTCCCCGGTCCCTGGGAGGAATTCCGTTGAAGAATAATGTTTAATTTGCGCTAGGAGGACCGGCTGATTTATTTAAGTAGCTTTTGTTTGACATCACGTGTTTTATGTATTTTGGTCCTTTTTTGGTAGTTTCCTTAATTTCTCTTTTCGGCGAGATTGGGGCGCGATGTTAATGGCCAGGGAAGTAGTTACTGGTTGCTAGAAAATAATGGCATGTTTTTAATCGAACCTTTAATAATTCCCATTTTGCTTTCCTAAAAATATTATTGAACACTCGCCTCTGTGTGAATCACAAGTCATTTCTATTTCGGGGTCGTACAAAACAAGTATCTGCGATCAACTTGGATGTAGCGCTCGCCGGCTGATGCCGCGGCAACGCTCGCTTTGGTCGCTCGGCTCGCGCTTGCGGGGGTGTGGTTACAGTTCTAAACTATTCTAAGCCATTCGATTAGGGTACCCAAGCCTAGTCATTGCAACCAGTTGGTTGCAATGACTAGCCTTATTGACATATTGACGCTCATTTATTTAAAAAAAAATAGTTTTATTCATTAAAACAAGCGTACCCTACATCATTACAAGGTCAATACGTTTTTAGAGGATCAGTTAAATATTTACCAATTTATCAACCAATTAAAATGTCGAGACGATAAACTAAAAAATTGGCTTTTATATTTTCGAAACCTGGATATTCAGGGAAATAAAACATACTAAATTAATTAAGTAGTGGACGATAGGGTCAACAAAAATAAAGTGTGTTTGACGTTTCTCGGTCATGTCACAATTACAAAACCGATGTAAATTCTCCGAGGTTACCTTGTCAATAGTTAATATATAATCGACACATTATACAAACACAATTATGATACATACATTCATAAACTCAGACCTTTTTCCGATGGTGGTAGGCAGACACTTCACCTACTACGATCTTTACATACTCCTTTTGCTTCGTTTACGTTCGTACATCTAGTCTTACGCACCTGCAGTGCTATTCTGTAACCGTCTCCCCGTGAAAACTTAGGTGAAGTGAACGTGGAGTGAACTGTCAGTGTCATCCCACCTGATGCTAGGGATGGACCAGGAATTACATTTACAATCATAATCGAGATTTTTATAATATTTTTAAGCTACTCCTATTGATTATTTTATAAATTATTTCAAAGCTAGTATTTAAATAGTTTGTTATTATGAACCATTTGTTAACTGATTAAATAAACGCAATCCCATGACCCAATCGCGTGGTGTGTGTTTTGAAGAAGCGATAGTGGACTGTGCGACGTTATTCAGCGTTGTTATTAACCCAAATCTATTAAATAAGAGGAGATAATCGAGTGTGTCAAGTAATCGAGCGCTAAAAGTATGCCTGGCTGACGGACCATAGAATTTATCCCCTCACAAACTATGTGGGAACCTACCTAAACGATGTGTGTGTACACAAGCCATTTGAATAAAAAGACGTGCGGATTATTTAATAAAAACCTATTTAATAATTTATTTTAGGTAGGTAAATACCGACCTACGCGTTGCTTAATAAAAGAATATTCATAAAATGATCGTCATCAATACTTAACATAATATTCATTCAAAATTCAACATTACATTCACCGGCCGGCCGGCGGGCGGCTAGGCTTACTTCATCTAGCCTAAGTGAAGTGTTGTTGCTATGGCAACGAGAATCGAGTAAAGTGATAAGATCACGACAGTCGCGCGTCGCGCTTACCGACTCACTACACCTAGCCGATTACTTTCGGCGCGTGTGGTTACTATGGTTACGAGAATCGGGTGAAGTGATAAGATCACGACACTCGCATCGCATTCATCGACTCACTTCACCTAGCTGAATCACCCGATCTATTCTGTACAAATCTTACCGTGAAACTTGGCGCGGGTGGTTTATTTACTGTTTTTTTTTTTATTTTAAATATGTATATTTAAAATATGATAAATAAGAAATAGATCAAAGAGCAAGAAAGCTTGTGGATGAAATAAGTTTTGAATAAAACCTGTTTTTGATAAGAGCACAAATTTCGTACATAAATCTAAAAGCACCATAATATGTATTGGGAAGTTATAGACAGTAGTACCTACTATGCAAAAAACAGTCATGAATATAAAGTTCACGTTCACCAATAGACTATAAATATAACAAATAAAACAAACCATCAACTCACTATATATCTAGTCCATTCTACTCATAACCTCTGAACGTAGCGAGCGTACAGCAAAGACCATATTCAAATACTTTTAAACCATGAAAAACGTATGCCTTCTCACCTTAATGGGTTTATGCCAGGGGCAGCCACTGATGACCAGCGTGAGCCCGCTGTCGGCTCCTGATATGCTGAAAGTGACGATGCCGGACCCTCTAGAGATTGAAGGTGAAGGGATGGATCCTGTTCTCTATTAAAAGGTTGGTTCAACATCACACATCACAAAATAATTAATTTACCTTGAAAAAGGTAACTCAGTTATTATAGTACAAAGAATTTTAATCAGGTGGGTAAGAAGACCAAAATAATGAATTATGAAAGTATCATGAGTAAAAAGGATTACTACCTGCCAAATAATTTAATTTTCTTATCACATAAAAAGTTGGCACAGTTATGGTTTTTAGGGCAATACATGACAGTACAAAAATTTGCCAATGTCTTCACACTTTTGTGTGGGAATTGAAAATCACGAAGTACGCCGTAGTCGTTGGGAGTGACAGAAGTGATGGAACAAGAAGAATATGTTTGTACTCATCCTTTTGTTGCTATTGTATACGTACACAGGCCACCGTTCGTTAGAAATTTTGGGAATTTCTACAAACGTCAGTTCTGCCGATCACAGTTTTCATGGTCAAAGTCAATGCTTTGAAAGCAGTACGACTAACATCTGCTCCTTGTAACTATAGGTATTATTTACAAGGTCACGTTATAAAAAGCGACAGTATGTGGAATATAATAATAATTTATCAGATGTCCATACATGATAAAATAATTAATGTAATGATACCTATTAAATAATAAATTGACGTAGCAAGGGAAAGCAAACCAAACCTTGCTGCTTTTCACCCTGCAACGATTTTATTTGTAAGTTTTTTTTTTTTGGGGTTTGCTCTTGACTTCGATCTCACCTGATGGAAATTGTGATATGAGGTTTAATATGAAATGAACGCACCCAAAAATGCCTTTTCACTCTTGCTTTGAATATTGGTTGGTTATAGGTAGTAATAAATTCCTTCCGAAAATCGAAATCAAATTCAAAAGTCATTTATTCAAGCTAGGCTGCAAACCAGCACTTTTTGAACGTCAAAGTTACATAAGAAAGTCCCCCAAAAATGCCCGCCCTTCATCACTTCCTAGTGCTTTAGCTGGGAAGATAAAGTGGCGTAACAAACTCCCCAGCAGCACACCTGTCTGTTTAGTTAGATAAACTTGATTCTATACAAATCGTATGCAAAGTAATTAACACTACGAAATACAAATTCAAATTCAAATTCAACATTTTTATTTCAGGCCATATAGATCGATATAGTGTTAGGTATGAAGGTAGCCTATGTTAGTAAACATATAATATATTAATTATACATTAATTGGCTACATGAACATGTGCACGCACATGTCTGCCAGCCCAAAGCCTTATAAATGGTCCATCAACCTTGTCCGCCAGTGTAGTTAAAATACTGTTGGGGCTACCCCTGAATCGCCGCAACATCGATGCACACCGTTTGCGCATGATGGCATGAAATTCATCTATTCGCGCTTCCGCAAACATGCCCGACGCACTGCAAAACCGAGGCAGCCCCAACAATATCCTCAACGCATTGAATACTGCACGCACAGAGCGTTGTAAGCCTTCTGCGTATACCTAACCCACAAGCTGCACGAGTAAAACGACTGGCAGTAGGCTCTGAAGAGCGTCAGTTTTACCTTGCCAGAGCACCAAACATTAAACTAAATTAATTGCCAAATGTTAGCTAGCACACGCCAATATACCAACATAACAATTAAAACTGTACTCAAGCAGAAATAAAAATTACAGCATAAAACGTACGCAGAACGCGCGCGTGCGTTTACGTAAACAGAACTTAATACCTAAATAAAAGCCTCCATGCGTAAAGGGTGTGCCCACTTACATAAAGCTATAGCTGAAACTCGGGAGTCACAAATGATAAACTAGCACCATTGAAGTAAAATAAATAAACAGTTATTTACTAATAACAATAACAAAACCATGGTCAGCAAGACGACCAGTCACCACAAGCAGCACCCGTTCACGAGCATAACGTAAAGATCAGCCATCACCCCCTTCGCCGATTTCAGCAAATCGACCTGATCTCGCCTCGATGAAGTGGCCGACGACATCATAACTTCAGCAGAAGTTACGTTACTAAAATACACCAAAAACATGTGTATTTCGATTGTAATAATATTAGTTACTAGAGATCAGAGTAGGTACAAGCCTTCACGAGCAACGGTGATGATCCCATGTCTGACTATATATGAATCAGGCTGGTTCGTGACTAATAAAGAGGATAAGATATTTTAGTACATGGGAAATGTGAAAACAAACTGTTAGATACACCAAGAAAATGATCCGGTTTTTAATGTCGAGACTGTTGTTTGTGATTTTTATTAAAGGAATGTGATTAAATTTGATGTGTATCTTTTAATTGAGATTGTATTTAGTATGACTGCACCTTGGGTAACCCTTTTATCTCTCTCCATATCACGGATCCACCGTATCCATAGTTTTAATTTATCATTCACTACCTATGTATACAAGATGTAAATGCAAAACCTGGAAACTTCTTAAGAGGGAAAAAATCACCTGTTCCCTACAATTGGACGAGATATGCGAACATAAATGTAGGGAACAGCAGATTAATTTTTTCGGGATTTCTGGTTTGGTCCCATATTAAATGTTGTTCATAATGATGAGTACACCCCTTAAGATGTTTCCAGGTTTTGCATGTATACCTTGTATTTTCCACCCCAGGTATCTCCTGCAAAAAAAAATGTGACAAAACTTATTTATTATTTATTTGTTTTTCAAAATTTCCCTTACAACTATCATTACAGGTTACTTCATTGATTTGGTAAGAGTCAAAAGTAACAAACACAAAGCAAAAATATATCCAATATGCATCAAGGTCATCTAACGGATACACTACATCTTAATGTCTCAATAACAGGTTTCCGCTCAACGTAAATCGTTATGAAAAATTCTAAACATAATGCTTGAGGAAAAACAACAGGATAAATTAACAATTTAAACGTGATTCATCTTGAACTGCTAAGAAATTATAAACATATTTAGTTATACGCTCATTCTGTTAGCGAACACGGAACTGATAACACATACAAGTTAATATCGAAAAACCAAACTTATAAAAGAAGTTTTAATTGAAAACCACCAAAAGTAATGGGGCCTCTATTCGTTCTGCTATTAGTAGCTGCCTGTCATGGAATACCAATAGATGTACCGCAGACCCAACAGTTAAATTTGCAAGCACCTGAGTTCAAAAGTTTTATTACAAAGGACGATCCTAACAATGGAACCTCTCATGAGATAATCCATTGGACTGAAGTGAAAAGTGATGACGCAGATGATCCTGTTATTGGTTATAAGGTAAGTTTAATGTGAACTAATCCTAAGAGGGAGGAAGGCGTGAGTTTATGTATGTGTGTAATCCTAAATTTGATATATTTGTCATAATGGAAACAAATATGAATTCTGCAAAAAACAAGTAGTCATGTCATGCAAACAGATATTCTTGTGTTCATATAATATGGTGTTGCTGATATAAATGATGTTCAAAAAGGTGTATAAAGGTCGAACACCTTAACTGTTTATGTGCTTCAAAAGACCAAGAATGTAATGAGGAAAATCAATGTATTTTTTGTTACGCCGTAAACCGCTCATCCAAGTTTAAGAAATGATGAGACATTTATATAAATGAGAATTTACATACTTAATTATGTCAGTCGTGATGGCCCAGAGGTAAGCCTCGCTCTTACGCACGAGGTTAAATGATAAAATGATAAATGATTTTATTTCTGTAAGTAGGTTTTTACAAACACTTTCACACGTCAAAACATATTTTTTTTTATCTAGATGAGGCCGGCGTTTCCTATCTGACTACTCTGAAAAGAAAGGCCGAAACAAACTCAGAGGTGACAGTCTCTTTTAAAGTCCAGACATAATCTTGGTCAGATCATGTGAAGACCATGTCGATTGGTGTCTGAAATGGTCTTTTGATGAAAGAACCACACAGATTGAGTTGACCTGTCCAGTCAGTGCACGCATTTGTCAGTCGTTGTGTAGCTCAACTCATAACTAAAGGAGCTCAACGATTCAACGAACAATACCAAAGAAAGGACATTTGGCTATGCCGCAAAAAATACTCAAAACTGCCAGACCATGTTAAAAACTAACTAAGAATAAAACAAAATTAAACAATGATCCACATAGTCTTCACATTTACAATAATTAAAACAATATAATACTATACAGAGTAAATATTCATGTCATTGCATAAATAAAATTTATCAATGTCAATGTGTATATTCGGACATAATCTTGGTCAGATCATTTGAGGACCATGTAGGTTGGTGTCCGAAATGGTCTTTTGAGGAAAGACCACTCAGATTTGATTGGACCTGTCCAGTCAGTGCACGCATTTGTCAGTTATCATGCAGCTCAACTCAAAACTTAAGGAGCTCAATGATTTGACGAACAATACCAAATAAAAGACATTTGGGTAGGCCGCAAAGTACTCAAACTGCCAGACCATCATTAAAACTAAGAGACAAAAAAAAACAAACAATGACCCACATAGTCCTCACATTCCTAATAATTAAAGTTGTGGGTTCAAGTCCGGGCAAGTATCAATGTGAGTTTTTCAATTCTTACGTTGTTCTTTCCGAGTTTATCTTGGACGTTACTGACATCGGCGAAGGAAAACATTGTAAGGAAACATGGACTTTATTTTATTGATTTAGTTTTTTATTTAATAGTTTATGTACACACATATAAACAGACAAGAAGAAAGGAACAGAAAAATACGTACAAAGGTGATTCTTATTTCTAAATAAATCTCTTCCAGCATTCCTTTGTTTTTAGGAAAGTAGACAAAGAGATGCAGACAACGTACATTATAGTAGAAGAGAAAAAAACACAAAATAAAAAAAATATCACTAAAATACAACTATGACAAAGTGGAAAGATAGTGTTTTTTCTCTCTTCTTTCAAAATCAGCAACAGTTTGGTAGTCCCTAATGTCAGGCGGAAGTGAATTCCACAACCCATCCGCGTGCACAGTGAAGGAGTAGGAGTAGAAGTCGGTAGAGTGTGGAGGGGATTTAAGGAGATTTTTAAGATGTGTCAGAAGGGCGGCCGTAGAAAAATGTTCACGCAGATAGGATGGCGTTCTAGGGTTGTGAAGGATATTAAATTGCAGACACAATATCCGAGAGTTCCTGCGAAGACGATTAGCGAGCCACTTGAGAATCTCGCGCAAGTTAGAAACATAATCATACTTTTTAAGGTTAAAAACAAAACGAATACAGATATTTTGCAAACTGTCAAGTTTATTTAAAAGCTCCTCGGTGGTATTCAAATAACAGGCATCAGTGTAGTCTATGATGGGCTGTATGAGAGTTTGAGTAAGGGAGATTTTGGTATTCAAGAGCAAGAATGGAACGTGTACTGCACTTTGCGACTGACTTGGGCAACATCGGTAGTCCACGATAAGTAAGAGTCCAAGGTCATCCGCAGATTTTTAACCATATTTTCGTATTCAATCTGAACTCCATTCAAACAGTGTGGAGACAGCGACGCAACATTGAACCTGTTCCGCATATACCTTCTGCCGATAATGATGGCCTGGAATTTCTTAGGGTTGATTTGCAGTCCAAAGGACCGCGACCACTCACTAAACTTTATGGTTAACTTAAGTCTGAAATCGCCAACCTGTCTTGAGCAAGCATAGTGACCAATGCTCATGCATTCTCTCATGTGAAGAAGAGGGCTTTGCCCAGCAGTGGGACAATAAAATAGGCTGGTATTAATTATGTTTTATAATTTCAGTTAAAAGTATGGGAAGTAAAAAAAATCAAAAGAACAATATACAAGAATCAAGGCGATGCAGTCGTTCGGCTCGTAGAAGAAACCTATCCGGTATGACGAGGATTTATGGCAATCCTTCTTTAAAAACATGACCATCCATCTGGGGCAGTCGGGTAAAAGTATCGACTTACTGCAAATTAGTTGATTCATGTAAAATCATAACCCTCTCTTGACTTTGCCATAGTCTAGTAAAACAATAACCATTGCAATGGTGTAATTATCACCGTTGTATTAATAGCTGGTTCCAACCATTTCAGAATTTCAATAATTTTATTTCTCACTAATCAAACTTGCATCTAAGTAGTCTTTTTTGTTTATTTTTGGTTACTTGTCTAACTCCAAACCAACTATTTACTATTTTAAATGAAGTGCCCCCTATTACATGGGACTTAAACATAACTTGCGAAATGTGAGTGTAGGTGTACTGTGGGTACACCTCAACCTAACCCTTCCGGGATTATAGGCGTCATGTTATGTTTATGTTATTATGTAAAATGAAGTATTAGATAAGTGTTTCCTAGTTGAATTTAGCAGAATTTTAAAATATATATTTTTTATGTCTGTTGCCAGATATTAAATATCAACGTAATTCCGGACGGAGTGCCGGAGGAGATCATAACACCGGCCAACGAATCCACGGCCGTATTCCCTGACATCCAGGTGGACATAGCTTACCAGTTTGCTGTGCTGGCATTCGAGGCGAAGGGAGAAGGACCACTGTCTGCCCCCGTACGGATCAGGCTGCATGATTCAAAAGAAGATACTAATCTACGTGATTGGGTTAACAATAAAAGAGTAACAAAATACAAATAACAACTGTTTGAAATATGTTTTTTTTTACATTAAACTTTGGCGTTAACGGATTTTATTTATTATTTATTAAAACTTTATACACAATTAAAGAAAATACTGCACAAAGGCGAACTTAATGCCTGAGGCATTTTGTACCAGTGAACCTTAGGGTAATGAAAAGAGACAAAACATGGCAGGTGCAAGTTAACTCGAAAATCAATAATATATACTAACACATATAAACAAAATAATAAGTGTCAGTAGAAATAACGATAGGTAGAGTAGAAAACGAATCAGCGCTGGGATGATTCTGCCAACTTCTTACGAATATAATCCCGCGCCTTCACTTTAAATGATAATCGACTAGTTGCCATCCTGATGTTCAGAGGGACCGCTTTCCAAAGAAAACCGCCTGTACAAAGAAAGAAGAGTGAATGAAACCAGAGCCTTACCTCCTCCATTTATTGATTATCTGTCCACTGCTGGGACACAAGCTTCTTCTTCATGATCCACAAACGGGTCCAGTGCGAATGGGTGAATGACACATGTGTTCGAGTGATTGCTTCTAGGACATGCTGTTTTCAAGAGTTATCCTTCATCTGTCATCTGTACGCCCAGTTGGTAAAAATATTTTGACGTAGCCATAAAAATGATAAAAAAATATTTCAAAACTGATTTTGAATAGTCGGTTGCAAAAGTATCTGATGAAATGAATGAAAGTGTAAACAAACCCTGATCAGGTTAAATTCTTACGCAATCACTCACGAAAAGGAATTAATAACACAGTCTGTATTTCGAAGGTTTCAACCACCACAGGTTTCTCCTGCGATTATTGTTTGAATACCACTATTGAATTGTAAATAATCAATAAAAAACAGTAATATAAACCCAAGAAAAGTACTAAAAGTGAAAATAGACTACCTGTTGTTCAATTTTTTGTATATGCTTCAACAGTTTTCTACCACAGTTGAAACGACCGTTACTGTCGCGATGTCGTTATTCACGATAGGTACTGCTTTGTTTACATCAAAATATAATTCAATTTACAATTTCTACATGATTTAGGCCGTTTTGTGCAATTAACAGGTCAGTATCAGGTTTTACGTTAATCAAAATATGATTCGCACTGAAAGAAATATTTATTTACAGAATTATAATCATAAGAATCATCAATACAACCCCCTTTCTTTTTTTTTTTTTTTTTTTTTTTTTTTTTTTTTTTTTTTTTTTTTTTTCCAGCCGTTCTCAAGTGATGTGATTACCAACGAACAGCATTTCATTTTATATACATAAACCGTCTTTTTTTTTTGGATGGGAAATCATCAAATAACTTCTCCCGCTCTGGGCGGAGCGGGAGGGTGTGTCAGACTCTTACTGACTAAAACCCACCCGTATTCCTTCCTGTTGCCTGTGTTGCGGGGGCCTCGGTGACCCATAAGTACCTTCCCGCGACCCCGGCAGGCATCGGCCCTAGTGGACCCCTACTTTTGTGCTGACGACATCTCTTTGAGGCGCGCGTGGAATACGACGCGCCGTCGACCCGGGCCTGGTCCTTACCGGACGGTGAGCTACCCATTGCTCACCGTCCGCAAGCCCGCGCCTACGGTGGCCGGAAATCCGCCCGGGATTCCCGACGCCCTGGGCGTCTCCTGCGGCGGCTAGGGGCGAGAGGGCGCGAAACTTGCCTTTCCCTCAACCGTCCCGCCTCCTCCTTAGCGAGCATTACTGCTTCGCAGAAGGATGTGACGGCTGCCCATGCCCTCTCGCTCCGTACCATGGCCTGAACCAGGGCCGGACGCGAGAGGTCTCTGCCGCCAATCGCCTCCACGAGGACACGGCGGTGCTCTGCCCAAGCCGGGCAGACCTCCACCGTATGCTCCACCGTGTCCTCCAGGCGATCCACACAGTGGTGACACCCGGACGTTTCCTCCCGCCTTATCCGACACAGGAACCTCCCGAAGCTGCCGTGTCCGGTGAGGACCTGCGTCACGCGGAAGGTGAGGACGCCGTGGCGCCTCTCCAGCCACTCCTCAAAGAGGGGACTTATCGCCGCAATCGTGGCGTGCCCAGCACTGGGTTGCAACAACCGTACTTTCCATGACGCCATGAGATCCCGCCGGAGCTCCGTCCGCTGTGCCGCGATTTCTCGCGGCAGCGGGCTTACGCCCCGGCGTTTCGCCTCCTCGCGCCACTCCCATACGTGCGCGAGGACTTTTGCCTCCAGATCCCATGGCGGCAATCCGGCAAGGAGGCTCGCTGCCTCACAGGAGACCGTGCGGTATCCTCGGACCATCCGGATGGCCATGACCCTTTGGGCCGCGCTCAACCGGCGGGCTGGCCGCAGCGCCAGAGAGCGCGCCCATATAGGTGCCCCGTAGAGGGCCATGGACCGCACGACCCCCGCGTAGAGCCTCCGGCAGGAGGCGTTTGGACCCCCTAGATTGGGCAGGAGCCGCTTCAATGCAGCGCCCGCCCGCTCCAGTTTGGGAGCCAAACGTCGGAAATGCTCCACGAAGTTCCACCGGCTGTCGAGGACGAGTCCCAGGTACTTCATCGTCGACTCGACGCCGATAGAAACCCCTCCTACCGTTATTTGGGACCCCAACGGTGGCGCGTTCCGAGGACCATGAAAACACATGGCCTCGGACTTGTGCAGGGCCACCTCGAGTCCCGATTGCCGGATCCTTTCGACGATTGTCGCAACCCCGCGTGCCGCTAATTCGGCCGCCGCCTGGTGCGACCTCCCCTGCGCCAGGACCAACGTGTCGTCAGCGTAGCACACTACGCTGACGCCGCTAGGGAGGTCGGCGCGCAGCACCCAGTCGTATCCGATGTCCCACAGATGCGGCCCCAGGACCGATCCCTGTGGGACACCGCACGACATCTCTTGCCGGTTCCACACTCCCTGGTGACCGGGGTAGATGACGGCCCTGTCCGTCAAATAGGCCTCGACCACACGACAGAGGTAGGTCGGCATCCGGTGATACCGGAGTGCCTCCCTGATGCAACTCCAGGGCAGGGTATTGAAGGCATTGGCGATGTCTAGGGACACCGCCAAGACGACCCCACCCTGGGCAACAGCATTCCCCGTCGTCAGGGCTCGCACACGCATGATGGCGTCCACCGTAGAGCGCCCTCTGCGGAAACCAAACTGGCTCTCCGCCAAATCCGGCCCCACCCGCACCAGCTGGCCGACGAGGCGGTCTGCAATTACTCTTTCAAAGAGCTTGCCCACCTCGTCGAGCAGCACGATGGGCCGATAAGCGGACGGAGAGTCCGCAGGGCGCCCTGCCTTCTTTATGAGGACCAGTTTTCCCGTCTTCTAGCGAAGCGGGAACTGGCCCCTCTCCATGCATGCGCTTAGGAGCCCCCTAAGTCGAGGCCCGAGAGCCTCCAAGGCCAGGACCCAGGCCTTCCCAGGTAAGCCGTCGGGTCCTGGGACGGTATTTTTGGCATTAAGCCTGCGTACCGCCGCTCTCATTTCTCCCTCGGTCACCTCCGAAGCATCGTCGTCGTCGTCGGCGGTGTGGTCCGCATCAGGCACCGCAGTAGGCGGAGCCATAGGCGGGGAGGAGTGTTCCCCTCGCGAAGGGAACAGAGCGCTCACCACGTCCTCCATAAGCTGGGGCCGGAGACTCTGCGTTAGCGGGGGAGCCCATGGGCGGAGTTTATCCCGCACCACCTTGTACGGGCGTCCCCACGGGTCCCTGTCTAGAGTCCCCAGCGACTCCTCGCGGGCCAACCCCCTGGCCCGCAGGATCTCCGCTTGGAGGGCGGTCTTCGCTGCTCTGTACCCCTCGTATAGCTCCGCCTGAATGGCTTCCGTATCCGGAGGTTTGATACGGAGCCTGCGGTGCCTGGTGTACCGGCGTCGCGCAGCCACGCACGCAGTGCGCAGAGCCGTCAGCTCCTGCGACCACCAGTACACCTGGCGCGAGGCACGTCCAGGCTGGACCCGGGGCATTGCCACGTCACATATGTCGGACATGGCCTCCCGGAACCACTCCGCCTCGTCGTTGATGTCGGCAGGCCTGTCCGGTGGTGACACCCAGGCCTGCACGATCGAGGCTTCCAGGAGGAGCTCCCGGTCCAGCTGCTTCAGCGCCCACCGCGGACCACTCGGGGCCCGTCGGACCGGCGCGTCCGAGGTCTGGGCGGAGACGTCGAACCGGATATACCGGTGATCGGAATAGGTCTCCACCCCCTCCATGACACGCCAGTCAACTACACGTGGCGACAGAGCGGGGCTGGCGAACGAGATGTCCACCACTGATTCACCCCGCATCCGCACACACGTGGGGACAGAACCCCGGTTTAGGACGACCAGGCCTGTCTCCAGAGCCCAGTCCTCCACCATCCTGCCCCGTGTGTCCGTTACCGGGAACCCCAAGCCAAATTCTTGGCATTGAAGTCCCCGAGGACGAACACGGGGAGGGAACCAAACCCGACGACGACGTCTCTCAACTCCGCAAGGGAGTTGTGGAACTCGGCAAGAGTTCGGTTCGGAGAGAGGTAGACCCCCACCACGACAATCTCCCCGAACCGTGCTGCTACGCAGCCGCGTCCTCTCTTGACGGCCTTGAGGGACGGGGTACCGGCGGCGGCCGACGAAATTAGGGTCACTGAGCCGCTCAGGTCCTCCACCCAGTCATCCCTGGGCGGGACAAAGTACGGCTCAGCGACCACGGCGATGTTAATCGACCACTGCGCCATGCTCTGGAGCAACAGATCCTGAGCGGCGGCGCAGTGGTTGATGTTCGCCTGGAGGAGGCGTAATGGGGCCATTAATGGCACTCCATGTCAGCCTCCTCTTGGGCCTCCTTCCCAGCCCCCTGAGAAGGGCCTGCCGCAGCGGCCACGGTGGCGACGGCGACGACGGCGGTGTTGGAGGCGGCAGCGGCGGTGGCAGTGGTGGCGGCTGCGGCGGTGACGGCGTTGGCGGAGGGCTTGCCTCTGGCCCTGACTTTGGTGGGTGGGGCGCAGGCTTTGCCCCCCATCCGGTGCTCGGCCGGCTTGCCAGCCGCCGCACATACGGCACAGTGCGGCGCGGCATTGCACGAGCCGGCCTTGTGCCCGGGCAGACCGCAGCGGTAGCAAAGACCACTGCGGTCCACCTCCGAGGTGCAATTCGCTTGCACGTGGTTGCCCACCTGGCAGCGGAAGCACCTCAGAGGTCTGGGTTCCAGCAGTTTCACCTGCGCGGAAACCCAGCCCACCAATAACCGTTGGCCCTCCCCGGTAACTTTTTTGGCCGCCGACACGGGGCAGCTCACCATAACGGTTTGCAGCCCCGTGGAGTCAGGACGGATGATGCCTACCTTCACCTGCTCGGCAGAGCACCCCCCGGTCCTAACCACTGCGGCGACCACCTTTTCTTCCGTCGCGGAGTCGTCCAGGCCCGTGATGCGCATGCTAGCGCATTTGGTGGGCCTGGACACTCGGACCTCGTCCGCATTTAGTGACGCCCTAAGCCTTTCGGCTAGGGCGTCAGCGGCCGGGCCACTGGCCCTACCGGGGACCTCCACCATTCGGGCCCCAGTCGCCGTCACCTTCATTCTGAGGCCTTTTGCTGCGCCGAGCTCCTCCAGGCGCACCGCCTCACCCACCTTCGCCATTACCGTCCTATAGGACACGCCCTTCTTCTCCGCATCCGGCTGTAGTGTGATCGCTACAGCTGCGGAATTCGGGGCGCGGAGCCTAGCCGCGGCGGTTCGCTCCTTGCGCCGCTGCCGCCTCAATACAACCCCCTAAGGCAGAATTGACCTCAAATATTATTATTTCATCAAATAGTCATTCAATAGGGTAATTTGAACTACAAATAATGCAATAACCGTGACAGAAATAGCAATTTGTGCAATGAAAACGTGTTGCATATTCCCAATTAAAAAATCATCGACTAAAATTGTGGTTACAAAATTAATATCAATAATTATCAAATGAAAAACATCTTTAAGTTTAAGTTAGAATGTCGTGTTTAAGTAGGTATTCAAATAATCAAATCACAGCAATAAATTTAGTGGCACCACCGAACAACATCCACAGTGACATTTATCATACTTTTGGGACAAATCATAGGACATTAGGTAATTTATACACTGTTTTTATTAGATAGTAATTACTTATATAAAAAAGAAAAGATTTTAATTCATTCAGTTCGTATCATTTCGTTTAAAAGTTAAAATCGATATTTTAACTTTTAAAAAACTTTATGCATCGATATGCATAAAGTTATTTCGAATAATTTAAATTTCGAACCGTTAATTTTTGTTATTGGCATTATTCGAAATTCAAACATTATAGCTAGTCGTGTTTGACAGTCTTGTTCTCGTCTTCTTGTTGAAATCTTCATCCCTGTATGGATTACGATCAGTATGTGTGTGTGTGTATGTGTAAAAAATAAACCATTTCAATCTGCCTAACCTTTTTCTTTGACTGTATTGGGGTCGGCGTCCAGTCAAACTGGATGCAGCTTAATACCAGTATTTTACATGACGACTGCCTCTCTGACAATCACACCCCAGTTACTGAGTAACACGATACCCCTCGGTAAGACTGGCTGTCAGACTTTCAGGCTTCTGACTACCTGTAATGACTGTCAGAGATCTATGAATGACACGGGACCAACGGCTTAACGTGCTTCCGAGGCACGGAGGGGTCTTGGTATGTAAAGATGATCATCCATGGAATAGAATACTCTTTATTATGTACACCATAAAAATTACAGATATAAATGTAGAAATTTCACCCATCCACGGACCAACCACGGCAAGCATACCTTAACCTGATGGATCGAACCGTGCGGCCGTTATTACTTAGCCACGAGCTCATACACACATAAGTACACAAGGATTAAAGAAATGTTGTACAATAGAGTCACATTAAAGGGCGAACTGATGCTTCTTAAACTAGGCCAAAAACCTGTGTTTTAGGAGCCAATGTTCCTCCAGATATAATGGCATACAACTGGTATTGAGTGGCATGCAAGTACTTTCACAAACACAACATAAATTAAACAAACAGTGGCTTAATTTAAATACAGTATTAGTTCTATTCAGAGACAATTGTAATTATGATTGTGTCAGGTTCTTCTATACAGACCAACAGAAGTAAATTTGAACAAAAACGGTGTTCGTCCATAGCCGTCCGTCCGGTTTGGATTAGCGGGTCGTGTGCCGGACACATGTCAGCCGGCATTAGCAGAACTACTGAGTCCTCTTATACGAGTCAGTGATAACGGTCTGATGGCCAGATAAACTAGTTTTGATGAAGGTATGTACAAAGACTTTTTATCTCACGAGATGTTTGAAATATAAGCATTTTAAACCGACTTAACTCAGTAGGTAAAGCCTGTCGCTTATGTATATTTTTAAGCCCCGACGAAAAACGACGGGGTGTTATAAATTTGACGTGTCTGTCTGTCTGTGTTTGTGTCTGTGTGTGTGTTTGTTTGAAAGGTGACTTAATCGAGAGTGTTCTTAGCTATGGTTAAAGAAAATCAGTTCAGTCGTTTGAAGATTATCAGCTCTTTTCTAGTTGATATTTAACTCGCTCACCAACTTACAGCGCAGGTATCGTGTTTGGGCTCATTGTACTGGTCTCAATAAATAGGTTATAGCTAGATGGTGATCAGGGTCTGATGATGGAGAAGGAAAGACAAATGAGGGTAAATTAGTAAGTACCTTCACTTTGGGAAAAAATTCTACAGGGGCGCAGATTTCGGCGAGGTACGTATCGTTGGCAGCGTGTCTGACCTACTAGTAATATATAAAGTTTAAAAAGTAGGTAATAAAAGTTAAATTTAAAATTTTAAAAACCCCCGACACTAACAAAAACATCTAAAAAGTAACAAAGTAATACGTATTGGGCCCTTTTAGTTTAATATAAATTTAGGTAATAGTATGAGCCAATCGTCTAGTCGGGGGACGGCTAAAGAAAACGTCAAACAGACGAGGCTTATTCCTAGCAATAATGAATGTATGCTATTGTAGAAAGAATAGCCGCTGTTGACGCTTGGCTCAAACTATTACCTAAATTTATATTAAACTGAAAGGGCCCAATACGTATTATTTTGTTACTTTTAGATGTTTTTGTTAGTGTCGGGGGTTTTTTAAATTATAAATTTAACTTTTTGTACCGTGTATCGTGTATCGATTACTTTTGCCCGCAGATTCTGCATGGATGTCGGAAAATATCCCACGGGAACGTACTACCGGGATAAAAAGTACCTGTACACATAGGGTATGTGTAAATCCAGGAAACAAATTTAATTGAAAGGAGAAGGGTAAGACTCCATAGTTTCGTAGGCCCAGGTGTGAACTCAATCAAACTAGCCTTATTTGTAAGAGGATATAATAACAAGGCCTCACTGAAAATTTGGTGAAATTTGGCTATCCAGGAATCGAGTTCTATGATGTATAATAAAAGTGAGGTTACATTAATAACATTGTAGTTTTTTGTTGTTACGTGCGACATATTTTTGAAAAGCTTCGGTTGTGTAATGGTTTTAATCTTGGAGTGCAAGTAGAGAGCCTCCATGTGTGACGTGTCGAAGATCTGACACGTTTGGTACGCCCTGGACAGTCGCTACAGTCGAAGACAAGTCTCTACATCCTATATCCTGCACTTAGAAGCAATAGGTTTGTAGGTAGACTTTTAAAAAAGGGAGAAGAGGAAGAAAAACAAAGCACTAATACATGTATAACATATTTATTATTTCATCTTCAATAATTATGAGAATATCATCGAAAAATTGTGCAGGAGGTACGATATTTTCTTGATATCTTGCCCAACTGAGATACCCTATTATGCACATTACATGGGCCTTCTACCTACAATACAATTACAATAATAGCTTAATATTGAATGAATCACTAGCAGAGTCATTGCGAAGGTGGTTGTACCGCCCGTGCTAACAGTGAACGACCGCAGCGGATACAAACACTGGAATGGCCAACTTGGGTTGGTGCTTCAATCGGACGTCTCCCATGAATCACGTCTTGGGCCAAGTTCCAAGATGCTTGGCATACATATACATAGTCTTCAATGGTTACCTGAAATAAGTTAACTATTTAAATCATGTTCAACCATAAACAAGCTTCATTACATGTTCCTAATCCTAATGCATGTTCAACCAAATCGCTACGTCCCTATCGAGACCGAAATGGTCCCAATAACTGTCAATACCTCAAAGCACCAAAGCCTGGGACCGAATCGGTCCCATCGGGGCTTAACGGTTACCTACACCGTTTTATGAGTGAAAGGGTCAAACGGCACATTCCATTGATTCGTATGCTATTTAATCAACTAATTAGCTATTGAATAAGTACTGTTTTAATATATGCTATCCAACAAAAAGACAGCCGACAGACATGATGCCGGAGATCGTAAACGGTAGGTACATAAGTCTGGTTTTGTTGGCTTGATAGGTTAAAAGCCCGATTTGAATAGGTACTTACAGGCTGAGATGCGCGCTACTGACGAATAACTGATAAAATCGCCTCATCGCACGTAGGAGTATTTCACTTAAAAAACCGGTCAAAATCGAAAATACTGATGTTAATCCAACCGCACCCAAAATACATGTTTCTTTACCTACGATAACCGGTTTATCAAAAGGCAGACCCCCAACCCTCAACTCCCGCGCATGTGCCACAACGTCTCAGTCGGAACTCAGTCATCGTACTGTACGCGTGTCTTTGTTCTCGGCGCTCTCGTTTGTGTTTATCAGTTTTCTGTGCTAAAATGGCTTCGTGTAGCAAACAACAGGAGATTAACTATTAGGATATGGATATAGAAGGTTAGTACTATATACTGAAGTATATTTTATTACGTTTCTTCCAAATTTTCTATTTGTATAGCCATCAATAAACAGCAGCACTTTTTTGACTTGTTTTTTAAAGAAATTTGAAATACATTAGTGTTTTTGTTTATGTGTCGCGCCATGTCGCCTCAAATTTTTTATGTGGGCATAAAATCTAGACTCTAAGGAAGTAGAAACACGAATAAAAAGTCCCCCCAACGTACCCCATATTTTTTTATAGTAGTTCAAACTATATGGGGAAGATTATATTGACAAAACTAATTTTTTTGCTTTCTTTTGTCATGGATCCTTCGGAAAGAGTGAAAAAATCACCAGAATGGAGCTTTATACTATTATAAAAGAGTTCAAAGGGAAGAAGATTGAAGAAAAATTTTCGTTGTTAGAAGAAAGACTTGCGCAACTAACTTCATGTCCACCCGCAGAAACAAGTGTTCTTACCCGTTCTTTGAAATATTTCAAGACCAGTTTCAAAGAAAGATGGTCGGCAGCCCGTAATACTGATAAGAGATTCGTAGAAAACAATATGGAATGGCTTAATGTATCACTGGAACTACCTACTTGGACCCACAAAGCAGGCCGACCAACAAAAGAATTCGGAGAATTGTGTGATCGAAGCAAGCGTCGAAGAACAAAAGATTTACTGGGCCGGGTTCCTGTTGAGGAATTGACGTACGCTGCAAGCGTGAGTCAAGGTACTTCGGGAAATGTTGATGCGTCTAAGATTATGAAAGAAATAACGTCAACGCCTACCAGAGCTAAAAAGTTCCGAAAAGTAATATCGACAGCTAAAAAAGTACCAATCGCGAGGAAATACACACCACAAGAAGCATTAGCGTTATTTGTAGACGGTAATTTTACAAGAGGGCAGTGGGAATTAATACAAGGTGGCCGAAAAGAAATTTATCCTTGCTATTCGCTTTTACAAAAAGTGAAAAAGGAGTGTTATCCCGCCGAAATTAGCATAAATGTTACTGAAACTAGCTTTGAAGTGGAACTTCAAGCTTTGCTGGACCATACGGCTTTGCGACTACTTCAGTATTTAAAAGAAGTGATTGATACATTATCAGAGTTTGAGAAGCAACATCTTACCTTAATATCAAAATGGGGCTGTGATGGATCTAGTCAGACACAGTTTAAGCAGACATTTGCCAACACTGGCGACGATGATGCCAATATATTTTTAAGTTCTCTTGTACCTGTGAGAATGATTGTTTCTATTAATGGAGAGACAAGAAAAATTGTATGGCAAAATCCAGTGCCTTCTTCACTGAGATTCTGTCGTCCTATCCGGGCTCGGTTCATTCACGAAACAAAGGATATCACAAAGGAAGAAATCACCTATATTGAAGAACAAGCAAGGAATCTCAAAGAAACAACTGGTATGGAAGATTCCGTTAAAATAAATCACACCCTTTTGCTCACAAGGGTCGATGGAAAGGTGTGCAATGCCGCGACTGATACGGCTTCAACGATGAGATGCTATATATGTGGACAGACATCTAAGGACTTCAACAAGCTTGAAAGAAGTAATGTTTGTGAAGAGTCTCTGAAATTCGGACTCTCCATTCTGCACGCGAGAATTCGTTTCTTCGAGCTGTTGTTGCACCTGGCGTATAAAGCGCCCTTACAGAAGTGGCAAGCCCGAACGACAGAAGACAAAAATGTTTTAAAGGAAACAAAACAGAAGATACAAAAAAGCTTCAAAGAAGAGATGGGCCTTCTTGTTGACATACCCAAAGTTGGTTACGGCAATAGTAACGACGGAAATACGTCAAGAAGATTTTTTGACAATCCTGAATGCTCATCTCGGATTACTGGAATAAATATAGATTTAATAAAAAGGTTCCAAATCATTCTTGAAGTGATATCAAGCGGATATGATATTGATCCTGCGAAATTCGATGACTTTGCTCACACAACTGCCAAACTGTACGTGGAACTGTATGGTTGGCATCCCATGTTCACAAGATTCTGATGCATGGCGCACAAGTTATATCAAGTCACATTGTACCTATCGGACAGCTATCAGAGAAGGCTGCTGAAGCCCGGAACAAACATTTCCGTAAATATCGCGTAGACTTTGCAAGAAAATTTTCAAGAGTGGACTGCAACACAGATATTTTAAATAGGTTGTTGCTGACATCTGATCCCTTTATCAGCTGCAACAGAATAAAACGGAAGAAGAAAAGCAAGTCCTTTTCTCAGGAAGCTATTAGTATGCTTCTCACGAAAACACTGAATTGTGACAGTTCCGACGACGAAGATGGTGAGGATCAAATCACCTGTGAACTCGGAGACAGTGATTCTGATTGATTCGGTCCCCTCATGATTATCCTCTTGAAAACAAATCCTGTTTTAAGAGTAAATCTCTCTTGGATTAGTAACTATTTTTTAAAATTGTTTTTTTTTTTAAATAAATGCCTAATTATGATGAATTATTGACTTTTATTTCATAAAATAGTAAAATAAAATATAAAATAATTTTGTCCGGTTTTTTATGTCAATTACTCCTATGTGCATCGTCCAAGACTCTTCTGCCAATAGTTACTGCGACCAGTCGCACTGGTACAATTCACACAGCGATCCATGTCATCAATATCCGATCGATAGGCGTAATCAGTTATCCAAAATAGAGAGCCAAGTAATTCATATCAAGATCCGTCGAATAGTCCTTTATAATATGCATAGCCGAAGTCGTGGGGCAATAAAACATGGAAAATACGTGCGCACTCAGAACGAAAGAAAACGAACGAGTGCCGGGTTTTTCTGCCCGTCATTTGTCAGTAGGTGACCAGTGTTGCCAATTGAAGATAAATTAAAGGAACTCGATTATCTATGAATCGATTCTACGAATCGATTGATAAGCACTTGTCACTCGGTTTTCATACATATTCTGAGATTTTACCGATTTATTCATTATCGATTATTAAGAACTCAGGCATGCATTTAATCGATTATTTAGTCTCATAACTTAATTTAATTTTTCTCGCTTCCTAGATAGAAACATGGTACTGTAATTTGTGATTTCCTTTAGAAATATATAACGACTTTTTTAATACACATTCCAACTAGATAGCTGCTGGGCCCAGAATTCCCATCTCCTTTGTTAAGCCGTTTTTGCGCTAATCCGGAACATACATCCAGATAAACAGACAAACGGAAAAATTTCGGCGTCCGACTCGTTCTATCCTCGTAGCAATTACTTTTTCAAAAATATTCAATGTGCAGTTTTGGCTTACTTAATGTGCAGTTTTGTTAATAACCCGATTTGTGCATTACCGTATCAATCGGCTGGTTCATAGAATACTAATTGTTCTTACTTGTTGAGTACGATTGAGCGTCGAATGAGATAAATGAGTTTATGCATGTTTGTCTTATACCTGTCGGTGCGTGCTGGTTATGCAATCCTATATAAATTTCTCAAAACAAAACAATGTTGGAAGTAAAAAAGAAGAGACGGTAAAACTATGCGGAATAAATTAAATTCAGATTCATTAAAAATCACACAAACCCATCGTCGCCTTTGTGCCTTCTATGTCTAAAAACATTTTCCAATGAAGCAATGAAGCCTTCAAGACTGCAAGATCATTTGAATAAAATACATCCAGATAAGAAAGAAAAGAATGTAGAATATTTTCAAAACCTAGAGAAGAAGCATAATACTCAGCCAAGTGTAGCAAAACTCTTTTCGGCGGCTGCTAAGCAAGATGACGACGGATTTCGAGCTTCGTACAATATCTCTTTGTTAATTGCTCAAAAAGGCAAACCACGCAACATCGGAGAAGAGTTAATTTTGCCAGCAATAAAGGAAGTAATAACTACTGTTCTTAATAAACCGGCCGCAGATATTATCCGAAAAATTCCTTTGATTCTGTGCAAAGACGAATTTATGAAATGGCTGAAAACTTTGATGATTGTGCAATTATCTGAGGACTAGTCAATTCTCAATTCAGCTCGATGAGTCCACTTTACCAACTAATCAAGCATTGTTGCTGTCTTACGTGAGGTTTATTAAAGATGCGAAAATATGTGAAGAACTATTTGCTAGAAATGTAGGGACCGATACAAAAGGCGAAATCATATTTAATACATTGGAAAAGTTTTGTGATAAGAAAGAGATTCCCTTGAAAAATATTATATCAGTTGCTACGGATGGCGCTCCGGCTATGACAGGATGCCATAAAGGCTTCATAGCGTACTTAAAAAATAAAATTCCAGATACTGTACATTGCGTTATTCATAGACAACATTTGGTTGCTAGAAATTTAAGTGAACGACTATTTCAATCACTGCAATATGTCATCAAAGCAGGCAATAAAATCCGTAACAGCTCTTTGAATGATAGATTATTTCATCAGCTTTGTGTTACTAATGACGAAGATCTCAAGATTTTGTTGTTTAATACTGAAGTTCGTTGGCTATCAAGAGGCAATTGTCTGACTCGATTTTACAACCTGTTTGACTCTGTGATAGAGTTGTTGTAAACTAAAGATACAGAATTGCGCAACAAGCTCATTACAACAAAGAATGATATAGCTTACATGACTGACCAGTATAAATTGTTCAACGACATGAATCTCCAACTGCAAGGCGATGAACTAAATTTAATTAAAACAAAACATTTCGTTGCTGCTTTCGCAGCCAAACTGCTTCTACACAAAAAAAATATGGGCAGACGTGAGTTTAACAATTTTTCGAATGTATTAGTATCCTGCAGTAACGACGACTTGTTTGCCTACTGCCAACATTGGGTAAACCTCTACATTGACTTCACCGAACGATTTTGAACTTGGAAATACCACACTGGGTTTTGGATCTGTTTTCAAATGTCAACACAGCAATATCACCTCAGCTCTAAGAAGAACTTATAGAATTGACAACGAACGAGGAAATAAAAACCAAGTTCAAAAATTAATAATTTTTTAACTTGATTTTTATTTCAAGAATTTTGGCTACAAAAACCGATCCCGCAATTGTACCCTGGATTGTGGTCAATCGTTCAACGATTCTTGATAACATTCCCAACGTCATATTTGTGTGAACGTGGATTTAGTGCTGTGGCAATGCTGCTTACTAAAAAGAGAAATCGTTTGCATGTTACCGAACGTGGCGGCTGTTCTTGAGTAAATTGGAACCTGATATCAACAAACTTATTAAACAGCATCAGATTCATCATTCACATTAGTTTTTATGTTAGATTTGGATAGGTTTGTTTTATTTTGAATAAAATATACTCTCTCTCTGAATACTATATAATTGCCTTTTAATAATCATTCTCATTGGCAGGTGTGGCTCGTAAGAGTTAACTTGAGACCTGAGCGCCGTTGTGTACTACCTACTGCGCTCAGGTCTCAAGTTAACTCTTACGGGTATAGTAAAAGTCTCGTTTAGAATGAATGTTTAATCTCCGCTAATATAGCTCACAATCATTAATTTAATTTAAAGTTATAGTGGTTTTTAAGTAGGTGAAAAAATGGGGGCACTAAAAAATAATTTATTCTCAAAGTGGGCAGTAGCCAAAATAAGTTTGGGAACCCCTAGACTAATCTGAGAAAAAAGGCCGAAACAAACTCAGAGGTCACAGTCTCTTTTAAAGTCCAGACATAATCTTAGTCAGGTCATGCGAAGGCTATGTAGATTAGTGTCTGAAATGGTCTTTTGAGGGGGTCCACTCAAATCTGTGTGGTTTTTCCACATAGATTTGAGTGGACCTGTCCAGTCAGTGCACGCATTTGTCATTAATCGGGTAACTTAACTCAGAACTTAAGGAGCTCAACGACGAACAATACCAAAGAGAAGACATTTGGGTAGACCGCATAAAGTACTCAAACTTCCAGACCATCATTAAAACTAACTGACAAAGAAAATAAAAATGACCCTCATAGCCCTCACATTCACAATAATTAAAGTAATATAATTTACTATACATCTTAGAACTAAATATCTGCTTCTGCTGGATCTAAACCTCACAGATATATGAAAGTGCATAGTACTTTGTAAACAAAACAACATACAATCCGTGCATAATTATTGGAACAGTCAAAAAATCGTGTCCGTGTACAAAGAGGACGACGACTATCTGATTATCGCCTGGTGACAGCAAAAAGTACGGAATGTTCTACCTACACTGCTCAGTGTTCACCTCAGCGAAATTCAATTAGATTCGTCTCGGGAGACCAACGAGGTACCTATTCGGACACGTTTGCTATACTAGGAGTGGTTCAGGCATTTGCTTTGGAATTAATGCTATTTGGAATACGTATCGTGATGTTTAGGCTAATTTTTAAAGGGTGAAAATATTTGAACCTGTTCGGACAGGCAGCGAAATCATGGCGAGATCAATAATAACTTGATAAGGATTCAGATTTGTCCCTAAGCACGATAGATGGCGTTGGCGTCGAGTTAGATCTCGCTATGGTTTCGTTACTTTAGTAGGATTGATTTTTTCGTGTTTTGTGAGCCTTTGTAGCAGCAATTTGTAGAATTGTGTTCTATTATTTACTCTGACAATATAAGGGCCTCTCTGTAACTAATTATACAGAATCATTGCATTAATATATTATCGTGACATTTAGTTGGTATTTCTACCTATTTTTGTTTCTACTATTCATTTGTCTTAATTATTTTTTCTTGACAACCCTTGCAAATAACATTTTATCCAAAGATTAAAAAATAAATAGTTATTCGTGTAGTAAGCAGCAAAAGGTAAGAATGAACGGGGCGTGCTTATGTACGTACTCACTTTAAAAACTTCAAAGAAGTCTATAGTAAATTGTTTCAGAAAGCCAACATCATGTAAGTACTTACCACTCTTTTTGTGAGCATGTTGTTCAAAACAATAATATACACATATGCGTGTACAGTCAGATTAATTAATTGATAACCGCCTACGACAATTTCCGTGTTATAGACAATTCAAACTTACAACCATCGAAGAGTAAAATATGTGATTTGAATATGCGGACGATTTAAGTTTGTTGTTTATTTGGTTAACAATTAATTTCTCTGACTTTACATGCATTCACTTAAACAGGTGAATTCAGCTACCCAATGCTGTAATTCCACCTGATGCAAGAAGGTCTCCTCAGCAATAAAATATCCTACAATGTACAATTACCGAATCTCCCTGCGTTCCCTACCAACAAGTCTGTCAGAGCAGTCCTCCCCGCGGCCCGCGACTCATTTCCATATAAATTGCAGCGACTCACGTGGCTTCTCTTACTTTTAAATGTTCTGTACCCCTGCTTCAATGTGGGACCTCTGTTTAAGTTGATACATGTGAAGGCATGGCGTAGTTTATCTTATATTTATCTGCAACTAGCGACCCGCCACTGCTTCGTGAGGATTGAGGTGTTGACTTGAAAAAACATCCAGATTTCTTTATTACGTGTAGATAAGTTTATTATTAGTGTATTATTATACACCTTCCGGACTATATTCTCTAAATTATGGTGAAAGCCGTGTCAAAATCCTCTTGTGCAGTTTAGAAGATCAACGCGGTCACACAGACATACACGAAAAGTGACTTTATCTATATCATTTTTTTGATACAGATAAAGTCACTTTTCGTGTCTGTCTGTGTGACCGCGTTGACTTTATCTATATAAATAAATAAAATTGAATTGTTTGTAATTTAAAAATAACAGCTTTTTACTCGATGCCTAGAAAATATATACGGTACTTAATTATAAAAAAATATATACGGTACTTAATTATTAAAAAAAAATACATTTGTAAAATTTTCGTCTATCTGTATTTATGTTTTTTTCCGGACGGCTGGCTCAACAAATTTTGACGGGACTTTCACTGGCAGATGTTATGAGAAATAACTTAGGCTGATTTTATTTTTATTTTAGACAAAGCTACGCGGGCAGCAACTAGTTTCATAATATGTCTATATATATAAATAAATAAATATATATATATATATATATATATATATATATTTATATATATATATATCCATCCATCACATCCCATACAATAATTTCGTCCAACAAAAAGCCACGGCCGTTGAAATATATCCCACAGTCGTTGGACACAGTAATTCAATTTGGTAAATTAGATTTTCCATCAGTTACCTGCGTCTTCGCCCTTCGTATCGTGTTGTGACATAGACGTTATTATGGACAGCAAACGTTGGAGCCAGTGTTGGTCCCAATGTTGGCACTGGTTTTTATAACTATGTGAATTTTAGATGAGAAATTTATTATATTCAAAATATACCCGTACAAGGTCTGTTTAATTACGTTTTCTTATGATTTCGGGAAAACAATTGTGCTAAGTATCTATACTACAAACAAAGACCTGTCAGATCCTGAACAACTTGTTTTAGTTTAATGAATAATCAAAATCGGGTTAATGATTACTGGTGTCTACAGACATTGATTGATAAACTTTTTATTGTGTTTTAGTAATGTGTGAAAACTACAGGTCGCACAAAACTAAACACTTCACGTTTATAGCCAAACATTGGCCCAAAGTTGTAAGAGGGACCAAATTAGATTCGTACAAGTGGGGTCAAGCGAGACGACGGGGACAATGACGGAAGAATATATGAAATGATATCTTAGAAATATCAGATAATATAAAAGAAAAATATTAAGGTAAACGTGAGATGCTCTTAGTGGAATTATATCTTACGATGTCCACCTCTTGAGGAGTAATAATAAGTACCTACCTAGACTTAGGACATGCGTGAGACATTACATACGATTAATTGTGGGGCTATTCAATACATTGTCAATAACAGTTTTCACTAACTACAACTTCACAACAGCGAAACTAGTTTAAAAAATATTGCAAAGAAAGCTAAATCATTTCATGATAACTAAATAAAAAGTAACTAACCTCTACAATAGCAAACAAGTCTGAAAAACTCATCTACAACACACGATTTCTGAGTCACACTCTTTCAAATCTAATTTAAAAAGAATTAATTTAAACACGGTTTCATAGAGATTGCATATATATCAAAGAAGACAGTATAAAATGGCTAATGGCTTTATGTAGCTTCTGCCTACTCCCATACAAAACAGGCGTGAGTTTATTTATCTAAGTTTAATTTAATAATAATGCATATCCATACTTTAGACTATAATATTATAAATTCCAAAGTAACTCTGTTTGTCTGTATGTATACCTTTTCACACCTAAACCACTGAACAGAGGAGACCTCCTCGCACCAAGTTGCGATGATTGTTTTTGAGACAAAAGTAGCCTAAGTCCAAGGACTTAGGCTACTTTTATCTCAAAAATAATCATAAATGACCCCGTCTAGGATTATTTTTGAGATATATCACCATATAAGGGATGAAAGTTTGTATGGGAAACTAATCATTTCTTAAGTTATGAAAATTAAAATGTATGCTAAGCTATTTACTTAATAAATTAGACACACCACACTTTTACACCAGGTTTCTGATTAAAGAATTTAAGATTGATTACTTGTAAACTCTAATTTGCGATACTCAAAATTTCTTACGTTTTTTGCAAATATTTTAATATTTGTTTTGCATAGGTAAAGCTAGAGTACAGTGGTATGCTTCCTAATAATTAAGCACAATCAAAACCTACGAGTAACACTCACAATTTTCCAAGAAGAAAAGTCGCGTCAAATCGCAATCGTATCGTCTCCTCTAAACCACGTCCTCGTGAAGCATTTCTAAATCAAAACACGGCCCGTTACCCCGGAGAGTGACTTGCGGAAAATTGGAAAACGAAACAAGGTGAAAAATATTATTAAGTGGAGCACTCACCGACCACGGCACTCGAGGGAAACTCCTCGTCTTCAATACTTTAACCTGCTCGAGTTAAATTACACATTTTTATTTACTTGCACGCTTGGGAACTGGAATGAAAGTTGGAAATTGGCTGTTCTGACAATGAGGCAGGAGGTATTGGTAACAAATTATGCTGTGTAGATTAAGACATTATTGATCTATTGATAACTCAAGACTAGGACTTGAACGCGACAACACTTCTACAGCCTAAAATATTCTTAAGATGTCCGGGTAGTCCCGATGGAGCCTCGACTGTACATCATCATCATCATCATCGTTTCAGCCCAAAGACGTCCACTGCTGGACATAGGCGTCCCCTAAGCACCGCCACTTTGACCGGTTTTGTGCTTCCCGCATTCAGGGGATTCCTGCGGCCTTCACAAGGTCATCGGTCCACCTTGTAGGAGGCCTTCCGACGCGGTCGCAACTCCAGAATCTTTCGGCTTCATTGGCCATCTGTTCTGCGAGCAATCACCCTGCCCACTGCCACTTAAGTTTGGCAATTCGAACAATTCGACTGTACGGCGACTATTATTTGAACTCTACTTATTTATTTGAGAATACCGAAACACTACCTTGTTTTCTAAAAGCAAAGTAGGTCCCTGATTTTTTACTTCCTTGGGTTATAGACAACTTCTTTTTGTTTTTTAAAAACTTTCTTCCCATTGTCTCCATTAACAAATTCATTCGTCAAAGTCGCAACGATTGCTTCTGCTCACCCTAAACCTACCACATCAACCCTAATGGCAGTCCATAAAAGAGCACAGAGGTAAGTAGTGGCTACTATTCATTGATAGTCAATTGGGCCCACAAATCGTCCGGTTAACCGCCACGACCGCTCTTATAAAGGTAGGGTGCTACGGTCTACCTAAGGAAGGGACAACCGTTTTTCTTCCAGCTAATGGCACACACGTTCACTTTGTTCGCCTTTTACTTTTTGACCGGCTTTAGGGAGAGGAAATGTAGTGCGATTTAAAGAGTTCTGTGTATGGAGTAAGTAAGTACAGTCAGCCAAATGAGGGTGGCAGCTGCCCAAAGTAGCTATAAATAAGTACGTGAGCCAATTATATATGCAGATATTTATTTTTCTCTGCTGCTTATAGTTATGGAATAACTGAAGACTGTGTGAATAATAAAATTATAGCCTGATGCAATATATAAATACAATCACGCCCTTAATTTTCATCCATCCTAAATCTTCTGTGTCAAACGATTTTCTCTAGCTAGCTCTATATTATCCGATCTTAATTTGTCTGCCGGTCGATTCTGTAAATATCTCACTGTGTACACGTAGAAAAAATTAATGAGTTTGAAGTGAGCTCTGAATAGTTTCAATCCCTGGCATCAGGTGGAATGACATCTCAGTTTAAGGTCACTTCACGGTCCCTTCACCTAAATTTGCACGGTAAGATTTTTTAGGAATAGACTGGCTGATAATGTCCCAATAACGACTCCTTCTATTGTAATATTACTATTTTTACCAGTTTCAGTGTGTATCGTAGGACGTCAGTTCACAGTCGATCGGTCGCCCACCTCACTTCACCTCTTTAAGGCCGCTTGGCCCGCACTCTGATAGCGCCAATTACTGGCCAACTGGTGAAAAGAATTGGGAGGATAGGTCACCGATCTTATTAAAGGTTTCTCGTTTTTACCATAATAGCAGGTATTTAATAACTTTGAATACTTCAAAATACATAGCCACTCAATTAGTGTGAACATAAGTTATCTTATTAGCTAAGCAATTCTGAAAAGCCGTTTGCGGTAACGAACTTACCATTTTTTTTGGAAAACTCACAGCTAGCATTATTACAATATTCGTAAAAAATACAAAATTTAAAAGCATTTAAAGTTATTACTGATGAACATTAGTCAAAAAGGTCAGTACTCAAGCTCAATAGGCACTTCTGGATCCTATTGTCCACTTACCTAGACAATCTTGAATGATTATGACTGATCCTAGCATTTTTTTTAGAGAGCAGTGATGGCCCAGTGGTAACGGCCGCGACTAACGAGTTGTGTGTCGTAGGTTCGAACCCAGACAGGCGCTTTACTTTGTGTAAATTATTTCATCACCACTGCTCTCAAAACGGTGAAGGAAAACATCGTGAGGAAACCGGCATGTCCTAGAACCAAAAACTCGAAGACATGTGACATCTACCAAGCCGCACTGGGCCCGCGTGGTGGATTACGGCCTACTCCCTCTCACAGAGAGGAGGCCTGTGTCCCAGCAGTGGGAACATTATAGGCTGATTACGTAGCATTTTTATCTTTCAATGGATCCACGTTAATCTATCGCTTCTAAGCGATATATTACAGAGGTCGGTCAGTCCCTTAGAGTTTGTTACCTCTACTTGCTTGGAAATTGCTACCCCTACGCTATACGATACCCAAAACTATACCTACTGCTACTATACTTGTAAGTTATCGTTGTCCACGAATGGAAAACTTGTTTGCTTGTTGATTAGGAACTATTTCAGAGACTCGTTTCATAGGTTTAAGGTGGATATGAGGTCAAATGATGATACTACATATCGACGGTTAAAAGGTAATAGGGCATAAGCGACATTTTGATCGAAAATGAGTTATGAATGCCATCCTACTTAATCTCTATTTTTAAATAGGATGGCATTCATAACTCATTTTCGACCAAAATGTCGCTTATGCCCTATTACCTTTTAACCGTCGATATTATGTTTCTTAATTTGTAATAAGTGTGCTTTTGCGCACTTAGAATGATGTTCTAAGTTCGCAGAAGCACACTTATAGAATGATTATGAAAAGTAGTTTTCACGATATTTTTAACGTACTTTTATTTATCTGTTCAGTGGATTTTTCATTGGACTGTTGAGGATGACAGAGCCACAAAAAGCAGTGTTCTTAACCTTCAACCTCTGATTTTACAACTTTTTGTTGTAAACGTAAATTATAGGCAATCTTGACATAAAATCAATAGATAAAGCAGTAGAAAGTGTAGCCCACACTGATTCACTGGGTAATCCAAATGTTAGCTTAACAGAAAAACAAGAGCGCTTCAATCAACGTCGCCCCTGATGGATGGTGTTAATTAACTAAAGACTTATTAACTCATCTGTATACAACATCCTCTTGAGGTATCGCATACACGGTTGTTTCCTTGTGAACATCAAGCATGGTGGTTTGACTCACAAGTAGCATACTGCTTAACAGACTTACGAGTAGGTAGACATTTTCAATGCCATGCAATGTAAAAGTAGAATTTGAAATCGTGTATAACAATGCCGAATTATGGCCTTTTTTTTAATTAGGCAGTTTGGAACCATATTTGCACAAGATGACACCTACACATTCAATTATGATTCTCAAATTAGACAGCCATGCCATTTAAAATCCTTCTCGACTTTTAGGTTCCATATAACCAGTCAATATTGGTAACCAGTATTGGTAACCAGTCAAAAAAAAACCAGTTGTTCACACGGCCTGAATACCTATACCTATCTCATTTTCACCAAAACCTGAACCGCCCCACTCGCTTTGGTCTCCTGGTATTGTTCCAACGTTTAGTAACCCGACGCCGGACCAGGGGGCAACCGGATAGCACCTTTTACCGTTAGCAAACAGTTCAGGTGTTTGACTTGTTTCCGAGCTAATGTTACTGTTTGCTTTTATGGGATCCCAGTGTTTGTGACTTGTTTAGCTGTGTTTGGACTTACGAGAGATATTTTGGGGAAGATCTTTTTTATCAGATAAAATATTAAAGTGTGACGCGACTTTGGCGTGAGACGAGATTGCCTATAATTTACATTTACAACAAAAAGTTGTAAAATCAGAGGTTGAAGGTTAAGAACACTGCTTTTTGTGGCTCTGTCATCCTCAACAATCCAATGAAAAATCCATAGAATAGATAAATAAAAATCCGTTAAAAATATCGTGAAAACTACTTTCATAATCATTCTTTACGTGTGCTTCTGCGCACTTAGAATGACGAAATTAAGAAACAAAAATATTTAGTATCATAATTAGACCCCGTATCCACCTTAAACCTATGAAACGAGTCTCTGAAATAGTTCTTAATCGACAAGCAAACAAGTTTTCGATTCGTGGACAACAATTACTTACAAGTATAGTGGATTCAACATTTTAATAATAGAAAACAGACGACTGGTCGTAATCATCACCGGTCTATTATGTCTACCGGTAGTCTACTGCTAAACATAGGCCTCTCCAAACGAACATCATTCATATGAAGCCTCGGTAATTGTCATCCAGCTGCCAGATAGTTACTGAAGTTTCAGGTAAAAGCCTGCAAAGATAGTCACTCCATTTAGACTGAGCGCGAAAAAGTTAACATCTCCTTGTCTCCATCATCATCCATTTGCTTAGTTCTTCCTATTATTTTGGAATCAGAACCTTTCCCTATGAACTTATTGCTTCAATTCTTATACAGCAATAAATCATAACACACTGAAGTGCTTTCCTATTACCTGTAATAATCCACCATTACGTCCACGTACGTGCCTTTCTGGCTCCACCTCTACTTAGCGGGAAATTGATGGGCAATCGGAACGAATTGCCGCCGAAACGCTTGCCGCCATTTTAACACTTCGATTGTTACGTTAGGTATATTTGAAATTATTGATGGAGTTTTATTGGAACCTTTACGTTGAAGGGAAAAGCGGAAGATGGACTTTTTTCAATCACAATGACTTTAAAACTGTGAGACTATTTTGGCTTAGACACTTAATATCCGTTTTCCAGAAACGCTTAAAATTACGTTGTTGACATCAAAACAAAGAAAACGTAAAGTCTACACAAATATTCATATTTCTGTATCTTATTATGTTATTCTTCTTTCTTTATGTATGTATGTATGTATGTATTTATAGTATATGTAAATCATAAATCATAAACTACGTCATATATACGGTTACAATCAATATGCACATAACATCAAACATTAATATTCGATTCTGACACTTTAAACGATATTGACTCTTTTGGTATAGGTGATTCACATATCTGTGTACCGGAGTCTTGTGGAAGTTTCATTAACAGCAATGGTAAGTCGCTTAATATAATGCACCTTAATATACGCAGTGTTAATTGTAACTTTGATAGTTTCCTTGTGCTACTGGCTAGGATGAAAATTACTTGTGATATTTTGATTTTATCGGAGTGCTGGTTGATGGTGTCAACAGTTCCACCACTGGATGGGTATATTTCTTATCATACAACTAATCCTATCAATCAGAACGATGGTGTCATAATATATGTAAAATCCGAATTACCTCACATCGTTACCGAACCTTCTATATCTGGTGCTAGCTGTCTGATCTGTAATGTGAAAACTCATAATATCTTACTTATAGCGCTATATCGCTCTCCGTCCACACGAAATCTTGATAATTTTATTAATAATTTAGACACTGTCCTTACTCAGTTGCCAGTCCAAAAAAACTTAGTGATAATGGGCGACATCAATGTTGACATCACTCCGAATGCTATCTCCCAACAAGCAAATCAATACCTTGACCTTATCGCTTCACATGGCCTCCTCCCTACTCATCTATACCCAACCCGTATTAACTCTTGTATTGATCACGTAATGTTGAGATCTGATCTTAAAAATACGACTTTAGTTTTCGATACTTACATTACTGATCATAGGCCTACGTTTATAAGCATCCAACATGTAAAGTCACTCCCTACCCATAAAGCTAATCGCATTGTTGTTAATTATACAGCTGTAACTACCGACATTTTATCAATGGACTTTAGTGGAATATTGACTATTCATGACGCAAACAATGCCGCCGAGTCTCTGGTTTCCATAATTAGCTCTGTCATCGCTAATCACTCCAAATCGGTTTACATGTCATCGAAACGCAGAATCCTGAAACCTTGGATTACCAATGGTCTGCTTCGTTGTATCCGTAAAAGAGATGGCATGGCTCGGAACCTAGAGGCAGATCCTAAAAACTACATTCTCTTGGTCACATATAAGCGATATCGTAATTTTTGTAACAAGCTTCTCAAAAATTTAAAACATGCATACGAACGGAATGAGTTTCAAACGGCAAAGAACAACCCTAAAGCCACTTGGAAGATAATTAAAAATATCACTGGGACTAACCTTAATGCGAATTCCCATAACGAGCTACTAGGGATGTCTTCGGATGAAAAGTCTTCAGTCAACAATGTTAACGAGTTTTTTGCCAATGTTGGAAAGACCTTGGCTGACAAATTCACATCCACCTCGTATACCTCGGAGTATTCTCTTGATGCGCCGCCTTCCAACTCGCTGGTACTTTTACCCACAGATGAAGTAGAGGTCTCAAATTTCATTATTGGGTTACGAACTGATGCTGCGGTGGGTTGGGACGGAATCTCATCGAGACTGCTAAAATCCTGCCTGCCCGTGATTGTCCCAGCCATCACTCATATCTGCAATCGCTCTATTTCCACGGGTTGCTTTCCCAGGGTCTTTAAAAGGGCTGTCGTTCATCCAATCTTCAAGAGTGGGGACAGACGCGGTGTAGATAATTATAGACCGATCTCAGTCTTGCCTGCCATCTCTAAAATATTAGAAAAGGTACTTAATAAACGTTTGGTTGACTATCTTGAGTCATACAAATTATTAAGTGACAACCAGTATGGGTTTAGAGGTGGCAGGTCAACTGAAAATGCTGTTTCTGCCTTGGTAGATCATGTAGTATCCAAACTAGATAGTAAAATGAAATGCTTGGCTATTTTCCTCGATCTTTCCAAGGCATTTGACACTGTGTCTGTTCCCCACCTCTTATCTAAGCTGGAAGCTACGGGCATTCGCGGGCATACCCTAAAAATCTTCCAGGATTACCTGTGTGATAGAAGCCAATGCGTCAAAATAAATAACGTTACTAGTGACTCTAAATCATTGAGTTACGGCGTTCCTCAGGGCTCAATTTTGGGTCCCACCCTCTTTCTTATTTATATTAATAATTTATGCAAAATGTCTCTGACGAACTGTTCAATTTACACTTACGCAGATGATACGGCCTTGCTTCTTCACGGTAGCGACTGGCCTGAAACAGTAAAATACGCGGAACTTGCTCTAAATTCAGTGATGAAATGGCTATCAAATAACATCCTTACCTTAAATCTTAAAAAAACAGTTTACTTACCTTTCTCCTTAATATCCACTAACCTCCCTTCACCGGATACAATGGCGCTTAGAGCTCATACCTGCTCACTTGGTCTATCCTCGTCACAATGCGGCTGTCCACAACTCACAAGGTGTAAGTCAGTCAAGTATCTCGGAGTCTATGTAGATAGTTCTTTGAACTGGAAACGTCATCTTAGCAATCTCATATCGCGAGTCCGAAAGTGTATATTTATTTTTAAAAAACTAAGGCACTCGGCGGACTCCCGTACCATTAAAACTGTTTATTATGCCCTGTGTCAAAGTATAATAAACTACTGCATCACAGTGTGGGGTGGGGCCCCCAAGACAACCCTACTGCCTCTTGAACGAGCACAGAGAGCTGTTCTCAAGGTTATGAGGTTGAAGCCGTTTAGATATCCCACCTCGGCTCTCTACACCGAATGTCAGGTCCTCACTGTGAGACAGCTCTTTGTTCTTGGGACCATTCTGCGCAAACATCCCTCTGTGACATACAAGCAGAATGCTGCTAAAAAGCGTAGAGGCTTCGAGGTATGCTCAACTCGCGGATGTAGAACAGCCCTTGCTCAGCGTCATTATGATATTCTGTCCAACCATTTATATAATAAAATAAACAAAGTATGCACCATAGCTCCCATGTGCCATAATGGATGTAAGACCAAGGTCACAAAGTGGCTACTGAGAATGAGTTACGATAAGACCGAAGATTTACTACATGTATCAATCGCTTAATCTTTAAGTAGTTAATTAATTCATATATTTATAATTACATTTACACAGACTTATATACACACAAGTTTTCACCATATTTATCTCTCTCTCAATACATACACAAACACATTCCCCCACATAGGTACTTTAACAGACACATCATAACATGCATTTACTAGTAGTAAGAATACATTTATTTACATAACCAAATTACAAGATGATTATTAACATTAACTAAATTAAATTAAAAAGTAGTAAGTAGTTTTTCTTAATTATAATATACTGTGCTCATCATACAACTACTGTTATATGTTCAAATTATAGGCGAGGACGCTGGCACCCTAAACACAAGTTAAATCTTACTCTGGGTGCCAGAGTTCATCGAAAACACTCTTTATTTTAGTTGTTACGCTGCATAGTGTTTACCTAAGTGTTTATGTACAACGGAAGATAATAAAAATATTTTTTTTTTTTTTTTATGTAAATGGTACACCACTGACTCCTGCAGTATTGTCTCTCCTTCTCCCTTCAAGGCTCGTGCAGACTAGCACGATATCGCGGGCGCGACATGTATATTGCTGCCTGTCGCCCCAGTCTGCGCGAGCCTTTAATCCATCCAAAGGTTGTCTGTAAAATATCACTTTTAGCGATAAGACCGCCCATTATGTCACCCTATGTAAAATTTCAACATTTATCTATAATTTTTATGGTGTACATAAAAGAGTATTCTATTCTATTCTCAAATTCATGTAAATATTTAAGTAATTTTAAGAAACCCTCCTTAAGTCCCTAAGTAAACAAATGTGTAAAACGAAATTGAGTCTTAACTTTAATTTTCCCTCCAATAATTGCTACACAATACAAAATAATATTACTGAAGTATTCTCTGCAAGTGACTGTTAATTTACCAAGTTAGCTCGACACTCTTATTATGCGAATATCACTCTTACACCTTTTTGATAAGGGTGTTGTTAGTGGCACAGGTGCGATCCCCGGTTTCTGGTGGAAATATCTGAAGGTTTGTGACGTTTAATCTTGCGTGCGACGCGGCCGCCGCGCGTATCACTCGCCGGTCGTCAAAGAGGGATGGGAAAATATCGATATTTTTTCAATTACCTAGTCATTTAAATTTTTGAATTAATTGAGAATTCCGTAGAGGGTATAGTGAGGCAATATTTAAAAAAACTTTACACATAGCCCAGACAACATTTAATGTAAAGGCTATCAAAACAAATATGTATTTCACAGCTTATGCCCGAGTCTTTAGTTTGTTTCTATTTTCGTTTTTTTTTTTTGTTATTACTAAAATTGTATAATTGTTGTAATAAAAGTCCATCCTTTTACACTTTCCAACCTACCACACGATAAATTCTCATCCATCGACATACCAATAAATTCGCCCCATCACTATCGCCAGCAAGCGTCTGCAGAAATTCAATTAACATTACCTCCAGTCGCGTGCACCTTTATTTCCGTTCGGAGTCACTTAGCCTCCTCCCCTGTCCCACTTCCTCCTCACTACTCCCCCCTAAGACGCCAGTAATGAGGTCCAGTGATCGTTTAGTTCGGAGGTAATGGCTGACGTGAAAGACTGATACAGTTTCTTCGTTAGAAATGGCCCGTAGATATGGAACAGAGCATACATAAAAGTATTTATAAGTGCTTTCGGCTGATAAGTGTGGACGGATACTGTTATGGTGACTGTTCCTTGTTGTTGTTGATAAGGCTGTTTATCTATTGGGGAATAAAGTATTTAGGTGATGGTATCCTTTTCATTGCACTGAACCTGTTATTTTTGGAATAGGTGCTCAGGCTGTCTTGTAAATAAAGTTAGATAAAGCTGTTGCAATTTGTCATGCTCTTGAAATTGCTTGAGACAATTTTGATCATCAAGAACCCTACAAGGATATTATGGTCCTGTTGGACCTGGCCCACAATAGAATGATTGAGAAAGTATTACATCGGCAAGGGCTCTTAAGGTGAGTTTCTTAATTTATATTTGCCTGCTTTGTTCAAACTAGGTTAAGCCAGAAGTCTGTTTTATTTTTTGAATTAAACAGTTAATCCTATAGACTCTTGCCAAATAAGCAGTACAACAAAATATAACTTCAAAAACAACAGTGCAATACAAAGGTAAACACAACAACCATTTAGGAAGCTGAGTGACGTGACGGATGCGAAGATAATCAGCAGAGATAACAGACTCGTTCAGGGTATCTTGGCGAAGGATCGCGGCACACCTACCCCGTGTGATGGGGAATGGGTGGATTTTTGGAGGAGGTAAGGTAGATTTTTATAGAGGTTCTGTGTTTTGAGTATCCCAAATTTGGTACTATGTCCAGCACATAAGATGACATTTGCACTCGTATAGAGCTTATTGGAAATTCAGCGCATTTCTTCAACTTTTGCCTAACTCTCGAGATAATTTTACCTACATAAACGAAAGGTCGAATGAAGAATTGAAAACTACTCGTACTTACGTTTCTATAGTAATTGGTAAAGGTGAGGAGGGCAATGTGATTTAACCAATATCACAAAACAATTGTCTTCTTTTAATTGGTCAAGGACAGCTAATGAGACAATTGATTTTCTATTGTTTGACTCCGCATCGGTGTCGCGCGGGGTTTAACAGGTTAAGTTATTATTTATTCTTATCTGCCACTTATGACGATGACAAATTAGGACTAACATCACACTTGACCAACAATTTTAAGTAAATCAGGATTACGGCCACTATAAGAAAAGACCTGAGACCACCTGAGCTTGCTAAATAACACAAACCACCAAACCACATGAATTTTAAAGGAATCGATTGTCAGGTAAACAAAACCCTCCAATAAATAACATTATTCAAGACTATGGGTGCATTCAATACATTTCGCTAGTAGCTAGTGATGTAATGTAAATAGCACAATAATTCATCGATATTCGCGAGACGCCAGACTGCATAACTCAACGTATGGCCATATTGAGATGTCGATAGATTTTTATCGATAAATATTTATTGTTTCGGTTGTTGTATTCTTTTAGGTTTTTATTAGGTGAGTATTAGAGGTAATATAATCTAACCTAGTTTTATAAAACTTCTGTTAACTTAGCACGCATTCTATGAAGCTAGTACTACAATATAGAAGAATGGACAACAACATACTCCATAGAGTTAAAAAAGCAACAATGCTTGTAAAAAATGTTTAGGTAAAGTATGTGCCTACTTAGCGAATAATGATAATAATAAATAAATTCATTTATTTCGGGTAACTAGGCCCATAGAAGAAAATTTACAAAACAATTCACACGAATAATATCATAAAATAGAATAAAATAATAAAATTCATAATGAATGTAATCATACCAGCGTATAATTGTCCCCCTGCAGAGAAAATACCTGTTCTCAAACAGAGAAGGCACGAGCATCGAGCACGCTTGCTCAAGACGGGTAGGCGATTTCAGACTTAACTATAAGTCCAGGTTTCCTCACGACGTTTTTCTTCACCGATGCCAGTAATGTCCAAGATAAACTCAAAAACCACATATGAATTGAACAAATTACATTGGCACTTCCCCGGATTAGAACCCGTGTACCCGTGCGTGGAACTCGTGCATGAGAGGCGAGGTCTTAACCACTGGGCCATCACGACTACTAAGCCGCATACCTTAAATTATATATTTCCCTGGAAATCAACAAAACATCGACATCACGGGCCCACCTCTATTGCCTCGCGAGTAACAAATGTTATAGAGCGGTGGACGGGGAGCGCGGGATGTCTCTAAACACACAATTTCACTCTTATTTCGCAAACTAATGTCCCGATGTGCAACTCATTTTTACTCCTACCGACTTTCTGTGTAGGAGTATGAGTAACGTTTGTGAAGAGGAGAAAGGTGATTGATAAAACTATTGACATGTATTTTAATTTTGGTAAGTAGTTAATTTGATGAGTGAGTTTATAGGAGTCAGAGACAATAGTTTCCAGTTTTTTGGCGATGGGTTGAAATTTTCTCCTTAATAGTCGAGTAAATGGGGTGGTGGTGAGTGTGCATGATAAGTTTCTGAATTAACACAAACAAATTCTTCAAACGAAATTAAATAAAAATTAATTGATGGTGAAATTATATTTTATTTATTTCAATCGCACAATCAGTTCTCCGTTTAAGGCTAATTCGTTATAGTCGTAATTTAAATTATACCTATGCAATATCCATTCGTTACATAACACCGAGAAAACCCAATTTAAGAATTCCATTTTTTGTCGTCTAAAGTTAAACTTTAATTGGTGAAGGGAACCCTCTGCTGGAACGGATCGTATTTTTTACTCGCGATGATAAATCAGTATAATGAAACACCTTAATCTCTCCAGAATCTCGTTGCAGAAAGACGAGATATTGCAGTATTAATTACTTGTAAGGGATAGCTCAGACTAGCCATAGCGTCAAGACATTTTGTTCGGCATTTTCCTTGAATGGGTTAGTAAACAAAAATAATGTGTATTTCTTTATGCAGTCTGTTGAACTTACATGATTTTGTATTTTCTTTTAATTTCTTTGATAAATCCACAACCATTTTACCGCAGACCGATTAATTTCCAGCTGGATTCCGTTTATAAACCATTAGTTTAGTTGAAAGAAACTACTTCGCTAGAACCCCCATCTAAATACAAACTCCAAACGTTTTACTAAAATAATCATAAAAAAATATCAATCACGCACCACACATGCTACTCAAAACAAAACAAACACAAAAACGCAACTACAACGCACCCTCTCGTCTACACGCACCCTAACTCGGTCGCCTCAGTTTCGGTCGCGGCAGCAGATTTCTGAACGCAGTCAGACTGCTCTTAATTAATTGGCTTGCATTCGTTTGCATGAATTAGCCAGGTACGAACCCCTTTAGGATATTTTTACCACCCTTTTTGGGCCCCACTCAAAGGGCTGTAGTTGTTGATAGAGGATTTTTTGATGAACAGAATGAAGCACGCAGAACTTTTAATAAATGAGCAATTTTTAATAAGATGCGCCTGTAATCCCCGAAGGGTTAGTCAGAGGTGTACCTAGTACACCCACATTTTGCCCCAAGTCCCATGTAATAAGGAGCGAGGCTATTGCCGTCAACCGGGCACAAATCCAGACTCCGGGCTGTTACTGAAAAATTCTTGATGGAAAAACCTAATAAAAAACACTGCCCAAACCTGGGAATCGAACCCAGGACCACATGCTCAGCCGTTGCGCTTCCGACCACTAAACAAACGCGCAACGCGGCAGTTTTAATAAAAATTACTAACACACAAATTACTAACTAATTTAAAATATATTAAAGCTTGCTAATGTGCTTGTCAGAAAACTTAATGTTTTTTGTAAGTACCTAATCGCATTAGGTACTAAAACTGCACATTTAGCAGAGTCAAATAAATAGTTTCAACGTAGTGAGAACATACAGCTTATAACTAAACAAAACAACAGGTAAGTGTAAGCGGGTTCAACACTTTTAAATTAGGCTGAGAATCACAACTTTTTTAACGTCAAAATTACATATCGACAAGGACAGCCCCCCATAAACGCCCGACTTCCTAATACTTTAGCTGGGAACAAGTGGCGCAACAAACTGTCCCGCAGCACAACTGTCTGTTCCGTCAAAAGAAGTTGATTCTATACAAAGTACTTAACCTTACAAAAGAAAGATACACAAAACATTAAATTAAATTATGTGCCATATGTCAGGCTAGCACACGCCACTATACAAAATCGTTAAAAACTATACTTAACTCTCATTCAATCAGTAAATCTTGAGTGACTTTAAAGTACGTTAACTCTATGTAGAGTCTCTGTATCTTATGATAATACAAAGCTATAAAACCTACTTTTTTAATTTTAAAACAAAACGCAGCACAGTTCCCACGAACCCTCAGTCTTATTCAATAAACTTCTCTTCAGAAAACTTTTAAATCCTAACCAAATAGGTAGGAAACTTTCACATTTTCACATGAAACTCAGGCAGAGCACACACTGCCGGCAAACAAGATAATGGGGACAGAAGGACTACTCCAGGTTTGGTTTCCTAAGACAGCGGTAACTCAGGTACGGCTGTCCAAATAGTGAGCTTTTTTTGACACCTTAATATCAAATACCTACTGGTGAAAATGACAGATGTTCGTGACGGCCCGATAGCGCGGTGGTTATAATATGAAGGAACCGCTCTTCTAGATCGCTTTTAGCGATAAGACCGCCCATTGTGTCACCCTATGTAAAATTTCTACATTTATATTTGTAATTTTTATGGTGTAAATATAAAGAGTATTCTATTCTATTCTATTCTAGCTTTACTCTCGTTATAACTGATAACGTGATAACATAGCATCAGTAATGTTTTAGGGTGATTATAGATTGATTTAGGGTTTTTTGTTTTAACTCAATTTTCTTTTTCATCCCATTGAAACCTAGAACAATGCATTCAGCCTCAAGACGTCTTCCTAATTGCGACCATTAATCTCAGTCTTCGTAACATATCATTAGAATCAGTGTTATAATGATAATAATGATATGTTACGTTAGATAAGGTAACCAGACAAGAGTGTGCGTGTGTTTCTTCTTCTCAAATTGTTTGTAGTTGCTCTTCTGCCCCCAATTTTGTGGTGGTACGAAGCCGCCGCAAGTCGCCGCCGGATCGTACCGGATCAGGTGGACCGGATTATTCCGGTTCGGTGCGGTTCAAAGCGGATCAAACACGATTTTAGACTTACGGGTAAGGTTCCCAGCTTATGTGAAGGTGGATAATGGGCGTCTGTTAAAATGTGATCCAGATTGGGAGTAATTATGTTTATATTGTCTTGATTAGGGTGATATCCCTCATAATGACATCTTGGTTTAGTGAAAGAAAAAGTTTTAGTTTTGGATTGCTTTTGAATTATTGCTCTATTTTTTTTATATGCTTATGAATTACAATAATTATGTAAATTATTGTGCCAGAGCAAAATACCTATCTAATATTTGGCTAATGGAACTGGGTGATACTATCCTTGTGTGATATATGTATAATCATATTCGCTCCCAATATAGTTAGGTAAGGATGTGCATTAATTTGATTGCATAACAATATATTATTAGCATTAACTGGTATCTCTTTTTTTTAAACCTCCCCAGTTTCTTCTCCATGAGTATAAAGCTGTATACATCATAGTTATGGGGTCCTAGCGTAGGGTCCTAGTGAAGATCATTTGTCATCGGTGGCTGTCAAAAGTTGGCGAACTTCCTCGTCGTCCGCCAAGTTTCGATTAACACCTGTACTGCCATGTACGGGAACTATGTCTTGTGTTTTTTTTTATTTACATTATTTTTAGGCCAATATTGCCACCGATCGCACGAAAAAGAGGGGTTTGGAAAGAAAATAGGGACGCATTGCTCAACAGTGGGACACAATGTAGGCTAATAAAAACGTAATCCGAAATTGAGGTTTTTTTTAGTAATAAGTTGTTTTTGAAGAATTAATCAACAGAAAACGAGGTTGGGAAGACGCGTATCATGTTTGACGAAGTTAGTATTACGAGTATATAAGTCGCTTAATTACGGTCATAGTCACTTGCTACTGACAAGTTATAAGTGGGCATATGCCCACAGCTTATTCATATAAACGTTAATTGTTAATTATAAGGTATAAAAATAAATAATTTTGCTTACCAATAGGACAATATACAATTTTTTTTTAAACCATACAATTAGTATAGTCTAGAAAGTCCCGATCTAATAATACAAGAATTGAAAAAAGACATATTTTAGAATAGTCTAAAATATGTATTTTACATAGGTATACAACGTTGTTTAGCATAGTATGTTAAAATTATGTATTGTTTCATCTGTCGAGCGCGGGCGGCTGTCATAAGTTACCGAACTTGGCGCAAGTTGCCGGCTAAGTTTCGATTAATACCTGTGCCCCGTGTGAGAGTGTTTCCCAATATTTGCCTTGGCTATGAAATACATATTAATGGCTACTGGCTGTAGGAACGGAGTATTCATACAAAACATGATTTCGAACACAGATATCAAAAGCAAGCAAATAAATTCTTGTTTATTATTTCATTGTTAATCAGTGAAATAATGGACAAGAATTTATTTAGCCAATGAGTAATCAATAAACATAAGGCACCTGAGTATTAATACGAGTACAACCAACTTTTGGTAAAATTCAGCGTAAAAGTTTCTACAATTTAATTTTTCTTTTTATTATCAGAACCGCAAACAAAATACCACAAGTTAGAGCATAAATTAAACATAAAAGCAAATGTTTTGAAGTGTCTCTTCCTCAAATATGCGAAGGTAATGATGTTACCAAAGTTCCCGGGGCCAGGACCAGGGACTTTACAAATTGAAATTATTTTTTCATTAAAATTCCCAACTTGAAAGTTTTCAGGTGGAAGTTTCTTGAGTGGCCAATTCACGGCGCACTTTCAGTTAAATGATTCTTTCCAACTTTAAATAGATGTCTAGGTGGATATTAGGTAAGTTTGCGAAAGATCTCTTAAAGTTAACGACTAGTATTTAAGTTCACGTGAGGATTACACTTAATGGGTAGGAAAGTTAATTAGCTTTTGCCTTAAAATAAACTAACAGAATTTAAAAGTACCTTCAACTGATTGTTAACTATTGAAAATTGCTAAAACTGTTTAAGCAATCAAGTGTTTTTATTAATAATTCAAAATTTTCGTATTACACCTAAGTAATTGATATACGCTCGCAGAACAGATGGCCGATGGGGCTGAGAGGTTCTGGAGTGGTGACCGCGTAGCGTTGGAAGGCCTCCTACAAGGTGGACCGATGTGAAGGCCGCAGGGATCCGCTGGATGCGGGAAGCACAAAACCGGTCGAAGTGGCATTGCTTGGGGGAGGCCTATGTCCAGCAGTGGACGTCTTTCGGCTGAAATGATGATGATGTTGTTGATGTGACATACCTTACTATCTAGTAAGATTTATGTCAGATTTAACTTTTTAATCCATGAATCGAAACACTACGAACAAAAATAGTAATACCTAATATTTTTTTCTAATTCACCAATTAGATATCATGTTTATTCTAAACAGGGAAACTAAGTATAATGTTACAAATAGTCCTCTAATATATCATCGAATCAAACGACAAGCGTATCGCATCGCGACACGGGATCACGGGGCAGTCCCGCGACTCGGGATCACCTTAATCCCGCAGGTGAGCCGGGATTACGGGATCACAGCGCTGCCCGCCCCTATCTATCTTGATGATGTATTATAGTGTTCAGTTCCATCGACAGATGTCGTTGTTAGTTTGAGATGGTAGTTTTAATTGGAGGTATTAGTTTATTAGTTCATTATTAAGAATTAAGTAAATAAGCTCGACAAAAGGATCCTTTCAAACACCAAAGGTTTAGAGTGGTTTAAGCTGGATTAATTGGTCAAGGACAGCTAATGAGACACAATTGATTTTCTATTGTTTGACTCCGAATCGGAGTCGCGCAGGGCTTAACAGGTTAATTAAACATTATGAAAGCAATACCTAACTTCTATTACAAAATGCATAATGAAGCATACAATATTAACAACACCACTAACTTGCAACAGTAAATAAAACACCGTTAATTATCCAACAACGTTTACAAAGTAAATTAAGGTTTACTTCTCCATTCTTGTTTCGTTCAAGAATTTTAAAGTTGCTTCTCATCGCGCCGGGAGTTCGGGACAAATAACCGGGAACACCGGGACACCGGGACACGGGACAAATACAATTAATTACTTATTCGCAGCACTACCTGGCTAACGAGGGGAGTCTTGTTGCAGCTTTGTTGCTTCAGTCGCTCCGATGCCGTGACGGCAGTTTTAATGAAAAATATCTGGCTGGATTTGATAAAATAAGATGGTTTTTATAGTGCAGTCTTTATCTAGTGTACCTATACCTGTTAATCGAATACCTACTTACAATTATTTAAACAGACTACCCGCTTTGAAAGTCCCTCTTTTGTGTTTCCTTCTCTTATTTCAGACATAGGTAGGTATTGGGTACTTTTTAACTGACTTCAAAACAGGAGGTTAGGCATTCGGTGTTTATTTTTCATGTGATTTCTCCGTGATTACTGGGCCGGTTAACGTGGTTCTATTTTATTTGATAGAAGAAGCCCGTGCGGTAGTCCTATATACATATTAACTTTGCTTAAGTAATTATAATTTAAGCTAACTCATAAACGAGTTGGCTTAAATAATGTGTTTTTAATCCACATCATCTATGTTGCTGATGTTATAATATGCACCTATCAAGTAGTGGTACATGAACTTGTGTGGGGTAACCTAGCACAACAAAAAAGTGAAAATACTCGTAGATAAACTTAAAAAAAACGACAATAAAATTACTGAAAAAAAATCGTACGTTCAACCTGTTTTAGTGATGAAATTATCACAAGTTATCACATTCTTGATCACAGTCAGTTCTTTATACTGCATGTTAAAGATGAATGCTGCCTGAAAGTTCGCCATTGGTGCCGATTCTCTTGTCACAAATTTCTCTAAACTAGACCAAAAATCACCAAAATTTCGTTTATTTCTGTCAGACGGCGTTTCCCATTCTGAAATTAACTAAAGTGACATAAATTAACTATATTATAGTTTGACAGCACTAATGTAATTTTAGTTATTCAATTTAATGAAAATGGCAATTATGCTATTCTGAATTTGACGTTTTTCACTTAAAATTGTAATTTTCAAACTGAATCAGATTATTTTTAATCGCGATTAAAAAGGTGTGGAATAAAATTAGTTGTCATGAACTAAAATTTACAAACCACATTTCTCTTAGATTTCTTGAAAGTTTGGATGCTTGTGGGTTTGGAAAATCTTAGATCAGTAAGGACGCTTATGTGATTGCAGCTGTTGTCGATGCGGCAGAAAGAAATAATAAAATTATTGATATTAGAAATTCATTCGTGATAACTTAGAGGTATTTTTGTACTGAACATCTAATGACTTCATTATAATTTGGAAAAAGCATGAAAGTAGAGTAAATGCTGTGGAAATGCGTTCCTTGAGAAGCATGTGTGGTGTGACTTTATGATAGGCTGAAAATTGATGTGATAAGGCAACAATGCGGTTTAAAGGAAGATGTAGTGACAAAAATTGAAAAAAGTATGCTTAGATGGTTTGGTCATGTTGAGAGGATGAATGAACAAAAGGTATTTACAAGGCAGATGTGAGTGGAAATGCCAGGAGGGGACGCCCCAGAAAGACTTAAAGTGCCCTCATTAATGATGTTTGACAAAAAGGTCAGGTGCGTAGTACTCGCGACCGGCGCAGTTGCAGGTGGCATTCTATAGTTTCTGCCTACCCCCATGGGAAGACGATTGACGTGTAAAAGTGTTTGTATAAACCTACTTACAGAAAATAAAATCATTTCATTTCATTTCAAGAAGGCGTGAGTTTATGTACGTGTGTGTATGTGTATAATTTCGAAAACAAGTGGATAAATCCATTTCCAGATTCTGTGAAATAAGAAACTATTTTTTTTTAACTATCAAGAAAGAGTTCAGTTATTAGAGTTCAACTATCAGTTGCAAACATTGCAAGACCGTTCCAACCCATTCCAAATGGCTGAAAGAAGATTTTTGTACTTACTCCCTAGATTGGGACAGACGAACAAGATGTCCTTGATAGGGCTTTCCTACGGCGACGAGAATACCGGAGACTTTACTGAACGATAAACCGGATTTATAGAGAAAGCTCAATCAGGAGGCTCAGTAGGCGCTCAGGTTTGAATGGAATGAGTTAGTGAAAAAGCTCATCGGAGATAGTGATTATCCAATGTGTTATCCCATGTACCCATATTATGACGCCAGCTCAACAGAACAGCAGGACTAAAGCCATGTTGTGGTAGTTACACACAAATAACGAGACATTTTTCTAGAAAACAATATATTTTTATAAATAATAAAGCTACATTTTTGTTTATTCATTAAGTTTTTGTTTCCTATATTCTTCCTTCCTATATAAAGACATGGGTGCCATTCTTTTCTCATGCCACCCTCATTCCTCATCTTTTTCACATAGAATGGTCTCCTTCCTCGCTGTCTTTGCGAGGTTAAATAGTATTGGTGCTTGGTGTGGCTTTCATAGCAGCAGTCAAACTCGTACCTGTAAACAAGTATAATTTGTTATTAAAAAACACTGAAACCCTGGTGCAAAAGCAATAGGAAGTAATATAAAATATACATTAGTACCTACATATATTTCTAAATGGTATATTTGTGTGAACAAGCTCTTAAAGGACATGAAAATACATAGCTATTATCAGCTACTTTTTTGGCTTTAACTTTATTTGGTCAGTTTACATTAAGTAAGACAGTTCTAGTAAGTAGGTATAAAATCAGAGATAAATACCTTTCATGTTGGACAATTTCTTTATGTCACCTTCTTCTTACAATCTGTCACTATGTATTAGGACATTCAGTATTTTTTATGACATGTTCTGTCTTGCTTGTTAAGTGTCCTTTGACACATCCAAGGTTATGAAACAATCCACACAGTTATGAAACAACAAGCTAAGTTTGTCCGATGAAATCCTGTGGAACTTTGTGTTTTAGCCTGTGGATTCCTTTTTTATCCATTAGGTTGTTAGCCTGGATATATGGGTACCGAGTAATTCTTTCTTTATACGACTTGAGATAGCTTTTTCTCCACTTTACTGTCGGTATTTTTATATCATGGTGTAAAGCTTCATTTGGTACAACAATGGGGCGTTTGTGATTGTTCTTAGAAGCTTGGTCTGAAATCGCTGTGTTATCTCTATATTAGAGTATGATGCTGTTCCCCATAGCTGAATGCCATAGGGATAAAGGCTCGATTATAGCTTTGTTTTATTTTCCAGGTCAAATAGTGACCAGTAGAACTTTCTTAGTGAAAATGTGTTTTTCCAAGGAAGACGTCTGTCGAGGTTTATACCAAGGTCTTTCACATGGTCAGCTTGAGGCACTTGTATTCTATTTAATGGAGCTTATTATTTTCATTGCTACCATCGCAAACACATTGAAATAAACTTTATATAATAATAAAATCAAATTCGAATTTTCCAATAAAATATTTTACTTTTCTGTCGAAGTTACGACAGATACAAAAATCATGGATTTGACAAATTTATTGTTCTTTATTCGACTATTTTGAATATAATCTGTGTCGAACGCATTTTGTCACCTCTATTTTGGCCTATGGTTTACTCAACTTACGATTGTCAAACTCGAATATAATTGTGTCAAAATTGTTTCTAATTTTAGTGAAACTTATTTGCATAATAGCTTTTAGGATTCTCTTAACCAAAAATAAGAAATTTTAGTGATAGTTTAGTTAAGTTCGGTGAACAACAGCATCGGCACCAGTGTCTAAATTTACTACGTCAAACGTCAACGCTTAATAGCCTAATTGCAAAACAACAGAATTGATAATTTATTGGTCATTAGCGTCTTCATCGACTTGCAAGCTATACATTGCAATGATCTACTACACTCACATCTTGGCATCAATCCGATCAGCCCAAAGAAATGCTATTAATTAAAAAACAAAAAATAAGTGCGAATCGAGCACCAAAGAGTTGATAACAAATCGAAAGAAATATTTCAATGTTATAATGATATATTTCTACAAAAAAATACATAATTACACTTCAAAAAGTATTAACATTACTATGAAACAAGATGAGGTCGGTATTTCCTTACCGAAACTAACTCCAGGTCACATGATCTTTTAATGTCCAGATATAATCTTGGTCAAATCTCATCTTATGAAGACCAAAGAAAAAAAAAACAAAAGAAAAATGCCAATCGATCAATACGGGTCTACCCACGGCGTTTACCTTAGGCCTTCCGGTCCCACTGACCAATATTCGCCGACATTTGTACCCGTCGCGAGGCCGACCCGGGTATTACTCTGCCGGATAATCCCGGACCACTATTAACCGGTTTGGAACCCCAGGGATGTAATGGGGTTTGTAGAAGAAAGTGAGTGGCTTCGTGCGTGCAGCGTTATAAAGATTAAGTTTTCGGAACGAAATTTAACTTTATATTTCTGTTTAACTTTTTAATTATATTTTCACAGTTGTATAAAATATAAGTCAGGAGCCCAAAAGTCTGAAAACCTGTCACACCAAGGGGAATCGTGTTACCCAGTAACTGAGTTATGGAGATTAGATAGGCAGTCGTTCCATGTAAACTACTGGTATTCAGCTGCATTCGGTTAGACTGTAAGCTGACCCCAACGTAGTTGGGAAAAAGCAGGCAGATTGATTGATTTAAGCTTCTATTGTTTTCTATGTATTGCAAATAATTCTTACAGTTTTGTTTGATTACATTAAAATTTCTGTAGGTCAATTAGATTCCGTTTTTTTTATTAATCGTTTTCATGTTATATTTTCAAAAACCCAGTAACTGATCAGACTTTGCGAGTATATAATGACGACAAAGGAAAAAGCTTGGCTAGGTTGAAAATTATTTCATTGTTTAATTTAATTTCTCCATATCTATATCAAAATAACCCCCGGAGTCGATTAACCAATACCTACAGTCCTTATTCCCGCCGTTCAACCGCAACCATTAATAAATTTTCCTTATAAACATACGTATAATAAGAATAAACAACATAAGCATGCCTTAATGCACTCACAATATTAATTTCACCCGAATCCGTCCCTTTGTGACAAAGAAAAATTGTAACGAATTGAGTGGGACCCTAGAACAACCTGCGTGGAAAACCTTTTAGCATGGGTTGAGTATTTTGAGTTCTTCTAGATACAGAATAAGGTTGGCATTGCTTTGATTCATTATTTGGGTTACCTTGAGGCTCGAGTGATAAGAAAATCGCGACCATTATTGTCATAAATACATATTATTTTGTGCAATGTTATTTGAATCTCAACTCTATTCTTTTAAATAAGTGTGGATAGTAAAACTAAACGATATTAAATAATATCTACGCTCATATTTTTAACTGACTAAAATAAATTAGATACAGCGTACGGAACCCCACTCTCATTTACCTGCACTTCTTTGTCTGATTAAACTACTTTCTGTCTACCAACTAGCATCACGCTCTACTATCTAGCATCACACCGAAATAAATAAAATCGAGCCTTTTCCTCTGGATGTACATAAGAACTTCTGAATGCCTCATTAAATAATTTATATTTTAATTTAACTGTATTGACCTCGAACTTGACGAATTTATAATCCCATTTTATTAAACTTGACATTATGTATTGTATTGCCTATTTCAAATTATTTACTGAATTTCATCTTGACATACTTAACTTGTATTGATTTAATTGAATGTGTTAATAATACATATTGAGTGAGTCTTTGTTATTTTAGCTTAAACTGGTTGCATGCCTTAGTTAAGGTAGTTAGTATAAGGGTAATTTTAAACGTAACATCTGTAACTTGTACCTACTTTCTGTGCAACTAAAGAACTATTCTATTCATGCCACCATCCTACTTTTGTCATTCTTTAAAAATTTTGTTTGTATAAAGACGCGTTCCGCTCATGGCTTGACCCTCATAAAGGTACTTGCAAGGTAAGTCAGTCAAGATGGCTGTCATCAATAGAGCTGCGCGAGTAATGGTGCTGGCCCCTGTAAACGTACAATAATGCGCTTGTTAGCTTCGAATGGAGTGATTCATTCGTTTTGTGGCGCTTCCTACTGGCGTCGTTATTGTTGTATGATGAGCAATTGATGGAAAGTGTTGCGAAGAGGCCTTGAAGAAAATTGATTTTAGTCAACATCACCCGCATAGTGGCAGACGAGACAAGTGAAAATCAACTTGGCTTTTTAATGCAAATCATGAAAACTTAAAACTATGCTAAAAATGCGGTTGCAAGTTTAACAAGTAGTTGGTCAGTTTAGCAGTTTGTGGATAAGATATTAATTCAGTTACTGAACCACTGAGATTGGCCTTCGTCGCTTGCCCACTGTAGGGATCGGAGAAATATGCTATCATTTCTGCTCGGAGGATTCACAAAGCGTGGGAAATATTATTTAAAGTAACAAGTCACTAAAACAATCCCACAAAACAAGAATTTTCCACGAAAATGTAAAATTAAACACATTAGCCATAAAACACGGTTAATGTGCACAATGCAAATGCGGTGGTAACAATAATATCCGGGCAGAGTGTGAAACGGCACATAAATATGTGACGCGTCTTCCTGTGCTACTGTTTTAGCTAAATTTTATGTTTAACTTGTTTAGGAGCGTGTGAATTTATGTTAATACACATCGGGGTAGTCGATTTATTTTTATTTTTTTTGACTCAAGTATATGTCCATAATGGAGTAAGGTACCTACCGGTAAAATAATAAAAGAGTTTGCCAAGGTCAGTTTGCGAGTTAGTTGTAACGGTGGAGTTTTTTGCCCATTCTTCTCCATACGAAACTACCTTTTCGATGGGGTGACTAGAATCAATTAATTTATATTGTAAATTTTGACGTTCAGAAGTGCCTTTTACGTGCCTATTTGAAATAAATAATTTGACTTTGACTTAGGCTGACTGCACTATCTCTAAATTATTGTATTCTGCCTTCACATGATTTGACCAAGATAATGTATGGACTTTAAAAGGGACTATGACCTCTGAGTTTCTTTAATCTCAGGAGTAGTCGGATAGAAGACACCGCCCTCACCTAGTTTAAAAAAAAAAACAGCTAAGTGCGTGTCGGACTACACACAATAAAGGGTTCCGTATTTGGGATGCATTGATATACACACAATATTGAATGATTTACCATGTTATTTTCCTGTAATCTTTAAAGAAAATGAAATAAAAATATTTTAATTAAATATTTTTTTTTTACATAGGTACTTTTAAGCTAAGCAGTTTCTGATATAAGGAAACTGGTCAATTTTCATCTATTTCCTTTAATAACTTTGAAAACAATTATTATAAAATTATTAAAAAACAAAATTGAAATGCCCATAGTAAATTCTTTCATTTGTTAAGTCACACAGTACAGTTTCCAAAACTTGTCTTTTGATTTTTCTAGTTTTTCTCCCAAAATTGATCCCCATATTCAAAATTAATTTATTTACGTTACAAGTCTGCACATGTGATCTCTAAAGTCCTCCTCTCGGTCCTCCTGCTAGTACAATCTACAATGAGGCGCAATGAGGGCAACACTCAGTCTGTACCTTTGTTTCATTTCCTGATACCAACCTATTTTTTTCACGTTCTAAGTCGATAGCTACGCTAGAGTGGAAAGGGCTCCCCTATTGTCCAATCACATCTAATGTAAAAATCTTCACAAAGCAAAGTTTCAGAGAGATTCCTGTAATAACCAACTATAAACGTAAATATCAAGTGTAGGAGGCGAAACGCCGGGGGTAAGGGCTCCCACACAAAACTGCGAATTCGCATCGCATCGCAAAAATCTGCGAGCTCGATGTCATTTTTTCATAATAAAAAAACAATAGAGATCGCAGATTTTTGCGATGCGATGCGAATTCGCAATTTTGTGTGGGAGCCCTTACACCGCTGCCGCGAGAAATCGCGACACAGCGGACGGAGCTCCGGCGGGATCTCATGGCGACATGGAGAGTGCGGTTGTCGCAACCCAGTGCTGGGCACGCCACAATTGCGGCGATAAGTCCCCTCTTTGAGGAGTGGCTAGAGAGGCGCCACGGCGCCCTCACCTCTCGCCTGACGCAGGTCCTCACCGGACACGGCAGCTTCGGGAGGTTCCTGTGTCGGATAAGGCGGGAGGAAACGCCTGGGTGTCACCACTGCGTGTATCGCCCGCAGGACACGGTGGAGCATACGGTGGAGGTCCGCCCGGCTTGGGCAGAGCACCGCCGTGTCCTCGTGGAGGCGATCGACGGCAGAGATCTGCTCTCTCGTTCCGGCCCTGGTTCAGGCCAGCATTTGATGCGAAGCAGTACTGCTCGCGAAGGAGGTGGCGGGATGGTTGAGGGAAAGGCAAATTTCGCGCCCTCTCGCCCCTAGCCGCCGCAGGAGACGCCCTGGGCGTCGGGAATCCTGGGTGGATTTCCGGCCACCGTAGGCACGGGCTTGCGGACGGTGAGCAATTTGTAGCTTACCGTCCGGTAAGGCCCAGGCCCGGGTCGACAGCGCGTTGTATTCCACGCGCGCCTCAAAGAGATGTCGTCAGCACAAGTGTAGGGGTCCACTAGGGCCGATGCCTACCAGGGTCGCGGGAAGGTACAAAAGGGTTACCGAGGCCCTTGGCAACACAGGCAATGGAAGGAATACGTGTGGTTTTTAGTCAGTAAGAGTCTGACACACCCTCCCGCTCCGCCCAGAGCGGGATAAGAAAAAAAAAGTGTTCTTCAGCTAGAAGAAAAATATGAAATAATATCAAACACCTATATTCGTAACAAAAAGGCAGAGGATTTTGAAAACGTATATTGCTCGACGTTTAAGCATTTTGTGTTACAAGAGTCAGTCTGCCAAAGGACAGTATTTACCAGATTTTTATAGGATTTATCTCTAGCCTGTTTTTATCGAAGCCGTCTCCTCACTTTGCCCCGATCACGTTATTAGGTATGAGCGTTCCAAAGCCGAACTGCGGATTTCAATAAAGCGCAACCTTTTGTTACGTGTGCTACCAATATTTGAGCCCGGCTCGCAGCTGCGATATTAAAAGATTCATTTCACAATGAGTTCGGAATCATCTTTGTGATGCTCAGCGTAGGTCAGGTTGAACGGGAAGTGATACGGTTCTTTGTGGAGGTTTTATTTTAAGAGTGGGTTAAAAGCTATTTGTTTGATTTCGTTGTAGGTACCTACGTGGTATGGTTGCTGGTTGACCTTTATCTGCTATAGCTTTTGTTGAATACAACTTTTTCCCGCGGCTAAGCATACGTAGAGGATGGTTTTACTAACTCAGAAACCTTCGCGAGCGTGCACACAACAACTTACCTCCATCGCAATCAGGTGAATAGTATGGGAGAAACAAAACAATTAATTCATATTTATATAGAATAAATAGAAGAATAAATAATGGAGATTATTAAGAGTTAAGGATTACTAAGTAAATGCTTCGGTGGTATTTGCGGGTGTGACAAAAATGTATGTAACTGACCTATGCGACACCCATAGTTACACTCACGGGAAGGGAAAATTTAAAATTCCTTAGCCGCAGATTACTGCCCATAAAAAAAAACTTATAATCTAACGTAAGTTCACAAATCTGTTCCAAAAACAAGCAGATCCCGCCGCTAGCACCTGCCCCTAACAAACTTCCCTCAGTTACAATGAATACTTTATTCATTGCGACAACTTAGCCTGTTTCCATGATTTTTATACCTACCGCGAACTTTCTACAACATTACCTATGCATTGTCTCTGGCGACGGTATACTTATTTAATTTAACGGTAGGGGGCGCAGCATCTGTGTAGCAAACTTTCTGGATCTTGTTTCGAGTTCAAATTTTAATGTAAAAGTATGAAGATACCTGGTAGATTGGTGTGTCTTTGGAAAGGAAATATAAAAGTGTTCAAAATAAAGGGCCTTTTAATTTAATGAAAAAATTGGTTTGGTTCAACATATTTTTTTGTTGATTAATCATGTTTTTAGGGTTCCGTACCTCAATAGGAAAAAACGGAACCCTTATAGGATCACTCGTGTGTCTGTCTTTTTTTTTGGGTGGTATATCATCAAATAACTTCTCCCGCTCTGGGCGCGGGAGGGTGTGTCAGACTCTTGCTGACTAAAACCCACAGGTATTCCTTCCGTTGCCTGTGTTTCCAGGGGCCTCGGTAACCCTTTTGGATTGCCACGCGCCGGCAGGCATCGGCCCTAGTGGACCCCTACATTTGTGCTGACGACATCTTTTTAAGGCACGCGTGGAATACAACGCGCCGTCGACCCGGGCCTGGTCCTTACCGGATGGTGAGCTACCCATTGCTCACTGTCCGCAAGCCCGCGCCTACGGTGGCCGGGAAATCCACCCGGGATTCCCAACGCCCAGGGCGTCTCCTGCGGCGGCTAGGGGCCAGAAGGCGCAAAATTTGCCTTTCCTTCAACCGTCCGGCCTCCTCCTTCGTGAGCATTAGTGCTTCGCAGAAGAAGGCGATGGCTGCCCATGCTCTCTCGCTCCGTACCACGGCCTGAAACAGGGCCGGACGCGAGAGATCTCTGCCGCCGATCACCTCCACGAGGACACGGCAGTGCTCTGCCCAAGCCGGGAAGACCTCCACCGTATGCTCCACCGTGTGATCCGGGCGATCCACACAGTAGTGAACCCAGGCGTTTCCTCCCGCCTTATCCGACACAGGAACCTCTCTAAAGCTGCCGTGCCGTGCCGACAACCGAACTCTCCATGTCGCCATGAGATCCCGCCGGAGCTCCGTCCGCTGTGCCGCGATTTCTCCCCGGCGTTTCGCCTCCTCGCGCCACTCCCATACGTGCGCGAGGACTTTTGCCTCCAGATCCCATGGCAGCAATCCGGCAAGGAGGCTCGCTGCCTCACAGGAGACCATGCGGTATCGCCGGACCAGCCGGATAGCCTTGACCCTTTGGGCCGCACTCAACCGGCGGGCTGGTCTCAATACTCAATACTTTACTCATTGCTTTCCCCAATGATATACATTGCTTAGGTGCTAAATATTGGCTTTAGAAGAATCGTGGCCCCTGTCGGGCACAGCAAAAGAAAGATAGTAAGTAGAGATGAAGACTTATCGTTTATCTTTTATCTAAAATACTCTAAAGAAGATAAAAATAAACTTTTTTGTGTATTTTATATAAGTTTTAAGGATTTATCACTTAAATATTCGTTTACACTGTATTAACATTTACTTATTAATAGCTTTATTAAATTTAATCGTGAACAAATGGGTTTTTTTTTTCTTTTCTTATTAATTCGGGTAACTTATTATATATATTTTTATTGCCATAACCTGATTAATGTGTGTCATATTATGTTATAATTTGTTACACATTAATTTCTGCGGGAGAACATGTTCTTCAACTACGAAACTCTTCATAGTGCGTGGCCCGACACGTACTTGGCCGGTATTTTTGTTGTTGTATATTTTACCACTAGCAATGGTGTCTGAAGTGTTAATTGCCACCAATATTAAGTGCCACTTTCACGCCTTAACTTAATTTTGATGTTAAAATTTTACTAGGCGCTTTTTGGTCATTAAGGACAATATCTACGTATCAAAACTATTCATTAAAATATGATATACAAAATAAAAACAAACGTACTTTATCATCACAGCAAAACTTTTTACAACTGTAATCTTCATAAAAAAATCAAACCACTCTAAAATAAAAATTGACCTGTTCTCCTTCTGAAATGGTAATGTCAATGAAATATTCAGCCGTTGACGTGCAGGTGGCTGCGCAATTGCGGCCAGTTTCTTTATGCATGAGCGCCTCTTGTGATTCGGAACGCACGTCCTCGATATGTAGCCCAAGAGTAGCCAAGTGGTAGGAACTGGAGACTGGACAGATGGGACGGGTTTGTTGCCTACGGAGTATGTCAACACTCAATACTCAATCGTTTATTGCATTTCACAGTGTAGGTACTTAGGTGCTGACTTAAAATTTTAGTAGAGTCTGGCCCAGAAAAGCAGTATGAGAAAGGAAGCCTTGACACTTAACTTATCAGTCTTCTGAACTACTATATCGTTTTTTTACTGATCCAATTAATGAAACTACCTTGTGGTATATTAACACCATTTTCATGGATAATAAGGTAGTCATTTAGCAGTGATATTACAACAATGTTGCAGCTTGTCCTGAAGCTAGAATATGTTGTAAGAACACGTAATAGTCTTACGAAAATCGAATGACATCAACATAAAACAGCGTCTTCAAAGCTTATATATATATATATATATATATATATATATATAATGTTTTAGTTTATACTATCTATATATATATATATATATAGATAGTATAAACTAAAACATTTTTTGTAACAGTCCATATAGCAGAAACCTATTGTTGAGTAAAAGGCCTTGCCTTACAGACTAATATATTTTATCGCTTATTTTAATTGCTTAAAAAACTGATTTCTAACTTCCCACTAAGCAACGGCAACGCACTATCTAACAACTAACAACAACTAACTATGCCAACGGGTTTCTTTGTTTTCCTCACAGTGGCAATGTACCTACTTCCCCGTCTGCATACCTATCAGTTTGGCAGCGTACCTCAAGAACATTTACATTTATATTGGCCAGCGACGACCAGCGCCCTCTTGAGCACTCCTCACGGCGGTGAGTGGAATCAATTCCATTACAATACTTTTTGGTGATGTTCTGAATTGCTGGCATTTTGTTACCTTTGTAAGATATCTTAGATATAATTCAAAGAAAATCTTGTCCATAAATTTTGCAATTACCTAATTTCTGGTAAAAGGCTTCTAATTCTTAGGTCTGGGAAAAACAAGTTTTTTTTTTACAACAAATAAGGGATGTTTCATGAAAGATAAAAGATGTACGTAAATTCTTCTACTCACATTTCAGTCTTCATTTTCATTATGATTGTTTGTCCACTTACATGAACCAAGTTGCATATATTTCAAACAATTTTTCAGATCAAACTTAAGCTCATTACTCATGATAAACCCAACGGTATTTAACAAACGCTTAAATTAATCTTAAAATCAAACCAACCACACCACAATCTACGGCTACCTTTCCAATTAATTTCCAACGTGATTGGTATTCCGACAGCATTTACATCCAGACCAATCTTCTTAACATCTTTCAAACTTAGGACTCTTGTGCACCGCCCGCCTGCAAGTGTACCTTCGATTGCCATCAAGTGAGATGAATTATTCATCAAGGGAAGTTTTGTTGAAGGAGTTTACAATACAGCCTTGGAATGAGAAGATAGGGGAAAACAATGAAAAATTAACGGTGGTTATGTGTACTTTTATTAGAATGTTCTTCAGTAACTCTAGCTACATAGGCACAAAATAAGTATATAGTTTACCTCCTTTGCGTGACTTACTACATCTCCTGTTCAAATCATTCAATTTTCAAAATCATTTAAAATGTATATTTAATGAAGATACTAGAATAACAGCAACCTCTGCGTAATACATTGACAATGTCTTTACTAATTTTAAAATAAAATACTCGTCCTTAATTAGTGACGTCAGGTCTGGCCATATTGGGCAACTTGTATTATTTGACTTAGATAAAAAGTTACACGTAGATAAAACCATTCAATTAATACCTCTTACTAAAAATAAATTGATAATGTTTAATAATAATGTTCTTAGCAATCTTTCAACAGCTAGTTTTGATTCACAAGACCCCAATATAAACTACGGTACATTATTTTATACAGTATGCCAAGAATTTAATAAAGCGTGTCCTGTAAAAAAGTTATAATTAATACTAAACCAAAATTTATTTAATGGGCCACTGCTGGTATTAAATAAAGCAGAAATATTTTATATAATTTGTACTACGAGAAATCATTGACTTATGATGAAGCCCTTCATAATTACGTCAGAAACTATTCTAAAAGATTCAAAACAATCTGCGCTCAAGCTAAATCTAAATTAATAAGTAACAAAATTAGTATTTCTAATAATAAAATAAAAACTGTGTGGCAGGAGATTAACAAATAAACTGGAAACAAAACAACGAGATCAGAATGAAACGTCTTTAAATAATCATAATGAAACCATTTCAGATAAGTTAAAAATTGCTGAGAGACTAGGAAAATTCCTTAAAATCATACCAATAGAGGTAACGAAATCTCTCCCCTCATCATCTACATATATTAGCTGTATATGTTCTTAAAGAAAACTTTACTAAGGACATTGCAAGTTTTTATTTCAAGTCCATGTCTATTATCACATTTAAAAAACCTTCAAAATTGTTAACATAAAGAACACTGAAGACTTATAGGGATTTCCGTTAAGGTTCTTGGAGACATCATTGACACAATAGCCGGTGTCCTGTCAGGCATATTCAATCAATGTTTATACAGCGGAACGTTTTCTGATTTAATGAAACATAGTAAAGTAGTACCAATTTTCAAATCGAGTAGTAATAGTGATTCCTCTAATTATAGACCTATATCTACCAGCATTGGTAGGTCGACAACTTACACGATAGTACCGTACCACACGAACTCAAATACGTTTTATTGCAGCAACGCGTTGTATGTGCCGGCGTTTACTTGCACTCTTGAAGTACAGGCTCAGTGACCCCCCCCCCCCCCCCCCCCCCACTATCAATATTGACATCAAAAAGTCATAACGTTGTAAGTGCCTTGCGAGCTGCAAAAGTCAGTTTACTCAAAATGGCCGAAGAAGGAACTGCATCAGTGTCGGGATCGTCGAAAAAACTGAAGAAGTAAAAACCTTTGCTAAGCAAAGATTGGAAATTCATCACAAACAAGCTGACATGGCAAAAGACCAAATGAGTAAAGATGGAATAGAATCCAGAAGCCACGATTCAGACATTCGAGTGGTACAATTTGATCTCCAGCAACAGATGTATCTTCCAACATTAACTCATACACAGATGTACTATAGTCGTCAGCTTGCCTGCGTCAATATGGGAATTCATTTGGAAGATGAAGGAAAGGGTATCATGTTTCTCTGGAATGAAACTGTCGGGCAAAGGGGATCCAACGAAATAGCTTCTTGTCTCTACAAGTTTTTTACAGTTAGTGAAATAGGACACACTACAAGTAGACAAAAACTAATCCTATGGTCAGATAATTGTGGTGGGCAAAATAAAAACCAGGCTGTACTTGTTATGTTCCTCGTTTTGATTGCAAAAGGGTTCTTTATGGAAGTTACTCATAAATTCCCCGTGAAGGGACATACCTTTCTCGCGTGTGATCGTGATTTTGCTATTATAGAAAAAGCAAAAAGACGTGCAAAGCCACTTATTCCAAAAGACATCATTGAGCTTGTAGCGAATGCTGGAAAGAAAAATTCATTCCTAGTAGTGGATACTAAAACGTTTTTTGATTGGATGAATCTTGCTAGAACGATGATTAGCACTAAAAAGCTGCAGATATCTTCGGCTACTATGATTCGGGTAACATCTGAAAATTTTAGTGTAATTTATACAAAGAAAAGTTACGGCGAATACGCCCCATGGATCGCAACTTCAGTGCTTAAACCTGGAATCACTAAGGCGAGTTTCGAGGGCTTGGAAATCGAAATGAAAGAAACACCCGTACCTTTATCTGCCGAGAAAAAGAAAGACATAAGTGCCATGTTACCGTATTTAGCAGGAGAAAGTAAATTGTTTTATGAAAACCTTATAAAATAAGTAATCTTAAAAGTGTAAGTTAAGTTTAGTAAGTGCAAGTAAAAAATACGTTTACAACGTTATGACTTGCATAAATAATGGCACTTAAAACGTTTTGTCGTTTTAGTTTTTTTGTTTTAAATATTAAAATGATTTCTGTGTTTCGGAAGGTTACAAATTCATATGTTAATTACGTGTATTGAATGCCAGTTTAATAATAAAAATTGTAATAATTAATTCGTTTTTTATTTAACAATTAAAACAGTTTTATGTGTCTACTGAAAACTTGTTTTTTTGGCATTTAAAACGTTATGGTTTGGCACCCCTCACTTATCAGTCACATTTTGGAATCCTGGGAGAAGTCCCAGGATGCAATTAGCATTTTCTGTGACGTCTCAAAACCGTTTGACTGCGTTGACCACAATACACTGATTTGTAAATTATAATCAACTCAATCAATCAACTCAGCCTATAACAGTCCACTGCTGGACATAGGCCTCTCCCAAGCTGCGCCACAACACCCTGTCCTCCGCATCCAGTCTATCCCAGCCACCTATTTTAGCTGGGGGGCGTCCCACACTGCGCTTGCCGATACGCAGTTTCCACTCCAGGACTCGTCTGCTCCACCGGCCATCGGTCCTTGGTCGGATCTGTAAATTACACCACTACGGAATCCGTGGACAAGCTGCTGATCTTTTTCTTTCCCATCTATCAAACAGGCAGCAAAAAAAAAACGTTAACGGGGCGACGTCATTGGGAGACCCCAAGGACGTCGCCCCGTTAACGTTTTTTTACTAGTAAAGATGGACGTGCCTCAAGGTTCAATTCTTGGCCCTTTCCTATTTCTAGTTTATATTAATGATCTTCCTTACATGATGCCTAACTTAACGGATTTAATTCTATTCACTGATGAAACTACTCTTATTTTTTTTAAATATAGAAAAAATACGGATCTCTTACATGTCAACGATAGTCTGGATGTTCCATCGAAATGGTTAGCAGCTAATAATCTCCTAATGCGAAAAAAACAAAATGTCTTAAGTTCTCATTACCAAATGTACTCCGAGTGGGTATAACTTGCTGGCAAGAAACTAGATGCTATTACTGAAACTATATTTCAAGCAATTACTCTAGATTCGAAATAGCATTGGGGCGCCCGCATTAAAGGTCTTTCAGGTAGATTAAGTTCAGCTGCATATACAGTAAGAGTGCAAATTGACACTATTCTTAGTAATAACGTAATCTATCACGTAAATAATAAGTTAGAGTTTAATTGATTATTAGTATATTAGGCTAAATTGTATTAAATTATTTAGAACTTTGGTTCTTATTATTAAAGGAAAAAAAATATGCAGTAAGAAAAATAAAGGAGTTGACTGATATACCTAGCCACAGCTAGGTTAGTATACTTTGCTTATTTCCACAGTATTGTCTTATGGCGTTCTGCTGTGAGGTTTGGCAGCTAACGTTGTTTCAATTTTCATTTTACAAAAGAGGGCATCCGCGCGATCTATAGAAATGGCACTCGTGAGTACCTTACAAACAAATTCAAAGAAATTGATGTACTTTGCCTTATTTTAATATCTTAGAAAGTATTTTGTATGTCCAAAAACATTTGGGACTTTTTAAAATAAGAAGCGTTTTCCATAATAAGTAGTAAATATGAAATTGTGATACCCAAATTTTAATTAACAAAAACAAGCAAAGCATGTCTTGTCCACGGTATCCGCTTTTATAACAAGTTGCCAAAGTCGGTTACAGGACTTAGCGATGGTAAGTTTAACACTCCCATCAAAAGTGTCCTTATCAAAAAAGCATATTGTAAGATTAAAGACTACGTTAAAGACAAGGAAGTTTGGTAATAATTCCTTTTGCACATGTGGCTTCCCTGGTACCTCATTAACGGCATAACTAGGTAAATGTCTAATAACTGCTCCCAAATTACGACGTTTTTTTTACTTACTTTCTTGACATATTTTTCATTATTTGACAACACACCTACAATTTTAATTTCAACAATTTATTAGTGTCTTTTGTGGACAGGATATTAATTCAGATTTTTTGCTGTTGTAATGGCAATCATGTCATTTGGTTTAAATAGGTTTTTATTTTTATTAAGTGTTATTGTGATTTTCTATCTGGAATTTTTTAGTAGCAGCCCGGAGACTGGGTCTGTGCCCGGTTGATGGCAATAGGCTCGCCCCCTGACCGACCGACTGATGGACCGTAAAACATAAATGTGGATGTACTGCAGGTACACCTCTGCCCAACTCTTCGAGGAAACAAGGCGTGATGTTATGTGTGTTATTTTTTATTATTTTATTAATATTTTACATAGATTCTTTTATATTTTGTGAATGTGAGAACGTGGCTCAGTAGACTGACTAGATTTGTAGACCATTTTATATAGTGTTAAGTACCTGGTACTTGCATTGTTGACAGGCCTACATCTACCATACCTATTAACACGAATTTAAAAACATTGAAATATTAAATTATTTTTTTTAAAGTAACCGTGGAGCTTCTTACCGGCTCTTCTCCATAGGAAACGACCAATTGGAACCGTGCACCTAGCTTCTGACGTTTCATAAGTGCCCATGTAGGTTTATGTGAAATAAAGATATTTTGATTTAATTTGATTAAATGTTCAACGGATTGGTAAACAAAACATGTAACTAATCAAAACATTGCTAAGACATATTGACTAGGCGTAATTTATTTTCGACACAAATGTCCTTCATCACCCTAGCAGTTTCCAAGCATGTGAGGGTAGTCTAAACATTGTAAAGAAGCCCCATTGATCATAAATTTAATCACACGTAACGATAGCTCGTCCATAGGTAGGGGATTATTAGGGCTTCGGAATGAAGGATCGAGGTGAATGACATTGATTGATTCACCTTCATTCATAGACGATTGTATCGACACACCTCACCAATATATTTACCACTCCATTATAAAACTTTCATCCTTATTGAGACAGGGATAAGGTTGGGGTGGATAGTAATATAAATTGGTAAATAGAAGAATGGCTCCTTGAATTTGACAGTAAAACGGATTGATATCTGGGAGGATTTATCATAAGCTTAGTTTCATAAAGCAAGCACCTTGGTTAGATGTTTGCATAGATATACTGTTGAGGGTTTGTGCGAAGATATTCTGTACCCCTGTTGGTGATTATTAATAAAGTAATGTAGCGTCGGTCATAATATTCTTAACCATACTTCGTTTAATTTTCACGCCAACACCATTGGTTAATGTGCCGTTGTGTCTCGAATTTGATTCCGTTTCCTCCAAAAAAAATCCCCACTAGGAATTATCTTGTATCTAAGAATAGTGGTGAGTTCGATCTTTTGACTAAAATCCAGCCATGTTCAACCAGCGTACATTTTGAGTTAACCAATCACATAATCACTCCTCATAATAAAACCCAATACATAAAAATACAACGTGTACTCGGGACCTTTATTTATACCTAAACAGGGTCCAGGGGCTTAAGTGGTAATCCCTTAAATTGGACACAGTTTCACCTGTCCGATCCGCGCGGCTTTGCTTCGCGTAATGAACTAAAACAAAAAACGTTAAAAGTTAATCTCTTATGTGTATAGACTTTGGACGCTTCGTTTATTTATGTTGGGGAGTGCAGCCTCATTATTTGTCTATTTTAACGGTGCAAAAGTGTAAGATTTTTGTCACGTTACAATTTGGAAAAGATTATTATTAAATCGATTAGGTTTAGGTCAATTAATCTTCTAGCTAACAGAATGTTTAACACTTACTTGTTGACTGGCTTTATCTTTTCAATAGAGAGTGAGCGGAGAAAGCATAGCACTAATGTCATGTTGCGTTAACAGTCGCTTCGTGGCTACCAAATCAGAAAAATATGGATAAAAGTAGGTTTTAGGGAGGCTCACTTGTAGCTGTGGCGGCATCTACATCGCCACTTGCGAAACTACGCAACACACTGACGTCACGCAAAATCCTGCATCGCGCAAGCAGAGTTTACCGCGCGACTAGCATATACATACAATAACAACAACATCCCGACATCAACCATCGGGCAGTTGCCCACCAGACACGATACCCGACAGGTCGGAGAATCCTTCCTTTTCTATGGAGGATCAGTGAACTTTACACCCTGTTCCTCATGCCTCTATATAGCCATAAATCTGAAATTTTAAAACGAAGAAAATATTAATACACACTTTCCTATAGAACCTAGATGCATCAATAACGCGTATACTTATCTATCAGCTCCCTGTGTGCGATATTTACAATAAAAACAAAAATGCTCAATCTATCACATACAAAAAAACTGCTACATAACATTGAGCACCGGTCGAGCCACACAACTAATAATTCACTAATTGTCGACGTGCTGTGTGTGGTGTGCACCACAATTCGGACTTTATTCTCACACAAATCCCTCCATACATTTTTATTGGCTCGTCCACCTTCAGCCCTCAGATACGTGAGCCGACTTTTTATTTGAGGGTAGTGAGAGATAGGCGGCTTGAGCGCGGCGTTTTTAGACATATTTCTTCTATTTTTATCAGATCTACTTAAGTCTTATACAAAATCTAGTCAAAACCTAATGAAAATTTTGAAAAAAAAACATCTATACAAAATCTTATTAAAAACACTAATGGGAATCCTATTATTAAGGCTTCATATTCCTAAAATATAATATCTTCTTCCTTTGCATTATTATATTGCTTGAGTCCAGAAAGAGGCCGCGTTGATTGCGGCATCAGTGGCATTCTTTAAGTCATCAAAGGTGCAAGTGAACGGGCACTTAGGACACTCCCAACATATTATAGTAAGCAACTATATCACGTTATACTATATCACGGCTAGCAACTGCTATGTCGTTTTTTTAATATGACTTTTCTTCACCACATAAAGTCAGAACGCAATTTAAAGCTCCTGTTACGTCCATGCTACGCCGTAGCCCGTAGACAGTTCCCGACTGAAACGCGACGTTCGAACCGCTCCGCGTGTGCTACGGCGTAGCGCGTGCCTTGTGAACTGTGTGATTTGTTTCCGATTTCACCGCGAGCAGGTAAACAACCGTGTTACACACTATTATTTGTTATTTTGTACTTTATTTCCTTTTCCAAGAGGGAAATTCTTGAAAGTTAACTTCGATGTTTGTTTTGTATTTTATTAGAGGAAATGTTGCTGGTAAGTGAAGTTTCATTCTTTCCCTTGAGTTTACTGGCCTGTTTGAAATAAATGTTTGACTTGATTATAATAATTTACTAATTTTCTACCTTTACACATAAGATACTCAATACGTTATATATTAATAAAGTTTCATAAACTTTGTATATTATTAAATTAGTTCAGTTAAATATTAGTGTAAAAAGATAAAATATCTTGGTCTACATCCTTATATTACTCATCAATTAGATTGCGAATGAATAAAATGCCTTTCAAATCTTCAACATCACAACTCTGTAAGACCTGACAGTCAAACTAGTTATCTTCGGAGTATCCTCAGAGGGTAATATTTTAATTAAACCTCTCTCAAGTTATTACTGTTTGCGTCAACTTGCTCACCTCCACCAGATTAATATGTATGACTGCCCTTTTACATTTAGGGGTGAGTAGGAGTGGAAGGTTGAAATATTGATAGAACTTGATTTTTTATGTTGCAAAACACAGTATAAGTAGATACATTTAGTAGTATTAACTAATTATTGTAAATAAGGAGGCCGATGTTGTAGAAGTTGAAATCCAACAAAAAAATATTGAATGGATATTTAAGAAAGTGTTTGACGGAAATTATTAACTCGTGTACATTAGGTTTCAATGAGTGTCAGTGGGAATGCAAATATATTTTGTTCATTCTTACAAATAAAGATTTATCAAATGTTTACCCTTTTTTTTTTTTTTTTTTTGTTTTTTTTTTTTTGAGGGTGGGAAATCATCAAATAACTTCTCCCGCTCTGGGCGGAGCGGGAGGGTGTGTCAGACTCTTACTGACTAAAACCCACCCGTATTCCTTCTTGTTGCCTGTGTTGCGGGGGCCTCGGTGACCCATAAGTACCTTCCCGCGACCCCGGCAGGCATCGGCCCTAGTGGACCCCTACTATGTGCTGACGACATCTCTTTGAGGCGCGCGTGGAATACAACGCGCCGTCGACCCGGGCCTGGTCCTTACCGGACGGTGAGCTACCCATTGCTCACCGTCCGCAAGCCCGCGCCTACGGTGGCCGGAAATCCGCCCGGGATTCCCGACGCCCTGGGCGTCTCCTGCGGCGGCTAGGGGCGAGAGGGCGCGAAACTTGCCTTTCCCTCAACCGTCCCGCCTCCTCCTTCGCGAGCATTACTGCTTCGCAGAAGGAGGTGACGGCTGCCCATGCCCTCTCGCTCCGTACCATGGCCTAAACCAGGGCCGGACGCGGGAGCTCTGCCGCCGATCGCCTCCACGAGGACACGGCGGTGCTCTGCCCAAGCCGGACAGACCTCCACCGTATGCTCCACCGTGTCCTCCGGGCGATCCACACAGTGGTGACACCCGGACGTTTCCTCCCGCCTTATCCGACACAGGAACCTCCCGAAGCTGCCGTGTCCGGTGAGGACCTGCGTCAGGCGGAAATGTTTACCCTTAGCACCATAAAAACATGTAAGTCTTATGGAGTTTCTCAATTTGCGCAGAAAGCCAAGCTGCAAACAACACATTTTTCTTTCACTTCTAACGCAGAACAATACCTAAGTCTAAACCAATATTCTATAAAACTTCACCTAACTGTATAAGTTTAGTTCAAACCTAACTTCTCTAATAATAACACGATTCCATCTTTGATTGATATTTCTGTCTGAGTCCATAACAAAACACCTAAGTTGGACGCAAACCCGAATCGAAATCTATTCAAAACTCAAACTGATAACTTAAAGTTTTACGTTTTCGTTTCATCGGCAGAAAGTTTTGGGCGCGCTTGCCAACTCGGTGTTAGTTTTGTGAGTGTACTTTGTGCCTAAATAGTTTCTGGCTAAGTAATTGCTGGTATTATAACCAAGGTTGCCTGGATATCATAAAGTTAAAGGGTTTTCGTAGATTACTCGAGCTGAGTTTTGGTAATGGGTTAACGTGAAATTCAGAGTAAACTGAAGGATCCTCTATGTACTAGAGGATGAGTTGTAGTGACCTCCTGTTTGCTGACGACAATAATGTGTAGTCAACAATCTGTATTTGAGTTAAAATAAGAAGCAGAGAGCAGTGGTGGCCCAGTGGTAACGGCCGCGACTTACTAGTTGTACGTCGCAGATTTGAACCCGGACAGGCGCTTTACTTTGTGTAAATTATTTCAATACCACTGCTCTCAAAAACGGTGACAAAAACATCGTGAGGAAACCGGCATGTCCTAGAACCAAAAATTCGAAGACATGTGACATCTACCAACCCGCACTAGGCCCGCGTGGTGGGCTACGGCCCACTCACTCTCGCAGAGAGGAGGCCTGTGTCCCAGCAGTGGGAACATTATAGGCTGATTGTGTTATGTAAGAGGCTCGTTACTCAAAATTATCATAAATGAATTATTTAACACAAGCACTTTAATCCTTTAGTATTAAAAAAACCTTAACAAAGCCGCGACAATCACAAAATCGCTGCAAAAAACGACATCAAATGATGACAGCAACTACGAAAAGCAAAACCTGTCACACCACACAACCAATACACATAGTGCCAAATAAAAATAGCCACACATTATTTTTTGCCCGGCTGTCGGCACGTGAGGTGAATCCAATCGTTTTTTCTTATTTCCTCGATTGATTGGACTGTGCTGTTATTTTTTTCCGTTTATCCCCTCGCAAACAATGTGGGTATAGGCAGGTGAGCTGAACGCTTAAGGGAAACGAAACATTTTGTGGGATTTTACGATTGTCACAGCACATTTGTCAAACTTTTTTTATCGTTGTAGTAATAGGATGATGAAGCTATTGCTTTTTCCCGCGATTTCAAAAGAGAGAGTGAAAATAAGTGCGAGTCGGACTTCAATACGAAGGGTTCCGTACCACCGTACAATATAGAACACTAAAGTTTTTTGTTAATACTTAGGTAAAAAAAAATAAGAAAAATACACGTTTCTTGTATGGGGGGTCCCAATAATCCCCCTTTATTTATTTTACTTTATATTATTTTTATTATTTGTTGTTATAGTGGCCCTAGTAGTACTGCATACTCTGCGAAAATTTCAAATGTTTAACTATTACGGTTAAAAAGATACAGCCCTGTGACAGACGGACGGACGAACGGACAGACGCCGTTGTCACGGCACCCTTTGGGTGCGGAACCCTAAAAACGATACATGGCTTCTTATCCTGAGAATAGAAACGCTTTCCTACAATTTCTATCCACAGTGAAATTAGTTTTGGAAAACTAAGTACTTTCTTACCCTAATTTAAATGCCCTCTTAATTCGCCTGCAGTGTAATTATAATAAACAAAGCGCCACTAACTCAGGTGTTCGTGCGCGGACTACGTGTGCGTTTTATTTGCACTACAGTGTAGTTTCTTAGCATAAACGCATTACCTCCCTCAGGAGCGCACGTCGGCCTGTTTATAACGGAAACCGACTGAATTTTAATAACATTTAACTGCATAAAAACATTTGCAGTCTAATGTCTTCATTTGTGCTGAAAAGCACGCCACCAAAAAAAATTTAAAAGTTACCACTTAGTAGTAGAAAAATATTTATTAATATTAAACTTTTATCAATATTCTGATAATTTCTTTATATACGTCCAATTCTTAAATATTGAAATAAGTTAGAGAGTATGTAGATAATAATTTGTGTATGGCATTACTAGCTCGTGTCGTAACTTTTCATCGATGAATTAAACTGAGAACTTTTAATCAGATTCAATATTTTTCTTCGTAACTATCAGGAAGCTTCTTCACTACCTTACCTCCCTTCTAAACTTTTTGAACTTTCCACCAAATCACTAACCCATCACCCAAGGACAGAAAGTACCTAATTGCAGCCACCGTACCATGAAATGATCTGCAAAGTTTCAATACCGGCCGGTAAAAGGGTTGCTCGTAAATTCGGGGCAGGTGGTGTTCCTGTTCCATCAGATCGAGTTATTGAATCCTTAATCCTCTTTTATTACTTTTCGTGTCGTAATAAAAAGCGCAGACGCGGGTAATTGTGCAAAATTGAGGAGCTCTGCTGAAGGTAATAATGGAAAGTGTTTGAGGATTTTTGAATTTGGTCGGGTTAATTTTGGTGGAATATGAAGTTGGTTGAATTTCTGTGACTATCAGTTTCGTCTCCTGGAAAAGTTGTTCCGACTCTAGCAAGGTAGGTACTACAGAAACGTCTGGTATGACAGAAGTTCAATGATTGATTGCCATCATATTAATTATGGCATCTCATTCATTAAGCATTACATAAGAGATACTTATTTATCACTTATCACTAAACACGAGTAAACATGGTGTAAAACCGTAGATAGTTTCAGTTTCACATGCCTGCTTTTATAAAACAGGTTTTGAAGGGATTTGAAGTTTTTCAAATGGAAAACATTGGTGTGACTCTCTGACTGTGTGAGTTCTTTATAGTTATTCATTTGGATTCGTATTTTATCTTACGCATCTCGCCATTTTCGTATATTTCATTTAAAACACAAACCCCTCGAATAGCTCCTTCTTTCAGCCTGATACAAAACTCCGCTAAATACATCCCACATACCTATCCGTACCTCCATCTTCCCACTAATTACTGTGGTACACATTTCTTGAGTTTTTTCTCAACATTAAACAGCATCCCGTCAGCGCAGACAGGTTTTTAATTAACAAACCCCAAACACTTGCGACTTTCACGAAAAATAAGTGAAACCCTTAACGAGTTTACTCACTGCCCGTGTTCGGATTACGAGATTTTATTTTTAGTCTACAAAGAAGTTCTAGCACCCTATATTTTTTATAATGTAACTAACCTTTCTTTTATTCTATCTGTCTTCTAGAATCATGAATCTTGTTTAATTGAAGCCAAAGTCGTTGTAAAAGAGAATGTAATCATATTAAATTGATTTTCATAGTTTTCTTTATACATTCGAGCTATTGCCTACTTTCACAGAACAATTATGTTAATTAACTGAAAAAATATGGCACGTGAGTAGCAGGCTCTTATGCTATCACTCACTAGCCTCCATGCCTCATGCTCCTTTTAATACAATTGGACGTCTACAGCTGCGGAAGTGTACTTCAAGATTATGCAGACAAGAGGATACAGCAACTTGTATTTTGCAAGATATGTTGCATACACAGGGTGACTTTTCCAAGACTTTATAAAAAGGTTAGTAAACCGTTACCTTAATAAGCAAGTGCAAAACTAAAACAGAAGGGAGCTTATTAAGTTGTTTTAATATAAAACTAACACAAGACTAACAATACCTACTGATCAGCCAAGGAAAGTTTTCGTATTAAATGACGCTTACCTTCTTTTAACATTACTAACTTCCACCAGATTTCAGACTTGTAATGGCAAACTTCATTTGGTTTAAATGGGTTTTTATTTTTATTATTTTATTAATATTTTACACAGATTTGTGTGTACCTTGTGAATGTGAGAATGTTGTAGGCTTAATAGACTAGATATTTTGTAGACCTTTTTCTTTTTTTTTTTTTTGTTAAGTACCTGGTACGTCTCGACAGGCCTACACTGTCCTCCCATACCTATTAACACTGTGATTTGAAAACATTGTAAAAGCCAATTATTTTTAAAAGAGTAACCGTGGAGTTTCTTGCCGGCTCTTCTCCATAGGAAACGACCCATTGAAACCGTGCACCTAGCTTCTGACGTTTCATAAGTGCCCATGTAGGTTTATGTGAAATAAAAATATTTTGATTTTGATTTTCACCTACTTCATCTATTGTTATAGGTAGGTACTTCACTTTCTCCGAATAGTATTAAATTTGACAATTTATGATAAATTTTTGCCTTAGTTTTTATACTTTGTATTACTATTATAACTAACCAATTTGTTTATTCAATGAACTTACAGTAACTTTTTTCTTGTCGGATAACTACATAACTGTCGGTGTATTGTCCGTCGCGGTCGGCGGCCTGTGGCGCTTTGTTTGGGAGTGCACCGTGCACGGATCAATCTAGGTAATCGCTAAGAACAGGTTTTTGCTGGGACAGTTGATGTTTTCGTATATTTTGTATTTTTTATTATTTGTAACTAATTAATGTATTAATTTATAAGTATAAAAAATATGTAATAGGTATGTTGAAACCGTTTGTACTCACCGTCACTTGTACCTTCATTAGAAAACCAGCGTCGGCTAACAAGACCCAATTGTCCAAAATAGGCTTCTCTTAAGAAAAAAAATTGCCAAATCTGTATAGTTTGTGGTAGCGGAAAAAATATATATTAATTTTGAACATATTTCCCAGAACTTGGTTGTTACCAAAACACGTTTTAAAAAAAATCTTGATACAAACTAACGTCAAACTAACCTCTTACCTTGAGTTCTAATCCAAAAATCTGTATTAAATATCAACATACGTTACGTATTTAATTAATAACAAGTACGTCTTATTTGAATGCAAAACTTGGTTGTTTTTTATTTTCGATTACTCAAATCAATTTTGAGTAAATAGATAATTGCTTCATATTTTGCAATGAATTATAAGCGTTTTGCCATCGCGCTTCTCTTTCTTTTCTATGCAATCTGACAGTGACCGCGGTTTAGGTGTTGACAGCGTCTTAATGCTGAAATTAACCTTTTTTGCGCAACCGTGAGGTACACACTATTGTTGTAAAACATTGTTTTCATTTTTATTTTTTATTGTGTTTCACGAACTGTGTCCAAATAAACGTTATTCTTTCTTTGTTTCTTTCAAGTAAAGCAGATCATGTAGACTCCTATTATACGTATTATCTTACTGAACTTGCAATAACTAATTTATAGAATATCCTCCCACCCCTCAAACAAGCACTATCTTCAGCAAACTTGTACCAAACAAGATAATACTATAATCGAGCTCACTAACATCACAAACTTCATATCTGAACTCTGTAGGGGGCTCACCTGCGAGCCTGCGACTAAGTTCAGAAGATTTATAGTCGTGTGCGGCGCATCTTAGTAACTTTGTGTGCCAGTTCACTGGGCTGGGATGGTGTTTACCTGGTTAAGATAGTGGGGCTTAGCTTGCATTTAAAAGTTTTCTTGAGTTTGTTTTAGGGTAAAACTTTCAATGATATGTCTATTCTTTTATACTTGTCGGAAATACGTTAGTCACCCGTTTGACTAATCGGGACGCCAGCGCCACCAAGCGGCGCTCGACAGAGTCTACAACATAATGCTTGACCGGAGTTAAGTGGAGTTTGTCAGAGGCGGTCAAGGAGTGAACACGTTTAGAAACTGTCGCGCGTTCCGTATAGTTGTGTCGTTCCTACAGTGTGTGAATAGCCAGTGTGATTATTGGATCGTAAATTATAATTTGATTTAAACTGCAAACGGGTTTTCTATTGTGCAATAACCAACACTTCCCATTGTATGCCCACAGTAGTTAAAATATGGCTGATGATAACGAGAGAGACCTACCTTCTCCGTCATACATATGTTTCCTTTCAAGGTTATTGAACAGGGTATACGATTCAAGTTGATGGTTCTACTTCTGTTTCTGGTGGATTTATGTAGATACCGCCGCATCCTACTTTGCAAAACTAACAAAAGAAGCAAGCATTGTAAGGAATGTTCATGTTTAACACGTAATACCCCGTTATTTGCTTAAAGTTAAGAGACATTTCAAGGCCAAAAAACAGGCGCTTGTCATTACTTAACATTAAGCAAATTTACTAAATAAACCCACATACAATACACATTTTCCTAATCTATTAAAATATGACAAAACAAAGTATTGGTATTGTGGTGCAATTTGGAGAAAGCTTGAAATAAAGCTATGACGTTATGGGCTGATTGTCCAATAAAAGTCATATCGCTATTAGATCGCTAAGTGCACGTTTCAAAGTAATACAAATATTTAACCACAGAGGGATATTTGGTGATTACTATGAAACATAAACAAATAAATAAATATAGAACAATACATAAATACTTCCGTGAGCAACATTTTGCGAACAATCGCTCACGGAGTGGGCCGCGCCGACACAACCATTTGTCTTGGACCACCTTTAAAAGCTATTCACGACCATTTTTCTTTTTTAAAAACCTTCAGACACTTCCTTTTCGTTTTTCAATCGCCCCCGCCCCGTTCGGAGTTATCGCGATAAATGCTTTTGTTTGCCAGACTTTGCGGATTTGTACAGAGTTGGTGATACCGTGAGGTAAATAATCTGCATGTTTGATTATAGAAAATATTGCATAGTTTTACTTAAAAACAGTTGTGTTTTATGACATACATTTTTACTTTTTATAATATTTTTTTTTTTTTAACTTAAGGCACTTTATATACTGATATGTGACAATCAAATTTTTTGATCGACAAATACCTCGCTGTTCAGATGGATCCGCAGTGGTAGCCCGCGAAATTCAAATTTTCTTATTTTTTTTTTTTGCAATTTGCAGGTCAGTTTCAGGTTGTTGATCAAAATAAACGACGCGACCATAACAAATTTGTATTTACAAAATTATAATCATTACAATCATTAATACATCTCTTTTATTTAGATTTGTTCCAAAAAACAAATATTTTATGGAAAAGTTCTTTGGAACACATAATTTAGACAATGTATTGTATATGAAAGTAGAGAGAACGTGGATTGCAATATTATCATAACATTTTGTATTGTAAGCCAATTCAAATAGGCACCTTACTTAAACTACATTCTTATTTTAAGTTATTTTCTGATAATCATCTCTATGTTAATCCTCGGTATAGGGCCGAAGCGTTGAGCCGCCTGGACAGGTGAATAGATGTCTCGACCCGTTCGCTGGCAATCAGTCACAAATAGCATTCTTTAGCATCACGCCGAGGTACGAGCGTACAGCGGAGACGGAAAACATTGCAAACAGTGACAGATGTACCTTAAAACAATTTTTATTTTTCGTAAAACGGTGGAATCTTATATCACTGTTTGGAATCTAAGCATTTGTACTCTATATATGTATAACTATACTATATATCATGAGTCCCACCCTTGGTTTCCGCTTGAAAATCTTTGTCCTGATGCACACACACCCTTCCATTGCAATACATTAGTAAGTTCCATTCAAATGGAAACAAACTAAATAGACGAAAAAAGAGACTAAAGAGGAAAATGAAAAAAAAAACTTTTGGTCTATGAGTTGGCGCCAAACGCCTGCTATTTTTTTCGTTTAAAAAATATAGGTAAGTAATATTTCTTTCGACTTCGCTGTACCCTTAAATATTTTCCTGACATCATAGGCGCATCTTACTAGATTACCTATGTCTATTTTCCGTATCCCGCTCCGCTTACTCCTATCCCCCCTGCCACCACCTACCAATCACAGGGTCTGCCGTTACCCTGGCACTACCCTGGCGTTACCCCGGTACCCTGGCAGTAGTCCTACAATTAATCACGAGCTGATGCTTACCCTCTAATTGAATGCTCTCTTCAGCACAGCGTTTATTGTCATCATCAATATGGACTCACGCTTGTTGACACGTTTCTTTTGGCGCCATTTGTTTTAACGGTTTTTCGTTTGGATTTAAATCGCAGGCGATATTTTGTGTGTGCCTTCCTTTTATAGAAGCAGGCTACGGTAGGCTGAGCTGATTGAACACCTTTCCTGGGCGATACTAATATGTAGGTATAGTATACAAAAGAATCTGTATATTGTAAAGAAAAAGATAACAATTGATCGATTATCCTTTAAAGTCAAAGTTCGCGAGCATATTCGTAAGAAGCTAGCAGTATCATCACAATGGTAATGTTTTCCCATTGTTTGTCTTATCTGTTTTAGTGTATTCGTGTATTTATGTGTATTTATTTGGTCTTGGTGTATTATATTTAAAGCTTTTAATATGTATATGTATGTATATCCTCATATGTAAATAAATATTTATTCCATAATTTTTATTGCACCTAACACTGTTTGTCTCTGCATCACCCGAAGGTTGACTGGTAGAAAATGCCTATGGCATTAAGTCCGCCTCTGTGCATGTGTGTGCTTAAAGTATTAAATATATAAATAAACATCCTTTCTCCGAGTGATTTAGCGGAGTGGCAGGATCTACAAATTTAAAATGGAGAAACCAAATCCAAAGACAGCGTATACTATCGACGATACACGCGAAAACGACATTTTTACCTGGAGGTATTGGAACTTTTATGCACGCATTAAAAAATACGAAATCATGAGCTATGCACATCTCGTTTTTTATTCCATTTTTTTCCAATGCCAAAACCGAGCTCCTAAAGTTCCCATTTCACAGTCGGAAAAAGGCAGACAGGCGCTTGCATAGGAATCAATCATCGGTCACCATTCGCCATAAAGGCTGCAATAAATTCAGGCGAGCTTTCGGCCCATTTTCCACTTGTTTTCACCTCAACGTCGATTTTCAGTTCGACTGAAAGCGCTCATTCACCCTCGATTTTGAATTGGGCGTATTTGTCATTTTCTGATGTATTTCGCTTCGGTGTTTGGCCGTATTGCCCTTTTGTTGGTTCTGATTGATCGTATTGATTTTGCCAACGATTTAAACTGGTGGTTTAATTGAGAGAGAATTTCTGGTATACTTTTGTAATAGGGATTTCAAAATTAAAACATTTTGTGTAGTTCAAAACAATTAAATCGGTTGAATTTTTCAAGCTTTTCACATTTAGTTTAGTAGCAAAGTTAAATTAATAAAATTTGTGTTTCATAAAATTTGTTAAAAACAGCAAAATAAACTGTGGAAATAATTTTTAACTTAGGTAGATACTGTATCATGATTTTCAAACATATCTAGTCCAAAATCACTTTTGAATCATTATATTTGGATATTTTATATTGTCTCTGATAAAACCATCCCTTTCACGATGCACCCATTTAACCCCCTTAAACCCTAATTCAAAAACCTGTCCCTAAAAAGATTGTTTAAAGAAAATAGCTTGCAGATAATACTGGTATGTATGAGATGAGACGCGAGGTCATTTGTCACGCTGCGCATTAAGCGGCGGTTAACGTGACGAGCTATAAAAAGCGTGTAAACACGTCACCTGTCACGTGACGTCAGTGACGTGACGACGTGACGTGACGGAGCTGTTCACGTGCGAAGATGTGGGAAGGGGTTGGAGGCGTTAGTTGCTGTTTGTTTTTAAGGGTTAAACAATTTTCAGCGATACATTCTGGATACACACGCAAATATTATGCTCTCATACAAGACCCAGTGGCCCAGTGGTAGTGGCCGTGACTTACGAGTTGCAGGTCGTAGGTTCGAACCCAGACAGGCGCTTTACTTTGTGTAAATTATTTCATCACCACTGCTCTCAAAACGGTGAAGGAAAACATCGGGAGGAAACCGGCATGTCCTAGAACCAAAAATTCGAAGACATGTGACATCTACCAACCCGCACTGGGTCCGCGTGGTGGATTACGGTCTACTCACAGAGAGGAGGCCTGTGCCCCGGCAGTGATTATGTATCCAAGATCATATTAACAAATATAACTTAATCAAGATAATTTGAGGAATAGAGAGGCCTTTGGGAAAATAATACATTGGTATTATTATAAAAGAAAGAATAAACAACTCGATGATCGATAACTTTACATTTTATCTTCTGGTCTTGGTCTGCAATAAAGATTTTTTTTTACTAGCCTTCGATGTGCCATTACGATGTGCCTGGGCAAAGGCCTCTCTCCACTCCTTCCAAGATTTTTATTATTATTTTTAATATATCCCGGAACTTCGGAAGGCGCACGAGGGGCCGAAGACGACTCGCAGAGGCCCGTTACACACTTTTAATGAAATGATGCACTAATTATTATTTTATTATTATAACACCTTCACTAGCTTTCGTTTTATAGTGAGTGTGGTCATCTTTGCATAACAAGACCCCTTCGTGCCTCGGAACGTACGTTAAGCCGTTGGTCCTGGCTGTCAATCGTGGATCTTTGACAGTCGTTACGGGTCGTCAGAAGCCCGAAAGTCTGACAACCAGTCTTACCAAGGGTATCGTATTACCCAATATCTGGGTTGTGGAGGTGAGATAGGCAGTGTCACCCCATGTAAAATACCGCTGCTTCTTCAGCTGTATCCGGTTTAACTGGATGCAGGCCGCAACATAGTTCGGAAAAAGCTAACTAAAAGTTTGCCAGTTGAACGATATTCGACAAATACAACAAATCCTATGGAAAAACCGATTAAAGGACCTGTTACCTTTCCAACAAAGTTAGAGTAAACTTCCAATCAAAATCAGGTGGATAACAGGTTCGCCCACCTGACATATTCTGCTTTTTCGTGAAACTGCCACATCCAAACCCCTCACCACCTCATAGCCGGGGCAGCGGTATGAAAAATGACACGCTGTTTTACCATTGACACATCGTCGGCACTGTATTGAGGAACGCTCACGATGATGCATCGCTTCGGAAACGCCTCGCTACATGGATGTTTATCATGTGTTAAAAGTATCAATATTATTTGCTATGTCGTTTACTTTTACGTTCAGGTAGATTCCATTTCCATTCTTCATTTTTCGGTTATGCTCATTTTTTTTTTAAGATATTTAATAGGATAGGATTTTAAGGTAGATACCTAAGAACGTATTAGTGAATAATAATATACATCAAAACCAAAATCAAATCAAAAGTCATTTATTCAAACTAGGCTGAGAATCAGCACTTTTCGAACGTCAAAATTACATAAGCCCCCCCATCATTTGTATATTTCTTTGGATTTTTAGTTGACTTGCTTTTCTTTGATTTTGTTTTTAAACATTTTATGTTCTGAATTTTGTAAACTAGTAGTAACTGTAAGTACTGCTTTCAAATAGATAATAGGTAATTATGTATCAGTAAACCTATATAGAAAATAATTTTTAATTTTCCCCAATTATTATTATGTTTATTATGATTATTTTTTATTATGATTATCAAAACAATAAGTATTTTTTTTAATGTACTTAATTTTTACTTAATTGCAATTTCAGACTTACTATACCTGTTCGACTCTAACTGTTTTGTACATTAACATGTTCTATCTAAGAGAGCCGGGTGATCTGTAACTCAGGACTCGCCGACCTCAGACACCTCTACCTATTTAAGATTGCGCATTTTATTAACAAGTGCCTGTAATATGACATTTACATAAAAGAGATTTATGATGATGGTTATGATTCAAATAAGATCTTCTATGCTTCATTTTTATTTACTTAAACTTTATTGATATTGAAAGTCAATATTTGCTGTTCTGGTTGACGTTCAGGTGCAAGCTAAAATTAGGATGAATTTTAAATTCTACTTGGCTATCATACATTTTCACTTATCGTAAACCCTAGAAAGTAGACCTATTTTTAATTAATAAACATCATGTATACAATGTTTCTGGAAAATTATTTACGTACATTGATTTCTTTGAAAAAATCAAGTGACACATTTTACTAAACTTACTTGTTACTTTTAGCTGAATAATCTTTTGAGTGATGTTGATGTTGATGCACGAAACATAAATTGCGTTATGTTCACAAGTTTTTCATCCTAATTTATCTTTTAAGGACAGCAGGTTCCAGAATGTACACTACTTTCAGGACGTTTTGGTACTACTTACAATTAATTAAGAATTCAATGAAGTAGTCCATTTTTAAGGAAACTTTCCGGGGCATTCAACAGCGACCAGCTTGTGTGAAATCTTTGCATCGAAAATTTTCAATGCAAAGAGTTCACATCAATTCCTCCAGAAAAAAATCAACATTAAAATTCAGAGGCCCCAATCCCATCTTTCTCACACACGAGTATGGTCCACATAATCGGTTTAGTGCCGCATTCACCTCTGATAATAAATCATGGGTAAGCCGCACCTGCCACCTTATCGCGGTACCCGGGTATCGAGGGGGGGAGAGGGGGCTAACCATTGCCACTCTATTGGGTTTCTTTCCGATATTTATACCGTATTGAAGGTTATTACTGATGTTCTTTTCATGCTCTTGTTTCTGGCAAAAAGGGTGGAGGAATGTCAATTGTTTAGTGTGCGTTTCCTATATCTTTAAACGAATCGTTATTTTTACCAGTCGTAAATTTATTGGTAGTTAGACTCTGGTGACAGGTGATGTGTCCTGTTCTGCCTTAATAGTATTATAGAGGCATGAGGAACAGGGTGTAAAGTTCACTCATCCTCCATAGAAAAGGGAGGATCCTCCGACCAGACGGGTGTCGTGTCTGGTGGGCAACTGCCCGACGGTTGATGTCGGGATGTTGTATATATGCTAGTTGCGCGGTAAACTCTGCTTGCGCGATGCAGGATTTTGCGTGACGTCAGTGTGATGCGTAGTTTTGTATGTGGCGCTGTAGATGCCGCCACATCACTCCCCTCCGGAGACCGGAGGTCGATAGTGGGCTGAGTCGTGTATCTTGCGATGCTTGCCAGTGCCAGGTGGGGTTCCAGTGGCTCGGAACCGGTTGTCGCATAGTTCGCGGTGGGTCGGAACTGTCTGCGGTGATGCCCCAGTGAGTCGGGGTGGCGCTGCGTTATGCTCCAGTGAGTCGGACGTGGTACAGCGCCGGGTTGAGGGCTGACTGCTGGCGTCGACCAGGAGAGCGTTGAAGAGCTCTGCTTGTTGACCGGCCGAAAGTGCAGTGTGCTGTGCCAAGGTTGCTGATGAGGCTTAGGGTGATGACCAGGTATGCGCGGTCGCTGCATGCTGGTGGTCAGGATACCCGTTGAAGCCGTGGGTGCTGGCTGGCTGTGTGACTCGCCGCTCGAGAGCTTGAGGAAGTGATGATGATGACGTCACGCTGATGTAGTTGCACGAAGGCTGCGCTGACGTTCATACTCGGGGTCACCAGTATAGAGGCATGAGGAACAGGGTGTAAAGTTCACTCATCCTCCATAGAAAAGGGAGGATCCTCCGACCAGACGGGTGTCGTGTCTGGTGGGCAACTGCCCGACGGTTGATGTCGGGATGTTGTATATATGCTAGTTGCGCGGTAAACTCTGCTTGCGCGATGCAGGATTTTGCGTGACGTCAGTGTGATGCGTAGTTTTGTATGTGGCGCTGTAGATGCCGCCACAGTATGAACATCTATTCTGTGACGTCGCTTTTATACCTTCTGTAGCAAAAATCACATTGGATGATGTTGAAGTTCACAAGAATAAGCATGAAGAATTGAAGAGTAACGATAGTAACCAAAGTTGTCGACAGACTTGCAAATCTGGAAATGGAATGTCTGAAAAATACAAGTCTACTACAATTAATTATTATTATTTTGTCTCATTACAGTGTCTTGCAAATGGCCCATAATTTCCACCTAGACTCGTCGACCGAATCACTAGATCATAAGCATAACACAAACGCGCCTCCCGGCGGCATGTTTGAGCTGGTAGCGACATTACAGAACTTCACTAATGCCTCAACCCAACTTAGTTACGACTATCGGGACACCTTTCATTAACGTTAACTCTGTCGGTGCCTGGATTACTCCTGTTCTTGTTTGGCTAGATTAGCCGTTTTAGAGGATAGGTGACTGAATTGTGTTTGTTTTGATTTTCCTATAGTATCCCTAAAACTGAATCTATCAATTCCAAAATCCTTTCAAATATGAGATTACGATACTTTTCCATTCTACTTACTCGTATTATAGTTTCCTCCAGATATTTTCGTTCACTTCTCATTACTTTTTAAATGCCCGTAAAAGACACTAAGACTTGCTAAATTTTTAAGTTTTCCTATGTTTGTTGCTATACAGCTCTTGAAAAAAAAGAGATAATTATAACTTCTTATTGTGGGTAGCTGCATCTTTGTAAAATTGTAAAAATATGTTAACGCAGTATATTATTTACTAGTTGCCCCGCGGTTTCGTCCGCATAAGTCTCGATCTCGTTGGAATATCGGTATAAAAGTATACTATGTCCTAATCCAGTCTACCCATGTGCAAAATTTCATCCTAATCCGTTTTGCCGTTTTAGTGTGAAAGCGTAACAAACAAACTCACTTTCGCATTTATAATTATTAAGTTAGGATTTTACATGTTTATAAAATCAATGCCCTCATAATTACATAGACCACACTTTACACCCAACCATAAAAAATTACCTACATAATTAAAATCACCTCACTTCAAACAAACAAAAATATAAATCGGACTAAACTCGTAGGGTAGATGTACCAACACTCGGCTATACGTCCCCGGGGCGCACTTGCATCGCCACGGAACCGCGGCCCGAATACCGGCGGAATTGCACGACCGCTTTTATTGTTAGTTGCCGCCATAACTCCGAGCTAGTTAACCTGATACAAGGTGGGATTTGGAGTTGCTGAACACTTTATTGTGTAAGGTAGGGATGAGTGGGTTGGAAGTGTTTGTTTTATTGTAAATTGCGCTCCTAGTGAGATTATTTTAGCAAAATAATGCTTGGCAAAAGAGTTGCTATTTTTTTATAATTTTCAGCCACCTAAATTGTATGCCATTTCATGACCATGCATCTCTTTCCATTCAATTTTGTTAAACGAAGTAACCAATTTTAATCTAAGTACATCCTTTCAATTCTCTCAAAAGTCAACGAAACTCTTGTAACAAACTTAAACATTTTATTTCTCCAATCCTAACACAGGACTTTATCTAACAAAGAAGTCAAACAAGTAAACCCAATAGGTGTAACAATATCTGTCCGGTCCACAGAGACCACTCACGTAAGGTGAAAGCAAATATTGTGAGAATCGCAAACAGTGTTCGACAAAGAGTTTAAAAAGTGCAGTTTGAACTAACGCGATGTTGCGGGTAAGTGGGGGGAGCCGGACAGTTACAATTACACCCACCCTACTGTCTGAGGTTGTTAGGTTGAAGTTTAGTGCGATGTGCAGTTCGGTTATTGAATTATTTTAATTATCTGATAGGTTTGCAAAGTCTTGAAAATAATGTTTCCCCTTGAAAGATTTCTAAAAGAAGGATTTTTGTCGAACTTTTATTTTCAGGTAGGTAAAACCTAATACATGCATTGTCCAGGAAATTATGCTGGATACAGGTCTCTTTCCATTCGCGCTGGACTGAGTATAATACCTACTGAATTTGACATGACACTGACACGTGGTCGCTCATAATGGGCCTCATTAGAAGACTAAAAGTCACCCAAAGGAGCTATGCTTGGAGTTTCCCTGCGTGATCAACTCAGAAATGAAGAGACCCGCAGGAGAACTAATTCGACACAGCCTGAAGAATTGCCAACATTAAGTGGCAGTAGGCAGGACACATTGCTCGCAGAACAGATGGTCGATGAGGCCGAAAGGTTCTGGAGTAGCGACGGCTTACCGGAAGTCTTAACGGTGGAAGGCCGATGACCTTTTGAAGGCCGCAGGATTCCGCTGGATGCAAGAAGCAGTGGACGTCTTTCGGCTGAAATCTGGAATGATGAATTATCTGATAGCGTGCGTGGGCTATTTCAGGTTTGACAGCCAAGATTTCAATAACTTTTCATGAGTAACTAACTGGTACCCAAGATTAAATTAGTAACTACATAATTATGAAACTGCATTAATCTCAGGCCCGTATTACAGAATCTTACTCAAGACTCAAGCATTACTTAAAACTAGTTTCAACCCAATCAAATGCCTTTAAACGAGTTTTAAGAAATGCTTGAGTGTTGAATGAGGTTCCGTAATACGGGCCTGAGTACACCTTCTAGTGCTTCACAAGCGATAACTTTTGTAAGCTCAATCTGTACCATACCTTTCTGGTACAAGATTTATTTAAAGTGAAAATAAACTTCTAACAGAATAAACTCCGACTTGCAGAGGACTGCGATTGGCCGAGTTGATTGAATGAACTTTAAACTTTCTTTGAGAATAGTTCTAACCTTTAGTCTGAACAAATAAGTAAGACCTCATCACAAAGTTTCAGTTCAGGTTAAGTTAAACGTTTGGGCTTCTGCCAACGAATGGGCCCTGCTATTCTTACAACATTCTTTTATACAAGGATAACTAAACAGAAATCATAATAGTTTTAGGTATTAGGATTATTTCAAAATTTTTAAAAATATTGAATGATGTTATAGAGGTGTCTATAGAAGGAACAGTGCACGTTTTTTAACCAACTTCCAAAAAGGCAAAAAAATAATATATATAAACATCCGAATTGAGAGCCTCCTCTCCATTCGAATGTTTATATATTTTATTTATGCATGTTCGCCGATTTCTCCGTCAATTGTGGACCGATTTTGAAAACCCTTTTCTGTTTGAAAGAGTATGCTCCCTCTGGTGGACCCATTGTCACCAAGTCATAATCAGATAAGTAACATGTGCATTTGCTCTCTGAAAGCACTATTTGATGGAATTGATGATGAAGACCACAGATGGCCACCGGAACTACTTAATAACAAGTATTTAAAAAGTTGCGATTCGATTAGGTACTTTAATATGGTTGCTAAGCAATTTATGCTCGTCATAATGCATATGGTTCTCCTGGTACTTACCAGGAGAACTCTTCAACAATTAACGTCCCTGCATCGGGAAAAGCAATATTTTGTAAAAGGTGATGAGCAGTTGACATTAGGCTATTGTAACTTAGATAAATTACAAACTGACCCACAAAAAAGTGAAAAATAAAAATCTTTTTACAAAAAAAAAACAACCGACTTCCAATGTGAAAAATAACTTTAATTGCGGAAGTCGGTGGCAAAAACGAAAAAAACAGATCCAAAGACACCGACTATTAAAGCTATTTTTCACTGTGTAGTGCTTTTTCGGAAGTCGGTTGTTTCTTTTTTTGTAAATAGTTTTTTTGTGTTCAAATAAGTATTGCTGGAAAAACTCCTACTGAAATTGTGATTTTGTTTTTTTTTTTTATTTTCAGTAAATAGAGATTAACGAACAAATTATTTTATGATCTTTAAAAAAAAAATCGATCTCGCAGTCTTCTAGCTCAGGTTAAGTTATTATGGCGATGCCGCGGTGTCTGCCAAGAAAAGCGTGGCACGTGCGTTACGTTCTTTTTTCGTTAACAAATACTGAGGATTTGAGGACTTTTACCTATATTAATGTTATTAAGTTATCCGTGTGGAGGTCTCATTAGAAACGTGTGCGTGATAAATTGATAAAAATCTGTATACAGTAGGTACTTGGCCAAACGCTTGTCCTTTGCCCTCAAGCCATGATCACCAAGTTTCGCGCCCTCTCACCCCTAGCCGCCGCAGGAGATGCCCAGGGCGTCGGGAATCCCGAGCGGATTTCCGGCCACCGTAGGCGCGGGCTTGCGGACGGTGAGCAATGGGTAGCTCACCGTCCGGTAAGGACCAGGCCCGGGTCGACGGCGCGTTGTATTCCACGCGCGCCTCAAAGAGATGTCGTCAGCACATATAGTAGGGGTCCACTAGGGCCGATGCCTGCCGGGGTCGCGGGAAGGTACTTATGGGTCACCGAGGCCCCCGCAACACAGGGAACAAGAAGGAATACGGGTGGGTTTTAGTCAGTAAGAGTCTGACACACCCTCCCGCTCCGCCCAGAGCGGGAGAAGTTATTTGATGATTTCCCACCCTCAAAAAAAAAAAAAAAAAGCCCTGATCACAAATGTTATCTTATTTCATTATTTATATGGTGCACAACAGTCCTGAATAAATATAATATAACAAATATTAAAACAGAAACAATAAAAATAAAACACCAACCCAGCATACTACGTTCACTCAAAACTTAGCCAAAATCAAGCACTAATAATTACAAAAACAATCCACCTCCAAAGAAGCACAAAGTGAAACTCCAACAAATCAATTTAGAAAATCTACCACACGTCAGCACAAACTGCACCGTACCTCGTAGCGATCACACGAATGGCTATCATAGCTCTCAGCAGATGAGAGTGTGTCTGGACCACGGGAGGTGTGCTGAGAAAACATCATATTTCACGGCTTAACCCTTCAGGGGAAGCTTTTTGCTTGATCAAGTTCGTAATGAAAATATTGGATTGTGTCTGAGATTCTTTGAGCTGGGAAGAGGTAGTACTCGACGTAATTGTGGAATTGGACGCGATTGACGGAAAATTGATTCGGTACGTAAATAGTTTAAGGTGATTGAAAACTGGGATCTACAAATTGAAATTGGGCCTCGTTTCCCTGGCAGTAAACCTAATGCGTATTTTTTTTGGAAATAGTCGATGTACAATATTTATAAGACTTCTTTTTGGGACTTTGGACTCATTTAGTTTTCATTGACAAGAGGTACAATTTATTACAATCGACACATGACATTCACATTTGCTGTAGACGAATTTTCCCAAGAATATTAAACGGACACGGACCTTAAAATATTAAGCCACCATCACATTCCACATACGTCATCGGATTCCCTTCCGAATCACATCTATATGCAACTACCATGCCCTGCGAAATATGTCCCTCAGAAAGTTCAACGTTTATCTGTGGCCGAGTGATCTTGCTTGCATAGCAGATGTCCCCGACAGTCCCCTGGCTGAGGTGCCCTCCACCTAGTAGATAAAGTGATGAGTCGGTCGCATGTGTGAGTTACGATCATGTCCATATCGTTGAGGTCTGAGTGGGACATTGAATTTTTGTGTCAAGTTTTTTTGTAACAGGTTGAAGTTTTTAACCTAATAAGATTAGAATCAAATGGGTACGGGTATTTTACATGACTTAGGCATTGTTGCACCAAAGCAAAATCTTGTAAACAAAAGAATAGGCCACCCACCAGTCTTTTTTTCATCCTGAAGATGTAAAACAGCTTCCTGTAGCCGAACTAGAATTACCCTATTCCGGACAATGCAGTTTGTAAGTCAGAGGCTGAAATTCCTCCGCAGAATTTGCTTTCATAAAACTAATCTTTAATAAATGTTGCCCACAAGTCTTGATATGATGAAATAATGAGAGCGCATTCAATATATCGTACATATACTACTATACTAACCAAATATTGCACCAAATCCAACTTTCTAATAAATAATAGTGTACACGAGAACCTCTTAATTATTGCAGCACACACAATATCTTGAGCAAACAGCATGTATATCAGACGTCCATGCTTACCCAACCAAAGGTGACAAACAGACAATTTTCTCTCCTGTCCAATGCAAATGAGACCATCTGGCATAACCTGAACAAACCACGTTCATTTACTATCTTATAACACCTTAAAACAACAGCATAAAACTTAGTTTTGTGTTGTTAAACCGAATGTTTAACTTGGTAGAAAGTGCTGCTAGACAATTTTATTAAATTCGTTCTATATAAACCTTATAGCGACTACTAAAGGCTTATAATCACATACGCCAGCTTCAAAAACTATGTTTGTATAAGAGTCTGGCCTCACGTGGGATTCCAAAATAAAGTGATGACCCTAAGCGTTGGCGTGTGAGTTATAGGGATGTCGCTTGTATGAACTTTGTGTTCCTGCGTCATATTAATGTTAATACATTTGTGAGGTTTTTGTCGAGTCTGTGTTTTGATTATTTTTTTGCGTAAAATAATTAAAACACGACATTGTATTTTTCTAAGTAGGTGATTCCTGAACCTTATAACAAGCGGACTAACCCTTCTCATTGTCTACCAGGCAATCTTTGAGTTATGCAGACACTAACATTATTTCAAAGAAGCGAAAAGTCTCATTTGAATGATTTATCGTTCAAGTACTGATTTTAATTAACTTTTGATTGATAGGTTTACGATACATTCGTTCATTAAATCACTGTCTATTTCTGTTGATTTAATATTCTTACTACTTCGTCTGCTAACGATATTTATGTTGATTATTTTACCATCCTTTATTTTATAGATTGACATTTAGGAGTTACGACTATTTGACAAAAGTAGGTTTCCTTGAGATCTTTCGTAATAAATTAAATTATTAAGTATAAATTGATGCAATATACCTAAGTCTGCTAAAACAATATTTTTCCCTACGTGTCAACAGTTTCAAAGTAAAACAATATTGCGCCTGTATTCCCCTAAGTGTATGGCAGAGGTGTACATATAGTACACCCACATTTCGCTAGTTATGTTTAAGTCCTTAAGAGCCTATTACCATCAACCGGCCACAAATTCAAACTCCGAGCTGTTACTGAGACAATCCAGATGGATATCCCAATAACACTTTGCCCGACCCGGGAATCGTACCCAGGACCTCATGCTTAGCAGTAGCGCTTGTGGCCATTAGACCAACGAGGTCGTTTTAAAGTATGTCTTGACTTATCTAACTAGTTACAGTATTATAAATACCTCCCTTCAAAGCCTCAAATCAAAAATATCTTAACTCATCTCAAACTTTCCCCCATGAATGTGATGGCAGGTAGGACGTTATCAAAACGTCGGCAAGCCCCATTGATTCCCGAAGGTTTTACGGTCACCTTTACTCGCAGAACCAATTTATTACTATCTTTTCACAGACGACTTGGCTGGAAAGCCGTTACTTGTCACAGGTATGATTTAGGTCTCCCAGGCAGACTTGGACACTAAATTAAAACCTAGTTCATCTGGAAGCAACGAATTTAGTAAAGGGAAATTGGTTTTGTCTAGGTGGTTGTTATTTCTTAGCGCAAAAATGTGGGTTTTTTATTAACCTTTGCTAGTGAATTTAGATTTAAAAACATTAAGATACTAGGGTCCAAATCTAACTTTATTCAACAGGTAGATTTAAGACGCTGAAAACACCTAAACCGCGGTCACTGTCAGACTGCATAGAAAAGAAAGAGAAGCGCGATGACACAAAGCAATTAATTAAGCAAGCAATTTATTGCAAAATATGAAGCAATTATCTATTTACTCAAAATTGAGTTGAATAATCTAAAATAAAAAACAACCAAATTCTGCATTCAAATAAGACATTGTTGTTATTAATTAAATACGTAACGTATGTTGATATTTAATACAGATATTTTGGTTTAAAACTCAAGGTAAGAGGTTAGTTTAACGTTAGTTTGTATCGAGATTTTTTCAAATCGTGTTTTGGTAACAACCAAGTTCTGGGAAATATGTTCAAAATTAACATATATTTTTTCCGCTACCACAAACTAGACAGATTTGGCAATTTTTTTCCATAAGACTAGCCTATTTTGGTCATTTGCCTCTTGTCAGCGCCTTAAGATTCAAAACTTACCTGTTGGACATTTATAACGATAATTAACGGTGTTGACCACCTAAAACTATTTTCTAATTTCAGTATGAGACTGAAATTAGAAAATAGTTTTAGGTGAGATCTTTTACTAAAGATCCAGTGGAATAGCCAGCACCGTCAACCACAAAATTAGATCAATCATTGTACAGATAAGTATAACTCCAGTAACATGAATGCAAGAAACAATGTGCTAAGAGCACGGTTAATTACCCACTCACAAAATAATAAAGGAATCGCCTCACACTAGGGTAAACACACCAGATACCGGCTATTGGAAAAGTTCCGCTGAGTCAATAACCTGCGCCCGAACTTTTTCGATTAGTACCTGCCAGTAATGGGGCGCTTCACCCTACCAACTATTTGCCCTTATTACGTCTCTGGTAATTATTTTAACCCTTGCAGAACGGTTTAGTGGTTAGACGAGTAGTTTGGATTGAAACTGTGGGTTACAGGCGCTTGAGGTTAGCGTACTATACAACTTGTATAATCGAGTCGATCTCTTTACTGTAAGTTCTAGTGTGACCTCCTCCACTCCCGCTGATAAAATTTAGAATAGTGTATTCTAAATTTGCATAAGTCAGAAGCATAGACAGCACCATGCCTACTCTTTTTATTGTCTGCTAATAACGACGAGTACCAATCATTTTGGCAAACATTGTGCTTTTGCTGATATACTTAACTCTTCATTGCACTATAATGAGGTATGAGAGGAAATTGCCTAATCAGTTTGATTGGTGTTAGGATTAGTGTTCACATTTAAAATAAAATAATTTAAATATTTTTTATTTAATAGAATAGAATTGCATAGAATAGCATCTCTGTATTTCGGACACCAAATATCAATATAATAAAAACGTTTACAAAAAGTGTGTGCATTTAGTGTACATTATACATTTATATTTTATACATATTTTAGCTTTAGTTTATTAGCAAATAAACTAAAGCTAAAATATTTTTATTGCATGTGCAAGTAATAGTGGTTCTGAATTAGAATGTTAGGTAGCGACGCGCCCGAAAAAGTTTTATTCAAACCTGTGTTTCTGGACATCACTTTACTTTTCAATTACATTGGCACCTCAAAATTTTAAGTAAAACTGATATAAAAATAATATATTTACAATTATGAGAAAAAGCATATTGGTACATAAATACCTAAATAAAGCATATGTAAATATACAAAAGTAGATACTTACGTGGGAATAACATTGCGATGTCACGATCAGACAAGGAAACTCATATTAATAGGTAATCCCTGACTTTTGACTCCTGTCTTCATTTTATTCGAAAAAGAAAAATAATACTGGAATAATGGATAGAGAGGAAAAGTTAAATAATTGGTGTGGTTAGCGCCGCACCACGTGGCTATATATTATTTAACTTTTCCTCATCCTCGTATTAAACTCCAGTTAAATAACGTCCTCAGTCTAGGACTATCATTAATATGCAGTATACATCACCGGACGTGTATCACACCACGGTCTGGACTACTAAGTAGACCTCTGTGTAGCTATCATCACGAACTACCCATCGTGAGGGAGGCAGTGATGTCATTTTCACCTTAAGTCGTGGGAATTTGTGGTAGTGCGATGACTACAATTTGTTATTTTGAATCCGATTTCGGCTAGAAATAGACCTATGGGGAAAACAAGCAGTTAAAATTTTTCTACATTGACAGAAGTGATGCCGAAATGGTTCGGTTGATTTAGTTAATTAATTAATCTTTATTTAACACCCATTGTTGACTTGCTGTTAATATTGGTGCTACTACTAAATATGAATCACTACCGCGTGGTGCTATAACGCACGTGGTGATTGTAACTAAAAGCTGTTGTAATGCCTTGATTACACGCATCGTGTACAGTAGCAAGGCACTGCTAGCTTGCTGAGACAGAACATTGTGACTAATCTATCTTGGCACTGTGTCGCCACTGAGCTTTTGATATTACGTACAGGGTGTAAAAAAGCCTTCGCATAGCCGTTAGCTTTTATTAATTAATAACACTTACCAATAGGAGATTTTTACACTTAGATTATAAGAAAAATATATTTAAGTATGTTAGTATGATATAAAATCAATTACTGATATAAAATATTAACTTTATTGTTAGTATTGCATGTTAGTATCTTCAATGTTTGTTTCCTCTTTGTAAGGACCGCCTGAGGCGATGCCTCCTCCAAACGTTTCCAGTCGTCCCGTAGCACAAAGGAGTATTGGCATGTAAAATCCGGTCAAAATTATTTAATGGCTTATTTAATAATAAAACATGGTAATATGATTTAACATAATCTTTAATTACAATAAAAAGTACTTTCATCGCAAAAAACACGTTTTTATAACTTAAGTTCTAAAAAATATCTTAATTATCTTCTTCCTCTTCATCGTCTTCATCTATATTTATGCAGCTGATGTCGGCGCAATTGCGACCATCAGGTCAATCACCTCTTTCGTAAAAAAAATCTCTTCAATTGCGGTTTTGGCCGAATTGAGCTTAAATAAGGATCGGAACTTAATAATAATCTGTTAATAATGTCCCTGTTGCAGTCTTCTCTATAAAATTTCTAGAAAAGTCAAACCTGTACTGCCTAAAGTTTTTATTTTGGGCCCCAGCCGCCTCCTCCCACAACTGACCAATAGGAACAATATGCCACTATTTCTTTTAGCATTACTGATGCATCAGTGTTTCCAATAATGCGTTGACTGACTCCAGCTGCATATATTAGTTCTTCGGCAGGTACTTGATCCCGATCCGATACACGATTACTGACAAATGGTTGCACTGGCCGGACAGGTTCACTGAAATCTGTGTGGTTCTTTCCTCAAAAAAATATTTCAGGCACTAATTTACATGTTCCTCACATGACCTGAGCAAGATCATACCTGGACTTTAAGAGAGGCATTTCTTCTCAGAGGTAGTCAGATCGGAAATGTCGAATCCACCTAGCTAGTTTTTTTTTAATATTACGGGTAAAAGTGATTTCGATATCCTATTTACAGAATAAACAATTTCATTTCATTTGATAACGTGTTTTCCGCAGCCCGACAAAATTTTGAAGTTGATATTACGAAAAAGTCATAATGGCTGAGAATGATGCAATATATTTTTTAAACGAAGAAAATAAATTCCCAAACTTGTTCAATAGTTGTTAAATTAAAAACAATGATGTTTATCAATTTTTAAACCACATTTAAAATTTAGACTTACTTCTTACTACTTTTATCTCCTACACACAACGACAAATTCTAAACTAGTTAATGCGACCCATCGCACTATCATTGCGGCGCGAAGCTGACCCGAGTCAATAGTTCAATATTTATGAGAGCGGGGTCAGCTGAGATTTATGTGCAGGACAAGTGCCTGCGCAGGTAGACTGATTTATTGTGCCATCTGATGGGATAGGCTGGAGGTAATAGGGGAAGGGACACGGGTTGGTGAAGATAGGAGTGTTTTGTGGTGGGTATTTAAGGCTTATTAACTCCTTCTTGTCGGTCGATTGGATGGTTCCAGTCGATAGACAGCAGGGTCAGTGGTCTGATTTCTTCGCTAATAATATAAGTTTATTTAGCTACTGTGCAGGTACTGTTTCTATGTTTTGTATGTACATGAGTAAATAAACTGTTTATTAGCATTAAAAGCCGGTAACAGTCCTGTGTCTAAAGTAACATTATTCATTTAGAATAAAAGAACAACGGGGCTATTGGAAGCGTTTAGTATCGGTATCATTTTCATTGAATACGATACCCACAATGATTTAATATTTATATATTACTCGTGCAATGTCTTCGTGTTCATGTTGATAGCAAACTCTGATTAAGATTTCAGGAATTCTAATAATTTTGAGGCTCCGCCAACTCTGGAAGTCTTTCGAGTTTTTCTCCAAGTGATTCAGTCGGCGCTCTTAAGCTAGTTACCTATTCAATTTCAGTAATAACAAATTATTCCACTTCTCTTACAAATAGCTCTGGATTACACCACCTTCTCTAAGCACAAAAACACCTAATCAATAGTAACAAAAAGCCAACGGCTTCCAAAGACAGGGGCCGCCAACACCGGGCCGCAGGAGGGTTGGTAATGAGCTTCATCTAATTATCGCGACGTCTACGTGAGGCAGTTGCTAACACCTGTATTATGCAACGTCTGCCGCTTGTCTCCAAGTGCTCGGTACTAACGTCTGTAATAGTGTTTATGGGGAGTTCATATTGAGAGGTTGAGCACCTCTGGCATTTAAGCTTTTATATGAGCATTATATGAAATACGAGAGATTTGGAAAGAGAAGTGTTTCTTTTTCATATCAATGATTACGAAATTAGATAATATTCAATTGGGCAATTTAAGTTAATGTGGTATGGTAAATTAACTTAAATAGTCCGCATATTACAATCACAACTCTCATTCTTTGACTATTTTTATTTTCTTTGATGAAATGGCTATAATACAACAAATTGACGTAGGGTGTTATTATTATTTCTTAAGCAAATTATTGCTTAAGAAATAATATATAATATAATATATTTATTTATTACATAATAAGGTATTTGTAGAAGGTACATATCAGAGTTTAGTAATTATGTAAGCGTAGTAGTAAAACTAACAAATATATGTAGGGGTGAACTACTGTTCTCCTAGCTAGGTAGCAGAGCAACCTGTGACCCACCACAACATAATTTATCTGACTGTATAATGATGTAATCCTGATATTAAAGAGTAAGATGATGATCAATGTTAAGACATTTTGTGTCAGCGACAGGCTTTGCATATGGAAGCTTGGGTTTTGCTCCGAGTTTAGTCTACAAAGATCTCTATACAAAGCATTACAACTAAGTCAACAAGATATTCAAACTCAAAAGTAATCTTAAAACCCTATAAAGTAAGTTAAACATTTACCTAAGAAGACGTGAAACATTATTCACGCTAAACGTTAAGGCTCCTTCACAAAGTGGTCTAAACGAAAAAATACAATTTATTAATTTGCAAAAAAACGCTTGCAACGGGCGTCACCTGTCACGCTGCGTGACAACCCCCAAGAAACAGCGACGTGATGAATTGTTGGAAATAAAAATTACGACGTAACCGGCCGAAGGGAGGGGTTGAAACACGTTTAATTTTAATCGACTCTCTGAAGGAGGAATTTTTGTAAATCTTGTTATTTGAGTTTTCGAGTTTTTATAATGGAGTCATTAGTTAATTGTTTTGGTAAACTTTGTTATGTGGTTGAAGAAAGGGTGGAAGAAATTAAAAGTCCTGTAACGAATTGCAGTTATTTCTTTCAGGTTTGTACAAAAAAGTTTCAATTAATTTTCATACTGAATACCATTTTTTTTTTTTTTAATCTATATTAGATTTTCCTTCCAGTGTTTAATCAAGTATAATTTGAGAGCAGTTAAGTAGTTTTTATTACTTTTCAATCCAGCGAAAAACATCACAATTTCGCTATTATTTCCCCCAACTTCAAACAAACAAAAAACACTTTAAAACCACACACATTTTTCTTCAACAACACGCTAAAACACGCCGCTGTCACGTCAGCCCGTGTCACGTGACACGGCGTGACGTGCTTACACGACAGGTAACAACGTTTGCCGCCAATTTTTAACGCGCCAACATTTAAATTAAATTCCGGCGCTGCACGTCGCGCCGCCCGCGCTTAATTCAGCCAATTACGTGGAAATGCTTATCTCTTACTTGTGCTGTTGTGCGAAGGATGTAGCGTTTTGTGTATGAGAATTGTGTGGGAAATATAATGGCATTACAATCAAAATTATTGAAGTAAAAACTTTATATTTGCTATTCTCACGACTAAAAAAAATAGTTTTTCCTGAAGTCTCATTTGGTATTTTATATCATTATACAGTGAATTTTAATTTTGTTTTTCTTGGTACTGGTATTGAGTCGCATCCAGTAAGACTGCAAGCCGACCCTTACATAGTTGGAAAAAAGCCTTTTTCCAACTATGCAAGGGTCAAAAAATCAATCTTTTGATTGATTTTTTATTTCTTCTTCCTTAAATTAATTGATTGAACACCTTCGTATTTAAGTGGATAATAAATAATGATTCCACCATTATATCTATTCGTCATGAACCAGAGCCGTGAAATACGTGTCGTACAATAAATAACTTTAGTCAGCGTTATTGCAATTAACTGAATTTATTGATGCTGTAAAGTTGGTAATTAAAAATCCCATAAAAACATCACATAATAATTTGGCATTAAATGACTTTAAACAACCTGTAGTAATAATCATAAACATCGTCATAAATTATCATCAGTACATTAGTTTGTTTGTGCCTAACTTTGTTTGAGACTAAGCGATACTTTCTAAGTTTTTTCTTATAGGTATATTTGCCATGATCCTTTCAATGTAATTGGTGATAAATCTTCATATGTGCTTTGTTGTTTCATGGTGTCAGCTATTTTGTTTGCTTGCCGAGATATTTGTTTTTGCACGGTGATTTACTCAAAGTTCAGATAAGTAGTTATATCTACTTATTTCAACTATGTGTTACCTAATTATCTAAATTTAGCAACGTTGGTGATTGGATCTATTTTTGACCATAAGCGATGGTGTGTTGGTTTTATAGACCTCGAACGTACTTATAGGTATTTTGCCTAAGATTTTCCGTCCATCTATGCGTTTCCTTCATATAATTACCGAATGCTAATTAATTATTTCATACAATAATTAAATAATTAATTTGTATTCGGTAATTATACGTAAGGAAACGCATACATGGACGGAAAATCTTAGGCAACATACTTATAAGTTTTAATTCGTAAATCCGGTTTGGTGAAGTTCGTGTTAACACAAGGGACGATTGAAATGAAATGAAATTTTGTTTGCAAGAATTGTAGCACACTCACAGGTAGTTGGGAAGGTTGGTTGCATGGGTGGTCAAATCAAGTGTGTGAGTGTCCACACGCTATGGCTTCTTCCTAAACAAAGTTTTCCCACGGACAAGATGAAAGTTTACTGATTCTTCTTCCTAGATAGTAGAGATGCTCCGCGTCGCATGTAGAGAGGGTCCCATAGATACGTCGGTACGTATGCAGCGCCACTGTGGCAAGTTACTTTGGCAATGTTCCCTGCGTAAGATAGGTGTACTGCTTAGACTATGTTATGTTGGATATCCAGCTCACCGTAACAGTACCTACCTGTGACATACAGACTCGCATCCACGAGTGAGCTTCTTGTAATGATTGCTTCAGAAGAAAGTTGTCAAGAAGTTGTGAAAAATTAATTACAGATTGTTTTAAAATGACCAAGTTGCATATTTACAAAGTTACATACCCTTTTGGAAATTTAACTTATTAGAAGATATTCTGAGATACATAATTTTATTAGAAATATGTATGGCTTTTTTTTTTTTTTTTTTAGGGTGGGAAATCATCAAATAACTTCTCCCGCTCTGGGCGGAGCGGGAGGGTGTGTCAGACTCTTACTGACTAAAACCCACCCGTATTCCTTCCTGTTGCCTGTGTTGCGGGGGCCTCGGTGACCCATAAGTACCTTCCCGCGACCCCGGCATGCATCGGCCCTAGTGGACCCCTACTTTTGTGCTGACGACATCTCTTTGAGGCGCGCGTGGAATACAACGCGCCGTCGACCCGGGCCTGGTCCTTACCGGACGGTGAGCTACCCATTGCTCACCGTCCGCAAGCCCGCGCCTACGGTGGCCGGAAATCCTCCCGGGATTCCCGACGCCCTGGGCGTCTCCTGCGGCGGCTAGGGGCGAGAGGGCGCGAAACTTGCCTTTCCCTCAACCGTCCCGCCTCCTCCTTTGCGAGCATTACTGTTTCGCAGAAGGAGGTGACGGCTGCCCATGCCCTCTCGCTCCGTACCATGGCCTGAACCAGGGCCGGACGCGAGAGGTCTCTGCCGCCGATCGCCTCCACGAGGACACGGCGGTGCTCTGCCCAAGCCGGGCAGACCTCCACCGTATGCTCCACCGTGTCCTCCGGGCGATCCACACAGTGGTGACACCCGGACGTTTCCTCCCGCCTTATCCGACACAGGAACCTCCCGAAGCTGCCGTGTCCGGTGAGGACCTGCGTCAGGCGGAAGGTGAGGACGCCGTGGCGCCTCTCCAGCCACTCCTCAAAGAGGGGACTTATCGCCGCAATCGTGGCGTGCCCAGCACTGGGTTGCGACAACCGTACTTTCCATGACGCCATGAGATCCCGCCGGAGCTTCGTCCGCTGTGCCGTGATTTCTCGCGGCAGCGGACTTACGCCCCGGCGTTTCGCCTCCTCGCGCCACTCCCATACGTGCGCGAGGGCTTTTGCCTCCAGATCCCATGGCGGCAATCCGGCAAGGAGGCTCGCTGCCTCACAGGAGACCGTGCGGTATCCTCGGACCATCCGGATGGCCATGACCCTTTGGGCCGCGCTCAACCGGCGGGCTGGCCGCAGCGCCAGAGAGCGCGCCCATACAGGAGCCCTGTAGAGGGCCATGGACCGCACGACCCCCGCGTAGAGCCTCCGGCAGGAGGCGTTTGGACCCCCTAGATTGGGCAGGAGCCGCTTCAATGCAGCGCCCGCCCGCTCCAGTTTGGGAGCCAAACGTCGGAAATGCTCCACGAAGTTCCACCGGCTGTCGAGGACGAGTCCCAGGTACTTCATCGTCGACTCGACGCCGATAGAAACCCCAAATATGTATGGCTTAACAAGTCAACTTTACTCATCCGAAATTAACATTAGCATCCCGTCAAGACAAGACTACCAAAGTTAATTTCGTTAACCTTATTATCTTTGATTCCATTGTGTTTGCAAATTCACCGTAGGAGACTGACTCCTATCCACATTTCAACAATTCTGGAGCGCAGTTAGTTGGTTTCAGCACGACCGTCTCCGTCCCCAAAATAAAGAAATTTCACTTGGAGATATATTTCAGTCAGATTGTCTCGTACCGTCGTTGTACACCGTTCTGTTAACTTTAGTGAAAATTATGTTAAAATATTGTTGTCACTTTCATGACTAAGATCTCGTATAAATTATAGGTAACTTTTTTCATTATCCCTCTGCCTTCTGGTTCGCTGTTAGAAATATTAGAGTTGTAGGTACCTATAGATCTTAGTACTCGTAATTAATGGAATCTGAGGTTGATAATAAGCCAATTTACTTTTTACTCAAGAAATCGTCAGCTCAAATTCCAGCCATGATGATCAGTAAAAGTCAAAGCTTGTACAGAAACAGTTTTAATCAATCAATTTACTGATGTTTAAGGCCATTTTAAACTCTTATTTTTGCAACCCCACTAACGTTTACTAAACAAATAAATCGCACACAAAAACACAGTATTTTCCTCTAAGATGCAGGAGCTGGAGCCAAATTCTATAGAGATAAGGTTGCACCTTCGCGCTAAGTCACAATAAGCGAACCATTACTAGACGGAAGAATGAATATGGCGCGCAGCTTCCAATGAGTTTGGAGTAAAGAGTATTGTGCAGGAGTGAAATATGGAAAGTAGTTATTTATATCTCTGAGTGATACTAATTGTGCCTGGCACGAAAATTTAAAACAAAGTGCTTTATGATACCCACTAATTTGTATTTCCGATTAAAAAATCGATTGAATTACAATTATGTCGGCCATTCGTGCTAGGGCCTCAGATCAAAAGATTGCATGGTTTTATTGAAAACTAACATAGAGAAAAAGTGCAATGAGTTTTTTGTATTAACAACTAGATGTCTCTCCTAAATACAGATTACTCAGTGATCTAGCTAGGAGAGCAACGATTCACTCAACAATTCATTGTACCGACACCATGTAATGAATAATGCATACTTTGTAAGTTCTTCATGTACTACAAAACCTTTATGTACCTAAATAAATTATTATTATTATTATATTATTATGTAAAGAATCGAGAGAAAAGAGCCGTGGTGGCCCAGTGGTAACGGCTGCGACTTACGAGCTGTAGGTCATAGGTGCGACACGTTACAGGCGTTTTACTTTATGTAAAATATTTCATCACCACTGCTCTCAAAACGGTGAAGGAAAATATCGTGAGGAAACCGGCATGTTCTAGAACCAAAAATTCGAAGATATGTGACATCCACCAACCCGCACTGGGCCCGCGTGGTGGATTACGGCCCACTCCCTCTCACAGAGAGGAGGCCTGTGTCCCAGCAGTGGGAACATTATAGGCTGATTATGTAGTTGATTTAGCAAGAGTTGTGTCCAAACGTCAGTCCAAAAATTACAGTTTTTCTTTGTGAAGTGTTACATAAAGACGTCAAGAGACTCAACTCGCTACCTAACTAACGCAGGTGAAAATCAACCTTAATGTCACCTTAACTTTGCACTTGCATCATCTTATGCTCATAACTACATCAGTATTAAAAATTAATTCATCATAACATTAGAAATTATGTCGGCAGATCCAAATGCAGTTTCAACAGCCAACACGAAATAAAATCTCAATCCAAATCATGCACTACCCGCGTCTTGACGATTATAAAACTAGGTATATTAAAACCACAGAACCTAACAAAATAAATATAAGCCGGTAGCTACGTGCTCATCCCCTCACATATTAACCTTTATGATCTAATTTGGCAATGGTCGAGGCTATTTGGCAGAGAAGCCATCCTCTCATCCACAATATTACATTCAATGTCCCGTGCGCCATACAACAGGTACTGTCGGAAATAAAACTCAATATGGGCTATGAATGGGTTTGGACGGCTTTAAAGTGGGCTTGGATGGCACAGTTTTTTTTCGTTTCATTTTTTTGGTGGAGAATTCAAATTTTGAGTAAGAGTAAAATGGGGATAATAGGTATGTCTTTAGTATGGCAAGTTGTATTAGATTACGTCGGATTGTGAAGTTTTCTTTCGTGATTACGTTGATGCTAGTTTGTTGAGTTTCAATCAAGGTAAATACAGCCTACTAACTTACAATTACATTACTTGTTCCTGACAAAAAATATTATAGGTTTAATAAAAACTTAAAATGCTTTAACAGAAACAAAATCCATGCAAACTAAAATTAAATCCTGAAATAAATAACTCACTGAAATTCCCGGACTACCTACTTGTTATTTATGAAACCTTTAAATCTATACCAGAAATTCAATACCAGAAAATAATTTCTTCCTGATTCCAAAAGCATTACAGCCATACCACAATTCACCATTATTCACCACTCTAACAATTCAAAGGCAGACACAGTTTTGAACTAAAATAGTAATTTCCTATACAAAATAAATCTAGAACAGAGTAGGTACGTGGCAGGCGGCTTGACAGGTTACTTTGGCAAGGTTCCTGCTGCAATCGTACCGGTGCTCAGTGGACGCACCGAAATGAAAATGTTGGCGTTAGAATACTGGGGAATGTAGAACTGTAGGTAGTTTGGTTAGAAGTTTTGTACTTGGTATTAATGTATAAAATGTGTTATTCGAAGTAATTCTTATAGTAATTCTTCATAACCGTTTAGTCATTGTAGTTAGTGTGTAAACAGACCTGTTATAGATGTCAGTGCTAGGTAAACATTAATTTCATAAACGAAGCATATGTATATTCATCGAAATAGACAAACCTAATTCCTTACTAGCCAATCCTACAAAAATCCATGCAAATTAACTTATCCGAGTAAAATGTTAACATAATTGAACCAAACACTGTTGAAAAACTTAATTTCCCCAGACTAATCTTAAGTTTCCTCTATGATAATTTATTTTAATTTATTTTATTAATAATATATTTTATTTTAATGTCAGGGTTAGCAAATAAAAAGACTTTTTATTTGTTAACCCTGACATTAACAACAACAAAAGTAATACAAATCAATAAGCCAACACATCAAAACAATCAATCTTTTACTATCTTTTACCCTACCTCCCTTTATTACTGTCCAATTGTCTCGATAACCACTTTCCTGTCCACACACAGAAGAGCCCAGACGTCATAAAAAAAGAAAAACAAAATAAAGGTAAACAAGAAAACTGTTACCGGCCGAAAGTAATTTTGGCAGAAAAAAAAACACTGGCCATTACCATCTTTATCTAGGGTAAGTCAATTTCCCCACTCTACCGTAAAGGTGCAAAATTACTAGGCAACCGAATCACGCAATTCTCAACTTTACTGATGAAGTAATACCGGTGACGCTGAAGATATGGATGGGTGGGAATCGGTAACAATGTCCAACCTGTGTATGTGTAACGTTGACAAGGTGGAGGATGATCGTATAATCCCCATAAAATAAGGTAGCAGAAGAATTCGGGATGTACCGGGAGCGGAGTTTTCTTACGGATATTTTCCCTTATTGTTAGAGGCTTTCTTGCAACATGTTACCATTTTCACGATTTATAAAGAATATCATAGGTTTTTTTTTTATTTTTTATTGCAATATCAAATAACAAACGATTATCTACATGATAAATAAATTAATGATATTTATTTTTGTAAATTGGTTTAAAAACATTTTTTGCACATCAAACATAAATCATGTTTTACAACATGAAACTGCCACAGCGATGAAAAAACTAATTTATGAAATTCATAAAGCGGCTTACCTTCCATACCCATCTCTAAATTATTAGTTTTTATATTGAATCGAATCAAATTCGTTTGTGAGATATGATGTTATTACGATAAGTTCACGATCGAAACGATTACTGTGAATTGAAAAAGTTATGTCTTAATACCGAATGATAATTGCATCATTGTGAAGTTCTAAATCAGGTACCTCTTCTTTCAACAGTCTACCTCATTAATCCAATACTTACCAGAAGACGCAAAACGGTCAAAGAAAGAAAAAACAGATAAAGAAAAACCCCTTTTTCCTTCCCCTCTCGGTGTGCCTGTCCGACGGTATAATCCTTGTGCCTGATATCTCGGCCCGGCCGACCGGACCGGTTCGTTTACGGCGCACGTTAATGGCAATCTCACCGGACACGCAGACCTGATCGTTTTCCTATATCTTTAAGTAACATAAATTCTTGGTACACCTCTGTGTTTTATTTTTTGGCGTCAGCTTTGTGCAACATGTCTCTATGACACTCACTCTTAATGACATGATGGTATTTTGATATGGAGCATAAACCTTGATGATATAAGTTGCTACAAATACATGAAAAAAAAACTAAAACCTGACCTGTTAATTGAGTATAAATCGATTACATAACACACATACATAATCAGCCTACAATGTTCCCACTGCTGGGCCACAGGCCTCCTCTCTGTGAGAGGGAGTGGGCCGTAATCCACCACGCGGGCCCAGTGCGGGTTGATAGATGTCACATGTCTTCGTATTTTTGGTTCTAGGACATGCCGATTTCCTCACGATGTTTTCCTACACCATTTTGAGAGCAGTGGTGATGAAATAAATTACACAAAGTAAAGCGCTTGTCTGGGTTCGAACCTACGAGGTACAGCTTGTAAGTCGCAGCCGTTACCAGTGGGCCACCACTGCTCTCCATAAATCGATTACACCTACTTACACAAGTTGCAGGTCAGGTTTTCATAATATTTAAGATTCCTGAAAAAGGTATTCTAATTTAAGGTATTCTTAGGTACCTACGAGTATGTACTCGTTGGCCTTTTTCCTACTACTGGTAAGAATCAGTTGTGTGACAACATAATAATATAAGGACAAAAAGGCTTGGGATTAAGCTGCTCCAATTATTGCATACTCAAACTTTTATTTTATTTATATACCATTTTGACATATTTACTTTGTGGAGTTCAATATACTGTTTGGAACTTAATATTTACTTGTAAAGTATTACGAGTATATTGTTTTCAATTATTGTGAATGTGAAGCCTATGTGGGTCATTATTGTTTTTTTTTTTTTTTTTTTCTCATTTAGTATTAATCATGGTCTGGCAGTTTGAGTAATTTATGCGGCCTACCTAAATGTTCTTTTTTTGATATTGTTCGTCGAATCGTTGAGCTCCTTAAGTTCTGAGTTGAGCAGCACGATTACTGACAAATGCGTGCACTGACTGGCCAGGTCCACTCAATCTGTGTGGTTCTTTCCTCAAAAGGACCATTTCAGACACCAATCTACATGGCCTTCACATGATCTGACCAAGATTATGTCTGGACTTTAAAAGAGACTGTGACCTCTGAGTTTGTTTCGGCCTTTCTTCTTAGAGTAGTCAGATAGGAAACACCGACCTCATCTAGCTTTATTTTAAAAATATGATTGATGTGTAAAAGTGTTTGTACAAACCTACTTACAGAAAATAAATCATTTATCATTTATATACATATTATAAACTGGCTGACCCGACAGACCTCCTGTATGTAGTGGTGCGCTTACCATCGAACAGCATTGCATTTGTATTAGAGTTCCGCACCCGCGGATGCCAACGCGATCCTATTAATAAGGCTGCGCTGTCCGTCCGTCCGTCTGTGTGTCTTTTGAACCGTAATAGGTAGACTTGAAATTTTCACAGTGTGTACCACCATGACCGCTATAACAAAATATAATAAAAATATGTGGGAACGGAACCCTTCGCCGCTTTTTTATATAGATTAAAGTCGCTTTTCGTGTCTGTCTATGTGATCACGGTGTTCTTCTAAACTACACAACGGATTTTGATGTGGTTTTCACCATCATTTAGAGCATATAGTCCGGAAGGTTTATGTGTTTAGTTTAATAATTAATATTAAACTTATCTACACGTAGCTAATAAAAAAATCTCGATGTTTTATCAAGTCAACACCTCAAACCTCACGAAGCAGGGGCGCGTCGCTAGAGTTTATAGCACTTACCTTATAAATCACAAACTCTCTTTCTCAACTAAAAACTCCAACCGCCTATAACTTTCAGTTCAATCAATTCAACACCACTGTAGCCTTTTGACAGAACTCTTGCACTAAGACGGGTCTAAAATCGAAGTACTAACTATTAACGTAAGGTAAAGTCAATGAGAGCGGTCGCTCGGCGGCGTATCTCTTCAGCCCGTAATAGCGTTGTCCGAACGAGGCTCCTAAGATTCATTGGGGGTGCTTTTCATTTGTGTCGACACAATACTTTGTTTCTATAGAAAATACTGTTGTATGGAAACGAAATGATGTTCATTTCTGTAAGTCGATCTTTTAAGATGCAATTTTTTGGACAATATTTTAAAACTAGATGGTGCCGGCAGTTCCTGCCGCCAAGCTATGCCGAAAAAAACTTAGAGATCATGGTCTCTTTTAAAGACATGTGGTCTTTACCTACCACCACAAAGCACCTGTACCAGTGCTCTATTTACTTAACTGATGCACTTATAAACCTTTATTTTCACATAATTATCATGAATGCCCGACCCCAAGTAACATGGGACAAAGGCAGGAAAATTATGAATAAAATAAGGTCAGGATCACTCTCTTTGCAACATACCTTAACTAATTACTTACTTTCTAAGTGACTCTTATAAAACTTCGATTCTCGAATATATTTCGGAATCCATCCAGTGTCGACTCAAGTGGACAACTACGTGGCATTAGTGTCTACCTCAGAGCTAATCCTAGTCGTTACACCTCATTGAGTGGCCACGAAATACGAGAGTATTATTATGATTAACACTGTATTCTATGAAATTACTTTTTACTGTTCTTATGTAAATTATGAGGATAAAACTAAAAGTGAATAAGTCTACTTTTATTTGCAAAACAAGGCATCACCTGCATTTAGTTTTTATACAAAGGAAGCTTTTCTTATGATTATTTATATTTTACTTCTGTGGCGTGGGGAAAACCTAGTAAGTGAAAGGATGTTTGATTTAATTAAAATTCTGTTTGTGCTCAAACGGGGATTTTTTAACCAGCTTCATAAAAAGGAGGAGGTTCTCAATTCGGTTGTATTTTTATTTCTTCTTTAGTTCATAATTACGTATGACATTATTTTACGCTGGTTGTTGTAATCTTCTCCTTAATTGTAATGTTCCCTGAATAGTTGATACAACTGGCCTCTGCATTATCCCGCTGATGCAGGAGCCGCACGGAACCCATTTGCAACACTATCGTCTTAAGAGATTTCCTGTAGGGTCCGTACGAACCCGTACGTATTCGTACGTATTGTGCGCGAGATTTGTGGCTCAAAGTATTGCGCTAAGTGCCCACCTTGATGGCGCAACTGATTCACTTAGAAAACGGTGAGCTTTTGTTTAGTGAATGAAGTATTAAGTGAAGAAAGATGCATTAAAGTTAATTTAGAGCCAAAGAAACACGTGATTTGTTTACCTTATTTTTTTTTTAATAATTAGTAATTCAACGCATTCATGAAGAATGTTGTAACTCTACAAACCGTTCACCTAAAGGACCGTTGTCTGCAGTGCTATTCTGTAACCTTCTCACCGTGAAAACTTAAGTGAAGTGAACGTGGAGTGAACTGACAGTGTCATCCCACCTGATACTAGGGATGGACCAAGGATTACATTTACAATCATAATCGAGATTTTAATAATATTTTTATGCTAATTCTATTGATCATAAACGTAATCCCATGACCCAATCGCGATGTGTTTTAACTGATTAAAAAACGCAATCCCGTGACCCAACCGCGATGTGTTTTGAAGAAGCGATAGTGGATTGAGTCGTTATTCAGCGTTGTTATTAACCCAAATCTATTCAATAAGAAGAGATAACCGAGTGTATCAAGTGATCGAGTGCTAAAAGTATGCCTGGCTGACGGACCATAGAATTTATCCCCTCACAAACTATGTGGAAACCTAACTAACCGATGTGTGTATCTGTGTACATGAGCCATTCGAATAAAAAAACGTGCGGATTATTTAATAAGTACCTTTCTAATATTTTATTTTAGGTAGGTAAATTTATACCGACCAACGCGTTGCCAATAATAAAATTATTAATATTCATAAAATCACCGTCATCAATACTATAACAAAATTCAACAGTTAACTGACACTCGCGCAGCGCGCGCACCGGCCGGCGGGCGGCTAGGCTCACTTCATCCAGCCCAAGTGAAGTGAAGTTGCCATGGCAACGAGAATCGGGTAAAGTGATAAGATCACGCTGCGCTTGCGCGTGAGGCGCTGTTATTAATATCAAGTTGAGTTTTTTTTTTTAATTTCCCGTTTTTTTATTTTTAAATGCGCGACAAACAAAAATTTGGTTTTATCAGCTTTATATCAAAATCCAAAATGAAAAAACTACAAACATTTTTCATCATGTGTGTCGTTTTCATGGTTTTCGGGGGTGTTAAAGCCGATAGTGAGGTCAAATCTAAAAAACAAGATGGCGGCTGCGAAAATATTCAGATTTTCCATCATGGGTATCGTTTTCATAGTTTTCGGGGGTGTTAAATCCGATAATGAGGTCAAATCTAAAAAACAAGATGGCGGCTGCGAAAATATTCAGATTTTTCATCATGAGTGTCGTGTTCATGGTTTTCGGGGGTGTTAAAGCCGATAGTGAGGTCAAATCTAAAAAACAAGATGGCGGCTGTGAAAATATTCAGATTTTTCATCATGAGTATCGTTTTCATGGTTGTCGGGGGTGTTAAATCCGATAGTGAGGTCAAAATTAAAAAGCAAGATGGCGGCTGCGAAAATAAATAGATTTTACATCATGTGTGTCATGTTCATGGTTTTCGGGGGTGTTAAAGCCGTTAGTGTGGCCAAATCCAAAAAGCAAGATGGCGGCTGCGAAAATTACCAAACCTTTTGGAATAAAAAAAAACAAATTGAGTTTCTGACTGAATTTCTGTTTTGCTATTTTATTTTTAAAAAACCCTAAATAGTAACGTTTCAAATACTAGTTTTGAAATAATATAAAATGATCAATAGAATTAGCATAAAAATATAATTAAAATCTCGATTATGATTATAAATGTAATGCTTGGTCACTCCCTAGCATCAGTGAGATGACACTGACAGCTCACTCCACGCTAGCTTTCACGGTGAGATTTTTACAGAATCGACATGCTGATTTCACTTCAATTTTTTCGTACAGAGAATAACATAAAACTTTAAACGTCACCCTACGTTTTCAGCACCTCGACCCCCAAACATTAAACTATAATAATAATAAATAACTTTGTAAAAGGTCGAATGCCGCGTATTTTTTCAGGGCGCGCAGGTGAACGTAAATCACCTGTCTAGACGAGCTTTATGGCTGATACACGCACTATAATACACGCCAGTGGCTCTCAAAGTGCGTAGGGGGCTGGCGAGCCGGAACATTCTGACAAGTATTGGGTGAAAGGAAGAATATGTTTGAGGGTTTCACTTATGCTTGTTGTGATAAACGTTTGTCTTCAAAGTCTATTATACTGATGGTAAATAAGTCGTCTTCTTCAACTTCTTCTTTTCGTTTCGGCGTCTATGTTCCATCAAGGTGGCCACATTTATTGCAGCGTCAAATTTCGGATATAGTACGTTTAGGAGCACCTGGAATATCTATACGTATAATAAAATCGTAACGAAGTCATTGTGTATATTGAATATTTTAAAGAAAGTAATTGCTACGAGGTCGGGGAATGATTCTAATGTCGAAAATATGGTTTTAAAACTTTTGTCTGTTTGCCTGAATGTTTGTTCCAGCATCACGCAAATACTACTGATTAGATTTTGTTCAAAATTTGCATAGACATTCCCTAGAAGTCTGCTCATTGTGTAGACTATAAATTATTACGCTGGATGAGCAATATCGCATTATGTTCGTATTCTTCTATAGTTTACCGCAAATTGTAAAAAGACAAGCCAAAGGTTTAGAATATTGCAGATAGTTACAGTTTTAACCTTTTAAATAATTATCACCACGCTATACCTTTATGGAGCTAAGCAGTCAATCCATAGCATATTTGGGTGGATTTTTGAGATGGGGCAATAAGGATCTTAACCGTTGTCGCTACAATAAAACGGTCTTAGGAGAAAGTCCTTTACTTTTTGAAACATTTTGATCACACGGACAAGTGTAGTACGTCGTTTGCTCCCACGTCACCTGTCCTGACTCTCTTCGAAACCACAAAAGTAGTACAGGGAAGTTTTATAAAAATGTGGCTGTTATTTTAGTATATAGTGGTGTCTTCTAAAAGCTGGTCCAAAATAAGTAGTCAAGTTCTGTCAATGTATGTGATGACGCGTAACGCGTAATTGGCTGAAGATTTGTGTCCAAAATACAGAAAGAATCCAGGTTCAGAGCACGTTTGTTAGATCGTACAATTTCAATGTCTTCTCGTTTCAGTTTTTTACTTTGGGATAATAATTCTACGACATAGTGATCTGAAACTAAACACAAAGTAGTCACGGATGTCTCAACCGATAGTTAGCACAATTCCTGTTACTTTTTGTATTCCTACATCTCAGTTATTATTGCGTACGTTCTTTCTACTCATCCCAAATATATTTCATTGATTTGCTTTCAGTTTGTTATTAATTTCTCTAAAGTATGTCTGTGGAAAATGTAGTGGACACCATATTTGTTAGTAGCTATTGCTTATTTTTCCTAAGGAAATAAAATAAACACATTCACTGCCGTATCAAAATACCCACCTTAGAACTATTTTTCAGGCTATATATTTCAGAAACTAGATAACTAAAATGCATCAATGTTTGAGAATCACAATAAATATAAGCACTTTATAGTATTGTTCTCAACAGTAGGTATATGTCTAAGATTGGTTTTCTTCAAAGCCAAGTTTTTGTTATTATTTATTGTCGTGCGGTTTGTTGTCTTCAATCAGATTTTATGTTCGCTTGACGTTTTCATTTAAGAGAACATTTGTATTGATACATCTTGTTCATCTAGGTATATAAAAGGTCGATCTATCGGCGGGAATTTTTTTTTAGCACTACAAACGATTGAAAATGTCGATAAAACTTGACCACCATTTTTCTAATGTAAAAATAAACTTACAAGAGTATTTTTTTTTCATTTTAGCGTTTTTGAACAGGTAAAACGAAAGCCCGTCAAGTATTTTTCAAACACCAAAAAAATATCTATTACCTACCAAGCATAGTAAGTGTATTTCCTTTTCCTGTTTCTAACATTATACATTTGATTAAATTGATTTGTAAGGTCCGCTAACACAATTAATAATATAATTCAAATAAAAATAATATGCTAATATAATTCATTACGCTAGGGTACCTCATCTCTTAATACCGTCAAAGCTGTAACAGTTGCTAATTAATTCCCATTCTAAAGTAGTGACTTTAGAATGGGAATTAATTTTGTTACTGGCATCCGAAATGATATTCAATAAGTTGTCATGACGATTACCAGAATTCCCAATTGGACATGGGATGATACAATATCATGTGCAGTAATAATCGTATCTTATGATCTTCAAAGATAGTACGTAGGTACCTATTATAGTGTGACCTTAGGTCACCAGAGGATTAAAGGCACCTGCATACTGAGGCGATATCACCCTCATATCACCCCCTATCATTGCACCCTCGATATCGCCCCAGTCTGTAAGAGCCTTAAAAATCCAATGGTCTTGAAGCTAAATCATCGATGATTCTCGTAACAGGTTTCACATAAAAAGTATTAATAAACATATAGCAAATTCATCAAATCTTTGATCACAAGTTCTAAAAATACCGATTAATTATAGTCTCATGTTTAAAGGGAATGAATCGTCCTAGCATATCGTTTTGCTCGTAGCTTCAGCTTCCAGTCAGTATAGTTTTAAATAATATTTTTGTCACCATCGCATTTAACCTTGCTGATTGGCCAATCATTTTCACCATAAGAAACAAAGAAATTGCAGTTACAAAGTCAAACAAACTTCAGACCACAGGCACCACCTAATAAAACAATAAGATCCCTTTAACATCCTCAAATAAGTCTTCCACCATCCATTCAAAGTCTGCCATTTGCAAATTCAGTACACAGAGTAGTCATAAACAGAGAGCTCGGTCGCAAGGTGTGTGCTAGAAAAAAATAGTGGCATTTATTAAAGGGTTCGTCCTTAGCACCCCAGACACGTAGCACACGGGGTTACAGGACGTACCTACGTATAGGTATTCCTTTGATATAAAGTTTTTCTATCCGATCCCCTCTATATTGAAATCGTATAGATTTGATTTCGTACGTGTTTTGTTTGGAACTTGTGGTCAGATTTGTTGAGGAATTGAGATATTTTTGTAAGCATGTCTGATGATAGTGTCATAAAATATTATAAATAAGTAGGTTACTTATGTAATCTACTTATTTATAATATTTTATATACATAAAGCCTGTAATAAATTACCTAATTTATTCGCCTGAGAGGTGAGTCAACTTTATAACATTTAGTTGTTAACTTTAAGTTACTTCTGCACCAGCTTATTTTTTTGTCACTTAGATTATTATCTTTATCACAATCATCGGTTTATATTATTTTAAAATCGCGAAGAAAAAACATACTTTAGTATTAAAACACAGCATCGTATGACGAAGTATATAAATAATTGTGTTTATAGCCTTTATAACAACATGAGCTACAAAATACCTTTAGCCAAACAATAAATATCATATCACCTCAAACACCAAGATTCCGACTGCTATCACATTCACAAAAAAATTAAGGAGAAAAAAAAATAAATTGATTCCGCCAATAGTGTTCCACTATCTGTCAACAGCATTATCTTAACCCTGCGCTCACTGTGTGGGTCAAAATGATCCCCGTACCTGATGCGCCGTCACGTCGCCCGCTTTGAATGGCAAATCACGAGGTAGACCTTCGGGGGCTAAGAGACCTCGTATGAAAATAAAATGATTGCGAAGGGTCCGAGGGCTCTGTATTAAAATATTCCCCGAGGTTGCGCACACCTGATGTTTGTGAAATAGTTGTCTGTTTATTTTGATTTTTATCTGTGATAAATTGTGTGTGAGCTACTTTTATGATGTGAGCTTTTATGTGGAGTGAAATGTATGGTTTATTTTCGGGTTTTTTTTTTATTGAACGAATTGTGCGACACCTATGCTATATTTATGTCTTCAACTGAAATGAGTTTCATCTGCTGTCGTAATACGTTTTGCTGCAATTATTGCATGAAACCGATTTAATCATCCCGTCACTGTGTAGGCGTAAATTAGTATTTTTTTTTCGGTGGGAAATTATCAAATAACTTCTCCAGCTCCACCCAGAGCCAGTACCAAAACCCACCCATGTTCCTTCCGTTGCCTGATTTACCAAGGACCTCGGTATCCCTTTCGGACTTTCCCACGACCCCGGTAGGCATCGGCCCTATTGGACCCCTACTCTTGTGCTGACAACATATCTTTGAGGCGTGCGTGGAACACAACGCGCTGTCGACCCGGGCCTGGTCCTTATTGGGCGGTGAGCTACTCATTGCTCACCGTCCGCAAGCCCGCACCTACGGTGGCCGGAAATCTGCCCGGGATTCCCTACACCCAGGGCGTCTCCTGCGGCGGCTAGAGGCGAGAGAGCGCGAAATTTGCCTTTCCCTCAACCGTCCCGCCTCCTCCTTCGCGAGCATCACAGCTTCGCAGAAGGAGGTGACACCTGCCCATGCCCTCTCGCTCCTTACCATGGCCTGAACCAGGGCCGGACGCGAGCGATCTCCGCCGCCGATCGCATCCACGAGGACACGGCGGTGCTCTGCTCAAGCCGGGCAGACCTCCACCGTATGCTCCACCGTGACACCCGGGCGTTTCCTCCAGCCTTTTCCGACACAGGAACCTCCCGAAAATGCCGTGTCCGATGAGGACCTGCGTCAGGCGGAAGGTGAGGACGCCGTGGCGCCTCTCTAGCCACTTCTCAAAGAGAAGACTTATCGCTGCAATTGTGGCGTGCCAGCACTGGGTTGCGACAGTCGCACTCTCCATGTCGGCAAGAGGTCCCGCCGGAGCTCTGTCCGCCAAGCCGTGATTTCTCGCGGCATAAATTAATAATTGCAGTTAATTTTAAATCACCTTTTACGACACCTAGATATAAAATAAATCAGCTTTCTAAAGAACAACCAGAAATATTTTTGCAATCTTATTTAAATGGTCACAATTTTTTTTTCTTTATTTATTTAGGGGCATTTATAAAGGCTAACGTAAAGTATAGCAGACAATGTAAGCACCTCAGTACCTGCCTGCCTCAGTAAAGGGTTGTCGTAATGAATCGACGGTAGCATTAGTTAGCATTAATTAAGTTTACTGCGCCAGATTAATGAATATATCGCTCTACATTTGTGACTGAAATACGGGATGTTCGAAAAATGAACGCGATGTAATGAAAACTAAACTAAAATTAAGTTTTCAGCAGGTGGTTACAGTTTCAGTATCATTAATTTTGGCCGGTGTAGAATCATCATCATCTGCCTAGCCTTTTCCCAACTATATTGGGGTCGGCTTCCAGTCTTACCGGATTTTACATGGAGCGACTGCCTATCTGACCTCCACAACCCAGTTACTGGGTAACACGATACCCCTTGGTAAGACTGGTTGTCAGACTTTCGAGCTTCTGACTACCCGTAACGACTGTCAAAGATCTACAAATGACAGCCGGGACCAACGGCTTAACGTGCTTTCCGAAGCACTGAGGGGTCTTGGTATGTAAAGATGGTCACCCATCCACGGACCAACCGCGGCAAGCTTAGCTTAACCTGATCGATCGACCCGTGCGGCTGGGTAGAATGAATATAGATATAAATAAAAATAAATATGACCCTCCAAGGTTGCGTTGCCTTAATAAGAGAAGATAACGTAACTGACGACTGAAAATAACAGTTACGAGTATACTGTTATTTACCTATATTGATGCGACAATCTGTAAATGTCCTTAACCCGTTAAGCCCCGCACGACACTGATGCGGAGTCAAACATAGAAACTAAATAGAAAATAAATTGTGTCTCATTAGCCGTCCTTGACCAATTAACCAACGTTTTAATTTCTGAAAAAGTATGTCTACAATGAAATACCAGACAAAAATAAATAAACTATCATACTACTCCCCGAACTACTATAAAACCACACCGTGTACCCTCACCTCACAAAGGTACGTCCTAGTTCGTCCCCCGGTTCCCGAATAAATTGCTCCGAATAATTCCACAATTAACATTTTTAATCTCGACGAGATGTTACACGAATAAATTAAGAGTTCCCACCGCTCGCAGATCGTAGACGGAGATAGGGACTATGCTAACTGGTCTCTTAATCTTTCCTGTGCGATTAACGTGATAAGAATGATCGTAATGTGGGGAGACGCTTTATAACCAGTTTCCCGAACTTCAACTTTACCTGTGTTCACTACCGCATTGCTGGTAAAACAGCCTCTGAGTTTGTACTGCTCTTGAATATACTAAGTTGTTCTTCAAGTTGGACTTCACCCTTTTCTTATATACTCGTAGGTGTTACCTAAATTTTTCACTTTCATTGTAAAAAGTTGTATATTGCTAATTTGAGAGACATGAACTAAATTATTAGAAAATTAAAAACTTTCGTAGGTATAATACTGAACGTTGCATGTTTCAGATGTTTCGTAATGTAACCCAGTGCCCTGCTGAAAAAAAAATACATCAACATAGCAAACAAATGAAATAATTGACTCCATTCCATCGAGACTCGTTCATCTAACCCGCTATCAAAACTATTCGGCGCAGTAAAACAGCGGCGCAATAACATGCGCCATACATCACGCCCGCGCCCCACGGCACCCGGCAGGTGACTGATTCACTGGACACAACAACCGCCTGAAATATGGTAATGGCGGACGCGGTCGCGCGACCTGGCTAACAAATATACCTCTAACTTTACTATTATGCGCGTTTAGGTTTTTGTTTGAGAATGTAGTGGTAGCCTACAATGCTAATGGGCAGAGAATCTGTGATCCAAATCTTGTCAGTTTCATACCAGTGGTCAAGCAGCAACGCTGTCTTTAAAGGTTCGGACGAAGATGTTGTTTGAACCGGTCACAAACTAAAAGTCTTATTAAAAAAAGTCTTATTCTTAAAGTGTAAAGTCTTATTTTATTATCTATCTTATTTTTAGCTTTAACTACATCTGAATATTAACATAACTAAGTCGCAAACCAGGGGCTTGTGGCTAAGTAATAACAGCCACACGGGTTGATCGATCAGGTTAAGCTACGCTTTCCACGGTTGGTCCGTGGATGGGTGACCATGACCACACAATTTTCACAAGTGATAATCTTTCAATTTGTTACGGTGTGCCACAAGGCAGTATCCTTGGGCCGACTCTGTTTCTTGCTTTTATTAATGACCTTTGTAATTTACACATCACTAATGCTAACATTGTGTCATTCGCAGATGATACTGCACTTACTTTCTCAGCCAGCTCATGGTCAGAGCTTCGGACCACAGCACAAAAGGGCTTCAATTCTGCAAATGAATGGCTACTTTCTCACACTCTCACATTTAATACATCAAAAACAAAGCTTATAATATTTTCTACTTCACCTAAGTCGCAGCCCAAAATTCCAATTGTCATAAAAGCTCACTCCTGCCACACACATTACCAGGCAAGTCTACCCTGTGTGTGTCCTCTAATTACACGCGTTGACAATATAAAATATCTGGGCATAGCATTAGATCAATTTCTTAACTTCTAAACCCACATTTATCTTCTTACAAGCAGGGTTAAAAAACTCATTTATGTTTTTAAGAAACCAAGACACGTTGCCGCGTCGGCTGTTATACGTACTGTCTACTATGCTTTATGCCAATCTATTGTGACGTATGGTATTGCATGTTGGGGTGGCGCCGCTAAGACGACAGTGAAACAGCTAGAAACAGCCCACAGAGCAATATTGAAGGTAGCCACATTTAAACCGATTATGTACCCAACAACAACCCTCTACAAAGATTGGAATGTCCTTAACGTTAGACAACACTTTGTCTTGCAGACCATTCTTCTACAACACCGACTAACGCCTTTTATTACAGTCACGAAACGTCGGAAAGATATGGTCTGCACTATCCCAGCACCATACTATAGATTCACCAACGATTTTTTTTTTTACCTTGGTCCATATTTGTATAACAAACTAAACGCAAACTTACAGATTTATAGCATACCATATTCCAAATGCAAAACTGCGGTCCGTTCTTTTCTTCTTTTGAAATCCTATGATGAGACTGAAGATCTCTTAAAAACAGTCTCATAAGTTCTCGTTCTTGGCACAACATAACCGTCTAATAGCCCAATAGTAATTTCTCAAACACATACACAAATACCCACACCCCCACGCACATATAAACCCGCACTCACGAACAGCAGACTCACACACACGCAGTACACAAACATCAAACACTCACACATACTCAATCACGTCTCACATAAAACATTCTCTTTTTTACTATGATTTTATTCTTATTTTTAATTTTATTTTTTTACTAAATTATTTTTATCTCTCTCCGAATTTGTAACCAATTACAGTATTAAATTTATTAGATTTATTTCTAGTAATCAACACTGATAATAACGTATGTAATTTAACTAATGTCTTGATTTTGGAGTCAACACGTAGCACTATTTTTAAGATCTTTATCTAGGGAGGCAAACTGTATCTCCTTAATACAGGTAGCTCTGCTACCTAGCTAGGAGAACAGTAGTTCACCCCTACAGATATTTGTTAGTTTTACTATTAAGCTTACATAATTACTAAACTCTGATATGTACGTACTACAAATACCTTATTATGTAATAAATAAATATTATTATTATTATTATTATCTTTACATACCAAGACCCTTCGTGCCTCGGAAAGCACGGTAAACTGTTGGTCCCGGCTGACATTCGTGGATCCCGTTACGGATTGTCAAAAGTCCGAAAGTCTGACAACCAGTCTTACCAAGGGGTAATAGTATTACCCAGTAACTGGGGTGTGGAGGTCAGAGTCACTCTATGGTACTGGTATTCAGCTGCATCCGGTTAAACTGGAAGCTGACCCCAACATAGTTGGGGAAAAGGCTAGGTAGATGATGATAAGTCCCAAACAGCAGAGGAACAAAACTTAAGAAAATAAGTTTCCATAACACGCTAAGTTCCTTTTAGCAAAGCTCTTGAATATTAAGGCAGTGTCTCTCACAAAGATAGCAACAAAGACTGAATTCAACATCAGTGCCTGTGTGAGTGACTTAATAACCCCTTTACATTCCTGGAGTGAACTTCTAACCTAACCACCTTATACCCACCACACCCACATTTTCCCTAAGCTCCAACAACTATGAATAATTTACCTCCAATAAAATCTATTCTGTAGGCACTTAAACACAAGCAAAAGCCTTTGTCCTAATAACGAAATCCACGTACGATACGATGCGATGTGGCGTGTAAGCGCGAATTTGTATGCAAATTGTCGGCGGCACAGCAGGTGGGCCCGCACGCGGCACGAATCCGGCACGGTTCGAACGGATCTGGCCAAAAACGAATGCACGAAGTGAGCAAGGTTAAACGTCGAGATTTTGTGACAAAAGTATTTTGTGATTAAAATTATCACATTTTTAGTAGTTTTTTTATGTTTACAGAAAATTATTTATTTTTTAATTCAAAGGAAAATCTGAACGTAACGATCATTGTTCAATCTTTAGTCGTGTGAAGTATATTCTTAATCTAGTTTAGTTACTGACCGAAGCAAATCAATAATAGAATAAGTTCACCTAAACACACAGCAAAAGCAATTTTACTCTCACATTTCACGGAATTCTTTTTCAGGGCAACAAAATAGGAAGGAAACTCTTAAAATTCTTAACAAAAATAAAAGCAAATTGGTAAAACTACTATCTTCACGTTAAAGCGTGCGTCGGTAACTGCCGAAGTACTGAAACTGCTATCAAGGTGGACTTCGGTAACGACGCTCGTGATAGGGACGGGGAAAGAATTATTAAATTCGAACAGGTACCGATACCAGTATTTTCCTCCCATGACTCAAAAGATCGCTACGGAAACCACTATTTTTCACATGGAAAATTAGATGTAACTAAAAGATAAATATCACAGCGAATACCTTACTCGGTATTTTAAATTATAATTAATGGTAGATAAGGATAGTTAAAATATTATATTTAACATGCAACGATCAAGCAGTTCTAAAATTACCGGACAAAATAACAAGCCCTTTTGATTCACCCAGCTCAACACAACTTCAATTTACTTATTAAATACAAACACAATTTCAAGAGCAGAATCACATTGAATCGTCTCTCCGCGAGTCTCAAATCAAATTATCGATATTGATTGGTATCGGTAGCTCGCGGGCACATCCCTAAATATCAAAAGGAAAGCGAGAGTGAATTCCTTTCACCTGATAGAACGGTTATTAGCCAATTCGAACCTCATTCCGATCCTAATAGAGGTGTAATAAAAGGGTCTTCTTTCTCTATTTTTTCTTGTATTTGTTCAAAAGGTAAAAATAAAAATTTTCTTATTCAATTTGCTTCAGCTCTGTCGTTTCGATTTTATTCTTTTCTACCTTCGTGTTTTTAGGTGTCTTTATTTTGGGGCTGCTGTGTCCGACTCTCGTCGTTTCTTGGCTTTGCGATCTCTGTTATTATTTTTGTGTTTAACTGATTCGTTTACAGCTACTCTAGTTATAAGAATATATATATGTTTATAAAACCAAAACACTCTCTTAGATCTTTTCGCATTATTCCAGTCAGTTTAAACTCTTAGGTACGGTAAATATTTTCGTGCTTTCCTTCAATAAACTATGACTTTTATTTTACTTCTATTTCATCAATTTTTAATAATCATTTAGAATATTTAGATAGTTGTTCTTAAATGATTGCTATTATCAAATTTCAATGTCTTACGAATGCCATCTTGCGAAATATATTCGTTTATGTATTGACAATTAGGTACCTACATTACATTAATAATTTTATTACAAACTGCAATTATAATGTTAGATTGACCATTTTTGTTGTCCCAATGTTGGTCGATGCATCAAAATGGTTAATAATAATTAAGATATTGTTTCGAATTGATACTATTATTTGATGTTTTATGGGTATTTAGTTATTTATTTATTTAGTCACTGATATTCATCACTTTTAGTTTAATTAAAAATTCGTCAAGCCCCTATTCTTAAAACTTATTATTGTTATACATGATGCCTTTATTGACCAGTTTTGCAATCTTAAAGAGCAAATATTCATTATATTATATAACAGGAATAACACACGAACTACCCAGGAACATAATTCTATGTTCACCCGTTACTTTGAAACAATAACCAATAAAAAAATCTAATTTAAAATCCCTTATTTGAATCATTCTCCCTAACAACAAGACATCGGCACAATATTTTACGCCAGTCATATTCTAACACATGTTTCATATACAAATTCTCGTTTCTATAGGCCTACCTACACTCGTCATCTCCCCTCGAATCGAAACCTATTTTTGATTGTTCTTGCATCTCTTTCGCACACTTTTTGCACGCACCGGTGTTAAGAGGCCTTTAATGACAGGAAAATTGAAACTTCGTCGTTTACCAGAAAAAGTTGGGGAACAGTCGTAAAAAATGTGCTTCCCAGATAATGTCCAAATGATGTGTTTTGAGGTAGAATTTCTCGAGAAACTTAGTCAAGAGAGAATTTTGCAAGGAATATTATACTTGTTTTACAGAGAGGTATATTTTTTATGAGTTGTCAATAAGAGTACGAACGATCCCTTAGTTTTCGGGAAAGACATGTGTCCTGAAATGTACAGCTTCTGTTGTTGATCTTACGTAATATAATTTACCTATTCATTACGCGCATGTTTCCGAATTAACGCTACGGTTTCCTAGAAGAACAGTGGCCGCCACATAACGGCCGCAGTGACGGCCGTCTTGCCGTTCGACTTTAAGATGTCAAAACACGCTCTCTAGGGAAACACACCAACTTACTTTCATTAATAACATTTCAGTGACGTCATTCACTGATAAATTGCGGACGCTATGTGTCGGCCACAGCAGTCTTAGGAAACCCTAACTTTACCGAACAGTTCAGACTCACACGGAGACGCAAAATATAATAAACACCATCTTGAATCAGATGGTGTACATCATAGTAGGATAATAAACGACATCTTTCACTTCAATAGTACTCGTACTTCACATATCATTCCTATAAAATAAAAGGTACCAAACATGGAAGGCATGTTACCACAACCCGACCCTTAACAACCGAGAGGTAAGGAACAAAGAAAGAAAACATTTAACCCAAGTTAGGTAAAAGTGTAAAGTTATTGAAATTCATAAATCACGCGTCCGTGCCCAATATACAGGGTGAGCCGTGCCCGATATACAGGCTGTGTTTAACAAATATATCGCGTGTTAGAAGAACACGTTGAGTCGGAAGAACGCGTTGGTGGGGTGTGGTGCAAGTTACGAGTGCAACATGTGTTCAGTTTTAAGGGAAAATACTGGAGCTTTACTTCTGTGAATATTTAAATAATCAAAGCAGGTATACTAATAAGTATTATCTTTGCAGAACTTAATTTCTAGTTGACCACAAACTCACACACACATTAAATCATTATAGTATGATGTCACAGAGGGGCCCGTGACTGAATGCTAACAGCGGCACTGGTCGATCGAAGGTTAAGCTACGCTTGCCGCGGTCAGATCGTAAATGGGTGAGCATCCATTACGTATCGAGACACCTCCGTGCCTCGGAAAGCACATTAAGCCGTTGATCCCAGCTGTCATTCGTAGATCTACCTAAGCTTTAGGACTAGAAATAGGGACCAATTAATTCAACCAGGTTTCAGACTGGCTGAAGTAGACTTATACTTCATGGGGTAGGTAATGTTTAAAATGTTACAATAAAATACCTCCCCACATACTCTAACTAAACGAAACTAAATTTAAATCTTGTATTAAACGCTTACTATGCAGCCAAGCATATTATAAGTTGGGGGATTACATCGCTGACAAAAATGCTTGGCTCAACGCTGGTCCTGCTCCACAAGGGCGCATAAATAAACTAATTGATTAGCATTCGAAAATATTTGCTGGAGCTGCTGAAAATCATAGAAACTATCTGTGCATTGCATAAATTAAATCTCTTAGTATTGTATAATTGCATGGCACATGTGTGAGCACTTGGTACCTACTATAAAGCTACCATTTACTGGGTACGTCTTTAATTGGCTTGAATGTGCCCTGGCGGCTGAGAGTATGTCATGCTTACTCAAATGTCTCGCTGGTGGTGTGTAGGATCATTTAGCTCCCTTCAAAATGGTTGAGCTGAATGGTGCTGATCTATGTATGTGTAATGTTCATGAACTGGCGCCGTCAGATGGGACTGGTCATCCAACACACGCACCACCATCCGCGAGACATCTGAGTGAGCATGACAAACTCTCAGCCGCCAGGGTACATTCAAGTCAATGAAAGACATATTAACCGGTAAATAGTAGCTCTATTATACATAGTACCTGTGCTATGCAATTATATAATACAAAGGAGATTTAATTTATACAATGCAAAGATAGTCTTACAATGTTCAGCAGTTCCAACAGTATATTCAAATGTTAATCAATTGATCGTGGTTGTGGAGCAGGACCAGCATTGAACCAAGGATTTTTATCCCCCAACTTATAATATGCCTGCCTGCCCGCAGTCAATCCGCTGGCTCTCCCCACTCGGTCCACCAATCACGTCGCAGCAATAGATCAAGTCCACCTGTAATATTAACGCTCACTATCAGCCACACATGGCGACGTCGCCGCTCGACTAACAAAAAGTATTTGTCACACACTGATGTTTGTTTGAGCACAGTGCGTGCGTTCTGCGTTTTGTTTGGATGCTCGAATTATTCCAACTCCAACGTGGATTCGTTTTTCAGGATCTTTTAAATGCAGCAATAGGTTTCGTGATGGCCCAATGATTAAGGCTTCACCTCTCATGCGCGAAGTTTTAGGTTCAAATCCGGGCAAGTACCAATGTGGCTGTTCAATTCATAATATATGTACTTTAGAGAGTCTATGAATAGAAAAAGTCTTAAAACTTAGAAGTTTATCTTGGACATCACTCTCACCGCTGAGAGAAAACATCGTCAGGAAACTTGGACTTACTATTAGTCTGAAATTGCCAATCCGTCTTGAGCAAGCGTGGTGATCAATGCTTATACTTTATTTGTATGAGAAGAGGCATTTGCCCTGAAGTTAGAAATAATAGGCTGGTATTAATAGGCCGACGGGCGCGGTCAGTTCAATCCCCGTAATTCGACATGGAAACTTTTGTTGACGAGTAAGTCAGATTTTATGTCAATGTTTGACTCTGATCAAATTTAAAGAAACAATTCAGTACCTACTTGAAAAGCTTGCAACCAACTTTGCAACGTGTTTTCAAGCTACAAGAGAACATAAAACATGAAATGTTTTGTAATAAATCAAGTCTTGTAAAACTAGCCCAAATGCTGCTAAAATCAGTAACTGCGAAGTAAAACCTGATCCACCAACATAGCCTACATTTACACAATAAGATTGTAAACATTTCTATCTTCAATCTCTCACATGCCAGGCTTACCTGGCAGTAATACAGCCGTGCATTAACACCTCGGAATCAAAGCGTCTTTGAGACCGCGCGTAATCTCGCCAACACGTCTGGTTATCTGCGAACCATGGGAAACGTGCTCTACTTGCGATTCTACTTGTACGTGGAGTATTTTAATCCGATGCGAATTATTGATGTGTCGTCATTACAAGCCTTGGATTGACGATACATTTAAATCTAAGGATGAATTTAACCAATAAAACTTCGCGATCTTTTCCATTGGTTCATAAACCAAGTTGAAGAGCTGTGAGTGTCATTATTTTCTGTGGAATATTGACACTGACAACTCTTGAACGCGGTGAAGATGTGTTGATCTCGTTCAGTTTCAATGGTGAAACTCGCCCTGTTGTTGACATCATATTTATAAAGATCTAATAGTTATAGCACTACAAACGGTAATGATTGCAGTAACAATAATCTCAGTTTTGTGTTTTAATTACTTAGGTCCATTTGTAATATTGTTGTTATAATAATGATTTTAAACTCAACAATACCTATCACTTGCTATCACTGCAACGTTAGATTGACAACCTTAAAGACTATAATTATTATTGTCTCGCAACTCAACCAGACACGATCGCTAAGTACATTAAGATTCACGAAAAGGGCTATTTTTAGAATTAAAATGTTTCACTAGTAGAGCACCTTCCCACCATACCACAGCACAGGACTATTTACCACAATGGAACTCCTTTTTCGGTCCTTTGTGGGGCTGGCTTTGATTAACTTTGATGTAGGTGAGTGCTCTGAAGGTAGTCCACTATCAGCTAATGGATTGTCTCACACACGCTCGTTGTTCTTTCAAACGATACCTGAAACCCTTTGACATTCTTTTTCTTGCTTTGTGCTGCTGTTCTTTGACGGTTTGTGTGCTAGTGTCTTTGTATCTGATGATGTCTTTAAATTAATTAGTTTTTCTAGTTGTTTTTGTATAAATGACGAATATTATGTACGACTATTATTAAATTCATCACGAATATTAGGTACGATCATGAACTATTATTAAAAGGGTGGTTCAATAAAATTGCAAAAATAAAATCAAAAACATATATTCGCTATCCTATCCGCTAGTAATGTGCAAGAGTCCAACAAAACAAGATGATCAGTCAACAACAACATAGTTCTCTTGCAAGGTCGGTCAGTTTAGACTAGATTTGAGCAGGTTAGGGTATTGGCTTATTGGGGAGCCACGGGGAGATGAGCACCCTGGGGCTGGAATCCGTTCTCGTTGGCGATGTAGGTGACGGCGTAGGTGACGCCGTCGGGACCGATGTAGGAGAATTCGCCGCGGACCTCAATAGCCTCGTTTTCGGTGCCAACGTTCTTCAGCTGACCCACCTCTTGGGCCCTGATACCGTTGCTGCTCTCCACACTGTAAGACAAGCGACAAAATGTATTTAATTATTACTTTTACTATTATTGCTGATGTTATTATTTCCTTTTACTCCTTTCATTATTGCGATTATCTTACGAGTATGTCTTTTACCGAAACGTGCGTCTAGTTTCAGATTGCATGTTTAGAGTTTTTTGAAGATCAGCACTCTGCTTAAACCTTATGAGATAGTAGGTCTTTTTCAAAGAAATCTTGACTATTGATATACTCTGTCTACGGTTTGATCAAAGATTGTTATAAACAATGCCTTAGGCACCTGCATTGTCAAATAATACAGTAGTAGTGAACTTACGCGAATTTGAATCCCTCCACTCCGATGTTGTCATTGTCGTATCTGACGATGACGGCGTCCTTGTCGTCGATCGGGATGGCCACGGCGACGGCGACGCACAGGGCAAAGGCAATGAACTGTAAAATTGATATAATTATTAGAAGCCATCAGTTTAAATTAATAACGACTTTGAAATTAACATGTGAACTGTTTTGGGATATTCAACCACGATGTGTCTCCACTTTCTAGTTTCGTTACACTTAAGTATCGCTGAGTTACTTAGTATTAGCAATATAAATCACGTTAACTCATATATTTGACAGTGTCATGTTATTTCTTTAAAACACATGGCGTCACCAAAAAATGCGGTAGCCAATATTAGTATGCCAGACAAGTACTCAAATTATTTTTTATGTCAATGAGGAAATAGTAGATTCATAGCTGATCGCAATTTAAATTCAGAAACGTTAGTAACCTATCGAATTTTTACTAGATGTTTATATATAGCGACATAATTAAAAGGAGACGCAAATGTCAAGGTTGCGACGCTACTTGTGATTCCGATAGCAATCCGTAACACCATCTAAATGATAATGAAACAGATCGCACAGTTGGAGAATATCTATAGACAAAAGAGCCGGATTTTTAACATTTCTAAACTACCAATACTGAATTGTATGCAACAATATATCGACTACAAATCCTTTTATGAAATAAATTATGTAGGTCATTAATAATTTATCACCGATGGTCATGGTGGGTAATTCTACTGAATGACTGGTTATGATACATCCGTAACTAATAGTAATAATATCAAATTATTCATAGATAGATATTCTACTTTATATTAATTTAAACATAGCAGAGCACATTACAAGTGATTTGACGGATATTGTCTATAGCAAAAAACACTAGCTTTAGGTGATGAATGACTTGTAACTTATAAATAACGTCATTGAGGGCAATTGTTGGTAATGATCCATTATTAACATCACTGTAGGTTGCACTACGTTGATGAGTATATTTTGGACTGCAGAAGATGTTTCTGAACATATACATTGTAGTGACCATCTTAACAGCACACTGAATTATTTACTAAGTAATATTTAATAGCACTTGACCAATGCAATGAGTGCAATGCGTACTTTAATATACATGAGATTCTCACATATTGAGTGGTTCATATTTTCAGTGAGCGTACTATTGATACGAGTATAACAGAATTAATGACCGCGTAATCGTTTCACGGTCGCATATGTTGGCATTTTGCAAGTTGGTGCCACGCCTGCGCCTGCGCTGCTAGAACCGGTGGATTCCACTTAGATATAGAATGACGCCTGTGTCCTACCAGCGGGAACATTATAGGCTGATTATGATACAATGATGAAGTAACGTAATTTGGAAATATTTGCACACGTAGAACAGTTAAAATATTTGTCTTACACAAACGATATTAGAAAGAGTGAGCATCATTCATGAAATGTTATGTTTTTTTTTACTGGTTGGCTTAAAGTGGATTTTAATACAGATAAAATATATATTGGAGAAGTTATTGATAAGTAATTATTGAAAAGTTAAACTTAAAGCAGGATGTAGTGATTTAATTACGACATAATTTAAGTAAAGATAAAGACAATGAAATTGAACCCAATGATTACGTTCAATAAACACTTACGGATTTCATTTTTGGAGAGGTTGGTATTGGTAGTTGTTGAGAAGAAGAGGATGGACCGGTGACTGTGATCAATCTCGAAATTTCGCACATTTATATACTTATACGTGGTGCGACTACTTTGCATATATTTGAATGCTAGCTTTTGCCTAATACTTTAAACTTTAGCTAGCCTACTTCATTTGGTGGATTATAATTTTTTGAATAATAGGGAATGTAAATATTATAATGAATCCTGCCAGAACCTGAAGTGATGATTTGTATCGTCAGTGTTGTCAACGTTTCTGATGAATAAATAAACTTATTATCAGTGACATAAGTGTCAATATTTTGAACTTATTGATTTTAGAATGTGGAACTGAGATTTTATGTTTTATTAAGGTTATTCTACGAGTGCTACACTTTGCAAACCTGATGATTCTATCAACGATATTCATATAATTATATTATTTGGTTCCATGGTGTGGTTTTTACACGTATCCATTTGGTTATCTGATTATATTAGTTCCTTACTTAAAAACTAGGCATATCGAAGTATATTCATCATCAGGTACACCTACTCATGTGTTTGTTGTCTTTAAGTTAGCACAAACAAGCTATAAAAATAGACTTGTGAAGGCTCTTTGCCAAGTTCACTTTTGACGGAAATGACAATGAGCGGCTTGGTACTTTCTTAAGAGATCACCACATCCAACCCTCGAAAAAGTAGTTAACTGGTTTAATGTTAACAACCTACTTCTTAACGAGAAAAAAACCAAATCTATTAAGTTTACAATACCTAATGTTAGACAAGTAAAAACTAGTGTTCTCATAAAGGGTGAAGAGTTGAACCCCGAAGATACCACTGTGTTCTTAGGCATAACTTTGGATGCCAAGCTTCAATGGGGCCCCCATATAGATAAATTGTCAAAAAGGCTTAGCTCTGCAGCATACGCCGTTAGAAAAATTCGTGATTTAACGGATTTAGACACAGCCCGTTTAGTATACTTTAGTTATTTTCATAGCGTAATGTCGTACGGTATTCTGTTATGGGGAAATGGCGCCGATATTCAGACAATTTTTGTTTTACAAAAAAGGGCAATCCGTTCAATTTATAAATTAAGTCCCAGATACTCCCTCAGAGAAAAATTTAAAGAGATTAATATAATGACTGTAGCTTCTCAGTATATTTATGAAAATCTTTTGTACGCACATAAAAATATCAATTTGTTTAAAAAATACAGTGATATCCATAATGTAAATACTAGGAACAAACACAAATTTGTTGTTCCTACAACCAGGCTCAAAAAAATAGGCAGCTCGTTTAGATGCCAATGTATACGTTTTTATAATAAAATTCCTAGCCACATTCAAGAACTAAGCCTTAATAAATTCAAATGTTTTATAAAACAGAAACTGTGCCTAAAAGCCTTTTATACTGTTAAAGATTATATTGAGGACAAAAAGGCTTGGGATTGAGCTGCTCCAATAAACTTACAGTGAATGTTGTTTTTTTTACTCTTTTTATTTTGCTAGCTATTTATATTTTCTTATTCTATATAACATTCTATATAAACAATGACATGAATATTTACTTTGTATAGTATATTATATTATATTATTTTAATTATTAGGAATGTGAGGACTATGTGGGTCATTGTTTTTTTTTTTTTTTTGTCTCTTACTTTTAATGATGGTCTGGCAGTTTGAGTACTTTATGCGGCCTACCCAAATGTCTTTTCTTTGGTATTGTTCGTCAAATCATTGAGCTCCTTAAGTTTTGAGTTGAGCTGCATGACAACTGACAAATGCGTGCACTGACTGGACAGGTCCACTCAAATCTGTGTGGTCTTTCCTCAAAAGACCATTTCGGACACAAACCTACATGGTCCTCAAATGATCTGACCAAGATTATGTCCGAATATACACATTGACATTGATGAATTTTATTTATGCAATGACATGAATATTTACTCTGTGTAGTATTATATTGTTTTAATTATTGTAAATGTGAAGACTATGTGGATCATTGTTTAATTTTGTTTTATTCTCAGTTAGTTTTTAATATGGTCTGGCAGTTTTGAGTATTTTTTGCGGCCTAGCCAAATGTCCTTTCTTTGGTATTGTTCGTTGAATCGTTGAGCTCCTTTAGTTATGAGTTGAGCTGCACAACGACTGACAAATGCGTGCACTGACTGGACAGGTCCACTCAATCTGTGTGGTTCTTTCATCAAAAGACCATTTCAGACACCAATCGACATGGTCTTCACATGATCTGACCAAGATTATGTCTGGACTTTAAAAGAGACGGTGACCTCTGAGTTTGTTTCGGCCTTTCTTCTCAGAGTAGTCAGATAGGAAACGCCGGCCTCATCTAGTTTAAAAAAAATATGTTTTGACGTGTAAAAGTGTTTGTAAAAACCTACTTACAGAAATAAAATCATTTATCATTTATCATTTATAACCAATTATAGAATTTCATCAAAACAAAGATACTACAGCAGTTAAGCACTGAAGTTAAAATCTCAATTGCCAATGCCAAGGTTATCGGTAAATCCTTTCCACGTGCACTTCTGTACCCACTATTAGAAACATTATCTTATGTTTATGTTTTAGATATACTAGGTACTGGAAAGCAACGCCGTGACCTCTGGCAACGCACATGCAACGGAAGGAACACGGATGGGTTTTAGTCAGTAAGATTCTGACACGCCCTCCCGCTCCGCCCAGAGCGGACGAAGTTATTTGATAATTTCCCACCAAAAAAAGCTGATTGTCACTTGCTTCGAGCTGTTTGAGCTGTATGTCGCGTTGTCCGTCAGTCACGGAGTTCCAATTCAATTTCAAAGCATTTTTTTTTTCAATTAAACCAATTACATCAGGCACTTTTGGATTGTCATGTCAGTTCAGTCAGAAAGATGAAGCTCAGTTCCCATTCCAAAGCGTCGTAGATTCCCATGGAGAAGAACTATTAAAATATTTCTTATAAAGCAGAACTTATAGATAGATAATAATAATCCAAACAATTGTTTAAACATCGAAGAAGAATACTTGATCGAAGACCTAGAATAATGATATCAATCGTCGTATGGCCTATCTTTAAACGGCATGTATTTAGTTGAACCTCAAGTAATTCCTAAAAATACTAAACAACCAAGAAACTACGACCAACTTGGGTGTAGCAACAAGGTTGGTCACAGTTCTGACCTAACCTAACCCGTCTGGTCGGGCTGCCCTAACTTAGTTACTGCGACTAACTGTGACAAAAGGCCAGAAAGTTAAAAAAGGGACTACATTATTTTTTTAAGCGTGCATTATTAGAAGAGCAAGTAATTTTAAGAGGATCGTTAATTTAAAAATGTATAAATCATTTGTAAGCTTGAAAGTAGAATAATTGCTGTGAAAATGCATTACTTGCGAAGCATGTGCAAATTATGTGATAAGACAACGGTGAGGTTTAAAAGAAGATGTAGTAACAAAAAGGAGGATGAATGAAAGGGGACTAAAAGTATTTATATGGCAGATGTGAGTGAAATCGCCAGGAAGACATATAGTGACCTCATTGGTTATGTTCTTCGGAAAGGTCTGGTGCGTAGTACTTGCAACCGGCGTGCGTGTATGACCAGATGTATGAACGTAAACGAAGCAAAAAGAGTATGTAAGGAGTGTAGTAGATGGTGTTCTATAGTTTCTGCCAACCCCCATGGGAAGAAGGCGCGAGTTTATGTATGTATGTGCATGTAAATCATGAGAAGGTGAATAAGGTTATAGAGGATCAGTTAAATATCGCTGCTCTACCAGAGTAAACTAGATCAATCACATGTTAACGTCATAGATTGTGCAATAGCTCAAATATATCCATAAAATCTACAGTTACACAAGAAAAAACAATATAAATGAAACAACAACCTGCCACTTAAGATATAGTTGGCCTTGACATTCACTTTCCATGTCGTTTGATCGAAGAGAAGTTGATATTCATAAAATTATTTAACATCTCAAGAAACCGGCTCTGACGATATATTTTATGGTAGTAGACTTTTTATAGCGCACGTGACGGGTGCCACACGACACGTCTTTATTAGAATGGAACAAAAAATTAAAATGGGTGGTGTGGTATAGGTAAACCTCTGCCCAACCCTCCGGGGAAACAAGGCGTGATGTTATATTATTTTTTATGTGAAAAACTAAAATTAAAATGACTATACTAACTTTTTAGGCTTCCGTAGTAAAAAAGGAACCCTTATAATTTCGCCATGTCCGTCTGTCCCCGCTTTAGCTCAGAGACGCTTAGTACTAGAAAGCTGTAATTAGGCATGGGTGGCCATGTTGATTACGCCGACAAAGTGATAAAATAAAATCTTGGAATTACATTTTTGAGGGTACCAGTCTTGCGCGTAGTGTGGGGATGATATTCTTTTTTTTCGTTTATTCCATGGTTTGGGGTATCGTTGGATAGCCCGATCAAAAATATTTCGAGTCAGTGAACACCATTTTTCGATTAAGGGATCCGTTTGCGTAATTAAGCTTTAGCCAGCGCCAGCTAAATGGTTGTTTATGAAGATGTGAAAAAATTAATGGCAGTAGCATATATAATGAAAATAAAAGGAAAACTATCACAACTGAGTAGGCTTTACAAGTTAACGAGTAATAGTCGACCAAGTTAAATATCGTATATCGATGTATGGGAGAGCATGTTTTTGAACGACAGTGTTAAGTTTGTTTTTGGGATTATTTCATCCCAACTTCGGAATCCTTCATTGCGCGTGGTCCGACGTGCACTTGGCCGGTTTTATTATAATTAAACTAGCCACCCGCCCCTGCTTCCCACGGATGTTATGACATGACTAAACGTCGAGTTTTCTTTATTATAATAATAAGTAAGTTTAATACGACTATATATTTTTTTTTTTATATATTTATTTACATAACCAAATTACAAGATGATTATTAACATTAACTAAATTAAATTAAAACTAAGTTAAGCTTAAAAACGGCCCTCGGGGCATTGTACCGAGGATGCTGGCGGCATTTCCTCGCTGAATTGCAATGCTGATGCGTTGCGCGAGAAAGCCGCCAGCTTTTCGGTCACCAGTTACGTCAACTAGACGTTTCGCGATTTCCGCAAATAACTTATGCGCACTGGGACCCCACGGACCGAGGGTCTTGACGCCAAAGGGCACAAATTTGTACTCTCTGCCAAGGCCTCCATATTTAATAACTTTATTATGCAAAAAAACTTTGCGAATACATTCTCTAAATTATGGTGAAAACCGCATCCAAATCCGTTGCGAAGTTTAGAAGAAAAGTGACTTTAATTAATAATATGTATATTATATATAGATCAAGCTATATAACATACATGGTGACCATCTGCCCACAATTAAAATGCTTTGACTAACACCTATGAAGTGCAACGAAGTAATGTTTGACCTTAGCGTTCGAAAGAGAAGCTAAATCTTACAAAATTCTCTCGTTTTTTTTATTTTATCTGACGTTAGTACATTATTTGTGACTTAATTTTTAAGTTTTTTCTGATAAACATTGGCGCCGATTCCCTTGTTCACAAACTAAACTAAATTTAAGTTCAGTGCATCTTTTTCTTTCTATTTCATTACGAAGAGGACAGTAGTGACAGGGGCTGATTAATTTGACAGGACTAAACTAAAATTGATCTTCTGTCCTTTTCTTAATGAAATAAAAAGAAAAGGATGCACTGAACTTAAATTTAGTTTAGTTTTTGAACAAGGGAATCGGCGCCATTAACGTGCGTCCACACCGAAGTTATTATTTATGGAGCAATGTTTGCCATTGCTAGTGAGCAACAATGGACAACAAAAAGTTATGAAGTAAATTTACTAAAAGTTACTTATCAATGGTTATCATGTTGCAAAATGTTGACTTACAAAAAGTAACTTTGGTTGTAACCTTTAAGTAGGTTGTATATTTTACTTAGTTAAAATTGAATGAAATATGAAAGTAAAATCGTTTCACGTACGTTCCCGTGGGTTCTAAATATGTTGATGGCCTCTGCTCTCATATAAATCGTAAAAATGGAATATATCATTAATATTCCAATAAGAACGACAATATTAAAGAAACCTGTCTGTTACCTACAAATTAAAAAAAAAAACTTAATAATAATGACCCCTAGTTTGAGATTCCAGTAGCAAATTAATTCTCTAAATAGTCGTACGTCTGGTGTAGTAACGGTAGGTATCTCCGTGTTTCTTTTTCTATAGATAATTATAACGGTGTCTGTAGTATGAGTTCCACTTTTTGCCTGATAGCTATTTCTTTATCTTGAATGAAATACTATTGTTTTTTTTCAATCTATTCTTAACATTATAAACGTGTTCTTTCTGTGCCCGTTTCTTTCTTTTTTTGCCAGTATAGTTCGCTTTTATTCATTTATAATACTTGACATATTTTATACTGAAATATATAGACTTGACATTAGTTGTTGGTTTGTCTATTACCTAAGTATTTATGTCGGTAAAGTAACATCGGGATTTGTAAGAGAATCTTAAAAAAAAGAATTATATACAGTAGGTACTTTATCTGGCCATACAGAGTCTTCCCCAGCATCCGTCTCTATTTCCAGCTAAACTTACACAGAAAAATATTTGCCTAGATCGTAATACCACCTCAAGTCCTGATACAGATCTTCATCTTCCACGTCTGCCGGGTCACCGCTATTGTTTAAACTAGCTAAACTATCGTTATACAAGATAAGTATGGCTGGTAAAGTTCAAATCTAATAACATCTTGTAGCAACTATCAGCATCTCTGAGATACTCGCAGTTAAATACCTACGTCTTTATATGTAGTTAGCGTTTAAAGCTTGCTGTTCAAGTGACGATCAGAAATATTGTCGGGCGAATAATTGTTATTTGATTGGATTGTAATAGTTATTAGCTTATTAGACTTCTGAGACCCTATTTATCACTTTATCCTCTCTAAGCCATCGTACCCACGGATGTTTTTTTAACGCGGCTATTATTTTTCTAGCACTGGATTTTTCACCGCAATGCTTAGCGCCGAGAGCCGAAAATCGAACAGTGGATTTTTTTGACGCGCTGGGATGCACTCTGGTGGTTTCTCAATGCTCGGCTCAATACCGAGAGTGCGCGATAAAAAATCGCACGTGCGTACCTAGGCTAGGTTGTAAACTACTACAAAATGATATCTACAGCCTATCTCTTTCGCGGGAAGGACTATTGGGTCTCCGAGGCCCCTGGCACCACAGGCAACAGGAAGGAATATGGGTGGGTTTTAGTAAGTAAGAGTCTGACACACCGTCCCGCTCCGCCTAGAGCGGGAGAAGTTATTTGATGGTTTCCCATCCAAAAAAAAAAAAGCCTATCTCTTGCCTAAATAAATGCTTAAACAAAAGAGAGCTGTTATATTTTCAACTTTGGGCGCTGAGCCGAGCGTGTAAAATTAACAGCACGCTTCTATTGAGATATTCATTGACGTGTCGCCTAGTGTTAGTGAAAACGGACATTAAAGTCAGACAGTTGTGTTGTTCAATGTTCATGCAGCTCGTCGTACCGTGAATAGGACACTAATCATGGCACCGTTATTAACCCACTTTTTTACAATCAGAACTACTCATTAATTTATATCTGTAATCTCGTGTAGGAAACGTGATGTTTAGTTTGAGTTGTGTTTATACGAGTATAATAAGGAGATTGGCTCATCCTTTTTTTAGGAGGATTTTTCAACCTGAGTAATGGTGCAGGGTCACGAATATAAAATAATTATGATCTAATTAATTCATCAGATATTTGATACCTATCGTTAGATACTGAAATTAATAACTGATTTAATTTTCAAGTATTTAACTTATGTATTAATTATTCGCATTTTATTGAGTGCTTATTGCTAATTTGGACTCGTTCCGGACCGTTTGGCCTGAGAAGATAAAACACAGGGAAAATTGGAAAACTATGAGGAGACCTTTTCTCAGCAGTGGGATAACATGCATACATAAGGTAGTAAAAATCCTAATTAGTAAATTCCTGTGACAGTTCGAACTTTGAAGCATACCTACTAAATTAATAACTTTTCAAATACCTCATGTTTTCATCACTTTTTGTCCAGTCAGATTTGATTTATGTACGGAAGTAGGTACCTACTTAAGTATATAATGTATAACCAAAACTAATCTGGCTGAATTTGATAAAAAAACGGCTAAAGACTTCATAAAGTTCTGACTTTATGACGTCTTTAACCGGTTTTTTTTATATGAACACTTTGATATGAAGGTAAGCATTTCATTAGAATTAAAACGCAGCGAGGAATTCATTGCAATTTTACCTAAACAATGGACGAGAGATTAAAATTAGCCAAATTTCTTTTAGAGGTAAATAGAAAGACTCTTGCTTAACCTAAAATAAGTATGCATAACTACATTTCCATTCAATCGAATCGTGATTTATAACCGATTTATTGACCTCAGATGAGCATACCCTACCAGGTGGAATTAAATTACCTAATCGAAAACCTGAAAAGGGGTAGGTAGCTGTACTCATCATTATGAATAACTTTCACAAAAAAAATCAGCTGCTCCATGCATTCATTTTCGCATAACTTGACAAAACGTAGTGTTTTTACAATTTCAGGGTTGTTCTCACAGTGAAATTTGTTCATTCGCATGAGAACAAATTATGATTCCTTTTCAGGTATTCAGTTATTTCATCTACACCTTGTATCACGAATGTGGCTTGTGGTCACTTATCATTTCATGATCCGAGAATCGTGTGAATTGTCAATCAAAATGTCAGACTCTGTGGTCAAGTCAAGTGATTGTATGAATGGATGAAATTGATGACAGTATCGATCGGTAATCAGTATTTAATTTAAACATTATGTTATTTATAAGAGAGAGAAAGAAGATGGTAATTTAAAAAAAACAAATGGGTTTGCTGAAGCTGGTCTTAGGAATGAAAGGATACAGGGCAGGTGTCTTAAAAAATGTGTCTGACTTAAACATTAAGGTTCTCCAAAAACACGATTACAAATATTGATTTTGTATGATGATTCAATTAGTTTTATGGATCAACCAGTTCACAAAACATAATCGGAAGTTGTTACAGAGATGCATGCATAATCAACCCATAATGTTCCCACTGCTGGGACACAGGCCTCCTCTCTGTGAGAGGGAGTGTCCTATAATCCACCACGCGGGCCCAGTGCGAGTTGAGACATCTACATGTCACATGTGTTCGAATTTTTAGTTCTAAGACATGCCGATTTCCTCACGATGTTTTCCTTCACTGTTTTGAGAGCTAAAATTTAGTGATGAAATAATTTACACAAAGTAAAGCGCCTGTCAGGGTTCGAACCTACGACCTGCAACTCGTAAGTCGCGGTCGTTACCACTGGGCCACCACTGCTCTCCAAGATGATCTTGATCTAAATTCTAAGCAATTTTTACCAAAAAATTATCACCTTAATCCACAAATTGGTATTAATAAAATCACATCCATAAGAAATCGAATTAAAAACTAGTCGTATCGACCTTACACCAGCCCAATTTATAGATTGCTATTCGATGACTTGGACATCACTAAAAACCAGTTTAATAAATCAAAATGTATGCGTCTCGTTAAGTTAACTATACTTTAGTATCACACATGGTATGTCTCCTAATGCGATAGGTAGAGGTCGAATGGCATTTATACGAGTCACAATCGAATAGTTAGAAGTCGCGGTTACTTAATCTATTAAAGGGCTTAGTCCTGATGTAATACTTACCGGTACCTATAAGTTTTTCGTAAGGTGATCGATAATATCTGACAGGCTACAAAATATATGTGCTGGTTCTTTGACCTTATTGAACAAGTAGAAAGGGTTATGTCTCGTGTTACTACGTCAGGCTGTGATAAAGAGATAAACCAGACAGTAACATTGGTAGCTCGGTTTACTGCCCAGGGAGAGTAGGCCTTAGGATCAACACACATCCGGATTGAGTTTATTCTCCATCTACTGAATATTAAAGGCTCCACATTCTAAAAATTCTATTTTTAGTAGGGATGGTCCGAACGTGGTTTGAACGAACTACGAACTTCGGCCGAATATTCAGTGAAAATAAAAAGTTCAGCCGAACTTCAATTATTTTTACTAGGAAATATCTACGAACAAAAACGTAACAGACTCCTACCAGGTAACGCAGACTCCTTTGTGTTATTGCACCATAGCCAGCCCTTGGTACATTTTAAATACCAGTAAGAAGAAAATTTCATTCGACACTTTTATCAAAATTAAAAATAGTCGTTTACGGCGAAAATAATTTTAATGTTTAGATGTCAAATTTCTGATAACGTTTAGAATACATTTAATTGTTAAAAAGTAACAACTAACAAACAAACAATAAATATATGCTTAAGATTTTATTTTTTTATTACTGGTTTATTTTTATTATTTTAGTCAGGACAGTTGAGTTATTTTACTAATTTAATATTTTCTTTTATCGAATGTTCGGCATTTGAACAGAATTTCGGCCGAAGGTTCGGTTCAAACTTCCGAATTGCGGTTAAACCGAACGTGAAACGATCCATCCCTAATATTTAGTTTCCTCACTTATCTTGTATTTCATTAGATTAAATACAGATAAGTAGGCAATATTTACTTTTAGTTTTAGTTTTCATAAACTTACGAGTAACTTACTTTAGTCTCGCTCATGCAAGTATACATTCTGATTAGAAGACCATGTCGCACTGTAAGCGGTAAGCGGAAGCGATTTATTAACCACCAATTAAATGTAAGAGAAAGAGAGAGATAAAGAACTTACATTTTTATATGTTTTTCTTTTTATTTAATTTGTAAACTTTCTTAGAGCAATTATATTTCTTTCAACTTTTTTCTCAAGTACACTGCATAATGAATCATGTGAAATGAAATACATATGTTCAAATTATAGGTTTATAATTAATAAAATGCGTAACTCAATAATCTATATAAATAAAAAACACGCACAATGAAGGGTTCCGTAGTTGGGATTACTTGGGATGAATTTATCCCACAAACAAATTTAATATTGTAGTTGAAAAACATGTTCTCCCATATACCGATATACGTCACGGTCAATTCTCCAACTGCAAATTTAAGTTGGTCGACTACTACTCGTTAACTTGTAAAGCCTACTTAGCTGTGATAGTTTTCCTTCTAATTTCATTATATGTAAACAACCATTTAGCCGGCAGGGGGGGGGGGGGGGGGCTGTTGGTTGGTTGTTTGTTTGTAGGTGTGGACATTGGACTCTAACAAAAATTTGTACTTTAAAGCTTAATATTACGCAAACGGATCCTTGAATCTAAAAATGGTGTTCGCAGACCCGCATATTTTTTTGAACGGCCTATCCAACGATACCCCACACCGTGGGATAGATATTTACGAGAAAAATATATCATCCCCACATTACGTGTAAGGGAGGTACCCTGAAAAAAAATTCATAAATATACTATATATAGAAGGCACAGTCATTATATTAATATCTCTTAATTTTTTCTCTCGATAAGTCTTTTTTTTTTTTTTGAGGGTGGGAAATCATCAAATAACTTCTCCCGCTCTGGGCGGAGCGGGAGGGTGTGTCAGACTCTTACTGACTAAAACCCACCCGTATTCCTTCCTGTTACTTGTGTTGCGGGGGCCTCAGTGGTATAAGTACCTTCCCGCGACCCCGGCAGGCATCGGCCCTAGTGGACCCCTACCTATGTGCTAACGACATCTCTTTGAGGCGCGCGTGGAATACAACGCGCCGTAATCCGGGCCTGGTCCTTACCGGACGGTGAGCTACCCATTGCTGACCGTCCGCAAGCCCGCGCCTACTGTGGCCCATCCTGTGGTAAATCCGCCCGGGATTTCCGACGCCCTGGGCGTCTCCTGCGGCGGCTAGGGGCGAGAGGGCGCGAAACTTGCCTTTCCCTCAACCGTCCCGCCTCCTCCTTCGCGAGCATTACTGCTTCGCAGAAGGAGGTGACGGCTGCCCATGCCTTCTCGCTCCGTACCATGGCCTGAATCAGGGCCGGACGCGAGAGATCACTGCCGCCGATCGCCTCCACGAGGATCGATAAGTGTCTGGGATTTAATTTATAAATTGAACGAATAGCCCTTTTAATGTAAAACAAAAATTGTCTGAATATCGGCAGCATTTCCCCACAACAGAATACCGTACGAAGTCACACTATGAAAATAACTAAAGTATACTAAACGTACTAAATTAAAGTACGTATTTCTAAATCAGTTAAATCATGAATATTTCTAATGGCGTATGCTGCAGAGCTAAGCTTTTTTGACCATTTTGTCTGTATAGGCCCCATTGAAGCTTGCATTCAAAGCTTCGCCTAATATCACTGTGATATCTTTGGGTTTCAACTCTATGTTTCACCCTTTATGAGCATAATAGTTTTTACTAATCTAACGTGAAGTATCATAAACTTAATAAATTAAAAAAAAATCTGATTAAGAAGTAGGTTATTAACATTAAACCAGTTCACCACTTTTGCGAGGGCACTATTTACATTGTCAGTAACCAACTTCTGACGTTTTAGTGTAAATAAAAGTATCGTCTGCAAACAACATTATATCATGTTTATCCTTTATGAGGTAAGGTGAGGTATTTTTAACTGTATGAAAATTTAATTACAAACCTAACTACCTATTGATTGAGACACTGTATCATATAACCTAGTTATGGTGCATTCTAAATTATACTATAAAGGCCAAATCATGCATCAGCACCATATAGAAAAAAAAAACTCTTATCAAGCGATTTCCAACCGCCCCGCTGCCCGCTTACTTCAAAGCGCGGGGCTTACGATGTAACATTAGCACGCGGTCAGGTGTCGTAACAAGGTGAAGTTCAATGGGTTACAATATTCCGCGAAAGGTTAATATTTGCGAAAACCATTTGATGAATAATTATTGATCAAAATTAACACTATGTTCATAAAATATGGATTTCGTGCAAAGTTTTGATTAAAATTAGCTAATCATCATCGTGTCATCAATAAATCGTTTAACATTTAATTATAGCTTTGTGATACATATATCACCGGTGTTATAGTCGTGTAATGTATTTATGAAAATATAGGCACTTTTTTGAAAGTTTTGAACACCCGTAATGACGTATTTATTTATCGTAAATGGATGGAACTGTGCCGTGGCGGAAACAAGGACCACCGACATTAATCCAGAAGATACTAGGACATAGCTAGTATCGGAAGATTCCAGAGTTTTAATTGCAGTAAAGTGAAAATTAAACATAGCCTTATAATAAATAATTAGGCCACCGGAACGAATAAACAGGAATATATTTTAGATGTTGACTGAAATAGTGCGCAGAATAATTAATAATTTATTTAAAAAATCGATTCTATATTCGATTGTAATATCAATCAGCCAATCAAAGTGGCCGTGGTCTTTACGTTGTGGTTAGTTCTCCACAACCACATCAACCTGCCGGACACATCGCGCAATTACACATTTGTACTAATTAATCGTATATTCTTACATTACAAAATACGTATTGTTGCGTCATTCACCTCTGACTTGTTGCTAGTGAAGCATTCACATGGAATTTGTGACGTCAACCTTGGAGAATGAAAAAATTTGATAAAATATTTTGTGGAATTTACGTTCACTGTTTTTGACAATTTAGAATCCTGAATGCAAGAGCTGAAATGAGACCAACATAATAATTATGTTTATTAGAGAATGGAAAAGAACTTTTAATATTTTTAAAAGCTATTTATGTTTTTAATTCAGATTAAATACTGTAAATGTGCTTGCTTATTAATAAGCTTACCTACTTCAGAGACAGGCCATTAATGTGTATACTAAAATTAAATTTAAAAAACGAAAAAATAATAATTATTATTTAATAAAGAAATATTTTCTTTATTAAATAATTATTAATAATAATTGAATTCCTCAGCAAGTATCGAAAGTGCCATCTAATACAGGTCCAAAGGTCAAAGTTAAACTATATATTATACAGTACCATGCGTGACCTCCTAAATGGACGCAGAATAAGACGCAGAATCTACTTCTAAAGTGTTTAGATCGCCATCAAATTAGCCATGGTTTAAATTGATAATTCTAACCGTGCCATAACCATATCGAATTCTTCATATGCACTATTTCATGTTTTTTATTAATAACTAGCAACCCGCCTCTGCTTTACACAGTTTTACGTCTTGACAAACTATAGAGATTATTTATCTTGTGTAAGTTTAATAGTAATTTATTAAACGTAAGATGTTTAGGAATACATTCTCTAAATGAATGGGGTAAACGGCATCAAAATCCATTGCATAGTTTAGAAGAACAACGCACTCACACTCACAGATACGAAAAGCGCCTTTTATTTTTGTGATGTACTAGCTGATCCGACAGACGATGTCCTGTCCAAATTTTAAATAATTCTTTTTCCCGAATTCTCCATTTCTCCGGGCAACTTTTAGTTCTTTTTTCCGTAAGAGCCAGATTCGGACTATAACGAACATTTTAAAACAAAAAATAGCCAAATCAGTCCAGTCGTTCTCAAGTGATGCGCTTACCAACGAACAGCATTTCATTTTTATGGTTCCGTAGTAAACAAGGAACCCTTATAGTTTCGCCATGTCCGTCTGTCTGTCTATCTGTCTTTCTGTCCCCGCTGTTGCTCAGAGACGCTTAGTACTAGAAAGCTGTAATTTGGCATAGGTATACATATTAATCATCACAAAGTGTTGAAACAAAATCTTGAATATTTTTTTTTTAGGGTACCTCCCTTGCACGTAATTTGGGGATGATATTTTTTTCTCGTCTACCCCATGGTGTGGGGTATCGTTGGATAGGCCGCTCAAAAATATTGCGGGTCTGAGAACACCACTTTTCGATTCCAAGGATCCACTTGCGTAATATTAAGCATTAAAGTGCTAATTTTTGTTAGAGTCAAGTGTCCCCCCCCCCCTGCCAGCTAAATGGTTATTTATGGAGATGTGAAACAATTCATAGCAATAGTACATATAATGAAATTAAAAGAAAAACTTTACAAGTTAACGAATAATAGTCGACCAACTTAAATTTGCAGTTGGAGAATTGACCGTGACGTATATCGATGTATGGCATGTTTTTCAACTACATTGTAGTTGAAAAACATATTCTCTAAGTTTGTTTTTAGGATAAATTCATCCCAACATTTCCCAACTACAGAACCCTTCATTGTGCGTGGTTCAACACGCACTTGGCCGGTTTTTTATTGTATAGATAAACTATTTAATCAAATAACAATGTTACCATTAAATAGTATCAGGTAGGTGTTGCAACGAGCACCCTCACTACGAGTAAGTTATGAAATAACTATTCATATGGAGTAAGATACATATAGTCGGGTTCGATAAGACCTTTTAGTGGTGGCACATTGGGAACGGGTGCGCCATATGGTCGTGGGTACGAACCCAGCGATGCACTTAACTTTGTGCATTATGTACTAAAACTGCTCTTAAACCGTCAAAGTAAATTCGAAGACACCGGCACGGAACCCACGTGGTGCAGCTCCTTCTCTGAGTGTATACCAATATGTTCCTATAATCTCTAAATGGATGATGTAACCAATATTTTGATTTAAAAGAGTGTCCGTGGAGTTTCTTGGCCGTTCTTCTCCATAGGAACCTGCTACGCTTTGAAATGGGCTTTGAAACCAGCTTCATGTTTCTGACTGACTGATTCCTGTGACAATTCAAAACTGCCTGCAAATTGTTTAATTGAATCTAATGGTTTGGGTTTGAATTTTGAAAGATGGAAGTAGCCGGGAGCAAGAAACATGGCCTGCTGTTGGAGAGGCCGATCAGTGGAGTGATATATGCTGAGGATGGTCATCTTATTTTTGTATCTACGCTGACTTAACGCAGCAAAAATGTTATCATCTTCACGCCCTATGTTAATAAAGGTATTGGTATAGTTGCAGCCCACTTGTCACTATAAAGATTGCACTGAATAATAATATCTCACGCCTCTTCTTGTAATGGCGATCGGCTGTTCCGTGACAATTATTGACTCATTGACCGAGCGAGCAAAGCGTCGCTGCTTCAAGTCTGGCAAAATTTGTCAGTTTGTTGGTACTTATCTACAGGTCGTATTTTACAACCGATCTGGACGAAACTTGGTATACAGGTTTTACGACGTTATAGATTTTTATCGTTAGGGATTTTTCATTGTAGGGGTATTTTCTCCAATACCATTATTTGCCCATGCAAAATGGGGGCTACTGGATATCTCCACCTTATGAGATCCGATTTCGATGGTTATTTTTTATTTGAAAGGTACTTTAACTTTAAGTCGATCTCATAGAAATTTGGTAAAGATCTGATGAGGAACTTCGGTGTCATCAGCAGAATAGCTCCTCAAAATTCAGTAAATTGCTCAATTTTAGTTTTCTACGAGTGGAATCGGCCCTTTAACTATTAGGTAGGGATTGATGGAGCACCTGGCATCACCTTCTCATCACAAAGCTAGGCTGCAGCGTTACCTCTGCCAATTAAAACCTATTAGTAATTTTTTCTAGCTGGCCTATACATTTTTACTCATATTTTTTCTAGATAATAGAAGCTTTTTTAAATTTGAATTTGAATTATTCCGTTTTAAATAAATTGTGTGGTGTATTATTTGTTGCAAAAAAGTCTGCTCGCAGAACTACTAGTAATCAAAAATTATATAATTCCCCCTTTTAATTAAGTGCCATATTTTATAAATTTTTTATTTGTTTATTATTTTTTTTTTTTTTTTATTTTGTTTTTCATTTATTTATTTTTTTATTTGTTTTTTCTTTTTGGGGTTCAGAACCCTGTACCCCAAAAAGAAAAAATGGAACCCTTAGCCAATTTGCTCCGAATCAACTGGGCCCGTTGAGTTGAAAATTGGTACACGTGTGAATTTCTGTGACCCAAACACGGACGTGCAACGTAAATAAATACATTTTGAATATGGGATTCACTTTTGGGGGGCAAACTAGAAAATAAAAATAAAGCTATTGTAAGCTGTACCGTGTGATATATCAAATGAAAGGGCTTCATGTAAGGATTTTAGATATCTTGAAATTAAAATTATTTAAGAAAACTGATGAAAAATTACCACACCCCCCTCCCCCCTCTTATCTCAGAAACTGCTGAACAAATACAGAAAATAGTTCTTTACTTATAGATTACAGGAAAACATACAAGAAGGTTATGGTCTTAAAATAACATGGTAAATCTCTCAACATTGTGCGTGCAAACTTACATTAGTAGTTGGAATGTATGAGGGAACTGGTTTTTTCAACTACAACGCTAAATTTGTTCTAAGGATAATTCATCCCAACAACAGAACCCTTCATTGGGCGTTATCCGTCACGCACTTGGCCGGTTTTTTGTTTCTAGTTTTTTTTTATTGTGTGTATTATTAATTATGTTGGGTCAAGGTCCTATGATCCAATTCGGTCCTTGCAGACATAGCATTGGAATATCAGATTATAATTTAGGGTCTACATGAATAAAATGAGCAGTGGTGGCCCAGTGGTAACGGCCGCGACTTACGAGTTGTAGGTCGTAGGTTCAAACCCAGGCAGGCACTTTACTTTGTGTAAATGATTTCATCACCACTGCTCTCAAAACTGCTCTATCATAAAGAATAAAACTGGTGATGCTGCAGATCCCGCCAATTATAGACCAATATCACTTGCAACAGTCATAGCTAAAGTACTGGACAGTCTGCTGGATACATACATGGCCCCTAGGATTAGTCTGCACGATGCACAGTTTGGCTTCAGGCCCGGGCTATCGACAGAAAGTGCCATTTTGTGTCTAAAGCGGACAGTCCGGTACTATACGGATAGGAAAGCACCGGTTAGTGCGTGCTTCTTAGATTTGTCCAATGCCTTTGACCTCGTGTCTTATGACCTGCTGTGGGGTAAGCTAAGAAATGAGGAAAAAGTAGAAACCGAGGTTACCTCCCTACTAGAATTCTGGTATGAAAACCAAATAAACGTTGTTACGTTGACTCTGTCCGAAGAATATAAGTTGGAATGTGGGGTGAGGCAGGGGGGAATCACCTCCCCTCGCCTTTTCAATGTATACATTAACCAGCTGATTGCTGAGCTCAGCAATACCGGCATCGGTTGTCATGTTGATGGAGTTGCTATGAACAATATCAGTTATGCTGACGATATGGTCTTGCTGAGCCCATCAATCAGTGCATTAAGACGTCTGTTGAAGGTCTGTGAGGACTACGCGGTGACTCAGGGGCTTATCTAATCGCTAATCGATCCAGCCGTTCTCAAGTGATGTGCTTACCAACGAACAGCATTTCATTTTATATACATAAACCGTCTTTTTTTTTTTGGATGGGGAATAATCAAATACCTTCTCCCACTCTGGGCGGAGCGGGAGGGTGTGTCAGACTCTTACTGACTAAAACCCACCCGTGGTTGCCTGTGTTGCCAGGGGCCTCGGTAACCCTTTCGTACCTTCCCGCGAACATAAACCGTCAGGGATCCATATTGACAACACAATAAAGGAAGGAATAATGTCAACTCGGCTCACATTCAAACTAATTAGTCACGCATCAGTTCTTGTATAGATTTCCCAAGAATGGCGGCCCACGCGCTATATGGAAGCTAATCGACAATTATACCATTATAGTCGATCTCTTAATGAGCGAATGAGCGTCTTCGTTTATTTTCTAGTTTGCTGTTTAATTAATGAAATATAAAGCGGTCAAGTTGAAATAACTGTTGCGGTTACAAGTGTTACTACTCGTAACGATTGAGATTTTTAATAGACACAGTCATTCGAGACTTTTAATAGACACAGTCAGACACGTTGGTTACATCATGGGGTGTCTTATCATATTATTTAACTAGTGACCCGACTCTGCCGCACGATTTGTAACTTGTCAAAATATCGAGATTTCTTCATTTATTGTACACATAGGTGAATGTGTAAAATAAATGAAGAAATCTTCCGGAATACATTTTCTAAATGGTGATGAAAATCGAATCATATTCCATTGTGCAGTTTAGAAGAACTTAGTGGGCATACAAACAGACACGATAAGCGAATTTATTTCATAAATCAAAACAAAAAAATCCTTTTATTACAAGATTATTAGCCAGAAGCTGATGTGTTAAGGTTTTAGAATTCAGTCTCTCATAATTTCCTTCAATTTAATTGTTTCTTTTTTATGCGACATATCGCAAAAAGAAAAAAAATACGTTTATTAGCGCTAAACATATTTAGCGCTAATAAACGTATTTTTTTTCTTTCAGAGCGATCTGGGTCAGAGCTCTCAGAGCCAGTAAATGTTGAAATGTGAAGAAATATTATTCCTGTTTGCGTGAATCACTCAGTGGTAGCACCACCTGGAGCGTAATTAGTCTCTTCATCACCATCTCAGCAGTCTCCATAGCAAACCAGTTTCTGAAATACTTTAAAATCAAAAATCAAAATATTTTTATTTCACATAAACCTACATGGGCACTTATGAAACGTCAGAAGCTAGGTGCACGGTTCCAATTGGTCGTTTCCTATGGAGAAGAGCCAGCAAGAAACTCCACGGTTACTCTTTTAAAAATAATTGGCTTTTAAAATGTTTTCAAATTACACAAATTAGGTATAGGAGGACAGTGCAGGCCTGTCGAGAAGTACTTAACAAAAAAAAGAGAAAAGAAAACGGTCTACAAAAGATCTAGTCTATTAAGCCTACAACGTTCTCACATTCACAACGTACACAAGAATCCATGTAAAATAATATTATAATATTAAGTCTGAAATATAAATTGTAGGTATATAATGTCAAAAAAGTATGTCTAAAAAATAATAATAATTTGGGAGCAGTTCTAATTTGGGAGCAGTTAATAGACATTTCCAATTCCTTTCACTATCCATTCGTAGTTTAAACACTACGGATGAACTAAGAGGCGTGGGCACACACACGCTGAACTCCCCAAGCGTTAACCTGTAATGTTAACACCCGGTCGCCTGTTAAACAACAATAACAATTAGTAAATGATTTAACTACTATAGATTATGGATTTGTATAGAACCATAATTTATAGTAGTTAAATCATTTACTAATTGTTAGAATCTCAGATAGCTCTTATGTATTTAAAGCACTTGAGTGTGATACCTGAGATACAGGTTTATTCCTAGTTCAGGTAGAATCAAATTATTATATAATCGTTAATCTCTAGTTTAAGGCCTTATTTTGTAAATATTTATGTAAATCAATTAGTTCAATAAACAAATATATACAAAGTTTCAAAGCTACATTTCATTTCAAGCTACAATAAAACCTTATAAGTTGCATTGCTGCATCTGCGCTTTACTTTAATCTAAACATAATCTATTTAAGATTCCAAGGATGTAAAATTATAATAAGATGAACATCAAACCGAAACGCGCCATCATCTCTCGGAGGTCGCGCTGCACATTAACATATTTCTAAGCAAGCTATTGTGGAATCTTCACATATTTGGGTCCCTTCGCATTTAATTAGCCATTAATGACGCCATTTGTTGTTGATTGATTTGAATTCTTGCTGCAATAAATTATTTTATTTTTATATACATTAACCATTTTGAGTTAATTTCGAAACTATGTATATTTGCTTGCATTATTTACTATTTTTAGGAACTTGCTTCAATTATGTGTTTTAGGTTTTTCAAATCTTCAAGTTATTGTAAATCTCGTAATCAAGCTAATCAAACAAATCATCAAATATTTAAAAACGATTGCTTTTGAAGATTGCCGATTGTTATGAAGAGGCCACTTTACGTTTTATTTCTCAAAAGTTTAGTAATCCTTCAAGCTTTTAAAATGTCGTAACTTTGATAGGAATATTTTCAAGAAGTGCATTGTGTCGTAAATCGTGGTATAGGTAATGAAACGAATATGTAAATTACTATAACATAAATTGTTTTATTAACAAAATCGTTCAGGATCATATCACAGATCGCTTGGAGTGGATAAGTAACAAAGGAAGGGGATAAGGTAAAGGATGAGTATTTTTTGGACTAGATATTGGGATTAGTGGAAGAAAATTAAGGGGCAACGGGGAGATGAGCACCCTGGGGCTGGAATCCGTTCTCGTTGGCGATGTAGCTGATCTGGTAGAGTACGCCATCGGGGCCGGTGTAGGAGAAGGAGCCGGTGACCTCAAGAGCTTCGGCTTCAGAGCCAAGGTTCTTCACCTGACCCTGCTCTTGCGCGGCAATGCCGTTGGAGGTCTCGTAGCTGTGGGTCATGAAAAAAGTGGTATTAGTATATTAGAAGATATAACTAATAGCGTTTATGAGGCTCTGGACTTTGGAAAAGTATCAACAATGATAACTTAAGTTTCATTGAGAAATTAGAAGAATTAGAACACATTAAACTCAACAACTTGAGCAGATATCAAACCAATTAAGGGGGATTTTTGAAAACTTACCCAAATTTGAATCCTTCGACTCCGATGTTGTCGCTGTCGTAGCGGAGGATCTGGGCATCAGCGTCGGGGCCAGCGGGGGCGGCGACTGCGGCGGTGACGAACAGGGCGAGAACGATGAACTGTTGGCAGAAGACACTACGGTTAGAGACCAGCCAGAAGACCAGCTATCACCAAAACTTGATGATGATCGATCGGAAGGATCATGAGTTTTTTTTTTTTTTTTCACTGGAAATGGTGATTCGAAAAACACTTTTCATTTTGTAACTTCAAACGTACCGATTTCATTTTTGATGGTTTTTTTTTTGTTTGTCCTGGAACTGTTTGTGATTGAAAGGCAATCGAGCGACTGATGCCTCTGTGTTGTCGCTCTGGCTATTTATAGTCGCCGGCGCATCGTTGCGCGGCAAGGACGCGCTTTGACATTTGAACTTAGAATCTTCTTCGGCCACCGATGTTTAGCTAAAGGTTCTTTGTGACATGTCCGGCTTGCTTAGATGGCTCGTATTGATATCATATGCCGACCTACATAGGTGTAATGATGTGGTATTTTAATATAGTAAATATTTAATTGAACGGAACATTTATAATATAAAATAGTCAGATATTAGGATTTAAATACATTTGCAAAAGGATAATTTACAAAAGCAATTTCACGTCAAACCGTTTCATGAAGGTTGCGTTTTTTTTTTTGTTTCGTTTTTGTTTTACTTTGGATTGGAACATTATTTTTACCCGACTTCCTCAGGAGGGTAATGTTTTTGTTGAAATATTCCTTACTTTAATAGGTCAAATAAATGACAATTGCAGTTTTGGAATAAGAATACATTTTAATTAGAGCGTACAAGTATACTCGTAAGTATGTAACTATTGTCTTTAGGTGTCTGTTATACTTATACTAACTCTTCATTTACCATTTTACAACCCGGAAATATTCCGACTGATTAATAATTTTAAACTTACATATATTCGGTAGCTTATGTACCCTTTTATGCAACTTTAACAAGATATCATCATTCCAGGGCTCAGATGGGCATAGGAGAGATAAGGTCTCTTTTCTCTCCTCACTAATCGTGGGTGTCAAACGATCGCCGCGCATACCTTTATTTAATCTATTCTTACAATACTTTACACCTTGTTTCACTGTAAGGTTTCTGTCAGATGTATCAAAACAGTTAAACCTTCATGATGCTTAGTGGAAAAGTTTTTTGTTTTAAAGTAACTAGGTAGCTTCCCTCTAATCTTATTTAATTAGTTTTAATTAATAATAACATAACTGGCGAAAGGTGGATGTGCTATAGGTACACCTCTGCCTAACTCTTTGGGGATTACCGGCGTGATAGTATGTTATAATTATTAATAATCGGTATGTTGATTGGAAAATGGCAACTCATTTGATGTAATGCCCACACACATGTTTGATTTAGTGTTGCCCATGGACATCTGGCAAAAGAGCATAGCTGGACTTAAAGACCGCTGCTAGTTCCCATTTGCTTGCAATTCCTTGCGATATATAACTACGCAACAAACGTGAACATTTACACAATTTTATCGTATTTAAGTATGCATAAACATATTTAAGTATAACACTGATTTACATCCGACACCTCACACTTCAGGTCCAGTTGAAAACCAGCATCAGGCACTAGTTCTCTGGCTTTTTATTGAACATACTTTCCTGCAAAAATTCTTACATCGCACTTAACACTTTTATTAGATTTCTATTAATTTTGCAGAATACTTTGTGTACCCTGTAGTCAGTGCTAAATAAATGTATGTTTTTCTTTCTTCCTCTTTAGTTAGCGGCAGAATTAGACACAATGGTAAGTATTAAATGTAGGAGCTTTACAACTAAAACTTCAATTAATTAAGTACCTTCTGCGAAGTTCACAGGTTAACAACCTGTCAATAAGTGCCTATGTTCGTGTAGACAATGATTGGCTGTATGCCACATTATTGTAATATTTCAAGGAAACAATTTGCAGAATGTGGCTCCGAAGTCTCGCCTGTACCGTAAGAAATTTAGCTGCGCTATGATTTTGGAAAGGGCACGCTAGCAATTAACTAAGCGCATTACAAGATGAGGTGGATGTATCGCCCGGGTTCCTTACAAGGGCCACCAGGTATAGGGTCCATAATAATTCTCTATGACACGTAACAAGCAGGTTGCGAAATACTGTAGAGTATCCTGAATTTGACATTTATGTTATAAGTAGTGGAGCCAACAGACGTCCTGTCAAAATCCAATGTATAGAAAAAAATCACTTTAATTTTTCCCGAATTTTTCAATTTTCCCGGCTTTTCATTTTTTTCTTTTCGTAAGAACCAGGTTCGGACTATTACAATCATTTGAACACAAACATTTGCTAAATCGGTCCAGACTGAACTGAACTGGGTTAATTAATTAAACAAGTGTTATTTAAAAAACACATTCTAATATTTTTGTAATGAACTTGTAAAGCTCATTAATTATTTTTTTGTTGTAATTTGTGTCAGAAAATCATATTTTCATTAAATTCGTCAACATATAAATAGGTACCGAGGGTCGAAAGTGTTCGCTCAGGAATTAGGGAGGTCCCATCTGACGAAACTGAGAACTGCGGATGGTAGGATCGTGACTTCAAAGTCCGAGATACTTGAGGAAGTCGAGGATTTCTACGGGCACCTGTACTCAACGCGGACGGCGAAACCAGCGGGGCATAGTGAAGATGACCATCGAGCCGAACTAACGCGCCACTACACGGAAGACATCCCAGATGTCGACCAGTGCGAGATTAGGGCGGCTCTCGAGCAGCTAAAGAACAACAAGGCACCTGGTGATGACGGCATAACGACAGAGCTCCTTAAAGCGGGCGGGGCTCCAGTCCTGATAGAGCTAGCGAGTCTCTTCAACTCCGTCATCCAAGAGGGTACAACGCCGGAGGCGTGGAGCAGAGGTGCGGTGGTTCTGTTCTTCAAAAAAGGCGACAAAACCTTGCTGATGAACTATAGACCCATCTCACTTCTGAGCCACGTTTACAAGCTGTTCTCGAGAGTCGTCATGAACCGTCTCACCAGAAGACTTGACGAGTTCCAGCCACCAGAACAAGCTGGCTTTCGAAAAGGCTTCAGTACCGTGGACCACATCCATACTGTTCGGCAGATTGTACAGAAGACCGAAGAGTACAACCAGCCGCTGTGTATGGCATTTGTGGACTACGAGAAAGCCTTCGACTCCATCGAAATATGGGCAGTTCTGGCCTCTCTGCAACGATGTCGAATTGACTGGCGTTATATCGAAGTGTTGAGGTGTTTGTATGACGCTGCAACGATGACTGTCCAGATCCAGGATAAAAAACCGGCCCTATCCAACTGCTTAGGGGGGTGAGACAAGGGGATGTGATATCCCCGAAACTTTTCACCAATGCGTTGGAGGACGTTTTTAAGACGCTGGACTGGACTGGACAGGGTATCAACGTAAACGGCGAGTACATCTCACATCTTCGTTTTGCCGATGACATCGTCATAATGGCAGAGACACTGGAACAGTTAGACCAGATGCTGCACAGCCTAAATGGAGCCTCTCGGCGGGTTGGCCTCGGCATGAATTTGGACAAGACGAAAGTCATGTACAATTCGCACGTCTTGCCGAGTCCAATCCATATCGAAGGGTCGCTTCTCGAAGTTGTGAAGGAGTACGTCTACCTAGGACAAGTTATCCAGCTCGGTAGACACAACTTTGAGAAAGAAGCCGACAGGAGGATCCGATTGGGTTGGGCAGCGTTTGGATAACTTCGTCAAGTCTTCTCGTCGCCAATCCCGCAGTGTTTGAAGACTAAGGTCTTTAACCAGTGCGTCCTGCCCGTTATGACATACGGTGCCGAAACGTGGACACTGACAGTCGGGCTGGTCCACAAATTCAAGGTCGCTCAGCGCGCCATGGAGCGGGCTATGCTTGGAGTTTCTTTGAAGGATAAGATCAGAAATGAAGTTATCCGGAAGAGAACCGGAGTTACCGACATAGCCTGCAGAGTAAGCAAGCTGAAGTGGCAGTGGGCTGGCCATATTTGTCGAAGGACCGATGGCCGGTGGAGCAGACGAGTCCTAGAGTGGAGAAAAGGTGGCTGGGACAGACTGGATGCGGAAAGCGGAGGACAGGGTGTTGTGGCGCAGCCTGGGAGAGGCCTATGTCCAGCAGTGGACTGTTATAGGCTGAGTTGATTGATAAATAGGTATAACCAAGAAGTGCACCTGCGGTGCGCGTGTCGTTGCAAGCAGGTTTATTTTGCTTCGTTCGGTTTTTACGTCTTCACAAAATATATTGATTTCTTTATTACGAGTATATGTAAGTTTAATGTTATCGCATCCCTGATGCGAGAAATCCGGGGGAGCACCAACAGCATCTTAAAGGTGATAGTGAGTAAGCCTGATTACCCGTTCCTGGGGCACTGGAGCCGTATGCACAGCTGCAGGCCCGGTGCAGTGGGAAGTGGACATGTTTATAGGTTCTTAAATTAGTTTAATTTTCGTTTTGTTTTATTTTAGTTGTTTTAATGATAAATGTTAAACAATATGAATCATTTATGTTCGATTTAAATAATAATATGAATGTGTTATACACATAAACCTTCCGGAATACATTCTCCAAATTATGTGGAAAACTGCATTAATTGGTCAAGGACAGCTAATGAGCCACATTTGTTTTTATATTGTTTGACTCCGAATCGGTGTCGCACGGGGCTTAACAGTATAAAATCGTTTATTTAGCTTCGAAGAAAACCGTGGTCACACGGACGGAAACGAAACCCAACTTTACTTTATATAAACAACTTTACTTTGTATGAACGTAAACGAAGCAAAAGGAGTATGTAAGGAGCGTAGCAGGTGGCGTTCTGTAGTTTCTGCCTACCCCCGTGGGAAGGAGGCGTGAGTTTATGCATCTGTACGAGTATGTATAGATATAGACTTACAAATCCACGCGAGTATTGAGTGGAAGTTTATCCTAGACTTATAGAATTAATATGTGTTTAGTAGCAGCCTACAACACAGTGTGGACCACTCAGTGCGTCCTGCTGCTGCGTAAGTGGCAGACGATTAATGGAGTCGCGCCTGAGCCCCCTACCGCCGCACTGATGTCCTGTCCTGTAGGTACATATGGTTTTCATTTTTATAAGATCTAAAAATTTTCGCGTCGAGATCAGAACTACGTTTAAAATAATTAGCATGCTATTGTATTTTGTTGGAATGTGTCTTGCTCTAAGATATCTTTAATGAAGAAAATTACAACATTGCAACACGAAGAAGATTTTGATGGCCCAAATCTGCGCCACTTCCATGGCATCGTCGGTGGCACCACAGAGGTCACTATGGCTGCATTTTTGGGGCACAGAGGGCATAAAGATCTTTACTACTTATTTAAGGCTTCTGCAGACTGGGGCGATATCGCGGGCACGACAGGGATATTAATGCATGTCGCACCCGCGATATCGCCGCAGTCTGTAGAAGCCTTTACTCCTGTCTGCGATATCGTCAAACATAACCTAATACTAAGTATACATAACTTTGAACCCTTGGATATAAATATAACTTCTACCAACCACCTCGTTGTGTGGCGCGAGAACTAAACAAAGAGATTTCTTGAGGACTAAAAGACCATTCCTTAGATCCTAAGTTACAGCAGGTCAGCTAGAAGATGACCATGTAACTCTGTTTCGTTCATGATCGCCTTATGAACATTATAATGTTAATCATACTAATATATTATTATAAATGCGAAAGTTTGTAAGAATGGATGGATGGATGTTTGTTACTCTTTCACGCAAAAAGTACTGAACGGATTTGGATGAAATTTTGCACACAGATAGTTTATAACCAGGAATAACACATAGGATACTTTTTATCCCGATATACCCACGGGGTCAAAACTTATGCGGGTGAAACCGCGGGGCGCATCAAGTGTACCATAAACCGAGCCTTTCATTGTCCACAGAATTTTGCGTCTAATTGTGGACTTCCCGGATCGCTGTTCTCTAAGGAAAACCACATAGATCCGTCAAGGTAAACAAAAAATATAGAGACCTTGAACGAGATGAATCAATTTTACGGATACTAAAATAAATAACCAAAAGTTCACGAGCTCGCCTGACATTCTGCCTGCGTCCCGATCTGATGTCATTATTGATGTTATCTGTTCTGAGGAAAACTTCTTTGTTTTATTTCGATTTACTATTTCATCTATAACTCATCCTTAATTCTGCATTGCTGTAGAACAGATAGATGGAATACTCTTTATTATGTAGGTACACCATATTCTGGTATAAGGTTGATGGCAATAGGCTCGCCCCTATTCCATGGGACTTATTTAGGTACCTACATCTCTGCGTCACCCTTCGGGTATTACAGGTGTGATGTTATATTATATTATGTAATTTAAGTATATTTTGGTTTAAAGGATATGACAGCCGATGAAATAAGAAAAAAATCATAGTTGGCACACGACGCCAAACGTCTTGGTGTTACAGGTGTCCATAGCAGGCGGTAACCACATCAGATAGGCAGGCCGTTACATAAAAACTAGCTGCTAAACGACATCAAAATGTAATCACAGATGCTTCTACTAACCTGCCAAGAGAAAGCAAGCACTAAACAAAAGAATGTCATACCAAATGCATAACTTACTCCGTAATGTATCATGATTGCGAGCACCGCCGCGGGCGACAACTAGTGTAATATTATGTCACAAGACGATATAAAACAATAAACTCTTGATGCGCCCGCGCTTGTTCTCACCACCGAGAATGTACAGAAGGACCACTAACAAAATTATCAGCCCATAACGTTCCCACTGCTGGTTCACAAGCCTCTTTTCTATGAGAGGAATTGGGCTACAATCACGGAATAGAAAAAACAGTGAAAAAACTGTTAGAAAAAACTGTTTTTTCTATTCCGTGGCTACAATCAACCACGCGGGTCCAGCGCAGGTTGGTGGATGTCACATGTCTTAAATTTTTTTGGTTCTAGGACATTTTTGGTTTCGTTTTGAATGCTGAGATAATGTGCCTAAAGTAAAGTGCCTGTCTGGGTTCGAATTCATGACCTACATCCACTTTTAACAACGTTTACAAAGAAACTGTCACATACACACTGTCAATGCGGTATATTAAGAACCTTTACCAAACATTAACCTATTCTTCCTATAGTTATATTGTCCGACACACTTGTATCACTAAGTTATGCGAAAAGTGCACTTTTACCAACCTTTTCATACTTCGGGCACATAACAGTTACTTAGGTACAATTTAATATGTTGTTCAGATACACGAATGCTATCCTACTGACTGGCTAATATTTTTCCACTGAACTTATGAAGTATTCTTATATTTACGTAGATCTTACTGTTACGAGAAAATAAATCAAAAGGCTAAAAACTAACCGATCGTAGGTTAACAAACCTAAAGGTTTCCTAAAATTGCGATATGAAAAGTTATAGAAATATCCACTTACGGAATCGATTACTGAGATGGTCCCGTGTTTTATACAGATGCACTAACGATGACCTTTCAACCTATGCAGTATGTGGCGTAGATTTGAACAGGGATGGTGAATCTAAAGCAAGAGAGCTACGGTTGTCATGCGATGGAAAATTCTTGTCACGGTTGATTTGAATATGTTTTATTTTTTTGTCGTAAAAAGTGTATTGTTGTATTTAATATTATATTTTACTTTTGTTAAGGAATGTATAAGTTTTAATTTATTTATTTAAATTTCTCGCACACAATTAAGTACAAAGGCGAACTCAATGTATTCTCTACCAGTCAACCAAAGGTGGTGAAGAGATAAGATGGCAGGTGCTCTGAGAGGAAATAAAAATACTGAAATGTATTAAAAGATAACATAATAGATTATAAATAGAATGGTACAGAAATACATAAATAGGTTACAAACTTATAATACAAATGCATACATATTGACTACAATATATACCTACATTATACACATATATATACATACAAATTAAAGGAAAATCAGCCAGCAGCTTCGGTACAATGCCCTTTTTTAAGCATAACTTAGTTTTAATTTAATTTAGTCAATGTTAATAATCATCTTGTAATTTGGTTATGTAAATAAACACATTATTAGTGTTATAGGAAAAGAGATACATTAATTAAGATTAATAATTTTCACCCCACATTTTCATGACGGCCCAGTGATTAAGGCCATCACGCATGTGGTTGTGGGTTGTGTAAGTCCTGGCATGTCCCAATGTGACTTTTTCAATTCATATGTACTTTCTGAGTTTAAAGGGGCTTGTGGCTAAATAATAACAGCCGCACGGGTCAATCGTTCAGGTTAAGCTACGCTTACCGCGGTTGGTCCGTGGATGGATGACCATCTATACATACGAAGACCCCTCCGTACCTCGGAAAGCACGTTGAGCCGTAGGTCCCGGCTGTCATTCGTGGATCTTTGACAGTCGTTACGGGTCGTTAGAAGCCCGAAAGTCTGACAACCAGTCTTACCAAGGGGTACCAGTAACTGGGTTGTGGAGGTCCGATAGGCAGTCGGTCCATGTAATATACTGGTATTGAGCTGCATCCGGTTAGACTGGAAGCCGACCCCAACGTAGTTAGGAAAAGGCAGGCAGATGATGATGATGATGATGTACTTTCTGAGTTTATTTTTGACATTACTGACATCGGTGAAAGAGAACATCGTCAAGAAAACTGGGCTTGTAGCAGATATGGCACCCATTTTTAAAAGGTTCGCCATCTCTGGCATACTCGTTTATTGACACCGAAACACCGTACGTGTGTAAATTACCTACATTTTAATTAAACGAGTATTAACTAAATGCAACTGACCTCATCGTCATCTTGTAGTTTTGATGTAATGTTGTTTTTGCTTTGCCTAGACAATTTTATGTAAATTCAAATATTTTACTCTTGACCAATGTGTGCTTATTTCTATTCTACGCGTAATTACTGTTTTTCACAAAAAAAGGAGGTGCAGTCGCCATTGTACTCAGCAAAAGTTTAAAATCTGAAATAGATCATCATACTCATCGTTAAACATAAATGAACAACGTACATCATCATCTCATACAGAGGAAGCGCGAGCATTACCAAAAACGCATATTATGCGATTAAAGACTACATTGAAGACAAGGAAGTTTGACAATAATTCCTTCTGCACATGTAGCTACCCTCTACCTCATAAACGGCATAACTATATAAATGTCTATTAACTGCTCCCAAATTACGATGTTTATTATATTTTTTTTTTATACATACTTTTTTGACATAATATTTTCTTTATTTGACAATAATTACCTATAATTTTGATATCACTATTTATTAGCGGCTTTGTGGACAGGTTATTAATTTAGACTTGTTACAGTTGTAATAGCAAACATGTCATTGGTTTATTTTTATTGTTTTATTAATATTTTACATAGATTCTTTTGTATTTTATGAATGTGAGAACGGAATTAGTGGGGTAGAAATAAATGGTCTACAAATCTAGTCTATTAAGCCTACAAGCTTAATAGACTAGATTTGTAGACCATTTATTTTTTGTTAAGTATCTGGTACTTCTTGACAGGCCTACACTGTCCCCCCATATCCATTAACACTGTGATTTGAAAACATTGTAAAAGCCATTATTTTTAAAAGAGTAACCAAAGAGTTTTTAAAGGAGTTTCTTGCCGGCTCTTTTCCATTGGAAACGACCAATTGGAACCGTGCACCTAGCTTCTGACGTTTCATAAGTGCCCATGTAGGTTTATGTGATAATATATATTTTTTATTGGTCACTACGCTTGCTCAAGAAGGGTTGACGAATTCAGACTTTTACTGACTATAAGCCTAGGTTTTCTGACGATGTTTCCTTTCACCGATGTCAGTAATGTCAATACATAGAGGTCTACTTATAGTATCACCCACATTTGGCCAGTTGTTTAAGTCCCACGTAATAGGAGTTGAGCCTATTGCCATCAACCGGGCACAAATCCAGACTGCGGGCAGCTACTGTGAAATTCCTGATGGAAAAAGTCAATAACACTTTTGCCCGACCCGGGAATGACACCCAGGACCTTATGCCCTGCAGCAGCGCTTGTGATCACTAGACCAACGAGGCAGTCATAAAAATTTAAATATCACACATTAGAAATATCCGTCGAATATCCGAATACCATTAATTTAAAGTAATGATCTGAATGGCCGTGGTGAACTCAGAAACTAATTAAAATCATAAACATCTGACATTTTTATTATGAGTTGAGATATCGCACGTTAACTGATTGTAAGTCGTAACAACTGGTGAGACAGGGGTCGCGAACCTTTCGAACCACTGCCGTAGAAGGGCATACGTTGGCATGGAAATTATTTACTGGAATAGAAAAAGATAAAGATCCTGTTTACACCAACTTAACTCGTCCGTAAATAAATGGTTTGATTTTAATTAAATGGTGTCCCCAGCAATTAAGGAAATACAACAGCTTTCATGGTCTTTACACCAACTGACAGTTACCTATAATTATAGGCGATGGAAGGCAACATTTTCCTTAGCGAGAGCCATTGGCGTAGGAAAGTCAAACAAAAAAAAAATGGAACGTACAAATTCTCCTTATTTTGCTAAAAATAAACCAAGAACCTCTAAAAACAACTGGTACTCAAACTACCTGCTATCGATTAAAGAAAGCTTCGTGAAAATAAAAATAATTACCCAAATAAAAAATATTGGTGTCGATGATTATAGGCTCGCCCTTATTACATGGGACTTAAACAGAACTGGTGAAATGTGGGTGTACCTATCTAACCCTTCGAGAATACCGGCGCGATGTTACGAGTATGTTATGTATAAAATGTTAACCATCTCTAAATAATAATAATAATAATTTATTGACACCTTAAATATTAACATTATAACAAACCATATTGCGTAAAAAGAGATATGTAGGCCTCGTCCGAAGGTGCCCCATCTCTGGAGCAGCATAAATACAGGTGTCATACGCGCCGACAAAGGCAGGCAGTCATCTTCTTGCGACAATGTTGCTGACTCATCACGTTGCAGTTGCAGCTTTCAACGGGTGACTGTCATGACTGAGAAATGACTCAAGGTCGTGAGAAATCAGCTGTGGTAGTTTTAAATGAGTTAAAAGTGATGAGTAATACTAATAATTGGCAAAAAAATACTTTTTATTTTTAATTTTTTAGTTGTTATGCCTACCCCAAACATATTCGTATACCATTACACACGCTATGTAAACAAGTGATAGGAAATTTTATAACATCATCAACATACACCAAGTGGATTAAATACTTATTGAAGCTAACTCAAACACTACCCAAGCAAAGTTAAAAAAAAAAATTATTTGGCTCAAATTTATATTTGGCCACCGCGCGAGCTTCATCTACCAAATGAAAAGAATCACGTAAATCGGCCTAGTAATCACGGAAAAATCAGTGTAAATAAATGAAAAAAAAGAACCTGCGGAATGCATAACCTTCTCCTTTTTTGACCTCGGTTAAACAGAGGTGATTAATCGAGTTCTGCTTTAAGTCTTGTATAATAGCTATTTCCATTTAGCACACAAATGGGTATTGACTCCGGGCCGTTACTGAGACATTAGTAATGGAAAAACCCAAAACAAAACTAAATTTTTTTTGGGTTTGGGATTGCACACACACTTATCAATCTGAGACGCTAAGTGGTTTGCCAAAACGTTGCTTACCGCTGCTCAGAAACAATGCCGTAAGGAGGATTTAACCAGGAGTCACAGGCCGTGTTCCAACTCTAACCACAAGTGGTCGTCGCGCGAGTACGCGATCGTCGCGCTCCTTTATAGGAATATGACAACCTCGCGCGATCAATCAGGTCGCGTACGTACTCATCAAAATTCATATATACGCGTATTTGCGCGACAATCGCTTTCGGTAAGGACACCAATTTGCAAAAATATGTTGTTGATTTCTTTTGTTTTTGTATTTATTTGTATAATTGGTAATTTAATTTAGTACCTTAGTCTTAATATTTTAGTGCCTTAGTCATTTAAATTAGTGGAAATAGTTAGTTTGGTTAAATATTGTATATAAGCATTTTAATGTCTTTGAATCCAAATTTCGAGATTTGGTGACTTATGCAAACTTCCAAAATCTTCCCAAGATATCGTATGGTGTATAAAATACTAACGTACTGGTACAATAACCTGAAGTAAATAACCTGTAGTATGTCATTAACATAATATTATGGATACGATTAGCCAGAACACACTGGTCGTGGATCATTAGCAAAGGCAATAACAATTCCTCGATCCGTTTTAGAACTTAATTTTTGTGAGTGTGTGAGACTCCATTTATTAAGATGTTATTCTATTAGCTTGCGATTTCATAATTGAATTCCTTACTCCTTTATAAAAGACTTCTACTTCGACCGTGGTCATTTCACGTCCGCGTACAATATTATAGGACTATTCTTTTAATCATCATCATAATTAGAGCCGAAGGACGTCCACTACTGGACATAGGCACCCCAAGCACCGCCACTTCAACCAGTTCTGTGCTTCCCCCATTCAGCGGCTTCCTGCGGCCTTCGATTCACCTTGTGGGAGGCCGTCCAACGCTACGTCTTCCGGTGCGCGGTCGTCACTCCAGAACCTTTCGGCTCCATCGGCCATCTGTTCTACGAGCATGTGCCATTGTGCACAACACATTTTTTTTTTGGGAGGAAAATTATCAAATAACTTCTCCCACTCTGGGCGGAGCAGTGTCAGTGTGCACTGACACTTAAGTTTGGCAATTCTTCGAGCTATGTCCGGTACCTTGGTTCTCCTGCGCCACCCAAAAGGCAATGGAGAGAACCAATTCCCAAACATAGCCGTCTACGTTGCCTTTTGGGTAGGACGTAGTATTACGACGTATTCCAAAGTTTTCCTTCGTGATCGAATCAGAAATGAAGAGATCATTTTCTCTTCACCTTAAAAAAAAACTCCGTGTGTGATTTAATCTCTTATAGCCTGAAAACGTCCACTGCGTTCAATGGAGATGAAGGTTTGTATGTTTATTGTTATACATATTGTCAGAAAAAGTGAGTATAATAATGAAAAGGCTGCGCGGCCGGCGCTGGCACCTGAAAACACAGGAACTAAATAATAATCCAATAGTAATTGTATAGCTAAGCGGTTACTAACCCATTGTATGCAACACATTCAACTACATCGTTCTAATGACTTGAACATGCTATTTAATGTTTTTTGCTCATTTTGTTAGCGATGTTTCCTGGATTATAATTCACTGACACTTCTAAAGATCAGGACTCATTAGAGTTCATAAATATGTATCTTTTATTTTTTATGCTTCCTTTTATGCGGTAAAAATGAAATAAAATACCTATCTACACGAGCTTTTAAAATATGAAATCAGATGTTTCAGGGTGACAGTTTTAGTGGGGCTTTATTTAAAGTAAATTCCAGTGAAGTCCAACGAACCCTTGGGTAATCAGTCCCACTACAGACTTGCTCACTGACTAATCTTTCAGTTCTTCATGAGCTTGATAAAGTTAAGGCGCAACGAGAAAAGACGAATACCAACTAATACTTAATTGAGGTAATTGTTTTTAATTAAATAAAACGATTATCTATTATGTGTCTGTATTCTAATGCGTTTTAAATTAATATGAATTTTATAACTAAAGGTTTCGCAAGCAACCCGTTACCATATAACCGTTGACCATGACAGTAACAAATGACAACCTTCCGACTCTTCGCTCGTGTACCCAAAATACTGACATCTATAATTTTGACATTAATTTCCCAATAAATTCATTAATAGCGCATTTTATTCGTTTATAAATAAATCAAGTTACGTCTGCCCACCACTAGATCAACACGTGTATGTAATAATGCAAGATTTTCAATGTCAATTGTATGGTGGCTATAAATATTCTAAACGAACTTTGATGAGTTTCATAAATGTAAATTATTGGAATAATTTAAAATCTTGCAGCTCATCATCATATTTTTTATTTTTGCATCGTTTTCATTATTTTTAATTGCTTTATGGCTTCAAAACTAAATCAAGCAAGATATTAAACGTGGAGATTCAAATATCATCCAAAAAAATGTAGATCATAAAATAATTTTCCATGAAATTATACTGTTTTCGTTCCTTGTGGCCATCATTCTAACAGATCGAGTGACCTGAGAGTTATCTAACTGACTGATATCAGATTTAATTCAATAATCACTTCAAAATCCCAAATGATAAATTACAGCTAACCTTTAAAACTTTAATTAATAAAAACGATTTGTTTTTCTTTTATCTGTAATGCGGATTACAACAGGCTTCATTTATCACACAGTAAGTTGAATACATAACATTAATTGCGTAATTGTCTAAACATCTAATAATATCTTAATATGAATGATTAATTCTTAATGTGGATGATCTATTGAGCTATTTGAAATCGATACAGCATCAGAGTCACATTATAAGACAAGTCTGGCGCAAGATTTAAAAATAAGTTTTTATGTGTTTAAAAGTATACCTTAGTCTTGGGTCCACAAGAGGGTAACAAATAATAGGGCTTTGTTCAATTTAAAAAACTGGCTGGACTTAAGCTCCATTTACTACGATGCGAGTTTCTTGCCTGACTACACATATAACACTACTGCCGAGCATAATTATTCCAGCCTTCTCCTTCTTCCTGATAACATTAAACAGCAGCATTACGGATGAATTTTTCTAAAGATGAAGGCTTCTGAATTCCTCAAAAATGCTTTTATATTATATAACTGTACGTACATTTTTTAGGAATTGTTTCGGAACCTGCGGTAGATCCAACTGGCCCACATGCATAAAAGTTTAAATCTCCTGTTTCTTTAATAATTGGGCCTAATCTAATTACACATAATATCTTGATTTATAAATATATAGACATACTTTGTGGTTCTATAACCTTATTTCCATACGTGCGTTCCGACCTTGTTTTAAATAACGCAATAATGTTCGTTCTTATTCGGAACCTGAGGTTTTCTGTGATTCTGTTATTTTTGTGTGTTGATGATATCATTTCGGAGTTGTATATTCAGAACACGATGCATAAGCTTTGATTTGGTTGAAGGTATGTTTGTTATGAGATAGGAAGTTATTGTAGATTAGTTAAACTCATTGCTCCTTAGACATTTCGTAGCCCAATCTGGGTTTTGCTTGGGAAAATTATATGTTATTTTCACCTGGGTGCTGAAGTTTACATTTGAGGATAATACCTATGTCTCATTTTTACCAGGTTCTTTACTGTGTTAATAAAAGAGAGGGTAAAAAAAGAGAAAGAGTTTTGGTAGAGGTAGAGCACACACTAAGCCAATGTGTGTCTGTATATTTTGTTCTGAGGTATCTTATAAAATTCTGCACAATAATCGAGATATATTCTCTCAGCTGCGCTAGTTCGTTTCCTTCTACGTGTCGTAATAACAACTTACTGTATTAATTATTTTATGTCTTCGACTAACTAAAATAAAACAAGGTAATTAAAATGTCCACTTAAGCAATTACCAAATTACGGTTTAAACCTCTTTACAATATAGGGTCGGTATAACTTAACGGTGCGAATTCAAAATATCAAGTCGTAACCAATAGTAAAATGGCTGCTGACCCTTTTAAATTAAACGCTGTAAAGAGGATTTAACCGCATTCTCAAAGCGATCGGAACCGCACCCTGATTGTGTAACACGGTTACAATCGCAATAGCTTATATTTTGGCAGGTTAACAATGTTCATTGCACTTGCATCGTGTGTCGTAAAATGTGTCAAGTCCACAATAAGATGAATGAGAGATATTGTTGAACTGTCAACAGTATTGCGGTTGGTGTTAATAAATTATTTTGGTCAAGTTCGTTTATAATATTCTTTTTAATTTTAGATAATTGGGAACGATGCTAATAAAATGCTGTAATAAAAGTACGCTTCCATTTAATATAATCAAGTAGTCAGATTACCTAAACTGTATCTTTGTTTATTCAGAAATAATAAGAATTATATTCAGGAAGGAGCACTTAACAATATTTCGGACTCTCCCGGCTAAAGCGGTGGCGCTCTGTGCCCTCACCACATAAAAATAAACCAGGATCGGTAAAGGAACGTACCAGTGTCTCTCGTGCACACAAATTACTCCTGGAAATAACAAAGTCGTGTGACAAATAAAGATTATTCTTATGGTAACTGGTGGCTACCCAAGGATTTCATTAAAAACAAAGCATGATAAAGAGGACCATGTAAAATTATTTAAATTAGCAACTTGTCGTCACTCCATCACAACTTGTCACTCACCAGTTCTTTCATAATATCTACCTACGTAAGTTTATTTTACACCATCTTTAGTAACCGGGACATCTCTTACAAAACGGTTTTTTACTTGTTTATATTCTCAGAAACACCTTTATAATATGAGTCTGAGTATTAAAGGAAGCCCCTCAAGGTTAGTCGTTGTTGTCCTCTAGAAAGTTATCGTTTAACAGCTTGGTGTGAAGTTTACAACGCTTATGAAATTATGCTTGTTGTGAATCATTTAGTTATGAGCATCACCGTTTCATTCACGCCTTTATCGTGTATTTTTAAACGGTAAGTAATATTATTTTAAGCACGTAATATTACAACATGGATTTATTTTCGTTTATTATTGTGTTCATATAATGTATTGGGATCAGCAAATGGCGTCCAAGGGTTGTCGATTTGGTAATTGAATCGCAACTGCAAACACTTTGATGTGTTAAATGCATTATCCTTCTTTAGGGAATCACCGCAGTCGGCTTTAAAAAATATAACAACATAGCGTAACTCCTGTAATCCCCGAAGGGCTAGATAGAGGTGTACGTATAGTAGGGTACACCAACATTTCACCAGTTATGTCTAAGTCCCATGTTATAAGGAGCGATCCTATCACCATCAACCGGGCACAAATCCAGACTCCGGGCAGCTACTGACAAATTCCTGATGGAATAACACCTCCCTCGACCTAGGAATCGAAACCTAGATCTCATGCTCAGGAGTAGCGCTTGCGACCAATAGCCCAGCGAGCAACTAAAAATATCATCATCATCATTTCAGCCGAAAGACGTCCACTGCTGGACATAGGCCTCCCCCAAACTAAAACTATTTACTAAAAATATATATTGATTAAATCCTTGGACAACACAGAAACTTCACATAACATTATGTTTAATACTAATACAATCAGACTAAATCCGTGAACACATTTTACTCATGCTTTAAGTTCAAGGCTGCATTCAAAGAAATACTGTCAGTGCTGCACTGCAATGGTAAACTGATATTAACATATAATATATAAATAATTGCAATTATATTAATATACACGGGGCTTTCTGACCTCTGCCCATCATTGAGTTTGTAGCAGACTCAAGGATTATGCTACAATATAATTTAGCGCTTAGTGCTAAGACGAAGACTATGCTTGTGCAGACTTTGATTTTCCCTATAATCGACTATGGTGACGTGTGCTACTTTGACTTGAACGCGGCTCTGCTGGATAAGCTCGACAGACTACTCAACAATGGTATCCGGTTCATATTCAACCTAAGGAAATATGACCATGTGTCGAGCTACAGGTCTGAGCTCAAATGGATGTCCATTCGCCAAAGAAGAAGCTTGCGCGCTTTGACCACTCTTTTCTCCCTTCTCAACTCTCCCACCCCTCCTTCTTATCTTATGTCTCACTTCCAATATCTATGTTCTTCGCACGCTAAAAGTCTGCGTTCTTCCAACAATCTTCTTCTACTCTGTCCTTCTCATACTTCTGACTTTGTTCATTCTTCCTTTCATATTCAGTCCATTCTTCTTTGGAATGCGCTTCCTCTTGATATCAGGACGGCCACCAGTCGGTATGCATTTAGGGCGAAATTGCAGAGTTATTTTCAAAACAAATAGCGTAGAGTCATCTCAATTATGTATCTCTTTTCCTTGAATTTGTATGTATATATATATGTATAATGTAGGTATATATTGTAGTAAATATGTATGTATTTGTGTACTTATTCTATTTATAATCTATTATGTTATCTTTAATATTTTTCGTTATTTTTATTTCCTCTCAGAGCACCTGCCATCTTATCTCTTCACCGCCCTTGGTTGACTGGTAGAGAATGCCTAAGGCATTAAGTCCGCCTTTGTACTTAATTGTGTGCGAGAAGTTTAAATAAATAAATAAATACAGAGGAGGTCAGAAAAAAAACATTGAAGTTGATGTTTAAATTCAGTCAAACTGGTGTTAAGGCTTTTATTGGGAACTCCTGTATATAAGATAAGTTGGATCAACATCAGGTCCTGGTTTCAATTCCTGTGTCGGGTAAACTATTATTGGGTTTTTCCATCTGGAATTTGTTAGTAGCAGCCCGGACTCTGAGTCTGTGCCCGGTTGGTGGCAATAGGCTCGCCCCCTATTACATGGGACTTACACAAAGCTGACAACACGTGGGTGTACTAATAGGTAAAACTCTTTTTTTATCGTTATCTTCTTTTCTTTTTTTTTTGTATATATTGTTTTATTAATATTTTACATACCTAGATTATTTTGTGAATGTGAGAACGTTGTAGACTTAATAGCAGTGGCGTGCAGTGGTTCTCCACAGAGGGTAGGCCATGCATACTGACACCAAAAAAAATAATAATTCGCGCAACATCACAGTGCGGCTCTACATACAAGAACTTACCACATTATTCAAGGCTTAAAACACGATTTTCTAACGATGCAAACAGAAGAAAGATTCGGCCACCTCAATTATCATAACCAAGTGGGTGGGTGATAATTACAGAACACGTCACTTGCAAGATATCCAAAGTCATGAATTATCATGTTTTTGGATTAATTCTCTTAATTCGGGCACACATCTACCTTTAGACACAACTTGAATCTTATCATTAAACGACAAGTGCGACTAACCTAACCTAACCAACACATTATCGGCGCAAACTTCACAACAGAACACCATTCTTAGGTAAATAAACAAATAATAACACAACACATAATATTTACACTACTTTACGTTTCAAAACCAATTACTTATAACATAATAAGATCTATAAAAGCTAAACATTCAAGATCACATATAAATTACTTGTCACAGTCACATGAAACAAACACTACCAATCAAAATTGTATCACTGTCATACCGTGTTCTTCCACAAAAGGGACTACCATATTTTGCCGGATAACACTGACACACTGGACTGTGTTGCCGAAACTTATTTTCCTAACTCCCCAAAAACCAAACGAAATTTCCCAAATATGAGAAGAAAATAAAAAATTATGAAGTTTTTAATTATTTTTATAGGGCTTTTGCTATTCCTTACAATTTATAATTTTTTGGAAGGTATAAATTCAGCAATACCACCCTTTTTTTTAATTGTCTCTAGTAGTCTGGTAGTCATGAAGGAAACTTCCCCGCAATTCGGGGCATTGTCCAAAAATTGGAAATATTTCAATATTTTTCATTCATTAAATCTTCACTTTACACACAACCAATGAAGACCAAGCTCCTGCCGCCGGAGTTACGCCCCTAATTTAAACCATTTCACTATTGTGTGCCGTTCATACACACGAAAATATACACGAGTGTGCGTAAATTTATGAACGGAATGTAGACGAAACGAATGCTTGCCTTGCTTACGTAAAACGTAAGCTCCGTCGAACTATGAGTCACGTGGCGTCTGCGACAAATTGCTATAAGAGTTTTAAAAGGAGTTTAACTTTTTTTTAAATATTTTGTATCATTGTATTACATAGTTAAAATAAATGCATTTGGCGTTGTTGGTAGGGTAGGCTAGGCCTAATTGCCTCTATGGACGGCACGCCCCTGTAATAGACTAGATTTGTAAACCATTTATTTTTGTTAAGTACCTGGTACTTCATGACAGGCCTACACTGTCCTCCCATACCTATTAACACTGTGATTTGAAAACATTGTAAAACACAATTATTTTTAAAAGAGTAACCGTGGAGTTTCTTTCCGGCACTTCTCCATAGGAAACGACCAATTGGAACCGTGCACCTAGCTTCTGACGTTTCATAAGCGCCCGTGTAGGTTTACGTGAAATACAAATATTTTGATTGATTGATCTGCCTAACTCTTCGGGAAATACAGGCGTGAAGATATGTGTAGGTACGTACTTATACATCTTCGATTTCTATCGATCTTATTACACTTCTATCCGTAAATTCCTGAGGGAAACATCTAAACATAATACCTACTTACGTTAAAAAATATAATAGTAATGATTTCATCGATGTGTATCAGATCAACATAATTGTGGTCAAAAATAGTTGACCTTTACTATTCGGCAATAAATTGCCATTTGATTTACGTTTCGAAATTAATTTATGATAATTAATTTTCCATTGATTAACTTTAATTCATGGTAAAATATTCAATTATCAATGGTTTCAAATCTTACAAAATGTTAATATATTCCGAAATATGTTTAACAAGCCCGAATCTATAGTTTAAAATGCGATAAAAAATGGTTAGGTTAGGTTAGTTACAATTTACAACTTAACAGAGCTAGTGTTTACTTTAAATTTTTATTTGATTAATTTGCAATCGGATCATCAATTTTAATAATCTATAAAATAGAGGACCTCCCCCACATTTAATTATTTGTATAACGTGCAAATTACCTTGACCACACACAGCTTTGGTCCATAAATTAGTAGTATTAAGTAATCATATTAACTTAATATTATTTATCGTCGCCTGAACTGGACTTAGTTTCTATCAAGTTGTACCTACTACCTTTAAACTATAACTCGTGCGTGACAATTATAATAATATCAACTGCAAGTTGGAGTTTCAGTTCCGCTCTTCGATCACAACTCTACCTCCAATACGCGTAAGAGGAGACAGGTAGAATACCTTCCACCTATGTCCTCTACTTGAATGACAAAACACTTAAGTCGCAACTTATCTGGAATTTTCCTCCAGAGTAAACAGTAGATAAAGTTATTTATTTACATGCCTTTGGTAAGCATACACCTTCTTCCCGTGGGGGTACGCAAAAACTATAGAACACCACCTGCTAGGAACGCTCCTTACATACTCCTTTTACAGATTCCTAATATGCTTACTTCTGGTCCGCTGGTCCTAAAATATGTATTAAACTCTAGCTATTATTTACATTATACTCAACATTACACTTAAATCTTTCTACTAATCCTATTACGTTCTTTTTTTCTTTATTATCCTTATCCCACGAAAACTTGCTCATCGCCAACTATCTTCATAGCACAGCATAGCTTCGCTTCTTACACAGGGACACATACATCCACCGAGTTCATACAGCAAACCTAATGTCTGAAGCGTTTAATTGCCACGTTATTCATACGTGCGTTTAGTTATATGTCAAATATTAACCGCCTGTTTGAGAGGACAAGAAAAGGATCAACAGACTACCTTTGGTTTGTTTGAGATTTATTAATATAGCCTAGCGACCCGTTCCTGCTTCGCACGGTTTTTACGACTTGACAAATCATAGTGATTTCATTATTGTAGTATAATAATTATAATTAAACTAAATAAATTCTCTAAATAATGGTGAAAACTGCACCAAAATCCGTTGCGCAGTTTCGAAGAACAACGCAGACAGAACGAAAAGCGACTTTAGTTTGTAATATGTGTAGATAAAAGTAGTAGTAATGTGCCCGTCTTCGTACGAAATATTGTTCCAAGGAATAAAGCAATTTATCATCTTTTTCAGTCAGAGTGAATGTGCTTGATTGAACACCATCGGAGTAGGAATTGATACAAAGGGTACTTTAGGGGCACTAAATACAATTAACAGGTCCCATTGGTATTTCCCAAGTTCAAATCGAGTTCTTCTATCTGGGCATTGGTTGTGGTACATAATTTTACATTTTTCCTAGCTAAGTATATAAAAAGACGGATTTACACTATGGGGACTACAGACTAGGCTTGGGTCATTACGTGATTTTCGCGAAACGTAATGTAACTGGTGACTTCGAAAGCGTAACCTGTTTTGAAAACGCGAAACTAGTTATTTTTTCAAATTCTGTTGATCTATTCGTTCATCCAACACGGTGTTAAACGTTAAGAAAATATTAAACCTACGTAATACGTTACATATCACATGCTTTAACTTTTTGGGACGAATAAGTTTTTGTAGCTATGCAGTTACTTTACATCATAAACAACACAAATGAACTTCCCTTCATACTTTATTCAGGCTTAGGACAGACTGTTTTAATATTGTCGCCACTCAGGATTTCGGGAACTCTCGGTTCGCTTTGCCAGCCAGTAGGCACAGGGAAGTCACTTATTACGCGCGAAAGAAACAACATGCGCTCGCAACGTAACTGGATTGAAATGTAACAAAATCACGTCGTTAAGAAAATCACTAGTTTATCGTTTTACATGCCCCGTAGCCAGTTATTGTAAATAGTGACGTGAAGTAACGCCCATGCCTACTACAGACTTGCATCAGCATTATGGATATAATGTTCCATAATAGCACGTAAAACCGGTATTTCACGGCACACATTGAAAATGTAACCACCTGTCGCTACTCTCAGGCATCACACGACTTGAATTATTCAACACATTTAACGGATTTCCTTACTTTATTTTTTCTTCGTGTTTTAGACAAAAGACGAAACCTCATTTTTGCATTTTCATTTTGTAGTAAAAACCTTACCCGGATATGTGATTAATGGCTTAATGTAAAGCTCTTTCAATTCCTCATTCAATAATCCTGTGAATTGTGATCCTTTAACTGCTGGTCTCGTAGTCGCAACCGCGACTGCTGAAGTCAGGCAGTGTTATTGGGTTTTTTCATTAGGATATTTTATTTCTCAATAACAGCTCGGAGTTTGGAAGTTGATGGTGTGAAAACCCCGTGCCTCGTAAATCCGTTGGTCTTGCGTCTGATCTCTCCCCGGTCGTGTCGGGTTGCCGTCCCATCGGATCGGACTATGAGAGTAACAACTGTGTCTGCACACACACTTGTGCACTATCACATCTCCTGCGTGCCTGGTTTATTTCCGTTGAGATTGGCCATTGGGTAGTGAGATTTTTTTTTTTCAGTAATCCTAATTTTATCGTATCTTTTGTATAATATGGGTAATATATAATATTATAAATAAAAAAATAAAACTTTGCTTTGAAAAACAACGTTCTGCTTTTCAAGGGTAAATGTAGTGTATCTGTGCTAGTTTGTGTTCCTCCAATTAAATTGTATGGTGAGGCACTGCAGACAGTGGCCAGTTTTAGGTATTTAGGGCACATTGTGACGGAGGATTTGTCCGATGACGCAGATTTGGAGCGGGAGCGCACGGCATTGGCGGTTCGAGGGTACATGATTGCCTGTAGATTCGCTCGCTGCTCCATTCCAGTAAAGATCAATTTGTATAAGGCATACTGCCAATCGTTTTAATTCAAATTTAAAATGTTTATTTGTAAAAATACATAGTTTACAAGGGAAGGTCTTACAGCCTTAAAGTCATTGTATTCTGCCTGCAAGCAAGCGTGCAAATTATTTATGTCATATTATAAATTCATAATTATTATGCAGATTATATTAATATTAGTACATTATTATTATATTATTATTACATCATTATCACATTATTATTACATACAAATGTCATTAATTAATTTACAATAAATTAATTAATGAATACTCTAAACAAATATTTTTACGTTCTAAAAATTCCTTAATACTGTAGAAACACTTTTTTTTGTAACCACTCTGATAATTGTGTTTTAAAAAGATTTAAAACACAATTGCCTGCAACTATATAAATCGTTTGGTATGGTATTCTAAATTAATATAAACATATTGAACACATTTTTCTTATATCTTTACGCGAGCAGTCTATGGGTAAATCATACTCGTCGGGCTGCCAGTGTCCTGCGCGTCAGCATCAGCCGCATCAGCATCTTTAGGAAGCTGATGCGGCTGCCCCCATATTGCAGTGCGTCGCTAATGTTTGCAGAAGCTCGAACGGATGGCTATCCAGCTATAATCAGGAAAAAGGTTGCTTCTTTGTTGAGACGAGTGAGAGCCAGTAGCAATAGCATCCTCAGGATGATTGCATCTCGCACAGACTGTCCGATCCAACATAGATGGATGTGTATATCTACTGGACAATACTGACATGTTATTATTTTATATTATTTTATTTTATGGTAATGTATTATGTATTGTTATTGCCATTAATTTAATTCTTTTATTATTTTTTTTATATTTATGCGCTGACTTTTTATTACTAGTATGCTTTATGGATTGTATCTGAAATAAACGTTTTATTATTATTATAAATGCAAAAGTGAGTTTGTTTGTTCGTTTGCCACGCTTTCACGCTAAAACGACTGAACGGATTTGGATGAAATTTGGCAGATGAGTAGACCATGACCTGGAGAAGGGCATAGGCTACTTTGCATCCTAGATTTCAGACGAAGTCTCAGGTAACAGCTAGTATCCTAACTTTAATATTAGAAACAGATACTTATCCCGATATTCCTACGGGATCTAGACTTATGCGCGTGAAACCGCGGGGCACAGCTATCCTTACTAATATTATAAATGCGAAAGTGAGATTGTCTGTTTAATTGTTTATTACGGTGTCACGCTAAAACAGCTGAACGGATTTGGATGAAATTTGGCACATGGGTAGATCATGATCTGGGTTAGTACCTACATAGGATACTGTTTATCCCGGGAGTACGTTTCCGTGAGATAGTTCGCGGGTGAAGCCGCTGGCAAAAGTTCCTCTATATTTTGCATTCAAACACCTTTAAAGAAAGAAATATATTTATTTGGCACAGTATCATATGCAAAAAAACATTGTAAAAAAATGAAAAACTTATAATAATAATAATAAATAATTAAATCATTCAATTCAGACAACTAAAAGATCCATAAAATGTTAGTAACAGGTTTGCACTTAAAATACTATTGTTAGTAACTTAAAATAAAGACGAATTAGTGAGAAGACCACCCAACAACTACACACAACGAGAAATGGGTAATGGCATGAAATCCATCGGTATGGGTTACCGCAAACATTTCTGAGGCACTGCAATAACGAGGCAGTATATAGGTAAAATAAAAATATAGGAAAAGAAAGAAATATGATGAAAAAACATTAATGTTATTTAAAAACTTTTATATTAACATTTGAATGCATTTGAATTTGGTCACTATGTGCAATCACGACTTGTGTGGTTAGGCATGAATTAAATTGTAGATGATGAAAATGTCGCGGGAAGGTACTAAAGGGTCACCGAGGCCCCCGCAACACAGGCAACAGGAAGGAATACGGGTGGGTTTTAGTCAGTAAGAGTCTGACACACCCTCCCGCTCCGCGCAGAGCGGAAGAAGTTATTTGATGAATTAGAACCAAAAAAAAAAAAAGATGATGATAATGATTTAATTTACGAGAAATTGCACTTTTACACTTTTACACACGTGCCAGTATAACAAATTTTTAAAACGTTAGAGCAGTGGTGGCCCAGTGCTAACAGCCCTGACTTACGAGTTGTAGGTCGTGGATTCGAACCCAGGCAGGTGCTTTATTTTGTGTAATTTATTTCACAACCACTTCGTTAGCGTCGTTGAACAGAATTTGTTACTAAATCCAAACCTTTGTCTAGACGTGTGGTTAGAATGTTTTTATTGAATGATCGGATTAACCCAATAACGTGTTTTGTTATTATAAATTATGTTCGCGGTTTTTTTGCGTAGGTATAACCATTGGTTATAATCATATAGAGTGGATCAGTTTAAAATTGAACTAGCTATAAAATATTTTATGATCACGACTAATTTTGTGTTGAAATGATGACTGAACTGAAATGATTCTAATGACCTATTTACAGAATAAAGAATTTCATTTCATTTCATGACCATCTTTGAATTTTGTAAAAATAACATACGCATACTTATGTGTGTGTATGTTTTTTTTTTTAAACCTTGCCCCACATTAGGAATTTCTTCCTGTATCGCGGGTGAGTTCACAAACATAGAACTCACAAACACAAACACCAAACCGGAAAAATTACTTGCAGATCATACAAATATTTGTTCCGTGCGGGGATCGAACCCGCGACACGCTGCGCAGCAGTCGATCGCTCAGCCATTACGCCAACCGTGTCGTCAATGTGTTATTTTCGTCACGCCTGTATTCCCCGAAGGGTTAGCCAGAGGTGCAGCTATAGTACACCCACATTTCGCCAATTATTTTTAAGGCCCATGTAAAAGGGGGTGGGCCTACTACCATCAACCAGGCCCAATTGCAGAGTCCGGGCTGCTACTGAGAAATTCCTAATAGAAAAACTCAATAACACTTTTCCCGACCCGGGACTCCAATAAAATATACAATTAATAATATTTCAGGGCTGTAAATAGGAAGCCCACAACACGCACGAGCTTTTAATACAGCCTATCAACCTCGTTTGCACTCATTCTGTTATTCAGTGAAGCTCTGAGAGTCCTGACTGTCCCATTAGACTTCAGCAGCTCGTCATATTAACATGACAACGAATGATTAAATCTTGAAACATTGATTTTATGGACACGCAAATTAGTTTACGACACTTGTTTACTAACTTTGGATTAATTAGGTAATCGTTTTTTTTTGCATTTTTATATATTTTCGTTCGTCTGTCATAAAAATGTTGACAAGCAAAACATTTTATACCTACCTACCTAAATTAGAATAAATTACAAGTAATAAAAATACCAATCTACATATACTCTCCCAGTGCACAGCATAGGAAATAAAATTATAAAGAAACAACAAGAGGAAATACTTAACAAGTAAGAATTATAAGTACCTACTGAATATAAATAAAATGTGGCCTAGCGGCACGTCAGAATCCTTTACATACCCTATAATTATTTATTTAGTTTATTATTAATTCTTATAAATTAAAAATTATTCCGTAATTTAGATATTCAGTCTCTTTTAATAAAAATATGAATGATTAATAAACTTATCCACATGTCTTCATCAACTCCACGTCATTCCATCTCTATAATTCTCTCCGACGCAAACTATTGACCTCTAACTTTTGCACAAATCCTATTAAAGCGGGCTGTTGCAAAGTTACCCACTCTGCGGATAATTACCGTGAACACTTTCAACAGGTGTGAGCGATTGTTTAGGTACACCCGGCTACTTATCAAACTATACATTTCCAGCATAAGCTGATGTCTCATTGTACGAAAATCCTATACAATGCGAGATCAGCTTAAACTGGAATTATATATCTTTATGTAGTCGTGTGTACCAACATAATATGTACATGTATGAGAGTGTGTGATTAAGACAATGTTAGGACTTCAGTTTGTAACAATACTTAGTGTAAGTTAATACGTTTTTCGGAGAATACACGGACGAAGCCCATCATTGTAGCTCTAATAAACGCTATCCCAGAGTATACTCCAGTAGGCACTCGGGTAACCTAACCACAATAAATCTGAAAAAAGCCTCGGGCTTTGTAAAATTAATATCATCACAAACATATACAGGGTTATTTTATAGTGGCTAGCTAAAACCGCAGACGCGATGGGTAGAAATAGACAGCAGAATCGATATCTAAACAAGTTAAAATAAAGTGGTCAACTACCGCTGTTAGTGTTGTAACTTGAAGTATGAGTAGAGACTGTTTTCTTATATTTTATCATGCTTAGATATAGATACACATCGCGACTGCGGGGTTTAGCTAGCCAATTTAGAATAACCCTGTATGTTAATATCTAGGAAGACCACCACACATTTATGAAGACCGGCTTGGCCTTAATTTAAATATGACCATAATAGTGAAAAAAAAAATCATAAGCGTGAAGATCTAATTGAATTAAATAATCAAGAGTGATTTGATTGAAGATTTTATTACTATGTATTTGTTTAATATACGAGTATCTTGCAACCTACCAATGTAAATTAAATTAAATCAAAAATATTTCGAATATAATAATATTAATAGTTGCCAATTTAGAGAATTAGTCGAGGTTACTTCCGTATGAATTCCGATGTAATTGCGAAAATCGCAAAAAATATGATGATGAGCGATGTGCCAATATCAATTATCTGTGCCCGTAAAAGTGCAGTGATAAACATATCTTAAATTAAATCGCCCGTTTCAATAAACGGTGGCAATAGACATTGCCGTGTTTGAGGCATGGATTTGCTATAAGGAATATTAATTAGCCTTATAAGATAATGATGATGGCGATGTACCAGTAAAGGCGGCGTAAACATACTGAGGCGATATCGCGGGCGCGACAGGCATATTGCTGCCTGTTATTGCCGGCCCAGCCTTAATTCTCATGGTTACCGATGCCCAAGGGAAACTGTATATGGGGTGTCACTTCGCAGTCAATGGTCCACGATCCATCTTGCGCTGTATGCTATTTCACCAGTAAATCTTAACAACAGGCGGACTATTATGTAATAAACTCACCGTGAAAACTTATATGTGTGAGCTATCTTTCCACCTGATGCTAGAGATTGTCACTTAAAGCTCAATTCACCTAATTTTTACGAAGATTTTTTTTACAAAACAGATCCACATGATGGAGTGACTGCGTCAGTAAACGCAGGTAGCGTTACTGATTTTCGGGACAAGTCATCGACGCGCTACTTTAGGAAGAAGACGAAGCCACGTGAAGGAATAGGTTAGCCTATTATGTCATTCCTATGAGGCCATCCTCAGAATCCTCAGAAATAATCATAACTTCCAGTGCGTTAATTTCACAAACACGGTCAGGAACTGCCAAAAAGCTTCATGATTAAAGGGCTATTGTACCATCTCTTGCACAAAAAACATTAGCTCATATTGAAATCTTGCAAAAGTTTACGTCCAACCTGTCATTCCATCTATATGTTACCAAATATATTACAGACAGATGTATGCGGGATCTATTTAGAATCATCTTTTTGTAATCGGTAACGCAACGGTACATGAGTAGAGATGCAACAGAGACCCAACTTTACTCAATCACTCATTGATCTCTGAATAGTAAGTATTTATGGCAAGGCTATGAAAGACGTGAGACGTTGCATATGGCATGGGTATGTAAAGTAACCCCTAATGAGAGGACCAGAAATGTGTAACCCGGCAGAAATGCGTAACTCAAGTTGCGTAGCCGAAATAACGTTCGGCCAAACATTTTTGAATCAAGAAGACCAAAAATATCTCATATTATAAATTAAAGTCACTTTTCGTGTCTGTCTGTATATCCGCGTTGTTCATCTAAACTACGCAACGGATTTTGATGTGATTTTCACCGTCATTAAAAGAGTATTTGTTCTGGGCTTTTTCTGTATAGTACATTTCTATCAAAATTAAATAAGTCAAGTCGTAAAAGTCGCGCGAAGCACGGGCGGGTAGCTAGATCTGTATAAAATTGACCACTACATACTATCGACAACTCGTTCAAGTTACGCCTTTTTACGCTTATTCTTTCCGCTCATTTGTACTGTAGCTATTGAGTGTATAAAGCTCGGCCTCTGTTAGATATCTACTCCTGGCAATTGGTCGAACTCGCCGTGACATTAGCAGTTGCGACCGACAACTGGTTGCATTATGTCGTGTTACGTAAAGTGCTGTCAATAGAAAGCCGAATAGTGTGTTATTATCGGTAGTAATGATATTTGTTTACCTTAAGGTAACCGAGGTCAGATGGAAGTCTGCCAGAGTTGTCACCTGCTTGCTAATCAGCACATAATATTATGTGGTTTGAAACAAAGTAGGAACGGCTTTATACAGGAAAGCCAATAGAAATGAATAAATATATTTTTTCCGACCCGGGAACCATTTGCACAGGGCGTAAATGTTATATTTTTATTATCAGGCATTATCACTCTATTTCTTAATAGAGTCCTCCCATACCATCTTTATTTAAAAGATATTAATTGTTTTATTTTTTTTCTAAAATAATGGGTCGTTTTAAAATGCATATCACGAGTTCAAACAACGAATAAATTAAATTATTCTTAATCAAATTGATAGTTTTTATTAAAATGTTATAAGTCAGTCACGATCTGACTGGACCGATTCCGATAAAGCACGAAACTTAATTATTTTTAAGCCGAATTTTGAGTCACTTATATTAACCAACTTAAAAAATTAGGAGGTTCCTAACTCTACTACCTGTATCTAGAAATTTGGTAACTTAACCACAAAAACTTTAAAACATATTTTGTTCGCAAACTATGCTTTAAATCGAAGGCGTCCGTGTCCTAACCAAAAGCGGTCATCGCGCGAATACGCGATGGTCGCGCTGTTTTGTATTATGAATATGACATACCTAGTTGTGCGATTAATCAAGTCGCGTTGATATGGTACCTACTTCAAAATTCATACAAGCGATCGCGTCGATCGCGTACTCGCGCGACTATCGCTTATCGTTAGCCCACCGGGTAATCGATTAATTGATAAAATGATGATGTTTTCTTTTTAATCCAATTTGACAACTATGTGCCAATTTTTCACTTACAACTAAACTACAAAATTATTGTAACCTTCTATCTACAAACTATTTAAAATTAAAGACCTAATAGATAAACATTTAACATAATTTTCAACTTAATTCTAAGTTCGGATGCAATTTGTGTGGTGACGTGCGATGCGCGGTGCTTCCGCAAGTAAGCAAATTAAAATGTAGCTCGGCCTTTTGCGTCAACGTGATGAACGAGCTTTATTTCAAGTACTTTGCTTAAAAATTGCAAACAAAGGAATAAAAATGTTTAAATATATTTTTGACGTAACGGTTTATTCATTAATTCAGTAAAATACTTTGAAATTTATTGTGGTGTAAAGGAAACCAATTTTTATACATTTAAAAAAAGTATAACCAGGTGAATTTCTAAGTAGCAGTCCAGTCTGGATTTGTGCCCGGTTGATGACAATAGGCCCGCCCCTATTAGGTACATGGGACTTAAACTCAACTGGCGAAATGTGGACGTACTATTGGTTCACCTCTGCCTATCCCGTCTAGGAAAACAGGCGTGATATTATGATATTTTAAAAAACCGACCCCAAATAAATTGGTATAAGAGCAGGATGATGATGATGACACAAAACTTTTAAAAAAGTTATTCCAAGAACTTTTGACTCCACCCAGCTGGCTCTAAGTAAGTATAAGTTACTTAGTCATACACGAATGTCTGAATGAACATATTAAACAACATACATTCAAGCTCCAGTCAGCCACAAGTCAATAATCTCTAACGGTAATGCTAATGACATAATCTGCGCTAATCTCAAGGTAATAGCGTTACGAGATAAAGCGATGGTAATGAGATTTGATCAGCTGATTATATTATATTACTATCTGAGATGTTTTCAAAGGTGATTGTGAGCTACTTTGACAGCTTTGGAATATGAAACAGACTGATCAGAAGGCTCACTCTGGAAACATGAACAATCACTTACAGTGCTTCTATTTTTTCTTAATGCCTTTCGGCAATCAACACATTTCCTAATACCAATGAATGCTAATTTCCATGTCCATCAATTATTAGATTTATCGTGTATAATAACTTGAATTCAGGACTAAGTACTTCTGAATTTTCTATCAGTTGCTAAGGGTGACTGTTGAAACGCGAAGTTTACCGAGAGACATTAAGAAAATAGAAGCACTGTACACTGCTGTTAAACATTGCACATAATACACATACATACATTTTTTTTATTTATTTTTTTTATTTATTTATCATTTATACAAAAGAACACAGGATTACATAATTAGATAGCAACCAAAAACCACTAAGGTTTTAAACTTGTGCTATCATGAGTCTATCTCAATATCATACAATAAAATGAAGCGTTTTATATGTACGCGTTATTGTCGATACAATTATTAACATCTTCAGGTGTTTAAATAGGTAGTTACAGTCATTCCTACATATTACTTAAGTAATATTGCTTAAGTTTACATTTAATATTTTTAGGTGTAATACACTTGTTTATTTCTGTGGGTAGACTATTAATTTCTCGGTATAATATAACCGGTAGTTCGCTCGCCATACGTATTGTTGGCGGGCTGTGTACGAAGCCTATTCACCATAACCTCACGCCTTCTTCCCATGCGGGTAGGCAAAAACTACAGAACCCCATCTGCTACGATCCTTTTGCCCCGTTTGTTGCTTATAATAATTATAAAATTACTTACTTGCACCTACTCATGTGTATGTAATAATTCCGGTTTGATATACCGGAATCTACGATTAAAACCAGGCAGTAGCCGTCCTTAAAATTTAAGTAGGCTTCCAGTAGGTAGGTATGTAGGTATTGGAGTTTCAGTATCAAAACTGTGTTTCTGAAAATCTTTTGAACCATTAAGCTGACGCTGTGCTTTGCCAAAAATAAACTACTAAATTCGCTTGACTATCAATCTCCATTGCATTTATTATACACGAGGTACACGAATGAAAATTCAGTTTATATTTTGCATCATACAAAAAAACAAAGAAAGGTTCAACTTTCAGGTTCAGGTTTCAACTTTTCATTCGCGATTTTGCGTAAAGTTGTACTTCTGACGCTTTATTTTACTGAAGATGATAATCTAATGTTAATTATGAATGCAATGTCAATTTGAAAACATTTGTCATTCATTTAAATCTTATTCGTTTAGGTAATTATTTTTAAATGTTAGGCTTTGATGTTGTCTCAGAGATTGTAGTATTTTATGTTTTTATGTTTCAGACATTGATGCGGCTGAAGGTAATACATAAAATGTTACTGCTTTTGTAATTTTATTAATTCGATTTCGCGGTTGTTAATCTTGTTTCTAATAGCAACCTTCAATTATTTATTATATCTTCGAATAATAAATAATGACCGTTTCAATAACATTTATAAGTAAATGGAAGATTACTATTTTAAGTTATTTATTTATTATTTTAAACACACATCGTTAAATCATTAAAAAATACTTCAAATTGTACATTCTATGTAGGTATCGCTTGGGCATGTGCAGCAGTTACGACCTTCGGTAACTATCCTGAAAATGTTTAAACTTGTAAGATTAAAATGTTAGTCTCATTTATAACATGGGGATTCTATTTATTTTTACTGAAAATTACAGTTTTAAAAGCATTATGATCATTTTCTGAGCCAAAGGGTAAACATACCTAACAATAATATTTTATTGCAATATTCAATGTATCCATAAGTTGCATTAGACCTGAAACAAGTTGTATAATGAATTATTTCAAAGTAATTGCAACCCTCATTCCTTAATAACAATAGACCTTACTGAAGATTCTATTTCGAAACATAATAATAGTAGTTATAAAGTAAGTCAAAACAAAATAAAAAAATATGCAAAACTAAATAAAATCATAAATAAATGCAATAAATTTAGGAAACAACAAAAACACAGTTCCAACAATATTAAACTAAGGAAAGAACGTGGTTTTCTTATAAATAAATTAAATAACTATCAAATTAAATTAGAAGACAGTAAGAACATTTATGAGATTGACACTCAACGCTTACAGTCTGACATTCAGGTACTTGAAGCGTCCATACATTCACTCTATACTAAGTATGTGAGGTCTGAAAAACAAATTCAGGAGCACATCCTTGCTGCAAATGAGTTAGTGGACAAGTGCAACTGTAATGCAGACAAAGTGGACCCGCTGACTCTCAGCAGTCCTCAATCTTCAATGCAAAGGGAATCTAATCTTGGCACTCCCCAACCTGAGGCAACGGAGGACCCGTACCAGTCAGGAAGTGCTCAGGTCTCTATTGCCAATCAAGATACAGCAGAAATTGAACAAGGTCCATTGCAAGTAGTTCAGACAGAAGCTAGTTCTCTCACTTGTAGTAGTAAGGTTTGTAACTGCTCCATTATGTTTTCTGATAGTTTTGGAAAAGGGTTAGGAAAATTACTTAGTAACCACCTGAGTCATTCTTCTCAAAACTATTGTATGCCTCAGACATCCTACAAACAAATAATGTATTCAATAACTAGGAATGAATATGATTCTAATGCCATTATTACTGTGTTTATAGGTAATAGTTTTAATGTTAAAAAAGATGATATCACTGATAGTGTCACCAATCTAATGAAGATAAATTGTAAGAAAATAATTTTGTGTGCTTTCCCATACTTTGAGCACATGTCAAACAGGCAAAACAACTACATTCACATGTTAAATAATTACATGCATTTCTTAGTTAGTCACCATAGTGACAAGTTTATATTTTTTGACACCAACATTTTTGTTGATAAGCTAAGGTCGACTAGGGATACTGTGTATCTGCCCATTAGTTTTAGACGTCAAATAGCTAGGCTATTAGCTTTTAATATTAACCCAGACATAAACAGTATGTCGAAGTCATATTTAATTAGCACCACTATTAGTAATAGTACTAATGTTAAGGTGGTTAGCTCAAATAGTTTAAACTAGTTTGTTAGACAACAGAAGGTACCACTAACAGTAATAACAAAAAGGTATTTTCTGGCACTAACATAGTTACCTGTAGAAAAGGGGCTAAGCAGAAATCCTTGAAGTTATTTCATCAAAATATTCAAGGTTTCTCTTCCAAACAATTGGAAATCGAATTATTTTTAGAAAAAACAATGTTTGACATTGTCTGTATAACTGAGCATTGGTTAAAAGATTATGAAATGTTAATTAACTATGAGAATTATAGTGTGGCCAGTTGTTTTAACCGAAAATCGATGCTGCGTGGTGGTTCACTAATCCTAATTAAAAGTTGTATCAAATCAAAAACTCGTAAAGACATAGTGGAACTTTCGGTTGAACATAGCATTGAACTGTCTTGTGTTGAGCTAGATAAGCATGTCATAGTGTGCGTTTACAGACCCCCTAATTATCAAAACTACTCGATATTTGAGTCAGTTATGGAAGATGTTTTGACTAAACTAGCAAATGGAAATAAATCAGTGATTATCTGTGGTGACTTTAACATTAATATTTTAGAAAATAATTCAAACACCAGTAGATTATTAAATTTGTTTAAATCATTTAATCTGTCAAATGTGTTTGTGGAACCAACACGAATAACTACGACTTCTGCTACGTGTATTGATAACGTTTTTTGTTGTTGCGACTATTTAGATAAAGGCCATCGTTAATTATCTCCCGTCTAATCACAGTGGTCAAATCGTAACTTTTGAGTCCAACATAACAATAACAAAAGTGCAGATACAATTCAGACCAATAACATCTGTTAATTTAAAAATTAAATAGTACTTTAATTTGTAAGTTAAGCGATCAGGATCTTACAATGGACAATGTTAATATTTTGTACTAGATGCGCCCCGCGGTTTCATCCGCATACGTTTTGAACCCGTGGGTATATCGGGATAAAACGTATACTATGTGTTAATCCTGGTTATAAACTATCTGTTTGCCAAATTTCATCTAAATCCGTTCAGTACTTTTTGCGTGAAAGAGTAACAAACATCCATCCATCCATCCTTACAAACTTTCGCATTTATAATATTAGTAGGAAGTAGGATAAAGACTTTTTTTTGGTAGTCCAGACCGAGTTCAATAATTATTTTAAGAAGAACACTAAAACTATCAGCCCTAGGTTTTTATTTAGCGACTGGGCAACTAAAGGACTCAGGAAAAGTTGGGAAAGACTTTTCGAGCTGTATGGCCTTAAGCCTTATATAAACACTGAAACTTTTAATAGGTATGTTGCTAACTACTCTAGAATTTTTAAGAACACTTGTAAGGCAGCTAAAGCCTTGTACATTAGCAACAAGGTTAAATCAGCAGACAATAAAATAAAGACAGTTTGGAAAATTATCAACAATGAAACGAATAGCAACAAAAAGCATGATTCTGATTACACACTGGAGACGTCACGTGGTCTCATTTGCGATAGCAAAGAAGTTGCTCAAGAATTTGTAAATTTGTTCTCGCTCGCTTTTGATTTAGTAAGGGAAAACGTTTCAGCTTGCACGATTGGTTTTAACTTTAAGCATATTAATCCCATAATAGTAATAAAAGCTTTTAAGCAAATCAAGATCAAATTGTCTGAAGATATTTGGGGAATGATGAGTCTCTATAATTGAGACTATAGCGCCCTACTTAGCCTTAATATTTAATTTGTGTGTGGATCAAGGAGGGATCTTCCCGGATTTAATGAAATACAGTAAGCTAATACCACTTTTCAAATCCGGGGACAGTAAAGACACCAATAATTATAGACCCGTATCCGTGTTGCCGGTTTACAGCAAGGTGTTTGAAAAGGTAATGCTTAATCAAATGCTCAATCATTTTAACACGAATAAAATCCTTCACGATCAACAGTATGGTTTCACTAAAGGACGGTGTACGACCGACGCCGGTGTAACCTTATTAAGACACATTTTTAACGCGTGAGAAGAAGCGCAAGACGCCATAGGAATATTTTGTGACCTCTCCAAGGCATTTGATGGCGTCAACCACGAAACCTTACTCTTGAAACTTGAGCATTACGGACTTGGAAAACATGCGCTTAGTAAAATCTTATTTAAATGATAGACAACAGCAAGTACAAATTAATTGTATCAATTCACTCGGTTTAAAAGTAAAAATGGGTGTTCCACAAGGCTCGATATTGGGTCCTTTCCTCTTTTTAGTGTATATTAACGATCTACTCCATTTATTAAATAATAATTATTTGTTGTTGTTATTTGCTGACGATACGTCTTTAATTTTGAAGGTAGATAGACGTGCTACTAATCGACGTAAATAAAGCCCTATTGCAGGTTCATAATTGGTTCACTGCCAATAATTTAGTATTAAATGGGAAAAAACTAAGTGCATCAGATTTTCTTTACCAAATGTCAAAAGTAGTGATTATGAGATAGTATTGAATCAAGAGAAACTAGAATTCGTCAATAAAACTGTTTTCCTGGGGATCACGCTCGACTCAAGGCTACAATGGGGTCCTCATTTACTCGTAACATCTCTTGCAGGACGGCTAAGTTCAGGGGCATATGCTGCCAGAAAAATCCGTCAATTTACTAAAGTAGATACCGCGAGGCTAATCTATTTTAGTTACTTTTATAGTATCATGTCTTACGGTATTTTACTTTGGGGACGGGCTGCATACATCGAGTCAATTTTTATTCTGCAGAAAAGAGCTATCACAGCCATATATAATCTCCGCAGGCGCGATTCTCTAAGGGACCGGTTTAAGGACATTAACATAATGACGGTACCTTGTGAATATATGTATGAAAACATCATGTATGTAAGAAAAAATTTACATCTTTTTAGTAATAGAGGTGAAAGACATAATTATAGTACTAGAAATAGGGACCTATTAGCTCAACCAGATTTCAGACTGGCTAAAGTAGACTCATCTTTCATGGGGTACTGTTTAAAATGTTACAATAAAATTCCACCCCACATACTTCAACTGAATGAGATGAAATTCAAATCTTGTATAAAACGCACACTATGCAGGCAGGCATATTATAAGTTGGGAGATTACATCGCTGATAAAAATGCTTGGCTCAATGCTGGTCCTGCTCCACAACCTCAACCAATTGAATAATTAACATTTGAAAACACTGTTGGAGCAGCTGAACATTGTAAGACTATATTTGCATTGTATAAATTCAATCTACTTTGTATTGTATAATTGCATTGCACAGGTGTGAGTACTATGTATAATAGAGCTACCTTTTACCCGTTAATATGTCATTGACTTGAATGGGCCCTGGCGGCTGAGAGTATATCATGCTCACTCAGATGTCTCGCTGATGGTGGCGCGCGTGTTGGATCATTTAGCTCCCTTCAAAATCGTTGAGCTGAATGGTGCTGATCCATGCGTCATGTTCATAAACCGGCGCCGTTAGTTGGGACTGGTCACCTCTTAGCTGCCTCGGCTTATTGTTTATTTTGCTATTATAGACGCTTTTTTTTTTACATCGTCCTCACATTTAATTATAAATTCAACATTATATTTATACTAATCTTTGTGTAACATTATAATTTAAAAGAGTGTCCATGGAGTTTCTTGCCCGTTCTTCTCCATAGGTACCTACTACGCTTTGGAATGGGCAACAAGCTTTATATTTCTAACTGACCGACTCCTTGACAATTCAAAAGTGCCTATAAATGGTTAAATTGAAATAAATGCTTTGAGTTTGAGTTTCAGTTTGAAGTAACGTACAACTCACTATTAACTCATACGCAGAATGCAGTTAACGAAAGGTTAGCCGATTCCTTTGAACGCGTGTCAAATACTTAAGTAGTGAGAAGTACTGTAGCTAATGTTAACTTTTAATGTTAAGACGCAGATGATTTTAGTGACTTTTAAATATGTTATTACGCCTTCATATAATGCAAGTAAGATAAGCAAAAAAAATATGTTAAAGTAAAACATATACACATCAATTATGTATGTGAATATTTAAGTATTGTAATACTGTATGAAATAAATTCAGGAAAAAATGTCTACCCAAAACATAAAAAACGATATTACTTTCAAACCACTTAAGATAATTTCATGAGTTTTGTTTTTCGTATAATCAGAATATTTATTACCTTTACATCTATCTGTGACTTTTTTCAAATATTCATATTTTCTTAACTAAAAATAAATATTACCTATGAAACCGAACGGTGGCGGCGCGTATTGCCAAAGTTAACGGCGATTAGCCAACCCTTAACAAAGTCGAACTCACGGTTTCGTTTGCAAATATTTAGTATGGCCAGTCTCCAGACTGACGATTGGCAGATAAATCCACAAATACTTACTTCAAAGCTGATTTCACATATATTATATTAACACATTACGCCTGTAATCCCCGAAGGGATAGTCAGAGGTGTAACCATAGTACGCACATATTTCGCTAGTTATGTTTAGGTCACATGTAATAGGGGCGAGCCTTTTGCCAACAGTATTTTCGACGCTACATTATACCGTCTAGTGACAGAGACACACGGTATAAAACTTAATGACTAACTTCAATTAAGTCGCATATTATTATCATATTCGTCGGTAAGTCACCGCCTGTCACGCTGTTGTGTATTGCCATGCTATAAAATAGGTACATAATCAGTGAATAGCAATCTATTAACATTATTGGTGGGGACAATTCCTAATTATAAATATCTGTCACTTTTTTACGTCTGAACGGCTCAACGGATTTCGATGAAACACAAGATAATGACCCGGGTTAGGATATGGAATACTTTTTATCCCGATAGTATGTTCCCGACGGTTTAAAAATAAAAAAATAGCCTTTATTTCGGACAAGTAACATCCATAGTGGGTCAGAAAGCAGAAATCTTGACCATGTTAAGCTTAAGCTTAATATGATTACTTTGCGACAAGATTATTCTGAGAGATACATCTCTTAATAATGCTGTGCATTATCGATGAGTCGTGTCTCCCAGCTATGATTTTCAGGATGGAGTTGGGGCTCACCCGCACTCTGCAGAGCAATGAGGCAGACTTCTGTCTAATGATGGCATGGAAGCCATCAACGTGTCTTTTCGCGAACATAGCAGATGCACTGCAGAAACGGGGCAACCCCAATAGCATCTTGAAACAATTATTATATTGCACTCGTAGGGCGCTGATGGCCTACTGGGTTTAAAAAGGTGCGGCGGCTTATCAGTTACAGAAAATTCAACACATAGGTATTAGTGATACCACTAATATATCAAACTCAAACAAAAAAAAAATCTGCACAATGAATCTTTCCGAAGAAACAGATGGCACATTATTTTAAACCAGGAACCACAAAATTTCATCATTTCCAATTAGCACTTTACACATACGACCATTTTATAGTGTACAGTCAGCGACAAAAGTCGATTACTTAATACTTTAGTTTTTAAATATTTATTGTGGTAAATATTTAATTAAAATCGGAACATAAGTAAGATTAAAAGTAAATGATCACTTAGCTATTATATGAAATGCTGAAACACAATGCATCGAATCAAGTGTCAATTTAAATAACGTTTAAGTAGCAGTGTTAAACGACTTTTGTCGCTGACCGTACGTAATATGTCTGGTTTAGGCTAACTGGTTTCAAGAGTGATCTAGCGACAATGGCTTGCCTTATGTAACATTGCACAAGTAGTTACAGGATGTCTGGTAACCTCACGGTAGTGACTCACATTATAATGTCACGTGTACAAGAAGGTACATACTCAGCCTATAATGTTCCCACTGCTGGGACACAGGCCTCCTCTCTGTAAGAGGGAGGCGTCGTAATCCACCACCCGGGCCCAGCGCGGGTTGGTAGATGTCACATGTCTTCGAAAATTTGGGAGCAGTGGTGATGAAATAATTTACACAAAGTAAAGCGCCTGTCAGGGTTCGAACCTACGATCTACAACTCGTAAGTCGCACCCGTCACCACTGGGCCACCACTGCTCCTCGAGAAGGTATAATAGTATAATTTGACTTTTACTTTAGTCATCAGCATTCTAATAGCATCATAGGCCCCTAATAAATGTACCTTATCTTTATGAAAGAGAGAGAGAAAGAGAGAGAGAGAGATGCAAAACTGCATTTTTACAATTATACAATAATTTTTGAGTTGCATCGTCGTAGTCATTAATAGGGTATATGCATGTATATTTTTTTTCACTAAATCTATAATGTCATCATCATTTCAGCCGAAAGACGTCCACTGCTGGACATAGGCCTCCCCCAAGTACCGCCACTTCGACCGGTTTTGCGCTTCCCGCATCCAGCGGATTCCTGCGGCCTTCACAAGGTCATCGGTCCACCTTGTAGGAGGCCTTCCAACGCTACGTCTTCCGGTACGCGGTCGCCATTCCAGAACCTTTCGGCCCCATCGGCCATCTGTTCTGCGAGCAATGTGCCCTGCCCACTGCCACTTAAGTTTGGCAATTCTTCGGGCTATGTCGGTGACCTTGGTTCGCCTACGGATCTCTTCATTTCTGATTCGATCACGTAGGGAAACCCCAAGCATAGCCCTCTCCATTGCCCTTTGAGTGACTTTTAGCTTTTTGATAAGGCCCATTGTAAGCGACCACGTTTCAGTGCCATAGGTCATCACTGGCAACACGCACTGGTCAAAGACTCTCCTCTTGAGACACTGTGGTATGCGGGACGAGAAGATACTGCGCAGCTTCCCGAACGCTGCCCAGCCGAGTCAGATTCGACGATTGACCTCTTTCTCGAAGTTGATGTACTAGTAATATAAACCTAAGAAAGTAAGAAAGTATTAAATGTTAAATTCAACTACTGCTTGTTGCTCAAAAAAATTATGTAATAAGTATTTCAAGCACTTTACTAAGAATAGATTGTTATTAACGTAGTTTCATTCGTCACTTCCAGCATTGTAGAAGAAGACGCGTTTTGAGTTTGCGTTCCGTTCCACCAAAAAAAACGCAACAAAAATTAATGAATTGTAAAATAAGTAATGCGTTACTTTTTTTTTAAAGAATAGGAATTTGTTTCTTGACTCATACACAATGGTGCCGATTCTGTTGTTCACCGAACTTAACTAAACCATCACTAAAATTTCTTATTTTTGGTTAAGAGAATCCTAAAAGCTATTCTGCAAATAAGTTTCACTAAAATTAAAAACATTTTTGACACAACTATATTCGAGTTTGACAATCGTAAGTTGAGTAAACCATAGGCCAAAATAGAGGTGACAAAATGCGTTCGACACAGATTATATTCAAAATAGTCGAATAAAAAACAGAATAAATTTGTCAAATCCATGATTTTTGTATCTGTCGTGACTTCGACAGACAAAAGTAAAATATTTCATTGGAAAATTCGAATTTTATTTTATTAATAAATAAAGCAATGAAAATAATAAGCTCCAATAAATCGAAGCTCCATTAAATAGAATTCAAGTGCCTCAAGCTGACCATGTGAAATACCTTGAAATAAACCTCGACAGACGTCTTCCTTGGAAAAAACACATTTTCAATAAGAAAGTTCTACTGGTCACAATTTGACCTGGAAAATAAAACAAAGCTATAATCGAGCCTTTATCCCTATGGCATCCAGCTATGGGGAACAGCATCATACTCTAACATACAGCGATTTCAGAACAAGCTTCTAAGAACAATCACAAACGCCCCATTGTTGTACCAAATGAAGCTCTATACCATGATATAAAAATACCGACAGTAAAGAGGAAATAAAAAGCTATCTCAAGTCGTATAAAGAAAGTATTACTCGGTACCTCACCGGTACCTCGGTACGCCAGGCTAAGCGCCTAATGGATAAAAAAGGAATACACAGGCTAAAACACAAAATTCCACAGGATTTCATCGGTCAAACTTAGCTTGTTGTTTCATAACTGTGTGGATTGTTTCATAACCTTGGATGTGTCAAAGCACACATACCAAGCAAGACATTAGAACATGTCATAAAAAATACTGAATAACCTAATACATAGTGGCAGATTGTAAGAAAAAGGTGACATAAAGAAATTGTCCAACATGAAAGGTATTTATCTCTGATTTTATATCTACTTACTGTCTTACTTGTAAACTGACCAAATAAAGTTAATGTATTTTCATGTCCTTTAAGCTTGTTAACACAAATATACCATTTAGAAATATATGTAGGTACTAATGTCTATTTTATATTACTTCCTATTGCTTTTGCACCGAGGTTTCAGTGCCTTTTAATAACAAATTATACTTTTTTACAGGTACGAGTTTGACTGCTGGTATGAAAGCCACACCAAGCACCAATACTATTTAACCTCGCATAGACAGGAGGAGGAGGGAGGAGACCATTCTATGTGAAAAAGATGAGGAATGAGGGTGGCATGAGAAAAGAATGGCACCACATGGGTGCCATTCTTTTCTCATGCCAATCTTTGGAGGAAGAATATTGGAAATAAAAACCTAATGAATAAACAAAAATGTAGCTTTATTATTTATAAAAATATATTGTTTTCTAGAAAAATGTCTCTTGTTATTTGTGTGTAACTACCACAACGTGGCTTTAGTCCTGCTGTTCTGTTGAGCTGGCGTCATAATATGGGTACATGGGATAACACATCGGATAATCACTATGTCTGATGAGCTTTCTCACTACACTCATTCCATTCAAACCTGAGCACCTACTGAGCCTCCTCCTGATTGACCTTTCTCTATAAATCCGGTTTATCATTCAGTAAAGCCCTATCAAGGACATCTTGAATTTCTTGAATTAGTCTGTCCCAATCTAGGGAGTAAGTACAAAAATCTTTTTTCAGCCATTTGGAATGGGTTGTAACGGTCTCGTAATGTTTCCAACTGATAGTTGAACTCTAATAATAACTGAACACTGAAAAAAAAATAGTTTCTTATTTCACAGAATCTGGAAATGGATTTATCCACTTGTTTCCCAAATTATACACATACATAAACTCATGCCTTCTTCCCATGGGGGTAGGCAGAAACTATAGAATGCCACCTGCTACACTCCTTACGTACTCCTTTTGCTTCGTTTACGTTCATACATCTGGTCATACACCCACACCGGTTGCGAGTACTATGCACCTGACCTTTTTGAAAAACATCATTGAGGTCACTTATATGTCTTTCTGGGGCGTCCCCTCCTGGCATTTCCACTCACATCTGCCTTGTAAATACCTTTTGTTAGTCGCCTTTCATTCATCCTCTCAACATGATCAAACCATCTAAGCATACTCTTTTCAATTTTTGTCACTACTTCTTCCTTTAAACCGCGTCGTTGCCTTATCACATCATTTTTCAGCCTATCATTTATAGTCACACCACACATGCTTCTCAAGGAACGCATTTCCACAGCATTAACTCTACTTTCATGCTTTTTCCAAATTATAATGAAGTCATTAGATGTTCAGTACAAAAATACCTCTAAGTTATCACGAATGAATTTCTAATATCAATAATTTTATTATTTCTTTCTGCCGCATCGACAACAGCTGCAATCACATAAGCGTCCTTACTGATCTAAGATTTTCCAAACCCATAAGCATCCAAACTTTCAAGAAATCTAAGAGACATGTGGTTTGTAAATTTTAGTTCATGACAACTAATGTTATTCCACACCTTTTTAATCGCGATTAAAAATAGTCTGATTTAGTTTGAAAATTACAATTTTAGGTGAAACACGTCAAATTCAGAATAGCAAAATTGCCATTTTCATTAAATTGAATAACTAAAATGACATTAGTGCTGTCAAACTATAATATAGTTAATTTATGTCACTTTAGTTAATTTCAGAATGGGAAACGTCGTTTAACAGGAATAAACGAAATTTTGGTGATTTTTGGTCTAGTTTAGAGAAATTTGTGACAAGAGAATCGACACCAATGTATATTTAAATAATGGACAAATTAAAATTACTTGCATATTCCCTATTACACTATACTTCCAATCCCATATCTGTACCTAAAATCAGAAACAGTGTTAATGAAACTAGTCGAGCAATCCTGTAACAAAAAACGTGAGTTATGCCATTACTGACAAGCCATATATTATGTATAATACATATAGTATGTACCTACTAACAACCCAGACAAGAATCTCAATTACCAATAAAAATAAAATCTCCCACACACCCACTTTTATTTAACTATAAGATCTATAACAAACAATATAGAGTTGCGCTTGCGCACGGTATCGTGAAAGCTTGACATTTGCTCTTGACTCATCCCAAATGCCACAGCCGTTTCGACAGGCAGGTGTCGCAAACACTAACTAGTAATGACACGCGTTCTACATGGTTAATAGTTCGCGCTATGATAGATCACATCACGATTATTATACGTAATTATGTAGGAAGAGTTATTTTATAGAATGTTGGCTGGCATTTGGAACTGCAAGCCAGCCAGCCATAAGTGGTCCTTAATTCTATTACGTTAGGCAAAAGTATATCGCATATTAACCGTGATTTTAACACTTTTTCTTGAACTTAGCTTTACTGATGATGTTTTGTTTTAATCTGCAATTGGTAGACCATGAATTTGATTGATAGTATCTTATGTTTGTTAATTTTTTGATGTTTTCTGTATTTTTACTAATGGCACTATAACGCGCATTAGTCCCTCGTTCATCGGCACGTCCGGTGCACGTTCCAGTATCCACTTCGCTGATTGAATAGTCTGTTGTAGGTACACCTCTGAAAGTGTTTCAAATTTCAATCGATTCCTTGATTTTAATTTAACTATTTCTTCATCCAGTCCTATAACATAATATACGATTCGATCATAGTAATCTGAATCACGCACTTCCTCTCACCTTACTATTATCTCACGTACCATGTCCTGCGAAGTATGTGAATGTCATTAAGATGTAGACAAGTCTTAGATCACAGATCACAATGCGCGTCGATATGTCAACGCCTCATTATCGATGTGGTGGATGATCGATGACATTTTGATAGAAACGAATGACGATACTTTAGATCCATTTATTTTTATTTACTCTGTATCGTACTTGGTTTCTAGACACAAATTTAATATGCTCAAACACCCCTGCCCAGTAGGTATGCTTAGTGTCATCATACCATTTTATTTTTCAGGACAAGAATAACAGCTACGTTTTGACATGTATGTAGAAGCGAATCGTTTAGCAACTTAACCCACTGCGCCAAACAAGCCAGCGCTTGTTTCTGTGACAAATAAACCTATTTTGTCTTTCTTTATGTTTTGTCTTTCCATCTCACATGAAAGTCAAACTGTTTGCAAGTGCACAACTCCATTTAATTTATGAGGATGGTAACTAAGGGAAGTTACCTTTTTAGAATTGGGAAGCCAAACAGTATGTGCCAGGATTACGATAAGTATCTCCACATTTGGGAGCAGCCTGGTAGAAAAATAATCGAATAGGCCGCTACGCTCAAGACGTCTGATACCAGAGCGTGGAACCCTTGCCATAAGCCACCTACGTCCTGTCCAACTGCAATTACCTTACTTCCAAAAAAATTCACCTTGGAAGTGTCCCCCAGCTTAATTTTTAACCTTGGCCTATAAAACTACAAACCTATATAACTAAAAGAACCGTTATTTAATGAGCTTTGTCCCACGTTTTTGCCCCATATATGCATATATATATATATATATTATTATAATGCCCATAAGATTGAAATTAGGTATAATCTCATTCGTCATTCTTCACCCACACAATATGCATTCCAAATATCTCTCAAAGGACATAATTTCAATATATAAATTTAAAAGCAATCGCTTAAAGGTTAATCTGGACATTACTTACATTTCCATATATATTTAGTGTTATTGGTGTAGCGGGTCTAGTGACCTGGTTACCACAAGGTCCTCGGTTCGATCCGTGCCGTGTCTTCGTCCGTTTTATGGGTATGTCCATAGATCTAATGGGTCAGATCCATAGAAGCATTTGTATAATACTTTCAGTTTGAATAAATTATAGGCACAGAAGAATTTGAATTCGCTAACTTCAGAACTGAAAGCTATATAATGCAGGTCTTCTATGATTAAAATTCTTCTTAAAGCTTATGAACAGGTAATGCTTAAAGACGATTATTATACAACTAATTATTTACACCAGGAACTAAAAAGCACCGCAGTGTTAAAAACTGCATCTTGTTGAATTTATGTCAGTTCTGTATGCAAATATATTTGATTGTATTTCTCGCACATAATAAAATAAATTGTCTGAAGCTCGCACCTACTTACATAAAACTTAGATAATTCTTAACGAAGCGACTACAATCGAATGATCTCCTTTCTGCACAGTTGATGTTGGAATCTGATAAAATTTCCGCAAACATACCGACATAATATTCATTGGTATAGCAAAACAAGTATAATAACTTAGAACACGTCAATGCAAAGTACTTCCTGCTTTAATATTTTTATTAATCCATAAAATATTTGACTATTTGAATCGGTTTAACACAACAAAAGGAACTTGATACCTATTTGGTAAGTTTACATTATTTTGTGGATTAGGTATAAATATTGAACTTAATAATAATGTGAAACAATAAACCTAAAAAATTTGCGGAAGGGACCATAATAGGTACGGGGTTGAAATTACTCAAACTTAAGAACACAGAATGAATCGCAAAGATGTTACTCAAAATAGCAAACAAGAACAAGATGTATTAAGCACCAGTCAGAGATGATAACATCCAATAGACCGGCTACATCTAACAGCTTCAGAAGACATTGACTCTCTGTGATGAAGCAACCATTGAACACAACGCAACACATCAAAGAAAGGAAATCATTTGGCTCGCCTGATTAAACCTTAAGTTATGACTAATAAATCATCATTTGATCAGATTTCTGATAGATTGCTACAATCATCGCAGAATGTACAACACATAAGACAAGTCAATGTTAACACCAAGAAATATCCTGTGTAACAAAAATAACATATCATACAATTAAAATTGGCAGAGACAATGACAGATGTCACTCTGTCAGCCCATCACTAACGCCCACATCATTGAGTAACACGAATCATTTGTATGCCACTTCACTAACATAAAACAAACTAACTTATTTCACACATAAAACCGCAAACTTAAAAAAAATCCAATTAACAATTCTTCGCGCACGTCGTAAAACATAATTTAGATTCTCGATTGTCTGATGCTAACAAAAACGCTTAGTGCATACACACCACCTTGAAAGCTTTCTACCTAGAAATACCATCAAACATTTCTTACAACACGGTATAAAGGCTAAAACACACTGGAATGCCGCGATTTCACGGCGCGACGCGGCATCCGACGCGTTTACCTTGACACGGACCTAATATCGCGCGTCTTTGCATAATTAGATAAAAATAAAAGTATAACTCGCTTAGATCGCGCGTTTTGTTAACTCATCCATTCGATGGACGCGTGATCGTGTGGTAGTACGTTGTCTGCTGCAGCACGACATTGTGCATCAGTTATTTTGTTTAATTAACTCGGAAAATGTTTCAAACTATAAAAAAAACTTTAGAAGTGTGGTTTTTAGGGTTCCGTAGTAAACAAGGAACCCTTATAGTTTCGCCATGTCCGTCTGTCTGTCTGGCTGCCTGTCTGTCTATTTGTCTGTGTCTTTCTGTCTGTCCCCACTGTAGCTCAGAGACGCTTAATACTAGAAAGCTGTAATTATACCGGCTGATTTTTTTTATCGTTTCGAAAATCATAGGGTATAGTAGGTGAACGGAGTAGAAGCCTATGGCATAGTCATTTTTTTTTCTTTTACCTTTAAAGATATTGATTTATCAATAAATACTACCCATTTGGAGTAAACTTTTCATACTAAAACAATAAAAACAAAAAAAAAAGAATAAATCGATGAAAAAATATCGAAATTGAAATCATACGCACCCTGTATGATTTGAATTTCGATAATTACTTCAAATGGGTAGTATTTATTGATAAATCAATGTCTTTACAGGAAGAAGAAAAAAAAATTGACTATGCCATAGGCTTCTACTCCGTTCACCTACTATACCCTATGTTTTTCGAGACGATAAGCAAAATCAGCCGGTATATTAATTACGCCAAAAAAGTGGGGTACGCCAAAAGAACTGAAAAAAAAAATTGTAGGGCCTCCCTTGAACGCAATGTGGGGATGATATTTTTTTCTCGTCTATCCCATCGTTGGATAGGCCGTTCAAAAATATGTGAAGTTTGTTTTTGGGATAAATTCATCATAAATTCAAAAACCAGCCAAGTGCGTGTAAGACCACGCACTTGGCCGGTTTTTGTGCCTCACCTAATATGACTTAATAAAAGTAGTTAGTCGAAAAGTTTGTATTTCCATATATTTGTTTTATAACTATTGTACGCTCACATCATCTCAATGCCCTAAGTGTGTCTTACGTGTCCAGTTTGGAATTCCATGACACATTTTATCTCTTTAGACACTTTCCACCCTTTATAACCGGCGAAAAAAAGAAGGTTCTTGCGTCGACACGTACAGAACTTATAATTATTCTCCATCATTAACTTTAATCTTTTATTCTTCCTGATTAAATAACGTACGACAATGTACTCGCGCACTCACCATAGATCAACAGGGGACGTCGTCCGAGTTGTGACCTGCGTGTAGACGCCCACCCGTGGCATATGGTCATCGTTACCACACCGTGGTCCCACGTGGCTCTTAACTATGGGTTACACATCTAATTATATGCTTTGCCAGTTATTTAGACGCTGCTTTATGTTGACTACGAATAATGTGGCGATGTAATGAACAAGATAATAGTTTATGGCCATTATTATATCTTGCAGAGACGTGCGTTGAATTTAACTAAAATTTTCCGTTGTATTACCATGAATGTAGGTACTCTTCATTGTTTACTTGAAATGATTTCCTGCTACATAAATCTGTTGGTTTTCTCTAAATGAACATAATTTTATTATTTATTCATCTTCTATTTTTTGTATGTAGGTACCTATTTTATTTATAATCTATTATGTTATATTTTGATATTTTTTATTATTATTATTTCCTCTCAGAGCACCTGCCATCTTATCTCTTTACCACCCTTGGTTGACTAGTAGAGAATGTTTAAGGTATTAAGTCCACTTTTGTGCACAAACACAAAAAAATGTTGGTACACTTGAAATAGAAATTTCTCTTTATTTTTGGAACCAATTTTGCATTTGCATTATTAACGATGCAAAATAATGCATAATGGATTGTATGTCAGCTCTCAACATAAATTATGATACTATTTATAACTCGACATTTAGACTAGAACAAAAGTGACAAAAGATCATGATTATGAATTTATCTTTATTCGGATGACAGTTCGTCGAGAGAGCCGACGCCGATGCATCATCAATTTCTCAACAGAAAATTCTCAGTTTATTATGAAATGCATGTATTTACGTTACGAGTGGCCCGATATTTATATAGCCCAATCTCTTTATTGAGAAATGGACAAACAATGGACAGCTTAGCTTATGTCAGTGGGTTTATTGTTTAAATATTTTAAAAGCAATCTTTCGCCATTACATTTGACAAGTTGAAAGGTAACGCCGCGAGCGAAATTGTTGAAATAATACATACAATACGTGTCATCTGTGAGTGATGTCTGATTTTAGATTTGTAGATGGCACATAATTAACGATAAGTATAGACGCTATTGTATCGTTACGTAATTAATTGAAACAAATGACAATGTGGTCGATGGAGTTATGGTGGGGCCCTTGTTGACTACCGTGGGCCATAGACCGATATTATTATGAAAGAGTATCGTACACTAGACGTGGGTAGTTCTACTGTTGTTCTATTAAAAACGCTGTGCTCGTAAACCTTTCACAGAACCACAGGAGCTATATAGATCTGTAAGAGAACCGAGCTGGGAGTCAAAAGTTTCATGCAAACGAAAACCTGTGCTTTAGTAATAACAACCACTGCACGACAAAACCCTAATCACATCTATATAAGTACAAACAAAGTAATTCTAATCAAACATTCAAAACAAAACGATGTCAATGTACACAGTTGAATGTACCTACTTATTATTCCGTAGAACGGAGCGATCTTCGGAAGTATTAGAATTAAATTCCTCCGTAATGTATCTAACGTTTGCCCTTTGAACGAAGATGAGTTAGTCTCGATAGGGTTGGCACGGTTGGCACATTGTTACGACATCCTTAGGAATTCGTGGAATGGCAGAAATGTATGGAGTCTTTCTCCCATATCGTCCATTTTCAAAGGGCACCTTAAGGGTCTCTCGATGCTTAAGCAGTTCGGTCAATGGCTTAATGAAGAAAGCAGCACGACAAGACGATTGTTATAAAGTCCCCGTTTGACTAAGGTTCTAACCACCACCAGCTACAACCAATTCCCTCATGCGAAATGTAGCTTTAGCAAATTAACCTGTATGTATCGCTGAATTCACTGCTTGGTGCTCCAGTAAGTTAGCCATAACCCAAGCCATTACAATGATTCGCGACGTGTTTTATGAATGTAAATAATGATCGTACAACTCGGCGTTTCTATAAATCCTGCCTACCATAGCAAATAGGCAGGTATGTGTGTAATCCAAGTTCTACCAGCCCTGAAATAATAGCAGTCCGGTGGGTTACATCCCACGACCTGCCGCCGCTCACGACGCCATTATTTTATTTGACGAGGACTCTGAATACCACGGTGATTGTTGCACGCCCATCTATTTGTCTAGTGAGGACCTATGGTAAGTTCACAATTATTGTTAAAGACGACGCCGTTGACGATGTTTTTGACACTTACTTTTTTAGATCCAGATTACACAGGTAAGGATTTTTCATGAAAGACTAACATCATTCTCGTTCCAGTGACATTGAATTTTGTAAAAACACGCCGCCTAAAAGGCGGCGTGTTTTCACAAAATTCAATGTTTTTGGGCATTTTGGGAGCGCCCCATTATTTAATACTATAAGAGCGCAATATGTACTACGTAATTATGTGTAAACACGTCATACACGCAAACCCAAACAATGCTCATAATAAAAAACCCCATTCACTACTCAGATATTGATGATAGTCAATCCCTTGACATAATCCTAGTATCTGCACCATCTCAAGTCATGTGCATGTGTAGCTGTCTGCAGATAATTTGACCCTGACCTTCACACACAAACAATGCTCACGTTTCATCCTTTGATCGAAAGGAATGACCTGATTATGTCAGATGTAGGTAGGTACAGAATGCCTAGATCTGACGTCAGCTAGTGTATAACCTATTGGACTTGACATATAGCTTAAAGGGTGGAAATTATTTATATGATTTGTGAATGTTTATTCATTGAGATGATACGACATTCCAATAAGGTCAGATGAACCTACTAACTGCATTTCTATATAAGCTACTTTGCCTTTAGCTTACCTACCAAAAATAAATGAAAATGTTGCTTCTTCAAACGTTTGTGTGAAATCAGTTTGTTACAAGTGACAACAGTTAACATACGTAAGGGAAATTAATTGTTTATCAAATTGTTTAACAACTTAAAATATTCAAATCACAACAGTCATTCTTTGACAGTTGTATGAAATTGCTATAACACGGCAAATTGACGTAGTGTGTCAATTTCTGGAAAAAAAAACCGTATGTGTGCTGATGATATCCGGGCTGGTGTCCTGGGAGCTGGTGGCTCGTCGCGCGCCGGGACAACAACCCCACCAAGCGCTCTTACCCCAAACTGTATTCTTTCCACAAGTTTGCTGATCACGAGGTAAAAGCGAAGAAAGAAAGAATAACGTTTATTTGGACACAGCTCGTGAAACAAAAATACAAATAACAAAATAAAAAAGTGAAAATAATGATTTAACAACAATAGTGTGTGCGTCACGGCTGCGCCAAAAAGGTTTATTTCAGCATTCATGCCAGACAGATGCTGTCTGACGCTGGTTTTCTAATGAACCTTTAGGGACAAGAGATGGGGAGTACAAACAGTTATAAATGAATTAATTAGTAATTAAATATAATAAAAAAAAACAAAATTTACAAAATATACGAAAACAACAACAACTGTCGCAGCAAAAACCTGTTCTTAGCGATTAGCTAGATAGATAGATCCGTGCACGGTGCACTCACAAAGCGCTACAAGCCGCCGACCGCGACGAACAATAGGTACACCGACAGTTATGTAATTATCTGTCTAAGATATCTAAGAGAAAAATTAATCATAAATAGTCAAACTTAATACTATTCGGGGAAAGTGAAGTACCTACCTATACCCTACAATAGATGAAGTAGGTGGGAGTTAGTAATATTAAGAAAGAAAGAAAGAAAGAATGATTATTTATTTGTCAAACATGCGTTTACATAAACTGAGTAATCAGACATGCAAGGAGTTAAATACTATGTTGTGAGCGTCCATGCTTAGCCAATAACGACGTACAAATTTTGTTGGTTTACAAATTACATTTCATTATGCATAGTATATATTTGAAATTTAATTACAAAATACATAACAAATAAATAATAATTGATGTCAAGATATTATTGTATAAGTATATAATAGTCAAAAAATAAATTAAGTTAAGTATTTCCAGTACGTTCATTATTATGCATTCAAAAAGTATCAAAAGTCAATTAATTTAAAATTTACATTCTTAAATTGTTATTCTTAACTATGTGTATTGGAAGTCGAAATAGAAAAGTCCTTTTCATTCAAAAAACTTAAATTTTGTAATACGCTTTATTAACTAAAAAAAATCTCAGCTTATTTTTGAAATAACTATAGATATATTAACAGAAGAAGGTAAGCGTTATTTAACAAGAAAAGTTTCTTTGGCTGCTCAGTAGGTATTGTTAGTCTCGTGTTAGTGTTAATCAACGTATTAAGCTCGTTTCTGTTCTAGTTGTGCATTTTCGAAAATCTCCAGACGCTGTCAGCGTACTCGTAAACAAAAGAAGAGAACCCAAACACAAGAAGTAATGTTCGTAGATGGTAACTAGTTGAGATTATGATACATTCAATCATCTGCCGAAATATCAAACACTTCCATATCATTATCTCTGCAAAAAGACAAGCACAGTAACTGGCACCCTGTACCCTTAGACATCAACTATAAAGGCATGCGGCACCCTTTGTGCGCGGCACGCGTCAGGACATCAAAGAGCAGCCGCTGATTGTCACCGTTACACACCTAACGATGCTAATACGTGTAATTGTGTGAGAGGAAGTGCTGTGTTTACCTTGAGGGGTAGGCAGACAATTGACAATCATTTTGTAAAGTAAACTAGAATCTCCTTCTTCGTCGTGTCTATGGCACGACAGTGAATTAGATTTTGATGGCCCAAAACTCCGCCACTTCCACGGCATCGTTGCTGGCAGCGTCGAGGTCACTATGGCTGCATTTTTGGGACATAAATAGCAGGATAAGAGTACGGATACGTTGCGGCATAGTTTACGCCATAGCTCCAGATCCACACACTGCTACCGTAGAGACTGAAGGCTCCCGCAGACAGGCACGACGCGACTCTAGTAGAACAATTTCTATGAAAACTTAATGGAAATTATTCTACCAGAATCGAGTCAAAGCGCCGCGTCGCGCCTGTCTGCAGGAGCCTTGAAGGTTTTCAAACACAAATGTCACATGCATAAACACCGCAAAAGGAAACAACTACTTGTGGACCACACAAATATAAATATTTACACGTAATAAACACCTTACAGACACATTCGTTTGGTACTACAACCAGCGATCTGTATAGCGCAGAAGGTAATCGCTCATCCTCTGCACCAATCAACCTCGTTTGGTTCTCATGGCACTGAATAATATAATATAAAGTACTTACATATCATTCAGTAGGTCAATTATCAATCAAATTAATGCATAAGTATCCTTTTTATTCTATCCCCTCTGAATCAACCACCTGAAGAAGGCGTCGGGAACAGACTGACGCAAAAGACTAAGAATCGGTTATCGTGACGAAATATGAATTAGAAAAGCCTTATGTCCAGCAGATACCTACGATAACTTCCTGAAACCATTCGCTTCGTGATACAAAAGAATGACATTGCCCATCCTCCTGACATTATCCTATAGTCACCTTTAAAACAATGCGACCTTAAACAATACAAATCACCTTGAGGTCAGTAGTTCACGGTCCTTCTCGTTGCGTGTTGGTATTTATCGTAAATATTCATAAATAATAACTGCGAATTAAATTGTAATCACCTAGATACATTTCGTATTATTTTACAATCGTTATCATAATGTTGGCTAGTTGAACGTTGTAATGTAATGTGGTTGTAATGTGATGTGCGAATGTCGGTCAAGTGTCATGATTACAATATATGTATACAAGTGCATTTTAAGTTTTTAGTAAGGTTTTATTGATAACTATTTGTCATAATGTGTCATAATAAATGTTATTAAGATTGCTGCGCACGAAGTTCATTATTTTTTCTTTTTGAGTAGTCTCTGAGATTATATTCTATTTAAGAAACATCTTTCTCTAATACATTCATCACATCACAGTCAAGGGTTTTTAACCGTATGGCTTTGTAAGGTGGACCTGTAACCCATTTAAGAAACCATCTACATTCTTATTACTATACAAAGCACTCATTAGATCTCAACTGAAATAATTATGCCACTGGTATTTCGAACCCCATCTACTGTAAATATAGTGACCAATTGGAATCAGTGCAACGTAAATATCTTAGGTTTCTTAACTATAAATTATGTAGGAAGTGGTCATCATAGCACACTCTTCTAGAAAACTTTTTCCCGTCAACCCTTTTTAAAGTAAGTAGACTGTATCATGATCAGTCGTTAGATTGTAATAACCTAATTAACCAAATATACGTTGGGAACGACTAGGTATTAGTCGTTCCCAACGTATTCGTGATACTTACACTCACAGCCTATGCGCGCCGCAGCAGTGCAGATCTAAAGCACCAGAACGAGCTCTTTTACGTCGACGAATGAAAAGTTACAACGATAATTTTGTTGAAATTGACATATTTGCATTTTCACTCGAACAGTTTAAAAATTATATTTACAAAAACATCTTTTAGATACATAGTTTTAGTTGTTATATCCTAAAGAAATAAAGTAAAATCATTCAATAATACATTTTATTCGAATGGACGAATGCGCTGATAGAGTCTATATTATTATAAGCATGATAATATTTCAAGGTTCACAAAACATCACATAGCCACAGGAAAAAGCGCAACTTAAAATCACAATATCGCTACCCATATTCCCTCTGAACAGTTTTTACACTGTTACCTAGTTCGCCCCAACTTTCTGCTCATAGGTGGAAAGTTTCACCGATACCCGAGTGTCGGGTGTTTGGTGTCGGGTGTCGGGAGTGTCAGCGGTGTCCGACAGTTTTTGCGGCGCCACGTGGAGTGTTATTAGATTCGCAACTTTGCATGTGAGGTAAAAAGTGGCGAGGACGGCTAGACTGGATTATGTGCACATGTTAAGGGTGTGTTGGATAATGTTAACAATTACGGTGTGTGCACCTTTATTACGCGTTGCTGTTTGTTTACATTAACCCCTTAACTAGAATTAACGCGGCATAATATTCGGGTATGTTATGTACTCCACAACATTTTATAAATGTGAACTATTGCTCATCTAAACGAGAGCAAAATTATATCAAAGGTTTGAGAGATAATTATGTTTTTTCGCCCACCTCATTTAGATGAAAGTGCTATAGCTTGCTTCTTAAAGCGACATGTTTTCTATCTTTTGCAGGTATCTAATAATCTCGGACATATGTTATATCTGAAAATCTCGGCAAATAATAACCCAAAATAATAACCCTGAGATAAACAATATCAAAAGTCCCATCTTCACATCCATCAAAAAAACTTCACCTATCTAAAAACTCATCCAATAACTACACGCCACCCACCTGTCCCCCTGCCTATCCTCGAACCCATAAACACACCATAACATCCCTAAGTCACAGATGATGGAGGGTCAGGCCGCGGCTATAAAACTTATGAATTTATGGGAAAAAAACACCATCGCCTCCTATTGTGTGCGGCTGATGGGTGAGGCATAGTTTGTGATAAGTAATGTTATTGGTCAGCTGTGGTGGAGGCAATTATTAGTTTAGTCATATTTCTAAGTTTTAAATAGTGAATTCATGGCCTACTTTAAATGTCCAACCACTAGACAAGTTGCAGTTAAATTATCTCGCAGATAGTTTCATACAACATTCTGATCCAACTTGTAATTGATATCGTGGACAGGACCTCGGTTTTGTTGTATCTAAAGTGAACAACAAACTTTTGATTTACTTTAGCGAGATATGAAACAAAAGTAAGTAGTTTTCCAAGTATTATAACTTAGAATACTACTTACCTCATTCACAAAGAAATTGCGTACACACAAATTGTGACCAAAATGAGCATTAATCTAAACCACCTAAGAAGTCCGCTACCCGAGCACTTAGCATAAATCTAGAACGAAACAAAATAAAAAGACCCGTGTAGTGTTAGTAATAAGTGTCAAAATACAGCAGTTAATTCTCCGCGAGGTGCTCACTAACGAGCCTGGCTGAAACATTGCTTAGAGCTTGTGCAGCAACCAATGCCAAGCTACAATATAAAGCTATCCTCATCATCTCTAGTAGGTTTAGGATTCCAGTTCCAAGCATGACTTAAATAGTGTTTCAGACTAGTCCCCTTATTCAGAGATCAGTCAGAAGTTATATCAAGCTGTAAAAATAAATATAAACGTATTATGAAAATAATCAGAACCAAAACCAAGCAAAATACGTGTGTGTACTCTTCCCTTCCCTTTTTACCCATTCAATAAATATAGGCAAGTTGTATGTAATGTATGTGGCAAAATATGTAGGTATAACACCATTATTCAACAGCCTCTTCGTAGCCGTTTTCAAAAGAAGAATATTGAATATTATTTCTTTCACTAGCAAACTAGATAAAACATCGAGATTTCTTAATTATATGTAAAGTATAATATTAATGTATTACACACACATAAACCTTTCAGAATAATTTCACGAAATTATGTTATAACCTACATAGCCCCCTTTACAAAATCCGATTTACGCATCGGATTTAAAATTACGGTTTAGAAGACCAACGCGGTCACACAGACACGAAACACAGACACGAAAACTAAATTTAATTGATAATATTTACAGATTGTAGAATTACTAATTCCACATTTTTTTTTTTGGTATTTATACTCTTTTTTTTGGTATTTATAACCATCCCATATTCAACCTTAGGTACTTGCGAGTTCGATCCTGTCATTATGTTTTTCTTTTGAATGTTCGAATTTTTCAAAATTATATCTGCTTGTCAAAAAATGTTGCCAGCATCCTCATCCAAAGTCATGTTCAACCAATTGAATAATTAACATTTGAAAATACTGTTGGTGCAGCTGAACATTGTAAGACTATCTTTGCATTGTATAAATTCAATCTACTTTGTATTATATAATTGCATTGCACAGGTGTGATTACTATGTATAATAGAGCTACCATTTACCGGTTAATATGTAATTGACTTGAATGGGCCCTGGCGGCTGAGAGTATGTAATGCTTACTCAGATGTCTCGGTGTTGGTGGCGCGTGTGTTGGATCATTTAGCTCCCTTCAAAATGGTTGAGCTGAATGGTCGTCCAATCCATGCGTCATCCTCGTGAACGGGCGCCGTCAGTTGGGACTGGTCACCTCGTAGCTTCCTCGGCTTATTTGTAATTATTTTATTTAGAAATTGTTTTTGTTTATTTTGCTACTATGGGCGCGTTTTTTATTTTACATCGTCCTCACATTTAGTTATAATTTCAACATTATTTTTGTACTAATCTTTATGTATCAATATAATTTAAAAGAGTGTCCATGGAGTTTCTTGCTCGTTCTTCTCCATAGGTACCTACTACGCTTTGGAATGGGCAACTAGTTTCATATTTCTAACTGACTGACTCCGACTGTAAATGGTTTAATTGAAATAAATGCTTTGAGTTTGATTTGTAGTTTGAGTTCATTTTTGAACACTAACACCAACATCTTTTTCCTGTGATATTTACTTGTACTCTGCCTGTGTTGTGAATTTAGTCTAACTGGACTAGAGACGTTTGTCTTCGCTTGCTCTATCGAGCCAGGTGTACTTTTCTCTCCAGGAACTGGTATGCAAGTTTTCTCATTTTTTTTCATTCTCATTTTAACAACAGACTGTGGCTTGATGACTTATTCACTATTCGTTTATGTTTTGCTGTTGGAAAGTTCATCAAACCAGGATTTTTTTTGGCTTTTACCGACCGAGTATCTCGATGTGTGATGTGAGATCAATAACGTGTCATGAAGATGTGAGATCAGATCATAAGATATAATTCCCGAAAGTAATAACCGGAATCTTTGTATCCCGTGGAGTTCCAGAGCCATCTACGCTACATCGCTTCGGAATTTTGATCCAATTAATTGCTTTTATTTATTACCTTTCTTCATTGTAATTTGGCTTAAACTTGTTAGTTTCTAAGGCGCGTCAGTTTGAATTAGTCTTTTCCTTATTAAGACTGTACCACGACCACGGTATAGAGCTTAGCACCACGGGTTTTGGGATTACTTTTATCCCCATCTTTGAAACGTATCTCCGACACCTGGTTGCAACCATTGCGGTGGGACGTATAAGCTTTCACTTCTAATCTCGCGCGTTTATGTTTTAAATCTAGTCCGTGAAATCTAATTTTACCCTAATATCAGTTTTAGCATCAGGAGTACTTTTATATCGTGTGATTTTTAAAATTTACGTATTTATATGATCCTTTAGTTTTGGTTCGTTGTTTTTTATTGTGGTACGAAATTATACGTATAGAATCTGGTGAATGTTTTCTTTATCTGAATCACACTACAAGATATAGACACGATAACCGATACTTTATCCACAGCTTCGCATCGCTCATATCATGTACTGCACCATCCCCATAACTCCACGCTCACCGCTCACAAAGCAATAAATAAGCGAAGAGACAACACCTTGTTAACTGGCAATAATTAACGACGGAAAAATAACGCTGCCACTGGCCGACCGGCTTTATTGTGTTACGCTCCGATGAGCTTTACATAGTTTTCTATTCATTTTATTTTTTTGACAATTTGACGATTATTTTATATTTATGTGTGTTTATGTTTAGTGGGGACGTGGGGAGGTTTTATTGAACACGGTTCTAATGGAAATAAGTGTTTTGGTAGGTATTTAAATTTTATCCATTTTGTTTAATGTTAGCGCCGTGTTTAATTAATTTTTAAGTTAAATACTTTATCTATACCAATAGGTCACGCGTTAGATAAAATAGTTCAACTCTCTCATAAATCAGTAGTAAAACACTTTTTATTTAAGTATTACTGTGGAATGCATTAACAACCATTATGCGCCTATAAAACCATTATTAATTCAACATGACGAACTGTTTTCCTTCCAAAACACAGCTTGTAAAATTCCAAACTAAATAATATTCACATAACATTTTCCTCATACACACAACAGCTAATCTCCCCACATATCCATTCAACCTTATATTTGGAATAACACAATAAGGCTACATTATAATTACACTAGCAACTTTTCAACTCCGCCGTGAATAACTACGCCGTAGCCCGTAGCGCGTAGCCCGTAGCATTGTAGCGCACCCCCGGCTACGGCGTAGCGGCTCGGGGTTGTTTACAAAAACAAGATGACTGGCTTAACGCGCCCTCCCGTGTCTTTATTGGCCCTTGAAGGCTTGTCTGACAGTGGACGACTGTATGTTTCAATGTTAAAAGAAGAAAAAAAGGTTTTTATTTTGCTTGGTGATAATCGGAATTAGTCATTCTTAATTATGACTATGTTTAAACGAATTGGTCTTACAATACCATGTTATGACTCCATCACCCTATATACGAGTGTAGCATCGTAGTGTGGCATCAAGCATCAAATCTATGGACGCTTGCATAAATAAATAAATATTGTAAGAATCTTTTTTTTGTAAAAACAACAACTAATTGATAATTTAACATTTTATTTTATTTTTGGCTTCAGTAGGAAGTAGGAACTAATCCGTAAGAGGCGATGTTTAAATTCCCTGAACACAAAAAAGAAAGTAAAAAAAATCTATAAAGACTTGGCTGTTCCTTCCATTCCACTGACACACTAAACCAACCTTTATTTTCACTAACCAACTCTAAACCCAAGCAGCTTTCCTACAAATTGACTAGCAACACTGTATAACGCGGTCCTGACACAACAATAGTCGGGTAAACGAGGGAGGTAATGGCGCGGCGCCGCGCCGGTTAACTTTTGCGTTCAGGTGCTTGCAGCGTAAACAGGTCTTCACAGGTACACTTAGCATAGCGCAGGGATAACAAGAGTTTGCTCTAGTTAGTAGGTTGTAACACATTCTAGAGTGTTTAGGAGTTAGGTTAAGGAGTTTTGTGGTATTTGGGGCAAAAAACTTAGTTCACTTTTTCTACAGGGTCGATACGAGCAAAACAAGATTAGCTCCTGCTTTTGTGAGAGATTTGCTATTTAATAAGATCGATAACTAGACTCGATGGGATAAACGTTTCTTAAAGTTAAGAGACGTTTAAATCTCAAACAAATTATGGTTAAGCCGACGTTAGTGTTAATATTACTTCTCTTTAAGCCACGGTTATAAATAAACCTGAAGTTTACTCCGGATGAAAGGGTCAGGATCTAACAGTGCAATGTATAGGGTACAATTAAAGAATTGATATTAGTGGGTCCACTTAATGTTTATTTATTTATTTATATATACTTTATTGTACACCACAAAAATACATGACAAAAATAAATCAAACACTACAAAATATACAATGGGCGGCCTATCGCTTTCTGCGATCTCTTCCAGGCAACCATGGGATGGACAGTGATTTGCCTGGACATAAAGTGTTCAGTTTCACGTTCCGGGTGCTGGTGGGGCTGCCGCGCTACTGCAGCGCCTCCGCGATGTTCGCGGCGGCTGACACGGACGGTTTTGCGGCCATCATGCGCAAGCGGTGCGCATCTATCATGCGCCGCACGCGCGACAGCCCCAACACCATCCTGCGCGCGCTAGCGGACCGGTGGGATTCTCCGATGCTGGCTCGCTGGATACGGTTGCACGCAGTCATTTAGTGATTTGGCACCATCATCGGGAAGTCCACCCGGACCGATCCCGTGTTTGTTTTTGTTATATTATTACTAACATTAGTTTTGTAAGCTCGCAATTTTACTAACAAATATGGATGCAATCTTATGATGAATATGAAATAAATGATTATTATTATTATTATAGATAATTACAGTTACGAGAACAAGCTCACAGCGACAAGTAATGTTGATCTACGAGAAGTCCATATCTCTTGCTCCAGTCAGAAAACTGCGCTGCAAGACTGTCTGCAAAAGAAGGAATACTAACGAAACTGTCGTCTTTGCTTGTTATGGAGAAAAAACTACTATTATCAGTGCTTTCATCGATAGACATAAATATTTACCTAATATAATAAAAATAATATAAATATAAAGTAATAAAAATAAAATAGATAAAAACAAACCGTATAACTCCACCTGCGTTGCGTTACTGAATCAAAATAATTAAAGCCTACAAACACAGTCCAGTAACAAACGTACAAAAAAAAAACTAAATAAAAAGTAAAACATTTCAGGAGCAAAACTCAAGAAAAATTAAAAAAAGAAAACAATAAAAAATAAACACACAGTCAGCCATTCCACCGTTACGAAAAACGGAACGCACCGAATGAAACTGACATGGGTGACTGACACTGACAGTGACAACATTGTGACAAGACATTAATTTGACTTTTTTTATTTTTTATTTTTGTTTCCCAGTATGTTAGATATGCCTCAGCAAAGGCCTCATAATTCTGTGTTGTAATGCGTAATGCAGCTGCAGTTGGTAAGTTTAAACTTCCTGAATGCAACGTAATTTATTATTCCATAAAAATTGGCAACAAAAACTACCTTTTATTTTATCTGCGCAATAACAACAAAAATGCGAAACATTATTTCTTTCACGGTGGAAGCGCAGGAATGTACGTGAAAATTTTCCACCTTTTTTGTGATTCATGTTTTAAAAATTATAGCGTCCTAAAATACAACATGGCGGGTGGTTTAAAAATCTTGCGCGCGCTATCTGCTGGCGGCCGGCCAAACTACCTGCACAATAAATAATACAATCTGAACTCGCGCGCCCCACCGAGCACACCTACGACTTTTTGTCGCATGGTAGGTTAGTCACTATTAGTAAGTCAGTAACAGTGATTCAAATTACTTTTTCCAAGTTCGCTTTAAAAAGAGGGTAATTAAATTCAAAATTTGATGAAGTTTTATTTTCCTCCTACATGTTTTAGTAACTTAAACTGGGACTTAGTCCCAATGTCACATTGAGTTTATCAAGCCTCGGAGATGAATATCGTAAACCACGACTTACGTATCGTAAACTACGACTAACGTATCATAAACTACAACTTACGTATCGTAAACTAAGACTTACGTATTGTAAACTACGACTTACGTATCGTAAACTACAACTTACGTATCGTAAACTACGACTTACGTATCGTAAAATACAACGTACGTATCGTAAACTACGTTTCGTAGTCGTATTTTATGGTCAAGTCTCAGTCAAAACAGCTGTATGAAGCAGTTTTGACTGTGTTTACATAAGACCTTATCGCACCATTCGTTGCATTTTTTTTGACAATAAATTTAACAGAATTTTCCAATCAAGCGAATCGCAGGCAGTTTAAAAAGTCGCTCGCGTACACCACCCACGCGTTTCGCCGCGAGCAACGGGCGACAATAACTGCCATTGTAATAGGTGCGCATATTTTTAGGCGTACTTATTACAAACAGTAATGATGCCAGTAGGTGGGCTGTGCGTGAAATATTCGCGCGTTAGTGTGCGCTGATTCGTAGCAAGCGATTATTTTAATGTAGGTAGCTGTTTAAAAGGGTAATGGTTTTTCTGTGAACTTAATGTTAACTTCACGCTAGAGTTTTGGAAAGAGCCAGGCAGAGGAGGGTGGATTTTCTGGGGACTGTTTCTAAGTGGTGGATGTCTACTTAGTGTAATTTACTTTAATCTGCTACTTGTAAAATGAAAATGCATTAAAACCCTATTTACACGATGCCTGTGGCACATCCACAATAAAATTGAAGCAACAAATGACTGACATTGTATAAACACCGTTTAGACGGTGCAAATTTTGCCACAGGCAATTAAATCGAACCGCGTATATCAGGCTTAAGGCTGATATACACTTGTCACATTTCACAATGAAAAACGGATACTTTTGGACTGATTTTTGGTCACGACTCTTGCGACACGAACTAAATTCGCTACTCAACTCATGCAAATGTAAATCAGTCAGAAATTAAGAATTCGTGGGTTATTCGGCTATACGTAGGTATAGCCCAATAACTCACGAGTTCTTAATTTGAAATTGTATTAATCGTAGCGATAACCTTTATTCCATAGAACACTTGTCATTTCGCACATTACGGTCAATAAAACTCGGCAACCTGTTCTAAATTCCCCTAAAATCGTAAATACGTGTCTCATCGTACTCTTTGAAAGCATTTAAAAATTAATTGCACGCCTTTCAAACTCACGAAAAAATCTCACTAACTGAAAAAGTTTTCGAGCATTTTCTTTATAATTTTTAAGTGAACTTGGTTTGGACAGGGATTAAGGGTCTCAGCTTTTAAAGATTCCTTCTCATTTATTATGTTTGTAATTAGATCCTAGAGGAGAAATCTTGTAGTTCTGTAGGTAGATATTTGTAGATAGGAGTTTAATTTGATTCTAGTAAGTAAATCAAATACCGTACTTCAGTAGGTTTTCCTGCAAAGTAGGAAATCTGGTAATATTGATTGACTAGTAATCAATATTACCAGATTTCCTACTTTTGCCAGACATTAGTACAAAGTGATTTTTTTTAAATATGTTGTGCCCTATATATATCGTTTAGCCTTTATCTACTGATCAACTGCTGAGAAAAGTCTCGGATATAGTGTTCTTTATCTCTCCCTATGTGATCATACATCCAGTACTAAATACCATCGAATAATATTTACGGCAATTAATATATTTGTCGCAATCATTACCGTAGAAAACCGCTACCATTCAAAGCTAACTAAATCACTACGCTAAAAAAACTGCATCTTTCAAACAACACCCTACTCCTACAAAGTACAATAAATAAAGAAAGTAAACTAAAACAAAAGCGTATCGGAAGGCGCGCAGAGGGTGTAAGTGAGCAACACATTGATTCAGCCGAGGTGAATCGGTGAGGTGAGTAAGGTGAGCCGATAGCACGCCCTCCCATTACACATTGTCTACGCGCCGAGATGTATGGTGAAGTGGATACCGCATTTATATGTATTCCAAGTCTAAAAGTCAAAAATCTTTAGATAATAGTATATTTTATTATAGACTTTTTCATCAACAGCATCAAATATGGATTTTTACCTCTTGTAGCAGTAAGCACTGTTAGTTTTCTATAATATTACATATTTTAAAAATGAATTAATTGTAAACACTACACACAACACGTTACATAACCTAACATAATTCCTCGCTCGACATGTCAGCTGTCACATTTACGTTTCGTTCGTCATAGATAACAAACGAGACATCATTGTCTATACCAGTTTATTATTTGATTTACCCCGTAACACTTCTCTCTAACTCATCATCTCCCTGCCCTTTTCCCATGTTACTTGTGGTCGAGGCAACACGCTTTCTTCTCCCATTCTCCTCTGTTAACTATCTATCATTTGTCCATTTTCGTTCACATCATTCCACACTTATTAACTCTTACTAACAATGGTACTATCCTGCCCAGGTGTCAGGTGCTCGCATTTATAACTTCTCTGCATTTCTCCGTTCACCATTCGAAACTTATTAAATGGGAATCTACGCCTTTAAACGTTTTGGCGTCTTGAGTGATATTTAGTGGGCAGCACTAGTTCTCGAAGGCACAAAAGTATCGCTATCACGTAGTAGCAACACGTGATCACTAGCTACCATTTTCCTCCGGGTTCCTTGTGACCAATGGCACACAATACAGTTTATTCTGTCATTTGTTAAACTACAATATTTAAACAATCAAACTTCATGAGATGCACCCTCTTCCTACATCTCTGTAACATCTTAAAGGCATACAAGGGTGAAACTGGACCGAGCATGAGTCAGGTACTTTAGATTAAGCGTCTAGACGACCGTGTGTCGCGCCTTATTTATGACCCTAACACACGTGTTTTCAATTTAGATACACCAACGTTTTTTGGATCATTTTCGAGAGATTGTTCTAGCTTGTTTAAATTATTGCCCCATTTGACTGCTCTTGGAATATGTGCCGGTACATCAGACGTTGAGTATATTTTCTTGGCACTGTTCCCTTTTAATTTTATTCAATATCTAATGGAACTTGATTAACCTGTTAAGCCCCGCGCGACACCGATTCGGAGGCAAACAATAGAAAATCAATTGTGTTTCATTAGATGTCCTTGACCAATTAATGAATCTACTTAACGTATAATTGATACGTTTAGTAATGAGAAGAATACAAAAGAAGAAAAATCCCTGAATGTTATGCTCCTCATCACGTTATTCTCTAATTGCAAAACAATTTTCTTTTTCCCTGTCTTAAATAGCAAATAAAACCCGTCCTGCTGAAAATAACCTAAGTACTATTTTACATTCAAACAACATTTTAGTATTGCCGATTCTCTCCCAATTGCAAGTATTTGTAGCGAACTATTTTCATTTTCACACCTGATCGAGCGATTCCATGCTACCGGACGTGCATCGAGGCGAACGCTAGTGAATGCCAAATGACTACCCGATTCCGGTGCAGTATCTCAGAAAGAATTAGACAGTTTTTTTTTGCTTACGAAGAAGGCACAAGCTAGGCTAGGCAGCAAACAACTTGTGCAAAGGGCATGATGCTTGCTTTAACAGACCCTTTATTAAATAATAGCGTTTGCCCGCGGTTTCGCCTGCGTAGAGGTCGGAAATTATCCAACGAGAACGAGCTACCGAGAAAAAATATATCTTATATTCTAACCTAGATCACGGTCACATGTGCCAAATTTCATCTAAATTCGTTCAGCCGTTTAGCGTGAAAGCGTAACAAGCAAACAAACTCACTTTCGCTTTTATAATATTAGTTAGGATTGACTGAAGTGGCAATACTTAAGAGTATGAACTCAATCAACTCAGTTTGTCGCAGTCTACTGCTGGACACAGGCCTCTCCAAAATGGCGCCATAACCTTTGGAAATTCCTAACGAAAAAATATTTTAACTTCTTGCTACCTTTAAACTTTCAAGTGAATTTTGTACCTTATCCTTAAACTTAGGTTCTAAGGGTAACTCTTCTAACTCTCAACTCCTTTAGAACCTTTTTCAATAAAACAAATGCACCTTTAATCGCCCTCTCAAACATACTCTCAATACTCTCAATACTCACCTCACTATAATCGCCGCTCTCCACTCGTGCGCACTGGACTTTGCTCACACCGGAAACGTGCGCCATTTCCTCCACCTGTCGCCTCGTCACTTCCGGTCGGATCCTTGAAACTTGACCGCTAGAATGGACTGAAAGGATTTATGTTCGAGAGTAAAATAACTGTCTTCACACTTTCATTTCCTGTTAAGTGACTTTGATGGTGCCTTTTCGCTTTTCGCGGTCTCTTGGATGAAAGAATGACCGTACTTTCGTTCTTTGGGCAGAAATTGATCTTATACTTTTTTACTGACAAAAAAGTGCAAAAGGGTATATACAGGGTGGATTTTTGAGATGGGGCAGTAAGGGCAGCTACTTTAACCGTTGTCGCTACAAGAAAACGGTCTTAGGAGACTGTCCTTAACTTTTTGAGACATTCTGATCTGCATTCACAGATTTTGGAATAAATATACAGTCAGCAAGGAAATGGGAAGTTTTCACAAAAAAACTTTTTTTGATGCCAATCGATCCTATTCTTATAAGGATAAAAAAAAACTCTAGTGATCCAACCGAGGTTTGATTACTAGGAAAATCAGAAATCCCTAACTTTTTCCATACATTTGGTAGGAAATGAGAGTCCAACCTACTTTTTGTGCGATGGGTAGACTGGCCTAAAATAAACAAAAAATCCATCATAAAAAAGTTAATTGTAGTCTCTTTTCTACCAAAACCATGGAAATAGTTTTTTTTGCGATTTCTGACGTGTTTAGTACTCAGCCTTCAATTGATCCAATAGAGTTTTATGATATTTATAAGAAACAGGATCGATTGGCATCAAAAAAAGTTTTTGTGAAAACTGCCAATTTTCTTGCTGCCTGTACATTTATTCCAAAATCTATGAATGCTGATCAAAATGTCTCAAAAAGATAAGGACGGTCCCGTAAGACCGTTTTCTGCAACGGTTAATGTATGTGCGTCATGTTGGTGAACGGGCGCCGTCAGTTAGAACTGGTCATCTCTTAGCTGCCTCGGCTTATTTGTAATTATTTTATTTTGAAATGGTTTTCTTTTTGTTTATTTTGCTACTATGGACGATTTTTTTTTTTTACATCGTCCTCACTTTAATTATAAATTCAAAATTATATTTAATCTTTGTGTAACAATATAATTTAAAAGAGAGTCCATGGAGTTTCTTGCCCGTTCTTCTCCATAGGTACCTACTACGCTTTGGAATGGGCAACAAGCTTTATATTTCTAACTGACCGACTCCTTGACAATTCAAAAGTGCCTGTAAAGGGTTTAATTGAAATAAATGCTTCGAGTTTGAGTTTGTACCTGCCCCTACTGCCCTGTTTCAAAAATCCACCTTGTATATTAAATAATCCGTAAAACATTGGGATGTCATAAATTGTACGCTTAGAGAGATAGACCTTTAATTGCATAAAGTAAAAGGCATTGCTTTGTTATCGAAAAGCCAGCAATGACATTAAATACTTAGGAAGTCTGAATTTAAATTTGACTCTACCTTAAAAAAAAATGTATAATAAAACAATAAACATACACAATTCAACAATATACTCGTACAACATTCAAAACTAAGTTGTAGCGAAAACAAAGGGACGTAACTGAGAACTCGCGCCACTAATAGAAATGAGATACAAACTAGAGCCTAGAAAATATAAAGAACTTCTGTCTCTATGTTGATATCTTTACAGATAATAAAATCGTAGCGAAATCAACACTGTACATTGTTTTTTTAATAAATAATTTCTGGGAAGTCTGGAGACAATCTTCTTTTTTTACATTTCATACTGAAAAACATTTAGTTTAGATCTCTTCTGTCCTCTATGGTTATAATAATATTAAATGTCTATGATCAGGAGACTGTTACTGAGAAATCCCGTGTGTTTACTGTTATATTATTTTAGCGATAGCCGTTCGTCAGGAATAATCTTTTAGAACCACAGACTACATAGAGATACTTCATATCATCAGTCAGCGTATCAGTGTTGTGCCATTAGGACTACCTAATTGGCCAGTAGGTTGTAAACACACGGGAATTAATGAAGGCCTGCGTTCCGGCTTATACTAATATGCAAATAATTGCATATTAGTATAAGTATGTACTTTAGATAATCTGAAAGATGGTTATTAGTATAAACTAATAACCATCTTTCAGATTATCTAAAGTACATACTTCTTTTATGGGGTACTGTGTCAAATATTACAACAAAATACCTTCTGATATATTGCAATTAAATGAAAGAAAATTTAAAACTCATGTTAAAAGTACACTTTGTAAACAAGCTTATTACAAATTAGAGGATTATATCCAAGATAAGAATGCTTGGAAACATGCTGGTCCAGCTCCATAGGACAATCTAGAGTCTAGACAAAATCAAACTAGTTGCTATTTTAATTGTACAGTTTATTATTTGATACAAATAATAAATCAATGTTGAATTTAAATTCTGTGATTACATTAACTCACACACTGACCTATTACACTTTTTATTATTTTAAGGAAAACGTACACTTTTACAATGTTTGTAAATATGTGAGCATCATGTACCTATCACATTATTAATTTATCTGTTATTGCTTTATTTTCCATTCTTTTTTTACCTATTTTGGTATAGTAATTTTATTCTATGTGCATCGTCTTCACATATAATTTTAAAATGTACCTATACAAAATTTTATAAAACATTTTAAAAGAGTAACGGTGGAGTTTCTTGTCCATTCTTCTCCATACGAAACTACCTTTTGGAAGGTGCAACTAGAATCAATTTTATTTTTTTTGTTAATTTTGACGTTCAAAAGTGCCTTTTATGTGCCTATTTGAAATAAATAATTTGACTTTGACTTTGACTTTGCAGGAACACAGGCGTTCATTAATACACTAAAAACTAAAAACTTCGCAAGTAATGCAAAATTGCTACAGAAGGCTGCGGGTGTCGGGCTCAGGACGAGCTGCTCATCACACGGACAACTGTACGTCCTTTGCTCTCCAGTCTCCAGTCCTGACTATATTTTGGCTGCTGAGACCAAAACTACAAACATAGTTTATAGAAAAGTTTTATAAAAAAGTGGGTTTTAGTTTAGTATATTGTGGTGTCGTACGACGTCCACGCGAACGTAGTCGTGGGCAGAAGCTAGTTTGTAAATAAACAAGTTTTGGTTCATATTAAAGCGAACAATTGTCAGTGGATTATTTTATTATAAATACTATGAATTTCAAGTTCCCATTATTTTTTAATGCCAAAACAATACACAGTCTCGTAAGCGAAGACGCGGGCTAGTTAGGGCCAGCTAGTTCATAAAGAAATATCTCTTGTTTCTAATCATTATCCTTGTTAGTTTAGTCCAGTGCTCAGGATTCAGATTAATTACCATTTTATTCATTTTTTCCATTCATTCATTGATTTCAACTCACCTACTTGAAAAGTAACATAGACACTTAGAGAGCAATTCGTTATTAATTCTGTAAGAATTTCTATCTATTTACTTTGTGATTTCTTCATTCTTTATCACTATCAATACACCCAAACCCGGTACACAACACGAGTGTTGTCCGCACCCTCGCCACGTAACTAAAGTACACAAAATAAACGAGTATGTTCACGCTACACAACTTGGAAGATGGCCAGGCTCGTCGCTACGTCTCCTTACCTGTTACTACTCTTAATTTTAGACACTCTTTGTGCATTTACCATATTGGGAACAGTTTTGTTGATGTGATACAAAACTGTTCCCAATTGGGTAAATGCAGGCCTTTAAATGGACCTAAGTTTAATTAAAAATACATATTTTTTAAATAAGTAGTATGTTGGTTAATAACATTCAATAGGAATAAAAACCCGTTCTTCATCAGAAGTTGTCTTCAAAAAGAATGACAATGTGAACTTGGCTTGACTAAAAAAGCTTGGACTAGATAAACGTCCCCCTGCCGGTAGGACACGGCGCGGCATACGCTGGCAGAGTGTGCCGCTTGGGAGGAGCCGCGCCATGCCCTCGTCTCAGGAGTAGGCGGAGACCTGTCGCTGCCAGCCGTGGTCGGCTCCATGGTCGGCAGCGAGGAGTCCTGGGACGCGGTGGTATCCTTCTGCAAAACAGTCATGTCGCAGAAGGAGGCTACGGAAAGGGAGATCTCTTCCACTCACCCTGCCCCCAGCACGCGCACTGGACGTCGGCGGAGAGCGGACAACGCTCTTTTCCAGCCCCCCTAAATGGGGCCAGGTGCGACGGACTCGGGGACATCCGTCGCCCCCTACATAGCAGGACCACCACCTCGGGTCCTGCTACGTAGGGGGCGACGGTAGTGTTCCACGCGCGTAGTGTTCCACGCGTGCCCCTATTTGACATCACGGGGGGAGTTTTACACCTTATTCCCCCCCGCGGGCCTGAGGTAGCTCGCAATGGCGGGCCGGCCGGTGATCGCAAAAGTCGCACTAGATCCCATGATCCCCTGTGCAAGTGTAGAAGGGGAACACTGGGGTGGTTTTTAGTCAGTAAGAGTTTGACAGAACCCTCCGCCCGCCCGAGGGCGGAGGACATCCATGAGTAATTTCCACACCGGAACCATACACCACAGATGAACGTCCCCGACCTGTTTGTCCGCTCTATATATATCTTGGATATACCTTCCGTTGCTATAATGTGTGAGGTCAGCAGGCTGGAATCTGTTGGCGCTGTCAGTTGGGACTGGTCATCTCTTAGCTACCACGGCTTATTGTAATTATTCTTGTTTCCATAATAATAATAATAATAACCATTTATTTGTCAGAATATGGTACATTATAATATGGTCTTAGGTTAAGTCGATGGTATCATCACATTCTGCCAAGTGTGGCGTGCCAATATTAGGTACATATAATTATTACAGGATAGAGATTACATTAGTATTAACATTATTGATTGCATAATTATGAATTAAAATTACAAATTGAGGCTCATCAGTTAAAAATAATGTCCTATACACACACAATTTATTGAGGATGTTAAAGTATAATTTCATGTCAGAGTATCAAAGAGTTAGATGTCAAAGTAAAGGAAAAAAAAAAAAATATATATATACTATTCAATTAGGATGTCAAAGTATCATTCAAATAGTCGTTTAAATTATAATAACATTTATTACATAGCAAGTCTTTCAGTTTCTTTTTAAATCTATTTAAATTTAACTCTTTGATTGATTTTGGTATTTTGTTATAAACCTGCGGGGCTATGCAGAATATGCTTTTCCACATTAAGGCTGTTTTGGCTCGCCGTCCGCGTAACATATCATACCGTCTGTTACGTTTAACAGTATCTGATAGGTGGGGAAACAAGTGTGCATTTAACTTTACAAATAAGGCAGTTTCATAAATATACAAAGCCGGGAGTGTCAGAATTTTGTATTTTCTGAAGTATGGTTCACAACTGTTCGTTACTTGTAGTCCAAACATAGCTCTGATTGATCGCTTTTGCGCTTTAAAAGCGGCTTCTCTGTTTGTAGAATTACCCCAAAATATAATACCGTATCTTAATACAGATGCAACAAGACCATGATAAGCTGTGAGTAGTGCATCTGTGTTAACTGTTGGAGCAAGTTTATACAGGGCATAGGATGAACTACTAACTTTCTTACATAGCGCTTCAATGTGATCCTTCCAGTTGAGCTGCCTATCAATAATCAAGCCTAGAAATTTTGCACTATCTACATCGTAAATTTTGTTACTTTGGTAATGAACCTCCATTTTCGAACTGGGTTTTTATGGCCAAAGTGCATTATTTGAGTTTTTTTTAGATTAATTCTTAAATTATTATTATCCAGCCAAGAGATTAATGAATTGACCGCGTTGTTGACATCAAATTCATATAATTCAGGTCTATTGCAAGGTATTGTTACAGTACTATCGTCAGCAAAGAGTGTTATGGGGAAATCTATTGCTTTGGGCAGGTCATTAATGTAAATCAATAACAGTAAGGGACCCAATACACTACCCTGTGGTACTCCAAAATACACTGTACGTTTGTTGGACAGGTATGTAACTTCTTCTTTAGTCTTTGAATTTAAGTCTGTTATAGCAGTAAATTGTTTTCTTTTTGAAAGGTAACTGTATAATAATTCCAGAATGTTACCTCTTATACCATAGGAGTCAGCTTTGTTTTTTAAGATATTGTGGTCAACACAGTCAGAAGCTTGCGTCATATCACAATACACAGCACAAACAGGTGTCTTTTTATCAATATTTGTCATAATTTTATTTAAAAAGTCATAAATAGCCATATTAATAGTCATATTCCTCCGGAAACCTTTTTGCTCGTTACAAAGAATCATATGTTTTTCCAAGTATGCGTATAGCTCATTATAAATATATTTCTCATAAATCTTGGAAAAAATTGGCAAAAGTGCAATAGGTCTATAGTTTTGCATTAGCTGTTTATTACCCGTTTTAAATATAGGTTTAACTATGGAGATCTTCAGACGGTCAGGAAAAACACCCTGGCTAACACACAGGTTAAGAATATGACATAAGTGATTAGCAATTAAATCGGCAACATGTTTTATAATCTTAGTTGAAATTTCGTCATACCCTACACTATTAGTGTTTTTAAGACCTTTTATAATGTTAAATATTTGTATCGGTTGACATGGAGCCATGAACATAGATTTTTGTTTATTTAATATATAAGCACTCGATCTTTTACCTGATCCTGGTATTGGCGTAATTTTATCTACGAAATAGTCGTTGAACTTATCAGCAATTAATTGAGGTTTGTTGATTGTTTCATTGTCAATTTGAATTGTATTTATTGAGTCATTAGGTAGATTTAATTTAGGGTTTTTTATTATTTTCCATGTCATTTTGCTTTTATTGTCAGAAGTTTTAATATTGTAGTTATTTTGAGATCGCTTGGTCAGTTAAATTATTTTTTTAAATAATTTTGAGTAATTCAAATATTTAGTTTTATTTATTTGAGTAGGTTTAAGTCTAGACGTCCATAATAATTGCCTTTTCCTGAAGCTACATAATTTAAGTCCTAGCGATATCCATTTTGGTTTTTTGCTTGTCGGTATTTTAATACGTCCACGGGAGAAGCTTAAGTCATAAAATAATTTAAATTCTTCGATAAATGAGTTAAATGCATAATTTGGATCGTCATTGTCGTAGATTTCAGAGAACGTTAGTTTCTCAAGGCAGGTTCTAAATTTTACCATATTTTCTGGGCTAACTACCATGTGCAGTACTATGGACGCGTTTATTTACATCGTCTTCACATTTGGTTATAAATTCCACATTATTTATACTAACATTTTAGTAAAAATATAACTTTAAAGAGTGTCCATGGAGTTTCTTGCCCGTTCTTCTCCATTGGTAACACCTACGCTTTGGAATGGGTTAGCTTCATATCTCTAACTGACCGACTCATTGACAATTCAAAAGTTTCTGCAAATGGTTTAATTGAAATAAATACTTTGATAGGCAGTAGTGGTAGTGAGTGGCACACCTCACACTCACTATCGGCACTAACTCACAGTGTAGGTGCGACTGACAGTCGACACACGCGCCTTCTGATTTATAGCGCTGTCCTTCAGTGCCATAGATTAGTTGTGCAGACATGGCACTTCGATATGCTGGAGATTAACCAACTTTCAGGCAACTGTTAGCTATCCTATTTAAGTCTAAATAGAGTCTATAACGAGTCATAAGCCACTAATGCCCCTTATCAGTAGCACTAAGTGCTGCCTAGATGAATGCCTAAATAAAATCGCACTGTTCGATTTTCAACTGTCGATTAAGCGCTAAGAGTTGAAAATACAACCGTGCAATTTAGGCGTCCATTTAGCTGTTTCCTAATGTTAGTGAAACAAGCGCGAGTCTTTCTGCACATTGACATTGGTTGGAATATAATATAGGCACTGGAGCCAAAGTATCTGTGTGCCTACTCAACTTAATGTATGGTTAGGATTCTAAAGAACATGCTTTCAAAATTCATATAAGGGAGGTACGTCTTAAAAGACTGAATCGTAATACATACACACACATGCATGAACTCACGCCTCCTTCCAATGGGGGTAGGCAGAAACTACAGAACGCCACCTGCTGCGCTCCTTAAATACTCCTTTTGTTTCGTTTACGTTCATACATCTGGTCATACACGCACGCCGGTTCCGAGTACTACGCACCTGACCTTTTTGAAGAACATCGCCAATTTGGTCACTATATGTCCTCCTAGGGCGTCCCCTCCCGGCGTTTCCACTCACAACTGCCTTGTGAATAGGTACATTATGTTAGTCGTCTTTCATTGATCCTCTCAACATGACCAGAACATCTAAGCATACCATTTTCAATTGTTGTCACTACATCTTCTTTTAAACCGCACCGTTGCCTTATCATACCATTTTTCAGCCTATCATTTCTAGTCACACCACACATGCTTCGCAAGGAACGTAGGTATTTGCACAGCAATCGTTGAATCGTTATGTATGTATCAATTACTGTTTGCTAGTACCGTATTATTCTCTGTCATCCGCAAGGTTTGATGCAACATAAGGCATTTAATATTATTAATCAAAATAATACCATTTTCTCATGACTTATAGAAAACGTTAGTACAAAAACAATGCTCTTAATTACATTGCTTGACCTAGACCTATCCAGACTAAACTAGACCATAACAAACTAAATAATTAATTAAAATCATACAGACACACATGGTCAAGTGCAAGAATTACAATCAAATATATCAGTCATTATACCTATTAGAAAGAGACAACACTCTACAACCCGTGTTACGCCATCTCTTTCATACACAAGAGTAATGATAGGTATTATTTTGATTGTTAGTTAGCCAGTGCTCAAGATTAAAATAACTGAACTTTTGTCTAAGTGATTGATGATTATTTGTTATCATTAGTGAATGTTTACATTTGTAACAAATCAAATAAAATCAAAGCTTTTTATTGCGGGCATGGCTATACATACAGATTTTAGGTAAAAATTACAGATCCATTATGTCCGACCTAATAGGCATACAATTATAAATTATGTCAATTGGTTATTTTCACGTTTAGAATAATTTATTATTAAAACGCGGGTTCCGCGCGATATGTATACCGCTTGGAGCTAATGTTTAACTTAAACTGTGTGCATGCGTTTTAAAAACCCATTTGTATACGTTCCGATTTGTATTTACGACTTTTTACCTATTATATTTTTGATAGAGCTCGAGAAATTGATTCCAATATGCAGTATAAAAAATGTCGTTACCACTTATAAAGCAAATCTTACAAAAATAATTAGTGGCAGATTGTAGTATTGGTGACTGATTGTAGTAGGTAATAATTATTAAAAAATATTTGATCGTGTGGGCTTTGTCAATAAAAAAATACGCAATTTATATTTGAATAGTGGGAGTTTCTTGGTGTTTAAATGTCTACAGGTATTTTATTGTAAATTTTAGATGCCGTTCCAAAAAAACTTTTGCCTAGAAGAGCAGTTCTATGTGGTATACTAAATATTTTAAGTGTATATCTTTTTGATCTTTGGATTTAAAACATAATTCTTTCTATATGTATAGATTGAATAAGCAAATGGGAAGTAAAGTTGCTCAAAGAGTAAGCTATATCAACTCTACTCGTATGAACACAACAAAAATCTCCCAACAAAGTGTCTCATCTATTACTCAATTTAGTCTGTGGCTGCAGCCCAACAAATCAACGCTATGCATATTGCGCGGTCACCGGTGTCGCTGAATTTCATACATCAACACGTTTTTTGTTCTTTGTTCGCGAATTTATTGAAAAAATCATAGAAATCTCTATAAAGAGCAATTTTAGGAGTGATTCCTTTTTGTGACTAGGCGAGGATGTAGGACAAGTAAGTGCTGATGTGAAGTAAGGACTCATGGCTAAGAAGTTTTCTACATGCCTAATTCAATAGAGAAATAAGCTACATATCACAATTATAACGTGTAACTAAACATACTGTTCAGATACGGCAGTCATTGAACATGTAAGCTTGTGTCCCGTTACTTCCAGCTACTAACAATGACCAACAAAACCTTTTAATATATTTTTATCAAAATTCCTAACCCTCCTTACCCCCGATATGAAAACATTTACCGGTCACTAACCAACAAATCATCTAAACTGGACCGATCTCATAAAGCCATCTTCCATACCACCGACACTAGTATGAAGATACGTTCAGAAGATCCACTTTACTAAAAGAACTTTATTTCTCTACCCTCTCGTCAACAGTCATTTAAAACCTATCCACTTGACCACTACTGGGCCAAGAAGGACAATCTGGTAGGTAACCATTTTACACATTAGTCCTACTTCCCATAGCCAGCTTGGCGAATGACACAGTGATCTATCCCACCTTCCGTGATTCAGAGCGTCGTCAGCCATTGACAAGGTGTATCTACCAGCAAAGATTAACAGTTACGGAAACTAGTCTACTCTCCCTCTCCCCTAATATTACCTACCAGGTTTTGTTAGCTTTTCAGTAGGCTTTCTGTATTTTTCTTCACTATGACGCTATCGTCTAGACCGAGTTAATTTTCTGAATACCTGCGCACAATGCCCACCCGGCGACGTCGTGGAAAAAACACGACATTTTTCTTGACAACAATGGCGGGCTCTTTTATGGGATCTTACGTGGCATTTAAGTTATTGGTCGAGAGCAGGTGGACGGGGAAGATATTAGGTAATGGGTTCCGATGATAGCGGGTTCCCTGTTGGTCTTTGAAAGGAAATATTTTTAGTTTAGGAATTTCAGCTTTGGGAAAACCACTTTTTAGTTTATTTATTTTGCAAAAAACAGTACGAACTGATAATTTAGATTCACTTAATACAGTGATTTGTAATGCAAAATAAAGCATGGTAGGTAATCATTACGGCAATATTTATATTTTTTACGCATTGGCGGCATTCGAAAATAAAAGAAAACTCCTGAAACACAAACGAAACAAGACCAATTTTGACGATATACTGATTTTATTTCTGCTTTAAGTAGAAAATCTGTCAAAAAACGTTTAAATTAATCACTGTGATGAAAGTTATCCATTGCAAAATTCCTACGCGAAGATTTTCTCCTACATTCATGTTCCATTATATAAAGTTTTCGCTACTTATCAGTATTTCCAGCTTAGTGCGGCTAGGTTCACGTCACCTCTGAGGTGAATTTAATTACCCCACGTCTATTATGTCTGTAATGGCGTCTTAACTTTGCCACTGTGCCGTCTGCCGATCGCGTGGGATTGTCCAGTGGTGACGACGTGGATGCGACACATTTTGTGAAGAAAATGTGTAGTTATGAAATTATTTGCATCTATTTACATTGTGGCGCCTTTTCTCGTGTTGGCTTTTTTATTTTTTATTTATAGAATCTATTAAAAAAATCACTTAGACGGGAATCACAATAAACCCTATTATAAAGTTAATGATTATTTAAACGATAAATTTAATTAAATCTTTACGTTAAGTAATGATAATAAAACTATATACTCGTAATTAACAAATTTCATAATAATCTAATAGTATTATTAGCAATAGTTTAATGAATGAATAATGTAAGAAATATTTTTATTATAATAGATATTTGTACATCAGGATATGGTTTATAGAACTTTTGTGGAAAGTATCAACTCATGTAACCCATAAACAAATAAATGATTTGATTTGATTTATCTCTTAAAAGTTAATAAGATTTCGATTTAAAGACACGACTTTAAAAATAGAGCTATAAGTATTCATCATATAGGTACTAGTAACGTTGTCTACCAACGGATTCAATAAGAATAGTCGTACTAAGTGGAAAAGCGCACCATTCACCCCAGATCGTCTGTAAGTGGCGGCGCTAATACAGTCGTCTCATAGTAACTGCGGCTAATCTCTCCCGCCGACCCGCCAGTGTGCGCACACCTTAAGGACGCGCCGCAAGACATAAGAGGAGGCAAATGTGCTGTACGGACCAACATCATCAGTCGAAACCGTATTCTACAATATTATGCTTCTTAACACCTTGTCTATATTTATCATTGAAGAAAATATTTAGCAATTATATTTACTATTGCTTAATGAGTGGCATTCCGTAGGTATAGTTTGAAATAGACTGATGTGATGTTTGTTTATCAAAACAAACAGCTCAAAACTCAGTAAAGTACAGTGTATTATTAAATCAAACACTGTTTACTGCCAGTACACGTACACACATACACGTGCATTGGTGCGGAAAGATCCCGGCGCTCTCGGCCGCTACCCGTAGGCCCGGCTAAGCGGTCTCGTAGTCGCATATAAATATTGTTCGACACATTGGCCTATATTTTTTTCCCTAAGTTATCTACAACTCTCCATATGAAAAGCCTGTAATTTCCCGCTTCCTCCTTTTGCCTTGTACCAAGACACGTCCAAGGATCGGCCAGAAGAACGGTTTAAACTAATCTTATTATACTTGAAAGCGTTTATGGGATCATCAGTGGCAGGGTATGCCAGGGTAATGCAGGGTAACGCCAGGTAAAGGCGTGTGAGCTTGAGATTGTGGGACTATTGGAGGTCGTGGAACGTTTATGTTCGTAGTAAATTAGACGTCTTGGTGTTGTCAAGGTTGGTTTTCGGTAGGATGAAAAAAATAACAAATCACCATATCGTATTTAAATAAACCATCATCCTGATAATGGCAGATGAATATTTTCTAATAACCTTCAAGATAATATCGTTACAACTGCTTTTCATTGCATCCACGTATCATCAACTGAAAAATTTGGTAAGTACCATGAAGTGAAATCGTTTATTTTGTAAATAGGATATGAGAATCAGTTTTACACGTCATATTAAAAAATAAGCTAGATGGAGTCGACATTTCCTATCTGACTACCCCTGAGAAGAAATGGCGAAACAAACTCAAGGGTCAAAGTCTCTTTGAAAGTCCAGACATAATCTTGGTCAGATCATGTGAGGACCATGTAGATCCATGTCTGAAATGGTCTTTTGAGGAAAGAACCACACAAATTTGAGTGGACCTGTCCAGTCAGTGCAAGCATTTGTCAGTAATCGTGTAGCTCAACTCAAAACTTAAAGAGCTCAACGACTCGACGAACAATACCAAGGAAAGGACAATTGGGTTGGCCGCATAAAGTACTCAAAATGCCAGACCATCATTAAAACTAAGAGAAAAAAAAAACAACAAAAATAAATAAAAATGACCCACATAGTGCTTACATTCACAATAATTAAAGTAATATAATACTTTCCTAGGTACATAAATATTCACTTAATTTTGCTTATAATATTCATCAATGTCAATATGTATATATAGTTGTATATAATGATGATTTTGCATAATTTAAATGTCAAGTTTTATGGTTTTAGCACAAGGCTTATCAGAGCGAGCAGCTCAATCCCAAGCTTTTTTGTCTTCTAAATAATCTGAAATTTTATAGTACCCTTTTTTACAAAGTTTGGTTTTAATACAGCTTTTAAATCGTTTAATGGGTAAATTTCGAATAGCATGTAAGTCGGTACCTGCCATTTTCTAAGCTTCAAATCTGTTCACATTTCCTATTTTTTTAATAAACATGACCCATGCCCTTATTCCATAAGATAGAATCTCAACCCTCACACCTAGAAATAAAAGTGTATGATATGGAAATCCAACAATCAATCAAGTTGAGTATATAATCAAGAGATGATGAATAGCATGAAGATGTTCTGTGAGACTACAGACTCCTACGTCATCTGTCAGGATTATACCGACTTACCTATTGTACACCTTGACACCCGGTGCTAGGGGTTTTATTGCCACGAGAGTTATTGCTTCTGAAACCTCAACAGAAAACCCAGCGAGCCTTACAATAGGCAGCGACAAAACTTAACCTCAGAACTATACAAGGTGTCGTTTTGCATCTTCGTCAAATTTCAGGAGGCTGCTATGAAATACATATGTACATAATCAAATAAAATTACGATACCTACTCAATAATTAATACATACTTGTTTTTTTTAGTTATTTAAGTTTGAAAGTATTTTAGAATACACCACTTACTACGGCAGTTACGGCGCGGTATCACACGAACCGCGTTTTAACATGCGTGTCTCACACATGGCCGATTTACAAAAATAATAAAAAAAAATTACGTACTTATTTTATTATTGATTCTTGTCGAAAATCATTAGCATAGTTAACTCCTTGAATTTGACGAGGATGCAAAACGACACCTTGTATAGTACTTATAATCTATATAGTTCTTACTAATTCCACGAGTACACCAATTCCATGTTATTCCATACTCAAGCTGTCACTTCCTGTCTACACACTTCCGTCCCTGTTCATGAAATCAACTAAAATTTATCTTCTGTCCTTTTCTTAATGAAATAGAAAGAAAAAGATGTACTGAACTTAAATTTAGTTTAGTTTGTGAACAAGGGAATCGGCACCATTGACGTACGAAAAATAATCAATTTACCAAACACAGCAAAAGCTACCAAAAATATAATATAACCACTCCACCCAATCTCATGACCAGGCTACTCCAATACTCTTTGCCCTTCAGATATAAAATGTCCATAAATCTTAGCTCTTACTGTCTCAGTCATAACATAGTAGGAGGTGCGTCCATTTGCACAAAATATTTGTATGTAAAGCAGAAGAGCAATCCACTTATAGCGTCTCTTACCTGCACGATGCTCGTCTGTTACATTCTGCTACTTACAGATGGATAGTGGAAGATGTGGAGACGAATTGGAATGTTATTTTTCGACAGTCAGAAAATATCCAGAAGTTCGCGGCTCTGAAACAAGCGATCCGATGCGCATGGCAAGGGCACGCTACAGGTTTTGACGCGAACTGTATTCATCAGGATTTTTTAAAGGTATCATTAGTTTTGGTCAACGCTCTATTTTGTTGAGACCTAAGACGCTGACAACAGCTAAACCGCGGGGCCTGTCGGAATGCATACAAAAGAAAGAGAAGCGCGATGACTCAACGCTTGTAATTTATTGCAAAATATGAAGCAATTATCTATTTACTCAAAATTGAGTGGAGTAATCGAAAATAAAAAGCAACCAAGTTCTTCATTCAAATAAGACGTTCATGTTATTAATTAAATACGCAATATCTACATTAAATATCAACGTTACGTTGATATTCATTTCCTTTAAAATCAATTCAGTAGTAAAACTATTAAAATAATAAAAGAGTTTTCAGAGAAGAACTTCGACCTCTTGATCATCTGCTCCTCAGCTTCCATATCATTGTAGATTTCCTTTAGTTGTATCCCCAGCTTGTACATGACATCTCTTATCTGGCTCTCCTGATGAGTCATACGAATTCGAAACCCAGTGATGATAGAATGAGAGATCATGAATAGAATTAGATCAGAACTCTGTCGGTCAGTCAAGTTCTTCTGCGTAACAAAAGCACAGTATTCCGAAAGAATCATAGCGTAAACTGACCAGTTTCCGAATTTACTTAGCGGTCGGATAATTTTCATGAAGTTCATTAACTTTGCAGCATTTTCAGCAGGTTTATTGTAAAAGCCAACATTGCTAAAGAAACAAATTGTCTCTCAAAAACATTTTCTCCACCATTTTGGCAAGTTCGCACTACCAATTGGTGGAGACACTTATAAAAATGCTAGGATTAAATTCTAAATCCAAATACCAGCAGCTTAAAAATTAAAACTCACAATACTTAGCACAGCTAAATTAATCCACCCAACACCGACTCCATGCCACCCACAATGCACAATTTGCCAAGGACTTACCTCTTCATAAAGAGGGCTGGAATTTTTCTTTATTGTCGGGATTATTTGAGCGCCCTCTCGTGAGAGGTTTACGCGATCTCAAGATGACTGCGGCCCTTTTACGACAGTATCAAACTGCTATTCACCTTTATACTTTTATATTAAGTTATTGGCGATGAGATTCTGAGAGCGTTAGCTTTTACTTGGAGTTTATTGGTGCAGTGAGGTGGAATTACATCGATTTTGAATGTAAACTGGAACTTATGTGCCCCCACTCCTCACATAAGTTCCAGCTTAAGTTTTTGTTTTTTGCAATTGAGTTTCAAAGAACAGTAGTTTCCTTAATTATACCAACATGGAACCTATGTATTTAGTTGATGTCTAGTAAATAACATTATTCTCTATTTTTTTCAAGATCACTGAACTTTTCAATAGAACCTTGGACACATAATAAATACGCCATAATAATGATTTGTAAGTAGTGTTTGCTATACACATGAGACACTAATGAAAATGTAGAGGGGAACTCGTACGCTACATTTTTCTTTCATTCCCAATCAACATTCCAGCAAACTGTGCTCCAAATAAATAGTGACAGAGGTACATACTCGTACAGTTGAAAGTTTTCGTTTCCAATGTGCAGCGGATTCCTGAGCTGAGCGCACTAGACAACGCGAACAAATAAATTATCATTAGTGTATGTAGCTCACGGCAGATGCACCCGCCACTGATCCGAGAAAAACGTGGATGTGGTATGCTAGAAAGGTGCATTACGATCCCTGATACCGATAGACACAAGCCTCTGGAAGCCTCTATCTATTTTGACGTTGATTGTCTATTGCATTATGCCAAGGATGGAAACGCAACAGCTCTATATGTACTCCACCTACGTTCTGCAAAAGCAGTGATAATCGATAGTTATCTCTCCGAATGACAAACAAACTATACTTAAATGAAATTCAAGAAGTAATCGATGGGGTTTAAGTTGTTTTTTTTTTGCTTTTGCATCACTACATCGCTGTCGCAGCGCCTGGCCATCTGGCTTATATGGAATGGTTTTTTTTAGAACAGGGCTCATCAGCATCACTCTCTGAAATAGTAACTTTGGGCAGAAGGTGGTTATTCAAGCGTGCATCATTCAACCAAATGTACTTGACGTAAACCATATATTTCTGAGCTGCAGCATACGCTTTTATACCCTTCTCACAGATTCGCCTCCTCCAAATCTTCAACAATATAATCCCGATATTTATTTTCGTAGCTCCTTTCCTGGTGACACAGTGTGCACACATTCAGCCAGCACTTACGGTGAGACGGTACAAATTGAAAACGCGCTCAACGGTAAACGACAGTGATTTGTCGACCGTTTCCTTCTCGCACATTCTAGCTAAGACTTTGTCTAGCTCCTATGAATTACTAGATTTTGTTGGTACTGCTTAGATTACTAAGTTAGCATAATTTTTAGCTAATATATTAATTGTGTCATGTAGGTTTTTTGAACAATTAAAAGGCCCATGATGGTAGAAAATGATTTTTACTGTCGCACGACATATTGCAACACCTGCAACACGCCAAGTTTCAAGTAGAATATACATAATTAGAAATCCCCTTTTCTATTTTGTAGGTAGCAATTGTTCATATGGGATAAAAAAAGAACTTCTTAGCTTTCAATTTAATTTCTTTCGCCTTGTTAGTAATCAAATAACTCTATAAAAAGTACTTCCAATAAACTGACTTTTACTATCAGCTTCATCTATAAAAAGCCTTCAAACCCTCTCTGCCTAGACTGTCAAAGTAATAACAAAGTCCCGTCAGTCACTGCTAAGTTTCAGGTAAGTACGATTTTTTATCAGCCTTGAGTCGAGTCGCAAGTAATCGACACTCGAATTAATGTGGCGTCACTAACTCGGCCGACGCCAGCGCACTTTTAAAAATCTCTCTTTCTTAATTTTTACATCGTTGCAAGGTGTTACTTGTTAAGGGATGGGGCAATTTTTACGTGAAAGATGTCGAACAAGGTATCGATCTAATTATTTGTAGAGGTCTGAGGACTGTACGTTTTGACAACTTAAAAAGCCTATAAAAGCCTTTAATAATTTATGTCGTAACGATAATAATAATTCGAATTCACGCGACTATCCTTAAGATTTCTCAAAGCTTTTCCTAACGCAAAAGCCAAGCAGAATGACGACCTCGTTCTGTTTGGGCTTTGCAGAAAGTGTTGGTATTTATTTCGCACTATAAATAAAGTAGGTTGACTCAGGCCAAATATATTTTTTTCGAAGATCTGTTTTGGCTTGTAACATAATTTAAACATTGCCTGCTCTCATTGCACTCATAACGTTATGAGTAGGCACATAACAATTAAACTAAATTCTCCAAAACTAAGTAGGAAACTTACGTCAATCATCGACAACTTTCTAAAGGTGATCTTTGGACACCCTACCCATGTCTACGTAGAAACCTATTAATAATTTGCGGGTGGCAAAGTTTTTAAAAGTGTTTTCCCCGGCCGGCACCTTGTCGGCCGGGGGTGGGCAGAGAGGGCCCATTAATTACACCACCTCACTTGCTCATGATATTGTCGACTTTTTATAACCACGGGGTGTTCATGAAAATTGTTATGTTGGCGCTGAATACGCGTATTCATCCCCCGCTTGTTTAGATTTTTAGGGTCAAGAAAATTTGGAAGATTCTGTGCATTTTTTTTTGGAAAAGTGAAGGCAATTTATATTTATGTAACATTTGTGGACCTATGTAATGAGGTTTAAGGCCTAGTAGTTAGGCTTTGGGTTTGAGGGGTCGGCCTTTACATTGGTTTCGTAATAATCTTGAAATTAGGTCATAACTAGGGGTCCGTGTACTACATATGTAGGTATTTCCTAGCCTACTGAATAAGTTATGCCGTCCGGTGTTAATGTGTGCACATTGCACATCGATCATGGTTGTGATGAGAGTCCTATGAGATGAAGTAGCATGTTACACGTGCATATTAAGAACAAACATTCAACCTTTTACCCCACTACGCTTTAGCTTCACCTCAACGACACTCGAAACTCCACAAAAAAATTCACTCAAAAATTTCTACATCATCTTTTCGCCATAACACTAAGTTTTCGTACGCAATTACATCACCTATTCATCTCTCTGGAAGGGAATAGGAAATTGCTCAGAAACTTTTATCTGAGGCAGAGCCGTCACTCAGGGTGCGCGGCCATTTTTCAAAACTCTCTCGCAACTGAGGTGTGCTTGCCGCCGCCGGCGGTAAAACTTGTGTTTTACGAGTTTTTTGTGTCGCTCTGTATTAAAAGTAATAGTAGGGATCTTTTTCTTATAGGGTGGGAGATGATTCAGTCGAACTGACACACGCTCTGAAACTGAATTTGAGTATTTAAAACAGTGTAGAAATAGCTGTTATTTCGTTTACCTACTCATAATAGGGTAGCCGGTACGTCGGTCATCCTCATAGCCGGATGCAGCTGAATACCAATATTTTACATGGAGCCACTGCGTATCTGTCCTCCACAACCCAGTTACTGGGTAACACGAAAGCCCACTACCGATGAGCCGGTAGTCATCATCATCATCATCATCATTTCAGCCGAAAGACGTCCACTGCTGGGCATAGGCCTCCCCCAAGCACCGCCACTTCGACCGGTTTTGTGCTTCCCGCATCCAGCGGATTCCTACGGCCTTCACAAGGTCATCGGTCCACCTTGTAGGAAGCCTTCCAACGCTACGTCTTCCGGTACGCGTTCGCCACTCCAGAACCTTTCGGCCCTATCGGTCATCTGTTCTGCGAGCAATGTGCCCTGCCCACTGCCACTTGAGTACGGTAATTCTTCGGGCTATGTCGGTAACCTTGGTTCGCCTGCGGATCTCTTCATTTCTGAGCCGGTAGTGTACCAAGCTAAATGCTATGTAGGCAAGTTTAGATTTCGTCTTCAGGCGCCTAGGTTTTTCGTTATCAATTAACCGCAGACGCTACACCTTCATCATAATTCTTTAAAATAATTTAAGACCTGCAGAAATTAATAAAAAAATCACTTAACAACTTTTTTAAGACTAAGAAGAAAACCTCCAGTTTTTACGTCCGTCAAAACAGGAAGTCGCCTAAAGCGCTTCCGGCCGATAACAACATCCGGTGCGAAGTTCCACCGAACTTTTGGTAAACTTTCAGCAAACTTCGAGCGAAGCAGGTGCTCTTTTCGGATAAAAAGTGGCACCTTTTGTTGAGAAAATCTTTTTATGTGGAACTGAAACAGATAGGATTTTACGACAAGATCATTGTGGAGCCCTTCGAGTGTGCTAATCTGTTTTTAAGAGTTTGTGCAGATAATAGCGTGACGGGGAGATTTTTTTAAGTAACTTTATTAGATGTTGAGAGGGGTCTTAGCGGTTGTTAAGAAAAGTTCGGATTATGCCGCTGAGTCGCGCACTGATTGTGTTTGAATCAGTTGTGAAAATAATTTATGAGTAGGGGTGTAAGAATTGTATAGATTCACAAGAATTAAAGGGTTGCACAATACCTGCAGGAGCGACATAACGTTTGCCAATACAAACAGGTTATTTCGGTTCGGTCGAGAGTTGATGTAAGAAAACATGAATTTGTCTCAAATCGATATAACAGTTTCTAGGAAAATAACTTTCAGAAATTCAGAAACAACTGACTTCCAGAATTACTCTACAGTACGACAAACTTCACCACATCACTGAAAAATCAAACCTAGACCATTACTAACGCCAACAAACACTCACATTACCATCCCCACACACAATACGCACTCACAAACATATAGTATGTCCACAAACATTTACCTTAGATGCTCCCAAAACTCTTGAAAGTAACCCTTTCCGTCTCGAGGGCGTGATGGCGATAAAAACTGATAGCAGCGTGTTTACGACACCTGACGTGATGCCGTGACACCTGAACACGGCCCTCAGAGGGACATTTAAAGGGGAACGTTGCCCTTTTTAAGACAGGGATTTTAGGAAAGAAGCGGTGTTAGAAAAGTTAAACTGCGCACGTGAAGAGTAAATTATAGAATGATTTAAGTTGGTATAATTTAAGAAGAATGCTAAGCAGCTGTGTTACAGTTTTGGTTTACAATGAAATAGAAATATTCTATCTGTATATCTAAGGGAAAAGCAAAATGACGTGTCACCTAATACAACTTCAAATTGAGTTATTTCTTCAGCCTTTTTAGGGCGATTCGATCTCAATCGCCTATCAAGATAATTATAATCAACTCAGCTGGACACTACTCGTATAATTTACATTAATTATATTGATTTCCGGGACCAACGGTTTAAAAAAGAGTTAAAATGATGATATTCACCTCGCTTCAAGCAACACTCAGATATTTAACCGAATTTGCTTAAAAATTCTCTTGACTCTGTTTCACATCTCACATGTCATAACACTATTATTTTATTGTGCTGTACGTCTTTCAATAAATGAATTCTCTCTTCAGATCTTTCAATAAACTTACACAAACGATGAACAGAATGTATACTCAGGATCGCACTGCCAATTCTGCCAAATCACAAGGTGTGTTTGCGACACAATGCAGAATCAAAGCGGCCCTGTAATCACGGCGGCCTGTAATCTCACTGATTAGTGATTACAGACGTCACGTGGGAGGTGCGAGGATAATTATTAGATACCGCATAATATGCAATTATGGTGAATGTGTGGCTTGGCTGTGGTGGAGTGGTGAATTAGATTTAGTAGGTAGGTAGTGGTTGCGATCCTCGTATGGGCCCCATGTATGTATGTCTCAGGTAGGTATTGGTATGGCATAGAAAAGTTCTTCTGAATCTGGGCATTTGTTCTTAAGCCACCGGAGAAACCTAAGTGTGCTAAGATTTCTCGTGTATCGTGGACAAAACGAATGTTCTCAATTCTGAATTCTGAGACTAGGTGGTGTTGTGTTGAGCTGTTATAAGTATATAGGTGTGATTTATAACTTCAATCTGTACCTACCTACCAACGAATCGGCAGTGTCAAAAACACCGTAAAATTCAAAACACCTAAGCCTAACTACGTCCTAATTAAAATCAGCCCCACAAATCTGCAATTAAAATTCAAAAGCCACGACAAACTTTCCTTAATTCTACACCAAAAATTGTGGCAGACTCACAAACTCCATCGATTCACATAATCGGCTCAGACAGGTGTACCACGTCGATGCTATTTTAATTTACAACTAATTTCGGCGCTCGTCGTAAAGCGGATTGCGAAGTTTAAAATGAAGCGACAGTGCCGAAGTTAGGGCCGCGGCCTGGCGATGCTAAATTCCCTGCTAAATCTGTTTGGAGTTGCCGAGTGCGGACTATTGGTAATTACGTCGCGACTTTGAAGTGACGGTAAATGGACTATGATTGAGTTACTTTACAATACTGTGATTGGGATTTGAGAGGGTCTGGAGAAAGGTGTTTAACGGACTGATCGATTTGAAATTGAACGTTTAAGTTTTGTTGAATTTCAAATTATTTTAGTGAATGTAAAGTAGTAATACTTAAACTTACTCTAGCTTTAGCTAGGTAACGTCAGAAAAATAAATAAATATTGTGTTCCCGAATCAATGGAGTCGTAGCACGGCGTAGCTACGTAGCTCGTAGTAGCGTTCGCGTAGCAAAGCCCTGCTAATTTGAAATTGAGATCGTTGACCCATTTTGTTATGAACATTTTGACTTTTTTTTGACATTTAAACTGACTCGTGCCTGTTTGTGAATTTCAGGTAGAACAAGAGTAAGGTAATGGCAACTTAGGTATTCCCACGGAGTACATATTTTCCAATATATTACAGCCTCATAAGTTCCACATGAAAGCTTAGCATAACTGAAAAGAAAACGTCTCCGTTTACTTTAGTGTTGTGTAAGTTATCGACGCGGGAAGGTGCTCCACGTTAAGACGGCGGGCGCTTGCCGCGGCACGCGCGCTTATCGACAACGCCCAACGTGTAGGGAGAGGTGAAATATCGACAATTGTTGATCTCTGTTTTACAGTTATAGTTCTACGATGAATATTGAGTGGCCGTAAGTTTTGATGTTGTTTTGTTTGAAGAAATTTCTTATTAGAAACATCATCTTTGCTCTTTCGTGAATTGAAAGAGCAAGCAAAGCAAAGGGGACTGTGGTTTTTAATCATTTGTAACTTTAAATATGGATTGCACATGGCTATAATTATACTAAAGACAAATAAGTTTGTAATAGGTAGGTGCAATTTATCGAAATCATAACCTCTTTCCCGCACTTTTTAACCGTTAAACTCACCTGCCCACTTAAATTTTCTTCGCTCTGTCTGTGAAGTTAACCATAAATAACCATAGTCAATTATAAAACGTATCACATACCTATATTATACTGATTAGTTGTCCAATACACATTTCATAGAGATAATGATACCTAATATAGATAAAGTGCTTAATTAGGAATGAATCATTGCTAAGAGCTCATCGTTCTGTCATTCACAATGCACCTTTATAGTTCAAGACTGACTCAACAGCTCCGACATTTATTGACTCATTAAAAAAACAATAACATTCATCACTTAATCGATACAACAATCGACACAGCTCATCACTAAAGCTGACACCTTCGAATATATTACTCCGTGCCACTGAATCTAATCACGATCTGACGGATTAATATCTAACCGTGTTCCCGTCTGCTGGCTAAACCCACCGGCCATTTTGTGCCCCATTACTTAAACACCTTTAATCATAGGACCTTACCATCTTAATTATAAAGCCGAGTATTGAATCAACGAAGGCCAGGTTAATCTGGTAGTTTAAAATATTGAGTGGGTTACATCCAGGGGCAATTGCGAAGATTTATTATTATACCTGCGTATTGTTTGCATTATTGTTTAATATTGGATTAGAAGGCTGATGGATTTAATGACGGCTTGATGGATTGCGATGGAAGCAAGTTTTAGCTAATTATTTTCTGATAACTTTAAATTATAATGGTGTTGTAATTTTTAAGTTTCTTAACGATTGCTACCGATAACCAAAATCTACCCATCTTCGTAACACATCAATATAAAAAGGTGGGTGTTAAAAGTGCTGGCTTCAGGATAGTGTGATCAGGTTTCAAGCTTTACGGCGCCAGGTTCATAGGTTCGTGTCATGCCACTTTATTTTTTTTTTTTTTCAAATACAAACTACATTTATTATACACTACACTATTACTTCATACCCACAAGTGCCAGGCACTTACTTCTTCCTTAACACAAGTACTATAGACAATCACAACTTCACAAGTGACTGTATTATGGCTGTATTATGAGAGGCTCCTAGTAAGTAGTTAGGTGATAAAGGGGTAGTTAGATACTGTGGGTTCCTGAAATCAGGCATGAGTAGACTATGTAGGTCATTGTTTTTTTTTTCTCATTTAGTATTAATCATGGTCTGGCAGTTTGAGTAATTTATGCGGCCTACCCAAATGTTCTTTCTTTGGTATTGTTCGTCGCATCGTTGAGCTCCTTAAGTTCTGAATTGAGCTGCACGACGCTGCAAATGCGTGCATTGACGGGACAGGTCCACTCAATCTGTGTGGTTCTTTCCTCAAAAGGACCATTTCAGACACAAATCTACATGGCCTTCACATGATCTGACCAAGATTATGTCTGGACTTTAAAGGAGACTGTGACCTCTGAGTTTGTTTCGGCCTTTCTTCTCAGAGTAGTCAGATAGGAAACACCGATCTCATCTAGCTTTATTTTAAAAATATGATTGACGTGTAAAAGTGTTTGTACAAACCTACTTACAGAAAATAAATCATTTGTCATTTATAGAGCTTTCGTACTTTTAGTATTTTCCGAAAACTTATTTTCACCACAGGTCTAACCTCGGCAACGACTAGTGAGGTACATCGTTACCGAAGGTCAACTAAAGTATCGATCAACGATCAACTTTCTCTGCCATTTAAAATAGCGTCTATCAAAGGCACCAAGGCTTGCCCTCCAACCTAGTGACCCAGTAATGTGCACTAGAACTAGATGCTCGCTAAAAGGTGTGGAGTGGTGGCGCGTGCTCGACAGTCGATGTATCGACGTTTCAGGTCAAACGACCACTGAGTGTGACTTGATATGGGGAAGTAGGGACGGGATGGTGTCGATAGCTTTGATGGAGCAATTACCGGTTTGAATTAGTGACAGGAGTTGAGAGGACATGTATTAGTGGTCTTGTGATTAACAAAGGATCTTATCAGTATTTATTTCATGATTACTAGCCTAAGGCATAAGACATTGAGACACTAATGTGTGCGCAGAGGAACACCCTGATAATGTTCGATCATACTCATTAATTAATTATTATTAATACAAGGCAATCTCGACTCAAACGTAACCTATTGCCAAAGGAGGTGGGTAGAGAAAAAACATATATAAGTACCCATAGTTTTCCGTGTAATCCCAGTCTTCTTAGCGTGTCGAAGGCATCTAAATGGACTCGACCAAGAATTCGGCTACGTGTTTGCCGCCATCACTAGCGCCCATCAGTCCCTGTAACGTGCAGCTGTCAGGACACGCAGGACATGATACTAAGTGTCCCATCATTTGTGGAACAGCACCACATTTACACTCCACGGCGGAGCGGTCGTCTATGAATCTCCACCTGAACAGGTTTTTCTTGCTTCGACCAAACTGAGTCCGGAGTCTGTTTAAAGACTTCCAGGTTAGCCAAAGCTACTCATGTTTGGGTGGGCGATCTTCAGCAGGTGGAACAAATGGCTTGGGTTAGGAAGCACTGTCTCGCCACAGCTTCAGTCTTTCTTTTGATCGCTCGCCAGTGACTGGGACGACACACTTTAAAAAACTGTTTCGGCTTTCTGCCTTTGTGGCACAAGGATGTTGTCGTGTGTCGAAAACGATTTGGGCTCTTTCGGTGGAGCTTGCCACCGCTCTGTGAACTACTGTTGGTGCTACTCTTGCTAGTGGATACAGCATTTGTACCGGGGTCGGTTTTAGACAACCAGTGATGATCCGACACGTTTCTTCAAAACTGTAACCACTAACTTTGCATGGGCAGAACGACTCATGGGGCACGCGAATACACCTGCCTAATAAGATAGCGCCAGCCCAGTAGTCCGCATAACGTCAGGCGAAGCACCCGAGTTCGATGAGACTAGTCGCTCAAGAAGACTGTTGCGAGTGTGCACCTTCTTTCTCAACCAACTTACTTTCTCCAAAATCGAGTTTGAATTTCAAATTCTGCCGAGTTGAAAGACTCAGCTTCGAATTACTAAATTTAACCTTGATTCCCAACATTGACATATCGATACAGCGGCACACCCCTACCCGATCGCTGTCTAAGTGCTAGAGGGGCGGCACCGCGGCAGTCAGCGTTTTGCAAACGGGTTGAGTGTCCAGGTGCTTGGCTGAGTGTGGCGCGTGGCCGGATGTGGGACAAGCCGATAATGGGCCACGCCACGTAAGAGACGCTTCATTGGGGTTACTGTGCCTTTTATATGTTGGTATAATAATCGTTCTAACAACATAGGTAGCATTTCTTTTTTTCGCGAGGCGACATGAGTTTTACAAGGATTTGATTAAAAACGTGATAAAAATTTGTCGCTCAGCGAATTCAGTTGTGGAGCTGACTGCACAGATTGCCCCATAAGTAGGGGAGGCCGGAGTTCAAAGTGCCGGGGGAGAGGTAGTAGTAAATGTGAAATGCATCACTGAACGTTGTACCATCGCGCTGCTTTGGCAACCATTTTAGTGACGCTGTAAATATGTGTTAGTTTGGTTTCCGCTTGGTGGCACATATTTGTAACATAGGTAAGTACTTTTTCCGTTCTCACGCTTTTTGGTCTACTTCATCCAAGTTTACAGCTATTTATGTGCGAATTGCACTTATCAGTTGGAAAAACTATAGGGTATGTTTTTTAATCGCATTATTGGTAATTTATTATTTGAAATTTTTGCGTATGAGACAACTTTGAAAAATTAAATTTGACGTTAAAAGTTCCGTTGGTTTGGGGTCAGTTGTGCCGAGAAACGTTTTTCTTTTCAGAAAACGAAGCAACTTATAATAAAAGGAACAAATATTGTACAATCAGGACAGAACAAGAACTCAGTTGAACTGCGGCAGCGGGTATCTGATGCTGTCATCAAAGATGGCAGAAAGCTTAAATCGGTACCTAGCTCGGGATCAAGAAAACAGTGTTATTGTTTCAAACAAGTGACTATTTGATCTTTTTTATGTTCCTTTTTTAATAAATAGGACATGAATATTTGACACTAGATATTTTTGTTTTAATTTATGTAAATCCATTTTCAGTTACTGCATCACTAATTATCACAATTGCTACCGGAACATCTTACCTCAGCGATGAAACAACCTACCCCTTGACGGGGTTTCTGGCTAAGAAGATATTACTAACTTAATAGAAAAGTATAGAAATACTTTTATTTTCAGACAAAGTCCATAGGATTAGTAGGTAACTATTTTCTTTAATACCTGGTAGTAGTACAGACACATATTAATTAACAAACAATTGAAATTCAGCGTGGAGCTGTATCCACCTCCGCAACATCGGGGAATCCCACCGATCTGCACAAACTGAGACTTATTGTCAATGTATTCGCAGATCGGTCTTGTCAAAGCTTACTGTCAGTCCTACTACACGTGCAGCCTGTGGGTCAACTTCACTCACCGGGCATACAACGACCTACGCGTTCAATATAATAATGTACTGATAATAACTAATAATGCAGCAGTACTCTAGTCTCAGGACTGGTGCATGCAGTAGTGCAGGTCTTCTATAAGGACTCCAGGGACGTGTCGACTTTCGTTTTCGCGTATGCGGACTTGCCCGCATACGCGAAAACATCATCAATGTTCCTGAATATGGCACAGCATGGGGTAAAAGCCAAGTTTCCATGGCACAATTTGCAAACACAATCAGCTGATCGAATAACATTCTTGCAATTTAATGTCGATAAAGTTAAGTTACTCTTTTTGATTTGTTCAGTTTGTGATTTGTGTGTTTGCTGTTTGTATATTTTTGTTATTATCCATTATTTACAACGGGATTATCATTAACAATATCTGTGACATTTCCTTTCTGGAAATTAATAGTCTGAACATTATTCCCTCCTGCCAGAATACGTCATCCAATAAAGTACATAATTTGTGTTTAATGGCGTCATATTGCCTTTGACTTCATAATGAGTTTCTCAAATTTTACAATTTCACTAGTTTTTTGCTGTATGTATTCCCATGTCTTTTTCAGTTGCAGCTTTATTCACATAAGAGATGGGGTATATTTATCTCCGCGGCCTTAAAATTTCCTACTGAATTAGAAGCAGTTTGTCCTGTCATGTCAACGAACCGATAGTCTTGAGATACGACCTTGATTTAATGGTTTTTTTACGAGTTGTTTGGAAATCGGCACTTTGAACCCCATTCTCCCCTACAAAAATGGTTCATCACCCGAAGAGGTTCATTTCTGTAGTAAGTTGGAAACTGTAAGGTGACACTTACAATTCTGCAATTTTGTAGGTTACAATAAAAACAACAAAATAATTTATTTGTGGAAAATTTATTCGTGATTTTCGAAATAGTAAAATAAAAACTCTACTATCAACACGCTACATAATTATCAGTGATTTAACTCTATGTGCCACGGCTCCATTGTGATAACTGATAAGGCACAAACACCTTACATTTTTAACCCTGAACAACACTTGATCGGGAATTTGAACCCTAACTTCACCACACACATAGTTCAGATTCCAATTAATATTTTTGATCCATAAGACATTGTGAACAGTTTTTACATTTTAAGACGAGTTTATATCGCTGCAATGCTTGTTAATAGTATTTGCATTTGATGTCTACGTCGAATGACATTTATGGCACCGAAATAAAGTTCAAATTGGAATGATTCAGACATCATAAATGCAACTACTATATTGTTGTTCACTTGCTAACTGCGATCAAGTGATATTCAGACCAAAGAATAATCGTGTCAATTATACATGAAGGAACTGTAATATTTGTTTACGTGGTTGGTCTATGTTCTAATATGATAATGGGTCAATGTATTTCCACATAATACATTACAAAGATGCGATTGTTAACCTTTTGTATAGTTAACATGATTAAAACTTGGTCTGCATTTCTTTCATTACATAAACAGAGCACACTACTAAATTAACGTTACCCCCGGAATTTGAAAGCTTGTAAATGATTGGCTGTTTAGATAGCCATTCGGAACAATTTACGTGAGATTTGACCAATCAGAGACTTATTCAAGCTTTCAGAGACCGCGGTTTATGTGACGTCATATAACATTCCTTAACGATGATAAAGCAATGACATTAATTCATATTTTTATTTGGAACTTTCGAGAGGAGTTTACTAGTGGAAAAAAATCATACACACGTTAAATAATTTTAATTATAAATTAAATATAAAAATTATACACATCGTAACTTTTACATGAGTTACTTAAATGAAAATTCATTGAAGACCTTGTATATTTTAATAAGTATGATAGATTAAGAAAAGTATTTTCCTTACATATTGTACAATATGTTTACCTAAGTAAATTCAAATACTTTATTGAACTTACTTACGTAAATATACGTATTTATTTAATGTATGTAGTAATCGTCCCTACTAGTCAAAATACAAAAACGCCTTCCCGAATATAATGAAAATGATCACATCATTGTTAAGTAACGAAAAGAATCATGTTGGACGGAAATAAAATAAAAAAATGTTTCGACGCGTTTTGACTTAAGCTAATAATATTCTATTCGCTTATCCGTAGGCAGTCTAAGTAAAATAAACTTCTTTGAAAAAGTTATAAAACTAAAAAGAACCTAATTATAATCTTAAGACTAATTTGTATTATTGTATTTTTTTTTCTTGTATTGTTAAAGCGATAAACGACCTTATGCGTTAACTATTAGATTCAATTTTATCTTAATGTCGTGTGAAATATATATGAGTATCTTTTGTTTTATAATACATGGATCTTGGAAGAATTCAAATTTTTTGGTTAGTAATAAGAATAGAAGGCTCGACATATTTTATAGTAATAGAATTATAGCCATTATAAATGTATTGTAATTCGGTTAATGCACGAAAATACAAAAGACGTATTTTGTAGTGCACTCCCGAAAACGTATCTATTTTAATATTGCCAAGTAAAAAATCATTCGAAAGCTGTGAATTATGTGATTCATATGTCTAAAGATAGAGTAATTAATATGAGAGCATTACAAATAAGAGATTCATTAGGGATTGCTTGAAGCCTAGTCGCAAGTAGCCAGATGGCACTTAGTGGGAGAAATACTTTAGAATTTAATATACGATTAATTATTTCTGATAGGAAGTACGATATTTTAAGGGACATTTCTATGTTATAATTTACGTGAATAACATTAATGATCATCGATGTGAACGGCTTTACTCTCGTGCATATATCTACGCGATGATTTTTTCGAACCAAAGTCTGTGCTTTGAAAGTAAATGAGCACAATCGACATAATTATATAAGTACGCCGTTAATGAATAGAACCGTTTACATACATAAAATATCTTAAGAATATTTTAGTTTAGAGTACAGAAATAATTGATTGATTCTAATTTTTTAGTCATAAGATGACATTGGAATACTTAAATATTGTCCATACAAATGTACAAATTTTGCATTGTTCTATATGTGAATTTTGATAGTTTTCAAATAAGATAAATATTTTAGATATTATACTTTATGTAATGTTTAGCAAAATGTATTTTTGTATCCGTATTTTATATGATATCGGACCTTGTGTTAATAGCTGTATTTGAGGCTTTTTGAGTAAGCACTGCTTTAATTTTTTTGTGAGGGTGTTTATAGATAGAAATTGATGTTTTCTATTGTGAAGTTTATCTGTAAGCAACCTTAAACTACAGTGTATATTGTGTACTTACAAATAGTTTATATTTATAAATATATTTTGTAGTTTTAGCACGCACTGGGTCACTAAATAAGAAGGTATAGATAATCCACTGAGAAAACAATGGAAAGAAACTCCCAAAAGCGATTGAAAAGAATAAAAAAGAACCGTTTGAATCGCCAATGACTAAGTTTTTTTGCACATAAGTTTTTGCCACGTTGGATACGTAGTAAAGACTCATGCGCACGAATATATTAGAGATTATAAATACCTATATTATTTTGTTGTGGATTTCATTAATTATAATTTTTCATAATTGGGTTTAAGATTTGTGGTTATAAACGGCTGATTTGAATTACGAATATTTAATTCACTGTGAATATGACGAGCTAATATTACGTGGGTAGGTGGTGCCGGCGCTAGATGAAGAACTCCCTGCGCTTGGTGACGCGCGGGCCCGTGGCCGCCGCCAGCGCCGCCGCGTCCTGGTCGGCCGCGCCGGCCGCGCCGCGCTCCTCCTGCGGGCGGAGGCAAGTTAATCCTTATTGCTTAGTAAACATTCATCTGACTATACAACACGCCAGTGACAAGCGTTACCATCTAAATAATGCATAAGCAAAGTACGGTAGAATATAAATATATTATAAATTTTAGGCATAGACAATGGAAAGAAATGCCAACCTATGACTATCACGAAATCGCGGTGCTTGTTAAGAAATCAAGAGCTTACAATTTTCCGTCAAAAACCAGAAGAATTTGTAATATATGCGTCACACACAAATTATACATTAGATTAATCCATATACTCATTAGAAGTAAACTGACCTGTGTAAGATATTCTCCCTTATGTCTCGACAGCGCCCGCACTAGCACTATGGCTACCACGATCAGTAACAGGAATATAAACGCCAGAACCGCTGTAAATACACAACTTAGTTAGCAAAGTCATAGACAATTTATTTATTTTTATTAACCTTATCAGCAATCATCCTAATCAAATTCCATCAAGTTAACAATAATTAAAGTAATTAAAAATGTAATTAGAAACTTTAAAACAAAAATCTGTAATGATAATATATGTTATAATTTACAAAATGTAGCATGCCAAACATGTAAACAAATATTTGTTTTTGGAAAAACAATTTTATTACCCACACATTAAGGTTCAGTTTACACTACAACTTCAAACATTTACAGTACTTTTTCAATAGTACTAGTCATTCTGAAATGAATTTAATTCTCACTAACATAAAATTGATATTTGTTTAAGTGGTAGAAACATCGATAGGAAACGAATTTGAATATAATTATGGAATATACATATATTAAATTTTGGAATCGGGCGTTACTTTGCAGAAATCCATTACAATGTTATCTGCAATAATAGATCCAATTGCCGAAGATGCAGTTATCATAGTTACTTTACTAAGTATAGGTTACATGTTGTATTTTTTTTGTACATTAGATGCAGTATAACTATATAAGTGTAGTCCTCACCGCCCAGGATGGCCTCGTCCGTGTTGTGCATGTCGAGCTCGTGCTGCAGGTCCAGGTCGGGCGGCGGGCGCGTCTCCAGGCGCTCGGGCGGGTGCGTGACCGGCTCCACGCCACAGAAGTCCTCGTTTAGCACGCCACCTACAGACATCATTTATTTAATAAGCTATTTAAAGTAGACAGCAGTAAAAGAAGTGTACCGTAAAACGGGGTGAATAGAAATGCAGGGGTGAATCGGGACGAAACTTTAAAATGGATTTTAACGTTGAAATAATACAGTTTGCTGCCAACAAGGAAAGTTAGTCGTTAATTATTATACAATAAACACATTATAGCCCTTTTTGGTAACAAATTATATTATTTCAATTATAGTACTACTTATTTAAGCGGAGTCATTTCGGTTTCATTCATCGTCACTACGATTCGGCCGCCAAGAATCTACGTCGCGTGTCGCTAAAGACTTACAAAGCGTCATCACAAAGATCATTCGATTCAATGGTAAGTGTAGATAACGCAATTGTAACAAAGAGCCGAACTTTTACACTTCCACCCAAGATCAAGATAATTTGACACTTTTAACACAAAATCAAAAATCAACAGTTATTTATTCCAACTAGGCTGAGAATCAGCACTTTTTGAACGTCAAAATTATATAAGACAGTCCCCCAAAACGCCCACCCTTCACCACTTCCTAATGCTTTAGCTGAGAAGTGGCGCAACACTGCACGTTGTGCACAGTGTTGAGCCACACTGTGCACAACGAACTGTGCTGTGCTGCTGGGGAGTTTTGTGGGGAACTCCCCAGCAGCACAGCTGTCTGTTCAGTAAGAGAAAAAGAAAACGGATTCTATACAATAGTATGCAAAATAATTTACACTACGCGCAACACAAAACATTAAATTATTACCCATGTCAGCTAGCACACCACTATACCAACAAAAAAAAAACACCGAATACTATAGTCAAGCAGAAATAAAAACGTAAACAGAACTTAATACCTAAATAAAAACGTGCCCGCTTACATATAGCTATAGCTGTAACTCTCACAAATGATAAACTAGGGCCATTGAAGTAAAATAAATAAACAGTTAAGTACTAATAACAATAACAAAACCATGGTCAGCAAGACGACCAGTCACCACAAGCAGCACCCGTTCACGAACATAACGCAAAGATCAGCCATCACCCCCCTCGCTATATTTGAGGGAAGGAGGCAACCCGACCCCCGACGCTACCGCAAGCAGTGACATGTAAGGGAGCATGACGAGGGACAATCTCTAACGCCAATTTTTAATCTCAAATCAAAATATTTTATTTCACATAAACCTACATGGGCACATATGAAACAACAGAAGCTAGGTGCACGGTTTCAATTGGTCGTTTCCTATGGAGAAGAGCCGGCAAGAAACTCCACGATTACTCTTTGAAAATTATTGGCTTTTACAATGTTTTCAAATTACAGTGTTAATAGGTATGGGAGGACAGTGTACACATCCCTGTCAAGAAGTCCAGATATTTAACAAAAAAATAAATGGTCTACAAATCTAGTCTATTAAGCCTACAACATTCTCACATTCACAAAATATAAAAGAATCTATGTAAAATATTAATAAAATAATACACAGCATAAAAACCCATTTAAACCAAATGACATGTTTGCCATTAATCTGTGGTTATGACAATGATCAAGTGATTCGATAGGCCGTTGATGTTTCCGTCAATTACTGGTGCCGATTCCCTTGTTCACAAACTAAACTAAATTTAAGTTCAGTGCATCTTTTTCATTAAGAAAAGGACAGAAGATAGATTTTAGTTTAGTTCTGTCAAATTGTCTGTCCTTTTCTTAATGAAATAGAAAGAAAAAGATGCACTGAACTTAAATTTAGTTTGTGAACAACGGAATCGGCACCAATAGCAAACAGTTGCAACTATTATCTATAACTTTCAAAAACACCACACGCATCCCTTTTTTTTAATTATTGCGTTTTAAGGACAAATACATTAATTTAACTATAATTTTTAGGTACAAATACAAAAAAGTTCCCTCACCTCCCAAGCTCCTAACATTAGGCGGCGGGTCCTGTTGGAACAGTAACTTCAGCGGGTAGATATCATCGAACTCGACGCGACTGACGCAGCCTACGAACCCTTCATTCATGCTCTCGTTGCGTCCGATGTACATGTACTGGATGTTGTTGAACTGTGCGTCCGCTGACTCTTTGATGTCGAAGTTGTATTCTTGAGTTTCATAGCCGTCGACCTGGGAAGGAATTATTAAATCATCGTCTTTGGATAAAATAATATCGCTCGACTCTTTTATGTAGCGGTGTGATTAAGATAAACACTATAATAAATACTCTAAAATATATAAATTACGATTAATATTACGACAAAGCGTGTAACAAATGTTTTCATTTGATGATTCGTTTAAAAAGACCTAGCACTAGTGTTCCACGTACCTGTAAAACCAGAGTAGCTCCACTGTTCTTCCTAGAAAGTCTCACGTCGTGGTACTGTCCTAACGCAAAGTGCTTCCCTTGGAACACGATCTCTTGACGCTCGAAGCCGAAGTCAAACACTACGCGAAGATGACCTGTGCGTAAGATAATATTATTATTACTGATTTATCCTGAGAAGATTTTTTTTTTCCAAACTGTTTTGAGTTCAAGCCAAGTCAGCGTATCGAAGACAAGGCATATAATCATGACACAGCTGAAGCTCGTCCAAGCCGCTCAATTGCCCATATTGTGTATAACATATGTAGCGTTACATGTCCTTCCTTCCATTCTTTAATGCATCAGCCCAAACAAGCTCATTCTAACATAAATAATTAATTTGTAAATGTTACATAGGGAAAAATATTAGATTACAAATGTAACAAGTTTACTGTAAGACATCTAGGGAAGAGGCATTCTCCATGTTTAAGACCTGATTTCTAACAAAACGGAGAAATGTGAAAATCGTCTCCACTTGGTGTTGGTAACAAGAACCATTCCTTCAAGTACATCTCTATTCATGTAAAACCAGCAGGAAACACTAACATTTTTTTAAATTATACTAAACAAGTCAAGACTCACCAGAATTAGAAACTTGCAGCGTCAAATATTCTCCAGAGATATTAGAGTAGAACCCTAACAGGAATCCCTTGGGGTTGGTGGTGGTGAAGCCCACGCGGATCTTCTCGGCGATGGTGGAGCGCCACGAGCCCAGGAAGTCGTACTTTACTATAGAGTTGGGGCGCAGGTTCACGCCGATCTCTGCGGGGACGAGATTAAGATTGCTTGAGTGGGAGTGAGGAATGAACTTTTCAAAGTGCCCCATGATAGAAAGAGATGGGAAGCTTGATGCTTTTGTAACTGGTATTGAATTACAGGTGATGATAAATCGTCTTTTAAGTTAATTAAATATAATATTTTCAGTTTGTTGCTATAGGTATTGAATTCAACAATATTTGACAATGATTTTGTCGATTTTTTTTATATAACTAGTTTGCAGTCCCAGTGCACGGCGAAAGGCCTCGCTCTCCCTTTTCCACACTTCTGTAGCAGACCAGTCCTTTTGGTAGGAGTAAAGCTCGTCCCGCCATTTTCGCTTTGGTATACCGCGGTGTAACAAGGCGTTGTGTTGCAATAGCATTCAATGAAAAATAACCTAATCTTATATTATAAAAATTATCAAAAATCTAATACAATTTAATTTAATATATATTATGTAATTTATTGTCATCAATTTAGCTTTTAAGAATTTATTTTTATTCAAACTATGTATTACTTGTTTTAATTGACATTCACTTTGTGTTATCATCTGCGCATATCATGTATCACGTAGTGTAGAGAGCAGTGGTGGCCCAGTGGTAACGGCCCCGACTTACGAATTGTAGGTCACGGGTTCGAACCCAGGCAGGCGCTTTACTTTGCGTAAATAATTTCATCACCACTGCTCTCAAAACGGTGAAAGAAAACATCGTGAGGAAACCGGCATGTTCTAGAACAATTCGAAGATATGTGACATCTACCAACCCGCACTGGGTCCGCGTGGTAGATTAGAGCCCATTTCCTCCCGAAGAGAGGAGGCCTGTGTCCCAGGTGTGGGAACATCATAGGCTGATTATGCTATATAATGTCGTGCAGTGTGTTTTCTATAAGTAATGAGACAGTTCACTTAAGTTTGCAACATACAAATTGTAAAGTAAAAGTGAACTCGTTGTTAAAGAATTTAATGATAAATAAATAAATAATGTATGATTGGTGCCACTGACCATCAGCACAGATGGGTCCCTTGAAGGCGGTCCAGCGACAGTCGCACGAGTACGAGTCGAAGCCCTCGAGACACGTGCCGTTGTTGAGGCACGGGGACGACGAGCACTTGCCCTGGCAGCCCTCCGACACGCCGTACAGACCTGACAGGGGAATATGTTTTGTTGATTTGTATGTGGAATGTAATATTTTATGAAAGGCATTTTTTTTTTCTCTCGTTCATTAGGTTATACAAGTTATAATTGAAAACCACGAAAGGGATCATTGTTACCATCATTATGAATATTTATTACTAAGGAATCAAAATTAAAATCGCGAAAATAAAAAAAACAGTTATTCTCTACAGCGTGTATCAGAATCAACTGTAGATAAAAGATCTAGATAGCAGTGCGACAAGGTTTCTTTTGCGACGGGCGACGCATCAGTATGGAATTGAAGTGAAAATTACTTTCCTTTCACCAGATAACATCCAGTCTCCGTAAACAAAAATCAAACAATATTTCTATGTTTAGGCACAATAGATAAAACTTGCTAACATTCAATAAAAAGCCCTATTGCACACCACAAAACGATTCATTTTCATCGTCTTGCCATGAGAACAAAAGAAGAATATTTCCTACCTCTTCTAGCATATCCCCTGAGGTCCACCGGTCGCCCATTGAGCAGTAGAGCCCTCATGCAGCCCACAAAGCCGTCCTTCCGGTCCAAGGCGGCTCCTAAGGCGACGCCGGTAGTGAGGTGCAACGCCCGCACGGGCTCCTTGGCCGTGCGGATCTCATTCTTTAAAGCGCCGTCTACTACCACGCGGGCTTCTTTCCTGGGAGAAGAGAGATATTATTAGATAGGCAGGTTAGGTTAGGTGTCCTCGTCTTCTATAAAACATGGGAAAATTCTTTTTCCGGCAAATAACCGTTATATTCTATGTTCTATGGTCATCTAATCAAATCAGTATCGTAGCATTTAGTTATAGTTTTATGTCCTAATAGAACGCGATCGTGACGCGATCATGGGTAAGGTACGAACTATCGTCGCGTCGTCCTTGCAACGGTATTTACGCCTAGATACGCCTAGAGAGTGTAAGATACTATTATACGATAAGAATTTAACTCCGATTGTAGTACATTTTCGAGCTAGTTTTAATGTACTGCCAGAGGTGACCTTCGTTTTATCCTTATTCACGCCAACCCTAAAGTACTTATGAACGTATTCACTGACATTAGGTGGCACCTAAATGAATACTAATTGCTCTGTTTGATTTTGAACTCTCGGCGCTGAGCCGAGCGCTGAAAATCCAACAGTGCTCTTTTGTTTAGGTATTAATTTAGGTGTCATCTAGTGTTAGTGAAAACGGGCATTAGACATTCCAAGTTCCGCCGTACCTGTTCCTCTCAATACTGACGGAGTGCCAGTTGTTGTCCGCGAGCCGGTTGCTGGTCTCGACTGACACGCCCAGCGGAGTGTCGCCCACTTGGAACTGGAACTGGAGCTGGTCTCCGCCGATGATGGACAGCTTTATGTAGTCTTGAGGACCCTGACGAAGAAAGATTGAAATAATCAATTTCAATTACACGTAATTTTTTGTAAATAACTTAGTCAATCTTGCCATTGATTGCATCCCGTCGTGGAGCTTTAGATAATAAAGGTTACTTGTGTAAACTTTTGAGGCTATATCAGACCTGATACAGACTAAATTATTTTACTGGCAACACTGAGTCAGAAGTTCCGTTGGTAGTGGAGATTAGTCTACGCCCACGCAGAAACGATTCCTTTCTAAGATTATTCTTGTTTATGAGCTCAAGGTGAGCAGTTACTCCTAGAAAGCCGACACGTAATTAATTGCTAGATATTCTTAGAAATAAACATCTATTATAGCTAAGGTTATACTGTAAAATTAAATGATTGTCAGTCCTAAATAAAACGCTTTTTATCGATCCTGCTGTTTCAATTCTGGGTGGTTTTAAACTTGTTAAATGCGCGGACGCAGTCTTCTCCAAACGTAATGAACGTAAATAATACCCACGCGCAGCAAACTGGCTCCAAAAATTCGGCCGCAAGGGCTTTTTCGTAGGGCCTCAATTTGCAGACATAATATCGCATTTTCCCAGACGCTATGATTGTGGTGTGTGGCAACTGCTATTGTATCTATTTTTTAAATCATCTTAAAAGATGTTGTAAATGTCTCAATAAGCACAATGATTCTTACCTTAGAATGTAGAAGCACAGCATTGTCCCTGGTGGTCTTGAACTCGAAATAGATGTCACCGCTGTGTCCCAGGTCGAACATAGGTAACGTGATGACCGCGTCAGATATGCGGAACGTTACCGCATTGCTGAACAAATCTGTTACAGAGCAAAACGAAACATGGTCATGTTATGTTTCTTTATTTATAAAAGTTTACAACACTCTTATGCTGAACTCAGCCCCACAGAACCGTTTTCGCATTTATAGAGGCAATTTCAGTTGTTCAGATATTTAGAATGGTGAGTATTAAAAACATTATCGTTTTCGTTATAGAGGCAATCATGCTTTATTTAGTGGTTAGTTGTGGATATCATAGTTGTTTTGCTAGTCAAACAAAGAACCTTTATAATGTGGTCGAGTCCGTATGTTCTTATATTCTCCAGTCTCGTAAAATTTACACTTTGTTAATAACCAATTCGTCTAGTCTTTTTAGTTTGACATCAGTCGAGACATAAATGCTTAAAGGAATGGTTTTTTTTTTTGGGAGAGGGGGCATGTTAGCAGTAGATAATATTATCAACGTACCGTCTCCTTCACACAGCAGCGGTCCGAGTGTGTATCGTCCTTCTTTCTCGTCGAGATGAGAGCCGGTGTCACCAAACCGCAGTTGTTTGACTGGTAAGAACTCTTTCTCTGTGATTTCACCGCCATCCACTTGAAACTCTGAATAAGAATAACATGTAACATTTAGTTCCAATGGTGTATATTAAATTGACTTTTGACAGCGCCTTTGTGTCGTAGCAGTTCCAAGTGCATTTTTTTTTTTAAGGTTTGGGAATTTTCAAATAGAAGAGCTGTTTGAAAATTTCCAGCTCTAGGCGGAGCAGGAGGGTGTCAGACTCTTACTGACTAAAACCCACCCGTTTCCATCCATTGCCTGTGTTGCCCGGGGCCAAAGTATCCCTTTCGGACTTCCCCGCGACTCTGGCAGGCATCGGCCCTAGTGGACCCCTACACTTGTGGTGACATCTCTTTGAGGCGGGTGTGGAATACGTTGCGCCATCGACCCGGGCCTGGTCCTTATCAGAGGCGAACTCCCCATTGCTCACCGTCCGCAAGCCTGCGCCGCGTGGTCGGGAATCCGTCCGGGATTCCCGACGCCCGGGGTGTCTCCTGCGGCGGCTAGGGGCGTGAGGACGCGAACTTTGTCTCTCCCTCACCCGTTCCGCCTCCTCCTTCGCGACCATTACTGCTTCGCAGAAGGAGGTTACGGCTGCCCATGCCCTCTCGCTCCGTACCATGGCCTGGAGGTCTAGGGCCGGACGCGAGAGATCTCTGCCGCCGATCGCCTCCACGAGGACACTGCGGTGTTCCGCACTATATGTCTTCCTGGGGCGTCCCCTCCGGGCGTTTCCACTCACATCTGCCTTGTAAATACCTTTTGTTAGTCACCTTTCATTCATCCTCTCAACATGACCAAACCATCTAAGCATATTCTTTTCAATTTTTGTCACAACATCTTCCTTTAAACCACACAACATTGCCTTTATCTTTACCTTTATCGTTGCCTTATCACAACATCTTTCAGCCTATCATTTACAGTCACAGTACACATGCTTCGATAGGAACGTATTTCCACAGCATTTATTCTACTTTCCTGCTTCTTTTGCTACATCCAAAATTCGCGTAACATTATTTATTATCTAGTTCAATAAAAATCGTAAAAAATCAATAAGTAGTTGTCTAAACAGAGAATAAAAATAAACAGGGCCTCGACCAACACCTGAGGATACTCTCGTTAGGCAGTTGGATCAAGGGCTCCAGAAAGCAGTACTTCTAGACACGGCGCGTACTGTTAGGAGGTCCTCTCTCTGGAGCCTTGATCACTGGTAGCTTAGACTGTGTTCTTGATACCAGTGAGCTATTTTTGTATATTTTTAAATGTTTTTTAATAAAAATATTTAAAATGTAATTACAAGAATTTTAATTGTAATAAAGAAAGTAATAAGTAAGTATTTGAAACAACACCTTACAAGAAAGTAGTTAGCACGTCACAATAGTATTAGTACGTACCATCCGGCTTCCCGTGCTCGGCGTCGCAGTTGCACCACTTGGTGGGGTCGGCGCAGGCGCCCAGCACGCCGCACTGGCACATGCGCGAGCCGGGCCCGGCGCCGGCCCAGTAGTCCATGCGCTGCCCCGTGCGCGACACCCACCACGCGAACGGGTGGAACGACGACTCCTCGCCTGCGGAATACGATCCACTTTAAGATACCTCAAACCTGATAGTCTGCTCAATGAAACCAGAAGTGCATCTTCTGTCAAAAACAATTGCCAATGCTAAGCGAACCGCCACAGTTGACACGCATTGACCGATTGCCTGCCACACGACCGTATGTTTCCTGAACAAAATCTTAATAATGGTAAGGGCAATACAATATACAGTGATTGGTAATTCAATCAAATCCTTGAATCCCAGACTTTTTAACTAGATTCTATCCGAGATAAAGCACTTATTAACTTTTATTGATTATCATCGTACTCTTCCGCATCCGGCCAAAAAAGGCCTGTTTTGAGAACTCTCTCCTTTCAACCTCTCCGAATGAATCAGTAAAAAAATTGATTTCCTACATTATTAAAATCCCACTTACTCGGCGAATTCAACAATCTGGAATGCTTGCACATGTACTCCAGGTGCTGCATGCAGTTGTGGGACCGGTTGAGCAGCGCCTCCAGCTGCTGGCGGCCGGCGTCGTACGTGATGTCCTGGCGGAAGCTGCCCGGCTCCTGGTAGCCGTCCACCACCGTGTTCTGCGACGACGAGTGCTGCACCGCTGTTATTATGCGGCCGTCCGCTGTGTGGAACACTCCGGTTACAAATGGTGATATAGCAGATGGGTACTGCATATACCGTAGGACTAGCGCAAGCTTTCGTCGAAAGTAAACGCTGTGTGGCCGCGATGCTAACGTCGTTATCAAGCGACTTTTCTTTTTTTAATAAAGTATGACAGTTGGTGATACTTTATTCACATTACACCCAGCCTACAGTTATTAAGTAATTTAAATATAACTTCATCTACTAAGTAACTATAAAATTAAGAAATCGTCCAATAACATCTTTCTTTTTACCTTAATGTTAACGGGATGACACTCAATTCACGTGTTCTGTATAATAGTCAGCACCTGCACTGCAGTTTAAGTTCACTCTCACTACACTACACTAAACTAACTCAAAAGGTTTTACCCTTTTTTGCCTTTAAAACGACGTGTATTAGATATAATCATGACATTGTCAAACAATAATCCATTACCAATTTCTCATGTTCATTTACAACGCGATATCTTATTTTCAAAGTATTTGATAAAAAAAAAACAACTTAATCAGAGTTGGAAATAGGGCGTTGGAACCGGCTTTTCACGGTTCTGAGTGTTGCAAAAACCGGGTCCAAAATATAAAAAACCCGGTTCTATTGGTTCTTTTCAAAAATCAATAATAGATTTGTGAATTTCGATTTGTAATCGATAGACGCTGGAATCCATTGGATACGAGAAGGACAGAACCGGTCTATGTCCAGCAGTGGACGTGGAAATGATTTATGATGATAATGACAAAAAGCTACGCTTTACCAATCAATACTGCAATACTTAGCAACCTAGATAATTATTTTGAGAATATTGACAATGAAGCTCATAGAATTACACCATCTATAGTAGAACACGAGAATCCTAATGAAATCTATGGAGCCTTTGTTGTGCAAAAAGAGTACCAATCTACTTTCAAGACCATGACCATTAATATTAATGGCATCTCTGCTGGCTTTTACCAATGGGCTACTCCAGGTATTTATAAAAGCAGAGCGGGCTATACGAGTTCTACGGTTTGAAAAAATACAGGTTTAACACTCCTTTCCTATGTCCAAAAATAATTCAAAACTATTTGAAAAGATTCGTGTTTTTGCTAAATCTAAATGTCTAAACGATACAATTAAAAATCCAATAATAAAGTAAAAAACACTTGCAAAGTTATTAACAATGAAACGGGTAAGTCGGTTAAACAAAAAAACAACTTGAGATTATGGTCGACAGCAAATTTGTTAATAAAACAGCTGACGCAGCTGAAGCATTCAATTGAGTTTTTTGCCAAAATACCTATGACTACGACTCGCTCCTTAAATTCGTCCCCGTCTAAAGCTGAAAACCTTTTGCAACTTGGTGTGCCTACATGATGTCGCTTATTTAGCTTCAAACATGTCTAAAAATACTGGTTTTATCTGAGGTATCTCCATTAAACTATTAAGTAATATAATAGAAATCGTAGCCTCTCTGTTATCTCGCTGTTACTTTTAATAAATGTGTTGATTAGGCTCCTTTCCTGACCTCGTGATGAGTAGTAGTCATACCTTTATTTTAATCAGGTAATAAAAATGACGTAGGCAATTTCGAACCTATTTCTATCTTACCTGCATTTAGCAAAATATTTGAAAAGTTAATACTCAAGCAATTGCTAAGACATTTAATTTAAACAGCCTCTTTCATAACGAACAATATGGCTTTACAAAAGATCGTTCGACTACAGATGCGGGTGTTGCACTACTGAAACACGTATTTGACGCATGGGAGAACTCGCAAAATGCTATTGGAGTTTTCTGTGATCTCTCCAAAGCCTTTGATTGCGTACACCATGACACGCTTTTGCGTAAACTACGTCATTACGTGTCCAAAATTAAGCTCTCAAAGTAATAAATTCTTATTTACATAATAGGTTCCAATGTGTAGATGTAATTGGTGTAAAATCTTCCGGGTTACCAGTTCAGTTAGGTGTACCTCAAAACTGGGTCCATTCTTATTCTTAGTGTATATTTTTGACTTACCATTCCATTTAGAGGGTATCTGTTGCAGATGACACCTCTCTTCTTTTAAAGTAGACAGGTATAGACAAGATTTTGACGAGGTAAACAGTGGTTACGGATTGATTTACGACAAATAACTTAGTTCTCAATGCAAAAAAAAATATAATGTATAAAGTTCGCCTTACCGAATGTTAGGAATCTAGTTCCCAACATCGTCTTAGATAATGGGGTGCTTGAAACTGTAGACTCGTTTTTCTTGGTATAACAGTAGATGCCAAACTTCAGTGGGGCCCTCATATATCAAGCTTAGCGGAAAGCTCAGTTCGGCCGCCTACGCCGTTCGAAAAGTAAGACAATACACTGACGTTGATACAGCTCGATTAGTATATTTTAGTTATTTTCATAGCGTTATGTCCTACTGTATTCTGCTGTGGAGCAAAGCCGCTGACATTCAAAATATATTCATTCTTCAAAAACGAGCTGTTCGAGCAATTTACCAGCTTGGTGCCAGAGTTTCTCTAAGAGATTTTTTTTAAAGATATTGGTATTCTCACGGTGTCATCACAATTCATCTTCGCCAACATCTTATATATTAGGCAAAATATACACTTATACACTAAAAACAGTGATATTAACAATTTTAACACCAGAAATAAGGACAAATTATGAAGTCCATTTCACTGGCTTCAAAAGGTTCATAACTGATTTGTTGGGCTTTGTATAACTTTTTATAACATGCTACCCTCTTCTTTGCTAGATTTGCCTTTTAAGGCGTTTAAAACGAAAGTTAAATCCAACCTTTGTTCAAAGGCATAGTATTGTATCAATGACTACTTAAACGATAAGAATAGTTGGTCGCTGTGATTAACTCAAGACAATGTTTATGTTCTTTCTACAGAATTAACTTACCTACTGACAGGTTATATGACATCATTTAATTGTTTATTTTTTTTATTTGACGGTATACGTATTGATTTTAATTTAAGTAAATTTTAATTCATTAGTGACATAATGTACTCATTACAGTGTTTTTTTATGAGTTGTATTGCAATAAGTGGTTAGCTAGCGACGTCGACAATTGATCATACTAGTCTTGCCTGAGGAACTGGCAGCACGTTCGTCATGCTCCCTAAGATGTCACTGTCACTGATCGTTATGCTCGTGAACGGGTGCTGCTTGTGGTGACTGGTCGTCTAGCTGAACATGGTTTTGTTATTGTTATTAGTAATTGTTTATTTATTTTACTTCGATGATGCTAGTTTATCATTTCTCACTTCGAGTTTCAGCAATAGCCTTATGTAAGCGGGAACGCCCATTATGCCTGGAAGCTTTTATTTAGGTATTAAGTTCTGTTTACGTTTTTATGTTGTAATTTATATCTGCTTGAGTACAGTTTTCATTGTTTTATTGGTATATTGGCGTGTGGTAACATAGCATATGGCAAGTAAAAGATTTTTTTTTTTGTGTTTCGTAATGTTAATTACTTTGCATACGATTTGTATAGAATCAAGTTTATATAACTAAACAGACTGGTGTGCTGCTGGGGAGTTTGTTGCGCCACTTCTTCTTCCCAGCTAAAGCACTAGGAAGTGGTGAAGGGCGGGCATTTTTGGGGGACTGTCTTATGTAACTTTGACGTTCGAAAAGTGCTGATTCTCAGCCTAGTTTGAATAAATGACTTTTGATATGATTTGAAGACACAACTGTGTTTTTTCAACCTACAAGTAAAAAATGCTACACGAAATTGTAACTCTTATTCAACGCACTTACCTATCACTGGCTTATCAACATTCAAAAACCATCTCACCTACCAGTATGGAGCAGGAGCATATATTTTCTTCGGCTGGTATAATATGTGTGACCAGACTGTGATCGTCTTATAGCGATAAAACCTCGGATGCACTGATTTTTTTACGTTCATATTACCATAGTAAAAGAAGTAAATGTTTATTAAGCTAATGCAGACTTAATTTTTTATTTTTGTTTTATTTTAAATATAGAATAGTACATGGGTAAATATCAATGTCACTATTATTTTTTCATAGTTTTGTGAACAGTAAATTGTTCGTTATCTATTGAAGATTAAGAATATCGGCAAATAATTTTAACATGTTAATTACGGACCATTCTTAAATTATTTTTTCTTCATTCATTTAATTATTGATTATGCTAAGTGTATGTATGTGCAATCATAAAAGTTCCTATTCTTAGTGATATTTGCAATTTGTTTATATTTATGTTTAAATTATGTGATTTATGATAAATAATGGATTTTATAATATTACAAAGACTAGTTACTATTTCATTAAGAAAAGTGATTTTTATAATAAAGATTTGATTATTCAGGTTAAATTATAGTAGTGATTTCGAATTCTGATCTCTAATATAATCTCTGACCTATTTAAACACAATTTCATTGTTAGTACTAGTAGTATTATAGCTAAAGTTTTAAAGGAACCGCAAGAACCGAAAAAACCGGGTATCCGGCTCTGGATCAAAACTGGAATCGGTTCTCGATGCCCTAGTTGGAATCGTGTACGTCACGCATATATTTTCTCTCAAGAAACGTGAATCTCATTAATTTGACTTAACTAAAAGTAATACTTACAATAAAACTCGCAAGTGACAGGGAAGGCCGGCAGCGGCCCTGAGCCGTCCACATCGATGTGTATGTCCGCTGAGCGCGACACCGCTTGCACGTTCTTGTACGCTTGGCACGATAGCGGGTGCACGGCTGGGAGGAATCAATGAATTAGCATCCGAACTATTGTCGCTGGCCCAGTGTAGTATAGTTGGAAGTATCCAGATACAGTATTATTACATTTAGTAGAAAACTAGTTTATTTTCTAATTACTTACAAGTATGACACACGGCCCCCGCGTATCCTGTTCCCTGACAGTTGCACGTAAACTCGTCAGCTGTTTGCGTGCACACTCCACCGTGCTCGCAAGGATTAGGGTTGCATCTATACGAGAAAATAATACACAGTCATTAGGGACATGCTTTAAATTAAAGAAAGTGTTTATCTAGCAGATTTTCGGTTGTCGTCCAGAGACCGAACTTGTGCAAGGTTATTGGCAATAGGTTCTCCATCTTTTGCGTGACACATCTAATATAACTGACGAAATTTGGCTGTAATATACACCTTTGCGAACCCCTTCGGTTATGTTACTCGTACATGCTTACAATTTGTTTAGTAAGTTGTATCCCAGAACCTGTTAACATTCATTCTCCAGGTTTCTTTAATAAATTCAGTGAATAGTATGTGAATGTTACCTGTCAATCATCTGACAAGCGTCGAACACCACTTCGTTGGGACAGCAGTACTCTTCCTTCTTCCAGTCGGTCGGCAGTCGGTAGTTCCCATCCACTGCAATCTTGCGCATGCAGCCGATGAAACCGCGCGGTGGGGCTTTTCCACCTAAAGAATGGGGAGAAAAAAATTGTTAGTTCTGCTTTATTCTGAAGGAAACTGTAATTAAAAGAGTAGGAAGCAATAATGTTGATTCTGGAGTGTATATTGCGTTTGAAATTTAGCTTCCAAAAATGTAAACAAATCGCCGTCCCCGGAGAAAAATCATAACAGTTAATATAATTATATTATCTTTATTTTAATGTTACGCCATATTTGAGATCTGTGGATCTCTAATACATCTATCTAAGATTTTTTGGGTTATTTTTGCTGTAATTGACGAAGTTATAAAGCAATGTAATTGTTTTCGAAGTTTTATCCATCGCACATAGTTAAAATTGTTAAAATTCGGCTCACGCGAATAAAATTGTTAGAAAATGTTGATTAAATATTTTCATCACTCAACAAATCATAAAAACCATAGCAATAATGTTCTCGTATGTGCAAGTTCGCAAAATAATAGGTACTATGGTCTTTTTATTCTCGTAAAAAGACCTTACACTCGTCTGTACTGAACTGTGACCAAGCACGCGCGAGCCGAATTGGTCGCAGTAACTAGCTAGGGCACCCGACCAAGTGGGTTAGGTTAGAACTGTGAACTGTGTGTTGCAAGACCGGGCGTCGGCGGGAGGCGGACATCGCCCTCTGCCAGCCCCCCTTACATGGGGCCAGGGGCGGCGGGCTCGGGGGCATCCGTCACCCCCACCCATCAGGACTGGAGGTACTGGACGTCGCAGTCATCGTATCCCCGCAGGCCAGACCACCTGAGGATCGCGGGGATTAGCTCGTGGCCCGAAGAGCAACATCCTTCCCCACAAGTGTATTGTTTTTAACCCGCGCGGACCGCCACAAAGTTTTTAGTTTCCTCTGTGTGGGCACAGGCTACGCAAAGGTACCTGTGCTGACACAGGGGGAGCCTGCCGTGCCGCCCGGTGGAGCCCCACCGAAGCGGTCGCGGAGGCCACGCCCCGCCAATATGCCGAAACCCGGCACTCGCGGCTCGCTGGGCCGCGATGCCGGGTCGCCGGAAGCCCGTCCGGCGTTGGACCGGGCGACGTCGCTGCCGAACATCGGCGACGCGTCGTCCGGTGCGCCGCCAGCCGGACAACAGGAGGAAAAAAAGAAGAAGAAGAAGGGGGGGAAGAGTGCCGCAGCCGCGGCCAGCCCACCGACGACATCGGCGCCTGCGCGCGTTGCGCCAACGCCGTCGTCGGGTCGGCAGCATGCGGTGCCCATCCGCCCAGCCGCGTTCCGCCCGGTGCCGATCCAGGCCCCGGGAAGCGCCGCAAATCCGGGCCGCGCGCCGCCGTGCACACCACGCGTGCACCCGCACCCGCGCGCACTGTAGCGCCCGCTGCGCGCGCTACCGCGCCGCCGCAAACGTGCCCCGCGCCGCCCGTGCAACGTACCCAGGTACCATCTGCGCGACCTCGCGCACCCCCTACCCGCACCACGGCCCCACCGCCGCGGTTTACGTCGCCACCCGCGCGCCCCGGCTCCACCGCGCCGGCGGCGCCTTCTGAGAAAGCTGTGCCAGCTTCACGCACCGCCACAGCCGGGCCCCGCTTCTCGCTGGCGGGACCGGCGATGGCTGAGCGGGAGCGGCCAGCGAGTGCTGGCCCTTATTCTTGGCCGGCGCTCACAAAGACGCCAGCGCCCGCCTCGCCGGCGCCCCCCCGAGCCTCAGCCTACGAATCGCCCGCGATGCTGTCGGCATGCTCCTCAAATGTGGGGTCGAGCATGTCGCTGGCATCAGTGGGCTCGGCCGCATCCGGTCGCGGAGACGTGTCCCCGGACACGACACCGCGATCCGGCCAGCGGCCCACCGTGGGAGGAGCTGAGGCCGCATTAGCGACCCCACCGGCGATGTCACCAACACCGTCGCTGGGGTTTGATTACGAGTTTCAACTCGAACCCAGACCCCAGCGGCGCAGAAGGAGCTCGGGCGAAACCGCGTCTGAGGAGGCGAAGAGGCACTGCCTAGACCCGCCGCGGCCACAGCGCGATAGCGCGCCGCGGGGTCGGGCCACGCCTTCGCCTACTTTCTCGGACGCGGTGCGCCGTCCAACAACAACAACTACGGTGACACCGCCTACGGAGAGGACACGCACTGGGGTAAGTGATATTACCCTACCCCTTGCCCCCGGCACATCTGCCGCACCCCCTGATGGCGCTCCCGGTACCGAAAAGCCGGGGAAGAAGGTCAAGAAACTTCGGTACCCACCGCTGGTAGTGGAGAGGCTACCGAACTGGGCCACCCACTTCAGGGCCATCGCCGCCAAGCTGGGCCGGCCTCCGAACGCTCGCCCGTTCGGGTGTGGGGTACGCTTCACGCCCGACAGCGAGGAAGAATACAGGCTGGTCCAGCGATACCTGACCGGCCTTGAAAAGGACAGTGGCGTTTCCTGGTTTGCGTACTCGCTACCAGCGGACCGCAACATGAAGATCGCCATTAGGGGCCTGCCTGCAGACACGGACCCTAAGGAGATTGAGGAGGAGCTCCGGACGTTGGGATACCAACCGGAGTATGTGCGCCATATAAAGGGCGCACAAGGACGACCCGGTTGCGTGTTCCACGCAATCCTGAAGAAGACCCCTGACGTCCGGGATATCTTCAACACCACCGTGTTTATGTATATGCGGGGTGTGAAGATAGAGGCTTGGCGGGGCAAACGAGGACCCGCTCAGTGCCACCGGTGCCAACGGTTCAGGCACAGCTCGCACCAGTGCCACCGTCCGCTCGCTTGTGTGCGGTGCGGGGGGGCGCACGCGGCACGAGATTGCCCGCGCCCGCGGGAGGAACCGGCCACCTGCGCTAATTGCGGTGGCCCGCATCCCGCGTGCAATATAAAGTGCCCCGTGTTCCAGACGGAGATCCGGAACAAGCGAGCGGGGACTGTCGCCATCACGGCCACGCGCCGGCCAACTGTGGCCGAGCATAGGCCACAGGAGGCTACAGAAAAGGCCCAAGGCATGACGCTGATGGCGGCAGCCAACGGGCCCTCTCAGAGAAACCAAGCCACTCCCTCCGGGCGGAGGAAGCATAAGCGCGGGGGGAAAGGGAGGAAACCCAAACCCCCCCCCCCCCCCAGGCCACCCAAGAAGAGACCCTTAAGGCCGGCCCTGCCGTACACAGGACACAGGCCGTACAGGAAAGCTCCTCAACCACTGCTAGCGCCGGCATAGCGCAGCGGGAAAGTGGGGAAATCGCTGCTGCTAGCGCCACCATACGGCAGCGGCAGCAGACAGAAACAAAGAAACTCCCTACAATAACGTATGGTGGCGCCTCCGGCGCTAAAACCCAGAAGAAGGAGTTTACGGCCTGTGCCATTAAGTTATTAATGGACCTAATAAAAGCCATTAGGCAGGGCCAAGACATTGAGACGGTCATCCTTGACGGTCTAGCCACGCTACTCACCTTGTATCATGGATAGACCGTTAAGGGTGATCCACTGGAACGCCCGCGGCCTTAAGGATAAGGTCGCCCCCTCCGCCACCTCCTTAGGGAGCAAAACATCGACGTGGCGCTCATAAACGAGACGCTCCTGGGGCCCGAAGATAGGGTTAGGTTCCCGGGTTACCTCGTTTATAGGAAGGACGAAAGGTCGGCTAGCAATACCCGCTATCGTGGTCTGGCGGTTATTGTGAGGCGAAGAGTCGTTCACCAGGAGCTCCCCTTGCCGTCGCTCAGGTCCTTCTACGCGCTGGGTGTGCAGCTGCACCTGGCCGGCGAGGATATACACTTGTATGCCTGCTATAAGCCGCCCGTAGTACATTTGGACGTAGCGGAGCTGCGGGCGCTTATTAGCACACACCAGAGGGCAACCATCCTCGCCGGTGACTTTAATTGTAAGCACCCAGCGTGGAATAGCCACACAAGGAATACCGAGGGGAGACGGCTCTTCGCGGACGCGGAGGCCTTCGATTATACGGTGTCCGGCCCCGAAACGCCGACACATTACCCAGATGCACAGGGCTACTTACCAGATGTGCTGGACATCGTAGTCCATCGAGGGCTACACTGCCAGATCACACAGCAAGTGATCGACGACGAGTTACAGTCGGACCACCAACCTGTACTCGTCGTCCTATCGGGTATGCCGACCCGACTGAAGCCCATAGCGCCACGTCGATCAACGGACTGGACTAGGTTCGAGGAAGAGCTGGAGACCACCACGCCCACTCGGCCTATAATTACCTCCGCGGACGTGGACCAGACGGCCTGTGACGTCACTGCTTGCATACAGAGCGCCTTAGAAGCGGCGACAACGACGCAGCCGCAGGGGAGAGTGCTATTGCCGCCCCTGCCGGCGCGTCTACAAGCGATGATCGCCGAGAAGAGGCGCCTTCGCAAGCAGTGGCAACAGTTAAGATGCCCAACGCTCAAGACGCAGCTGAACCGTCTCGCGGAGAAGGTTAAGGCCGAGCTCCGGGCGCACACCGCCGCGGACTGGGAGGAACGTATCGACGCCACTAGAGATAGTTGGCCGTCGGTACACAAGCTGTGCCGCCATTTCACAAATACCCCAGCCCCGGTGCGTCCGCTCCTAAACAGCGACGGGGCGCTTAAATATGTAGCAGAGGACCGGGCGGAGGTCTTCGCCGAACACCTGGAGCGTCAGTTCCGCCCTAACCCGACCGACGACGTCGAACATGTCGCATCGGTCGAGAGACACTTCGGGGACTATTTCGGCACGCCGATAGCTCCCGAAGAGGACCCCGTCTTTTTCTCGCCGGGCGCAGTCAGACGCGCCATCCTGAGGACGAAGCCGAGGAAGGCCCTCGGTGCTGACGGTATCTCCAACGCAGTGCTGCGCCACTTGCCGTACCGAATGGTAGCAGCACTGGCGCGCCTGTACACGGCGATACTGCGCACGGGGGCCTTTCCGGCCTCGTGGAAGGAAGGGCGCGTCATTATGCTGCCCAAGGCGGGGAAAAACACCCAGAAGCCGGAGAGCTATCGGCCTATTACACTGCTGCCGACTGTCTCCAAGGTGTTCGAAGCACTCCTGCTGCGACATCTCCAGCCGCACATCGCCCCACGCCCAGAGCAGTTTGGGTTCAGGGCGGAGCACAGCACGACGCTCCAGCTGTCGAGGGTACTGCACCACCTCACAGCTGGGCAAAACAAGAAGGAATACTCGGTGGCAGTATTCCTCGACATGGAGAAGGCCTTCGACCGTGTGTGGCACGAGGGCCTATTGTATAAACTGGCCACCTCAGACGCGCCCCGTCGCGTTGTAATCGGTCTCTAGCTTTTTATCCCACAGGACCTTCAGGGTGGTGGTCGACGGCGCGCTGTCTAGCGCGCCCGGTGCTGGCGGGCGTGCCGCAGGGCAGCTGCGTGTCGCCGACGTGTTACTCACGTTACACCGACGACATCCCCACCACTCCCGATGCGATGCTCGCGCTGTATGCCGACGACGCCGCGTACATCACTACGTCGCTTAATGCGAAGTACGCGGCGGTCAAAATGCAGCGCGCGCTCGACCTACTTCCGGAGTGGCTGTCGAAATGGCGGCTCTTGGTGAACGTGGGTAAGACGCAGGCGATGGTCACCGGATCAGCGCGCCTCCCACCGCCCTTGAAACTACAAGGAGCCGACATCGATTGGTCGCCCCGGGTCAAATACCTGGGTGTCACCATCGACCGTCGGCTCACTGGGGCCACATGTCCGCAAGGTCGCCGCGCAGGGTAGGGTCGCCCGCAACCTGCTCAAACCTGTGCTCTCGTCCCGCATCCCGGCGCGCGTCAAACTGGGCGTGTACAAATTGTACGTGCGCCCAATTTTGACGTACGCCGCCCCCGCTTGGTTCGCCCTCACGAGCGAGTCGAGCCGGAAGCTGCTCCGCGCGCAACAGAGCATTGCGCTGCGGACTATCGTTGACGCTCCTCGCTTCGTGAGGAACGATGTAATCCAGCGGGACCTCGGGATCGAGAGCCTGGATGAGTTCGTGCGGCGCCTCGCGAAGGGGATGTACGCGCGTGCCGACGCGTCTGATTGGCCTCATGTCAAGCAGATAGCGCCCTGGCATACGCGTCCCCCTGACGCGAGACCCTTGCCCCGCGACCTGGTAGCGGACGAGTGACCCCATACACCGGACTGGACGCCTCGAGTAAGTCGCACCCAGGTTACACGCGGCTTACTCGATTCAACTGAACTCTACAGATGACACACATCTATTGCGTGGCGTGTACTAAGTTAATATAGGCGCGTCACGTGATTAAACCAGACATTCATACCTAAACAGGCATTCAACTCACACGTACGGGCGCGGCGCGGGCTGCGACGCACGTAGACACTGAACGGCGTTACACACAATACAATGCCGTTCACACACACACGACAGCTCTTTAGCCCGGGACCGTGATCGGCTAGATCTGAGAGCGGGGCGGGCGGGAGCTAAACACCTATTCTGTAGGAACGTCGAGTCGGCTCCACTGTCGCTGGTCGTCTTCGTCGGGCCTCCCCCGGGTAACCGGGGGTCTCACCTGGCGGGGACTGACCGCCGTGGAGTCGTGAAGAAAGCGGCGCTAACGTACTAGCGTCGTGGCGCGCCTACAGATTTACTCATAGCAATCAGTTACACGGACACGTTAAAACGCATCCGACGTTTTTAAACCGCCGACATAGGCGCCAACAATGAGGGGTCCGTTTTCACGGACCAACGCACACCCTCCGCGGCCAGGGGGCTATGCCTCGGTTCCGCATGCCGCGCCCCCTTGCGGGGGCGCAGCGACATCCCCGATGAGGATCGCGGAAGTCGCACAAGATCCCATGATCCCCGGTGCAAGTGTAGGAAAGGGAACACTGGGGTGGATTTTAGTCAGTAAGAGTCTAACAGACTCGATGAGGCATTTTCCAGCACGGAACAAAAAGAAAACCAACTAGGCTACTTCCAAGTTAAGTTTCTTACCGACTAATTCCAATTTGTTAACTGCCCCACACGTAACAATTTTTATTAAGTTTACTGGTCAGCTTTTACTGCCGAACTTGTTAATAATCATGCATTTTGTAATTTACACAAGTTAAACAACTGCCGCTTTAAATCAGTGCCTTTGTTTAAGTAGAAATAACATCAATTGAATTGGGATTGGCAATATGGAATAGATATGTCATTGCACGCAATTTTGCTTGTTTTCTAATCGACTATTACAACAGCTTATAAAACTAGTCTACAGGGTATTATTATGTGTGCTGAATAAAATTTATTAGAACTAAAACTAAGGCTTTTAACACATCTAAAACCTTAACATCGCCTATAAATGGTGTTGCTTTTTTTTTTGGGATGGAAACTATCAAATAACTCCACTCTGGGTGGAGCAGGACGGCGTGTCAGACTCTTACTAATTAAAACCCACTCGTATTCCTTCCGTTGCCTGTGCGTTGCCAGAGACCTCGGTATCTCTTTCGAACTTTCCCGCGACCCCGGCAGGCATCGGCCCTAGTGGACCCCTACACTTGTGCTGACATCTCTTAGAGGCGCGCGTTGAACACAACGCCTGGTCAACGGGCTTATCGGAGGCGAGCTACCCATTTCTCACCGTCGGCAAGTCAAGGCCGCCCTAGGCGCCCGCGAATCGGCCTGGGATTCCCGACGCCCAGGGCATCTCCTGCGATGGCTATGGGGCGTGGGGCGCGAATTTTGCCTCTCCCTCACCCGTTCCGCCTTCGCGAGCTTTACGGCCTAGATTAGCGTAGATCAGCAGTACTTACCAGCAATATAATAAATGCTTCCCGTCATAAACCTCAGCTTCTTCAAGGTCTTGACAGGCCGGTAGTCTACGGCCAGGGTCAGGCTGTCAGTAGCCATGGTAAGCAGCAGGGAGTGCCAGCGACCGTCGTTGAAGTCTTCAGCGTAGTTGTCCAGTTTAACTCGAGGGGAGCCGGGCGTTTCTAGTTCTACTTTTACTCTGCCTTCTTCTATGTATACCTGGAGAAGAAGTTTGAGGAAGTTTTTGTGGGATTCATATTAGATTGTGGAAGGGAAAAGTTCAATGCAATGACGTGTTGTCATGATACGTGAGTTCCTATCCTAATAGGGAAGATTTTATCGCAATCCTTCCGAAATAGATTGCATTCAGCAGTTGTCTACATAAAGATAACAAAAGGTTTTTAGCAAGTTTTGATAAAAAAAATTATCAGTAAATTATAAGATTTTCGGTTATTTTAAAGCAAGGTTCGCTGGCAAATATCCGTGGATATATTTATGTGGTATATCTATTCTTAAGTATTGCCAAAGCTAGAATTTTAGCAGATTGATAGCAAAGTGTACCCTACAAAACTACAATTTAGATTACCTTTCCCGAAGTGACAATCTAATTTCGGGGATTCAACAAATAACGTGCAAGTATGGTTAGCTTTTTATTAAAATTCAAACCTTATATCCATATCATAGGGTTTGTAGTAGGTTACGTTAATACTAGATTATTCCGCTATTCTAACTAATATTATAAATGCAAAAGCGGCTAAAACGGCTGAACAGATTTGAATGGCATTTGGCACATGGTTAGACCATGACCTGGGGCATGGTCCTATGTCCTAAATAGGATACTTTTTATCCCGATAGTATCTTCCCGTCGGATAATTTCCGACACCCACGCGGGCGACTCCGCGGGCAAAAGGTAGTAGTTAATAATTTTAAATGTTATGGGAATCCCCTCACGCGTCCGTTCGAATGCTTTTACAAGTGTTTATTCGCTATCGTTTTTGACTTAATTCTTTTTTAAAGTGGTAAAACTGATTATTATTCGATATTCATCTAAATTTTTGTCACACTAAGGGACTCACAACGGCCCATTCTATAGATCTTTTTTACGAACTTTTTTCTACAACTAAAACACATATTAACCACTTACAGAATGAAATTCGCATCTTTTTTATACACGACGACGTATATCCGATTATAATTATATCGGATATTTTGATATTTATTATATACATCGGATTCTTACGGACCCTGGTTTAAAGGCAACAGCCGACGCAGACTTAGCATAGCTAACGAGAGCATAAAAAGTTTGAGATCGCAAATAGATAAATTAATTTAAAAAACATTTTATTTGTTTTCGACTTTGTTTCAACAACCCTAAAATTGATATTAGCGCAAACTTCCAATCATTCTTAAACTGGCCTATAATATGGTGAAAACAAATGAATCTCACCTTGACATGTCCCTCAGTGTTAAACTTGTGGTATATGAGCAGGCCGTGCTGCTCGTAGGTGCGGAACTCCAGCGAGATGTTGAGAGTGTTCCCGCCCGAGTAGCCGCGCAGCTTAGCGTACGAGCCCTCTTTCAGGAATGTTATTGGTACTACTGGTGGCTCCTGTAAGGAAGGTGGAGGGTTATTGGCAGATTGGCGCATTTGTAGGACATTATCTGTAAACCGAACTTATTTTTTTTATTTAGGGGAAGTTTTCCTGTGATCTTTCTATTCTTTGTTCAATACAAAAATATTAAGCGGACGCTGTGCCATCACTTTTTTTTGTCGCAAAAAAGTATTCTTTACAAGAATGACTAGACTGAAAACATCATCTACATACTGACAGTTGAGGCATATTAATTTTCGACATTACATTTCATATTTGTTCCGACATGTAATGATATTTGCTCCTTTGTTGCACGAATAAAGAAACTAAACGCAGGTTGAGTAAAAATAATAACGCATATTTCTTGAGACGATCGCGCGGTGACACTCGATAAAAGGTCGGAAAACCTCTAAAATACAGATCCCGCAAACAGTCGTAATACTATGTGCCCGCCGAATTGAGACATGACTGCCTCGAGTTGGAGCAAGATAATGCGGCGAAAATAATGTTGTCGTGGTGCTCATTAAACGTTTAGGTAAAGATTGTTTAAAACTTACCGGACAAGCGTAAAGCGTGTTAACTTTAGTGAACTTGAAGGGCTCTCCGGTCTCGTACCCTTGCTTCAGGTCCTGGATCACGTTGGTGGCGTTCAGGTACATGTTCTCGATACAGCCGGTAAAATTCTGGTTCACTACCAAACCTTCCTGGAAGTTTGGTACGCCTCCTATGTAGAACTGAAATAAAACATTTATTTATTTGTCCATCTTACTATCAGTATAAAATTGAATTTTTTTATTTGTCCATCTTACTATCAGTATAAAATTGAATTTTTTTATTTGTCCATCTTACTATCAGTATAAAATTGAATTTTTTCAATTCTATAAATGAGCCTCACTTCTGATCTAACATCTGTAACTAATTATAAACAATGCATTCCCTTCACCGCGAAAACAGTAGAATAAGTTCGTCTCACTAGCTATGAGGTTGAGCGTGCAGAGTAACATAAGTTTGTAGAAAGGGTTATTTTATTAATTTTCCTAAATTATGTTAAGTGTCTTGTCCAATGAAGGAAATTCCAACTTCGCTTAATATTTTATCATATTCACATTGACAAAAAACAAACAACCTAAGCTTTGAAAACATAAATACAGCATTCAACAACAGATGACGCGAAAGAGCCGTTTGTATTTGTAAGCATTTCGCGGATTAGATTGAATTTACGAAGATTAGAGACTGGGTGGAATAGGTATCATATTAAAAGGAGAGTTATTCAGTGTTACGTTTAGAATCACCCCTAAACGATGTAGATGGCTAAATTAACAGTTCTATATCTCTCATATAACTTTCAACTTTCTAGTTTCTGAGCAAATGCGTCATACTCACAGCCCTGTTGAGGTTGAGTCGCGAGAACTCTCCCTTGATGCGGTCCTGCACGATCACTCGGTCCACTGAGAAGATGACGGAGCGTCTGTTGCGGGATATCACCACGTCGTGCCAGATGTTGTCGTCTAGGAGACTACCCACGGATAACGACGTTGATGTTCCTGAACCTGTTGAAGTATGCCTTGTTAGTAACCAGCCCTTAGGCTTACATTTCATGATCTATCGATGTGCCAAATTTCATCCAAATCCGTTCAGACCTCTTAGCGTGAAAGCAAATAAACTCACTTTCGCATTTATAATATTAGTAAGGATTTTGTGTGGCAGAAACAATACTTCGGGGGCTTGTGGCTAAAAATACCAGCGGCACGGGTCGATCGATCAGAATAAGCTACGCTGGCCGCGGTTGGTCCGTGGATGGGCGACAATCTTTACATACCAAGACCCCTCCGTGCCTCAGTAACACGTTAAGGTGCAGATATATGATTTTAGTGACTTTTAAATCTGTTATTACGCCTTCAATTAATGCAAGTAAGTTACGCAAAAAATATATGTTAAACTAGACCGCATACACATCAATTGTATCTGTGAATATTTTAGTATTGTAGTAAAATACTTTATGAAATAAATTCAGGAAGTAAGGTCTACCCAAATATAAAAATCGAAATTACTTCCAAACTACTAAAGATATTTTCATGTTTTTTTTTTTGTATGATTAGACTATTTTGTTATCTATAATTCTATCTGTGAATTTTTTCAAATATTCATACTTTTATTACTAAAAATAAATATTCCCTATAAAATCGAACGGAACGGCATGCGGCGCTCTGCGCGGGCGACGGGCGGCAGTGTACCGCTGACCACTGTCACGGGTAGATGCTGACACTTTGCGCGACCGCTGTACTTACGTATTTTTTCGACAATATGGGTAGAACAACTAAAGTTCTGAAAGAGAAATGACGTATACATGAAAGAAACAGGATACTGAGGTAAGTTTCTCATATATTATTATAATATAATGAGGTTAGCTAAATGTTATTTTGATAATAATTTGTGCGCGAGTATATCCATGATTTACGAGTAAGTTCAAACATAACTTTAGATCCGTATCTCATTTTTTTTTTTTAGGAGTATAGGAAATAATACAGATTTCGAAACGAAAAGGCGGAGAGCAAGTAAGTACCTACCTAATAAATTGTAGACTACCATTTATTATGGTTTTTTGAGGACAATCCCGTTACAGCAGGTTTGAAACTTACCTAGCTTAAAAAAAACAGGTGTAGTACATAATAAGATTATGTTTTACTATTTTAGTTGTTGCGACCCGACGGAAGTAAATAATGATAAAAATAATGAAAGAACTGACAATGATTCCCAACATGAAAAAGCGGAGTATTAAATTGTAGATTCTAGGCATACCATTTATTATGGTTTTATGGGGACAATCCCGTTATAGTAGGTTAGAAACTTGTCTAGTTTAAATAAACAGGTGCAGCTCATTAATAAGATTATGTTTTAATATTTTAGTTGTTGCGACCCGACGGAAATAAATAATGATAAAAATAATGAAAGAACTGACAATGATTCCCAACATGAAAATGCAGAGACAAAGTGAGTATTAAATAAATTGTAGATTCTAGGCATACCATTTATTATGGTTTTATGGGGACAATCCCGTTATATTAGGTTAGAAACTTGTCTAGTTTAAATAAACAGGTGCAGCTCATTAATAAGATTATGTTTTAATATTTTGGTTTTTGCGACCCGACGGAAATAAATAATGACGAAAATAGTGAAAGAACTGACAATGGTTCGTTATTTATTATATACAATGTAGATTCACAGGTTTTTTTTATATTTCCAGGACCATCAACTGGAATGGAATCAATGATTTTGGTTGAAGGCAAAATACAGACAAAGAAGAGGCAGATAAACAGGAAGATCAAGACACTCGACAAGAGGAATATTTCGAAAAATGACTTTTTTTTTACATTTCTACGAAATGTAAAAAAATAATTAGTACAAACAAATTCACGCCTTCTTCCCAAGGGGAAGGCAAAAACTATAGAAGGCCAGCTGCACGCTTCTTTTAAACCGCACCGTTGCCTTATCACATAATTTTTTAGCCTATCATTTATAGTCACGTCACACACGCTTCGCAAGGAGCCATTTCCACAGCATTTAGGGCCGATTTTTCAATCATCAGTTAACTTCTATCTGAGGAATAAATATGGCGCCTTGACATATTTTCTATACAAAATCTGTCAAAACGTCAAACATATTCTTCACATAAAAGTTATCTGGCGATTGAAAAATCGGCCCTTTTTCTACTTTTATGCTTCTTTTGCCACACCCAAAATTCATTCACTTCCATGCATAAGCTTAGACACCAGCACACCATTATGAACAGCCAGTCGAGCCTTTTTAGGCATCGACTAGTTGGTTACAGTCGCATGTATAGTACCATTCACTTTATTTCCCGCATTCACTCTCCTTTCCACATCTTCATCAATCTTTCCATCCCTTGTAAACTGACTCCCCAAATATACTAACTTACTCTGGGGGGCGATTCTACTAACCACATTGTTCTAAAATGGCAATTCGAACCGCCCAGACTGTTTCCTTTAAGAAAATCTGCTAATTTACAATTATTAAAATATATGGAAAAAATCATTTACTTTTCGTGGTAAATATAACGGAAAATAAGTTTTAATGGGTTTATTATTCGTATAAAATGTATTTGTTATTTAACCATTTTTGTTATAGTAATATTATAAACTTACTAATTGAACTATAGGTAACACTCATTGCCATTCATTCCCGTAGTGATTGAGTTGGGTTTCGACTTGGTTACAGCCAGTTACAGTTTCAGTTATTGTCATAAAAATTGTAGAATAGATTTATGGGGGACGAACGAGAGCCGAACAAAACCGAACCATTGATGAGACGGTACAGAATCAGAATCAGAATCAGAATGCTTTATTTGTAAACATAGGTCAAATTACAACAGAGTGTGAGATGTTACAGATAGGTAGATCTTCTATGTTTTGCCCAGAGGCGTACAAATATATTTAATTAACATTGTCAAATTTTTACTTTTTAACACACATTTTACTTTTAAAATATCATAAAATGTTAGAATTACGTAACTTTCACATCGCTAGTAAAGTCAGTATTAATAGATACATGCACATCAATACAAATTTAAAATACAATCAATTTCAATAAATGTCAAATAGTTACATGTCATATTAATGTTAATATCAAACAAAATTCAAGGTCGTCAAAATAGGTGAGGTAATGAATAATTTTCTGAGGCAGTAACTATAGAAATGTCGCCCAAATATTCCTTTAGTGAGTAATAGCATTTATTTATCAAAATTTTAAATAGTGCTTTTTTGAAATTGTCCAGATTTAACGTTTTTATTTGTTCAGGTTCAAGTTCTGACTTATTCTTATCGCGTAATTTTCTGTAGTAACTTTTAGCAGCTATTTTGTATAATGAGATGTTAGATTTGACAAACACATTTGTTTCGTATATGTACAACGATGGCAAGGTCAGAATTTTTAAACTTTTAAAGAACGGTTGACAACTGTCCGTGCTTTTAAGGCTACACATAGCTCTGACACATCTTTTTTGGGCTCTAAATACAAGTTCTCTATCTACTGAATTGCCCCAGTATATTACGCCATATCTGAGTGTTGATGCAACATAGCCGTGATAGGCTGTTAGTACGGATTCTAGGCTCACTATTTTTGATAGTTTATAGAGAACATAGGCAAATTTATGAAGTTTTTTACATATTTCGTCTGTCTGAGATCTCCAAGTCAAATTATGGTCTATATTAATACCAAGAAATTTAGTAGCAGTAGCTGGTTCTATTTTCGTCCCTAAATAGCTAATGTCAAGGATTTTTGTGGGATCCTTTGATAAAAATGCATAATTTTAGTCTTTTCTAAGTTTATAATTAGATTATTGTTGTCAAACCATGATATTATTCTATTTAATGTCATATTTATTTCATTTTCATAAGTGTTGGGATCATCACACTTAATCACTACGGTGCTATCATCGGCGAATAGTACCATGGGGTGGTTTATTTGCCCCGGAAGGTCATTAATGTAGAGCAAAAAAAGGAGGGGTCCCAGCACGCTACCCTGAGGGATGCCGTATTTAATTATCTCGCTTTCAGAACGATATTTTTTCTCGTAGCTGGTGTTTGAGCATATTTGTGTGATTTCTACAAATTGCTTTCTAGCCGTTAAGTAAGATCGAATGAGATCAAGTATATGTCCCCTGATAGCATATTTTTCAAGTTTATGTATTAGTATAGGATAATCCACATAATCAAAAGCCTTAGTTAGATCCATATAGATAGCACATACAGGATTTCTCTTATCTACATTTGACAAAATAGGGAGAAGCAGGTCGTGTATGGCCATATTGATAGACTTCTGCTTGCGAAATCCCTTTTGTTCCTTTACTAATATGTTTGATTTCTCAAGGTAGTTGTACAATGACTTATAAATGACTTTCTCAAATATTTTTGAAAAGACAGGTATCAACGCAATAGGCCTATAGTTTGACATAATTTGTCTATCATTTTTTTTGTGCAAGGGTATAATTATTGACGTTTTTAATTTCTCAGGGAAGATTCCGTTAGAAATACTCAGAGCGTATAACTTTGCAAATTAGTAGAATCAGCCCCCTGATCCATACAGCCCATTCCCTCTCTAAATCTTGCCTGCACATCTCATATTTTCTCATCTGTCACTAAAGAAATGAATTGTTTTATTTTGGAATTAAATTTATTTATTTAGATTTTTGGCTTTTTATTTCACTTTATATTGTTTCCATAGCTAAAGAGCTCGTTAGTCGCATCACAGCCGCACGGGCCGATCAATTAGGTTAAGCTATTCTTGCCGCGGTTGTTCCGTGGATGGGTGAGCATCTTTACGTACCGAGACTCATCCGTGCCTCATAAAGTCACGAAAAAAAAATCTGCTGTTCCCTACATTTATGTTCGCTTAATTCGTCAAAATGTAGGGAACAGCTGATTTTTTTTTCGCGATTTCATGTTTAGTCCAAGTTATTTCATGTTGTGTCCTATATAGTAAAAGTTGTTTATAATGATGAGTACAATGACGAGATAGGTTGATGGTGTTTAAAATTACACCCTGTTTAAACCAACTTATTCAATGCAAACTATTAAAATAATGTAATATATTACAATCTTATTTTATTATCAGAATATTACCTTATTTGTAAACACTACGTAAAAAAAAATTGGATTGTAATAAAAAAATCAGGCAGGACAGTCCACACAATCTGAAACGTATGGTTACCCTACGTTACGTGCGAACGGTTGCGGGGTCGCGGGGTGTGACGCAAGCTCCTCCCACTCGCTCAAGGTCCTCCCAGTCGCTCAAGGTCGCTGGCATTTATCGTCCTCTTAAGCCGTTGGTCCCGGCTGTCATTCTTGGATCTTTGACAGTCGTTACGGGTCATCAGAAGCCCAAAAGTCTGACATCCAGTCTTACCAAGGGGTATCGTATTACCCAGTAACTGGGTTGTGGAGGTCAGATAGGCAGTCGCTCCATGTAAAATACTAGTATTCAGCTACATCCGGTTAGATTGGAATTCGACCCAGACATAATTGGGAAAAGGTTAGGCAGATGAAGCAGAGACAATACATGGACATTAAGATTTCAACAGTCGTGGGTGAGTTGTTGGTATAGAGAAAGATATTGAAATGAGAACTTATTCCTTTTATGAAACACGATTGCTGAAGAACTTACCCAAATCAATGTTCAGCACAAGTCTGTTATCCCTCAGCTGTAGGGCCATATAATCTCCTTGTGTGCCCCTGGAGTACATGAGGGCTCCTGATGCTGTGCTGGTCTTGAACCGGAAGCGGATGACTTCGCGGGAAGCCGAGATGGGGTCCCGGAGTAAATCCATCTTGACGATTGAGGAGCCGTTGAAGTAGAGTGTGTCGGCGACTATTGGGGTAATTTTGTGGTTATAGGTGGAAACGAAATATGTTAATTATTCCTTAAATTAACAGTGTGCAAAAAAGAGTTATCTATGACTCTGCTTAGGTCACTGTCATCTGTATTAAATACTTATATATTTCGACGAAGTCATAACGTAAGTTTTAGTAACACCTGTGTAAAACGCAAAATTCTCAATTTAATTGGTGTATATTGCGGAACCCTGAGGAAGTCATTGGAGGTACTGGACAGATATGTTTGAAAAGCTAATACCAACTATACTGGAAAAACTTAAGTGAGCTTTATTAAACATACCTACTGACATTTTTTTTTTATTTTGATATGTCTTAGTACAAAAAAAATAAAGTACCTAATCGGGAAATTTTTAAATTTGAAACTGTGAATTTTTTTATTGTGACTTTCCGGCCGACGACGCCGGTGCGCGTAGTAACGGAACGTGCGAAGGTACCAGCTGTGCGCTCGCTCGATTTTCCGGCGTAGGTTTTTTAGGTACCTATTTCTTTAGGATTACAAGTCAGGAAAAAAATGTATTGAACAAATAATGAAAATGTGTTATATTACTGATACTGAGACACCAAAAAAAAATTGCGCAATGGTTATTTTTTTTTTTCCAGTGTAGGTAAGTTCACAAGCTTAAAGGGCTGTGGGTAGTGCTATAAGTTAAGGACATTTTATAGCTTTAACCTTTCAGTAGGTGATGAGCACTTGAACATGAATATAGCTGGACGGTCATAGTGTATTTTTAAGAACACGTAAATAAAACATTCGAATAGCATGGGGCGAAAGGTGTTTTTACTTTTCATTTTTATAGCGCACTCTAAAGCAAGTAGTTAAAACGATTTATAGAGCTGTTATTTTTCGGATTAAAAATAATGTATTAACAACTCAAGTTGTTAGCGGTCAATAGAGTCGCAGATTTTGTAACCACCAAAACGGATACAGAAACTTGACACAATAATTACCTCAATTCGTTTAAGAATACGTACCATAATCGCATCCATAAACCTCGACTCTCATGGAGATCTTGTCGCGCCATCGCATCGGGTTGATCCGTATGAACTGCGCTATAATAGGAACTTCAAATTCGTTCTTCTCAACCGTGTTGCCATCCTGGTTGCCTTCGAACATCTGTTGGAATATGAACTCTGCTGGTCAGATGTTATAGTTTAATTTGGCGTGTATCAGCTCTGTTGATCAGCTGTGTACGATTTTAAATTGTAAGTGAAATGGAAAATAAATAAAATTCTGTCGTAATTGAGTGATATGAGTCTCTATGTCATGATGTCAACTTATACAATGTTCACGATTATTTGCATATGACTGAAAAAGTCTGTACAGCATTAAATACATTACCGACTCATCTTGCAGGTATATTATGTGTTGGCATTCGAAAGATCGTCACACACAGAGTGCTGGCCATAGGTCTCAACCATAGACAGACCAATATAACTCATATTAAAAGCGTACCGAGCATTGTTTAGTCCTCAGTAATTCCCCTAAGCCATCGCATTCACAAAGGTATTATATTATCATTACTGATAAAATTCTCCCTACAATATAAAGCTGATATCAGACGCTTCACTCGTAGTGCATGGTTCACCTCAGTGGCTTCATTTTTTATTTCATTCCACGGTCACACGACACCGACAAAATTGTATAGGAATGATCGTTCATCTGCTCCTTTCATTTCTCGATTATTCGGTAGGCTAGTGCCAAAACCCAACATCGCTGGATCGGTTCACTAATAAATGTTTTTTTCACTTTTGATTCATTTCGTGTTCACACATTTTAAAGATGCCGCCGAATGAAAGACAAAAAAAAAGTCGATTAATGAATAAAAAGTGAAGCGTCTGATATCAGCTTTAGGAAGAGATTATTGTTAGCCCTTAAAACTATGTTGTGTTAACACAAACCACCCTACCTGCGTAAACCCATCCTCAGTGGTCACAGGCCTCCAACTCTCTCCATCATCAGAATACTGCAGCATGTACTCGGTGACGTACTCATCAGTGGCAAAGCGGCCGCGCGTGGCGATCCCGCGCATTTCCCGCCGCTTGTCCAGTTGAATGGTCAGGTGTTGGTAATACGAGCTCTCGCGGGCCGTCCAAGCTCCCGTGCCTTCACCGTTATTTGTTAGTTAGTGCTACTCTTGCATTGCATCACTGAAGAGTAGGTATACAGGCAACTTGGCTAACTCGCAATTACTTTTTATAAGCAATTGCAAAGGCATTGTCTTTTTCGAGTCGACTTGATTTGGCACAGCCGGGCAGCAAAAACGAATATACTATACTTTCGCTGCCCGACTGCGCCGAATGTTATACCGACTTTTCGCACGCCTTGTATTTGACCATGCAGCCTGCCTTCTTAAAGGCACGCAATGAAAATGTGAAGTGTAATGCAAATGTAAATTATTGTTTTTGCCTGTATACCTAGCTCTTTTGTTAGCTGTACTAAGGTGATTGTGGATTGCATTTTGGAGTTGACATGATTGTATTGTATCCCCCGAGGGATTTGGAAAATGTTATATTTGTCTAAGAGTAGATGATGTAGCTACCTATAACTTTCGTGGCCGACCCTAACATCGCGATTTTGAGGCAACATATCATCCTTTGTTAAAGTTCAAGTGATAATTAATTCTCTGAATGAAAACTCGGTTGGCATGGAATCCATGCAACTCAATAACGAGGATATTAAACACATTGAATGACAAGGTTCAACATCAAAGCTGTGGATTTGTATAAATCCACAATGGATACATAATGACAGTAGAATCACAACCCATTATATAGTTTTATACCATTTGAATATCTCACTACTGAGGGACATATTATTGTATGCAAACCACAATCAGATTCGTACCATTTAGACGTGTATAAATTAGTCGAAATTGTTAACGTTTAGATAAAGAAAAGAATCAAAATATCAGCAGTATTTTGTATGTACAAATGGTGTCGAAAGTTATCTTAAGCAGCCTTAGCAGTTTCTTCTAAAGGACATGTTTGGGAAACAATGATTTCATTTAAGCCTCTGAATGATGAGCAGAAATAATAAATGATAAATGGAATGGTGGTCAGAACAAAACAAAAACATTTGATGTATAAATACGTAGTAGTACTTTATGAACATTTGCTGTGTTGTTTGATAATACAATCAATAAAAGAGCTTTCACTAGTGTAGGTCATGAAAAACTACACGAAATAAGGAATAGCCACAGAGCCAATTTACCACTACCATGGGTGTGGTAAATTTTACATTGCCTCATAATTTAATGTTCTGTCACAATATTATTTTATTATTCTATTGCATACTGTGTACGTATAGGGCGGAAAATTCGATACTAGTGCCGATTCCCATGTTCACAAACTAAACTAAATTTAAGTTCAGTGCATCTTTTTCTATCTATTTCATTATGAAAAGGACAAAAGATAAATTTTAGTTTAGTCCTGTCAAATTAATCAACGCCTGTCACTACTCCACACAAGTTTAGACGTGATTAAAAACTTGCCTACTAAAATTACGTCAATTTACGTCAAGCGGTGATTAATTTGACAGGACTAAACTAAAATTTATCTTCTGTCCTTTTCTTAATGAAATAGAAAGAAAACGATGCACTGAACTTAAGTTTAGTTTATTTTGTGAACAAGGGAATCGGCACCAATGTCTGTTATTTACTTTAATCCACACTAAGCCGAGCAAAATGACCTCATCACCACATTGGAAAATAAATAGTTTTAAAATTAATGTTATCTAGAAAAATATCTACAAAGAGAAAGAACCAGCAAACTAAACACTACTCCCAAATTAAAACTAATGTAACTATTAAAACGTGATAACACCACACGAAACTCAAACAAATAAAAGAAGCTATCACATGCAAACCAAACCTCTCAACCTGTTAGTTATATTTTAATTATTTAATTTTCTATCTTTACCTTGACTTCGCCTCCAGCTGCTTTGTACTGAACGTAATCAAGTCCGTTGGAACCATAGCTAATATGATACTCCTGGACAAACTCCTGGGAGTGTGCGCGACCCTGTGTGGCCACCCGCGTGATGTTCTTTACGTTACCGAGGTCAATGACCAGCTGCTGGTCGAAGTCATTCTCCGACGCGGTCCAAGCGTTCAAACCTTTTCAGTGCGGGAAAATTTGCCATCTTTATTTCAAGGATGCTTGCTTTACCTACTTTCATTAGTAAGTCAAACTGTTAGTCGGTTAAATAAGACGTTACTGTTATTTAAATAATCATTTATTTGCCTTTGCCATTTATTGAACTTCTAACAACTAAGTAATATGATCCTAAACCTATGTAACATCTATATAATCCAAAAGCAACCCAAATAGTAAAAATATAACAAATCAGAAGTACATTAGCGAACTTTTAACATTACAAGATTATGAAAATATTGTTTTTGTTTCACAATAAATTCGAGATTCATTTTCAACCCTTCTTGATCTAAAAGTGTTTCATTTGCTTCTCTACAAAGTCGGAACTGAAATTAAAGTCCGGTTCATGTAAGGGTTTAGCTTCTTCCACTATTTCATCAAAGGTCAGATAAGTATAAGGCGAGGGTACATAGTTTCCATTATCTTCGACTTTTAAAGAAACAGCCACGGCATGTCTGTCATCCAATAATGTCTCTTCAAAGATCCACCCTTCTTTCAGAACATTTTTCACATGCAACCCTGTATCAGTTACCAGCCTCCCCACTTCCAACTTGCGTGTTTTTACTGAAAAACTTATTTCGTCCAAGGGCACAGTTATACCAAACCCTATGTTCTTCACATAACTTTCTTTGAGACACCAAATGCGATAGAAGCACGCGATCTGTTCCATTTCCGTGGGAAAACTTCGTATTGTCGCCCATTCGTGTCTCGAAAACTGACGCGACATAATACGAAAGAATTCGGGGATGTTCTTATTTGCTGGTGGTTCTACTTTCATAACATCAATGCCAATATTTCGGTCTTTATTGCCAGCCAGTACTACAAAGTCTCCTTGGTGAGACACATTGAAAGTTATTGGTATGTCTCCACCCTCTACTAAGTAGGGCTTGCCTTTTTCGTCTCTGCTGAATCTTACTTCCTCATAAGGAATTGCAGTTGTTTCACAAACAAACTTCCTTAGCATCAGGCGTCCAACAAGTGATGACTTAGCATCATTCTGAAATACAAATCTTGCAATTCTTTGCTTCTCCTCTTGCTGTATGTAACTTGAGGCAGCTGCTATTTCCTCCTGGGTAGGTTCCCATTCAGTGGCATTGAAGGCCCATCTGACATTTGAACTGGCCATTTTGATACTAAAGTCTCTTTTTAGTATTGTTACTGAGGTCCAACTATATAGTGTTTTATATTGATAACGGACCTGCAGACGAATGAACCCAGTTACTTTCTGTCTTCGTTTGATTTATTTTTGATTTTTTTTTTTACAATTCACAGGTTAAGAAGCATAAATTATAATTTCTGGCAACTGAATCACGAACACAACACACAGCATGCAAAAATAATGGCATGACTTCATCTCCAAATGAAAACAAAATCAAATGATCTAAATGTTGCCATCATAGCTGGCACATGTCCTACAGCATTCTCTAGCATTGTCATAACTTGTAATGATCCATAACATTTTAATTCAGGAATAGTTTTTTTTTTACCTACTACTACAAAAGTCCACAAATGTTATGAAACACTTCAGGTGCAGCAAAGGCAAAATGATAGTGACCAAACAAATATATTTTCAACATATAATTATTATTTACATGCTAACATGATCTGACAATGCTATAAGCTTGTACCGATCTTGTCCTACTACACAACAATTAAACAGTTTTTTAAGACCTTACAATTAATATTACTGATAACCTGAGCTAATGTATGTATTAGCATAGTAAGTTTCATTTCACTTTATTTATTAGCTATTACCAGCATGTCAACATGTTTTAATAACATTCATTGCAGGTCCCAATCATGACTTTAAACTGCAGAGAATATTTCAAAGTACTCTTTTAATTTTGCCTACTGAAGTAGGCAAAATTAAACAGTAGGTACTGTTTCTAGCAAAAAGGAGAGAATTACTACTTAGAGTTATAGACAAAATATTATAGGAAATCTGAATCTATCTAGTCTCCAGTAAGAATTCTCTCTTCATACAAGTCAGAATTTGGTGTTTTCATCCCATGTCCTATACTCACCATATAACTTAGCATTCTCTGGTCCTCTGTCTCTTAGGCTGGAGGTGGCGGTCAACTTAGCGTTGGCAACGAGGGGCTCATTACATTCGTAGTCGTAATAATATCTTACTGAGTCTGAAAACAACACATTTATTTAGTTTAAACATTGTTTCAACCTTTACAGTACGAAAATAGTAACTGGCACTGTTCTATTCAGGGTTGAATGCATTTATAACCAAGTAAACAAAAATGAATAAAACGTGTAACACTTTCTTGTGCAAAAAAAGCCCAAATATATATTTTATTCAACAATAGTTCATTTGAAACACAAAGCCACGTTTATTCTTCTACTAGATATACGTTAAATGTTTGAATAATAAGAGGGAAAACAGCCAAAACTTGTATTGGAAATAATCGTTAAACTAACCTGCATCAGATTTCGTAATGCTATGGTAAAGCAACACAAAGAAATAATACACGAAACCACTCATCATAATTTCATAGCTATTTTAGAAATACTACTAATAATAAGAACGTAATGTATCAGTCAGAAAAACTTATAAAAACTGTTTGATCATTACGTTTGCGTTGTTACTGGTTGTTACAATCATCATCAAGCCGAACGGCGGACAACACCCAAGTACGTTTTATAAAACCAATACGTCAGATTAAGTAACATTTACAATTTCTTATTGGCTCATTCTCATTCAACGGACTAAATTAGTATTTTTCCACCAATAGCAACAATGACATTTAAAACAACATGGCGAACAAACTTGCTTTATATGCGTTTAAAAACTGTAACGTTTTGAAGTTTTAAAGATTTAAACATTCTTTAGAATAATTTTGAATTCATGGCTATCAATTCAAAATTAACATAATCGACAGATCAATAATGAATTAATTTGTTACAAATTCATAGTTGATTTTTATTATAGTCAATGAATGAGGAAAATCAGGAAAGGCATACACTTTGCATGTACCTTTCTGAAACGATTTTCGAACGTTACCTTGACATTATCAGATTTTATTGCAAGTGCAAATATCAAAAACTCCGAGAATAAGTGAGAACTTACTGCTGTTATAATTAATAAACGTATTTTTTTATTGATAACGAAATAAAAGAACACCAATAAAACGAAAGCTCAAGTTATATATTTATAATTCCTAAATTTTCCCCACAATTCACTGTTTATGTTTTCAGAAAATTACATATGTGAGGAAATTACAACAACTGTAGTTGCAACACTAACATTTTCTGCAGAAATAGGGAGTTTGTGTTGATCGATATATTTTCGGTATTTTAGAGAGAATATCATGAATTATGTGTATTTTGTGAAAAGTTTGTGATAACAGTACCGAATAAACTTAGTTAGTTATCCATTATATGATAACACGGTGTTACTGGGCCATTTGTTGTTATTGTATGGAGTGAAATCCCGTTACACATATTTTATTTTTGCCACGTTTTGTCTGAATATTTCGTTATAAACTTGTATAAAAATGCTTATTTTCGTTTGAGGAGCTAAGTATATAAGCAGGTAAATGTTTGACTATACTTATAAACTTTTTCCCAATCGTTGACAATGAATCACCTGCCTCCATGACATGACATCAGACATCATGTCCTAAAAGGACAGGCTTTCGCCTTTATGAAAAAAGGCCCGTTTATGTTTACCACGAGAAACAACAATAAATTAAATACAAAAACTTATAAAATAGGTACCTAGTTACCATTTTCAAGTTTTTAGTTGTGCACACCTACCTTCAACTTATTATTAATGTAGCAATTTCTGAATTGATAAATAAATTAACAGAATAGAAACATTAGTGCACTATCAAGTATATTTAATTCAGCATTCAGTCAATAAATTGTGACTATTATTCATTGAGCCTCAACTTTTATTACCTGCTTCTTTTTATCATAAAAGTTTAATTTGTGTACAATGATTTTCATCAGAAGCAACAATGTCAAGCATGTCAGACCGTAAGGCAGAGCTGGAGCGCAAGAAAGCGAAGCTTCAAGCTCTCCGGGATGAGAAGGATCGGCGCCGCAGGGAGAAGGAACAGAAAGATGCTGACGAAGCTCTTGTATGTACCCATATTAAATTTTTAATTCCATGGAAGTTTTAAAAATGCAAGTCAAGTAATTGAAACCATGCAATTCCATAGACACACATGACACAAAATTCACACATTCAGCAAACTTGGTAATCAAAGCATACACAAGCCTTCTCATTATGAGAGACATGAAATAATATAAAGAAAAAGTTGCAACATTGCACAACATATAATTATGCTGTTGGTGTACCAATTTCATTAAATAAATAAACATTAATATTTCTTCTCAATCCCAATATGGCAATATCCCATACAAATTAAAGTGATCAGTTTTGATCTATAGCTGCCATCTGTTTGTGTAGCTCATGGGAAGCCAGTAGTCAGTATTTTGTTAGTTTGGGCAGTTATGTAATACTATCTTAAAACATAACATCATGCCTTGCCTCTCCGAAGGGTTGAGCAGAGGTGTACCTGTAGTCCACCCACATTTTGCCAGTTATGTTTAAGTCCCATCTAATAGGGGGTGAGCCTACAGCCATCAACTGGGCACAAAAGAAGTTTTGAGTTAGAAGATCCAAGTAATTCCAACTTGATTCTAATTGGGTCAGAATTCATTATTTATAGCAAGAAAACGGAACCTGTAAGTTGAATGAAATAAATTGGGTCAGCTGCCATCCTTGGTGACTGGCTAATCTTTTCAGGGCCCTTGAAAGCACTAGACTCCCTAACCTAACCTTTTCCCAACTACTTTGGGAGTTGGCTTCCAGCCCAATCAAATGCAGCTAAATATCAGTACTTTACATGGAGCAAATGCCTATCTGACCTGTACAACCCAGTTACTGGGTAACATGATACCTCTTTGTAAAACTAGTTGTCAGACTTTCAGGCATCTGAAAACCCCATAACAACTGTCAAATATCTACAATTGACATCAGGGACCAAAGGTTTAATGTACTTTCTGAGACTTTGAGGGGTTCTCAGCACCCTGGCAAACTTTGCTAAACCTTCAAGAACAACCCATGCTCAATCTGATTCAAGATCAGCCCAGCTGTGTGCTGCTATTATTTAGCCACAAGCCCTTCATAAAAGCACTAGAGCAGTTATTCATGAACTGATCTATCTCCTTCCAGCAACGTGCCTCAGCTGCCTCCAGCTTGGACAGCCGGCGCGACCTGGATGAGATGCTCTCCTCTCTTGGAGTGGCGCCCGTGAAGGATGTACTCTCCTCTCTCTCGTCAATGACGTCACTAACTCCACCGCAGACTGCATCGCCTGATGCTAGTCTGCCACACACTGATAAGTCCAGTTTACCTGCACATGGGTAAGTGGATCTCCATAACCTTAACATAAACTATTGCAGTGAGGACAAAGAGACTTATGAAAACTGGCACCCAGAGATTGTACTGAGAAGAAACATATTGTACACAAATGTACACTACACCTCATCCACCTCCTATTATTTCACTATCAATATCAGAAATTAACAATAAAAGACAATCTTAATAAGATCTTCCTACTGTATTCCCACTATGTGTAAAAATTGGTCAGTCTTGTACAGTATATGTAAAATATTCACATTCAAAACCAGCGGCCTGAAGAAAGCGCCTGCCCTGCAAGTAGTATCGGTCCAGTCCACAGACATACCGCCTAAAGAGAATGTTACCTACGCGAAGCAAACTCAGACTACTACAACAGGCGTCAATGAACTGCGCGATGGTAAGCTTTACGTGTAGTCTATGTAGCTAATATTTTTGCTAGAGTTTTTTATTTTTTATACTTTTTGAGTTGACTGTCTTTGGTTTCTTTTTCTCTTTAAGATTTTGCAAAGAACAAACGTATGTATGTTTGTTTTTGGAACTATGGTATAAAGGTCTATTGTGGTGCGTAAAGAGTTTGATAAGTTCTATTTATCCACCTTAAATTAATGCTGGACATAGACCATAGTTTCGACAGGATTAGTGATCACAGTTTAATTTTTTGCAAGCAATTTAGAAGCATTAACATATACATTTTTATTACAATGGGAATCTCCATTTATTTTAATATGTCACTTTTATTTACTCCAGATAAAAACATTACAAATAAATTAATAGTGGGTTTTGGATCGTTTCAGTGTATACTCATATAATTATTTATGTTTGTCCAATAACATATTTTGAGAGTTTGCATACCAATTTGAAACATAATATAATATCGTTTAACTGTGATGTCTGGGTGTTGGTTTAACTATACTTTGTCATTTGCAGATAATAAATTTTGTTTATCTGATTTTTTAATATACTGCATTTAATCAAATTAAAATTGTCCCTAATTACAAAATAAAAAGCCCAAAAATGTATTGCTCAATATTCAACAATAACCACTCAAATCATGTAAAAATCAACATAGTTGGGAAAAGGCTCGACAGATGACGAGTCAACAATAACCACTCCCCTTAAAGAAATCGATATCTTATTCAATATCACAATTTAATAATTGATAAAAGTGCGTTGGAATGTATTTGCAAATGACAAGTGCCCCTTGTAACCAATGACATCCCTGTAGTTTTTAAAACAGTATTTACTTTTCACTCATCTATTTTGATTTGGCCTTTGATATGCTGTCTGAGTTTATCATGAGTTAATTTGTTTCTTGGAATATAAAAACATTAGGACCTGTATTAACATGTTAAATTGTAAATTTGAGGCTCTCTCTCTAACCTCCGATTGAAATGGGTCGTCGTAAACAAAGATTAAAAAAATAAAACATACCAAGTTACTTCATTTTAATATAACAACTGAATTTTTAAAGGCATCATATAACCAATAAACATGCTTCTTATGTCTATTCCTCGATTCAATTTTCATCTACAAAACTAGCTTGTACTACATTTCATTACAAATAAGTTCAGGCAGCATTTATTTGCGATTTTTTTATTTATTTTCTCAGTTTATGTTGTGTCGTCTTTCGTTACCCTTCTAATAAATTAATGATATAAATTAAAAGTAAATACTGTATGAGACTTGTGGTGCAATGTTTGTGTTTGTGCTACCATAAAAAAAGGCTGCTCTTCCAATGCATCACCGCTTGCAGGATACATGGAGGACTGGTGGCGGCCGCGCAAAGGTAACTTGTACCTTATTAACATTGTTTTACAGTATATATTTGTTTGTCCACGAATATGCGCTGTGATAGTTTTAACGTAAATAGTTGTTTTGTGTTCGTAGTTGTCTATGTCAAAGTAATAATTAAACTATAGACTTTTTAATTATATTAAAGTGAGTTACTTGTAGGGTACTATCCTTGAGAAATCTGTAAAAGATTAAATTATTTGTATCACTGCATGATTTTAAACATATTCTTGAATTCACTATAAAAATGTTTAAATTGATTTATATATTTTGTACTTTAGAGTAGATCATCTGCACATATAAAGTAGATTTTACATCACTTTATTTTTATTTTAGTGGCATATTCGTGGACTCACTAGGGCGTAAATATACAATGCATGCACAGATATTTGTTGACGTGAAATGGAACAAAACATATTCATGTTGACAGATCCAAAATGTTCTAATCGCGAAACAAACTCCATTGGCTTATTAAAGAACACCATGTTATTATTATTTTTTACTTTGAAAACTAAACCACCATTATTGGCCGTAGAAAAAGTACACTGTTTATATTATGTTCTCATTTTAATTGGATTTAATTTATGTGAAATGGATTAAATGGTATTAGACTTTAAAAACGTAAATGTAATAAGTTTTGTTCCATTTGAACTTGTAACTAATACACGTTTTTGAAATATTAATTGAGAGCGTAGCCAGATTGTAAAATGAACTCTATGATTAAGGCATAGTGTTGAAAACAGAACTATTTATTTGAATATCCCTGGCTACGCCCATTTTGAAGTGTGGGTTTTGACCAAGTTTGTCCGAGCATGTATGTATTAATGTTTGCCGTCAAACTAACGTCACAGTGAGTGCACTTTACTGAACACTGACCGATGGTGTGACTGACGCTAGTTTGAACGTAACAAGGCCGTGGACTCGGGAATAACATGGCATGGCATATCCACTTCAATCTTGACCTGTTTGTCCCGTATTTTGTACACAGAACTTGCCGTATTCATCTAGGCCATGGCCACACAGAAATTGCATGTGCTCACCACAAACTGAATGGACTAATATCAATTCATTGTGAATACCATCCATACCATTTGTTAAAGAATCATTTACATACGTTTATGTAAATATGAATAAAATATTAATCAAAACAAAAATATTCAACGGTTCATAAATATTATATTATCGAGATAGTATTGTAAAGATATGTATTTTATCACTGAACTATAACTGACAGAATATTTTTATTTTTGTCTTTTTCTAGCACACGCAACCGACTACTACGGTAAGTCATTATTCCGCCAGGACGCTTTCTGTCGTTTACCCTTAACACTACCTCTCTGTTATCATGTCGGTTAACACGGTGTCGGTTGTATATTAGTCCTCATCTCGGTCTAGACCTGTATATACTTAGTCTAGGTTATCCTTACTATCACGCTTCTAGTTATTTCCTACTAACAAATAGGTGCGGTTCCCAGATTACTTGATAAATAAACTCAGTTTAGCCAAACATATAGACCATTTAATCCATTTCATTTTATCAAGAAATCTGTAACGTTTAGTCTTTAGAGGGGGGGTTTGAGTGACTACTCAACTAAAACATCATCATTTGATGCACGTTTACGAGTTTACACGGAATTGTGGCCTTCCAGAGTTCTCCACTAGGTCTCTCACGGGAGACCTACATAGCGGCCGCAGAAATATACAGAATATAATATGTGTATATGAATTATGGTGGTATTATGGGGTCGCCGTATCATTTCACGCTGTTTTCCCCTTCGAGTCCACTAACATACACTGCACAGGTCCTAACACACGGACGCGCGCTGCGTGGCCGCGCCCGTTGCTGCGACAAACGATACAGCAACCACGTGACCACGCAACGCGACACGGTCATGCTGTAAAATATATAAGCACTAGCTATTTCTATGTATAGTTTGAAATTTTTATTTATATATTATGGTCGAAAGATACTGACATTGTTTTTTTTGTTTTTTCCTCCCTTTTCAAGATGAGTACAATCTAAACCCGGGTTTAGAGTGGGAGGACGAATTCACAGGTAGGTTTCAATTCCGAATCATACAAACAATCATTTTAACTAAATATTGCCCTTCGTAGAGCCTGTGCCTATCACCTAGCATGGTTTGTTGTCTGTCTATTACTCTTATGTAACGCTATTTATGACGAAGCTAACAAAAACATAACGTAGCTTATATTTGTGTGTGTGTTTAATACAGGATCCTTCATTTCTAATTTAGTTGACGGTCAGTCAGTAACTTGCTAGTAAATTATCGTTTAAAAAAAATCTGGACCCTTTAAAGACTGAAATATAAATCAAACGTAATATATAAATGAAAAAATGTGCTTTTCAGAAGTAATACCACAGCAAAATACTATACTTTTACTGCTGACAGTCAGCTGTAAATAACCCACAAAATTCTCCCTGTATTGCATTACATACATTCCGAATTAATTCATCATTATTTATAAATAATACATTTAAATCCATAACGCATGTGACAGAAATACATGTTGTGTATAAGTATGCATGACAAGTGACGTCATCCATATGTTTGTAATAGACAAGTATTATTTTTATTTATTTTTTTATTATGATGAAACATGTACCTCTCTTGTGGAGAGCTCGGGAAGTTATTTTGCATTTTTTTTTTAATATTCCAAAGCTTTCTGTCACCAAATGTTTAACGCTTTTAGGAATTTGTGTGTTTTAGTTGCACAGTTTTAGAGGAAATAAGTAGATCACATATCGTTCATTAAAACATGTTGATTTACTAGCTTGTAAATGTGTAATAGAATAACTTTCAGTTTCTCATAAAAAACGAATATTCCATTCAAATTAAGTTAAAAACATAAAATAAATGTAAAAACATGAAATAAATCAATGAGTTTATGCATAAAAGCCTGTGGCAACATCCAACATTTGCCATGATTGTGTTCATGACAATCTTCTTGCCTATTGCCCACGTTGGCATACAGATAAGTGATTACAGTATGTTGTTATAAATACATTGACAACTACACAAATAGTATGGATATCAGTAGGTATCACACATAGTCATTTTCCCTTCACAATTGACGTATTTTCGAGAAACTGAAAGCTCTGAGAATATAGTTACAGTAAAGCTTTTCTCTTTCTACGCTGCACATAGAAGGTATTTTAACGAACGTGGTATGAAATACGAGGTCCTATAAATGTGTGCATGAAATTATTTTGATAAAACTAGATAATTAATGTAGATACTTCTAGATTTACGCTAAAGCCCATCGTCCATGACGCTATTCAAAAGTAAACTGTTATAAAGTCGAATCACCATTAAGTAGCCAGAATCCTACGACTTGTATTTCAAGCTAGTTAATCGGTCAAGGACAGCTAATGAGACAATTGATTTCCATTGTTTGGTTGCTAATAGGATACGCGCCGGGCTTCACAATTAATGATGTCGCGGCGCGTACGGACCCCCATTAAAATACTGGTTCACTGACATTCTGGCTACTCATTGGTGATTTGAAATTTTAACAGGTTACAATTCGAGTAAGGTCGTGAACGACGGGCTTATAAAAATTGGGGTAACACGTCTAGCGTAAAAACCCTATCTGTTTAGCAGCATGCATCCCGAAATTTTATAGATTTTTTGATAATATGCGACAGTTATCTTTTTAATTATGGTTCTGGTTCTAGGGTTTAGTTCAGTATTTACTGGTAGCTACAGGATGATTTATGTTATTTATCCCAGAATTTTAGGCGAAAATCAGAGCGGAAATAACAAAATAAGCTCTATTAACGTGATAGTAAAGTTTAGGTTGGTATAGCATCGTTAAGTTTTCATAGCTTGTTTTAAAAGCATTTCGATCTTTTTCTAAAATGTAATTTAATTTAGAAACTTGCTGTAACTGTAGTCTCATGCCATTGCTTTAGGAAAACCACATGATTTTAGTTTGTTAAAATATTTAAAATCTTAACAAACAGCGTCATGTGGTCGTGTGATCATCTACCATGTAGTGCTTATAATAGCTAATATTCATGAACAGATTAAAATTAAATCATTTACTTACATATATTGTTCGTCTAAATAACAGTACGTGCTCTTGATAAGGATGAATATAAAATTAGATATCAGTTTTCCACGTAAATTTATAACAGTAAAGTTAAACCATTTACAATGATTTAAAGAAATAAAAACATGTGAAAATAACTTAGTATTCATGGTAATCAAAAAAATATGTGTTCAGTATTTATATGCATCCTTTGCCATCGTACTCATCAGTTTACAATGCCTTAAATATAAGCAGCTTTTGTTAAAAATAATCAAATGTAACCTTACTGACCGCTGTGTTATTTTTACTACAAATTAAATAATTATTGTCATTAACATGTAAATGCAAAAAATAAACGAACTTTGGAAGACCAATCCATATACGTTCCGTTCCGTGTTCAGAATATTAAAATTGCTGCTTATATTTTGGGTATTAAAATGACCTAGTAAGACATCCATTTACACTCAGTAGTTAGGAGTAGCTACACCAGTAGAGCAGTAGTTATATCTATCTTCATAACTCATTACATCATGTGTTTCATGAAGTTATATACTAGACAAATCTTTTGGTAGATATGTCTCATGAAAATGAGGGAGAATACAATTATTTTTATTGACAATGAAAAGAAACTAGGCTAGAAATTTGTGGAAAATTCTCAGAGAAACACGAGAAATAAATAACTTCATGAAATTCAAGTTTAACTCTAAAGTACGGCTGATTTATAAAACAACGCTCTTTCGAACGAGTTGTTAACTTTTTTATATTTTTAAATATCAATTTGAGCTGCTGATACTTCTTTCATATATCTGGCATTAATATATGGTGATCTTTATCTTCTCAAATGAATATCAAATTTCACACTCAGTGTCAAAAATTCATTTATATTGGTGTTTATCCATGTGGGATGTTTCTTCCATAATCTTTGGCACAAAAACTCCTTAGTATATTTTCTTTTTGAAACTCGTCTACCTTAACATGTAATAAGTTGAAGTTCCAAATATCATGATTTTTATCCAACAAATTAACATATAAATAAACATCATAGCAAGTTTCCTGCCACCACCAAATTCTATCAAAGTCAACTACTGGGCGAATACGCGTACGGCGTGATGTTACGTGTTATGTTGTTCAACTTCTCTCCTTCAGTATCAGCAACAAAGTTTAATCAATCACTGAAAAAAAGAAGTACACTTTCCAAATAAATCAGCCTTACCGCACATACACACACCCCCCCGGCAAGGGCCATTCTTATTCACCGTCCAGTGCTTACATTCGACGGCGACGGCGCGCGGCAAGGCGATGAGGAAGAGGCGGCATTCCACGGCAAGCTTCCTCCCGGCATACTGCCGCATGGCCTGCCTACTGTCAAGGAGGTGCAGCCGGCTGTGACGGTGGAGCCGCAGGAGAAGAAGGACGACGAGAAGGAGAAGAAAGGTTAGTGTGACGGCTTGAGTTTAAGTGCTAAAACTGCACGCGGTTTCTGAAAGCCTGAGGGCCGATTGCCATAATTAGAAACGTTTAAAATCTAGTAGCCATCTCAGATCATCAGTCCTTCTGGTTTATTTAACTTGTCATATGATAATATGATTGGTTGTAATTCTTTTACTTGAGCAATATTAGTTGACCAAACCAGATAATTAAATGAGGAGTGCTATTTGATGTTCAACAGTTCCAGAACCAGGCATCATGGTCCAGGACTGATGGTTCAGAGCTACTAAATAATTCAATTACAAGATGTGGAAAAAATTACTGGACTTGTCACTGTAAAGCTTTTTTGCACGACTGATTTGCTGCTATGAGTCTCTCTCCGTGACTCTTAAAATACAATTCCTAAGGCGTCAGCAACCGCAAACCGCAGCGGCAAAGCCGACTCTCTGCTTTGCCTCTCGGATCTGTCATGGCGATTGCAATGACAGATTGCAGCGAAATGATTGGTTCGGGTAATTATAAAAACGGTAACATGCGGCAATGTCATCGTCTACGGAAGTGTACCTTTAATGTCTACCTCATTTCTTTTGCTTTAATATGTCGTGATTGTTAGTTCGCGAGCTGAGCGCGGACGAGAAGCAGACCATCATGCTGTCGTCGGAGTTCCAGCGCTTCATGTCGAAGGCGGGCCGCGTCATCGAGCGCGCACTGGCCGAGGCCGTCGACATCTACACCGACTACACCGGCGGCGGAGACGCGGAGAACGCGCTGTGAGTACCTCTATCCTGTAAATATCTCACCGTGAAATCTGAGGTGAAGTGAGCTTCGGCGTAGGCAGATATTATTTCCAACCGCTGCGACGCTCTTTAAAACCTTGACCGACATTGCATCCGATGATGCTGAATAAGTAGTTCATTGCTCCATAATTTTTATTCTGATAGTATTTAATCTACTCTCGGCCCGGTCTCTCTCTAAAGGTCCTGAATGAGAATTCATATATTGATTTTGGTCAGCAGCATCGAATTGTTTTATAATAATTATAATAAGAATGTTTTTTGTAGGTATGATTATAAGTATGAAATATTGGTAACGTAGATTTGAAGTGAATCTAACATAAATTATTTATTTTTATTAAATCAATAATCTGATTTTTTCTTTTCAATAATTATTTTTCTGAAGCTTTAAATAATTTGACTTGTTGCATAAGCTGAGAAGTGTTTTGATATGCGGAACTTGGTAACTTTGAGAGAGACATTTCATAACAGTTTTGAAAAGATTTTATTTTACTTGCGAGTGATTTTATATTGATTGTCGTCAACTTAACTGATATTACTGACTTACAAATGGCGTGAGATTCCTTCGATTCTATCGTAACTTCATAACACAAAATCATAAAAACATTCACAGTCCATCAGGTTTATTTTTTACTGTTTTTAACTTAACAGAAATACTCACTAAGGCCGTTGAAAATCTCATATTTCTAACAAACATAAAAACCTTCAAAAGAGTGAGGTTTGGAAGGTTTTTAACCTATTGACCGCCACGTCAAAAAAGCAAAAACGCAAAACTCTCGGCGCCAAGCTACGAATTATTCCTTAAAATCTGTCATGTAGTTGCGACCAGGGCGTGCTGGGCACATTTTGGTCTGTGATCTATACATGACTGTGGCGGTCAAAAGGTTAAACAATCCTCGGTCCCCACAGCGACGACAAGTCTGCGGCGCGCCTGTCGCTGGTGCGCACGTTCGCGGACGAGCGCTGGTCGCGCGGGCGCTGCGTCACGAGCCTGGACTGGTCGGCGGCGCACCCCGAGCTCATGCTGGCGTCCTACCACAACAGCGACGACGCGCCGCACGACCCCGACGGCGTGTGCCTGGTCTGGAACACCAAGTTCAAGAAGTCCACGCCCGAAGACATCTTTCATTGCCAGTCGCCGGTTATGAGTGCTACTTTTGCTAGGTAAGAGATACTACTTTTTTAGGTTATTTTTTTAAGGTCCGCTTGCACAACAAATAACTAAGTGTGTTTAACCCTAAACATATTTAAAACATAATTAATAATAATAGTAATAATCTTTATTTATATTAAAAAAAACTGATTCTGACTCTTGTCACTGTCAAACGACTGAAACGAAATGTTTTAAACACGTTGAGCGCTAAACGTATTAAGTGATTTGTAGTGGTGCAAGCAGACCTAACTCTCGTCTTATTTATGTAATTGGTTGACTCAAACAGTAACAGAACAAAAACGATTGTTCAATAGACTTTCACAGAGAAAACATCATATACCAAAGCAGGATTATAAGTTGTATATAGCAGTAAAAATAAGTCTATTATGTTTCGATTTTTAGTCCAGGTCAGCCAGCTGCAGCTTTTCCTTGCCTTCGTATACAATCTCTAATAGCTCAGTATTTCTTTAGCTCAAACATAAAAATAATGCATATAACTTAAACAGCCCTGGTAAAGCTATGATTTTGTAAAAGATTTCAGCAGTGCCACAACAGCTATCTCTGAATGTATAAGTGTAAATAATGCTTGTTTATGTAACCAGATTCCACCCTAACCTGATCCTGGGCGGCACGTACTCGGGTCAGATAGTACTTTGGGACAACCGCGTGCAGAAGCGCACGCCCATACAACGGACACCGCTGTCTTCACTCGCACACACCGTACGTACACATTGTTGGATTAGTACACATTTGTTTAATAATCAAAGATCAAGAATGTGTAAAGCAAAAACTTTAGAGAGATTAGAGGTTTCCTAAATGTGATCTAAACATTATTATAAAACTAGATGCGCCCCGCGGTTTCACCCGCATAAGTTTTGACCCCGTGGGTATATCGGGATAAAATGTATCCTATGTGTTATTCCTGGTTATAAACTATCTGTGTGCTAAATTTCATCCAAATCCGTTCAGTACTTTTTGCGTGAAAGAGTAACAAACATCCATCCATCCATCCATCCTTACAAACTTTTGCATTTATAATATTAGTAGGATAAAGTTGCTTTTTGTGTCTGTCTGTGACCGCGTTGTTCTTCAAAACTATACAACGGATTAACCATAATTTTGAGAGTTTATTATGGAAAGTTCATGAGAATAATACATTAATAATATACTTGCAAAGACCGCGCCAAGCAGGGGCGGGTCACTAGTTTTTATCCAAAGTTGACGCAAACTTCGTAGACGCAGCCGGCTATTCCACTAGAAAAGGTTGTATACGTAATGAACTGGTTAAGAGGGCTCCAGATGAAAAGAGGTTATACCTAGTTTATACCTTCACCATCATGACGTTCACTGATGTGGAGCCAACCTTACAGACACCTTACAGAATTTTACAAAAACTTTCGTACTTCTAAACGTGCCTCTCTTGTCACATACACGATATTATAAAATCTTATCTTTCTTCCAGCACCCCGTATACTGCCTCTCTGTAGTAGGCAGCCAGAACGCTCACAACCTCATCTCGGTATCAACGGACGGCCGCATGTGTTCCTGGTCTTTAGACATGCTGTCTCAGCCGCAGGAGACGTTGGACCTGCAGCATCGGCAGAGCAAGGCTGTCGCGGTGACGTCCATGGGCTTCCCGCATGGCGATGTTAATAACTTCGTGTTAGGCAGCGAGGACGGGAACATTTATACTGGCAAGTTATTATTAATAATGTTCCTGGTCTTTAGATCTGCTGTCTCAGCCTCAGAAGACGTTAGTAGACTGTTAGGCTTGGGCTTTATTCAGTTTATCAGTTGGGCCACTAGGGTATATCTGACGACTGTACCCATCCTTCTCACCCTAAAGGGTTCATCTGACACAGTAGTCATCCAGATACTAACATGGTCTCAATATCTGTATAATATAGGATGGGTCAGTCAACCGCACTCTTGTGGTACTAATTTGACATTGACAGTGTTTTTATTTTGGGGCTTGTGGCTAAGTAATAACAGCCGCACGGGTCGATCGATCAGGTTAAGCTACGCTTGCCGCGGTTGGTCCGTGGATGGGTGACCATCTTTACATACCAAGACCCCTCCGTGCCTCCGAAAGCACGTTAAGCCGTTGGTCCCGGCTGTCATTTGTAGATCTTTGACAGTCGTTACGGGTCGTCATAAGCTCGAAAGTCTGACAACCAGTCTTACCAAGGGGTATTGTGTTACCCAGTAACTGGGTTGTGGAGGTCAGATAGGCAGTCGTTCCGTATCCGATAAAACTGGAAGTCGACCCCAATATCGTTAGGAGAAGGCTAGGCAGATGATGACAGTGCTTTTATTTTGAGGTAGGTAAGGTTTTCACAGTCCATGCTTTACCACTGCCATGCGCTGACCGTACGAGTAGTGTCGTGGTGTTAACCCATCAAAGCTGCAAGTAGCGAGCAGACCCTTGTGACTGTAACCTTGGCTCGTGTGCAGGCTGCCTGTACGGGCAGCGCGCCGGCGTGACGGAGTGTGTGGAGGGCCACGCCGGGCCCGTCACGGCCGTGTCGTGCCACGCCGCCGCCGGCGCCGTGGACCTGTCGCATCTGTACCTCACCTGCTCCATGGACTGGAGCGTCAAGCTGTGGAGCCAGAAGGTAGGCAGGCTACAACTTTACATGAGTAAATGCCGATTTTTCAATGTAAAACATTATTGGCGCGCCTTGGAGGTAAAATCCAGTACGGCATACAAGAGTATGCCGTACTGGCAAACGGCATGATGATTTCTTATGACGTCATGCCTCCTTTCCGATGCCGCTCATTTTGATATTTCACATCTGTCGGGCACCCCGTGATGGTCACATTTTTTTTTTATTTAAGAGTGTCCTTGGAGATTCTTGCCCATTCTTCTCCACAGGAGCCTGCTACGTTTTGCAATGGGTAACTAGCTTCATCTTTCTGACTGACCGACTTCTTGACAGTCAAAAGTGCTTGTTTAATTAAAATAAATGCTTTGAATTTTATCTAAGGAATAAAAATTACGATCTTTCTGTTATAATCTGTTCTTCAGATAAATGTTATGATTGAAAAATCGGGCTTGAATTAAGTGGATTACAGAATGACTACTGCTATTGAAAAGTTCCAAAAAATAAAGAAGTTGTAGCGGAAACTAAGCTTTATGTATAAGCACTGAAGTTACTTTTCCGAAATGACCTGAAAGGAAAGTTCGTGTAACTCCGACATTGCGCTCACCCGCAGGAGAACAAGGCGCTGTACTCGTTCGAGGACAGCGGCGACTACGTGGTGGACGTGCGCTGGTCGCCCACGCACCCCGCGCTGTTCGCCGCCGCCGACGCCGCCGGCCGCATCGACCTGTGGAACCTCAACAGGGACACCGAGGTACTTCTGCTGTGACAATGTGAACCACATAGGCCTTCCTCGACATAAAATACGTACTTACATAACTTATGTGATATCGGTCACCTCAGCGTGAACACTTAGGTGTAGTGAAGTGGTGAAAATATGTCTCTTATTGTTTCTCAAGTCAATTCATAATTCATCTCTACCGAGTGGTTAGACACTACTAAACTTATTCGTAAGTGTCGAAAAATATGACAATATCCCGGGTAGACCTTTACCTAGCAATGGGCCAACAAAAGAGGGAGAGAAGACGTCTTGAATGAAAACATTAACGTAACGTATTACGTTACATATTTTATAATTAACCTATAACACACACACACAACTCTGTGGGAAACACCCACTACTGGTACTCAGGCCTCCTCTCTTTGAGAGGGCTGTAATCTACCACACGGACCCAGAACAAGGTGGTAGATCTGACATGTCATCGAATTTTTAATTCTAGGTCATGCCGGTTTCCTCACGATGTTTTCCTTAATCACTTTGAGAGCAGTAGTGATGAAATTACAAAATAAAACGCCTGCCTAGGTTCGAACCCACGAACCTACAACTCGTATGTCGGGACCGATACCACTGGACCAGCACTACTCGCCAATCCACTAATCGTTCTGTTTAATACTTTTTGTTACTTATTACGGTACTTGATCCTAAAGGTTCATTATAAACCAAGCATCAGACAGCATCTGTATAACTTTAATGCAGAACCTTTTTGATGCACACACTGTTGTTTTTAATACAACGGTAAGTGCGGGTCACCTTGTGTGAGTGGCAATGCGTTTCCCGACCCTGCGCGGCCACGTACACTAAACTGCTACAATTCTCGTACACTGATACTAATATTATGTAAGGTGACCATACACGTCTAGCCTAAAAAAGCCTATCTGGTAAGTTTTTTAAATTATATTTACATTATAAAGTTTTGTCTTTACGTATCATTAGTGGTATAATTACACCGTTTCTACAAGGTGTTGCTTTGGACCTGCATAACATTTTAGGAGGTATTTATGTTAGTGATTCTCGACCCGAATCAACAATAAAATGGGGAGCATGCCCAAGGTCCCCAACATGCTTAAGGTCGCGGCAACGAAAGCCTGCCTGTCGCCTTGCAGGAAGATTTTCTGGAATTCTTCCGGCGAAAACCATGGGCAAGCAAACGGGAGGCTGGTCGACGGTTTGGAGTGCACTACTTCACAGTGTGGCGGCTGCTGCACAAAGAAATGCAGCATCCTTTTCACTACCGCAAGGTACAGGATCTCCACCAACTTGATAACGCCGCGCGAGTTACATTTTGTCGCTGGTTGCCGGAACACCAAGACACCAACATCCTGTAGACGGACGAGTGTTTATTTACTCGAGTTGGCGTCTACTGTTCATAACAAACAAAAAGTGATCAGTGCTTTCGACACAATAAAAACGAATGTGTTTGTGTGGTGCAACGTCGTGCTAGAGTGTGACGGTTGAAACTTTGAACAATACCTCCAGGTAACATAAGTAGGTAATTTATTTATTTGTACATAGACAATCATTTGTAAATACGATGTTAGCCAAATCAACTTGATAAGTGTAAATAAGTTGATTTAAAATTTTTAACTACGCCAAAAATACCTATCAGACAAAATAAATCACTTAAAATCCCTAACACATGGGTACCTACCTACTTAACTAGCACAAATTATCTTGAGGTATTTTTGTCGGTCCTCACCCCGTTAAAAAGCAGAAAAGAAAATCTTAAATCAACAATTTAATCTACAAATAAAAACGAAAACCGTCCTTGGGGCTGAATTTGAACTGGAACTGGAAAGGAACTGCTTACGTGCTATGTAAGGTTTATTTATCGCCGCCTATTATTTTATTCATCAGCTGATAGGTACTAACGACGCCAACGTGAACTTTTTTTTGGCGCAGTAGTATCTACTTCCTACTATTATTATTTATCGTAATAGCCCAGTGGTTAAGGCGTTCTCCTCTCATGCATGAGGTCGCGGGTTCGCAACTGAGCAAGTATCACTGTGTTATTTTTAATTCATAATGATGTAAGTACTTTATAAAACTTAGGACATCATTGAAATCATGTGTTTCGGAAAGCACTTAAAGCCTTTGGTTCCGATAGATTTGTAGCTATCGGACAGTCGTTAGGTACCACACGGGTCGATACGGGTCAACGACCTTACAGCCCTGCCGTAGGGTCATTGGTACGGGTAATCATAAGCCAGAAAGTCTGACAATTAGTCTAACACGTGGGTATCGTGTTATCAAGTAACTGGTTTGTTGAGGTCTAATACGCAGTCGCCCTACGTGATTCACTGGCACTCCATGTAATGAGCTGCGTACAGTTAGACTGAAAGCCGACCCTAACATAGTTGGGAACAGGCTCGGCAGATGATGAAGATTTTCGGATTGTAATGATGCTTAAAAATGAGTTATTATTTAGCGAAATTTTAAAAACAATAATGTAGAAACAACATTGTTATTTTCAAATTCGAACTACATCTCAAGGTTAAATTATTTGCTAAAGTTGCTGTAGCTACAACAATTTGTACAGATCGCGGCACGTTGGTTGAAACTTGCGCAGTAACAGATTTTCGTGTCTCAATCGAATTGCGGTATGCGTGCAACGCGGGGCTGCGCGTAACCATAGCATTTTACCGCCATTTTAGTTCAACTTACGTGCCGCGTTTTTTTTCGTAGAAATGTGGGCGGAGCCTCGTACAGCCTGTCGTCACTGGTCATCGTATTCACGCACACAGTGACATGACGCGCGATAAATCGCAATGGGTGATTCTGTTTTTTTTGAAGAGGGTTATTAAGAGAGTTATTCTGAAAAACAATAAAATTTAAAAATCTAAAATAAAAAGGATTATTGACTTGGTATCGTATTGTTATATGATTATTTACGAGTTTCATAACAACCTCCTGAAAGGTTTTGCAGGTTCAAAACTGCATCTTGTATTAATTACAGTGCTGATATAGTATTCGGCTTCCTAAGGAATATATTTTTTTTAATTAAACGATAACATGAATATTTGAAAAAACCCTGACTTTTGTATAAGTAATAAAATAGTCTGTTCATACAAAAAAATACATGAAAGTATCTTAAATACTTAGTTTGAAAGTAATACTGTTTTTATGTTTTGGGTAGACATTACTTCCTAAATTTATTTCATAAAGTATTTTACTACAATGCCCAAATATTCACATTTAGAATTGATGTGTACGTGTTCTAGTTCAACATTGCATTATTTGAAGACGTAATAAATAACACATTTAAAAGTCACTAAAATCATATGTCTGTGTCTTACATAATCAGCTTATAATGTTCCCACTGCTGGGACACAGGCCTCCTCTCTGTGAGAGGGAGTGGGCCGTAATCCACCACGCGGGCCCAGTGCGGGTTGGTAGATGTCACATGTCTTAGAATTTTTGGTTCTAGGACATGCCGGTTTCCTCACGATGTTTTCCTTCACCGATTTGAGAGCAGTGGCGATGAAATAATTTACACAAAGTAAAGCGCCTGTCAGGGTTCGAACCTACGATCTACAACTCGGTAAGTCGCGGCTGTTACCACTGGGCCACCACTGCTCCACTGTCTGTGTCTTAAAGCGTGTTTATTTTGTATTAGCTGACCCGAAAGACGATGCCCTGTCCAAATTTTAATAATTCATACAATATTCCTATAGAGAACGCAGTGTTCCCGAATTTTCTTAACTTTTGTCGTTTTCTTTTCGTAAGAACCTGATTCGGACTATTACGAATATTTTAAAACAAACATTTGCGAAGTCGGTCCAGCCGGTCTGAAGTGATGCGCTTACCAACATATGTCGCCCCGCAGGTGCCCGTGGCGTCCATCCAGGCGGAGGGCGGCGTGGCCTTCAACCGCGTGTCGTGGGCGCCGGCCGGCACGCACGTCACGGCGGGCGACGACGCCGGCAGGATCTGGGTCTACGAGCTGGCCGAGGTGGGCACGCTGCAGGCCCTACTTAGGACCGGGTGGATGTAGAAGGATATTGCGAGATAAGCTCAACAACAGTTTAGCTGCACGATTACTGACAAATGCGTGCGCTGGCTGGACAGGTCCACTCAATCTGTGTGATTCTTTCCTCAAAAAAACATTTCAGACACCAATCTGCATGGTCTTCACTTCACATGATTTGACCAAGATTATGTCTGGACTTTAAAAAAATCTGTGACCTCTGAGTTTGTTTCGAACTTTCTTTTCAGAGTAGTCAGATAGGAAACGCCGAGCTCATCTAGTTTTTATAATATGATTGATGTGTTTAGAAGTGTTTTACAAACCTACTTACAGAAATAAAATCATTTATTGTTTACGAAATAAAAGACTTAGTAGCAATAAATGGTAAAGTGAAAGAAAACTTATGCCATGTAACCATTCAGGTATTTTCTAATAATAAGGTCTCCACGCCAGCGTACGAGTTACACCAAGAGGCGACCCCTCGGTGTATCTCGTTGGCGCTTCTACCAACAGCACTGTAAACTGAAACATTACAAGACAAATTTATTTCTAATCATGTGACCTTAGCCGTAGTTTACCATAACAACTTTGTGTAGTTAAATGGAGTTCGCCTTCATCATCTTTTTATTGCCCATTCACTTCACCAATAAAAATACAAATTTCCATCACACACAGCACGTCTCCCAACCCCGTCACGACGAGTGGTCCAAGTTCGTCTACACTCTCCAAGAGCTGCGCAACAATCAAGCTGACGAAGAAACCGACCGGCTGAGCCTGGCCGCCAGTGGGCCATCGTCGCTTACCAGCCTCACCAGCATGGCCAGCAATCCTTTGAGGTAACTGCTGGGTCAGCAAGCAAGGCCACACTGGCCCTTGTGAGTGTCCGCTTTGGATATGGTAGTGTGATGTTGAGTCGAGAATGTTGGTAACTGATGGTAAGGAAGGTTGTCATACAAGTAGGAATAATATCTTGTGTAGAAGCGAAAGCCGTTGCTTTATATTGAATGCTTCCATAACATATGATGTCATGAGCTATGACTTTTGAGTGTGGCCGAAATTGTAATTGCTATTTTTATTGCATTCGAAGTAGTCGTTTCGTTTCTGCATGAAGTATTATATATTTTTCTATGGTTGTTCTGTGTAGCGCGATGCGTGAGCAAAAAGAGATTAATTAAGTGTTGCTGAAGTTTTGTTTTAAAAATCGCTATGTATCTCGCTACACATTTCGGACAAATGGACTTGAAACACAATTTAAAATAACCTAATAAGAATTGTATGATGTGTCTTAAAAGAAGGTTTAAGGTGGAATTGGCTGAATTTTGTATGGCTGTTACATGATTTAATATAATATGTACGATGGAGTTACTTGATGAGTACTGATCTAATGCAAATAAAGGAAGATATTCAATATTACATTAACATATTCAAAGCTCGTTCCGAACTGAATAGATATGATGTACAGACAGTTTGGAGAGGTCTCTTGAAGCAATGGGAGCCGAGATAAATGTTTAGTTCCAATATACAAATGCATACAACTGCACAATGTTAGATAGAATATTATTATGCATTGTTGTTACTTAGAAGTCTGCTTACTCCATAAGACTTATTACATAGATGAATGAGTATTTTGTCAATCACTTAATAAATGCAGGAGCTATTAGAACACACAATTCATATTATAATACTTTAAAATACTAAATGTTGAATATTGTAACTAAACATGATGTATATTATTTAAAACAACATCTCTCTTATAGTTAGAAAAACAATACGAAAGATAAATGTTGAATGATATGTATATTAGAACTTATAATAGAAGCAGCTGATAAAACCTTGTTTATGTAGAACTTTGTTATTAAACTTAACACAAAATAAAGGTGACAATTAATATTATTACACTCTGAATCTATAATAAAGTAGCTGACACAATATTTCATTAAATATATCACAGACATACATTTTATATTACTGTGCTTATGATTATTCAAGAAGAAAAATATTGAATGATGACTTAACAATTTAAATCTGTAATTACAGCATTCCTGCCACCTTTATTTTGTGTCATAACTTACTAAAGCAAGTAGGAATATTACTTATCTAACTTAAAGACAACATGAGAATGTAACAGATAAAGCTAAGTTAGTTTAATTTTGTGTTATATTACTTAGTTATCTATATTTATATCACTAATATTTATTAAGTACAGGTACCTATTTATAGTATTACTCAGAACTAAACAGATATTGCTTTATTGTAAAAGTTAAATCAAATAAACAATTGCTTATATATAAAAGTTTTCGATTTATTTGTGATCTAAGCCTGTAAGCATAATTATTGGTACAGCATGGTATGCCCTTTTCTGATTTGTCGGTGCGTCAGCGATGCGGGATCAGCATGCTCGTCACCCGGTCCCGAACGCTCCCCACCGAGCGCCTATATTTCAATGAACGTTTCCTGATTGGCTTGGTATGCGCGGGAGTGGGTCGTGATGGTTTCCGTATAATCATCCAGTTAATATTATATTATATATCCAGTGCCCGCTCGGTGTTTACAGAGATACGGCAGAAAATTGTTATTGCTGGACCAACAAGATTTAAAAGCTCATCTAGGTTTGATAATAATAAGCTCTAACTGCAACACAGTTGACAATTAATATTTTTTCCAATGTACGGATGTCGCCAATATTGCTTTAGTTTGTTTCGTAAACGGAGATAAATATAACACGCCACAACATCACTTGATCACTCGAAAACGACATTTTCTACTGCACAAATTATGCCGAAAATATAACGTCAGGTCCGAAAATTAAAGCAGTGCAGTATCGTTTCGCTATACAGAGCATACTATACCGCACTGCTGCCTCACCCACGAATCAGGAAAGGGCCAGGCGCTCCGCAGACAGCGGTAGTGACCACCAGCGACATCTTTCGGCAAGCATCGGCGGCGCTGTCGTTTCATCCTTCGTGTGCGTTATGTATTGCATAGATTTCCATACGTTCTATCGTCGCCAGCGCCGTTCACTGGTCGTCGCAGACAAATTGTCCATCGTCGGCTCAGTGCCTAACTCGGTCTTGTTACAAAACGGCCGGTTATCATTCGTTACTTTCTTTTAAATATTGGATTAAGTATATTTTATTTTCTCAATCTCACAGGTGCTTCAATAAGAGTAGTTTTCTCTATCTATGGAGCATTTTAAGCACTAAAACAAGGCAAACTTTTAAACACCTTGAAATTTGTAGGTATGCTATTAAAAAAAAAACCATGGGTTTAATAAATATTTTACTGTGGACTAAAAGGAATAACAAGTTTCCCTTTAGACATGTTAACTTCCTCCCAACACGAGCAAGTCAATGTCTTCCTGTCCATGATGTCAGTGTATATCTTGCCGTCCAGGTGATCCATCTCATGCTGGGCTATCCGCGCTGACCAATCTTTGAACACTTTTGTGCTTTCGTCTCCTTGTGCATTTAGACCTGCGATGAGGAAAATAATCTATGAGATAACAGAACCAACAACATTCAAACTCAACTCAAAGCTTTATTTCAAATTATCTAATTATAGGCACTTTTGATTTGTCAAGTGGTCGGTCAATCAAAAAGATGAAGCTAGTTGCACATTTCTAAGCGTAGTAGGTATAGTTGCCGGCATTTAACTTGAGCTCTGAGCGGAGTGGTGGGGGTTTGTGTGCGCATCGTATTGTCTCAGGAGTAAGGTCCAAAATCGCTTAAAGTAATTAAGGATCAGAGCTCAAGATAAATGCTGGCAATTATATATGTGCGCGCGACGCCATGTGTGCGTGCGCTTGTAATTATACAGTTTTAATTTGTGTGGCAGTGACACGTAGTGATGGGTAACTCATCAATTTTATTTGAGGTTGAGGGAGGACCTCACTTTAACTCGTGAGATCCTCGCGAGGCACCCCTCATTTGAGGTGAGGAATCGTCAACGGCGTATTCACCTCACGACTGGTGAGCCTGAGCCGAATTCAGCCGAATGTACGAGGGAGTGAGGCGGGCGGGCGCGACGACGACTCGCGAGTCTCTACTCACTCGCGAGTCACGAACTCGTTCGCCTCACCCTTGGTCACGATTTCATATTGTCAATGTCAATTTTTGAGGACGCGTGAACGAGTGAGGTGGTTCAATGAGGAAATTCGAGTATCTCTTTCAATTTGCGATCATGAGTACCTCAAACGAGGGACCTCATGAGTGAGGGACTCATGACTAGTGACACGGCAGTCGTCGTCCGAGCATCACGTGTCCTTACCGCTTTTTCGCACGGGTACGGACGTTACTAAAAATATCTAGTTCTTCACGGAGAATGTTTAAGGAGTCAGGTAAGTGTTTTAGACTCGTGAGACCATTGCCAAGGTATACGAATTTCTGAAAAAAGATGCGATAGATATATTGCAACTAGTAAGTGATCCAGTTTGCAGTAGGTACAGGTCCAATTATAATATCGAAATAGAGTGAACATTTTAACAGTGTACGAAAAAGAACAGCAATGGCAGTGGGGTATCGGTGAGAACAATAGCTAATAGATTGGGTGCAGCAAAATCAACTGACTCTAAATTTAAAACTCTGTATAAAGACCGCAAAAAAACATGCAAAGAAGTTGGAATTAGACAACTTGATGTTATACGAGGGCGGGTCAATAAGTCCGTGACTTTTGGAATAAAACACAGATTTTTTGATAAAAAAATAATTTTATTTTTCAACGTAGTCTCCCTTGAGCTCTATACACTTTGTCCAACGCTTCTCCAATTTTTTTATCCCATCCAAAAAAAATGATTTGTCGAGGTCCTCAAAATAGGCCTTTGTTTGCGAGATGACTTCATCATTGGAGTCAAATCTTTTTCCACCAAGCCATTTCTTCAGGTTTGGGAACAAGAAGTAGTCGCTCGGAGCCAAATCTGGAGAATAGGGTGGATGAGGGAGCAATTCATAGCCCAATTCATGGATTTTTGCCATGGCAACTGCACATGTGTGCACCCTTGCATTGTATTGGTGGAAAAGAACTTTTTTTTGGCCAAATGAGGTCGGTTTTTTTTCAAATCGTCATTGAATCGGTCCAATAAATTGGCATAATATTCCCCATTGATTGTTCTTCCCTTTTGAAGGTAGTCAATGTGGATTATCCCGCGTGCATCCCAAAAAACAGTCGCCATAACTTTATTGGCTGACAAACCAGCTTTGGCCTTCTTCGGCGCCGATTCACCCTTAGAAACCCACTGTTTTGACTGTTGTTTGGTCTCTGGTGTGTTGTGATGGATCCATGTTTCGTCCACGGTTACAAAACGGCGCAAAAACTCCTCCATATTGCGATTAAACAACGCCAAACCTTCCTGTGAAGTTGTTACACGATTGCGTTTGTGGTCGACTGTGAGCAAACGCGGCACCCATCTTGCGGAAAGCTTTCTCATGCCCAAGTGATCATTCAAAATTGAAACCACTGAGCCATGCAAGATCCCTACGGCTTCCACAATCTCTCGCACTTTCAATCTTCGATCGGCCAACACCATATCGTGAATTTTTTCGATTGTTTCGGGTGTAGAGACCTCAACTGGGCGTCCAGGACATTCGGCATCTTCAGTGCTTGTACGGCCACAACGAAATTCAGTAAACCACTTTTTTACCATTGAAATCGATGGTGCAGAGTCCCCATAGTATTTATCAAGCTTAGCCTTGGTCTCGGTAGTGGTTTTTTTTCGCAAGAAATAATGCTTAATAAGCACACGAAATTCACTTTTTTCCATTTTCTCCTCAAATTAGTGAGTAGTCTGATAAAAATAGCTGTCAAACACAAACTAACTGACGCAGCAAGTTTAAATTTTGACAGGAGTCAACTGACAGATGCCTGTTGACAGGAGCAGTGTTGCTGTTTCAGTAAAGAGGTCAGAAATTCAAAAAGTCACGGACTTATTGACCCGCCCTCGTACGTTCAACTATTCAAAATTACTATATTAGAACATCACGAGTTAACTACCTTGCTAAAATTGAAAAGAATATTTCAAGAGAAACTTAACTATGGTTGAAGTATTTCGACTCTGCGTACAGTTTTGTTAAAGTTGGGATACAAATGGAGAAAAACTGTGGATAACAGACGTATAATATAGAGGCATGACATTCGAAAGCTACGACTTTTCAGGTAGAAAAATTACTCCAATACCGTCAAGAAAATTGCTGTATCGTATATACAGATGAGAGCTATATCTTAACTAGTCATGTGCAAAACAAAGGATGGGGTAATAAAAATGGACCACCGGTATAGAGAAACCTGTCGAAAGGACAAAGAATTATCATTGTGCATGCTGGTTCAGAACAAGGTTTCGTACCTAACGCACTATTAACATACAAAGCAAGTAGTGTTTCCGGTTATTACCACTAACATGAACGCGGAAAACTATGAAAAATTGCTAAAAGAACGTCTGGTACCGAATCTTCCACCTAACTCTGTGGTTGTGCTTGGTTATGCGTCATACCACAATGTTCAAAATGACAGAGTTCTAAATTCTAATAACAAAAAAAAGAAATTCAGAGATGGTTGACAGAAAAAAATATAGCCTAAAATAAAAATATAAAAATTAACTGACTGATATGATTACAAAAAACCGGCCAAGTGCGTGTCGGACCACGCACAATGAAGGGTTCCTGTAGGTGCCTGTAGGTAGTTGAGGAGTTGGGATGAATTTATCTCAAAAACAAACTTAACATTGTAGTTGAAAAACATGTTCTCCCATACATAGATATATGCGACGGTCAATTCTCCAGTTGGTCGACTAGTAACGTGTTAACTTGTAAAGCCTGCTTAACCGTGACAGTTTTTCTTTAAATTTTATTATAATATATGTACTACTTACT